>OW964166.2:23734896-25142572 GCA_943136025.2 Agrotis puta | reverse complement strand
CCAGTTCTAATTAAGTAAGCGAGACGGGTTACGTGTAGGTACAATCAAACAAAGTATTTTAAATACAGACAAACTTGTTTATTAGTGTTTCTAACAGAACTTTATGCTCAAGAAAATACAATATCAAATTAATTACGAGGTTGCCGAGTAATGAGAAAAGTTGCAGTATTAATATGTTTGACTTTAATGAAAAAGGAAAATAGGTGAGCGATAAATGAAAGGCAAAATAAATAAACTATGGACGTCGTTTATGAAGGACTACCTTCTGCCCTCGGTTTCACCCACATCATGTTAGGATTTTGGCCTATGGAGAACCCGTCAGTTTCTTTGGGGAGCGCGTGGTACACGACGCGAAGCCGACTCCGGCCTGTCAAACTCGTACTGACTAAAATCCACGGTGTTCTATCAATAGCCATAATACGTTCCAGCTTCATGGTTACCTGATTAAATGATTAGCATAGCCCGGAGTAGGTTGATTGATTTAGGGTAAATAACCTGAAACGTTTCTATTAATATGAACATGCCTCCGGGATTCCGGGATTCCGAGATTTTAAAGAGATTTTTCCAGAATTTTAAAATTGTTAGGACCTGTAGGCAGTAGCGTGCAGTGGTTCCAGACTAAGGGTAGGCCAGGAAAAAAAAAACTACATTCTCAATACTAACGATGCGAATGGAAGAAAGCTTCGGCCCACTTCAAAACTTATAATTTAAAACACTCACCACATTCTTCACGTAAGATTAATAATCACGATATTCTGACGATTCAAATAGAAGATCTGTCACCTCAAATATCTTTCCAAGTGGGTGATAGTTACAAAACACGTCACTTGCAAGAATAACTCTCGAAGATTGAAATTGTTGGATTAATTCTCGTAACATTTAGACAAAACTTGAAATTTAAACGAAAATATTAGTAGTTCTTCATAAGAGTTGTGAAAAATAAGTTTTCACAACTATCGTAATCAGTATAAACACACATTGTCAGCACAAGTCACACAAACTAGGACCATTTTAAGTAAACAAACGAATCTTCTTTAATATTTACACTACTTTTTGTTTCAAAATGTATTACTTATAGCTAAATATGATTAAATAAAAACAAAAGTGCAAAACAATAACTAATTTTAGCCGGCATAAACTGACACTTGCACACGGAGTTGCCAGTATTAATTTACACAATTCCCCAAAAACCAAATTCGAAATAAAATTCTTACAGTTTTTAATTATTATAATAGGTCTTTGCTATTCCTTAAAATATAACATTTAATTTGAAATGTATAGATTTGACAATACTACTCTGTTTTTTTAATTGTCTTTATTAGTCTTTTACGAAATTGTCGTTTCTGTGTGTAATCTGTTTCCCGAATTGGCAACTCTGTTTATTTTACCCGTGCGTTTTCATTCATAAAACGCGTACTCGTCAGCTACAGCGTAAGGAGCTGCGTAGTAATTTATACATGTGTGCGGTTTCATATACACGAAAATATGAACACGGATGCATACATATGCATGAATTATTGAATGAATTTTAGAATTTTTGAGACCACAGGACCCCTTGCCTTCGGTTATAGTAATCTGGACGTGATGACGTCACACGGCGGCCGCGCGGAAATTTGCTAATGCATTATGTGAGACGTTATGTTTTATATTTTTGTTTTATTTTATTACAAGGTTACAATAAATGCGTTTGTTTTATTTATGCGATTTTGTGGTAGAGTAGGCTTGGCCTAAATCAGTGCTATGAGAGACCGCCCCTGCCTGTAGGCTGAAGACAGGTAGGTATAAGCCATCTTTATTTCAAATTTCAGCCAAATCCGTTAAAAATCCCGTAAGAACTGATAATGATCCCGGGAAAAAGGCTTATTCATGTTATGATTTCTATGACAGTTGTGATGCAAGTACATAAAATGAGTCTACCTACTCTGGACTCTGGTGATTAGACAGCCCCGCGACTCCAGCAAGCCCTTTTGGCCCTCTGGGGAGTCCCACAAGTTATCTGTCTGCGTAGCAACTAGCTTTATCGATTGTACTTGTTATATTTTTATACACCTTATCATTTTGTTTTCATTTTAGTGATGAATTACTTAAAATACTCATTTACTTTCAGATTTAATGAATAAAGTAATCGAAGCGCGACTTCTTAACATGAGTTCCTAGATTCGGTTCTCAAATCATGTAAACGGTTATTTGGTTTTTTCTCAGTAGCCAAGGGTTTGTACTCGGTTGGTGTGAGTTCCCCTGACATGTCACGCAGGGTGGATAAAATATTGTGTCCATTTTCTGGTCCCTTTTGGGTAATATAAACACAAAAACAAACCAGATTTGTTTACAGATGTCAGGAAAAAAGCTTTAAGTAGTACTTTTCATTCTTATGGTTAGCTCTGAAATTCAGCAGTTAGTTTTTGGTAGCATTCATTATTAACTAACAAAATAAGGATTAAATAACAATTAATTAGAACATTCATTTGTACAATTTTGATATGGAAGTAAATTTTCGGGTTAGACCCCGATATGGGATGGAATGGGATTGATTCTACACCCATTCGCAAAGGTAGGTTTGTATGAAGAAGAATGGGCAAGAAACTCCTTACTTACTCTTTTTACTACATCTATATCTGTACTTACTGCTATAAATACAGTAGTTTTCATCAATTGTGTACCCCCGAAACGAAATTAGGTGTTTTCAAGAGTAACCACATCGTTGACTGTATAAAAGGCGGACTTTTATCGAAAAGAGTTTCAAAATAAGCATAGCTGTCTAGCTATCGCGGGAAAAGACCCCTTTTTGAGGAGTGGCTGTACAGGCGTCACGGCGTTCTGACCTTCCGCATGACGCAGGTCCTCACCGGACACGGATGTTTCGGGAGGTACCTGTGTCGGATGAGGAAGGAAGAAACGACTGGGTGTCATCACTGCGAGGATCGTCCGGAGGACACAGAGCAGCATACAGTGCAGGACTGCCCCGCTTGGGCAGAGTACCGCCGTGTCCTCATGACGGCGATAGGCGGAGACACCACTCGCGCCTGGCATTGGTCGAGGCCATGCTGCGGGGCGAGACGGAGTGGGAAGCGGTCGCCTCCTTCTGCGAAGCAGTTATGCTAGCCAAGGAGGTGGCGTTCCACGTGAGGGATAGGACAGCGTCCTCCCTCATACCCAGCCGCAGTGGTAACTGCCCACAGCAGCAGACGTCGGCAGACGATCTCCTGCCACCGTAGGCGCGGGCATGCGAGCGGCGAGTAATGGGCGACTCACTGTCCGAACATGGACCATGCCCGGGTCAACGGCGCGTTGTGTTCCACGCGCGCCTCAAGGAATGTCAGCATAGTGACGGGGCCCCCTGTAGACGGGCAAAGCCTGCCGGGGTCGCGGGACTCACGAATTACCATGACCCCGAAAGTAAAGGGCTATTGCAGGACAACTTGGATTTTAGTCAGTACGAGCCTGACAGTCCCACCCGCTCTGCACTGGGTGGGAGGACTCATTTGATGATTTTACCACGTTAAAAAAATAACATACTAGTTTGCGTATAAAATAATACTCTAAAACGTATCCAGACGTAGTTTTAATAGAATACCCAAAGTTATCGCATACATATTCAAGATAAATACGGGTATGTTTCTCTACCCAAACTACTTGTAAAACATTTTCATTTGAAAACACAATGGTGGAAAAACGTGCACATTTCAATTATTCGTTTCACGTTATAGTGGTATCTACACACATCATAAAACTTTGTGATCATTAGTATAAATTGTTTTTTTTTTGTTTTGATGGAAAAGCAATTGAACTGTTTTATCTTTACTGTCTTACTACCTTTTGCCAGCGGCATCGCCCGCGTGGCGTTTCACGTGTTATTGTGAGTCAACCATAAAAGATAGACATACGCTGTCAAGGAATATTTTTATATAATTTTAAGGAGAATATTTCCGTCATACATGATTTCTATGTACCTTTAACCATTAAGTCTGCACACGCGACGGAACCTTAAAAAATGGAGTAACTTCTGCCGTTTTCCCAATATTTCCCTTCACTGCTCTGCTCCCATTGATCGTAGCGTAATGAAAAGTATACTATAACCTGCACAGGAGTATGAAGAATAATTGTGCCAAATTTCGTTAAAATCCGTCGAGTAGTTTTTGTTTCCATATTTATAAAAAAAAATCAGTAGCGATTCCTAATCACCCCTTGATAGTTATTTTTTAAATATATTTCATGTACAGAATTGGCCTCTCTACAGATTTATTATAAGTGTAGATATTTTTAAATAATGAATCTAAACAGAAGACGAAAACATAACAACTACCGTAACAAAAAGCTTTTGATTTTTCAAAGTGATCGCAAACTTTTTTGACGTGTGTATGTTAGATATTACTAAGTTTCGCATCTTTTACTAAAAATACATCGAAGTGAAATACTGTTTTCATAAATAATGTATACTAGAAATATCGTACATTGAAGAGAGAATAAAAAATGTTTGTGTATAAAAGAAACATACATGGACATTTCTGTTGCTGGCGTTTCTTAGATGGCATGTTAACTAAGCCTCTTCTATCTATATATTTATATATATATATATATATATATATATAAAAGGAGAACTGACTGACTGACATATCAACGTATAGCCGAAACTACTGGGGCTAGGAATGTGAAATTTAGCACACGGCTTCCTATTATAATGTAGGGGAGCACTAAGAAGGGGTTTTTGGAAATTTAACCTTTAAGGGGGTGAAAAGGGGGAATTAGGAAAGTACGTAACCCACGCGGACGAAGTTGCGGGAAAAGTGCTAGTCGTATATAAGGCGACGACGCAAGTTTCCGATACCTTACGACTTTGATATCCATTGACGCGTGCTTTTGTACAAACGTCTATGGATGTGTATTGCGATAGTTGCCTGGATATCAAAGCCGCGGAGTGAAGTAAGTACGTGTCCCTTTTTAAAATGCCTCCTAACCTTAACAATGATTGGGGTCGCGGGACTTTCCCATTACCGTAACCCCGGTACGTAAAGGGCTAGTGAAGGACACCGTGGATTTTAGTCAGTACAAGTCTGACAGTCCCTCCCGCCCTGCCCTGGGTGGGAGGACTCATTTGATGATTTTACCACGATAAAAAAAAACCTTAACAATGATTAATTTTGAGATTCTGAAAAGTCTGATTCTAACAGAGCTTGAGCTTTTAAGTCATTATTTTGTTTTGGAGTTCTTTTTTAGAGTAGTTGGATAGCAAATAACGACTTCATATTACATTTAGAATTTTACATAGACTTTTAAGTGTCTTATTTTCAAAAAGCTTTTTTTGTCGTCGAAAAGAATTCGAAAACCGCCTTTTTCATTCCAACATCGCCTTAATATTCTTCGTGGTTATTCATTATAAAGGCACCCGGTGTTAACCACCGAGCTAACAAAGGAATTTCTTATCAGATTTCAAAGAGGGATGAGTAGATACTTAGCGAACGGATTTGCAAATGTGAAAAGATGCATGGTAGGTATAAAACGGGAAATTTCTCGCCCTTTTGTGTGATAAGATGATGAAAGAGGTTTTTGAGTACAATGTGTTCTGCGTAAAAGCCTTTAGATTGGCTTATCCATACCGCTAAGGTGAGAAAGTTCATTCTATATTGAAGGTCAAGTTCATTTTAGGCTTATAAACTTGTTATGAGACTTTATTCTCTAGATTGTGTTGCCAATTTTGAAAATGGCAAATTATAGTTTGACCAAATGGAAGTATATACACGAGGCAATAAGTAAGGGCTGTCGTAGGTAGGTTTTCTAGAGTTTCTGCTTACTCCCATGGAAAAAAAGCTTTATTAGTGTCATTCATCTTAAACATATTATATTATGAGGCATATATATCCTGCGATCTAACTGCTGCTACTAAGTTAGGTATGTATTTATAGAAAGAAATTAATAGCAGATATTATTTATACCTTATTTCAAAGTATTTAAACATTGGAGCTCAACCATTGATCGTCTTCAATACTAATTGGAAACATCTCAAAAAAGAGAGATTTTTTATCTTAGCCCAAACGCGACGCTTGTTATGCCTGTAGTATCAGTAACTCACTTGTACACACATCATTATAAACACTCACACTCACAGACAGGCTACACATACACACACGCACACACTACACATAATAAAAATTAATTTGTGTCACTCTCTCCTATTTTTATTATTACAGATTAAATAATAAAAATAGTAGAGAGTACTTCATAACTGGCGTACGGTATAAAATAATTATATTATTATTATATTTATGTTTTCTTCCTGTCACCCTGTCAAAATAATAAGAAAGGTTCACTTTTTTTTTAATTTTATGAAACTGAAATTTCAATAAGAGCTTTAAGAGAACACTTTTTTTTTAGCGTGACGAAATCATCAAATGAGTCCTCCCACACAGGGTAGAGCGGGAAGGACTGTCAGACTAGTACTGACTAAAATCCAGTGTCCTTCAATAGCCCTTTACATTCCGGGGTCACAGTAATTCGTAAGAGGACACTTACATTAAAAGTATGGTTCAGTACCTACTGAACATTACTTTTAATATATTTTTAATAATTAAAAAAATAATATATTTTTCACAGTGAAATTACCTAATTTCACTGTGAAAAGTGAAATCTGGGATGAAATAGTTTTAAGATTTGCAAAATAGAAACTTTTTACCTTTCTTACAAAACTCGGCTTAACATTCAGATCTTCTATAAAAAAAGTCATGGCAGATTTTGTAATTAATGTAAATAAATCTGGAATGCTTTGTGAAAGCACGGTGTCAGACAAAGTGTCGGACAGAGTGGACAACGCAATCATGAGGTATTAGTCGCTCATGTATGTCCAAGATAATAATTATTTTATATTCTTTTAACATAGCTTAATAGCTGTATCTGCCTACTAACATAAATGGACTTGGATGAAAGTTTATTATTGCATTCGAAGCGGAATTCTCACCGTAGCCGTAGTAGGCGATGGTGTTACGGAGCCGAGAACAAAAATGATTAATCGTATGAACAAATTACGTGTGTGTTATAAATTCTAAAATACTAAAATCTATCTATACATATAATAAATCTGTAGAAGGGTCAATTCTGTACATTGAAAATATTGAAAAAATAAATAGCGGGGGGTGTTGCTGGATCGATACCAAACCCAAATATGTGATTAAAACAATTTTTGTCTGTCTGTCTGTATATGCAGGCATCACGTGAAAACTAACAGTTCGATTTCGATGAAACTTGGTATAATTATACCTTATTATCCTGGGCATAAAATAGGATACTTTTTATCCTGGAAAAAAACGTAGAAAAAAAAACTTATTTTTCAGTTTCATTCATAGACGTTGTTCTGTAGAACCGCGAATCTCCTTAATTATTATAGGCTTAGCCGTATTTGGGTCCAATAGATATTTATAAGATGTCATTGTGAGAGTTACTCAAAATGGAGAAATAAACCATCCACGCGAAGACCGACATCCGCGCGGACAGAGTCGCGGGCGGAAGTTAGTAGGTAATAAATCTTTAATTTATCTGGTTTCAAAGAATCCATAACTAGATAAACTTACCAAGCTATTTACAACACGTCTATATCATGAAATTAGAAAGAAAACAGCAATAAAATAAATTACAGGTCACGTACGCGGATCACGGTGCGATATTGATGAACGAAATGGTACGACAAGCGGTGATTCAATTTCCCCGACACAGGGCTATTTCCGCACAAAAAGTTAGCCCTTGGGTAACAAAATATTTAAAAAAGGAACAAAGGAAAGAATTTATTTGGTCTGACAGGGGAAAATGAAAGAATAAAACGTGTTACGCTGATCTTAAGTAGAATGGGATGTGGGTCGCGTAACTGTTTACTGGAACGTAAAAGGCAATTGAAAAAAAAACTGTTAATTTTACTCAGTATGAGTCTGACAGTCCCTTCCGCTACAAAAAAAAATGGGAATGAATGAAGATGATGACGAATTTATTTCTACTCAATGCATTGCTCAACCAGAACAGTTTACTAGAATTTGCGTCTAGCTTTTTTTTTATCGTGATAAAATCATTAAATGAGTCCTCCCACCCAGGGCAGAGCGTAAAATCCAAGGTGTCCTTCAATAGGCCTTTACGTACCGGGGTCACGGTAATTTCTGAGTCCCGCAACCCCGGCAGGCTTTGGCCCTCAACAGGCCCCGTCATTATGCTGACACTCCTTGAGGCGCGCGTGGAACACAACGCGCCGTCGACCCGGGCATGGTCCATGGTCAGACAGTAAGTCGCCCATTACTCGCTGCCCGCATGCCCGCGCCTACGGTGGCCGGAGATCGTCTGCCGACGTCTGTCGCCGTGGGCGTCTACCACTGCGGCTGGGGTAGAGAGAGGACGCTGTCCTTTTCCTCACGCGGCCCGCCTCCTCTTTCGCCTCCTTTTGCGCGGCGCAGTCCTGGACCGTATGCTCCACCGTGTCCTCCGGACGATCCTCGCAGTGGTAACACCCAGGCGTTTCTACCCTCCCTAACAGACACAGGAACCTCCCGAAGCTTCCGTGTCAGTGCCGAAGCTGCCGTGACGCCTATCCAGCCACTCCTCAAAAAGGGGTATTTTCGCCGCGATAGCTAGACAGCCATGCTTATTTTGAAACACTTTTCGACAAAAGTCCGCCTTTTCTGCAGTCAACTTTACGATGTGGTTACTCTTGAAAACACCTAATTTCGTTTCGGGGGTACACAATTGATGAAAACTACTGTATTTATAGCAGTAAGTACAGATATAGATATAGTAAAAAGAGTAAGTAAGGAGTTTCTTGCCCATTCTTCTTCATACAAACCTACACTTGCGAATGGGTGTAGACTTAATCCCATCCCATTTCCTTTAATGTTAATATTCGACGTTTGAAAGTGCCTCTTTGATGGCCTAATTGAAATAAATGATTTGACTTTGACTTTATAAGCCAGCAAAAAATAAAGTGGTTGCCATTGAAGAAGAATTTGTTTACATTATCATAACTGAGAGTTAAGTCGAGGGAATACTAAACATGGACTTGATTCTCGACAGCCCTCATTCAGCTGCTACGAGTAAGAGTCGTGCAAAATGCAGGCTCGTTATCTCTTCGTAACATTTTAAAGACGAAACTTTGTGAGCATGGATAGATGTTTGTTATTCAATCACATTAAAGCGGCTGAACTAATACGGTCTGGAACATAGGATACTTTTTACCCTGATATTATGATCCTGCGGGATATTTTGCAACAAAAACGCGGCAAGCCGCTGGTAATAAGTAATATGATAAATGTCTTGTGAGGTATGACAACATCTTTAGTTCACTGTTCTCCCAGATTTCAAAGCCTATCGTATTTCTCTTTTATTTTTAATGGTCACGTGTTATGACAACTATTTATACCTAGTCTGCAGTATTGAGCCTTTAATTAAGAAAATAATTTATTTCATTTGAAACTTCGAGATCGTAATGTCCGTCGATATTAACCGACTTAGAAGAATAACCCTGTACTTTTTTATGTTTATTCAAAAACGGATAATTATTCACTCTTTTATTTGGTTTCTTTACCTGGGTAGAAAGTTGTGTTTCTGACAACTTGCGTGTGATCTGATCCGAGGATCACACGGAACTCGTGTGATCCTAATATCTGAAAAATTTCGTATCTGACGTGTTACGTGTCTGACGAAGTGTATTGTCTGTCCAGTTCCATTTCTGACAAATTGCGAGTCTATCCTATCGCAACTCGAGAGATGACGAATCGCGTATGTCAGTTACGCGATTCGTCATCTCTCGAGTTGCGTTTCTGATACCATGTTTGTGATCCACGGCGTCGCAAAGCATTTATAATCTTGGTTGTCAGACACAATATTGTGATGCTAGAGCGGAGAATTATATGTAGGTAATTGAATCTCGTTACCTACACGTAGATTCAATTTTAATCGATTTTTTTATAATGCGCTGTTCCGTATAATGAGTCAACATCCAAGTATAAGTTTACTTTCACACCATGTAGATTAGAATTTTATAATAATTTACAAACCGGCCAAGTGCTAGTCGCACTTGCGCATGAAGGGTTCAGTATCATTTTTGTTTTCTAATATTTTGTTGTTATAGCGGCAACAGAATGCATCATCTGTTAAAAATCAACTGTCTAACTATCATGGTTTATGAGATACAACTTGGTGACAAACAAAAAGACAGGCAGACAGCCAGACAGTTAGACAGCGAAGTCTTAGTCTATTACCGGTTCCGATTTACCCTATGGGTGGTACGCAACCCTAAAAACGGGTGCAGTGTAAAAAAGCGGCATAAAAACAGACTTTGGGATTAGATAACCGTCGAACCGTCATTATCATCATCTATCAGCCTATAATATTCCCACTGCTGGGACACAGGCCTCCTCTCTGTGAGAGGAAGTGGGCCATAACCCACAACGAGAGCCCAGTGCGGGTTGGTAGATGACACATGTCTTCGAATTTTTGGTTCAAGGACATGCCGGTTTTCCTTCACCGTTTTGGGAGCAGTGGTGATGAAATAAATTACACAAAGTAATGCGCCTGGCTGGGTTCGAACCCACGACCTACAACTCGTAAGTCGAGGCCGAAACCGCTTGGTGCTAGCCACTGCTCACCAAATTAAATTAATGTATTAATAATGATCACCCATTCAGAAAAACAAGGGAAGCGTCGCGGTTACCGCTAGAGAGGTACTTACAAAGGAAAAACAAAAGAAATTGGATACGGCTGACAAAATGACGTACCGACTTTGTTATTAGGTAGCAATGGCTGGAGGCATCCAATCCTGTTGGAAACATCCACTGCTTATTTTATAAAGACGTGGCTTAATTGGGCATTCAGAAATGTTTCCTGTTACTTTTATGTTTTTGTTAGGGTTCCGTAGTCTACAAAGAACCTTTATTGTTTCAACATGATCATTAGAGATTTTTCACTCCAACAAAGCGCTAACACATAACCTCGATAAATAAATTACAGTTCCGTACCCAAAGAGTAAAACGGAACCCTAATCAGACTCCACTGTCCGTCTGTCTGTCTGCCTATCCACCCGTCTGCCACCAGGCTGTATCTCATGAACCGTGATAATTAGACACTTGAAATTTTCACTAATGTGATAATCACTAGTGATTTTCACTAGTGTATTTCTGTTGTCGCAATGGCAAAAAATACTAAAAAACAGAGTATAATAAATATTTAAGGATTTGTGGGAGTCCCACTCAACAACAGACATAGTTTTTTTTGCCTGTTTTGTACATAGTACGGAACCCTTCGTGCGCCAGACCGACTTGCACTTGGCAAATTTTTTATAGTAGGTAGCAAAAACTATGGTTGTTAATTTATAATTAATTAATTAATTGTCAAACTCTTTGACACGCAAAAATAAACCTCCATTCGTTCCCGACTACTCAGAGAAGAAATAATCGGCCATTAGATCAAACTCACTGTTGGCTCAACAGCCAAGGGCGCCCTTGGCTTGGCCATTGGATTACTACGACAATTGCCACAATGTTAAAGCTCACAATCCACTGTACTTGTTAATTCATGTTCTTCTTACTTGTTTCAGGTTCCAATAAGTATTCATCGTTGCTTTTCACCGCCGGTGAGATCATATATGTAAATCAGGTACGTTTAAACATTTTCTTAATAAAAGCGGATTTCCAAACGTTATTAAAGAGTTGTCAATATTGTAACAATTCCTTTTTTTTCTTAGCGTGCCAAAAATTCAGCTTCGCGAGTTTTTTTCACTCTTGCAGTCATAATTTTATAAACTGGGGGCTCTTAAAAGTCTACTTTAGCAATCATACAAAGCATTGCGATAACATTATTCTCTTTTATCTACTGTATTGGTTGAGCAATAGAATCGAATATTCCATTTTAATTATCTTTGTAATCATTGCTATATATTACAGTTTTAGACAAAGGGTCAATTCACTCCGAGACGTGATGTTGCGCACACATTTCAATAGAGCGGCTGAAAATCTAACTTTATTTACCACACGAAAAGATACACGTTTCTAGTACCGTCGCGTCACGTAGCGTTACATTGCGTCTCAGTGTGAACTGACATGAGCTGAGTACTGTTGGATGTTACTGGCTGTAATGTACTATTCGCAGCGAGCAACGAGATGACGTTTCTCAAACTGACTGCACGAACGCTCGCTTTGTAACAAGGTACATTACGCACCGTAACACCGATCAGAACCCATCTTAATGTTTCTTTGCGAAAATGCTCGCGCTAACTCCTAAATTAATTTCGCTGGCGTCTAAATTCTAGAGCTTGTAAGCACGACTGCTGAGCAAAGAGAACCTAGGTTCGAGTACTTGGTCGAGGCAAGAGTTATAGGATTTCTCCATCAGGAATTTCTCAGTTTTAGTAACGGATTGTGGATTTGTGCTCGTTGGATGGTAGGCTCGCCCCCAATCCAAGTGACGTAAACATAAAAAATGTTGGCGATATGTTGGTGTACTTAAGTACACCGCTGCCCAACCCTTTGGGGATGACAGAGAAGATTTGACGTTGTTGTTTAAATCTTTAGATGTGTCCTCAATGGACTCTGCCCACGAGTGGAGCAGAGGATATACACATATAACACAGTTGCGACTAGCTTATACGTGACACGGCTTCAACTGCGTTGAATACTGTATTTATCCCATGATAGGAAGATCAAAGTCGCTGTGGCCGAATTCCGTCAGGATCATATATATTATCCCGCGGAATCTTGCTCTCACATATACTGTATGAGTCCAAATCGTCTCGCCACCTCTTTCTGGGTCGGCTCCGGCGGCGCCGTCCATCTCCAGGCACTCATTGTGTGTCCGCTTTCGTACATCGGTCAATGTTCATGCGGCTGACGTGACCGGTCCATTCCCACTTCAGCCTAGCAGCTTTCTTGCCGACGACCAGAATACCAGTTTTGGAACATAGCGTGGTGTTGCGAACTCTGTCCTGTCTTGTAATGCCCAAAATGCTGAGTTCCTTTGGCAGTCTCCAAGGCAGAACCTCTAAAAATTAGTATTTTTTAGGTATTTTTTGAGGCAAAATTATGACATTTCTTGCAGCAGATTTATAATTATGACGAGGCTGCAGTAGATTTTTTTGTGTATGTACTAATCAGGGTTCAGGATTTTCCGTTTAATTTTATTAGTCCAATGCCTACAACATCTATACTAAATTATTTAAAAAAAATGACACAGACCATCTATTTGTTTTACGTCGGACTGTACACTCATGATCTATCTGGAAAAGTGTATCAACACGCCCTTGTAGAGTTTTAGTATATTTTAATCTCAGATTTGTATGAAGTGCAATTTGTGCCAAAAAATCGAAGACTTCTACCAATCTGCATTGGACCCATATGGTGGATTACAGCACCTCTCATAGAGAAGAGGCCTGTACCCCAGCAATTGTAACATTATACTGATTATTATGCCCGTTTATTTCATAGCTTGTATCTATTTCTTTGCTATATCAAAGAAAAAAATGCATCTTAAACCAAAAAAATAACAACGCGGTGCTTTTTTGGTGCATATGAGACTATGCTATCTAATGTATGTTGTTTGATTTTTAGACATTTCTCAGAAAGCATGAATGAACAACAAACGTTTCTAAGCACCGATACAAACATAATGCAAGAACAAAGACAAAGATTGTAACAAAAACAAAGGTCTTAAGAGTTGCAATTGGTTACCCGATACTATGTGATATAGGATTATGTAAATAAACATCTACTTTTGAACTAGAGTAAAGCAAAATGTTACTGTGTCTGTTGGACCCTACCTACTAGTCCGTTACGTTACAGCATACTGGATCGTTAAGGGTTAAAAAATCTCTGGTATCTGAATTACATTCAGGTAAAGTTCTGATTCCTGAAATTCAGGAATCAGAGCTGTACCTGAATATAATATGTGTAGGTAACTTATTGAGTTTATTATTAATAAATATTCATTGTAATCCCCGGTACAAAAATAAAATCTTGCAGGTTTTGTTTTGTGAAGACTTGAGGATAGATTAGATAAAAGGTCGGTATTCAAATATAAATACCTTAGATTTTATTTGGACTCAAACGTAAAATTGTGTCCGCGAGACACTTTCGGGCCAAAGTTAAAGATGTCAGGTTTCGTACGAAATGTATAAGTTTGGTTCGTTCGGGATGCCTAAGATAATGAACGTCAAAATTAATGTAATATACAGCCCCCGAAAAGGGGTAAACCGTCCGCGTCTCGAGAAACTTCCGTCACTGTCACGGCTACGTCTTTGTCTGCTTGACCTCTATTGATCGTAATGTGATGTTATACAGCCTGCCTCGATAAATAGACTAACCAACAAAAAATAATATTTATTTTCAATTTGAACCAAGTGGCCTACCATGACCTTAAAACGAGAGTAATTCCAGTGTGGGAAAGTGACAGAGCTAACAAGTCGTCTAGTGCCACCTCGTTCCCACACTGGAATTAATCTCGCTTTAAGACGTCGGTAGACTACTAGTACATCTTGACATAAACTCGAAAAACAATCAAACTAACAAAATCTTGAGCTTTTTGTAGATAAGCTTAATTTTATTATAAAATTTCTCAAAAAACTTTTACTAAGTGACAGATGCTATCTAATTAATCTACGTAAACTCCAAGAAAATATTTTCGTGATAATAATAAGATTCGCAGTTTTCAAAAACTTAGAGCTTTAATCTATATTACTCAACGCCATCTAGTCCCAAGCTAAGCAGAGCTTGTGTTATGGGTACTAGACAACTGATTAACATACTTATATATTTCTAAATACATACATATTATAGATAAATTACACCCAGACACAGAACAAATGATCGTGCTCATCACACAAACATTTGTCCTGGGTGGAAATCGAACCCACAACCTCCGGCATAGCAGTCAGGGTCACTAACCACTAGACCAACAGGCCTGGCAAATAATATTGTATTTTATAAAAGAATAAAAGAACAAGAGTTACAGTGAAACTTGAATAGATACCTACTTGTAAATAGTTTCCGTCTGTTTATAGATTTTAGTAGAACTTTATAACAGTTGAAGAATATGCGGATTCTTCTTTTACGGTAGAGACGATATTATTTTTTAGAAATTTATATAGTCCGGCTAAAATATGTCTAGAGAAGAGTGCAGGCATCAAATTTAATCATGACTGTAAAATTACGGACACACCTAATTTATGTCACACCTTTGTGTATGTTTTATCAAATGTTGGTATACTAAACATAAAATAAACTTATGCCGTAGACACTGCTGATATTAGTAGATAATAAAATATAGCAAAGGAACCAGAGAACAGTACTCAAAGAAGATCAAAACAATCACTATCATGTTTCGGGTTAAAAGGCTTTTGAACATCAAACAAACATAAATGGTAGCATACAAGTGTCACTCAATTTCGTAACATTCAAAGTTCTTCTATCTGCCCTTTTTTATCGTGGTAAAATCGTCAAATTAGTTCTCCCACCCGAGCAGGACGGGAGGGACTGTCAGTCTTGTACTGACTAAAATCCACGGTGTCCTTCAATAGCCCTTTACGTTCCAGGGCACGGTTATCTAATGAGACAGTCCCGCGACCCTTCTATCTGCCCTGGGTACTTTTTTGGATTAACAATACACTAGATTTCCGATTTTCGTAAAAAGGTCCGAGAAATAAGAGTGCAAATCTATTTGTAGTCCTTTTTAATCAACTTTAGATATCAGTGAGTGTTAAAATATAATTAAACAGAAAGTATATTGTGTAAAAAAAAATCTTTTGCTTAAAAATAAAACAGTTTTTTTTTTAATGGTGGATATTACACTAGGATTTACTTCCTGTATCGCGGTTGCGTTTACAAACATGGAAACTCACATAAACAAACAACCAGACCAGAAACAACTACTTGTAGATCTTACAAATATTTGTTCCGTGCGGGGATCGATACCGCTACACACTCAGCCACTGCGCCAATCTTGCCGTCAAATCGTAATGAAATCTTGGTAATTATAATTTTAATACTGGTGCGGAAAACTAAGGAATATTGACAGCTCGGAATCTTCTATAGACGGAGTGGAAGCGTTCCCTACCAAATCCCCCACAGCACAGCTTGTCTGCGTCAGATAAAAAAAAAGCAATGAATGGTGAATGGTGGTTCGTACTCAACAAGTACTATCTGGTTGAATTCGAGCCCACTACCTAAAGCTCGAAAGATCATCACTGCTCTGACATGTGTCAAACAAAAATAAATAAACATGCTACGTAAATATATAAACGTGCTTCATAAATTGGTTCCAAGTACTTTTTAGAGGAAAAAATTCTCTCTGGGGCATTAGAGAGAAAAATAAAGTAAAGTAAAATGTAAATAAAAAGTAAAACAAAGAGATCCGTTGTACTTAATTATTTTTATATACTTCTGAAAAGAAGAAAGAAAATCTACGAGTAAATTAAGTAGGAAAAACGAATAAAGAGGTGTTAATTTTAAAACAACAAAGATTTCGTTTGAAAGTAAGCACTATTCTCGTTGCGAAACTTTTTAAGCAGGATACCGTGGTCCTGGAATGCAAAGGATAACCGAAGAAACAAGATGAGCTTTTAGTGATTAAGATTATGGCAGTCCCTTCCATCTAAGAGCAGGATTCATTTGATAATTTTACAGCCAAAAAAAGGGTGGGTCACGGTAATTTGTGAGGCCCGCGACCCCGACAGAACTTCAAGATAGCTAATTATTTGAACACACTTCGATAGGAATAGGCAGTAGTAAGTATTCAATCCATGTGTTAAGATTACAAATATATCAGATTAATTCTGATGTAATCCCCTGCTGGTCAAAATGTTCTGTATGATCCACTATACACATTGTAAGTCAGAAATAACATATAGAAATAACAGAAAAACAAAGGTTTGTACTTGGAGAGCTTTTATTTTCTACCGTAATTTTGGTGACGACCGCAAACAAATTTATTAGACATAAGAAACACATTAGTAATACACATCGCAAGTTTCCTTTTTTATTTAGGATTCCGTATACATATAAAAAAAAACGGAATACTTACCTACTATTTCGTCTAGTCCTGATACTTGACCAGCCCCTACTAACTTCTTCCAGCAGAAAAGCGTCTCGTATATTAATAAAAGTTTAATTGTGCTTTTTATTTATTTACAAAGATACACAATCATAATCATTTCTTTTATCGTATCTAAATAGTTCGTCGAATAGTATGTATTACTCGCAATAACTTCTAATCGACTGCACTCAATTGGATAAATATATTTTTTTGTTTAAGAGGACAAGGTTTCTAAAAAAAGGTTTAAAAAAAATCTAACTAAAATCTGTCCAATACGAGTACATGTCGTCATTCCTGAAATGCTTAATCCTGTCGTCACTTCCTTGAACACAGTCCCTCAATAACATCAGGCCTTTAGCCTGATGTTATTGAGACACTGTGTCGTATATAACAATAGTAATTGACAAATTGATGGATCGAAAACTTAACAAGGGTCGAAAAATGAAGGTCACAGAGCGCTCCCCTGAGCACTCCAGCATTCAGCCGCGTTCCCTATCGACACGTGTAGCTTGAGACGAGTACTTACTTTAGATATGGAAGTAATATAAAAGATAGAATAGAAGCGGGGAGTATTTCTCAACCGAGCCGTAGGCGAGGATGATAAGGTGCCGAGAACTGCAATAACAAATGTCCACTTGCAGAGTCAGTCAACAAAACATTAGCAACTTATTCTCTTAGGTTCAAAGAATAATTAACAATCAATTTAAAAAACGAATTATTTTTTAAAAAGACAAAAAATATAACACTACAAAAAAATATGAATTTAAATTGTGTAAAAAAGTGAATTTGTCTAATAATGCAGTTATCTTTCTTTGCTGGCGTCAACTTGTTTGGTCAAACAAAAAAATCTGTTTCTTTAACTGACTTCAAAAAAAGAAGGTTCTTAATTCGACCCTTATTGCATGTGTGTATGTTTGTCTGCGACTATCTCGCGTTTGGCTTATCCGTTTTTTTAATTACCTACCTATAACAACTAAACACTTTCAATATTTCGAGATCTCGCTAAACTGTCATAAATTATGAATAGCTTTAGGGTGCCTTTCCACCATAGATGTACTATGTAGCTGTGCTGTGAGAATGTAAAAGCTGAGCTACGAAACTGTGTGACCGTTTAAACTGATGCTACGCTATGTAGCGGTGGGCACGCCGCAATCGCGGCGGTAAGACCCCTCTTTGAGGAGTGGCTGGATAGGCGTCACGGCGTCCTTACCTACCGCATGACGCAGGTCCTCACCGGACACGGAAGTTTCGGGAGGTTCCTGTGTCTGATAGGGAGGGAAGAAACGCCTGGGTGTCACCACTGCGAGGATCGTCCGGAGGACACGGTGGAGCATACGGTGCAGGACTGCCCCGCTTGGGCAGAGCACCGCCGTGTCCTCACGACGGCGATAGGCGGAGACCTCTCGCGCCCGGAATTGGTCGAGGCCATGCTGCGGGGCGAGACGGAGTGGGAAGCGGTCGCCTCCTTCTGCGAAGCAGTCATGCTCGTGAAGGAGGAGGCGGGCCGCCTGAGGGAGAGGACAGCGTCCTCCCTCCACCCCAGCCGCAGTGGTAGACGCCCACGGCGTCGGACGTCGCAGGACGATCTCCGGCCACCGTAGGCGCGGGCATGCGGGCAGCGAGTAATGGGCGACTCGCTGTCCGACCATGGACCATGCCCGGGTCGACGGCGCGTTGTGTTCCACGCGCGCCTCAAAGAGTGTCAGCATAGTGACGGGGCCTGTAGAGGGCCAAAGCCTGCTGGGGTCGCGGGACCAAGGGATTACCGTGACCCCAGTACGTAAAGGGCTAGTGAAGGACACCGTGGATTTTAGTCAGTACAAGTCTGACAGTCCCTCCCGCCCTGCCCTGGGCGGGAGGACTCATTTGATGATTTTACCACGATAAAAAAAAAAAAAAAAAAAAACGCTATGTAGCGGTGCGAATAAGATGTGCTATGAAGATGCGCCGCCGCAAAGTAGCTGCGCTAGGCAGATGCGCAGCTCGAGCTCTGCGATAAATCGATAGTAGGGAAGACGACCCTTAGCATGCCTCCATAGCACGCATCCATAGCACTCAGACATAGCACGCATCCTTCCATATAAAAAACACATCTTAGTTGAATCCCTTTCAACCAGTGCTTTGCTATGTAAACCAATGAATATGATTGGTGGATATCAAATGCATCCGCAGCAACGTAGTATAGCGCATCTCTGGTGGAAAAGCAGCCTTAGAGAGTTCAGAAGCCCACGTTTTTGGAGTTCCCACGTCTTATTTATGAATTTGGTGCTGGACGTATTATCTCGAACTCAGGAGACATCTGAATTAGTAGTACCCTCAATTATATGCTAACGTTGTAAACGCATAATAGGCAGACGTGTAGGACGCCCTGCGGCAAGATGGATTGACGATTTGAAGAACGTGGCTGATGGTAGAGGACTGCCCAGAACCGGGATGGCTTACGTTTAGCCGTGGACGGCAATAACCGAATAAACCATCTATTGTTGTGAAAAGTATTATGTAAAGTCTTTTTCTTATATTGTATTCTATTAGCCACGGAAACCATTTTTAGTCCGATTTCTTTTGATTTTTGAATCAAATATTTATTATGCATACATACATAAACTAACATCACTTTCCCATGGGGTAGGCAGTAACTACACATCTATCTGTCGATCTACCCACTACACCGCGCCTGTGACGATCCTTATACTGTTTATTTAAATATTTATTAAGGATTCGGATTTCGTCTTGACCTCGCTACCCTATAAACTTCAGTCAGTAGGGATTAACTTGTATCAAACGGTACCTACCTATTTTGGCCGCAAGTCATGTTTCGGGTAAGCCCGAATGGATCTCGCTTGATTTTAATTAACTGCCTCAGGCATACAACGCTGGTCACGGGTCTGTCTTAACCGTAGCTCCGGAACGTTAAAAAAAAGGCATACAACACTACAGGTCGAGGGGCTGGCGAGGTCCTGCAACGCACACAGGGTGGGTTTTAGTCAGTACCTGTCTGTCATCCTACTGTACATGTAATAGTGCCAACTAAAACAGTTTGATAGCGTCCAAGTTTGTATAGCAGGTAGAGTCCGCGCCATCACTCATGAGATGCGGAAAATTCGAAGTACTACATTTTAAATCATATAATGTAATTTGGTGTAATGACATAAACACTAGCGCCACCCGCGTCAAAAGGACCGCAGTCTGTAGATCGACTGCTGTACCATGCCTCGAGGAACCTCTAAATAATTATTTCGGCACAATCTTAGTGAAACCTGAATCTGTAAACCCACTGTAAGATTACAACTTCTGATAAATGTTATTACAGTGCCAACATATTTATTAAAGTAGTTGTAATTTTTTGATGTAACCTTTTTGTTCTTCAAGACCTTGTTGGTAACACTGTTACGTTGTTTACGACATTCTATCTCCGCACTCCGCAGCATCGTTTTTGTATACAAATCACGTTCTATCGTGATGGCTTTAAGAATAATTACAGTCGCTATTAGCAGTCCCGAAGCATTGTTTGAAAATGTGTCCTGCGGCATTAAAAACAAAATTTGTTTCGAGCCCGTTAGAAAGAAAAGTTATTTATCCAATAAATGGTGGTAAAGGAGACCTTATTTCTTATGAGTAAGAGTTAGTTTGCGTGGGGAAATTATTTAATAAACTTGCTAATAAAAATAGGTCTTAATTAGTTAATCATCTTCTGCTGGGTTGCTGAATGGATATTAGTTTATCTTAGTAGACCTTCAAAAAACTTGTCAGAAGGAGAACTAATCTGAAACTCTCATGACTATTCAGTTTTTGTGACGTAAAGTAATCTGGAATTTTGACGTTTATTGGAACTAAAAAAATAGTTCCTCTTTCGTACACTATACGGGCTGTATAATTTTTTCATATAAAACGCAGTAAATACTTCAAGTACACTGTAAATAAAATACAGAAATCTCGTGATAAGGCCGTGGAATATTCCAGAGTATAAATTTTCACTTTGGAATGGGCAATTACTTACCATTATAGCTAAATTCTTTACGTTTGAATTTCAAATATAAGATGGTTCAACTAAATTGATACTTTATGTTTCATAATCATGGTCAATTTGGTAAAGCGTACGTAATTTCATTCAGTTGATTCACCTAAATTTAGAGCTAAAAGTGAATAATGTGTGACGCCACAAGCTTTTAGTTTCTGATTGTATTACGTCCTGTTCATGCCACTCAGTAGTGGAAGGGAGAAAAATTACAATCGTCTTTTCGGCTTCGCCATAGTCGGAAATATATACAAGTCCGTGATAAGACAATTGTACTGTATCAATTGGCATTGCATTAGGAAGACGGATGAAGAAATATTGCATGCCAAAACATGTTGCATCTTCATCGTTGTGGAGGCTGATTTATAAAACCCTTTTTTATCGCGGTAAAATCATCAAAATGAGTCTCTGTTAGACTTATACTGGCATCCACGGTGATCCTTCAATAGCCCTTTACGTTCCATGTTCACGTTTACCTGATTAGAGAGTCCCGCGACCCCGGCAGGCTTTGGTTCTCTAAGGGGGGCCTGACAGCTCTTTCACTCGACTCACGCGTCCCAGCTCATCCTTCTGGAACTGTTTCCGTAGAAGAGCCTGTAGTCAAGCACAATCACGTGGAAAAGTAGGACTGGGGGGAAAGGTACTCACTGGTCTTTCTCGTCAACGACTTTTCGTAGCGAATACACTAATACACAGTATATAGACGTCCCTTATTTGTCATTTAACACTAACATTCATTATAAAGTAAAAAATTAAAAAAAAAATAACCTTATGGTAAAATCTTCTCTCAGTACCTCGGAGACGCTTCAGTTTTCTTAAACATTCCTTCATTCTACATGGAAATCTATTTTTAAAACCTGTCGATCATTATTTTCCAAAGTAAAAGACTTGAAAGGGCAGGTAGTCAATGGAAAATGACGGCAAACGAAACGTTTGAGTCTGCTAACATGCGCGAGTAGACCTTTGCCATTTAAGAAACGTGCCAATAATATTTATGCTCCAAAACTCCTTCTGCGGGAATCGTTTATCTTCACTTGGTTTGGCATCTTCGTGGTGATTGATTCAAGGGTACAACTATCTAAGCATAAAGCACGAAACCCGATAGCTTCGGACGAAGTTTTGGGCGTTATTCTTATCACTTACGTACTTTTATGATTAGTTTGAGGTAAGTACGAACTAAATATTGGTGAAAATGTGATATGATAATTATTGTCCCGACTTCCAATATATGTTGGCAGAACTTATGAATTCTTAATTGTTAGGGAGTCTGTTCACTCAAAAGCTTCGCGTTACTTTCATTTTCATTTCGGGCCCGTCATTTCGTTAACGGAATAAAATAGTAGACCCCCAGATCTCATACGGCTTTTTTTTTAGCTTGGTAAAATCATCAAATGAGTCCTCCCACCCCACTGTCAGACTCGTACTTAATTTCAAGGAAAAAATTAGTTCCTTCTTCATACACTAGAGGCGCTGTTTCATTTTTCCATACAATAAACGCAGTAAATACTTCAAGTACGCTACGTAAATAAAATACTGAAATCTTATTTACAGTTCCACAAACACATATTGTCCGTGCCCTACACTATTGTTTTGTAACAAAGGAAGTATTTATTAAGTTCCTTTGTATGAATGCTAAGTCTTTGTGAAATAAACTCGCAAAACATATGCGGGAGTACTCACTATTGAAGCATTCGCCTATAATGTATTCTACTTTTAAATCTGTATCTTGTTTTATTATTTAAGGCTTTGACAAACTGAGAGTACGATGGTAGCATGGCGTCTCGTGAGTCTAGGGTCCTAAGCGCGGGTCGATCGTCTCTCGATCGGCTTACTATACTCGTAAATGTATTAGAATAGGTAAGCATGAAAATCTAACAAATTTTCGATTTCAGTGTCACTCCAAGTTAACATTTTACATATCGTTATTTAACTTCTAGTGAAAATTGCTCTGACGATTTTTATTTATTATGAGTTTTATCTTAAACATCATTATATTATTTGATGACAAATCAATCAAGTAGTGATGTTTAAACATGAAAAAGTTAACAATCCTATGTATTTAAGGATATGAAATCACATAAAAAAATAAAAATTGGCAGAGGAATTTATCAGTAGAAGTTAGAGCGCGAAATATAAAAAGTTAATTTGAAGTGACTCTGTAATCAAAAATTTCTTGTATTTTAATACTTACCTATTCTAAGTAATAAGTACATTCATAAATATACAGATAGTATTGGATTTATCTAATTTTGATTCGGTTCTAATGATTTTCTTCTTTAGTACATTAATAAAACCTTATTTTATTTGAACGCATTAAAATAATAACATATATAGTTCCAACTACTGCTAAAATAACAAAGAAAAGAGGTTTAAAGATCTTCTTTAAATTTTCGTTTTGTCCACAGCGCTTTGAGTGGGTGGTGATGCGCCCTGTTGACCCCGGTGAGGTGGTGACCCTGCACCTTCTTAGCCAAATGCGCTGGGGCTCCCCGCGCATCATGGGGGTGTACCGCCTCGGCCTACAGATCGTCGTCACCGATGGACAAATTGCTATCACTGACTCGCTCGTCGATGACAAGAATAGGCCTGTTCCGGTAAGTTAAAGTTTTTTTTTCTGTGATGATAGAGTTTAATGTCGCCTGATAGAAAGAGAAGATGAGGTCGACGTTGCAGCACGCTTGCCTGGAAGAAACCTATTCACTCCTGACTTGAAGACCCAAAGGTTGTAGCTATCAGGAAGAATAGACTACGGCACGTAATCCCACTCCTCAGCTGTGCACACAATAAAAGTATTGGTATAGCGCTTTAACGTAAGGGGAATTTTTTGTAAGGCACCTTTCTATCGCAATGTCACAGATAAATGCTCCAGGTTTTTTAAAAAGATAACGGACAGACATGGCGAAATTATAAGGGTTCCCTGATGACTACGGATCTCTAAATCTATCATAACATAGATGAATATTTAAATATTCTTTTACTGCGACAGCAGTTTCATAATATTATGAAACTCAAACGCTTTTTATTCATGAAATTCAGGAGGTATCAGAACTGAAACGGGAATGTTATACGGGTGACTACGATGTTACAAAGCCAAGAATTTATTATATTTAATGGAAAGCAATCAGCAAAGTCGTGACGTCAAATGAATTGCCCATTAAAATCGGCCAACTTGTATCAATCAAATTAATAAACTACTCATCACTTTCATTAAAGGTTTTGAAGTTTGTAGGCCAGTTATTGTGATAATACTTGTTTTGGAAACCTAATAGAGTAACCTTAGAAATTGAAACAGGTGCAACTTAATTAAAATGTGTTAAAAAAACCAACAATTCATCAGTTTCTTTTGCCTTTTCATTCATTCCCTCAATGTTATGAAAACAGTAGACATCATAATACTTATGTTATTTATGAATGAACCCGGGTGAAACTCTCCCATTTTACTGTTTAGATTTGATTTTATACAACATTATTTTTAGTATATGCGAAACCTGAATATAGTTTGTTCAGAATCAGTAACTGATTCGATTACAATATTTTTACACCATGTTATATATTTTTTTTCAAATATATTTTAATTAAATTTTATTACGAGTTAATTACAATACAATCACCATACGGTTAGGTACCTATTGCCAAGCTATTATCACGAGTGTATAACACAGGATACGCGGTTTACGCGGGTGTACCGCGAAATGTGCATGTTTTTGAACGGACAACCAGGTAATATACAAACTTATAACCTTGTGATTTTTTATCATACGGTTTTAAAATTTTGTACATAGATTCTTTACACAAAAATACTAGACAGGTGTATCGGGTTTCGCATAAACAAAAAATAATGTTGTATAACAGGATGTTGTAGTAAAAGTAACATTCAGGTACATCAACAAAGTTAAGCAACATATTCTAATGTAGATCCAGAGATGGGTGGGTCTGGGTTAGATTACATTCCCAATGAGCACTCTCCATTAAAGTAAAGCACGTTTGTCTGATAAGATAGAGAGAGATAGAGTAGATATTTTTATTTTGTATGGGTTTTTTCTTAGCATCAACGTAGCTCAAAAGCATAAATGAGGCCAAATATAGAGCGAGCTTATTTAAAAGGAACCGAAACTCCTCAGCACTGACGGAAGGCAGTTTAAACTGGTTGGTGGTAATGAAGGGATGGTGGTCGCAAGCGAGGCAGCCCTGGTGGCCTAACATGACGTCTTAAAGCTAGCTAGTAATTCCAATGTGGGAACGAGATGTCGCTACACGACTTGTATAGCTTTGTCTCTTTCCCACAGTGGAATTACTTTTGCAAAAGGACTGCCTTAGCCTTTCACTGCTGCACCAATGAAATTCTATAACCGTCACCGCAGTTTACGGGCAGTGTACCGGCCTGCAGCGCCGTTGCCCGGGGAGGATCTCCAAATCCCGCTTACCCCAAAACATGGCAATATAGAAGGCGAAAAAGAGTATCGAGTTACTTTGTAAGACGGCGTAGGCAGTCGCTCCATATAAAATAGAAATAGAAATTGAAACATTTTAAACTTCTTATTAACGTGAAACTTTTCCAACAAACAAGGTTTCCACCATTTTAACTAAGAAGTAATCAAATTTTAATCAAGAATGGTGCTTTTAATGGTTTTTGTTTTAGCTTTTGGCTATGAACAAAGTTATTTCTTCAATTGGCAGCATCATTACAGATGAGGAAGCTTTAGAGTGTTGTGCGAATCATTAACATCGAGCCAATGCACATAAAACTTGGTAACGATAGTCAAAGATCTACAAATGACAGCCGAAATCAACCAATTAATCTGATTTTCGGTTTTTCTTTCGTCCTTTTGTTATATCAATGGACCAGCCTAGGTAAGTTAAGGTTCCTATTTAGCTACATGTCATGTGTTCAAGGTTTGTGACAGACTGTCTGGTTCACAAGTATCATTACAAATTTATCAAAGTGATTTGCATAATGGTCGGAAGCGCAACGTCATCAATTATTATTGTAATGGATACAATTTAAAGAGCATTTTTAAATTAATTTTTAAAATTGACTTCGAACCTTAGGCATTGGATACTAAATTACTGTTGTAAATTACTGAAGTTAAGTATTCGTTTTTATTATTATTGTCGTTATAAGAAGAAAATACTCGTGTATCGATGAAGGGAACTGCAATTTTCTTGTGTAATGGCTGTGTAATTTCTCAGGTTATTAAGTTATTAATTAATTCAGTAATTAATTAATAACTTAATAACCTGAGAAATTACACATTTACTTCGAAGCTTAGGCATTGGATAATAAACTACTGTTGTAAATGACTTAAGTAGTTAAGTACTAGTTTTTATTATAATTGTCGTTATTAGAAGAAAATGCTCGTGTATCGATGAAGGGAACTGCAATTTTCTTGTGTAATGGCTGTGTAATTTCTCAGGTTATTAAGTTATTAATTATCAATTCATTTTATAGGAAATCTAAATGGTATAGTTAGAGTACACTTTATTATTTAAATGACTTGTGCAATTATAGAGGGTTGACATTTTGCTGAACTGGGCCTATTTGGCGCAGCCGTGAGACACACAACATTTCTTTATATTTTTTTGTTTCTAGTAATAGATGTAAGTACTTTCTTTTTCTTTGTGTTTATTTTATTTTAATTTTTGTGTTTATCATGGTCTCTTTTGCGTCAAATAAATGTATTTTCTTTCTTTCTTTATATAAAGGGGTGGTATGTCTTGCGGTTAAGCCAACTTACAAAGAAAACATTGGATGTTGGATTTTTATGGATAACAGGGAGAAAGACAGACAATACAGCATATTGGAGTCTGAAGAGTACTATTTTTATAATTATATACAAAGATTACGTACAAGCGGTCGATGATTATCCTAACTAACTACGCACAGCCCTGTTTATCGTTCACTAGAGTGACATCATTAATTATAACCTACCAAGAAACACAGTTGCTACAGTATGTTGCAATATTATGATGACATGGAGCTGATCTGATGATGGAGCTGATAGGTGGCCATAGGAACTGAGTAATCGAGTTTATTTTTTATCGTGGTGAAATCATCAAATGAGTTCTCCCACCCAGGGCAGAGCGGGAGGGACTCTCAGACTCGTACTGACTAAAATCCACGGTGTCCTTCAATAGCCGCAGCATGGCCTCGGCCAACGCCGGGCGCAAGAGGTCTCCTCCTATCGACGTCCTGAAGACACGGCTGTGCTCTGCCCAAACGGGGCAGTCCTGCCAAATAATCCACCATGTCCTCCGGGCGACTCCTTATCCGACACAGGTACCTCCCGAAACTTCCGTGTCCGATGAGGACCTGCGTCATGCGGTAGGTCAGGACGCCGTGACGCCTATCCGGCCACTCCTCAAAGAGCTATTGCAGCGTGCCCGGACCTCGGTTGCGACAGTCGCTCCCTCCATACTGCCCTGAGATCGCGCCGGAGCTCTTCCCGTCGCGCCTCGACTTGTCTTGAGTTGGGACTAGTTTCATCCGTCTTGACAAGTGCTTTTTCTTTTAATGGTACGAGTACTTGTTTCTATTAGTCATCTCATTTCTAGCCATATCTTCTGCACACAGACCTTTCTTTAAATATATAGCCATCCACATTTGTACCCAAAACTTTTCCCACCACACATGGTCTTGATTCCTCCGCAAATTTCAAACAGTAAAGGTCGAGCAAATCGGTTTAAAAACTTGCTAAATGTTCTCAGTGCAGCACAAAAGTCCGGATTTTCCGACAAAATAAAGTCTTTTTGAATACGAAAAGTTTAAACACTGAAACATGGGACAAAGGAACTGCTCTCATTAACGTTAGTACGATGAGAACGCACGTCGCACACACGTTCATAGGAAGCGAGGTTGGTAATGCGGTCGACGGAACGTAAAGACTTTCCAACATAAGACAAAGGGGTGTTATTACGATATCTGAACCAAAAACAATGTCCATAGTGGTTTTGTAGAAAGACTTGTGATATTTAAGTAGGTATATAACCTAATGTAATGTTACATTCTACGAGTAAATTTGATTACAATTCGTAAGTGCCTGTAACTGGTACCTGTTCATTGGTCAATTTACAATAAGAACTTTATACCGGGACAAACGATAATGTGCTATTATTATCATCATCATATCAGCCCGGGATCACCCACTGCTGGATATAGGCCTCCCCCTTTTTATGCCAAATCTCTCGGTTCTGTACGTCTCTTATCCAACTATTCCCCGCGATCTTGACAATATCGTTAACCTAACGGGATTTTGGGCGGCCCCGGTTTCTTTGGTGTAATGTGTTATACCAGACTATAACCTATAATAGGTAAGCCTTTTTGCTTTTAATATACGTATGTTTCAAAATACTCAAAGGATGATTAGGTAATTGTTGAGTTATTCGTGCCGTTGCGATGTCGGAATAGTGCGCCACGGCTTTTTGGCCATTTTCATCCGATAACGGATTAGCGTGAATGTCAGCTGAAGCTATTTGTGCTGCAATTTCATTTGCAATGCTCCAGTGCGAGATAAACCCAACTATGTTGTTGGTTCAGAGTTAGTCAGCCTTGTTTATAGTCCATTTTTTATTTTTTTACTTACTCCTTTTTTGGTGATGAAAATCACCACCTCTTGCTCTTGATAGACCGGTAGGGACTTTTTTTTAAGACAGAGCCGCCACACTAAACCACAAACTACAGCAACTCCTGAAAGACAGAATCAACGGTAACAACCACCAGAAAAGCGTCGAGACAATGAAGCTCGATGTATCCGGGAGAATTTACCTGTCTTGGATTCTGCAACGAAATTAATAAGAATAGAATAGTAGAGGAGTAGCGGAAGGGACTGTCAGACCTGACAGACAAAGACCCACTCAGTTCCTTTAATTTTTTTGGGGTGAGTGAAATGAATCCGTCCGCCCTGGGTGGAGTGAAAGGGACCGTCAGACAGTCCCTTTCACTTTACCAACGCTTGCTGACCTAAATTCGACCCTGTTGCCTTAATTGCACTTTATTTCTAGCGTCACGGTAAGCCTGCCGGGGTCGCGGGACCAACGGATTACCGTGACCCCGGTACGTAAAGGGCTATTGAAGGACACCGTGGATTTTAGTCAGTACAAGTCTGACAGTCCCTCCCGCCCTACCCTGGGTGAGAGGACTCATTTGATGATTTTACCACGATAAAAAAAAAGCGTCACGGTAAAGATTAGTTACCCACAGATCCATAACTGAGTCAATTGCAGTACTACGCTATCCTATCCTTACTTTTCTGTCTTCAATACGACGTCTGGATGACGCACAAAGCGGAGCGTTGTTTATTAATTTCCTGCACAAGCCGTGTGATGTCAAGCTAAAGAGAACAGCGCACACCTCAGGAAATTAAGGTAGACTACGATTCAAGGTGTGCCGTCGTGCCAGAAAAAAGACAGCCTACTTTTCCAGCCAGTCGACCACTGCAAAAAAGATGAGTTAAGGAAGCGAATTTACATTATCTCGTTTTATATCGTTCTCGGAAACATAAAATCAGAACTATTGTTTTATTGTTAAAATTTTCTACGGAGAACTCTATTCGTAGAAAATTTTAACAATAAAACGAGACAAGAGTATGCCATGCACTACACATTCTTTGAAATTCGCCAACTTTGGCGCAACTCGCATTACATTATTCCGAGCCACGGAGGTAAAGGGGGAGCTTACAGCAGTCGCATATGCTGTGTAACATCAGATTTTCACCTTGGTAATAAGTTTTGATCACCCATATAAAGACAGACCTTGCCAGGAGTTTCTTAATTTAGTTCACCGATCTATCGAATTGGTCTATAGATAAGGTAGGTATTATCGATAGACCAATCCGAAGTTCTATAAGTGGTTTCCTGAGATCTATATAATATATTATGTAGGTACCTACCGCAGGAAGATATATGATGAGATGTATTCTCTTTGATCTCGGATTCACAAACAGGATTCGGTCAGTACACGCGCGAATATATAGGTATATAGACTGTGCAATGTCGTGTAGCTGCTTTGAATCATGTGGTTGAAAGCCCACCTTGTTGTGTTCAATGACACGGTTGGTCCAGTTGATTCTTGTTGATGTGTTTGACTTCACGGAACAAATATTTACGCAGTAGTAGTCTACACGGAGTTGTTCCGCGAGTGGATCTGACAGCTGATTTCTTTTACACGTTTTTTGGCAACAATCATAGATTAAAGCCATCTTAAAGCGACTTCATAAGGTCTGATTTGCCCGTTTTAATTGAAACTTAACAAAGCCTAAAAACTGTGGAGTGTTGATTTGGATGGTAAAGAAGGAGGCCTCACCCTGCATTGGGCATGCTAATAAAAAAAAAAACGATCACTAAATTATTGCCCACGTATAACCCTTTTTAGTTTTCGGACTTTTGTAGTTATAAAGGCGTTCATAAATATTAAGGGATCTCTTACATTAACAATTTGCTTGTCAAGAAATAAAAGTGGATACCTACCGTTGGATTGCCACAATTCTTCTGGGACCTATTTAGTCGCGCCATACTCATATTGGGCATTGCACCGTGTTGTAACGAACGTGGCTCGTTGGCAAACGATTGCTCTGGGAAAAGGCAGCTTTCGATTCCCATTGCCAATTCTAAAATACTAGCTTTTGTCAGTGGCTTTACCTGTTTAAAAGTCGGGAATATCGGGATAAAAAAGATATCCACCAACTTGCAATGGACATTATTCCCCCATACTAAAGCCTGAAAATAATTTTCCATATCAAGCGGAATCCCGATCCGTTTCTTTAACTTCCGATTGAACAGTACAGACTTTAGACTCAGATCGACAAATTCGGTCGTTGATTGGTTTGAGAAAGAGATTGGGATCGAGACTGCTACCGAGATAAATTTCCGGAGTCAGAAGAAGCAATATAGACCAACACTATTTAGGAATACTGTTAATACAACCAATATACTTAGATAGTCAATAGATGTAATACTACTGGTATTACATCTATTGACTAACTGGTTTAGAAAATAAATGAAAAAGACGTAGACAGTAAAGTTCAAAAGCAATGCAATAATATTATTGTATTAGCTGAGTTGTATTAATTTTTCACGAGAAAGCGTCTAGATAAACATTTTACGTTTTAGGCGGTGTCCTGCCTTAGCTCAGCTAATACTCACTACGAAAATGTTAAACATCTGTTAAACACTTGTCTTAAAAAGCTGTCAAAACTTCAAAACAACATTTCACGTTGAAATGAGGGTCGTTTTGCAGTTCCACCTTTGACAAGTTTAAAAATTGGGGTTTATCATTCTTGCGGTAATACAGTTTGTCTTCTAAGTAAAATCGTAACGCTTTCAAATGTAAATTATAATCCACTAATGACAGTTATGTTTTTCTGAGATATGGAGCCATCATCTCAGGATGGAATAGATGATGACGTCAGCAGTGGTGATCGTGGGTTCGGACCCAATCAGGAGCATTAATATGTATAATTTATTTTATCATCATTGTTCTGAAAACGATGAAGGAAACCGGCATGTCCTTGAACCAAAAATTCGAGGACATGTGAAATCTACCAACCCGCACTGGGCCCGCGCCCTTACTACTTTTATCTTGTTACTTTGAACACTTTAGAAAACTAGCAAACCACCCCGACTGCGCACAGGCAGAATATCTATAGGTACTCGTATATTATGCAGGGTTATTTATAAAGCATTAACAACCTTTCATGGGCTCAAAAAATAATCAGGTGTTTTATACATTCGCAACAGAAAAATATTCCATCATGTGTACTTTCAGCCCATAAAAGATTGTGAATCACAAATAACCCTGTAAATTAGTAAAATTGTATGTGATAATTATCCAAATTGGATAATTTGTTCGTCAGATTACCAGACGGTCTAATTATCTAATTTGGCTGGTTAATCTCCTCCTCTCGGTTAGCAATCGCTCTAATGCCCTTGTCAAACAGACAGGCGAGTCTGAAGCGATAATGAACCGATACGAGACGTCAGTCCGATAGTTCTGTCACGCTATCGGATCGCTTTCGCTTTTCTATGTGACTGGATTCAAACAATTCCATACATTACAAATAAAAAAATCCGGTCTGTTTGACAAAGGTTTAAATGCTTCCAAAAATAATACGCGCGGTAAAAGAGTGTCCGTGCTCTCGAACGGATTCAACTCAAATCTCTTCAAAAGTTAGAGTGAAAAAACTAGAGGCAATGCCCCATTCCATCTATAATAAAATAAAAAAATGAAATTTTATTATTACTTTAATATAATTTTGATAGAATTGAAACTTACCTACTTACTTCAAAGCCACTCAAAGTCACAATGCAAATGAGTTCAAAATTACAACCTGTGATGGCACAAAGGAAATTAATTATAATCCATGGCGGGAATAATTATGGCCGAACCTAATTGTATTGGCAGCGCTGTCCGGTACAATCTCCAGTGATTAGTTGAAATGTTGTTGCAGGATTGCTTTAGTAATATGATGGTTTCAAACGTACCACAGCACAGCAGATTCCTTATCACAAGATTTTTGTATTTTATTCACAGCGTACTTAAAATACGAGTATTTACTGCATTTTTTTGTATGGAAAAATGAAAGAACGCCTCTAATTTTTTCCTTCGGAAATGGCCAAAAGTTCATAGACAAATAACCCAAAATCGCCAGCAACGAAATTTATAAAAATGGGTTCACTATAGTATACACTAACGTTTTAAAAAAAATAGCCGCCTAAACCATGTGGTTTAGAAGTTATTAAACTTGAGAATCATGGTTATATTGATTTTTAAAAACAAGCTTAGAATTAATTATTATTGCGATAATTAACTGCATTTCCCGCTAGTCTGGCCCTAGTGTTAGGAAAATAGAAATATTTCTACATTCTGTCTATCCTTCCGTCGACAAAACCCGTTTCGACGGTTTCATGGCCACGCGTGTTGGAAACACAAACCATTTCGGGCAAGATCGGGAGAGATCGTTTTGTTCTTCAGTACTTGTTGCGCTTAAAGGTGTCGACGACGATGTTTTTTCTACTTAAATAATGATACCGTTGGCTGCCAGCCAAATTTAGTTTATTGTTTCAGCAACGATGCTTGAAGCGAATGTTTTTCATGACGTTGAAAAGTTTTAGCAATATTTTATTTTATAAGTTGGCAGTTGGAATCATTTACCGTCACTGTTACTGTATTGTAATATTGTAACCCTAGGACCACTCTAACGGGAAATACCGTTAGTATACCCAGCTATAACTATTGAACAACAAAACCGACATGATTAACGTAGTACGCCTTTAACACGGCTTGTGACTTTTGGCAAATTCACTAAATTAAATTAAGCGAAGTGGTTATTCTCGAATCAACGAATATTTATCCGTGATCAATAAATCTCAAACTTGACTCTTAGGATCAGCAGAGATGAAATGAAATCGAAACCTTTCTGTGCAGCCCTTGCGTATAAACCTATTACTGCAAACGGCCCACAACCCGAGTGGCTCGTTAAAACAGACGCGAGCCTTGACTTAATGACATTGTATCAGCGATAAAGACCATGAAACAGTTTTATTTAGATGACATAAGTTCCAGAAAAGCACATTTCTTTTTTTTTTGGGGTGGTAAAATTATCAAACTATGGGAAGACTAGTTTGATAATTTGGTTGGAGCGGTATCACAGTTTGACACTGATGTGACTTGATTCGCCATTTACTTTTTTATTATAAACACACTATCTTTAGAGATAGACCCAATACAATAGTGGACATCGTTTTAATTTTTCATTACTCATCCTCTGAAAGTACGTCATTACATGCCTGATAAGCGGTTTGAAAGTTATGCATTGCAGCCCTAGGGAGAATCGCTTACAACTGATAGCTGCCAAATAAAAAAAAAAGAAACTTGTTCTATTTTGACATTTCTATTGACCTATGTTCAAACTTTTTGTACAGCCACTGAATTACAGGGCGATTTAAAATGAAATAACATAAAGTTAAGTATTAAGAGCGCGTATTCTAAAAGTTGGCAACGTCACAAATAGCTATCAAATATTTTCAAGTTTTAATTAATTTGGCAAATTTACTGTATGAAAATAAGCGATATGGCTCTGTAGTGCACTAAAACATTGATATAGGAATGCAATTAAAACACTGAATTTGATATTGTAAACGTTTCAGGTGCATAAAAGGTATTTGGAAAGTTCCCAAATGCTTTTTTTACATCTAAAACTATATATTCGGTGTTACGATATTACTTATTGCATTCCCTTATCAATTTTTAGTGCACTACAGAGCCATATTCTTAGTGGGCGAGTGAGCGGAAATCTAGCCTGTTTTGTGACCCGCCACTCGCTCCCGCTGCCCGCCCCGTGCCACTGTAATTGTACACTTAGTCTTTTGTTACACGAAATGTTGATTATGAATTCGTAAAACAACGTAAATACAAAACGTTACAAACATTTATAAACTCCGAGAGAATCTCTTATTTAGTTAGACTGAATACGAATTTATTTGGGAGCACACAATGAGAATTATTCACTCAGTAGAACATTATTATTAGAACAACTCGGTATTCAACTGACAGTTTCAGCTCTGTAGGAAAGGGCATTGTTGCTTTGTTGTTTTGGCCAAACTGGAATATTATGTAATATCCAGCTCCTCAATTTTAAGGTTTGGCAATTTAGAATTTTCATCTTTTATTAGATTGGTCTTATGAGTTCGTTAATTATTTATTAAACAACATCAAAGAGAAGGAGGTTCTTAATTCGGTTGGTATTTTTTAATAGTCTCTTACTGTTCTTTTATAATACTATTAAGTATAGCATTTTGGACCCTAGTTGTCTACTTTCTAAGCCCGTCAACGAAACCACGTGTACAGATACATGATGTACGGATGTACGAACGTAGCTAATGTCAAAATCAAATTGCGGAAGGTAAATACCGCCTCGACTGAAGTCATTTTGACGCGGCGCTAATGTCTATGTCGTTATATCAAACTGCATTTAAAAAATTTTAGGACCCTTTCCCGCGGATCATGACGGGGTGACGCAGACTCTACGGAGCTAACTGGCAAATCGTATTATCATTCATCCATAATTCGGAGGTTTTCAAGTTTGAGCAACTTTTTCCAGAGCACTTATTTTAAGAGCATTTATTTATTCCCGATTGAGCACCTATCAAAATTTTTACGAGTTGCTCAATCGGGAACAGAAATATAATTCAAATCCATTCCCATTAGAGTAACTAAGGTAGTTTCTAGTGATGGAGAGTGTATGAAATAATTGGTATAGGTGGTTTCTTTTTGTAACCTTGTCGTGTCACGGTGTCCTTCACTAGCCCTTTACGTACCGGGGTTACGGTAATGGGTAAGTCCCGCGACCCCGGCAGGCTTTGGCCCTCTACAGGCCCCGTCACTATGCTGACACTCCTTGAGGCGCGCGTGGAACACAACGCGCTGTCGACCCGGGCGGGCATGGTCCATGGTCGGGCTGCGAGTCGCCCATTACTCGCCGAAAAGTACCAGGCTAGCATAGGTTCTGGGTAAGTTAAGGTATGTTTTTTAATCATTCTGGAAAAGTTAATTGAAATACTAATCACCCCATCACTACAAGCTATCAAACCGTAGTTGCTGTAATGGGTTTTTTTTTTTTTATCGTGGTAAAATCATCAAATGAGTCCTCCCTCCCACCCAGGGCAGGGCGGGAGGGACTGTCAGACTTGTACTGACTAAAATCCACGGTGTCCTTCACTAGCCCTTTACGTACCGGGGTCACGGTAATCCCTTGGTCCCGCGACCCCGGCTGTAATGTGTTTAGATTAAAATTATAATTTGATTCCCGATTGAGCAATTTGAAAAAAGTTTAATAGGAAATTGGGAATAAAAAGTTGTTCTCAACTTAGGTGCTCTGGAAATAATTGCTCAAACGGGAATACCTGTCTCTTGGGCTCGTTGTGAAAACGTTTGTCACTAAGGCGAAAACCACGAGTTTCGTGCTTACAGATTAGAACTCCTGATCCCGATGAACATAATCACGGAATAAAAGATATCCTGTGTGTTATTCCGGATTATAATCTACCTACCTTTTAAAGATCCGGTAGGTATTTGTATTTTGTTAGTGGAATATAAACTGGAAGAAAATGGAGAATAAATACTTCGCATTGTAATTTATTATAAACAATGTTGGTAAATCATAATCATGACTATTATATTTTAAAAGACATATTTTTTTAGTAATTTTTTTACATTACAACCTGGGCTACTTTAGCATAATCATAACAGTGATGAATAACGCTAAAGTTAGTCTTTGTTTATTCTATTACTCTACTTAAATAGAGTAGAAAATTTCATTTTACAAATTGTATCGTTTATATTATAATCTTTGTAAATAAAGTAGCTGTTTTAGATCTCCTGAAACTAACCCGCAAATAGCCAAAGCTCTTTATTATTTCACTTTCAACGGTTTTAGTTAAATTTAACTTTACTGTTTTCCCCCTTGGTATTCTAATACACCCAGAATACCAAGTTAATAAGACCACGCGATTTCAGTTAAAAGCGTTTCCATGCACCTTAAAATGAAAACAAGTGGAAGCTGATGATAATAAAGTATGCACGTTAGGTGTTCAGAACTGAAGTTAAATGCTAGTTTTACGGAGCTTTTGCATTTGTTTAGAAACTTGGAGGTACTACCAAGAAATTGTGTTACTTATTTTGTTGTAGCACGTTTTGTACGTGAAAATCATTCCTGAGCCATGGCGTATGGATTGCCGAGCACATTACTGCTAAGCTCATAAGTCTGACAACCAGTCTTACCATGGGGTATCGTATTGCCCGGTTACTGGGTTGTGGAGGTCTGATAGGCAGTTGCTCAGTTGCATCCGGTAAGACTGGAAGTTGACCCCAATATAGTTGGGAAAAGGCTAGGCAGATGATGAACTTCTTAGCTAAGTTTGTTATGAAATAACTAGATTTTTTTTGTTTTTAACATAACATTACACGCAACACAAATCGCGTACCAATTTATTTTCAATTAACTTTTCTGTTCGGTAATTTACAAAAGTCACAGACATACAGATGGTATAGACTTGGCAACTAAATTTTTGGGTAGAGCGAGAAATTATATTATCTATTAGCTATTAGCTATTCTATCATATAAAGCTCGGTCGCAGGACTGTAGGAATTGCCGTGACCCCGGAACGTAAAGGGCTATTGAAGGACACCGTGGATTTTAGTCAGTACGAGTCTGACAGTCCCTCCCACTCTGCCCTGGGTGGGAGGACTCATGATGATTTTACCACGATAAAAAACATATAAAGCTCGATTTTCATAGATAACAGATTAGTTAACTAAGCAAGACGGCAGCTTGAATCTAATACCTAGATATTTTATGGATGAGGTTTGCAATAACCGTTCTAGCTTAAACAAGGTTTCCTTTAGCATCGTCTCCATCGGTAAGCATATTTAGGTCATGGCCATCGTCTCTTCAATTTGCCGCCATGTTGGAAGCTGCTTGTGGAGATGTAATATTATCATTTGCCTAGTTTCCTTTTTAGCCGGATATAATAAAAGATTTTTTATAAAATGACAGGCTGGTCACCGCTTCAACCAGCCGGTCTTGGTTACTTTTTGTGTCCCTATCGAGTGTTATGAAGTTATATGGCAGTGCGCTCATTATGGTGACAGTTTCTAGCGGCCCATACATTCGATAGGGGTCCAAAGAGTCTCTTTTATATTCCGTTTTTTTTATATTGATTGTCTGAAAATTTGAGTAACTTATGCGGCCTACACAAAAATGTCCTTCCTTTGGTATTGTTCGTCGTGTCGTTGAGTTCCTTGAGTTATGAGTCGAGCTACACGATAACTCACAAATACTTACACTTACTGGACAGGTCCACTTAAATCCGTGTGGTTCTTCAGGTACGAAAAACCAGCCTCATCGAGTTTTTAAAAAGACGACGTGTAAAAGTGTTGATATTAACTTACTTGGAAAAATAAATATCATTCCATTTCATTTCATTTTTGCGACAAAAAGTCTCTAGTGAGCGTCAGGTCTTAGTTGTCTCCCATTGAAGATATGCAAATCTTATTAGATTTTTTGGCTTCTTTTCAATTTTGCTAAGTCTATGATTACATTGGGTGTCCTATCGCTATAGCTATATGGCGCTATATTCCAGACAACTTTCATAATTATATGAATTTGAAATAAAAATCACTCCATTTTTATTTATAGTTTAACAGTATTCGTAAAAAAAATACATTACTATGATCGAATCACTATCATAGTCGGTTGTGAATACGACTTTATGACGTATGCAATCGAGTCAATCGGAGGTGGTATACTCTATATAACGCAGCCTTGTGACAGCGTAGCCGCAGCGCTCACGCCACGGTGGGGCTCAAGCTTGCTATTCACTATGCAGCGACACTAGTGCTCACCGCTCGTGCTGCACGATCGGACGATCTCAAAGCTGCCTCGTCGAAGGACACATCGTAGAGTCCAGCAATGCGATTTTTATACAAAATATCATAGCATCGGAGCTCGAAGGTAATGCAATGTTAGCAAAAAAGTCATAATAAATTAACTCTAGCCAATTCCACGAAGTCTGTTCCGTTAACAAGCGGGTAACAAAAAATAATTATTTTCTTGACACTTTCGCTTAAGGAACGGGTCGTGAAAAGAATAATTCTCTCGACTTTTACGCTCCACTTCAATACTTTATGGTTCTTAAGTAATAATAATAATAAATAATAAAATTATTTATTGCCCAGACAAAAGAATTACATTATTTGTTACATAACAAGTGTATGAGTTCTTTTTATTACAATTAGTTTTATGAATAATGTCCCCTATACTAGGAAAGTCCTGTATTACAGGAGACATCCATTCGTCCGTAGTTACAATTAACCAGTTTATTTAGTGAACCAAAAACGTGTAACATTAACAGAAATTTATGTACGTGGGAGCTCGAGTGTTTGAGTTGTATGTGTATTGTCTGCAAGAACATTGCTGGTTTGTGATAACAGTTTTTCGGTTATGGAATCCTTTTGTCAGGGTCTCCCACAGCCAGCCAAATAATTAGGTACCAAGAAAAACTGCCTCCACTAGCCTAAATAACTAAGTTAGGAAACCATCCCAGCTAAGAAGGGTTTACGACTAATAGTCGACCAACTAATAAAATGTACTTGGAGAATTAAAAAGTACAAATACCGTTGACAATTACTAAGTAACGTAAAACTAAAAATCAAAATAACCCCTCTTTGAGGAGTGGTTGGATAGGCGTCACGGCGTCCTGACCTACCGCATGACGCAGGTCCTCACAGGACACGGAAGTTTCGGGAGGTACCTGTGTCGGATAAGGAGGGAAGAAACGTCTTTGTGTCACTACTGCGAGGATCGCCCAGAGGACACGGTGGAGCAGGATTGCCCCGCTTGGGCAGAGCACCGCCGTGTCCTCACGACGGCGATAGGCGGAGACCTCTAGTAGTAGCAATCTTGATTCCAATTTTTGTCTGCTCAATCAACGAGTGAATTTGCTGTTAAAAAATGGATTATGATTTGGATTTAGATTGAATATTAATTTCGGGTGTTTAAGGTTAGCAGCGACCTAATTTCCAACAAGCTCTTAACGTTTCAAAAAGCTTATTGACATTTAGTCAATATTTCACTCGCACGCTCCCGTTTACACCCCTATACAAAGATACTTCACTAAATTGACAAAATCATAATGCAACTCAAACATCATACATGTATTGACATCGCTTCAAACATTGTCATTCATTCATTATTGACGTAGCTTCGTAGCTTCAAACATGATCGTAATGTAAATTATTTTATCATCTTTTGTGATATTTCAGACAAAACGAGTTCAGAAAAGTGTTGAGGCAAGCTGTTTTTTTTTTACCGTGGATGTGATGAGAGGTTTGATCTTATTCAAACTATGTTTCTTTTCTCTTCACGGTTTCATTTGATGTAGGTATGTGCAGGTCGCAACATTTTGTATCCAGGCCAATCGTTTTACAAAGACATCACCTGTTCTTGTATTGTAGACTGGTAGTTCATGTAGTGTGCGTCCGACACCTACTTTTTCTTTTAGGAGCAGTAGCGAGAGAAATTGTTGTATTCTAATAATTACTGCATTCTAATAATTATTTTAACCCGTTTACATAATTCTCAGTGCATAAGTACCATATAACATGAACTTATAAAACCGTTGTTTATTATTCGTTACAAATTTAATAAAGAGAAATAATTATAAAGATCGGACTAACTTACCAAGTGACGTCCGATCCTCAATTATGTGAAGTAATGTCGTCTCCATAATTTTATACAGTAGTATGCAAATCTTTGCATGCGCGTTGCCACATTATTAAAAGATGAAGCGAAAAACGCCCATCTCTATTTCAAGGTAACATCCCTAGTGCTCCAACTTTATCTGTCATTGTTTCAAAGAATTCACAACTTTCGTGCAGGGTTAGAATCTGAAACATATTCTGGGTAGGGTCGGGAATAGGATGGAGACGACATTACTTCACATAATTGAGGATCGGACGTCACTTGGTAAGTTAGTCCGATCTTTATAATTATGTTCCGTAATGTCGTCTCCATAATTTTATACAGTAGATGTTTAAAGAAGAAAGTTGTGATAACACGTTCAAATTATTTAACCACCCTTTCATAATTTGAAGACTATTATAATTAGTCAACATAAAATTTGCCTTCTACATGTTGGCTAAACATTTAAATTCTTGTAATCAGTCTTTTGTGAAATATAATTTAAATCGTCCGATAACCGCTTAATTTTTTCGTTAAGATCTAGTACAGTTTGGCTGGTATTTAATGATGTGTTTGGCAGACTCATCATAGTCGCATCAAATAATGTCGAACTGTCTTTGCTGATATCATTTAGAGAACTGGTTCTTTGTATTTTACGGTATGTAATATTATTGCTTTCTTCCCTTATAATAATATGCCAAAATAGTAATATCAAATATTGCAATTTAAATCTATGTGAAATGGAACGTCGTCCCAAAATGCTGATACTCAATACAATACAGTTAGATTTCCGAACGAAGATAAATATGTCCGATCACAGCCAACTTTGACAACAACTTACTAGGAGTGGGTAATATAGCTTTTTTACAGTATCAAATCGAAACTATATATTGATATTTGATATCGGATTTCGAAACTATATATTTTCTGAAACTATATATTTACAGATACGCGTAATCCGTCTCATGATGTTGTATCGTTGCATAAAGCATATTGTGAGAACCACCTAGGTATGCGATATTATAAATATCGTAATACGATTTATCTCTAGGGAGCTAAATTACAAACAACGGTTTTGTCTAGATACTTAGCTGAAGTTTCCAAACATCACTAATTTCACGTGATGAAAAAGCCTATTACGTAGTTAGTAACATTCGTAAATAAGAAATAATGAGGAACAACATTACAACAATAATGCGCTCACTCAATAATTGCTAGCACGAAACTAAAAATAGATTTTTAAAATTTCTTCGCTCTCTAGTTCAAGGCCAGAGGACAACAAGCGTCATGCGCGAAGTTAATAAATCGTTGCATAATATTATGTAAAGTAATATGCATCAATACTAATTTAGAATAAAGTTGAAAGTTGAAATTCCTTTCACAATCTTGCACAAATACTAAAACAATTCGTCAAACAGACTTATTGCATGTGACATAAGGTTCAGAATAGTACCTACGGATTACTATGCTACGTTGGTTTTATTAATCACGCGCTCCCTCTCTCGGCCGGCTGCTAAGCTATTTCGTCGGTAGAGATCGGGTCATATCGTGTATACTCTGTGTTTATTCGGTAAATCTGATACGATTAGCATCATATCATACTCGCCCTCGGATACGCGATACGGAGCAATATAGTGTTTCGCCCGATATATAGATTCAGATTAAGCCGATATCGGATTTTAGATATTGCACCAATATATAGTTTCAATATCTATATACGTTTTGTATCACCCACTCCTACAACTTACACAATGTGAAGAATGTTACAATCAGTCAACATAAAATTTGACTTGTCTATGTTCTACATTGAAATACTTATAATCAATCTTTTCATTTTACACCATAACATCTGAATCATCATTAAGGCCACACCAAGCAAAATAGTTTGGATCACTTATGATAAGCCTTTTACAAAATATAGTAGATATTGAGTTGTTGTCCCAACCCGCTGATTTTTTAATTATCTTAATATTAGCACCTGAATCAGAAGCTTTTGGAGTGGCAGTATGCGTAAGGCATGAGCTGCATCTGCTATGAGCAGCATATTTAGTGACATCTAAACCACTAACAGATAGTATTTGTTTAATCCATTAACTAATAGATGTTGATGAAGCTGAATGACAAGGTTTCTTAATTAATGTTGGTAATAATATAATTATGGTAATATTATTAATTATCACAATTGTTAATTCTTATGTTTTTAGTTGCATCTAAGTAGGGTAACAATATTGTTTGATAGGACAACAGGACAGTCATTTGTTTTCTTAAAAAAAAAAATGATAATGGTAAAAGACATCTGAATTACAGTCATATGTCTTAACAGAGGCTAGAATCTTAATTCAAAAATTATATTATATATAATAAAATTCCTTCATTTACACGAATGTTTTCTATCCTTATAAATGGCAGGGTTTGCACTCAGTGAGCGGTAAAGTTTTGATTGACATCATCCTTTGGAAATCTTCCTTCTATCATTGACTTCTATATGTGTTCCTATAACCAGTTGTTGCTACAATGTTGATCTTATGGAATTGAAAGGACTATAGTACAATGTAATTCCTCTCCTCATGAAAGCTTCCCTGATAATACAGTTGCTGTATAAGTATCAAGTGTAAGGGGAACTCTGGAAGGATATTGCAAGTCTGGTGAGATGCAAGGACAACGTTCACAGATGTAACTATAGATTCAAAAGGTGGATACAAGGTTGTGACAACCACCTCACTACATACTACTACACCCCCCCCCCCCTCTCTTTTTATTTGAAGGGACCTACTTAATAGGGCAAACAGGGGAAATGTATTAAAGAATATTGCATCTCACTTGATGATTAAATCATCAATGGATAAGGTATCTAGTCCGAGTATCATGAAACATGATTTTGGTACTTAGCATTAACTCAACTGGCAAATAAGTCAACTTAAAGGCTACCTAACTTTTCAACAATTGTATTTATTTATTTTTTGTATTTATATTTTTAAGATGTTGCCCCACACTAGGAATTTCTCCTGTGTCGTGGGTGCGTTTACAAATCACATACACAAACACCCAGACCCGGAACAGCTACTTGTAGGTCATACAAATATTTGTTCCGTGCGGGAATCGAACCCGCGACACATTGCACAGCAGTCCAATCGCTCAGCCACTGAGCTAACCGTACAATGGGTTTGTATGCTTTAAAAGAAGTTTCTTCAAAGCTAATAGAACATGCTAATCTAGACTATAAGATGGGGCGCTGTGTTCCACCTATCTTATTGACATGATATGGCTGTAATGTTGTCTATACTCAGCAATATTTCACAATTAGATAGATTTGACGCAATGTTTTCAAGTCTATAAAAAACTGTAATCAATTCAAGGTAATTGATGTGATACATTGTGTCATGGTCTGTCCAGTACTCCATGACTCTTCATGTCATTACAACCAAGACCACAGTCAGTTAGCAAGGAATCAGAGGAAATCTGTGATATAAAGTAGAACTCTTTTATTTTGCAATTAGTGAGAAAGTAGGATGTCCACCGTTGTAAATCCTTTATGCCTTTGCTGTCTAGGTAACAGTTTGCAAAATTGTTAAACAGGGCTATTGTTTTATTTCTTTCAAGAACTTTTGTATATAACCAACCATATTCCGCTGCTGGGCATGCTGTAATAAGTAATCCAAGTAATTCTGCAATATAGTTTTACACTTGAGATCTAATTTTATATTTTTCAGAGCTTTCTGTAATTGTTTCATTTTCAGTCTCAGGAAGTGATATAGAAAGCAAGATGGCACCTAAGAATTTATATTTTTGCTTGGGTTGTAAACACCTTTTCTCCCCATTTATTATGAAACCTAAGTTTTTCAGTAACTGTACAGTAATCTCTAAATTTGACATATTTACTATCAAAACTTATATATTATCATCTAGAATAATCTAGGTGAAAAACTGGCTTAGGTCTTTGGGACCACAAGTAGGACATAATTTAGTGAAAACATATGATGCTATACTAAGGCTAAGGAGAAGAGAAGTAATTTCACATATCACAATATGAATTTTAACCCTTAAATATTCCTTGAATGTTTTTCCACAGATAATGAGCAATATGCATTTTTAAGATCCATGTTTGTCATAAAACCATTTAGACTTATCAGTCTGGTGGCCATTCTTATGTCCTAATTTAAATGTGTGTGTATTAATACTTATGTATTGATATTAAGTTATTAAGCTTAAAACGCCATGTCTCCTCTGCTTTAGGATGAAAAAAAAAAATACTAGAAGGAACTGGTTTTATATGGTTTTACAGCAACACTACTTCCTTTTTGGAAAAATTATAGATTAGCCTTTGTGAAATTTGAGTGTTCACATTCAAATGCGATTTTATATCTTGGTCACAAGTAGTGGGACTAGTGTTGATACTATCCCAATGACAAAGAAATGGTTCTACGGTGTGTCTGGTAGTGCTGTTGATGTCTCAGTAGAGAATGCCCACTCAATAGGCAATGGTAGTCATTGAGAGCCCGGGAAGCTTAAAATATTGTTAAACTTGAGTCTTAATGGTTTTGATTTTAGCAGCAGACTTCTTTACTGTTTGACAGACAGCCAGCTTATCTTGTAATTTGTCCTCAGATTAATTCAGAAATTATTGAATTTTCCATAATTCTTTTAGTTCTTTGTTTAGACCTAGGGGGGTTAGTGACCTTCTAGTTAGGGTGTCACTGTGTAAGATGTTACTCACACTAAATAGTGTGAGTAACATCTTTATGTTCCCTCATGTTCTGTTGAGATAGTATATATTAACTATTTAACAGTTGCCCGATTGCAGACAGTAGCGGTCAAGATGACTTCTTTGACACTTAGTCTCTTGTTTAAGCCCACTGTGAGTCATGGCTTCAGCTAATTCTTCAGTATTCATCAACAATCATTTAGGATGTCATATTCCTTCCATAAAAAAGGGGAAAGAAGAGGTTGAGGAGGCTTTAACCCTTGGGTACAACATATGAGGAAAAAAGCTTAATAATATTTTTTTCCTTTACAAAATCTTGCGTTTCCTTTAATTTAGCCTGTAATTTAAGTATTCTCCTTTCTTTCCCAGTACTAGACCTTCCTTTTTCAGGATCTTGCAGATTTCTTCAGTCTCCGGCATTAACATATGTACACATGAATGGTTGTTGGATCCACCGTGGCTCCGAGCGTGTGTAGGGCTCCAGGTACGTGAACTGAATTGAATATTAAGGTAGGTACAGCCACACTGCCGGCTAACCTCTCGTGTTAGCTCTCTTGGCAAGTGTTGAGTAAGTACTCATGGCTTCCCACGACTGAGCTCTCATAAAAGCTCTAGGGCACTGAATTATGTCAAGGTGGGTACCTACAGTTACACCGCCGGCTATTCTCTCGTAATAGCTCTTTCTTGGCAGGTGTTGAGTACTCATGGCTTCCCATGGCTTACATCTCGTAAAAGCTTTAGGGACACTGAATTGAATATTAAGGTAGGTGCAGCCACACTGCCGGCTAACCTCTCGTGTTAGCTCTCTTGGCAAGTGTTGAGTAAGTACTCATGGCTTCCCACGGCTGAGCTCTCGTAAAAGCTCTAGGGCACTGAATTATGTCAAGGTGGGTACCTACAGTTACACCGCCGGCTATCCTCTCGTAATAGCTCTGTATTGGCAGGTGTTGAGTACTCTACGTACATATAATGAACACATTAACTTTATTGTTTTGCCGGTTAATTTACATATCCGAATAATGGACTCGCCCATAGTCTAGTTAATTGCATTAACAATTATTATACCCATGATTAGCCTCTCGTGATAATTCTAGGGTTAATTTGCCGTTAATTCCGATGCTTAATACGTTTAAGCAGATTTTAGCTTGTTTTGCCGGTTAATTTACATATCCGAATAATGGACTCGCCCATAGTCTAGTGAATTGCATTAACAATTATTATACCCATGATTAGCCTCTCGTGATAATTCTAGGGTTAATTTGCCGTTAATTCCGATGCTTAATACGTTTAAGCAGATTTTAGCTAGATCAAACGCTTTGTACGACTTACCGGAACAGCGGCACTTGCGACTTCGCTCAATTCCTTTTTTGAGTCTATTTAGTTCTTTATGGAGTCTTTCGATGGAGAATTTGTAGTCACTGGGTCGTCGTTGACCCTTTCTTATATCCATTACTAACAATTTTCACTTATTATAATATATATTTCGAGCAAACTTTGGATTGACGTGACAACGCAACGCACAAAAAAGTACAATGACAGATAAAGTTGGAGCACTAGGGATGTTACCTTGAAATAGAGATGGGCGTTTTTCGCTTCATCTTTTAATAATGTGGCAACGCGCATGCAAAGATTTGCATACTACTGTATAAAATTATGGAGACGACATTACGGAACATAATTGTGCATTACCGGATTTACAATACATGTATACTTAATTAGGAAGCTATGTTTATTCCCTGTCATACCGGATTTTACGCATGTACATTCAACATTGAGTATCCCTCATAAACTTCATTAATCATACAACTCAGCCCTTTTTGTAACACCCGCAAACATGTTAAATTAATTTCGGAGAAATTGTTCTAATCCAAGCTTTTTGAACTTCAGACACAGTAAAACACAGAGTATCATTGTGCATAAATATAGTTTTAAATTTTAAACACAGTGTTTTAAATGGAATGCGTGACGTGCGTGTCGTGCGATAGCAAATTGGAATAATGGTCTTTACACATGAATACGTAACTAAGTGTTGCTACAAAGATAACATGAATTGAAAAGGTTTAGATTGTTTTTCCTGAAAAGATGTATCAGAGATTTTATATCAAGTTTACGGTATTTTACCGTACTTGAACTATGTACGCTTATTATTGTAGAGGTGGCAATAAATTTGAGCATCCACTTCTAATGAGCATTCTTGCTAATTATACATTACAGAAAAACAAACGAGAGCGTTTTAACGAGCATTTAACGAACGTTTGACCTCATCGTGATGAATATTCTACTATTTACTATCGACTAGAACGTTCGTCATAAAGATCGTGAAAATGTTCGTAGTGATTTTTGGCTATGGTCGGCTCTGTTCGTTATTCAGTTCGGCAAAATTATAAACGGCAAATGCTCGATCTTCTGTTACAAGTGAATGCTTAAGTCTATCAACACCTTATGAAAAATTAAAAACGCCTCTTGTGTGCGAACCAAGAAATTATTAATCCATAAAATGAACGTCACAGTTTCCTAAACTTTACGTCACTATAACGTCAGAAGTCCTGCTAAGGCAACAGTTTATAAGTTTTAAAATAGCGTGATCTCAAGATACTACTTTTTGTAGTATGGCTAGGGGAGCTGTACAGCATTATTACAATGGGAATATTGGACTTATTTGATTAGCTTTAAAGATATTTATTACAATTTATTAGCTGCAAGACGTCCATTATTTGATAAAAGCAAGGGAATATATGATAAATAAATAAATAAATATTCCACAACTATCACACAACGCCATCTAGTCCCAAGCTAAGCAGAGCTTGTGTTATGGGTACTAGACAACTGATAAACATACTTATATATTTCTAAATACATACATATTATAGATAAATGACACCCAGACACAGAACAAATGATCGTGCTCATCACACAAACATTTGTCCTGGGTGGGAATCGAACCCACGACCTCCGGCATAGCAGTCAGGGTCACTAACTACTAGACCAACAGGCCAGATCTCCGTTTGCACGTATTTTAACAGTTCTCTTTTATAATCATCACACGATTTAAATAAAGATTTCACTTAAAAAGCTACCCTATTGTAATGCGCCATTGAATATATTTTAATTTCAATCAAGAAACAACACTTTCCTCCTCATATAATTTACTTCTCATTTTAAATGAGTACTTATTCTTTGTTGTCTATTATAATAGTTATCTATTATAGCTCGAACAATAATTCGCAATTATCTCGGATGAAACGTAAATTAATCTCAATATCAGAATTAATAGGACTCATTAAAAGGGGTACGTAAAATCCGTTCATTAGAAACAAACGGTGTGTTCGTTTATCTAATGTTAATGATTCGTGGGGAATTATTTTTTTAATTTTCCAAAATTAAGTCCTCCCTACGAGAGGCGGAAGGGACTGTCAGACTTGAACTGACTAAAAACGGCCCAGTCCCTTCAATTGCCCTTTGCGATAGACAGTCCCTCGATCCCGGCAGGCAGTTTGCCCCTACATGGGCCCCGTCAGTTTGTTGACATCTCCGTGAGCCGGGCCTGAAATACGATTCGCCGTCGGGTCTTGCCTGGTCCTTGAATGGATCATCAGCTAACCATTGCTCGCCGACCGTAAGCCCAGGTGACGGAAATTTGCTTGCTATCCCCTACCCCGGTGGCTGGGGTGTAAGGCAGAGGATCACTTTTCCCTCACGCATACGCCTCCTCCTACTATATTATTTCTGCTTCGTAGAAGGAGATTACTGCTTCCCATTCCCCCTGGCTCTATAACATGGTCTGAACCAGGGTCGGACGCGAAAGGTCCCCACCGAGATGGTCGTGCACCGTTCAAGCGGTCTAGACAAGATAGAGGACCTTTTACTTGAAAAAAAAACCTGTGTGTGGATGATACACACAGGATTTTTTTTTCAAACAGAACAAAACCTTGATTCTAAGAAATGTTTTCGATTACAGATAACGGACTTAACTAAGCATTTCAAACGATTCCTTGGGATAAATCGATTCAACGTAAAATGAAACGAGTTTAAATTGGTATTCTTTCACCGACAGAAGTTCGATAAGTAGGTTGCATCGTTTTTGTAATAAAAGTCAATCTTTTTGGTCGTGGGAAACCGTACAACACAAAACGGCTGTTATATGAGTCACACTTTCAGTTCCCACAAAGACTATTCTAGAAAGAATATGGCGTAGGTACCTAGAATGCACAGAGCGATTAGGATATTTTGGCACCTGAATGAAAATTTAAATCCATTTATCCTTGTATTCACGGGACCGTCGAAGCATGTTACAGCCCCTTTCGCTTCCGATTGATTAAGTTATTTTCATATGATAATTGTTTATTTAAAAGGGTGTATGACGTCACAAAATGGCGTTAGCAAACCTTCCTTCATAATTGAACTGCATAGTACATGATCATAATTGAATTGCATTTTTCAGGATGATGTCTGCCACCGCAATTTCACAACACTGGAAATTTTAAATTCTGACATTTTCACAAAATTGGTTCGTGTCAGTCACGTATGTACGTTCGAAATAATTGGTTAAGCCCTGAAGGCGATGACTGACATGTTGATAATGAATTTTGGGCTTTATACGGATTTATTCCCGTTGAATCCCAGTTTTGGATCCCAATTTTTTAGTTATTCCTAATTGATCCCATTTTCTATTCCCGTTGAATCCCATGTCATGACATCATGTGTGCTTTGCAGCAGTGAAAAAAAGGAGGAGGTTCTAAATTCGGATTTTCTAAATATTTTTAAAGTTTTAAAATAAAACTTTAAAAATATTTTATTTCACAGGTAGTAGTAGTTCCGTTAATGTTTTATTATTAATAAAACGTTAACGGAACAACTACCTGTGGATCATACAAATATTTGTTTCGTTGGCAGATCGAATCCTCGAAAATTAAAAAATTTTTTTATTGCTTACTTACTTTTTTGTTACAGAACATAGTAGAACAAAATATAGTATTTCGCTAGTACAGAACGTATAATGAAAGGCTATTACAGCGCCCTCCTCCGTTTGCTTATGTGAGTTAAAATATTTGTAAACGCTCCCAAAACTCGGGAGATATTTCCAGTGTGGTGGCAAAGTTTTTTTAAAAAGAAAGGAAAAGAAAAACCAGATTAAAAATGAAATTAATTAGAGCACCAATAAGCCGATATCCGAAATTAAAATTAAAATTACGAAGCCCTAGTTCTTAAAGGCTAAAAGCTACGAAGCTTAGTCGCGTAACAGTAGAAAAAAAAAACGATCGCAAGCTAATAAGCGGTCCTATTCAGGTCTTCGACTAGCGTTGCCAGGCGTTCAGATGAAGCCGGACACAGTCAGGCTTTTTGATTACGAGTCCAATCAAATTAGATGATGCCTGTCCTGTTTTTGTTAGGCTTTGATAATTTCATTAAAGTCACGGCTTTAATATTTTTTATATTTGTTTGCTCACAATTTAGGACCTATTTAATATTAGTAGTAATTTTACCTGTGGTGCTAGGCAACTGGACTTCTCCCAGTTGTAATGTCTCTAATGCTTGAAATGGTGGAAATGGAAACTACGTATTTTTCATACTCCTCCACTATTCTTTTCTGTTTCATTTGGTTGCAGTGTCCAAGACAGGTAAATTCATTTCCCGGGACATGTCGAGCTTCATTATCTCGGCGCTTTTCTGGTGGTTGCCACAGTTGATTCTGGTTTTCAGAGTTACAGTGGTTCGAGAATACTGTGGTAGGTTTAAAAAAAATGTCGGGACTTAATTTCCGCTCCACTCGCCTCACCTCAATCGCTAGTGCAAGCTAGCACTAGCCGCCCTTGCTGGCACTGTTGTGCAGCGAGAGGCAACTTTGTTTATGTGATTTACACAGAGCACGCAAGCGCACGCTCTCGGCGTGCTCGACATGATAGCGGTTGAAGTTCATCACATTTTGTTTACCATATACAGATGGTTTACATAATATTGCTGCGTGAGCCTTTTATTACCTGCCGTCTAAAGAGGTAACCCAGATCCTGGAACGTAAAGAGCTATTGCAGGAACATCGTGGTTTTTAGTCAGTACGAGTCTGACAATCCCTGCTGCTTCACTAAGGGAGGGAGTGCCCCCGCCGTGTGTGGAGGACTCATTGGATAATAATAATAATAATAAAATCATTTATTTTTGTACACAAAAAACAAATAGTACTAAGCAAGGACTTAAGATTAAGTTGTACAACAGTGTCATAGTTAAAGTCGAAACATCTGACTTCTAAACTAGGCAAGAAGCCTGTTTCTTAGAAGCCACATAATGATTTTGCCACGTAAAAAAAACTCTTATTAAACATTCAACTATTTATAGTATCTGTTTTTTTTTTCAACGATAAAAGAGAATTTAATACAAAAAACAAAACAACCTCTCATAAAACTAAATAATTTCACATGCTACAAGTTTTACAGCATAACTCATATTTTCTCAGTTAGACTAGTCAGATTTAATCTGGGGTTAGAAACTAATTTCTGAACCCAACACGGTTTACACGAGCTCAAATTAAAATGTAAATGCAAAAATTAAAACTTGTAAGCTTGGAATTCAGTTTCAACATGGTTTTATTTACAGGTAAAAAATGTTTTACCAATAAAAAACTACGTAATGTATTGACATTACGTAATGTAATGAAATTACGTAGTTTTTTATTGGATAAGAGATTTTCTTTTACAGTTCTTCGTTAAATAACTGGGTGGTTGTCCCCACAACCACACACAGGTCGTAAACGGACCGTTAGATAATAATTGTTACAGGGAATTAGTGGTCCAAAAGTCTTACCAAAAAGAGTTTTAGCGGTGGTTAGCAGTATTGAGCTGGCTATACTGGTAACTGGGGTCGCGGGACCACGGTCTTGGTCACGGCGGCTGTAGGAAAGGACTGTTGAAGAAACATCGCAGATTTTAGTCAGTATGAGTCACAGTCCCTTTCGCTCCACACAGAGCGGGAAAAAAAGGTTTTACTGGGAAATACTAGGTGGGTCGCGATGCGAAAAATTTCTAGAAAGAACATTTTTAAAAAACGTTGCCCACGCTAGGAATTTCTCCTGTGTTGTGGATGCGCTTACAAACATAGAAACTCACATACACCAACCCGGAACAACTACTTGTAGGTCATTTAAATATTTGCTTCCGAGCGGGGATCGAAACGGCGACTCACTGCACGGTATTCGATAACTCAACCATTGTGTCAACCGTGGCATGCGATCCGTTATTTAATATGGGTCACTAACCTTATTACTACCCACACTGATACTAATACTGCTAGCCTACATCATCGCACTTCTGGGAAAAGGCCTCTCCCCATGACTTCCAGTTTTCACGATCCAGGGCCAAAGTAGGCCACTGGTCATCGGTTTTGTCAAGCTCGTCCCGTCATCTTCTACGAGGTCTGCCGCGACGCCTTCTGCCTGTGTCAGGGCTCCACAAAGTGGTTATTTTACCACCCACACAACACAATTAAATTGTCCGTCATTCTCAGCCCTCCAGTTAATATGCCACAAGCCTTTGTTGTAATCACGCGCTGTTACACGCTACATCATCTGCAATGGTTCTCATGTTTTTTGTTGCATTCGTGAAAATAGATTTAATGTTAGGACTTATGTATTCATGACGTGTTACTTTTTCTGTGTTATTTTGTAGAGTAGTAATTACGAGCGTAATTTGAGATTTTATGGTTGAATACATTATTATATAGTTTGTGTAAACCTAAAAAATCACTAACGAGTTTTAAGTCCTGGTTTCGACCTCAGTCTGTGGCATTACATTGCTCACATTACATTACAGTGTTCTCAGGGTGAAGGGAAACATCGTGTGAAAACCGGAAATGTCCTAGAACTAAAATGTTGAAGAAATGAGACATCTACGAACTCTTTTTTTGCTCAGTCGTATTTTCTCTTGATTTGAATAATCAATTATGTAGACACATACATATTTCTCAAAAAATATTCCGTTTTCATAATAATCCTACACTGACGACATTAGGTGAGGTATTTTTTTTATCCCAAAGTATAACACGGAACCCTATTACTAAGGCTGAGATAAATAGTCGTACCTAAGCAACAGCCAAGCCAAAGTCAGTGCTTAGCGACGTTCTAAGCATCCATTTCGTATTTTCAGTTCGTATTGGCAGTTCTTTCTTTAGTATTTACTTTCGATGAAAACCAACCTAATACTGAGGCAGTACTTTGCTTAGTATCGCTTTTCGAGAACTTAGCACGCTTTAAGTATAGATTTGATATTTAGTTTTTGTTATTGTCAAATATCACTTATTTCCATGGTAACGTCGTACGTCAGTAGCATTTTAAAATGCGTTCAATAAATTCATATTTATTTATTTCTAGACTGAAATACTGTTTATAATATTGTAATGTTTTTAAATAATGATTAATCTTTTTTTTTGTAACGTTGTCCTACACTAGGAATTTTTTCCTATATCGTAGGTGCGTTTACAAACGAACAACTACTTGCAGATCATACAAATATTTTTGCGGGGTTCGAACCCGCGACACGCTGTGCAGCAGTCGATCTCTCAGCCACTGCGCCAACCATGTCGCCGAGTCTTAGTCGTAACTTTACTAATTGATAAATTCGGTTAAGTATAACATTAAATTAAATCTATACATGTAATAAATCTGTAGAAGGGTCAATTCCGTACATTGAAAATATTGAAAAAATAAATAGCGGGGGGTGTTGCTGGATCGATACCAAACCCAAAGATGTGTTTAAAAATTTTTTTGTCACATCCACGCGAAGACCGACATCCGCGCGGACGGAGTCGCGGGCGGAAGCTAGTCTAAAATAAAATAAAGTGAATTCGGTTGTTTATGAAATTAAAATCATCTAGTATATAGTGAACGCTCCTGAAACATGACAGTAAAGCTTCGCTTGAACTATGACTTAGCCGGTACCTTAGTACCGGCTAAGTCATAGTTCAAGCGAAGCTTTAAATAAACGTGCCTTTGGGCATTGCTTGACTTATCAAGCAATGCCCAAAGGCACGTTTATTTATCCCAAATCAGATACTTGGCTTCGCTTAGCCGAAGTAGTACTTCCTGAAGTAATATTTTGACGGATGCTTAGCAACGACTATTTATCCCGGCTTAAGACTCCCCTGTCCGACCGTCCGTCAGTCTGGCTGTCCGTCTATCAACAGGATGTTTCTTATGAATCGTGATAGTTAGACAGTTGAAATTTTCACAGATAGTATTTCTGTTGCCGCTATAACAAGAAATACTAAAAACATTCAACAGGTGTAATTTTTGCAATTCCCTTCCTATCCCTATATGTTGGTAGCGGGACTAACGGATTACCGTGACCCCGGTACGTAAAGGGCTACTGAAGGACACCGTGGATTTTAGTCAGTACGAGTCTGACAGTCTCTCCCGCCCTGCCCTGGGTGGGAGGACTCATTTGATGATTTTACCCCGATAAAAAAAAACCCTATATGTTATGGGCCATAGTTGCCTAAAATAAAGGTATAAATAAATATATAACGCGGGAAGGCTATGTCTACCAGGGCTGCGAGAATTATAACAGAGTTATCGCTGTCTTGGAGGCAAAGCAAATATATTGTAATTACAGGTTGCGTTTTAATCAGCTACTTCCGGTTCACTCAGGGCTGCTCGTTTTATGGTTTACCATCAACTTCCGCTTCCGCACTCTTTGCAGCATATTGAATTTCCTTTAGCAATACTTTGTGGTTCAAACTGTGTGTAAAAAAAAACAACATTAACTATTGTGTATTTGCATATACAAACTATTTAATATTATTACTAGTACTAGCTGACTCAGCAAATTTCGTAAAGCCTCAGAACCAATAAACTGTATGCTAATATGCCACGCTATTACACATTTATTTGATTTGAACGAACATCAAATATTGACAGGTTGGAAAAGTCTATAAGGGAAAAACTATTACTACATTCCTAATATTTGGACTTCCAAAAATAATTCAAAACCAAAATTAGCCAAATTGCTTCAGCCGTTCGCTCGTTTTAGCGAGACTAAAGAACAGCAATCGATTTTTATATACTCGTATATGAGATATTCAACTTCCTAGAAAGTTTCTCAGAAACAAATCTCCGTTTTAAGCAGGATTAACGAAGTCCTGCAGTGCGGGGTTTCTATTTTTGTGTTTAAGGTTTCAAGGCACAAATCAAGGAAAGGATGAAGGGGGCATCGGCAGGTCTCGACTTCAATAGTAATAAGAGACAAACTAGAACGAAAATCTAAATAAAGAATAAATCTTAGGTTTACCCTCTTCTACTAGTTACACTCACAACGACTTTTAAAAGTGAATATCTCCTACTTTTTTGACTAACGTTGTGATAAATTATGTTTTTTGCAAGCAGTATTAAGCTTCCGACACAGGCCAGTCATATCACAAAGTGTTAGCCTCTGTTTCAGAACAAAATCTCTTTGGAATTATGACATTTCATATACCGCTCGCGACATACTATCGGTGACCAGCATTACTTGACTTGACCCACTTTAACATTATCCTGCCGTATAAGATGGGTCATATAATCATGGGCACCGACTGTTCATATGATGTGTATGTATATTTAATAAACACCACACTTTGAGAAACCCGGAAAATTACATGAAGAGTAAATAAAGCGCCGAGAGAATCAAATCCTCACTGCTAAACAATGTTTAAACTTTAAAGCGTAAACTGTTGTGTTCGCAACTTCAGATTGATGTTGCCAAAGATGGTCCACGAGTCTATCGTTGTCGAAAAAAAATATCTCAAGCATTCTCTTTGAAAAAAAAAATGCGACGGCGAAAAAGAAAGCTGAATAAAAGAAATTGTGTGAAACATTGTTCTTTCGTTCGTTTGATCCTAGTACACGCGTAGCTGCTTTTTCCCGTGTCAATCAAGTACGAAAGAAATCTTTGAAACGAAATACAGAAATGTACTTAGAAATTGTTTATTTGGTGAAACTTCAAAAAGTCAGACAGCTTTACAACACGTCAATCGTTCCGAACTATAGAGGAACATTTTACGTTAGGAATTTCCGAATCACTCAGTGGTATTCAGAACAATCAATTGTTCAGCTCAGGCAGACCTCACCTTAACGTATTCTTAGCCGTTAAAGGCTTATGCTCAAATCGAAGAGAAAATTGTCGGCCTATGTGTCAATTTATATTAAATATTACAACTGACATCCGTGTCCGGTGGAGGACCTGCGTCATGCGGTAGGTCAGGATGCCGTGACGCCTATCCAGCCACTCCTCAAAGAGGGGTCTTACCGTCGCTATTGCGGTGTGCCCGGTCTAGCAGTTCCATAGAAGTAAATTAAAAGCCTTGATGGAAACCAGTTCCATACAAGGAAAAGAAAAGCCTCGTATGGAACCAGTTCCAAAACTCTGGTTCCATACGCGGCCGAAGCGATATTTTCGCCTCTTTTTTTTGAAAATCATTTTACTTTTATTTAAATTTTCCTCAACGGTTGTTGAGTACCTAGGTCAAACGTCGATCTCAACTTTTGAATGAATTTTCTTTTTAAGGTTGCATTGACTTGAAGACAGCTGCCTTGTTTGATATAATGAACATTGGGAAAATTGTCATACAACAAATCCGTGATTAGACCTGTCGTATTGTATCAATCGGAATGCTGGGCTGTGAAAAATATGGATGAGAAACGATTGCATGTAGCAGGGATGAGGATGTTGAGATGGATGTGTGGAGTGACAAGAATTGATAAAGTAAGTAATGAGTATATAAGGGAAAGTTTGAAATTGGTGTCTGTTACAGAAATAATAAAAGGGAATCGTCTGTCTTTGTATGGGCATGTGATGAGGAGGGATGAGTCTCTTGTGACTAAGACAGTGATGAGTATGAATGTTGATAGTTGGAGAGGAAGAGGAAGGTCAAAAAATGATGGATGGATTGTCTAAGGAATGCAATAAAATAAAAAGGAGTGAATGATGCTGTGACGTCTGCTACCGAGAATGGAAGATGAAATCGTGTTGCACCGACCACAAGTAAAATGGGATAAGGGCAGGAAGATGATGATGATCTATCTCAAAACAATTCCACCCGTAAGATGACCCTACAGAATTCACATGTATAATCTCTTATACACGTGAAGTAGGTTCTTCATGTTTAATTTATAGAAAGTTTAATTTGTAGACGACTGTAAATACCAGTACATTAGATTTTCGTACAGTCGCAAGTTGACGACAACAAAAATAGGTAAAATCGGAAAGTGCCAACTCGCGCGCATTCGCGACTTGGTGCCATCGCCTTCACCGCTAGCGGAATCCATAAAACTGAAATTTTTTAACAATTGATCTCGAATAATTTTTTGGCACATATGTGACCGACAGCGTCCGTATTTCACCGTAATTTCTACTAATGTAAATACCAAAAATCTGGTGTTGGAATTTCTGTTATTTGATTACCGACTATCTAGATATTTAATTTGACTAGACTAAATGTTGAATGGTTTTATTAATAAAGGTCAAAATTATAAATCAAATCTAGTACTTACGAAACATATTTCCACTCTATATGTGGTGGGATAGGAAAGTCCCAAGTGTATTAAAACTTATGAAAAATAATAATAATACAAACACCGCTTATAAAAGCTTTTTCGTAAACATGAATGTTATCCACACAGAGCAAACAATCTAAAAAGTTAGCTCATTATAGTTTGTTATATTAAAGGCAATAATATAACATAGCACACCGCACCGGTTTTGTTATGTAATATTATAACAGCTGTTGCGTTGATCGAAAGTTCATTTACGCTTGCTGGTTCATGAACTTCTCCATGGATCAAACACATTCATTCATTCATTCCATTCATTCAACATCATCATCGTCATCATAAGCCGGAAGACGTTCACTACTGAACAAAAGTTTTCCCCTTACGACCGACTTTTTTCTAAGTAGTAAAATCATCAAACGAGTCCCCCAACTCAAGGCAGGGCGGAATCGCCGCGGTAAGACCTCTCCTTGAGGAGTGGCTGAATAGGCGTCACGGTGTCCTGACCTACAGAATGACGCAGGTCCTCACCGGACACGGATGTTTCGGGAGGTACCTGTGTCAGATAAGGAGGGAAGAAATGCCTGGGTGTGACCACTGCGAGGATCGTCCGGAGGACACGGTGGAGCATACGGTGCAGGACTGCTCCGCTTGGGCAGAGCACCGCCGTGTCCTCACGACGGCGACGGCGATAGGCGGAGACCTCTCGCGCCCGGCATTGGTCGAGGCCATGCTGCGGGGCGAGACGGAGTGGAAAGCGGTCGCCTCCTTCTGCGAAGCAGTCATGCTCGCGAAGATGGAGGCGGGCCGCGTGAGGGAGAGGACAGCGTCCTCCCTATACCCCAGCCGCAAAAATAGACGACCACGGCGACGGACGTCGATAGACGACCTCCGGCCACCGTAGGCGCGGGCATGCGGGCGCCGAGTAATGGGCGCCTCAAGGAGTGTCAGCACAGTGACGGGGCCCCCTGTAGAGGGCCAAAGCCTGCCGGGGTCGCGGGACTCACATATTACCGTGACCCCGGTACGTTAAGGGCTATTGAAGGACACCGTGGATTTTAGTCAGTACAAGTCTGACAGTCCCTCCCGCTCTGCCCTGGGTGGGAGGATTCATGTGATGATTTTACCACGTAATAAAAAAAGGCAGGGCGACTATCCGACTTCTACTGACTAAATTCCACGGTGTCCTTCAATAGCCCTTTACGTTTCGGGGTCATTCATTAGTCCCGCGACACCGGCAGGCTTTGGCTCTCTACGGGGGGCCCCGTCATTGTGCTGACACTCTTTGAGGCGCGCGTGGGACACAACGCGCCGTCGACCCGGGCATGGTCCATGATCGGACAGCGAGTCGCCGCGAATAAGAAATAAGTTACTTACAAGTACGCAAAGTCGCCATTGGCGACGCCTTGTGCTTTAAACATTTCTATACATTTGACCGCCCCGCGCGAAGCCACTTCTCATAACGCCAAGGTTTTGAGCGGGCAGTTAATGATAATAATCCGCCACTTGTAATCTTACATACATCGCTTACTTGAGTCAAACAATTACTGATTTTAAGAGCATTTTTGAAGTTAAAACTTCTTTGGTGGTGTTGTGCACATTTTTTGGAATGGGTAAAAAATTTTAAACTCGCGTCAGGACACGTGACCTGATTGAAAATTCGTAAGACGGCGCAGGGCGCTTGCGCGAATGTTCGTGTGTGTTTATTACTATTGAAGTTTTCACTTCTGCCGGCACTCTCAGAGTGCAACCCGTCGTTTCTTTAATTAACATGTTTGCAGCTATCAGATGTACTCCAGTTGAGTATTTAAAGCACGGTGTAGTAAAATCGATCGTAATAAACGTTTGTCTGACTGTACTTACTCTGCTGTACATAAACGCGCCACTGCAAAGTACTCGTACCTAATATAAAATGAATAGATGTGTTAATCCTGCCAGAAATAACGAGGGTCCTAGTTTATAGGCCACTTTCAGCCTTTGTTTGTACATTATATTTCTGAGAGATTGTGGACAAGTTTTAACAATACTAGCTGTCCTGTGGTTTCACCCTTGTTACTCGGCTCCTATAATGCGATGGTGTGATAAATACATATATATATATATACATACATATGTACATATATATATACACATAGCCTGTAGCATTCCTCTATAAATATACTATCCCACAATTATTTTTTTTTCAATTCGATCCAGTTGTTGAGATTTTTGCGTACAAACAAACTCTTCAGCTTCATAATTTTAGTATTGCTTAACTGTGCCCCGCGGCTTCACCCTCGCCGGCTCCTATTGATCGTAGCGTGATGCTTTATAACCTATAGCCTTCCTCAATAAATGAACTGTCCAATACATAAAGAATTTTTCAATTCTAATCAGCAGTTCTTGAGATAAGCCTATTCAACCAAACAAAGTCTTTAGATTTATATTATACTAGCGACCCGGCCCGGCTCCGCACGTGTGCAATCTCTTCTATACTATGCATGTTATATACATATAAACCTTCCGATTGAATCACTTAATATTAAAAAGAATAGCATCAAAATCCGTTGCTTAGTTTCAAAGATCTAAGCATACATAGGGACAGGCAGACATACAGCGGGAATCGATTTTGTTTTATACTATCGTATATAGTGAAGTGAACATTTATAATAGTTTTCATAAAGATATTCGTGCAGATTTTTTTTTTGCTTTTTTTAAGGTGGTACTCGTATAAGCATTAAATTGACGTGTTTCCTGTTGCTCTTTCTCCCACGATTTTTTTTAGACAGCCCCGCGACCCTAGTAGTAGTAGGCATGATATTGTTAAGAAATGTTATTTTATATTATATCCGCGCGTACGGGTGGAGGCAGTGAAGCATTATACTGGCGTGCCGCGCGGAAAATGCTTCTCGCCCACACATACTTGCGGTCAACGGATTTCAAACAAGCCAATACAATTGGAGATACATATCCGCTCGGACGAGCGGACCAGTGTGAGAATGACTTTAACAAAAGTATTCGTATAAACAGAGTTTTGAAATTCTAAAAGTCTTATTAAAAGGAGTTCTAACTTTTACCCGAACCTAGATTAAAGAGCCAGTCTTAAATAAGTAGTCCTTTTGTCGTGTTCATTTTGAGCCAGACTTCGAGGCTAGCGAGGCTCAGTTGTTGAAGTTAAACAAAAGGCGAATTCTAGCTTAGCATACTTCCCAAATGAGAGTGCCCTCAAGTACGAAATTCTTAGAAGAAATAAAGACTTTGAATCGCGTTGCTAATGCAAGTTGAATTTGGTTTCCTCTGTAATATATGTATTATAGTACCTTTACGTGTGTGTGTCTACAATAATTGCATAACAGAATCTCGCATGGTTGTAAAACGTGTTATGATACGTAAAATATCTATAACAATAATGATATAAGTACGGGGTGGCTGGAACATTGGAGCCCAGAGGAAACTTTTTGGTCCCTCACGTGCTGTGAGATAGTATTATGCATATTTCCACGAGGTAGGAGAAGAGAACGCAGATGACTTCATGTGAAAGTGGTATCAAAATATATAAGGATGATTGTTTGAAAGAATGTTTGCGGGCTAACCTACTGCTACTTTCTATTGCTAAATTCGTTATTTAACTTGCCGATAAATACCTTGTATGGTATAAAACTCAACAGTCTGACAGACAGAGTATTTAAAAGACCTATTAGCATATAAGGTTGTTTGCTTGCATATAATTTTACATAAACCCCTTCTTTACAGGTCTTTGTCGACATGGAGGTATACTACAACCCACCAACTGGAGACATCCGTGCGGACCCTTTCCTAAGAGCAGAGATACGTTCTTTCAAGTCCTCATCTTACAACATACCAGCAGTCCACGGAACTAAGTCGGTGCCAATACCAGTTCATGGCACCCAGGCTGAACCCCAACCATCTTGCTCAGGCTATGCGTCGACACCAGGCTCCTCGCGTGCCATATCCGCGGGGACTTCTCCAAAAGATTCTGATGATAATGTCTTGGATGATGTTGAACGCAACATTGCGAGTATTGAGCAGTCTATCCGTGATAAGGAGGTCACTATAGATATAGAGCCTGCAGAGGAGCCTGAGACACGAACTAACAAGTTGAAATCGGTCGGGAAGCGCTTACTCAGGTAAGAATATTTTTAGGTAGGTACTTGAAAAAAGAATATTTTTGTCTTTCAGCCAGGACAGATGTTTTGACAACGAGCCCGAACTAAGAATGAATGATATTACGATTTGACAGATAGTTTCTTGTTGTTTAGAAAATAAAGCTTCAACGACATGGTTAGCGCAGTGGCTGAGCGATTGGACTGCTGCGCTGCGTGTCGAGGGTTCGATTCCCGCACGGAGCGAATGTTTGTATGATCTACAAGTAGTTGTTCCGGGTTTGGGCGTTTGTGTATGTGAGTTTATATGTTTGTAAACGCACCCACGACACAGGAAAAGTTCCTAGTGCGGGGCCATGTTTTTTTCTTAAAAAAAGCTTTTATGACTTTTTCTCGGTAATTCTTAAGTGGATTTTGACAAGATCTAAACTTTAAATTATCAGTTAAGAGAGCGGGTAACAAATTGTCTGTTCATTCATAATTAGCTAGTCTGCAAACACAATATATGATTCATTTGAATCAATTTGCTTGTATAATATTCATGACTTGTGAACGCCCCGAGAATAATTATATGTGGTCTGTTCAGAAAATGATTCACGAAATAGTAAACAAACCCCTTTAATGGGACATCATAAAAATTACCCATACTCACTAAACCCAACTTGTTCCTGCAATAGGCCTATGTGTTCCAGTTAAATTACCATAATCTTGAACAACGTTTAAAAAAGTACGAATACATAGGACTCATTTGATGATTATACCACGATAAAAAAAACCACTGTATTTTTTTATATTTTATGAAATCACTTTTTGAACAGACAATACAAGAGCCCGATATATAGGCGGAATGGAGTCGTGAAACGTGTTATTAATTTATAGAACTTCAGAAAACAATACTGAGTTAACTAAAATATGGGTACTGTGTATTACTGTGACCAATTAAATTGTATTCTGATAACAATTGTTCGACTTTTGCTCTTATAGATGCTTTATTTGCGTTTATTGCCCGTCGTACTATCAGTAGTACCACGGGTAAAAAAATTGCTCGTGGTCCTACCAAGCAATCTAATAGTACCACTTATTTTATATTATAGATTAAATTCACAGTTCTCTGTATAATCTTCCGTATACCATCTCCTTATTACTTTGCACATTTTTTTTATTTTTAGTGTTCTAAATCGTCATATGAGGTCTCTCACCCTGTGTAGAGTGGAAGGGAATGTCGGACTCGTACTCAATAAAATCTAGCGTGTTAATTCAATTGCCCTTTCCTTTCCAGGATCGCGGGACTGTCTAGACAGTCCCGCGACCCCGACATAGTAAACAAGTAATACCACGGGTAAATTAAAATTTCCTGGAGTACTACTAGATCGCTTGGTAGTACCACGGGCAATAAACATTGATTTTTACGTTCCTTGAAAAAATGACATAGGTACTATAACTCTTGTCCGCGTCTTCGCTCGCAATAATTAAGGATTTGATAAATCAATTCGGCGACACGCGGCGCCATCTATTATCAATAGTACGTTATTGTTGTTTTCAAGCAGTAACACTGTTCGAGACAGTACTTTTTTTGTGATAAAAGGTATAAGTACTGTTTTCGTTTATGTACACCTGATAAAGATGCAAATGTTCAGGATGAATGGTTCAGCGGTATAAGCGTGAATAAATAACGAACAAGCTTGCTTTCGTATTTATTTTATTAGGATGTAGGAAGGAAAAGATTGAATTACACGTCTTATAAAGGAAGAACAATGAAAGTTATCTTGAAATTTTAAATATATTCTGTCTACCTATATGTAATTCCCGCCACAAGAAGCTATAGCTAGCTATATATAATTTCTGCAACAATTTAATCGAAAATAAAAATAATCCAAAATTCAATTAACTTAAATTAACATAAAGTGTAACACAAAACTAACTAATAATAGTTTTAAATGGTTGGGTTCTATTTTAGCGATATAAAGGGCTTTTGTTTACTGTTTTGTGGTACTGGAATCATTAATTTACCTCACGAAACTTTAACATTAGGGCCTGCATTTTGCAGTAAGTTTTCACTGAAGCTTTCTGTCAATCCTGTCCTTGGAGTTCATCAACTTTTATGTTCATTCAAGTCATCCAAACGTTGCAAACCCCTATCGACTTTGGTATCCATTGACGCGTATTTGTGTACAAACCTCTTTGGTTTGTTTTTGCGATAGTCGCCTTGATACCAAAATCGGAGACTTGCGTCGGGTTGTGGACGAAGGGGCTTAATTGTAACAAAATAGCTTTTCGTGGCGGGAACTATACGTTGAACCTACCTCTTCACTACTCATTAGCAACCTAACAAACAACTAATCCAGATATCATCTTCCAAAGGCGGGGCTTCACCTTGGGCGGAGACCGAGTCACCATTGAAATGCCGGAACGCAAACGCGCAACTCTGGAGACAGTGAGGAGCTTCATGCGCATCGGCAAGACCCGTCCTCCAAAAGGAAGCAGTGATGAGGAGGCGGGGCTGCTGGAAACTCCTGGACCTTCCTCTGAGCCAGATCGTCCCGTTAGCCAGACATCTAATTCTTCGGATGAAGTACTGGTTGATGTACACTCGCCAACTGATCCGCGAAAGATTAAGAAGACGTAAGTATCACTAACCCGTAATGGGCCCGCGTGGTAGATTTCGAACCGCTTCCTCTCAGAAAGACGAGGCCTGTATCCCAGCAGTGGGAACATTTATAGGCTGATGATGATGATTAACTATCTTTAATGAATTTCGAACATAATGCTAAATTTTGTACGGAAAGGGCCGGTTTGAGTGTACCCAATACAAAGGAATTGGGAAAGGCTTTACGCAGCAATGAAATAGTATGTCGTGACGTGATCAACTGCTGCGTGTCGCAGTTTTTTCTTTCCCCATCCGACACAGGCACCTCCCGAAACTCCCGTGTCCGGTGAAGACCTTCGTCAGGCGGTAGGTTAGGACGCCGCGATTGCGGCGTGCCCGTGATAGCCTCCCCTTAGATATTAAAACTTTCCAAGTCCTATAGAAACAAACATCAACAATTTATTTTTCACCTCAGACGCACTACTATCGATACTGGAATCCCAGCAGCCTTGAAGGCGGCTGACTTCCAGGTGTGTGTGACGATAATCGAAGCCCGTCAGCTCGCGGGACTCAACATGGACCCCGTTGTCTGCGTGCAGATCGGCGACGTGCGCAAATACACCAGTGTCAAGGAAAGCACTAACTGTCCTTATTACAACGAGGTAAGGATATGCTCTTATTTTTTTCTAGTAATATGAAGAAGATTCCTTTAGAACTAAGAATATTAGAACCAAGAGTGTATTGAATATAATTTTTTCCTGATTGTCTTTCTTTATAGTATTTTGCACCTACTTTTTTTTTACTATTTGTTTCTCTGTATCACCCTAAGGTAGACTGGAAGAGACTACCCAAGGTACCCAAGGTAGTCGCCCTTTGTACTTTCAAATGCAAGAAGTTTTAAATAAATAAATCAATAATATGATTAGAAAAAATCATTCAGCAGTACAAAAAGTATTACCAATCTCAAAACATACTCCTGAAACAGAAATATATAAAATGTTAGCGCGCATTAAGGTATCGCCTTTTATTATAACTGCTTAAAGAATGCACAGAAACAAAAAATATTTCTGGTATCAGTGAATTGTGGTTCAAGTAATTTCATATGAAGTAAGTAAAGTAAACCAATTAATTACGTTGAAATCATTTACATGAAACGACACGCAAACAGCGCGGCGAGCAACTTACGAGTACTAAGGGACACAAAATTAAATCGTTAGATGTACTCTCACCGTATTCAGGTCGTGAGAAGAGTGACTGTATGAAACGATTTTCAGAATTAATGAGCGAGTACTATTCTGATGTCGATGTTAGCTCCGAAATCATATTTTTTCAGTAAAAGAAAAAAAGAAAAGAAAAGGTAAAGAAACTTACAAAGTGATACGGGACGACTTTGAACAGCGACAATTTCTAGATCGCTGTCAGCTTAGTGAATACCAAATAGTGAATAACACTGCAGAGTAGTAGTAAGAAAAAAAAATGACGGGTTGCACTCTGGGAGTGCCGGCAGAAGTGAAAACTTGAATAGTAATAAACACAACATTCGCGAAGCGCCCTGCGCCGTCTTACGAATTTTCGATCAGGTCACGTGTCTTGACGCGAGTTTTACATTTTTTACCCATTCCATAAAAAGTGCCCAACGCCGCTAAAGAAGTTTTCACTTCAAAAAAGAATCTATACTAATGTTATAAAGCTGTAAAGTTTGTTTGGTTGAACGCGCTAATCTCAGGAACTGCAAGTTCGAATTGCTTCGAGTACAGACATCACACTACTAGCAATGCGAGCCGAGCAACGGGTAAATCCGCAGGGGTCAGCTAATAATTAATAAAAGCTAATCTAAAAATTTAAATCTAAATCTACACAAGACTAAGCTCCTTGGAAAACCGTCTTTGTTGTGAAAACAACAGTACGTGTTTCATATTGAATATTATTTTAACATAATGCTTTATGTAAGATATATGATGAACATAATACCGTGGTGAACACTTGTCACGTTCCAGATTAACAGCATGTTGGCATAATTTCTGTTACACCAAAATACACTGAGTTCAAATTTAATTCAGGATTATGTCGTTATAACGGTTAATCCTGCAGTTGAGAACAGTAATTGATGGATTTATAATGGCGTTATTGTTTGCTACACAAAAAAATAAATCAAAATTAATAGGCGTGTGTCCCTTCTAATCTGAAAAAAAAAAATCTTTAACATAAGATAAATACTAATATAAAACTATTTTTGTCCGCAGTACTTCGTGTTTGATTTCCACATGCCACCAGTAATGCTGTTTGACAAGATTATAACACTATCGGTAAGTTAAATTTTTATATGCATTAAATATTTGCGATGGATCTTTTGGTTTATTTGCGTCGCGAATTACTATTTAACGATTTATTTGCCTTGCAGCTGTTTTTTTATAATAAAATAGTTCATAAATAACAGTGCGTAATAACATTTTTATTGACGATGAATAAATTATGAGAACTTGAGCACCGATACTTTCGTGATCGTGTAGGAATGCAATGCATAGAACTCGTAGCACGCCTACGAATTTTCGTAGCAAGTGCTACGAGTTTGTGTTGACGCGTAGTACTTGAATGTAGCGAAGTGGTAGTTATGAAGAGGTAAGTTAGAAATTGTTCTGGCAGAAAGTAACTTGATCATTAATGTAGTACTAAAAATTCATGTTTTCATTTTAATGAAAACATGAATTTTAATTCAATAACTAATTTAAATAAATTCAAGGTCTGTTTACTTTACCTTCTGTTTTGAAAACATAAAATTGAAAGTGTCGTAAAATAACGAACGCCATTTGGCGCGTTCCTTTTGAGTTATCAAAGAGAATGTGGAAAATTTGATTCAGTAGCAATTACATATTTATTTTAGGCAAATTTGTATTTCAGAACCTGATCAAAGGCCAAAGGCCAATGATCATAACATTTTTATTAGACGAATCTTCACAAAACAATTACATTTTCATATTATTTCGTTAATAATACGTGTACGTGTAAACTCTTTTGTTTTGTTTTTATTATAATGTTTAAAACATCATAATAAAAACACAACAAAAAATAAAATAACAGTAAAAAAACAATTTTAAAAACAAGCTTTTATTTAAATGCTCTAAAAAGGACAAAATAAACTTTAAATTAAATCAAACATATAACTTAAGTATAATATAAAAGCTTGTCGCGAGATTTGCCTGTGTAAAGTATGTTATGATACATACATTTTATCGTTGAATTATTTGTTTGTTTTGTTTGTGACAAGTAAATCTCGCGACAAGCTTTTATATTATACTTAAGTTATATGTTTGATTTAATTTAAAGTTTATTTTGTCCTTTTTAGAGCATTTAAATAAAAGCTTGTTTTTAAAATTGTTTTTTTACTGTTATTTTATTTTTAAATTTTTAGTTTTCGTTGGACATATTTCGCAGTCTTTCCATTTCATTTAGTGCGTCATTGTTGCATGGTCGTTTACCTGTTAATTTCGTACAGTCAAGTTCTACAATAAGAAGACCTTCTAGCGATTTGACTCTACTTAAGGCCACGTATGCTTGGCCAGCAGCGAAGAGCTTTGAGCCTAAATAGACGACAAAATAGTTTTTTTTTTATCGTGGTATAATCATCAAATGAGTCCTCCCACCCAGGGCAGGGTGGGAGGGACTGTCAGACTTGTACTGACTAAAATCCACGGTGTCCTTCAATAGCCCTTTACGTACCGGGGTCACGGTAATCCGTTAGTCCCGCGACCCCGACAGGCTATAGCCCTCTACAGGCCCCGTCACTATGCTGACACTCTTTGAGGCGCGCGTGGAACACAACGCGCCGTCGACCCGGGCATGGTCCATGGTCGGACAGCGAGTCGCCCATTACTCGCTGCCCGCATGCCCGCGCCTACGGTGGCCGGAGATCGTCTGGCGACGTCCGACGCCGTGGGCGTCTACCACTGCGGCTGGGGTGGAGGGAGGACGCTGTCCTCTGCCTCACGCGGCCCGCCTTCTCCTTCACGAGCATTACTGCTTCGCAGAAGGAGGCGACCGCTTTCCACTCCGTCTCCGTCTCGGCCTCGACCAATACCGGGCGTGAGAGGTCTCCGCCTATCGCCGTCGTGAGAACACGGCGGTGCTCTGTCCAAGCGGGGCAGTCCTGCGCCGTATGCTTCACCGTGTCCTCCGGACTATCCTCGCAGTGGTGACACCCAGGCGTTTCTTCCCTCCCTATCAGACACAGGAACCTCCCGAAACTTCCGTGTCCGGTGAGGACCTGCGTCATGCGGTAGGTAAAGACGCCGTGACGCCTATCCAGCCACTCCTCAAAGAGGGGTCTTACCGCCACGATTGCGGCGTGCCCGGACCTCGGTTGCGACAGTCGCTCTCTCCATACTGCCCTGAGATCACGCCGGAACTCTTCCCGCCGCGCCTCGACTTGTCGAGGCAGCGGCGATTCGACCCGACGCTGTGCCTCCACGCGCCACTCATAGACGCGCTGGAGGGCAGTCGCCTCCAGATCCCAGAGCACGACAAAATAGATTAATATAATAATTAATTTTATTAATAGCCTAAATAGATTTCATTGTCGTTGTGACCATATTCTATCGGGAGCAGCTGATCCTGGCTGCACGACCAAGACACTGTCACCATATTATTGTATTATTATTTGGGTTGCCCTATATGTGTATATATGTTATAGCTCGGTACTATTAACCATTGAGGAGTTCCCTCGTATGCAGATGTCCCTGGCTGCACCAACAGGTTGTTATCATCATATTATTGCGTTGTTACCGGGTTTCCATATACATTTCAAGTTTTAGTTGTGTACTATTAACCATTGAGGAGTTCTCTCGTGAGTAGACGATCCTGGCTGCACCACCAGATCGCACTTATCATATTATTGCATTGTTACCGGGTTTCCATATATATTTCAAGTTTTAGTTGTGTACTATTAACCATTGAGGAGTTCTCTCGTGAGCAGACGATCCTGGCTGCACCACCAGATCGCACTTATCATATTATTGCATTGTTACCGGGTTTCCATATACATTTCAAGTTTTAGTTGTGTACTATTAACCATTGAGGAGTGCTCTCGTGAGCAGACGATCCTGGCTGCACCACCAGATCGCACTTATCATATTATTGCATTGTTACCGGGTTTCCATATATATTTCAAGTTTTAGTTGTGTACTATTAACCATTGAGGAGTTCTCTCGTGAGCAGACGATCCTGGCTGCACCACCAGGTCGCTGTCACCATATTATTGCATTGTCATTGGGGTTATATATTAATACCAAGTTTCAGATCGATTGAGTAATTACAAGTGATTCTAATTTGACTTGCAAGATTTGATCTAAACAAACATACAAACATTGCAAGTTAAATAAAAGCTTGTAAAAACATTTAAAAATATAATTCATAGTGGCGTGTACACTTATTATTACCAGACAGTGATATAACATAATGTTATTGTACTTATAAACTTAAATGGTCTATGATATAATTCGCGATTAAGAAATTATTAGTACCTACTTGGAAATGTTTTACATAATTACTCACATCAACAAAACTTTACGATCACTTTGAAAAATCGATATCTTTTTGGTTACGGTAGATAAAATAATAAAAAACAGTTTAATTTTTTAATTTCGTACAGGTTATTTATACCTAAATAAAACACACAACAACGTATTTTTCTTCATAAAGATCAATTTAATTATTTTTATCAGCTCCGGCTAGTGATCACAAACTATATTAGTGTGGGTTTATATTGTAAGAGACACATTGGTACTTGCCCTATCGTATCCTGTAATTACTAATAACAAATAAGTAACGTAAAAAGCAGGCAAGACCTTCTCCAGTAACCTACATTAAACATTAAATCCAAAGACACAAACAGAAGTTGTCTGCGGCAACGACTAATTATATAACCACAGGAACTGTTCCGGATTCTGTCACTTGCCATAGCTAACTATTTAATTATCTTCCCGTGGCGTTGCGCAATACTGTTTTTCATTGAGTAATCCACGTGCAAGCCTCAATTTCAGAGCACATAAGTAATTCGTCGTTTAGTAATATAAAGCCGTAATGTATTCTAATCCAACCTTGGAGTGTAACGTGTAACGTAATTTTTTTTGTACTTTCATTCGTCATTATTTGATTTATTACACTCTTGTAAAGGTATATTTTACATAATCATGGACATTTTATGTAATAATTTTCCATCAGCTATATTATATATTACTAGCTTCTGCCCGCGGTTTCATCCGCGTTATATAACGGGTTTGTCCCTATAGAGACCCTGTCAGTTTCCTTGGGGAGCGTGTGAAACACGACGCGCTGTCGATTCGGGCCTTGTTCTTGGTCTGACGGCGAGCTACCCATTACTCTAAAGTATCTGAAATCACATGTTCTACAGTCTACATGCTTGAAAGGCAAAACTTTTTCTAGCCGACTTTCTAATATTTCTTTAATATCGGAAGTTACTACAAAAATACTGGGTATCGAAAAATTCCACTTTAAATAACTGTATTAATTTAAATTCAGTGCATATTGATTGCTAGTAAAATGCTGGTCTAATTGCTAGTAGTAATAGTATGTCATTGATTAATTTTTTGTTTGAAGCACTTGGAATTCCTCCTCTAATTGCTTTGATTTACCAGCTATGTTACATTTTTCACTTAAGTATGAAAATTGGTTGAGTGATTCTGTAATAAATTTATGTCCTTTTATCTAGGACAGTCGACATTGATACAAAAAGGTATTTCTAATGCAATTTCCGTTTTATAGTATATTAAATTGCTTTGAAATTGCGTTCATTACATTACAATAATTTATTACCCGAGTGACATTTGCGTTCCACTACAGTATGTAAATTGGTTTAATATAATGTAGTTTAAACGGAATAGAAATGCCATTCAAAAGCATTTTATATTTCTACAAAGAATAGATAAGTTGACAGTATCACTAAGAGTTTTGAAAATATAATATGATGTGTTTTATCTGTTGTCGATGTAACGCATCAAAATTTAAGAGTGGGGGCTCGTGTCGTCAGAGCGAGTAAAAACTGTATTGCTTGTGCTGTATTGGTAATATTAAAAGTGTATCTTTGTCAATTTTGACTTCCGTAACAAAAGAAAAGAAATTAATCTAAGATTTTTGATAATCTAACTGACGTACTAATTCGATTTTTTTAGTCAATTTTCCATTTCAATATGTTTTTCCTTTGGTATATTTTTGTTAGTTTTCCTGCGGCTTTAGACGCCCGTTCTTCTATTCAAGTTAAATACGAAAAGGAGTACCAGCCTCTATGTCCACGCATACACGGACTGCTTGAGTGGTCAACTTATTCGCGGCCGCGCCGACTACTGCCGGAGACAGTTCGACTGCGGCAGTTCCGTCTATGTGTACTGGTGATGTGTCTGATTTTTGACATTCGCGAATTCGTATGCGGATGCGAATATGTATATTGACTTTCAAATAAAACGCACGCAAAATGATAGATAGGTTTGACATTTTATGTCGAACATATTTAAACCGAACATTGACCAAGTCGAAATAGTTGAATGAGTATTCAACTATTCAACACATAAAATTTATTCAACAGGTTTAGACTGGAGCTGGACTTCTTTATACACTTCACCGGAACAGGCATGGACAAAGAACTCATAAAAATAATTTTAAATACTTTTTTGGTATCTGAAAAAGTAGATTTTTTACATGTAACTGGGTGGTGGGAGTGATTTGATGATTTTATCACGATAAAAGGGATTTTTGCGATTCTGTTAACATTTTAATTGGACTAACAAAATTATTTCAATTTAATTATCTACTTCAAGACTATTCCATTACATAATTATAGTTTCCATATTCAAATCATAGTAATAAATTAAATAATACTTTTTCAGAAATAATACACGCAAACATTCGCATTGATTCATGCGGATGCGAATGCGAATATCAAGAAACATGCGAATGCGAATGAGAATATTCGTTACATCACTAAAGTCGTCTTACAAAAGTGGTCCACTGAATCTATCCGACATTAAATACCTCTAGACGCGATTATTATTTTTTATCATTAATAATAAATAGGTAAATTACAAATATAAAGCACCCTGTTAAAAATGTTTACGTATCAAACTGTAGAGTATACCATTTTCTATCAGACAAGGGTGTTTCTAACTACGCTTTTCGTCATAAAAATAAATAATATTTTTATTTTTAAAGTATTAAAATCTCATAAATACCAATTTTTTATTATGATCGTTTACTAGTCATTGGATACATGAACTGGGTTGACGTTGTGGGACGACTAAAAAGTCACGGTACATATGCGGTCTCAGGCTTAAGCTACCGACAATGCCTGTTTCAAGAAATCCGTACATATATGATTGGCTGGTCTATCAGCTATTGTGGTCAAATCTATCTTATTTCTAAAAATTTAACGTTGCGAAATAAACTCAGTTTCGTTTCCGCAATATAATAATAGACTGGATCAGAAAACCGGTGTTATATTCTGGGATTAGACGCTTTTATACCTCACGATGTAAGCAATCGGCCGTGCGAATACGGGAACATCGCAATATCTAATTTGTTCAGAGAACCGATCCTCTCTTATCTCAATAAATGGAATGCGACAGTTCTGTATTTTTTTACGATTACTTTGGTTAGAACTCGGAAACAAACAGTATACCTACCATATGTGAGTAAATATTCCATAATATTTCTACGACTTTTGTTACTACAGCGAGAATATCAAAACGTTTCCTGTTATAACATTAATATTTAGAAAAGAGAATGGTTTTGTACCGACTCGTGTAATTGTGTTTATTTTACGAGTATCAATCCGTGGGCCTGGCACAAAAGGACGGAAGATTTTTTTTTGGGTTTCTGTTTGCCAATGTGAATCGTAATGTCCGTGTACAAATGTATATAAAAACATTTAGAAATTCGCATTTTATAATTAAAAATACGTCTCTTGGACTTTTTACTTAATGTTTTTTATGAGTTAACGTTTCGGACACTAGGAATCTCTCGTCTACAAACATTGAAACACACATACACGAACACCCAGACCAGAAACAACTACTTTTAGATCATACAAATATTTTTTCCATGCGAGAATCGAACTCGCGACACGTAGAGCAGCAGTCCAATCGCTCAACCACTGCGCCAACCGTGCTGTCAAGTATTTTTAAGTATATTGTTATATCAGTATTAAGGAATTTTGATTTATATACGGTTTTTTTACGCAATAAGTGATTTGAAAACCGAAGCACACTTCACGCTTGCCTAGAAGAAACCGAGTCTGACGAATTTTTGGAGAGAAACAGAATAAATTGGATTTATCGTAATTTATCGTATAAATCGCTTCTACAAAATACTATTCGTATAAAATACTTAGAATGTTCATGTTAGACCTACGAGAAAGATGAATCTTCTGTGTAGGTAGTTAATTAACTATGCAGATTACTATAAGCTAAGTGGAACACTGCTACTGACAACTTTCAGGTCTGAAACGTGAAAGCCAAAGAGAGAGTGCATTGTATCGTGTACTAAGAACTTCATAATTACTGACAGTGTTAATTAGCTTATTATGCTTTGTTGCCTCTCTGTGAAAGAGTTTGTTTGTGCATTCTTAGAGTTTTTTAACTGAGATATCAAGGTGTCTGAGTTTAATTAACGGTACAAAGTAGTAACGAACATTATGCATGGGTACATCGTGTCATCACTTAGATAAATTACCTGACTAAGACACAATCAACAGACGCATAGTAATAAGGTGTATAATGTATTTCTGCATTGAGAACTCTATCTCATGCATAGTAAGGTTTATTTTCAGTCGTTATGTAATCTAATTAATACAAATGAGCAGTGGGAGCTACACAGTTTCTCGTCTGAAGCATTTACGAGTAGTCATTTCGGGATTCCGAAACTACGAATTAATTTCGGGCACGGCGCAGTCGCAGCGGTAAGACCCCTCTTTGAGGAGTGGCTGGCTGAGTCCTGACCTACCGCATGACGGAGGTCCTCACCGGACACGGAAGTTTCGGGAGGTACCTGTGTCGGATGGGGCAGGAAGAAACGCCTGGGAAGAAACCACTGCTAGGATCGCCCGGAGGACATAGTGGAGCATACGGTGCAGGACTGCCCTGCTTGGGCAGAGCACCGCCGTGTCCTAACGACTCTGCGAAGCAGTCATGCTCGCGAAGGTGGAGGCGGCCCGCGTGAGGGAGAAGACAGCGTCCTCCATCCACCCTAGCCGCAGCGGTAGACGCCCACGGCGACAGACGTCGGCACCATAGGCGCGGGCGGCGAACAATGGGCGAGTAATGTGTTCCTCGCGCGCCTCAAAGAGTGTCAGCAAAATTACGGAGCCTCTCTTTAGATGGCCAAAGCCTGTCGCGGTCGTTGGACTCTCGGATTACTGTGAACACGGAACGTAAAGGGCTATTGAAGGATTTTAGTCAGTACGAGTCTGACAGTCCCTCCCGCCCTGCCCTGGGTGGGAGGACTCATTTAATCATTTTAACACGATAAAAAAAACATGCGGTATTTAAGTAGATCGTTGTATTGCAATGCTTAGCGTCTACTTCTGATCAAACAAAAATAGGTGACACGCCCTGCTCGACCTGGTGATGACAACACACGGTAGTATATGTCAGGATCTCTACTTCAGATTTAAGACATTTGAACATTATCAAAATTTCTGTCATCATAATAATTATACCAAAAGTGGTGGTACAGTCAACAGCAAAAGTAGAGTTCGAGTCAGAACTGTGTTGATGACCTTAAAACCTAAAAAAAGGCGAGAGAAGATTGTCCGTATCTCCTATCAATCCAGTACATCATTTATTTAAGATCAAAGATGTTATTTATTTATTTTATATTCCCTTTATATTATTTGTAGTATCGTCTGAGTTTGTTTAATACTTTTTCTTTTATTGGTCGTCCTCGACCCCTGTTAAAGTACGCTTAGTTAAGATTGACAGAAATTCAATGAGATTGAGATTTGTGACCTTTGTCGCAGATGTTTTGTACCCAAAAACCCATTTCAGTCATACTGAATTCAACTTTATTTCTACTTCGATTAAGTTGTTATTTCTAAATATGAGTCACTTATAAGTATTATAACTTGTATTTACAACAGAAAATCTCAAAAAATAATTTAATTGTGGTAAAAATTGAACTTTATGCGTGAATCTTATTAGTTAATTAATTAATTTAGTGATAAATGTTTAAATCCTAGATTTCCAAGCAGAATAAAACATATTGAGTACAAATAATAAGAGGAATAAAGGCCTGCACATATACTTGCTACTCTACGTATATTTACTATATAATAAAAAAATACTTTTTTTATCCTTACTTTCTCGTTTTGCTTTGCCTTTCCTGAATTTAATCAGGTCGTTCCATATTTGCTTTGTCAAAGTCAATTCTTGTATGGGTGACCTCTATCATGGGTGGCTCTATCATTTATATCTATGGGTGACCATCAATTTTGGCGATGATATTTAAAATAAAAAAGTATCAATTAATTAAATAAGTTCATCTAATTTTAGTAGATAAAATTGATCATGCTACGATTGCTAAGTTTGAAACGGTATTCTGACCCTGGAAAGGAAAGGGTGACTGAAGGATTTTTAGACAGTAATGTCTTTGTCAAACAGACTGGCGAAAGCGAAGCGTTTCCGAAGCGATACCGAACATAAGCGAGACATCAGTCCGATAGTGACTGGATTCAAACAATTCCATACATTACAAATGAAAACGTTACGCTTCGCATTTGCGACGCCTGTCTGTTTGACAAAGACTTAAGAGTCTGAGAGTACCTTTTGCTCTAACTGACTCATTTGATGACTTTACTACCCAAAAAAAGAAGCATTTCAGTCATTATTTTATGTCTGTGTCCTAAAGAAGCTTGTTCAGATAACTAAATATTCATGAGTGTTGATATAAACGTTTGCAATGGAATAAGCACGGAAAATATGTAGGATAAGGTTACCCTCCTTACGCAGTCTGGTAAAAAACATCTGTAATGGATACCCTCAGAAACAATTTCATATTTTCAACTTTATTAGCATTATTTGTAACAGAATAATAATTTGTGGCTCTGAAAATACCGATCTACGAGATTGAATATGTTGTATAGTGATAATTGATCTTCCTACGCTCTCTCTGGCCCTCTCAACTTAACATAATTTTTAGGCAAAAAGCTCTACAATGAGAAGAATAACTTTCTACTATTCTTAAACTTAAACTTTGTATTTTAGCTTAAATATTCTAGATTCAACAAACTAACTAGTTTCATTGAGTTAGTTGGGTTTCAAATCAAAACAGACCCTGCCCACCACAATAGAAAGTTCTCGGCGAAAAAGAGGCCATTATCCTTTAGTTTATGATATTGCGTTGCTCCTCGTGTAATATTTCAAATGTAAAATACGCCCTTACCTTGTGGGATTAAGGAATAACCCCCTATTATGAACCACACGGTCTTCATGTTCTACAAAGTTGTTATTGAGAGTCAAATTATTGAAGGTTTTATGAAAATGTTAACCATAGGATTTAATATTGCATAGATTAAGTAAAATAAGTGATCAAAAACAACATATACAACTAAAAAAAACACTCGATCACATTCGCTGTGCTGTTAAAAAAAACAAATCTTTCTGTTAAAACTTTGAATTAAGTTAAATTATTTAGTTCAAATTATAACTCAGTCGACTAGTCGGCGCTTTAGTAGATTGACGATTACTCAACAAATCTTTCAACTAAGTAATTATATTTGATGTCGAAGCACTCACGTTTTATCTCAAGAATTTTTCGTCTAACATAAATGCCTAAGAGTGTATTCCCTAAAGGAGAAGACACAGGCAAGTTCCAAAATGGACACTAATCCCAATTTAAATATTATAAATGCGAAATGAAGTCTGTTTGTTACTTTTTAACGCCTAAACCACTGAACGAATCACTTTGAAATTAATATACGAGTACGGTACGTAGTCAAGTGTACAAATGAACAAGGATTTTTCCCGAAGAACCAGAGTCACCGACATACTCATAGCTCGTAAAATTTTCAAGTTGATTATTTCGAAGAACTGATAACCGATGGGGTAGAAAGTTCTCGAGTGGCGACCACGGACTGGAAGACGCAGGGTGGGCAGGCCTCCCATTAGGTGGACCGACGACATCGTGAGAGTCGTAGGCAGCCGATGGATGATGATGGATATAAGCGGTGAAAGGTCGTTCCGCGTTGCGGTCTCAGTGGACGTCTACCGGCTGATGAGTCAAGTGTACAGAAATGGATATAATACACGGAAAACAGCACATGGTGCCACGTGACACCGAATGAATTCTCAAATTCTAAAACAAGCAATGCCGTGAGTAAAAGCTATTTAATATGAAAACTAAACTGGAATCTCTTCGCAGTCGTTCCAGCCACTACATCAAGTAGGCATTTATCCTTACAATATTAAGAACCTTGGGCAGCCGACTGCCTCCTGAATAACTCACGCTCATCCCACGGGTTTCTCGAGTTACCCCAGTAAAGATTCTAATAATAGATTACAAGCACTGTTTTCGGTTTTGTGGCAACGGAACCATTTTCGCAGAGTTACCTTTAACGTAGGTACTCCTGTGACTGGTAACCACAACTTAGGTTTAGTGGTTTGGAACTCGACGACTTAAGTAGTTGAAGTCTGGTCTGGATACTTTAATTTAAACCGGCTTTACATAGATTTAGGCTAAAACCCGGAGGTTTTTTTATTACTATTTTTTACTGCTACTATATTTTTCCATGTAATTATCGTCAAGATACTTGGTTTTCTTTAAGTCTCAAAAGGCCTCCGGTGCGTTATAGCTCGGTCTACATCACCACTTCACTTTTTAAACTAAAATTATAAACTCAAGTTTTTTGTTGCGATAGCAACCGTCTGAAGATTTCTTTCAACTTCGTTGCTTTTCAAGCACCAAAACAGCGAAAAATTCAAAAAGTTTTCTTAACTCAACTTTGTTAAATCATCTCGTGCATGAAAGGCGTATTTTTTTTGAAAGCTTACAAAAATGCTTGTAAAAGTGTACTTAATAATAATCCAACTTGTAACATTGATGCAAATTGCATTTAAAAATGTAGTCAAAATTTTCAAGTGTTTTCCAACTTATTCTCTGTTACTAAACTCCGTACTTGAACTTACTGTTTAGATGGATGGATGTTTGTTACTCAATCTTTTAGATTATTGTCTAAATTAACATAAGGGCTAACGTTTATCCTGTTATTACGATCCCTTGGGATTATTTCGAGAAAGTAAAACACGCTGCATCAGCTAGTTGAAAAATAAATATTTTCTTTCTATATAATTATAAATTGCTAAACAAATGTACTTAATTATTTGTTAAGAAACTTCAGGTAACTTTTTAATAAAGTAACAAGCGTCTATTTTCTGAGCCCATGATAAAACTTTTAACCCTATAATGAAAGAACTTCAAAATTGTAACTCTGGGCAATAATAAGTTTTAAAATCATCGTATTGTATAGTTAAGTGTTCTTCCTTTTTTTTCGTGTGACGATGTGGCTATTCCCTGCTGACAGCACCTCACAGGCCTCATAGGCTTTTAGATATTTATATTGACTAAATAAAGTCACGATGTATGCCTTTACCAATGCCAATGTCACTGAAATCCAAAGGTAGGTACCGACTGGTGTTACGAGGCGTAATGTAACGTGTTACAAAGCGAGCGTTCGTGCAGTCAGTACGGGGTAACAAAGAATTCGCAAAGAGACACAAGCGTCTCGTTGTTTGGTGCGAATGGTACATTACAGCCCGTAACACCGGTAAGTACCTAGCATAATAAACTTAGAAAGTAAATAAGAGAGAGGTGCGGTAATACATATGGGATATCATGACTGTGTAGAGAATCTTCTCTTGGTTAGTGGATTTTCACGGACAAATTCAAAAATGGTTTGACAATGACATTCGTTCACTAAAAGAACTAATCAGAACGATAATATCTTCCATCCACACCATATATTTTTTTTACTTTTATCGTGGTAAAATCATCAAATGAGTCCTCCCATCCAGGGCAGGGCGGGAGGAACTATCAGACTTGTACTGACTAAAATCCACGGTGTCCTTCAATAGCCCTTGACGTACCGGGGTCACGGTAATCCCTTGGTCCCGCGACCCCGGCAGGCTTTGGCCCTCTACAGGCCCCGTCACTATGCTGACACTCTTTGAGGCGCGCGTGGAACACAACGCGCCGTCGACCCGGGCTTGGTCCATGGTCGGACAGCGAGTCGCCCATTACTCGCTGCCCGCATGCCCGCGCCTACGGTGGCCGGAGATCGTCTTGCGGCGTCCGACGCCGTGGGCGTCTATCACTGCGGCTGGGGTGGAGGGAGGACGCTGTCCTCTCCCTCAGGCGGCCCGCCTCCTCCTTCACGAGCATGACTGCTTCGCAGAAGGAGGCGACCGCTTCCCACTCCGTCTCGCACCGCAGCATGGCCTCGACCAATGCCGGGCGCGAGAGGTCTCCGCCTATCGCCGTCGTGAGGACACGGCGGTGCTCTGCCCAAGCGGGGCAGTCCTGCACCGTATGCTCCACCGTGTCCTCCGGACGATCCTCGCAGTGGTGACACCCAGGCGTTTCTTCCCTCCCTATCAGACACAGGAACCTCCCGAAGCTTCCGTGTCCGGTGAGGACCTGCGTCGTACTTCCGCGATTGCGGCGTACCCGGACCACACCTCATAATAGAGAAAGTAAATACGTAGGAGAACGAGTATCGGGCAATTGTCTTCTCCAGAAAACCTGTTAGGATTTATTTGAAACTTTCCCACCACGCCACCTTCTAAGCGTATACCCCAGAGAAAGGCAACGCAAGCTACGTATACTCGTAACCTGTGGTGACTGTTAAGCAATCAAACTGAACTAAAAAATAAAATTAAGCCCATATTACCCGGGGTCGCGGTCTGTCTCATCCGTAACCGTGACCTAGAACCTAAAGGGCTTTTGAAAGAACCACTGTGAATTTTAGTCAGTACAAGACTGACAGTTTACTACTATAAAAAAGTCGATATTGCTATTATAGTTTAGATATAATAATATGTATAAAATAATATTGTGTAGCAGTGAGGCAACAGTAGCTACATAAACCTGCCCTTAAGGTAATGATATTAACAACACACGAGACCTTGTTAGCTCGCTCCTTGCTGGCTGCCGCAGGAAATTGTTATTTAATAAGGGTGAAATACGTTTACTTTAGTCTTGCACAATGTTTGCTAATCATACTTGGTAGGCAAATTACAAAGCGGGCATGCGGGCAGCGAGTAATGGCCAACTCGCTGTCCGACCATGGACCATGCCCGGGTCGACGGCGTTTTGTGTTCCACGCGCGCCTCAAAGAGTGTCAGCATAGTGACGGGGCCGGGGCCCTCCAGAGGGCCAAAGCCTGCCGGGGTCGCGGGACTGAACGAATTTCCGTGACCCCGGAACGTAACAGGCTATTGAAGGACACCGTGGATTTTAGTCAGTACGAGTCTGACAGTCCCTCCCTATCTGCCCTGGGTGGGAGGACTCATTTGATGATTTTACCACGATAAAAAAAGGCAATTTACAAAAAAAAAAACTTTATTTCCTCATTACCTTTCTAAAATGGTGCGTACGTTCTGGGGTCACGGTAATTCGGGAGTCCCGTGACCACGGCAGGCATAGTTAGCCGGAAAACTAGGCTTTAATTTCTAACAATTAACGCTTAATGAGGGAAAAAGTGGAAATCTTAAAAGTTCGATAAGTCCAATACCAGTCAGTTTGGACCTCATGTTGGGGATTAAATTGTTGTAAGGTCTAGTATCACCCATTTCAAGGAATGCATCCAATTACGAATCACTCTGTGTATTAATTTAACACGATATTTTTGTCATTTTTATTTTGTGAAGTAGAATCATCAAACGAGTTCTTCCGCCCTGTGGAGCGATTGGGACTATCAGATTTTTAACTACTCTTGACTAAAGATAAGTTATTTGTTCTAAACAATGTTTAGGACGGGATTTAAACAAATAGTTTGCTTATTAACTGATCAAACATCTCGCCCTACAAATTCTCCCTACGTCTCCGGTTGCCCTTTGCGTTCCAGGGTCACGGTGTCCTTTTAAGGTAGTCCTGCGACCCTTTATAACCTTTCTATGAACGCATAACTCCCAACTATGATCTGTCTTACGCCCTAGCATGAATTTTTGAGACGTAAACTTGAAAGTTGACGATAATTTGATGGAAAAATTAGTTACTTGTTCGAACACTAGAAGGCGTTTTTTCATTTTCAACGTAGTAAATCACTCAAGTACGCTGTAAACAAAATGTAGAAATCTGGATAGAAAGGCCTCTGTTCTGACTGCATTAGTTCTCACAATGCAACTAGATGGCGTTGTAGCGTGAGGGATCAATTCCTGAATCGCGCTATGGTTTCGTTCACAGCGAGGGTATAAGACCGCTCACTGAAACATTTCATTAAGGGAATTTTCATTAAAATTTTTGGAAAAAGCTCGACTAAGTAGATCTTTGATTGTAATTAGCGAGCTTTATTTGACAACTAGCTTTCGCCCGCGGCTACGCTCGTGTGTAAGTCGACAATTTTCCCACGGGAACGTTACACCGAGGTTAAATTTATTCTTATTTTATTTCTTGCGTGTTAATTTAGGTATTTCAGGTTATAAATTATTTGTGTATAAAATATTACCCAAATCAGTTCTGCGAGTTGCAAGAAAGAGTATCGGACATCTACTCCATCTACTCTACACCTATCCAGCAGGGGTTCAAGCCCAAGCGACTTTTTGCATGCGGGTGAAGTAATTTAATTGCGTCATCACTTTTTTTTAAATATGATGCAAGATTGATGTACCGAGTGTCTGTGGAGACATAACGCGTACAGATACAGTATATATCTACATATATTTGAGATTTAAGCAATCCGTGATTCCTATTATCTGTGGAGATTATCTTTGCTGGGACCGATTTGGGTTCAGATACTGTTAAGAGATTTCCAAATCAGCCACAGTACCAATTTAAACATTGGTAACAAAAACAGAGTACAGGAAATGTATCGTATAGTACGAATGTTCTGACAAAAGTAGGTCACAGACAGCCTCGAGCGCTCTGGCCATATGATCATTAAAATTCCATGAGTACTCTACCTAACAGCAAGAAATGCGCTTTGTTAGTTAACGTGCGGTGTTGTAGAATCACAGTTTTATTTATTTAAATAACAATACATTGAGCAATTAATGTGTATGAGAGAACAGTGGTTACCTAGTGGTATGAGCCCCGACTTAAGATTAAGTATAAAGTAGGTTGTGGGTTCGAACTGCTCTCAAAACTGTGAACGGAAACTTTGTAAGGAATACGGCACATCCTAGAAAGAAAAAATTGAAAACAGATTGTTACATCTAATAACACGCACTCGGTCCGGTTGATAGATTATGGCCCACTTCCTCTCATAGAGAGGAAGTCTGTGTCCCAGCAGTGGGAACATCATAGGATGATGATGAACTTTAAGGACCGGTTTTACTTTTTTCGCTTGTGTTTAAATACAAAATGCGTTGTTAAAATATCTAATGCCATTTATTTGACGAGGAGCGTGTGGCTGTTAAACTGGCGCCCGGGACAATAGTTTATGTTTTATTCGTTTATTTATCTTTTGTACATATTTGACATATTTTTAAATATTTTTTACAAAAACAAAGAAATGAAAAATAAAAAACATTTAAAAATATAAAAAATAGTGTTCCACCGGTGTGGGAGCGATGTCCATGCTACCGGTGGTTAGGGTTCCAGAGACAGGAACCTCCTCACAATACGAGCCGTATCAAGAAGTACTGCCTTCTGAATCAGGCCCTTAATCCAACCCCCTAAGGAATGTTACAAACTTAGTAAGTCAGAGAAATTATGCAGCCTTCCCGGCTGTCATTGGTAAATCTACGACTGACAGATTAATTACGGTTATAGTTATAAGCCGGAAAGGTTGATAACTCGTCAGTCGTGTCAAAGGATATCAAGTTTCCATAAAGTACACTTCAATAATACGGGCTAGGGACGCGGCCGTAGGCTAACCTATTGTGTTAGGATTTACGAGTAGTTCCATTTGAAAATTTTGAATGGAAGGCAATCAGCTCAACGTAGCCCAACAAATGCTATACAGGAGGCGGATACCATTGAATTCCATTCGCTTTATGTTTTCGAGTCTATTGAAAAATATTATACAGGGTATTTTTATGTAGTGCCGATATTTTAGTACGTTTATTCCCATTTGTCCCCAGTGGCTTTGTCACCACTGGTGACAAATGGGAAAAAATCCCGATTGTACCCACTGGGGACATCATTATTTTATTCAGTTCGCGTTTGACCATTATCTCGCCTGGTGGTAAGCGAAGATGTGGTCGATAGTGAAGCTGGCTTGCCTAGAAGTACCTAACCTATTCACTTTTCGTGAACACCCTAAGGTTATAGCTGTCAGGAAATACAGATCCCGGTAGAGAATTCCACTCCTTAGCTGTACCGTTCATATAATATTCAAGCCTCTTTTCGAGAAATGTCTTTTTAGTCCGAAATACCTTTTTATTATTATGTAGTCCATTCAAAGGTCGGATAAATGAGGAAATATAAGGGAAAAAGAGTAAATGATAGCATGACGGTTGACGAGGGAAAATGGAAGATAAAACATATTGCGTCGAGACCAAGAAACATGAAACTAGGGCGAAAATATTATTGAACGTTTTGTATTAAATAAACAAACTTACTGTTACCATGCGAACACGATAAAAGTAAAAAAGTCAATGACCTGTCAACGGTCACTTGTAAATAACGCTTAGCAATAAAATACTTTTCAATAACATTTATTATAGTCATCTTGGTACTTAATATTATTTTCTGATGATTTCAGAGCGTGCAAGTGGTAGAAAAGCGTGTATGACGTTAGTATAACGGATTATAAAATTATTTATATAATATACATGGCACCCCCGCCATCATAATTTTATTTTCATCGTGGTCTCACAGTAAGTGAATGGAAGATAGATTGAGAGCAAGTAGATACTTACAGTTTAACCTTTTGACTGCCATAATTGCGTATAGACGACATAAGCCAAAAAGTGCCCAGCACGCCACAGTCGCGACTACACAACAGACTTTTAAACGTGAATATAGCTTCATCATCATCTCAGCCATAGGACGTGCACTGCTGAACATAGGCCTCCCCTTTAGATCTCCACATATACCAGTTGGAAGCGACCTGCATCCAGCGTCTTCCGGCGACCTTTATAAGGTCGTCTGTCCACCTTGTTGGTGGACGTCCTACGCTGCGCTTGCTAGTCTTGCTAGCAATATAGCTTATTAAACTATATCTAAACTCGCTACTGTTTTTTATATAAGTATTTAGCTTGGCGCTGAGGGCACGTCTTTGTTTTTTCGACGTGGCGGTCAAAAGGTTAATATTTTTTTGAGATTAGCATTTCAAGCAAGTTAGTATTAAATTTTCTCATCCACGAAGCCTCCACAATATGACATTTAAGTAACTTGTGTATAAGTATGTTTATCAGTTATCTAGTACCCATAACACAAGCTCTGATTTCTTTTTATCGTGGTAAAATCATCAAGTGAGTCCTCCCAGGGCAGGGCGGGAGGGACTGTCAGACTTGTACTGACTAAAATCCACGGTGTCCTTCACCGTGGATTTTAGTCATACATTATAGACTTTCCCATACCGTGACCCCGGTATGTAAAGGGCTACCTTTACATACCGGGGTCACGGTATGGGAAAGTCCCGCGACCCCGGCAGGCTTTGGCCCTCTTCAGGCCCCGTCACTATGCTGACACTCTTTGAGGCGCGCGTGGAACACAACGCGCCGTCGACCCGGGCATGGTCCATGGTCGGACAGCGAGTCGCCCATTACTCACCGCCCGCATGCAAACGCCTACGGTGGCCGGAGATCGTCTTGCGACGTCCGACGCCGTGGGCGTCTACCACTGCGGCTGGGGTGGAGGGAGGACGCTGTCCTCTCCCTCACGCGGCCCGCAGCATGGCCTCGACCAATGCCGGGCGCGAGAGGTCTCCGCCTATCGCCGTCGTGATGACACGGCGGTGCTCAGCCCAAGCGGGGCAGTCCTGCACCGTATGCTCCACCGTGTCCTCCAGACGATCCTCGCGACACAAGCTCTGCTTAGCTTGGGACTAGATAGCGTTGTGTGATAGTTGTGGAATATTAAAAAAATATTTATTTATTTATTATAATTACTCAGTTGAGATACATTGTTAAGACTACGGCCGATGTAACTGATTTTTTATCGCGACAGTTGTCCGCTGTTCAACGCCGCGAGTGGAACGGACACGTCTCCACCAACAAACAGTGTGGCGAAAATATACGAGTATAACGCTGGTAAATATTAATATATAAAAAAAATCTTCTTAAGTACCTACTTAGATTTTCAGTTCTTAGAAAATATAAGATATCACTACAATTTTTGATTACCACTGGGTATGAGCCTGTTTTCACCCTACAAAAGGGAGTTTTGGCACATTGGCCAGGTAGTAGGTATTATCTGGGTTATAATAATATTATGTTAGGATGCAGGTGGCGGACTATAGATATACCTGCTCACCTTACCTTACCTCTGCTAAGCAAAGACCTTCCTGGAGGTATTTTTCTGTGCCTCCTCTGTGATTTTAATACTTACATTTTTTTGAGTAATAATATTAAGTAAACTTGCTTTGGTCTTACAAAGTTTGCGTAGGAAAGTAGAAGGAAATCCATCGAGCAACAAGGTGGAAATATAACTTTGTTTGGATTGGGAACCGTTTGAACACTAATACCCTACTCAACCTCGTCTCCGTTTTATACAAATATTGGCTGCTTACGAGTGGTTTGCAACACTTAATTTTTTTTTTCTTGTATACCTCTCCTTTCCCTCTTGAGATATTTATAGAATAGTTTTTAATCTAGGAGAACCTTGAGTATCATCTCTCTGGGGAGATAAGACAAATAATTTTTATGAGCAGGCGGTAAACATACTCCGTGTTTGCCGCCCGCCACCAGGATAGGGCCCGGATATAAGCAAACTCGTGTGCTTGTATCCGGGCTTGTTGTGTGTCCCACAATGCCTAGCGGGTTATAACACAAAGTACGGTTAATGGTTGAACCACATCCTATCGTGAGGCTGGCAATCCTTTTTGGTAGCCGGAGATTATTAAGACTACACTTCAGAAACACTACACTAGGTCTTCTTCATGATAATAATATTGTTACGCAGTGAAACTTCAAACACCTGAGTCCAGTTTCCCAATTTGCAGAGCCGATATCTTGTGTGTTTTAGTACGACAATCCGAATGCAAATCTGAATCAACAACAAAGAAGTTACCCCTGAACTTAATTTATTCTTTATGCACAATTTAAAATATGCCCAGGGGACTGTCCGATACCTGCCGGGGTCGGAACGTGCTATTGAAGGACACCGTGGATTTTAGTTAGTACAATTCTGACAGTCCCTCCTGCCCTGCCCTGGGTGGGAGGACTCATTAGTTGGTGTCCCAAGAGAGATTGGACACTTTAACAGCTTGCGGCAGAAAGTAGTTGACCTATTTGCCTGTGTTGGTAAATAAGTTCTTAATAGCAAACTTCTTTGGTTCTTACTTAAGCCTGAATTTCTCTTACGCTCTCGTCGGAATTGTCAGTCGCGTACGTTAGTGAGAAATACGTCAGTTTGGCGCTATATTTTAATTTAAATCAAAAGAAATGATTCCGTCCATTTAACTATCCCGGGCATGGTTCATGATCTCGCCGCCTGCATGCCCATCAATACTGGGCTAGTGTCCCAGCCGGGCGTTTATAATCCTGAATATTCTAATATAAACAGTAAGTTTATAAAGATTCTTGAAAAGGTTACAATAGTATAAAATTCTTTTATATGGCAATTCATTCAATAGGTACCGATTATTTTTCAACTTCATTCTTTTTTAATGCGTACATTGTGTAAAACTTTGAGAAAAATAAATACCAAGAGCTAGACTTTTTTAATAATTCACAAAAGAACTTCTTGCTAAGAACGAATATACACTTAATAAAACTAGTCCCAACTTTGGAAAACAATTAAGTATGTGGTTTAGAAATAAGTAAAGTTTTATTTTGTTTGTTACTTTACGGCTTATATTTAATATTTAAAAATTAGCAAAACTTGAAGTCATTTGTTAGTTAAAAAATCTTTGATATGCTATTGCATACATACATTAATATTTTTAAATTCAATAAATAGTTAAGCTCTTTCCAAGTCATAAAAAGCTTGTTACAGGCGACTGGTGCCATGCATGAAAATGAAAAATGAAATGAAAATGTTTTATTAGTCTCAAAACAGTTACATGCTTTTTAAATGAGTCAACCCCAGTAAGTAATTGATAATGCATATTATGACACTTGCTCATAAGTCAAGCGGCATTGTGATGCGGCAAAGTCACTCTATTCTTACTTAAAACTTATAGTACCTTCTTATGAAGCCTCAACAGAAGTTAGGAAGCTACTGCTGAACTCATGAAACAACTAACCGTACTATTTTGTAATACAGTGACAAAACGTGAATTTAACTTGGAGGCTTATAAACAACCATTTTAAACTCTCTTTTCCTTTACAAACAAAGTTAGTCTGGAGTTAAACGAACGTTTGAGCATGCCTTATCTCATTTCGGCGTTTTATCCGAGCAATGTACCTTCCTACTTAGGAAGTTGTTGCGCGTAAACATTTTATTTTTGTTGTAATAACATTCTGTATGGACGCAAAGAATAGCAGAAAAACTAAAGACAGTTTTCACACCTATATTCTTTTTTTTAATTTCCCGTACATAAGATATTCCTGTAGGTGACATGTAAATAGCCAGACACAGAACTAATTTACAATCTGTAAGGAATTTAAATATTTGTACCGTGTGAGAATTGTTCTTAGAGTTCGGTCTAGTAAGATTCTCTTTTCAGGGGAAACCGTCAAGAGATAATATCATATTTTATAGACTCACGTTTTACACAACGGATCTAGTTTTCTAAACCTTTAAGAATATAACAATGCATAGATCCTCGAGTTTCATGGTTTTCCGATAACTACAATAGCATTGTCTCTAGTTCCGATCTACCTCATTCAGAAGTACACGTACGATATTTTTATTCATCGACTGGTATTAACCGTATAGTTCGGTATCGGGTCCTAAAGGACCCGAACACATAGACCTACGCCGGCTCAGTAGCGGGTCCTAAAGGGGCAGACTTTGTAGTCATACGACATCCTCATTTTAAATTTAAAAAAAATAATATTCTGAGCGTTAAATCCTATGAGTGCGCATTAATTAAGAATAATAAATAAAAATCTGATTTGTTCACGCCATTAAAACTTCTACATTTAGCGCGCATTTTCTTAATTTACCATAACAAAATCCAGAAGTCTAAATACGATCGTCGCCATTTTGATGGCAGTGCTGGGTTGAGCTAAAAATCATAAAAAATGTGGTTTCGGGACATCTAAGGGATCATTATAGGAGGGATGAATAACTCGTCATTTAGTATTGTAACGAATTCATACATAATTCAACATAAATTAGCAGTGGTAATAAAGAATTTGATATCTGAAGTCGAAGTTTCGCGCCACTCGTGTTTGTTTACATTTTTATTTTTCACTTGGATCACACACATGCGTTTCTACTCAATAACAATTACGATAAATATCATGTCAAATATTATAAATAACGTAAAAAAGCCCAGATCTTAGCGTAATTCTCTAATACAGAGCTAATAACACGTATTTTTCATTACCACTACTCAATTTGTATTCATAATCGACAACCATGCTTATTTTTTTTAATCGTGATGATGTGTGAAAGCGAGTATTCTAATCGATTCCATAATTGAATTTTTCGTCAACTCGAGTGAAAAAAATAAGGAATTGAAGAAAACGATTAATAAAAATTAAAATAAATTTGTTTTAAGCTAAGAATACAATTATTAATTGCTATATTATTTTTAAAGCTTTTATAATAATTTTACGTGCATTGTAATTCCCTAAAAACAGTAATAGACAAAAGAATAATGTCAGTAATAAATGTTTGAATGCGCGCCAATTATTAATTCCAAAAATTGGATTTGGAATGCGCTCGCTGTGGTACTCGCTATTCAAAATAATAAATTTTATTTATTAGCTAATTTTTAATGTACATTTTGTTTTGTACAATAATATAATTAAGGTTGAATGAATATGGAATGCCTTGGATCTTGATAGGCTTATTAGAAATGAGTTTGTTTCCCACCAAATAAAAGATAGATAAGTAAATTATTATATTCTCAAAATTGTTTCGTAACATTGGTTTGGCCATGTTAAGTATAGACGCCAGCACATCAACCTACCTCAATCTGTAAAATTTCTTCAATCGATTTTCAACCTTATCACAATAGTGAAGGTTAATGTTCGATTGGTAATTTTTGACAGATTTGGGTAGGTTGATCTGCTGCCGCGCGTACAGATATTTAATCGTCAGTATTGACACCAGTATAATCATATTTTTATATAGGTATTTGTTAAGGATACTTTAGATGTGATGCAGTTCGCGACTTAACTCCAGTAATACACACTGTTATGAGTTGAAAAACCTTTAAATGATTCTCTCCCTGGGTGGAGCGGAAGGAGATGTCAACTATTACTTACTTAAAACCACCCTGTTCCTTCATATGCCTTTTGCGTTCTAGGACCGCAGTACCCTTTTAATGATTTTAATACAATTCCGTTAGCCACTATTTTGTCCTCGTCAGTTCGCTGATAGTTCCTTAAAGCCCGCTTGGAACACGACGTGCATTCGTCTCGGGCCTAGTCCTTGATCGGACGGTGAGTTACCCTATACTCGCCGTTCGCAAGCCCGCACCTACAATCGCAAAAATTAAGTCTGCGTCTTTAGATTTTTGCTGGTCAGGAATAGAGCTTGTAAATGAAAAAAAAGAATGTGCTATATTTTTACACTATTTCATAGTGTCGCTGTTAAGGCTCAAATTCGTTATGATATACGACAAACTACAGTAAAGTGATATTAATTTGGTAAAATATGAACTACTTAATATTATACAAACAATAATTTAGTCATCGTACGCAGATCAAAATCAAAATTCGCGCCAATTAACTCAAAGTTCGAATTTCAAAAATTTCGTTATTGTATTTGTACCGCGAAGTGATTACTCGTAAAAAAAATTGAAATGAGAACACGATGTTGCGAACATGTAGTGAGCTACGGCCATTGACTAAAGTTTGAATCGATTTATTAAAGAAAACCTTTTACTTTATGTTTTTCGCATGTAATTACTTCACAGAACATTAATAGTTTGATTACTGGAAATTGATATTTCAAAAATTTAATTTTATGCAATGTAATTTACATTTTTTATCAAAATCGGCCACGAGACTTCTTTCAGTATTTTTCGCTATTCCTCATAGTTTCGAATTTAGCCATCCACGGCGCGTTGGAAATTTAAATTGTTTATAACTGCAGGGAATCATTTGGAAGTACTCCCATATCTCTCCCTCCAGCATTTGATCCGAACCCGGTGTTTGTCTTTTTTTACGTTGTTTAGATTCGTTTTATAAAATGAAATAATCAGATAAATTGAAATTAAATAAAGAAGACACAATATGTGTAAAACTATATGGTTGAATTTAAATTTAAAAGACACACACGTTTGGCCTCCAATGAAACACCAATATTTATTTCTATCCCAATCATTAAATTAAAAAATTAAATTATTTATTGCGTACCTAATAAAAAACTTATTTTCAAAACGAAATAATACTTGAAATATTATACCAATGAGTCTACAGATTCCGTTCCATAGATTTATTACATGGAGTAAACCTTCTCTAGTCAAATAAGCAGATAAATCGGTCCAAGTCTTTGTACTACCTTTTTTTCCATGTTCGATTATATTGCGAGTATCGATTAGGCTGAATGAACCTTTTCAATCGTTATATGAACATTGGGATTGCGGTCAGCACTAAGAAGTGTCATGTTGCAACATAGTTTTTGGTAATTTTTATCAAGTCTTTGATCGTTATTATTTATGAAATTATGTATGCACACTGGCAAATCTAATAATGCATGTAGTAAGTTACTTCATTTATTTCACTGTTTAACCATTTTTTATCACGTGAGAAGCTTGTTCATGTACATATTTTCAGCACATCTAAATTACATAGTTTTTGGAACGACATAGCATTTTGTATGTTCCACACATTTTACAGAAGAATGACGCAGTTTTAGTGACCTCAACACGTTCTTGGATATATTGCTCATAAACTTATCGTATGAAATAACTGTAGTAACATATTTTTGATAAAAAAATCGAATGCTGAAAATTGACAAAAATCTTCAATATTTTCTCAAATTTCGAATCACCCGGTCGACTCAGCTGATGCGTCATGTGTCAAAATGTTGTCGTGCAGAGTGGTTAAACACCTCAAGATCTCGTGAGATTCGTTAACGTTCGCTAGATTTTAATTTAGTGATATTTAATGAGTATTGGCAATATTAAAATATGGTGGACTATTTTTACTGTAAAGTTTTATTATAGACTGGTTACTGTTGCCAGCGGCATTGCCCGCTACAACTTCAAAATTATCCTGATAATTGGAAGTACTAGGAGAAAAGGATCATGGAGTTGGTGCCGCCGTCTTCTAAAAATTATGTGAAATGGGGATATTATGTATATGTGAAACATTTACAATAACGAAATCTAGTTGTGGCAAATTAACTTTCAATGTACGAAGATTAAAAAAATGTGGCGAATTAACTTTGTGGCAAATGGACAACAACCCAATCTAACTGACGGACTGTTTAGATTTTATAAGTCAAAAACCCTATTGTGTCAGTCTTTTAAATGGAAGACTGTCAGACTCATACTGATTACAACCCACCCTATTCCTTGTTCTTCTTCTGTCGCAACCGAGGTCCGGGCACGCCGCAATCGCGGCAGTAAGACCCCTCTTTGAGGAGTGGCTGGATAGGCGTCACGGCGTCGGACGTCGCAAGACGATCTCCGGCCACCGTAGGCGCGGGCATGCGGGCAGCCAGTAATGGGCGACTCGCTGTCCGATCATGGACCATGCCCGGGTCGACGGCGCGTTGTGTTCCACGCGCGCCTCAAAGAGTGTCAGCATAGTGACGGGGCCTGTAGAGGGCCAAAGCCTGCCGGGGTCGCGGGACCAAGGGATTACCGTGACCCCAGTACGTAAAGGGCTATTGAAGGACACCGTGGATTTTAGTCAGTACAAGTCTGACAGTCCTTCCCGCCCTGCCCTGGGTGGGAGGACTCATTTGATGATTTAAACACGATAAAAAAAAAAGTGTACGAACAAAGCACTAATTGTTTTCTATCAAATTAAGATCATAGTTCCCATCCCAAAGGTCGTGCTAGGGCCTCTTACCCCTTAGGAAAATTATATCTTTACCAATTGAACTATAATTGAAGTTTATTTTTGGTTCATCCATCACATTGCTAAAAACAAAATGTAAAATGAGGTTTTCCCTCGGTTTCCAAAATCCACATTGCTGTACCAAATCTAATTACAACTCATTGTATATTTTCGCACTGGCAGATCCTAATTTCCGATTTTCTAGTTAGCTGATTGATCTCTGAAATGGTTGGACATTTCCAATTTTCCGCATAGTGCTTGTCTACGAGCATAGAAATAATAACATAGAGCATAAAAGCTGATCTCATATTGTCACCACCGACCGCACGCGTCGCACGCGCAATTATAATGGTTCCGTAGCCAAATGGCAAAAAACAGAACCCTTATAGATTCGTTATGCCTGTTTATCAGTCCGTATGTCACAGCCACTTTTTTTCGAAAGTATAAGAGCTATTCTGTTAAAACTTGGTAAGCAGATGTATTACGTGAACCGCATTAGGATTTTTACACAAAAAAAAACAACAAATTTTGGGTGTTCCCCATACTTAAAATTACTATTACTTACATTTTTTTTATTATACTTACTAATCTTTTTTTCACCAAAACCGAGTGGGGTATCTATATATAGGTCTTTAAAAATGATATTGAGGTTACTGATATCATTTTTTTCTAAACTGTACAGTTTGCCCGAGAGACACTTCCAAAGTGGTAAAATGTGTGTCCCTCCCCCTGTAACTTCTAAAATAAGAGGAAGATAGAACTAAAAAAATATCTGATGTACATACAAAGTTCCAACAAAGATTGGTTTGAACGATATCAAGTAATTTGTTTTTTTTTAATACGTCATAAATCGAAAACGGTAATTTACCTTTCATTCTACCAACTCAAATATAAAACAAACTTAGGTACAAAGAACTACAAGAAAAAAGTTCTTATCATTATTATGATCCACGCGCGCCTCAAGGAGTGTCAGCATAATGACGGGGCCTGTAGAGGGCCATAGCCTGCCGGGGTCGCGGGACTTTCCCATTACCGTAACCCCGGTACGTAAAGGGCTAGTGAAGGACACCGTGGATTTTAGTCAGTACAAGTCTGACAGTCCCTCCCGTCCTGCCCTGGGTGGGAGGACTCATTTGATGATTTTACCACGATAAAAAACATTATTATGATGATATGTGCTGCTACGGAACCCTAAAAAAAGCTGCCAAGTGCGAGTCCGACTCACCCATGAGCGAGTCCGACTCGCACTTGGCCGCTTTTATTTATTTCCTTGGATGAAATCCTTAGAAATCGGAAAATGCTGTCAGCATCCGAATACCGAAGAAAAGATGGCCGATAGTAGATAGTTATCGATATGTGCGGCCACTTTTAGTGTCATTACTATTTTTAAAATAAAAGTTAGGTGACTATTCGTAAAGAAGCCATAAAACCTCTTAGTAGAATTTGGTAAATTAAAATCATTTTCTTTTCTTTTTCCAAATTCAAAATTATGTTATTTGATTTTGTGTTCTATTTTTGTTCATTTGTTTTTTGCATTATCATGTCTTTTCCAAATTACCCTTTCATGTTTGGACTAGACGTGTAATTTTTGCTTCAATTAAAATTTTTGTGGGTATTATTAGCATGATTTTTACGGCAAAAGACATATCAGGTATTTATTTATTGATAATGTACAGTTTTATGTTATAAGTTTATCTTAACAGTTAGTCGTGTGATTTCAGTACAAAGCTCACTTATTTCTACATTTAATTATTTTACTATATTTGGGAAGTAAAAAATAAGGTTAACCTAAACCTAAATGAAAATCAATTAGACAGGGTTTCCCCAACTAATTGATTTTTATTTCGGTAAAGTTGCAAGTTTTAATTAGGTTCTGTTGTCAAAACTATGACCACCATTTAGCTTATATACCTTCCTACCTTCACAATAGAGCCTCATTTACCGAAAAATACGTTTTAACGATATAATGTTATTAACCACACTGTTATTTCTGTACTAAAATGTTTACGATACTGTACATCAAAAGCGAATGTATAAACGGCCATGCATTCAAAATTCCAGAAGTGCCTACATTAAAATAAATCATATTTTTATCATTCTTATTGCGCTATAAACGTGTTATGTGATGTGGTAATGTTGGTAGTAAAGTAGGTTTTTTTTAAATTGTTACTTAGCCTGCGTCATCCCACGGCTGGGCATAAGGCCATTTCCCATAATTTCCAGATAGTTCAACTGTGCCAATAAGGACCACTTGTCGCTAGCTTTTACCAGCATTTTCCCTTCTTGTACTCGATCTGCCGCGATGCCATGCGCATGTGTCCAGGGTCCATATAATGCTAATTTTTCGACAACTTATTGAGTATAAGGCGTTATGGCCAGCCCAGCTCTGCTGTCCTCTATAAGAAATCTCATCGATGAACTCTAACATGTGCTCTTTGACGTCGCGGCTTTAAGATCGTCCGATCATGCAGCGCGGGCGGCGAGCGCTAGTGTCGCTGTCATTAACTTAGTGAATAGAAAACTATAGTCCCAGTGTGAGCGCTGCAGCCGCTGTGTTTATAGAGAATAATACTGCTGACCCGATTCTGCATAGCGGCTTCAGCAACGTCAGTAATTTATCCTTTGAGTAAGTTTATAATGTTGTGTTTGCGAATGCCATGCAATGTGAGATTTGTTGCAGGTCCTGCATTCTCGCAACATACTGCGAGCTAACAAACTTCTGGGCAGCTTCAAGCTGGATGTGGCTACGGTGTGGAGTCAACCGGGTACGTAGCTTTTTAAATTTTAGGTTGATATATTCATATTGACATCAATTTCTTTCCTACTTTTGGTTAGAATCCTCCTTCAAGTTTGCAAGAGAGCTCTTTTTACTGCGCCACCGCGAAAATCGAGTCAAAATAAAGGCTCTGGCGTGTTATGAGCATAAAGATGGCTAATTACTAACGGCTTCAAGAACCCGGCTAAAATGTTTCATTTCGTACTGAAAACCACCTGTGCTTTCCGCATTATAAAACTGATGTCAATATCTGTCTTTTCCGCCATTTTTATTTACATGCGTATGTTGTTTTGTCGCTTTCTATAAAACTTAGTTTTACGAGCAACATTTCACGTTCTCGGCCGCCCCGGGTGGCTTCATAAAGTTACGGGTAAGCTTATTGTTTTCCATTTGATGTCAAAATGTAAAGCAAGACACTACACTATACTAGACAGGTATTTGATTGGTTTTAAATCTAGTTACTATAAAATAATAAACCTGGGCGTTATAATAATAGTGTGTCACATTCAACCCTTATATAGACAATATTGCACAGACCTTTAAATTACATAGTTGATCCACAAAGTTTTACAAGAGTAGATAATTGAATTCTGAAGCAGATAAAATAAATAACACACACAGTTATAGGGCATCAAATATTATGAGCTAATTTAAGAGTAAGAACTTATTACCCTTTTTCAACGATATAGACCAGTTACATTCATCTAGGTAATTTTTAAACAAAACTGTATAAAATCATGAGGAAGCTTTAGTAGATTACGATGAAGAATATTTCGATGCATTTAAATCTACTGCGACTTTTACAAAGATTGACGAACAACTTTAATAACGAACGACTTTAAATGAGTTTGTTCTGACGGATGCAGGTGACTAGACCGCCACCTACAGGGTGGCGGACATAGAATGTTCAGTTACACATCCCCGGAGGGTGTAAATCTGTAAACAACGGAATTTCCTGAGGACACAACGTAATGGCCTTTTGTAGTACCTGTCTGACTGAATTATAGAATTTATGTCGTAGACAACGAATTGCCTACCCTGTCCTTATATAGGACCAAATAGGTAATTCGGCGTGTATTACCTAATACACGATGAATTGTAAAAAGGTATGAATCTAGGTAAAGAGAAAAATATAAATAAGTTAGTATTACGTTGGCGGTTGGCTTTCTTTAGTTCCGTTTGGTTTTCAGTGGAAAGTAACAATACTAAACTTTAAATATTAGTAACACACTAGTGTGTGGGAAATGTTTATTTTTTTATAAAAAAAAACACAGTTTGCTATCAATTTCGTGGACATTCTTCTCTCTCTTCTTCAACCTTTAGTCACCCAATACTGAGTGTAGGTCTCTTCCAAATCTTTCTACCTCTGGTGGTTTTGTGTCATGGCTATACAGTTTCTTCCGACCACTTTAACGAGATCGTCTATCCACCTAGTCGGTTGTCTCCCTATATTCCTCCTTCCCGTTTGTGGTCTCCACTCCAACACTTTCCTCCCCCATCTTCCATCCAGTCTTCAGCATATATGGCCCGCCCACTTCCACATATTTTTTTCTATCACCCATGCTGTTTATAAGTCTCATTCTTCTACGAACTTCGGTGTTTCTCATCTGGCCCCATGGTCACAAGGACCTTAAACAATAATTATTGTTAATCAGCGATTATTTTAGGGTCAAGTTTTTATGAAAATTCTCAGTGTGTATTACGATTACGTATTCGGAATCTTTCTAAATCTAAAACTTGCCTATATTAACAGCAAAGTTATAACATATAACTAATGTTAGAACTTAGGTATGAAACGATCACATAATGCTCTAGAAAGTAATTCAACTCATTACATGTGTAAATGAAGGTATTCTGCCAACGCCAGGGGATTCCATTACAAAAGCTAACTGTAACCGTAAAAAATATACTTAGGAGTATGAAAACTTACTGTAATGAGCACATCTGGACCGTTTCTCTAGCGGTAGTTTCTAGATGAAATTATACCTACCTAATTGTTTGTATTATTATGAATATTGTAAAAAATTTGGTAGTTAATTTTACCTACACATTTTTTTTAAATTATTGAAAAGGTTTACCAAGAGCTTCTGTGTACAATTAAGCTTATGTATAAAATTGTTATATTATTATGCCGTGGACCGTAGCCAATTACTGGTTAACAAGCGTTAACAAATAAATGTTTACTAACTAGAAAGAATACATATTATTAATTTATACAATGTGTTTGGTTTTCGATGACTGATACTTGAAGGGGATATTATAAACTCATTTTCATCGACAAAACTGCTTATAAAAAAATCCCAATACAACATCTCGCGAACGTTTTTGATCGGTCGAACTAGTGTATGTATAATAAAATGCAAAAATCTTTGAATCTAAGAGACCTACATAAATGCAAAAAATATGGCTTCTGAGAAACTTATTAAAATTTTCTAAATAATTAGTAAAAAGAACCAAAAACCATGGGAAAACACATTTTTTACTCTAGCTCCAAAAGTACCCCAGAATTTTTCAAGGGTTTTTGTATTAAATTGAAAGTATTTGAGTCACTCTACAAAATTATATCAGAATAATCACTCTACTTCAAGTATTTTAGGAGTTATTCTCACTTGAGCATAACCCTTCCTGACCATGTAAGTGATCCCATCAAATCACCCTTAAACTGAAATCGTATGGTGGTTGTGTTTTTTGTACTTTTTTAAAGAAACCATTTCACGGTATGATAAATAGAAAGAAAGAAAGAAAAGAGATTTATTGACACACACAGGACAGTTAAAAAAAAAAATATACATGAATAAAAACAACAAAGGAAACAAAATATATAAAAGAAAAACGACAAAAGGTGAAACTAATAAAAAACAATTTAGTCCTGTGCGAGGCCAAAAGGCTCCTATCTCAGCATGTGCTGCGACATTTTAAAATTGTCACAGCGCTGGTTTTCTGATAGGGCCCAAAGTGATGTCACGGTCAGATACGTACCTATATGTTGTTATAAAATAAATAAATAAATAACCAAATACAAGATGTAAATATACAAGTATAACAAGTAAAAAAATAAAAAAATTACGTACTAAGTTGACACCCGACGTAACCGATTGTCTATGGGGTGATTGTCTTAAGGCTGCAACACCGGCAAATCAGAGACGCGGGCGCAGCAGACATTATGTCAACATGTGACATTATGTCATGTAAATGCACTTGCCACTGTAATATTGACGATCTAATAAAGGAAAGCGCTAAGGAAGGGTTGTGTTCAAGTGAGAGTATTATTCTGGTATCATTTTGTAGAATCAGATACGTTAAATTTCATATAAAAACCCGACCAAAATTCAGAGGTACTTTTCGAGCTACAGAAAAATGTGATATCAAAAATATGTTTTTATATTCAAAACTGTAGAATTAAAAAAATACAGAAAGTTGTTGGTGATTCTTATTTTCTTTTATTGATCTTATTTTTAATTAAAACATTTACATTTACTATAAATAAGTTCGTTTTGTTATTTTATTCATAACCAGCACTTTTCCCGCGACTTCCGCGTGGGTTACGCGTGGGTTACGTACTTTCTTAATTCCCCCTTTTCACCCCCTTAAAGGTTAAATTTCCAAAAACCCCTTCTTAGTGCTCCCCTACATTATAATAGGAAGCCGTGTGCAAAATTTCACATTCCTAGCCCCAGTAGTTTCGGCTGTACGTTGATATGTCAGTCAGTCAGTTCTCCTTTTATATATATAGATTTGGAGAAAAAAAAAACAAATAGAAGTTCAAATTTAGGTAACAAATATAAATTTTCGGGTCTTATTAATTAAGGTGTCGACAATATGTGAGAAACTTTCAGGAATAAATAACAAAATAAAAATGTAGGTAAGTTTTTGATCTCGAGGAGTGTCTGAGTTAGCCGCCATCTTGAATTAATGCTTCCAGAGTGGACTTTATGACAAAAATACATATAAATATACTTTATTTTGTGTGTAGCGCTTTTATTTGCCTGAGAGCCAATAAAAATGTCCAAACACTAATTAGAACAACATCAAGTCTTGTAACATATGCAATAAGAAGATTTAAAACAGAGAAAAACAAATGAAATGTTCCTTTAAATAAATTGCAACATTTTCTTTAGAACCTTTACAAATGATCTCGCGGGCGTACAGTTTTTTTTCACATTTATGTCAGACTACGCCTAAAGATGAGGAGATAAGTACCTAATTAAAAATTAATGACATTGCTGGTAAATGGTCCACATTTGACAGTCAAGTAATAAATCAGCTGCGTCTTTTTAGGGTTCCATACCCAAAGGTTAAAACACTATTACTCAGACTCCACTCTGTCTATCTGTCTCACCGTCTGTCACCACGCTGTATCAGGTGATTGTTGCCACTATAACAACAAATACTAAAAAACAGCTAGAATGAAATAAATGTTTAAGGGGCTCTGATACAAGAAATGTTTTTTTTCGGCGTGTTTGTACTTTAATAAAAGTACCAATAATAATTACAGTGATTGTAGCAAGTACGGGTTCTTACAATACATACTATCATCGCTTAGCTTAATTACGCCTCCCAACCCGATAAACCACGTCTACATGAAAAACCTACCTGAGTACCTGATGTTACGGAACCCTTCATCAGCGAGGACGACGAACATAGATCGCAAAAAATCACTACGAAATTTAACATAGAAGCAAACTTTCAAATCCCCATGATAGTCACTTCCTTGAAAGACACAGTCGTAATCTTTATCTCTATGCACTACCATTAACCACGATCCACAAAAATTTAATTCATTAAACTAGAAACAAACAAACAACCTCATTTTCACCGGACCAACAGGTAGGTTACAGGTTTGCACACATTACACAAGCCAGATAACTTAAACCAACCAAGTTAAGACTAACCCGACTTGAGCCTTCATTTAAATATTTATGAATTATGACGGCACAACGCACCTTCATTATTTATGAGCTACCAACTCGCGCTACGAGTATAAGTAGGATTTACTGTATAGTGGTTGGGTTGTTTGATTATTCTGTTTGATGTATTTTCAAGTCATATAATTATATATTATGTAAAACCTAGAAACCAGTCTAGTTTTTTAGGGCTCTTTAGTCAGCAAGTAGTTTGACCGGTAAGCACGTCGATAAAGTGGTAAAATAATATTCTGAAGAAACGTTGTTTCACGTCAATTTTGGTTTACGTACCTTTTTTTTTTTTTTTGCGTGGTAAAATCATCAAATGAGTCCTCCCACCCAGGGCAGGGCGGGAGGGACTGTCAGACTTGTACTGACTAAAATCCACGGTGTCCTTCACTAGCCCTTTACGTGCCGGGGTCACGGTAATCCCTTGGTCCCGCGACCCCGGCAGGCTTTGGCCCTCTACAGGCCCCGTCAATATGCTGACACTCTTTGAGGCGCGCGTGGAACACAACGCGCCGTCGACCCGGGCATGGTCCATGGTCGGACAGCAAGTCGCCCATTACTCGCTGCCCGCATGCCCGCGCCTACGGTGGCCGGAGATCGTCCTGCGACGTCCGACGCCGTGGGCGTCTACCACTGCGGCTGGGGTGGGGGGAGGACGCTGTCCTTTCCCTCAGGCGGCCCGCCTCCTCCTTCACGAGCATGACTGCTTCGCAGAAGGAGGCGACCGCTTCCCACTCCGTCTCGCCCCGCAGCATGGCCTCGACCAATGCCGGGCGCGAGAGGTCTCCGCCTATCGCCGTCGTGAGGACACGGCGGTGCTCTGCCCAAGCGGGGCAGTCCTGCACCGTATGCTCCACCGTGTCCTCCGGACGATCCTCGCAGTGGTGACACCCAGGCGTTTCTTCCCTCCCTATCAGACACAGGAACCTCCCGAAACTTCCGTGTCCGGTGAGGACCTGCGTCATGCGGTAGGTAAGGACGCCGTGACGCCTATCCAGCCACTCCTCAAAGAGGGGTCTTACCGCCGCAATTGCGGCGTGCCCGGACCTCGGTTGCGACAGTCGCTCCCTCCATACTGCCCTGAGATCACGCCGGAGCTCTTCCCGCCGCGCCTCGACTTGTCGAGGCAGCGGGGATTCGCCCCGACGCTGCGCCTCCACGCGCCATTCATAGACGCGCTGGAGGGCAGTCGCCTCCAGATCCCAGGGCAGCAATCCTGCTAGGAGGTTGGCTGATTCGCCGGCGATCGTGCGGTATCCCCGGATCATCCGGATAGCCATGACCCTCTGGCATGCGACCAGCTTGAGTGGTCGCGTCCGGATGCTTAGGGCCCACACGGGGGCCCCGTAGAGGGCCATGGACCGCACGACACCGGCGTACAGCCTCCGGCAGGAGGCATTTGGCCCGCCGAGATTGGGCAGGAGTCGGTTGAGAGCGGCTGCTGCCCGGTTCAGCCTTGGGGCCAAATGCAGGAAATGCTCCCTGAAGTTCCATCGGCTGTCGAGGACGAGTCCCAGGTACTTCATCGTCCTCCCGACACCGATGCGAACCCCCTCCACCGTAATGTGGGACTCTGAACGTGGCGCGTTCAGACGGCCATGAAAACACATGGCCTCTGTTTTGTGCAGCGCCACGTCGAGTCCCAACTGCCGGATCCTGTTAGCGACTGTCGCTACCGCCTGCGTCGCCACGTCGGCCGCCGCCTGGTGCGACTCTCCCTTCGCCAGGACGAGCGTGTCGTCGGCGTAACAAATTACGCCGACGCCGTCAGGGAGGTCGCCGCGCAGCACCCAGTCGTAACCGATGTTCCACAGGAGCGGCCCCAAGACCGATCCCTGTGGAACACCGCACGACATCTCTCGCCGGTTCCACTCTCCCCGGTGACCGGGGTAGATGACGGCTCTGTCCGTCAGGTAGTCCTCGACTATACGACGGAGGTAGGTCGGCACCCGGTGATACCGGAGTGCCTCCCTGATGCAACTCCAGGGCAGGGTGTTAAAGGCATTGGAGATGTCTAAAGACACCCCCAAGACGACCCTGCCCCGGGAAACCGCATCCCCCGTCGTGAGGGCTCTCACGCGCGTGATAGCATCCACCGTCGAGCGCCCCCTGCGGAAGCCAAACTGGCTCTCCGCAAGGTCCGGGCCCACCCGATTCAGGTGCCCGACGAGGCGGTTTGCAATTACTCTTTCAAAGAGCTTGCCCACCTCGTCGAGCAGCACGATGGGCCGGAATGCGGACTGAGAGTCCGCAGGGCGCCCGGGCTTCTGGATCAGGACCAGTTTCCCCGTCTTCCAACGAAGCGGGAACTGGCCCCTCTCCAGGCACGCGCTAAAGAGCCCACCCAGTCGAGGCCCGAGAGTCCCCGAGGCCAGGACCCAGGCTTTCCCTGGCAAGCCGTCGGGTCCTGGGGCGGTATTTTTGGCTTTGAGCCGTTGTACCGCCACTCTCAGGTCTACCTCGGTCACCTCCGGAGCGTCGTAGACGTCGTCGTCGCTGTGGTCCGCGTTTGCGTCAGCTTCAGGCACCGCCGGAGACGGAGCCATGGGCGGGGGAGTGTGCTCCTCCCGCGAGGGGAACAGGGCGCTCACCACGTCCTCCACGAACTGAGGCTGGAGACTCTGCGTCAACGGGGGAGCCCAGGGGCGGAGCTTCTCTCTCACCCACTTATAGGGCCGGCCCCATGGGTCCCCGTCCAGAGCCTCCAGCATCTCCTTGCGGGCCAATTCCTTGGCCCGCCAGATCTCGTCGCGGAGGGCGGCCTTCGCTGCCCTGTAGCCATCCTGCAGCTCCGTCTCTACAGCCACCGCATCCGGAGGTCGGGTGCGGCGCCTGCGGAACCTGGTGTACCGGCGTCGCGCGGCAACGCACGCCTCGCGCAGCGCTGCTAGCTCGCGCGACCACCAGTACAACTGACGCCGGGCGCGTCCTAGCCGGACCCGGGGCATGGCCACGTCGCAGATCTCCGACATGGCCTCCTGGAACCACCCCGCCTCGTCGTTGATGTCGGCAGGCCTGTCCGGTGGTGACACCCAGGCCTGCACGATCGAGGCTTCCAGGAATAGCTCCCGGTCCAGCTGCTTCAGCGCCCATCGCGGACCACTTGGGTTCCGTCGGACCGGCGCGTCTGAGGTCTGGGCGGAGACGTCGAACCGGATATACCGGTGGTCGGAATAGGTCTCCACCTCCTCTACAACGCGCCAGTCTGTGACGCGCGGCGACAGGCCGGAGGTGGCGAACGTGATGTCCACCACCGAATCGCCCGTCCACCGCACGCACGTGGGGACGGAACCCCGGTTCTCGATGACTAGGCCATGCGCCAGGGCCCAGTGCTCGAGCATCCTGCCCCGCGTGTAGTCCGTAACCCGGGAACCCCAAGCCACATTCTTGGCGTTGAAGTCCCCGAGGACGAGCGCGGGGAGGGAACCGAAAGCGACGACGACGTCTCCCAGCTCCGATAGGGAGTCCTGGAACTCGGCGATAGTTCGGTTCGGGGAGAAATAAACGCCTATCACGGCGATCTCCCCGAACCGTGCCGCGACGATCCCACGCCCTCTCTCGACGCGATCGAGGGGCGGGGTACCGGCGGCGGCCGACGAGATGAGGGTCACCGAGCCGTTCAGGTCCGCCACCCAGTCATTCCTGGGCGGGACAAAGTACGGCTCGGCGACCACGGCGACATTAATCAACCACTGCGCCATGCTCTGGAGCAGGAGATCCTGAGCAGCGGCGCAGTGGTTGATATTCGCCTGGAGGAAGCGCAATGGAGCCATTAATTGGAGTCCATTGCGGCCTCCTCCAGGGCCCTCTGTGAGGGCGCAGCCACGGCGGCAGCGGCAGAAGCGGCGGCGGCGGCGGCAGCGGCGGCGGCGGCGGCAGCAGGAGCTGCGGCGGCGGCGGGGACGGCGGCGGCAGAGGGTCTACCTCTGCTCCTGGTTTTGGCGGGGGGCGCGCAGGCCTTGCCCCCTGCCCGGTGATCGGCCGGCTTGCCAGCCGCCGCACATGCGAAGCAGTGCGGCGGGGCGGAACACGAGCCGGCCTTGTGACCGGGCTGACCGCAGCGGAAGCAGTTGTCGCTGCGGTCGACCTCCGAGGTGCACATGCATGCCGCGTGGTTACCCACTTGGCAGCGGAAGCACCTCAGAGGCCTGGGCTCCAGCAGTTTCACCTGCGCGGACACCCAGCCAACCAGGAGCCTTCGGCTCTCCTCTATCTTTTTGGCCGCCGGTACGGGGCAGCTGACTGTGATGGTCAGCAGCCCCGCGAAGCCAGGGCGTAGGATGCCTGCCTTTACCTGGTCGGCAGGGCATTCCCCAGCCCTGGCAACGGCGGCCACCACGTCCCCCTCCGAGACCGAGTCGTCCAGACCCATAATGCGCAAGTCAGCGCGCTTAATGGGCCTGGACACCCGGGCCTCCTCCGCGTCTAGGGACGCTCTGAGCCGTTCGGCCAGAGCGTCAGCGGTAGGGCCGCTGGCCGCGCCGGGGATTGACAAAAGTCTGGCCCCCGTCGCGGTAACGTGCACCCGGAGGCCCCCTTCGACACCCAGCTCTCGGAGGTCGACCGCCTCCTTCGCCTTGGCGAACACGTCGCGGTACGTGACGCCCCTCTTGACCGCCTCCGGCTGTAGTGTAATTACTACAGCCGCGGTCTTGGGGGCGCGGAGTCTGGCCGCGACGGTTCGCCTCCCGCGCCGTCGCTGCCGCCGCCTCTGCTTCTTCTTGGCAGCCTTCTCTCCAGCCACCTGCCATTCGGCGTCGGCTGGAGGAGGCTGCGAAGGCGTGGCGGGTTTGGACGGCCGTCCTGCCGCCGCCGCCGCCGCCGGGACACTCTTCTTTGGCTTCGCCTTCGCCGGGGCCGATGCTGGGGCGGAGCCCGGCGTGGCCGGCGCCACGGGAGCCGCCCTGGATGGCCCCGGACCTGCCCTCGCCGTGGCCGCTTTCCCCGGGGCCTGCTTCCCGTTCGCCGGCCTCGCCGGCCTCGCCGCGGTTCGGTTCTCCGGGGCCGGGGCTGGAGCCGGTCTAGGCGGCGCGGAAGCCGCGGCAGCCGCGTAGGAGGTCGCCGCAAGCGGGGGGCGCAGGATGCGGCCCTCTAGGACCGCAAAACGCTGGTTGAAGGCCGCCAGGGTTTACGTACCTAACAAATGAAACAATAAGTTAAAACTAAAACTACATAAACATATACATACCAAATGAAAAAAAAATCTCGCACTGAAAAGTATAAAACAAGAACAATATTCATTTCGTAGTCGGGTTTTAGTTATTTTTAACTTATTGTTTACTAGCGACCGGCCCCGGCTTCGCACGGGTGGACATTTATTTTTTAAGCTCTCTGAAAAAAAAAAAATCCGGCATAAAATATAGCCTATACGGATTCGGAAGAATCCCTCTGAGTAATGGTAAAAGAAATTTTGAAATCGGTCCAGTAGTTTTTGAGCCTATTCAATACAAACATACAAAAATACAAAGGTTTCCTCTTTATAATATTAGTATAGATTGACACTATTTTGGGGTTATATTATTAATTATTCGATATAATAATAAAAGCAAAGTAGCGATAACTTTCAAATGTGCTCATCAAGTCCTTTAATTTGATACCCATGTCGATACCGTGCGAAAATTTTATTTTTCGGTTACGACTTTACAACCCCTAGAGTGCGCCACATTGGATTTGTTGACAAGTCACCTACCCTATAACCAGCGAACAACTGAGATGCTTCTAGCGACACCACATTTGTCATGTTTTGATAAGTAGTTTAGAAGTTATGAGGGAACAAACAAACATAATATACATACATACCGGTCAAAATCATAACCCTTCCTTTGGCTTTGCCGTAGTCGGGTAAAACTACGGGTTAAATATTTTTTTACCCGACTACGGCAAAGCCAAAAGGAGGGTTATGATTTTTGAAAATCTAGCTTTCGAACTAAAAAAAAATGTTTTGAGTAAAATAGCTGTAACTTTCAACATTATTAATATGATACATGTAGAAAAACACACAGCCACTTTCCCATAAAGATGATAAGATTTCCTGTATAAGAACACATTCCTTAAATGTTACAAACTCTCAGGCTACATAGACAGGATTCTCGATGAAGAAAACGTAAGCATTTTTAAAGTAAGAATTTCTGTACTGACTGAAGACTCTGAAAATATGTGAGTTGCTTCGAGTTTATTAAATATTTAGTCTATATTTGCACCCAGCAATATTATATTGCATTCCTATGTTTCGGTTCAAAGGTTGATCGAGTGCAATACTTAATAGAGCACGTCTGTTGTACGTGTCGCTCCATTCGACAGTAATGTAGCAACTGTCAAAGGTCCAGTTGAAAGCAGCTTCAGAGTGTCTACTCTCTTATTCCTTCAACAAAATCGGCCCGTTCTTATAAATATAAAAGTACCGACTGGCAAGCGATACCGAACCGAAGCGAGACGTCAGTCCGATAGTTCTGTCACGCTATTGGATCGCTTTCGCTGTTCTATGTGACTGGATTCAAACAATTCCATACATCTATATATATAAAAATGTTATGTTGGTTTGTGTATGCTTTCAAAACTCAAAAAGTACTGCACTGATTGAGCTGAAACTTTAGCATGATATGTAATCCGCATCAAGGATTGTTTTTATCTATTTTTTGCATCAGTCACATATCCGCAACCGCGAAAAAACAGTTTTTTTAACGATCAGCTCTGTACCAGTGACTACGCCATCTACCGGAAGCGAGGATAACACTCGCTGACAACCGCAGTCGTAATGACGCAGTCACACGAGAAGAAATTTTAGCATGATATATAATCCGCATCAAGGATTGTTTTTATCTATTTTTTTTTATTGAAAAACAGTTTTTTGTGCCACAGCGAGGCGGGGCAGGGTACAGCTAGTTACATATAAAAACGTCACGCTTCGCATTCGCGACCCTTGCCTGTTTGAAAAAGGCATAAAAGAAACACGAAACTTTTGAGCGAAAACTTCTCCCTATTATTTTTGACGTCGCGAGGCGATTTCCGGCCATCGTAGCCACGGTTGTGCGGACGGCGAGTAATGAGTGACTTGCCGTTCGATCATGGACGACGCCCTGGTCGACAGCGCGTCGTGTTCCACGCGTGCTTCAAAGAACTGTCAGCAATGTGACGGCGCCCCTATTAGCAGGCCTAAGCTGGCCGGGGTCACGGGACTGTCAGCAGGGAACCGTAAGCCCGGAACGAAAGGGCTATTGAGAAACACCGTGAAATTTAGTCGGTTTCGTCCCGCCCTGGGTGGGAGGACTCATTCGATGATTTTACCACGATAAAAATGAGAGTCACCAGCTTCCCGATCTTTTGCTGAACTGGGCCTATTTTGCGCATCCGCGAGACACGTTATTATCTTTTCTTTTTCTTTGTTATTTTACCCTTAAATTGTATAGATCCAAGTTTTTTTTTTCTTCTATGTTTATGTTGTTTGCACTCGTGTCGCTGGCCAAATTATTTTATTATTCCCTTTAATTTATCTAGTCCACAGTTCAAACATTGTTGATCATGTACGTTTATAAACTATTATGTATAGTTATAGAACTAGCGTCGCTTAAAATTTCAGCACAACCACTGTACACTATTAAAACAAAGTTATTTTTTTTATTTCATGATACTTTTTTATTTCATGAGACTATGAAAAAATGTCTAATACTCGCTCGTATCTTGATTAATTATTTAATCAAGATATTTGTCGAAAATGGTATACGTATATAAAATAATCATTAATATCTAGAGCTGCTCGATAACAATCATTTTCACTGTGCCGACTGCATATTTTTCAAATGGCCGTAGAATCTCGCACTTTGAAAGGTTTCTATTTATTATTAATTTCGTCAAAAGGACTACTCTGGTGTATTTTTATATTTTGAGTGGGAAGGTCGCCTGTCTAAGATGGAATATTATTTTTAATGGAAGTAATATCTTTTTACCAATAATAATTTAATTGGTGCTTACGTGGGCAGGCTCTCAAGTCCAGACTCAACGTGAAATCATAATATTAGGTATCATGTGTAGGTGTACATATATTGATTAGCAGATTTCCATGAACTGGCAGTTAAAATTACTCTCTTCTAGGAATAAAACGTTCATGAGGAGATTTTTTTAGTATAGTATATGTATAATATGATTAATGGTTTTGGCATGCTGATGGGCCTTCCGCGCTTTTGCAATGCTCCTCAAATTTTAAGAGTAGCGCGCGTTTATTATATCTATTACCTGTCTTTTATTGACTTTCATTAATAATAAAAGTATAATCTAATCTTATATTTTTCGTATTTTTTTATATATATATTTCGTAATGAGGAAAAGAGCTGCGTTAATGATAACGTAGATTGATGATATTGATAGTCGGGTTGTTAGATTTCCATCGTTTCATACACATGTCAACACGGTTTACAAAAGGCAAAATAACTTTTTTTTTATCGTGGTAAAATCGTCAAATGAGTCCTCCCACACAAGGCAGGGCGGGAAGGACTGTCAGACTCGTACTGACTAAAATCCACGGTGTCCTTCACTAGCCCTTTACGTACCGCGGTCACGGTAATTCGTAATAAATTTTACCAATAAAATTTATAAAACAGAATATAATAAATATGGAAGGAGGCTACCATACAACAAACGGGGCTTTTTAAACATTTACTAACTTTTGTTGTTTACCTTGCGTGCACACTACAATCTATTCGAGTGCCGCTGTATTGTCATTTAAGTCAGGTGTCAAAAGCTGACACAATTTATTTTTACGTCTTATTAACGTTTAATGAGTCCTCGATCCAGGGCAGGACGGGAGGCGGTCAGGTCCTTTACGTTCCGGGGCCACAGTTACCCGATAGTCCCGTGACCTGACACCAATGCTACCCGCGTACAAATTAATTTCTTGTACACTAGCAGAATTTAATAGATATTTTTATTTGCCGCGTACAACTGTACAATAAATATATTTTAAACTAGGTCACAGACTCGTATCATTAGTATGCCTGTTAAACGTTTTGAATAGAAAATATCACGTTGCAGAAGAAAATGTTAGAAAATGTTTGAATAGAAAATATCACTTCGCAGAAGAAAATGTTTGTAAAGTCATGAGAAGTACGATTCTTCCTAACTAGTATTATAAATGCAAATGTTTGTTTGTTCAGTCAATCGAAAAGGGGATTGAATAATATTGTATGAAAGGTGGCCATATCGGTCGCCCGCCATTTTGATTTTTAACCGAATCGCAGTGCACAATGAAAGTTATAATATTTAGAGAGGACATTTAGATAAATATTAAATGTAAGGAACATAACGTCCTAAAGCTATGGTTTCAGAGTAACGCCGAAACCAAACTCTTTTTGCATATTTGTGTACTTTTGTCTTAGCAATAGCACTTAACTGTAATTTAATATAAGTACTGTTTTTTATGAAATAAATTAATACTATATTGCCAGGTATACAGAGTCGGACATAGGATACTTTTCATTCCGAAATATTGCGGTTTCTCAACAATAACATTTTTTCTTTTCATTATGAAAATAGATGCCGTCACAGTCCGTTGATCATCACCATCCAACTTAACTGCCAATTCTAACTTAACGTGAGCATACCTGCAGGCGATAGCTAGTATTGAAATATTTTCCTTAACGTGGTAAATATTTCTTCGTTTCATCTCTCGCCCGGCAATACCTATCATGAATACATAATATGGGACACTATCAATTGCATTTTCTGTAAGAAAGTGTACAACGACTGTAGTAGGGTATTTTATAGCATAAATAAATAAAAAAAATGTATAGTCCGTATGTAGATTGAAAAATAATAGAGACGTATTTTTCTTTAGATCAATGAATATTGACAAATATAAAACTTCGAAGTTTGAAGTGGGGGCTTAGGACGTCCGATTTAACGCCCCTGTAAAATTATAGCGACCGTGTGACGTTTTGTGATTTTTAGAAGCGTGGTATCGTCGTCAAATTTTGGTTTATGTAACAGTTAGTAACAGTAGAGTTAGCCGTCAGATGGTTGCATATCTTTTGCCGAGGTCTGTCTTTGAATGGGTGAGCAAAGTAAAGCACCGGTTGTCTAGGTCTATCTATGGATGCGTCCCCAAAGTCGAAGGTTTTTTTATAACTTCTAATGTATTTTAATTCTATATTCAATAGATCCACATTCAGTTGGAGCTGTTTAGTATCACGATCTTGAAATAGCACTTAACGAGTATGCAGAATAAACGCTTCAGATAATCCCACATTAGGTGCCAGGCGACTGGTGGAGCTAAACGAGTTACACGTGGTATCGCTGAAGTACGGTGTAGTGAGCATTAATTTATTTGTTGTATTCGCTTATGTGACCCAGATCACGTCGCAGCCTAGTGTAGCCTCACCTTTATTATCTACTTATGTTGAGAAGATGAATTCCATGAAGTGTAACGTTTTGATTAGTGCCTAAGGAATACCATAATTATTTTATTTCATAAAATATTTTCTCCTATAAATATTATCTGTCGGTTCATCCTCCAGGCAATCTTACTAATATCTACCTACTCAAGATTTTAAATCAAGTCAATCTGCAATTAATTTCATTTATTTCGTACTTCAACGGCTTTTCCTTTAATCATAGAGGATTGGAAATGAGCCCAATTGGTATCTTAAATTTACATTGATTCAGTACAACACAAGACACATCTTTACTTATTATTAAATTGTAGAAGCTGTTATTCCATTTTTTTCCTTTTGAGATAAGGGAACGATTCTGTTTTCAAATCTTTTTCTTATATGTTCCGAGTTGGCGCCTAAACTACTGAGTAATTGTTGAGCAAATCCCCAAATAACTCCAATTAATAGGCTATGTTTTAATTATTACGCTATTTCCCATGGGGATTAGTATGTTGTATTATTAAATTCACAAAAATTATTAATTAAAATTACATAGTAAAAAAAACAAAATAGAGATTGATTTTACGTCTGTAATGAATCATCAAGCTATTAACATCAAGGACCTGACCAGTCAATGCACCTATAAGAACGGCTAATTCAATGCAGGTGTCAGTAAAGCGCACAGTCGTATTAGTTTCTTTATTAAAACACAAAATTAATCGACACATTAAAAAAATAAACTATAAAACAGTTGGTAAACGAAGAATAAAAAAATCAAACATCAAAATAAGGATTTTTATTGTTTTATATTTATAAAACAATAAAATTAGAAATGACACTGGCATAGTTTTAAACGTATCATTCGTAGAGGTGGAAATGGTGACAGACATAAATTACCTTCATAAATAAACATTAAGTTATAAAAGATTTTTCAATGTAGCCCTTAATGGACACTGGCTTTAATGTACAACATGTAAACAAGTATTTATATGCATATCCATTAACCAACAGCGAGGTGGAACGCACTTACATAATTCTGGCTGAACATGTTTCGAAATGATATTTTCAGCCACCATTTTGTGATTGCAATGCCTTTATTATTTTAAATAAACAAATACGGGTGAGCTAAATCACATTTCGGTTTTTGTGACATACATTGGTAGATAATATTGATTCGAGTAAGCTTTATTATAAATTTATTTAATTTATCTAACTACGCCAGACACCGTGTGGCAACTAAACTAACTAATCAGTGGCAGGAATATTTGGTCTTCGCGTTCGCAATATATGTCACTAGCACTTTTCCCGCGACTTCGTCCGCGTGGGTTACGTACTTTCCTAATTCCCCCTTTTCACCCCCTTAAAGGTTAAATTTCCAAAAACCCCTTCTTAGTGCTCCCCTACATTATAATAGGAAGCCGTGTGCAAAATTTCACATTCCTAGCCCTAGTAGTTTCGGCTGTACGTTGATATGTCAGTCAGTCAGTTCTCCTTTTATATGTATATATATAGATTTATTGATTTATGAAACCGGGGAGTATATTTTGTCAGCACAATGGGTTTTATATTTTCCTTTCGGCTCACTAACTATGAACTATTACCATAATAATCATATTAACACGTGAATAAAACTCTGTAGTGTCCCTTTTTGCGAAAATTGGATCGTGTTTATAATTGTTAAGTTTTAATAAATTCTTTTTTTAACTTTGCCTTTCATTCGGAATTTGGCCTCCTGCAGACTCACGCGATTAAGCGAGCGTGGCGATTGTTGAAAAAACCTACTTAGTTCATTTTCTATGAAAGCATCCACATCTGTTCACACTGAATCGGTGTGGTGCATTGCGTTTCTGATATTATTATTGCGATGGCTTGCGGCGCGTTTGACACGCGTCAATTGTGTCACGCTAGGCGACATGAATCAGTCCGTTTGTAGAACGACTCACAGCGACGTTCATATATCACTATATAAAGGATGACGTTCTAATCCGAAATCTTTTGAGTGAGGACTGGTCTATGTCTATTTCACCCCATTGTATTATAAAATTAGGTAGGTACTCAAGACCAATTACAGGAACTACGAATTCCGAAGGAAAGAAACGAAAAGTTTTTGGAGAATATACCTAATGATGGTATGGGTATGTGCTTAGTTCATCCCTTAACGCCCTAGCCTCAACATAATTAGCAAGACGCGTCGCGGCGACGCCGGCAGCGCGGCGGCGGTGTGAACAGTAATGCGGCAAAGCAAAGCGTGTGGCGACAGTGATATCGCCAGGCGCATTATAATCGCGTGTGTATGCACGAGGCTTTTCTCCTGTGTCAGGAGACGTTTACAAACATAGACACTCACGTACGCAAACACGCAGTTTGGATACACAGACTTAAAATGAAATTATTATTTAAATGTTGCTGCAATGTGCAAATAGACTTACACATGACAAACCATTTTGTAAAAAAACCGCGTCAGTTGTATGTTCACAAATAACGAAAATAAACGTCGGAAAATGGAGAGTCGTCATTGTATTCCTATTATTGCTATGACTGTTATTTCAAACTGCACACCGGTTCAATGTTCCATGTGTGTCATGCAGATACTTGCTAAAATTAAACAAATAATATAATAATGTTCACTAACTACGCAGTTAGACACTGTTGCATAGACTGAGCATTGTAAGAATTTACACAGTTTAGTTAATTTTACTCGTTTCCTGTTGTGAAATGTTTGTGGGTCGCTCTCACAATAGGATAAAACTTGACAAAACGCCCCGTCAGTCTAGCACAGGGGCAAAACAACGTGGTTCCGAGCAGTAAGCTAGAATGATGGGGCGTTTTATCTTACACAAACTATTGCTAGTTTATGGCAAATTTTGAAACAAAATACTGAGTAGGTAGGACCAATGGCTTACTTTGCTTTCGAGCGAGCTCCGCAAACCTGACATATACACTAAGTGGAAATTTTTGATTGCTTGTTTGTATTGAATAGGCTCCGAAACTTGTGGACCGTTTTGAATATATATATTTTTGTGTCGGAAAGTACATTTATAGAGGAAGGCTATAGGCTATATTACTTCACTCTACGACCAACAGCGCGGCTGAAACCGCGAGGAAAGGCTAGTTTAATAATAATTTATTTAAATTAAATGTAATGTATCTGACAACTGCTACTATTCTAACTAGGCAGTCCTAACTTATTTATTACTATTTCAAAACTGATGTACCAATCATTTAATTGGAAGCAAAAGCCGGTAGGGCATGAAATATTTAATCGGCTTAAATGCTTGATTGGGATTGTCGATGTACTTTTCATATGAATATAAAATGGCGTGTTGGTTTGTCACGTTAACAAGCCACGGCGATCAATATGCAATTTGTCTCTCTGGACACAAAGCTCGCACGTTATTGAGCCTTTTTCAACACGACAGTTAATTTTAAAATTCTACTGTATACAGAATTTAATAATGTTGTAATTTTTCTAAAATATCGTGTCTAAAATGTCGTATAAAATTATTATCGTTTCTCAGAAAATTTATTTTTCTTCGTTCAAAAATTGTGTAATATTACGGTACAGGTATTTTTTTATAATCGCATAACTAGTTATGTTATCCATAAATTAATCAAACGATTAAATCAAGGTCCAAGTTAGTAAACGATTGTCTATCATAGATTTACTAAATTACTACGATTGCGTCTCGTAGAGTAATGTGAGACGTGACGTGAAAATATATCAACGTATTGCAAAAGAACTGAACTATGCGATATTTAAAAAGGATTTCATTAAAATACCATTTTTAAACTGTGAATGTCAATGCAAATGTATCAACATCAGCAAAATTATTGTTGTAAGTTTTTTATTAGTCGACGTACATTTTCCACTCTTTTTCAGATTTTTAAATGTTTCTATTTTCTTATATCTATTACTGTTTTATAATTATAATATATTTACGTGATTGTGTGTGTGCCTTCTTTCCAAATACTTTTGCATTTTATTTTCATATGTGTTTTACTTTGGTGCACCTATTATGAACTACTTCACGCTTTCAGAACCTCACTGCGACGGATTGAGCCTGACTTCGCTATTGTGATGAGTATATATATATATATATATTAGAAAGCTTCCTGTCATGTGACTAGCGCTATTTTAAACCGAATCCAAAAAGGATGAGGTTCTTTAGACGTGTTTTTGCTATCATTATGAACACGGGTTTATTGATAAATGCTAAAACTCAAGAAATGTTTACAAAGATTTTACTGTAAGCGACATTTATGAATAAGCCCAATCTGAAAAATTCAAAACATGGTTTGATAGCTTTTGTTTATCAAATAGATGATAGTTATCAGACGATTGAAAAGAAACAACTTTTAGTTAATAAGCCTCTATTTTTTTAGTAATTAAGTAGACCGAGTTAATAGTTCCGCAAACTTTAGAGCACTTCAGCATAATCAGCTTTAAGCTTTTTACATAATTAATAAGATTGAAATTCAGAACACGACTTCTAAATTAGCTTACGCTTGAACATATAGTGGGTACAATGAGTAGAATGGAGCTTTGAAATCTTAGATTCCATGCCTTCAATCGTGCTGGTAAACATAGCTTTCTAATATTTTGAAAATGTAAGTAATGGTGTTAATAGACTTGAGCATTCCCTTGTAATAGAACAACGTCCATTCGTTGTATTAATTTTGCGGATAATTTTGCGAGTAAACAACGAATAAAGACGAGCATAGAGCCAAAAAAATGGCTACACTCTCACGATCATTCTAGCGATCGCTTTCATTAAATTTTTACCTACCCAAATGTTCCTTCTTTGGTATTATTCGTCGTGTCATTGAGCTGCTTGAATTATGTGTCAAGCTACACGAAAACCGGCAAATGCACCGACTAGATACTGGAATCAGTGATTTAAGTGCCAAGGAGTGTTTATATTTAATTGCCTAAAGGTCTTCTCATATATAATTTATAATGTAGATCCGTACCAAGAAACCATAAACTTTAAACCTAACAGACACGTAATAGACACCGAACGGAATTTCTCCAGATGGGAACATTTTAAAGTTTATTTGAATATTCTGTTAATTTATCACTGAAAATGATCTGACATTGTAATAGTCTCTGCCACAACTTCGTCTCAGATCTAGATCTAAGTTCACGTCTGCCAGCAGACAGCGAGATTTGCCTGGATTCAAAGACTAACTTGATTAAGACTAGTTACTCTTTGAGCTTGACTCACGCTCCAATGCCGGTATTATATCTAAGGCAAAATAAATGAATTCTAAGGCCTAATCACATGTCTTATGTATTTTATTTACAGCGTACTTTAAGTATTTACTGCGTTTATTGTATGGAAAAATGAAACCGTGCATCTACGTGTACAAAAATGAGGAACTAATTTTTTCATGCAAAGTAACGTCTATGTTCCATTTTACGTCACAAAAACTGTCATGATAGGGCTTCCGGTATTTTAATACGGTCAAGATGTTTTCTGGGTTGTTAAATTATTCAACAAGTGCAATAGTAACTGAATTTGCTTTGGTATTTTTTTTTCCTGTTTTATAAACTATACGTAGCACAAAAATCTGTATTCAAAAATATCACTGTTCAGTAAATCGATTTGCATGACTGAGCAACGTTTTAAAATGGGCTTACCGACTGAGTCAAACGGTACATACGAATAGCAGATGTGGCTACGGAAGTATATACATCGGATATGATGGATACAGTACTGAAATTTGTGTTTCTGATCTCTGCAACCAGTCGAACATTTCTAAAAAAACAAACTCATCGTCATCTTCCTGCCTTATTCCATTTTACTTGGGGTCGGCGCTACACGTTTTTTTCTTCCATTCTCCCCTATCAGACGTCACAGTATCATTTACTCCTTTTTCTTTCATAGTATCATTCTTTGGACAAATCCATCTATCTTTTCTTTGGACTTCCTCTTCTTCTCCATCCATCAACATTCATACTCATCACTCTCTTAGTCACATGAGTGTCATCCCTCCTCATCACATGTTCATACCAAGACAGACGGCTCCCTTTAATTTTTTCCGTCACATACAACGCAACACAACACTTTCAAACTTCCTCTTATAAACTCATTCTTTACTTTTTTCATTCTTGTCACTCCACACAACCATCTCAACATCTTCAAAGAAACAAACTGATCCTTCAATTAAGTTTTAAAAGAGTTGCCTTACATAAACCGTAAATGTATTTTATACAAAGGTGTAGAAGAGAAATAAAACAAATCTCAAAGACAAATTGTTCCAGAATGTTAGTTTTGTGACTGTAAAACTGTGAATCCGAGGCGTGACAGTAATATAATGTATTCATTGTAATCACTAGCGGGTGTATGTGATGCTTTGCAATGCGAACTGTTCTGTGCCATTTCCATATGAAGAATGATGATTATCTGAAAATAGAATTCAGAATAATAACAATACGAGTAGGTAATTTCTTTAAATTATTATTTGGTTTTCCCATCCCACACATTCTTGACCTATCCATCTCCACCTTCGTTGATAGAATACCACTTAGTCCAGACAACCAGGGTTCAGATTATTTCAATTTTCGCTAACATTGGCACAATGTTTTTCGTCCCCGTTTGTATTTGTAGTCGCAGTTAACAACAGTCAGTGTGTAACTAAGTACATAGTCTGACGTTGTGGTTAGCTGGTTGAGCTGTATTTTGCACCGTTGTATGATTCTCATTGCATGCGGTTTCCTCTCTTGTTTTATTCATCTGATATTCAATCAGTATTTGTTAGTATTCTCCGCTGATAATACTATTGTCGCCAAGAGTCAAGAAGTTCACGCTAGAACTTCTCTTTCAGGAGAACATATGATATCGATATTGAAATATTCGTTGTATTACTCTCGGAAAATAACTCTGCAGTCCTTTATTAATGTAAATCCGCTGTTGTGTTTTGTTCTTTTTTTTATCGTGGTTAAATCATCAAATAAGTCCTCCCAAGGTAGGGTGGGAAGGACTGTCAGACTTGACTGACTAAAATCCACGGTGTCCTTCAATAGCCCTTTACGTACCGGGGTCACGGTAATTTGTGGCCCCGGCAGGCTTTGGCCCTCTACAGGCCCCGTCACTATGCTGACACTCCTTGAGGCGCGCGTGGAACACAACGCGCCGTCGACCCGGGCATGGTCCATGGTCGGACAGCGAGTCGCCATTAGATAAACTAATGTAAAATCGCAGTTGATGACATTCTGTAGTGTCTCTCTAAGTTCGAAAGTCAACCAGCTTTTTACTAAGGTGTATCGTAAATCTCCAAGATACTGGGTTATGGAGGTCACGTAGGCAGTCGATCCATGTAAAATATTTGATATTCAGCTGCATCTGCATCTGTTCGCTTGGCTGCCCTCAACATAGCTGGGAAAAGGCTAGGCAGATGATGATGCTCTTTACTGAACTTTTGAGCTTACCTTTGAAGAAATTGTATTCTGAGTTAACTTGATCATAATGAAAGAAGGTGTATTAATCTTTCTGCTTTATAATATTGCAACTTTTAATGTACTTAACGTTTTAGCCACATTTTAAGTTAATTTCTTATTTGTACCTTACTCAATGTTTATACTTTCTTATTAACTATAATCTTACTTCTGTAACATAGAGAGACGAATTAACAGTTTGTATTAATTGAGAAAGGGATCATTCCGTCGTCTAGAATTCTGAAGTTCGGATCGAAGGATCGAAGGATCAAAATTCAATCATTATCCAATGTTATTAAAATTTGATATTGAACACCGATACCTTCTACCTTATCTTATTTGGGTGCTTAGATTATAGGTAAATGTCCAGATTCCGTGCTCGAAACAAAACGTAACGTTTTTCGTGAAGCCACTTTTTTATAAATGTGTGAGTGTTTTTTTTGTCTATGGCATCTCGCTGTGGCCTGCTCTGTGGATGCCTTAAATTACTCTAAGGCCTCCAGCCAGGGGAATGTGTGAGTGAACGCCACACACACATTTAAATGTTTTCCTTGGAGATGTTCACTTGTATCGTGAATTTTTCTACCGTGTTTTGGCTTCAATTCGCAGTGGCCTACTAGGACTGGACATTCTATAATCTAAATTTAGGTATATTGGATTCCTTCAAAGGCCACTTTTCGTGAAACAATCATAATGGAATGTGTACGTAAAAGTTCTGTCGGGTTTTCAGAACATAATTAAAATGGCTTTCAATAGAAGCTCGCTGCATTGGAAGAATCTAAAGCGCACGTAATTGAATTCCTGATGTGTTATGAGAACGAGTACTACGTTACACAAGTAGACAATAGTTTAAACCGATAATCGGATATTGCTTTATTTTATTAATCATTTCTTTAAATTCTTCAGCCTCACTTGTAAATATTTATTTTGTTGTAATTGTAGATTTTGAATATTGGTTCTTCATTTAGTTCTGTATAATATTTTTTTCTTTAGTAATATAATAACCGAGCAAATTCTTAGAACTCGAAAGACAGAAATAAAAATAACTGTCCACTAAGAGAATTATAAAGGAGATATCATTTACATTTTTCGACTTCTGGCCGTGTAGGTAGCTTTCCATTTTTTTTACTAATTTATGTTAATTAATTTGCTTATACTCGCGTGCTTGTATGACCAGAAGTATGAATGTGAATGTGGCGAAAGGAGTATGAAAGGACCGTAGCGATCAGGTGGCACTCTGTAGTAAACGCCGACCCCCATGGGAAGGAGTGACTTTTGTATGTATATGCACGCGGCACCGCTTGCGTTGGTTCGGGAAATGTCCCACGGGATCGTACCACCTAGCTGTACACTGTGCGCGATAACAGCGCCTCTTAACCACATATTTGAGGACATTAAGATCTGCTAATTCTAGCAAAGGACCCCATTGAATTTTGGAATCTACTCTGATACGCGGAAACACAGCTGAGTCAACAGATTCAAGTTCTTCATTACTTAGGGCAATGTTAGGTCCCAGATTTCTAACATTAGGCAAAGCGAAGTTTATACATTTAGTTTTTTGGCATTTAGAACCAAGTTGTTAGTTGTAACCCAATCTGTGACTAATGATAATGCGGTGTTTACATCGTGTTTACAACGTTAGTTGACATTTCTGTCACATCACGCGCTACGATCAATTTGATAGTGCCCACCACAGCTTCGCACGTAGCGTATAATAAAGCCGTTAAGGTCATAACTCATTAGAGCCACCCGGCACCCACTCAGCACCGCCTCGCCTCCTGCGGCTAGTATTCTTTATATGGACTTGTATGGACCAAGTGACGTCCACTCGTTGACCAAGCAGCGCCACCCTTGGACCGCCTGTCCACAATAATGAGCTGTGACCTTTATACGTCCAATCATTGTGCGTTTTATATTTACAGGGCCGATTACACTGCGCTACATCTAGTGCACTACGTCATGTAGGGCACTAGATATAGTGAAGTGTAAATGTATGTAGGAATGTAGGACCCTAACTTAGGGCGGCAGGGAGAGCCCGACCTGCCTACATCGCCTACATTACTACATGTAGTGCAGTGTAATCACAAGTAGGGAGGTAGTGCGCCTACATAGGAAGATCAGTCTCGCCGCGGCACCCGACCGATGCGAGTGTTTGTGTGCGTTTAATTGGCAAAATGACTATGGAAAAAGAAACTTTATTAAGTGTTTTAGATTTATACAAAGAGATGCCATTCTTATGGGATAAAAATAATCCCGATTACAAGAATAAAGAATGCCGGCATGAAGGGTTTAAAGTTTTACTGGAAATATATAAGAAATTTGATCCGGATGCCACAATGAAAACACTAAAAAAAGTTACAGCGAGAGCAATGCCAATTTTTTGCAATTTTGAAAGCACGGGTTTCATGGTTGGTGTATTGTATTAGACTGGGTTAGGATTCCCTACTAAGTGCAGTGTAATCAGAACGCCATTTATGTAGGGCCCTAGCTAGATCACCAGCTAGTGCACTAGATGTAGCGCAGTGTAATCGGCCCTTACGTGTTGTTTGCCACTTACCACGCATTATAGCATCGGGTTTCAGAGTACTGACACCATTGTTCCAGTACAATGCGATAATGGCTAAGAGTAACGGCGTAGAAACGAAGTGTTTCTCTTTAATTAACATGATATTTTAAGTAACTATTCTTTGGTATCTGTGTTTGTTTTAATAAAGTTTAGAAATTTATCGGTAAAGGAGTGTGTGTGTGTGTGTTTTGTGTTCTTATAAAGATAAGTGTCAGATTTAGAGTAACGAAGAAAATATCCGTGGGGCTCTCATAGAGGGGCAAAAGCTGCCGGGGTCGCGGGACTTACTTATAAATTCTTCAGCCTCACTTGTAAATATTTATACCTAATAAGTATATAAATAATACTTTTCGTTCTCTGAAAAATTTCTTACATATATATTGTTATAAATATTAAATGGTGTACTATTAATCTACATGAAAAAAAAAAAACCTCACAGAAGCTAAAAATACTTCTAATAAAATTGTATTCCGGAAATATTTTATTATTTAATATTTATTGAAAAAAAAAATAGTGCACATAGTTATAATGTAATTGACTGCCTTTGGAGCACGTAAATGTCGAAGAGCCACAAATAGCTAATGGGACAAGATAGAATTACTGCACGGTTTAAATCAATTAGTTAGGTCAATTTACTAAGCCCGTAGGTAAGTAATTTTGTACTTAATTTTCCAGTATTTAGCTTGACTTAATTAATATTTAATACGCTACAGATTTTATTTATAGTTTTAAGTTAAAGTCAATTAACCTGGGTCTGATGTACTCGTATATAGTACTCGTAGTACTCGTATATATACTTTTAACATCCCTTTTAAGCCCCGTGTAATGTAAACATACTTCTGAAAACTTGCTACAAAAAAACTAAAAATAAATACCCTTAAGTTGGATTAATTCACCACTTTTTTATTATACTAAGTGTTAAATTTGTTTATTTCAAAGCAGCTTCATTTCATAACCTAGCTGTACCGTAAACAAAATTCTAGTTAAATTAAAAATTTTGCCTTGATTTTTTTTCAAACTTCAATATACGCTTTACTGATTCCAATCGTTTGTACAGCTGACCACACTTCACGTGGTTTCAATAGCGGCTAGCGCGTTTTGCATAAACCAACATTCGATATTGGTTTTTGAACGCTCGTATCGGACTGACGACTATGGTTCCGCTTTGCCGTATTAATCCATCCATGGGAGTTGATGGCTAGGCCTTTAAAAAAGTATGCGTTGACCTTTTTCGGAAAAAAAAAACGATATACACTATACTGGTACTAATAGTTTAAGCTGAATTCACACCTCACCTGGTTTCAATAGCGAGCGAGTGAGTGTACTGCTCCATGGCTCCACTAGGCCGTGTTAACCTATTCAGTCCTTCATGTGTAGTGAAGACGGGAATTCACACTTGTAGCGTACTTAGTTAAATTATTGCGTGGCATTGAGCATAACCCAGGAGTACTGCAGCGGTTAAATTTGTGTGTACCAGACCGTTACGTGTGGAGGCGGCGGCGGCCGCCACTGCTGGCCGTGCCAACAGCTAGGACCAACCTACTAGCTAAGACACCTCTTACCCGTGCAATCCGGGTCATTAACGAACTACATATCAAAATTGACATATACACTTGCCATTTGAGTGAATTCGCAAAGACTTTGTTGTTTATTTTGTGTTATAGTGATTAGTATAGACATGTAGTTTCTTTTATTGTTGTTTTATATTGTTTTCTAAGTGTAATTTGTGTTTTTTATGTCCTATATTTTTTAATCTATTGTAAAGTTTTATTGTTATGTTTTATATTGTTTATTTTCTTTTATATTGTAAGTAATTTAATTTTAAGTAGATAAGCCACACTATCGCATTAGGTACCTAACAAACCTGTAATGATAGTTGTATGGAAGATTTTAAATAAATAAATAAATAAATAAATGTATTTAAAATTCCGGTGCGGGTCATGTATGAGCATCCCATTACTTTATATGTGTGCTTGCATATATATAGATATTTTGATTACGGTTTTATCTGATTCGTTATATTGTTATTTTTACTGTTACTTATGTGTTTATGTATCATCTGTACTGGAACCCTGTATCATTTCGCAAGCACCCTTCACCCAGATGAAACATCAAACTTATATAACTTGTTTCTGTCCTACATTGCCAAACTTACTGTGAACAAGAAGGGTGGGTCAAACATTTTAATGACGAATTTGGTGCAAAACTATGAAGGTAATGTTGTAATTTGAAGTTATGGCAAAAGGATAAGTTTTTGATGACTTGACTACTTCAGTTGTTGAAAACAATTTGGAAGAGACATTAAATTTTCTTGGCAGAATGTTCAAGACCGGGAGTTACATTATTTAGATGGGTATTATCAGCATTAAAGAGTTTTAGAACAACAAAATCTAAATAAAATAACATTGCTATTCCACGGGGCACTGATATTTATAAAAGAGATATCGAGCTCTTCGTTTTTATGCAAAGTTGAGAACAACTGGGTAAAAATATTCTTTTAACCCTGTTGTTCTTTTTTATTCACATTCTGTTAGAATAGACAGATTTTATGTATTTTCATAAAAGAATATTTCAGTTTGACTTTTCATTTAAATCAGCTTCGTAAATGGTTAATTACTGCCTGATAAATTCGACTCTTTCTGTCGAACCTTTATTTATTTAGCCAATTATGTACCTAACTATTTTTAACCGACTTCTATGTTTGTTCGCCCATAACTCCGTCGCTTGCCAACCGATAGACAGGGTATACTTTCGAAAAGGTTCCATGAAAATGTTATCAAAATTAAACAAGATTATTTTTTAATCAACAATAAATAATATTACATTCACTTTGGTTCAGTACCTTTTGTGTTATGGTTTGACATTTTTCGCTTATTGCGTACGTGAACGATATTACTACGACCAGTAATGACATAGTCCAAGTAGACGAAGATTCGGGCACGCGGCTATTGCGACGGTAAGAACCTATGAGGAGTGGCTGGATAGGCCACACGGCGTCCTTACCTACCATCTGACGCAGGTCCTCACCGGAAACGGAAGTTTCGGGAGGTACCTGTGTCGAATAAGGAAGGAAGAAACGCCTGGGTGTCACCACTGCGATGATCGACCGGAGGACACGGTGGAGCATACGGTGCAGGGCTGCCCCGCTTGGGCATAGCACCGCCGTGACCTCACGACGGCGAGGCCGAGGCCTTGCTGCAGGGCGAGACGGGCGGTCGCCTCCTTCTGCGAAGCAGTCATTCTAGCAAAGGAGGAGGCGGGACGCGTAAGGGAGAGGACAGCGCACACCTCACGATCTAGCCGCAGCGGTAAACGCCCATGGCGACGGAGGTCGCAGGACGATCTAAAGTACCAAGTACCAAGTCTAAATAACTGAATAACAAATTGCAAATTGAATCAACCACTACATGAAACTGCCTAGTTCACTATCATGTCGTTAATAGGGCACCACCTTATGCTTGTACATAATTAATGAAAGTGGGTACTGAAATTGCGAATCGAATTCTTGAATTAAATATTGTATTCGATCCATTTCAACTGTACTTGATTAATATATTAACGGATTGCCTCCAAGGAGAGTCATGTAATTTTCATTTACTGTATATTTAGGTAACTTAGTACCGTTTTATGAAAATAATTACCTTTACCTAATGGGCCTACCACACGCACAAGCTTCACCACAGTTTTGCCTGCGCAAGCTTTTCGCATGAAAAAACAATACACGGTCGGCAACACTGAACGCCCAACCACACACACATGCAAGTAGGCGCAGGCCGGGCTTGCGGAGGCAAAAACTGTGGTGAAGCTTGTGTATGTGGTAGGCCCCATTAGATGATAGAGTAATGAGTTTGTATAAGAACGACTTAAGTTTTTAAGATTGATAAGTTCTGTGGTCATCTAAACATGATCGGTTTCGTCATGTTGAAAGGATCTGGTACTGGTAACAATCTTGGCACAAATATTTTTTGGTCGTGTATGAGTTTATTTATTTTATACCGTTCGACTCCGATTCGGGCAAAGTTCATTTCATTGCGTTAGAAGTTAGAAATTTAAAATATTTTTTCATACAATATGGACGATTTTCTACAAGTTGTTGGACTTATTTTCATTTACGAATGATTTTATTGTATCGAATGGAAAACATCGGGACAGCAAGCACAGGTTTTTCTTTGAAATTCACTGAAGTAATATTTATCGGATATTCCTTTAATAGGATCTACTGGCTCTCACTTCGTGTTAAAGTTGTTCAAGCATAAATTTTTAGAAATATTCTCCCAACAATTTTATTTATACAACAACTTAACTGAGAGTTAACTACTACGTTGTGTAAGTCTATGCTAACTGTAGTCTATTTCATAAAGTAACAAAATACTTAAGAACTAAAGAAGTATTTTATTGTGGCAATGAGCATGAGGACGATAGGTACATAAAAAAAACTTCTCAAATACAATGTACCCATTAATTATTGACCATAACCTTAGATTAGATTTAAAATGTTCTACAATGTATATCGGAAATTGCTATCCAATCTGCCGGGGCCGCGGAACTGTCTAACGGGTAACCATTTTGATGGGATATGGCCAGTAAAACAATAATTACTTGGTTTAGCAGAGTTTATTAGTTTAAATAGACGCAGTGGTTGTGAGCCGTCGCGAGTACCAAGCAAGAGAGAGAGAGAACTACGTTTGCGAAGTAGAAAGCTGTCATTTTAAAAACTTAAACACAAGCAAGGGTCTAACGCTATACAGCCAACAATTTTTTAAAGTTTGCCATCTAATACAAGGTGGACCTAGATATTACGTTTGCCAATCTCCTCTAGGGCAACATGAGATCGCAACACATTTTCTCCCAAATAATGTTAGATTCAATCAGAATATTAATTTAGTTCTGGTATCAGCATTGTCCTTGTAAACCATATGTGAGTAGATTATTTATGCTACCACAATAGTGAACGCCGATCACTTTTTGCTGTTCCTTACACAAACTGTAAAACGGGACCTTAAGGCTGCCGTTCCACTGCGGCGGAGCAGAGAGCGATTCACCAATTACATGGCTTGAAATCCACATCTCTTCTCAACTCAAGCCACGTGATTGGTGAATCGATCTCTGCTCTGCTCCGCTCTGCCTCAGTGGAACCGCAACTCTAATACTAAGACTCCGCTGTCCGTCCGTCTGTCACCAGGCTGTGTCACATGAAGTGATAGTCAGACAGTTCACAGATGATGAAGTTCTGTTGCGACTTGTCAACATGTGTGTTATATGTGTACTGAGCCGATGAGACGAAGATCAAGTAGGTCACTTCTTAGCGCTGACGATGTGTCGGTGTTGCCGGCGCGTCTAGCGAATGTATGACGCTGACGATGTACTGCTGTTGCTGGTGAGTGACCACGTTCATGGTTGAAACAACAACAAATAAAAAAACACGGAATTAAATAAATATTTAAGTGGGCTTCAATGGGCGACAGACATCATTTTTGGCGTTTTTATAGATTATGATGCGGAACCTTTCGCACAGAATACTTAATAGTACCTAAAGGTACAGAAGTGTAACTCCCAAAAAGAAAACAAACAAATGTAAAATCTATGCACGAAAGAATAGAGTCCATTTTTACTTGCAGCCGCATCACTCACCTACTTTTATAATAGCCTAAACTTCCCGTGCGCAAGCAAAAATGAACTGAATAGTGACGCGCGAGAGTTCATTTTAGTTTATCTGACGCCAACGACATTAAAAGGTTACTGTCGGTCAAGCTCAATAGGGTTGCGACTCGCGAGTTTGGGCACAGTTAGGTAGGAATACGTATTCTATGCATTGTTTAATTACATTATTTATGCATTGTTTAATTCTCTTATTACGTTAGTTTTGTGGCACAATAATAAATCTAACAAACCTGCGGTCTTTGTTTACATCAAATATCAAAGATTTTAAAACGTTGTCAGAAACAAAAAGATTAGTTCCGTTTCAATCCGTTCTGGCCTGGCGTGTAGTCATAACTTTAAAGATCGATTGTTATCGTTGACGCCAAAATAGGTAGTCCTTATCATTTCATTAATTTCATTGTCACAGGCCCCGTGTTGCGTGTCTTTGTAGGTAAGTAGGTAAAAAAGTCGCGAAGAGAAATACGATCGCTGACCTTGAATGCGTAGTGTAGCCATTTTCTGAGTTTGAACGTGTCTAAACAATAACGTAAACATCTTCCTACTTTCTACCGATCATAATTCGACCTACCTACGTATTCAGCTTAGGTGAGTGAGAGTGATGTCAGGTTTGATATTCGTCTATTTTATTTATCTTGGTCGTCTTGTAGGCCAAATTTGTAACCTACCTAATCATACTGATCATGATTACTAGCCGGTACTTGAATGACATTAATAAGCACACCACAAGCAGGTAGATAGTTTTTTGATCCTTATTAAATATGTACTACATAGATAAATATTCACTTTTTTCCTTACCTTTCGAAATCACGTGGTAGTGTGTGAAACGTGAGGCTCCTATCACTGTCATTATTTAAACAACCAAACGTTATGCAGTATTTTCTTTTCTTCATCATATATATATTTTTTTAAACTTATGCGTAAATACAACCAAACACCAAACTTAAATATTATTTAAGTAAGCGCGTGCGTAGTGGGCGGCGCGCGACAACCGACTAAATGGCCGTGACGAAGGGGCCCCCGCCGGTACTTGCAGTTTTATACCTACACCGCGGAGTGAGCCAGGCCTGCCTTTCGTTTGAATCCGACTCGCACTTGGCCGGTTTTTACTCATTGCCAGACGTACATACATAGTACAGTCGAGACCACTTCAATTAGAAGCAAGTTCTTTGTTGAAGCCAGCAATGCAAATAGTAAGAGCGAATGAATTCTGGACCATTCTTTGTCTATACTATTCCAATAATTAGATCTTAAGCTTTGCATTATTTTGCCTGCATTGATGATCATTTCTATGATGAAATGACTGCAACTATAGCACTTTAATAGTTATTGTGGCATAAGCAGAGGCCATTTTTTTCTTTTTTTAGGGTGGCAAAATCATCAAATGAGTCCTCCCGCCCTGGGCGGGGCGGAAAGGACTGTCAGACTCTTACTGACTAAAATCCACCCGTGTTTCTTCGGATGCCCTTTACGTTCCGGGGCCGCGGTATCCTGGATTAAGAAAAAAGCCGCGACCCCAGCAGGCATTTGGCCCCGTAAGGGGCCCCGTCGGTGACGCGTGAAACACGACGCGCCACCGACCCGGGCTTGGTCCTTGGTCGGACGGCGAGCTTACCCATTACTCACCGTCCGCAAGCCCGCTCCGCCGCTGTGCCCTCTGCTGTTCAGAGGGACACGCGTTGGAGCATCCACCCGACAGGCTATTCGCATACGGGCAAAGAGACCCCTTAGGCACACAGTACCTAAAAGAGTTTTTGCCCGCATCCCAGGGTGCACCGGCCCGAAAAACTGGTCTTCCCCCCGGACGTATCCGAAGGGGAACTCCAGTCCACGGGCGCACGTGGAGGTTTCCTGTCTTAGCACCCCAAGCAGAGGCCATACCATTATTTTTACCCGTTTTATGTGACTTAAAGTAAACTGGAACTTTTTTCTTTTTTTATAGGTAGGTATTGTTTTCTTTTTTTGACAAATTGGTAATTATAATTACTAATTATTATATTGATTACTTTTTTTTAATAAGTCATTCGTTCACACACTAGAGGCGCTTTTTCAATTTTCCATACAATAAACGCAGTAAATACTTCAAGTACGCTGTAAATAAATACACAAATCTTGTGATGAGGCCTCATAAATCATGTGATAAAAGCGCATTTCCATTAGACAAGTCTTCCAGACAACAAAAAAACATTATCTACAGATCAAATAACCTACTTGCTGTTAACTTGTCAGCAGGTTTGTTCAAGTTGCATATAATTTACAACTTGTAAACAAGTGACTTGTATAATGGTAACGCGGCCTAAGGCATCTGTACTTCTAATAACTCTGTACTTGTTGCTTCTTCTTTTGTTATTGAGAATGTAGAAGTGCCTCAAACGGTAGGTATTACTTAATATTAATAAAGGTTTGAGTTGAATTAGGTATATTCATTCTCATCGACGCTGCAATAGGTAGGCACATTCATATATTATTAAGTATTTGTATTAGAAAACCAAATGAGGGAATTAATAACGCGTAATCTGTATTCTGACAGGCTTGTTGGTCTAGTGGTTAGTGACCCTGACTGCTATGCCGGAGGTCGTGGGTTCGATTCCCACCCAGGACAAATGTTTGTGTGATGAGCACGATCATTTGTTCTGTGTCTGGGTGTAATTTATCTATAATATGTATGTATTTAAAAAATATATAAGTATGTTTATCTGTTGTCTAGTACCCATAACACAAGCTCTGCTTAGCTTGGGACTAGATGGCGTTGTGTGATAGTTGTGGAATATTTATTTATTTATTTATTTATTTATTTAGAACACCAAATTAATATCTCCAAAGTGTCACACACATCGAAAGACACGGTGAAACTTCCTAAAAAACCATTGAATTATGTCGATGCGATTTGTAAACAATCCGCAAACGACTTGGGCGACGATTCTACGGCCTGCGCTACAGCTGTGATATTGAGTGGGGCCACGAAACAGGTGGAAAATCTAATAACTAATGAAGTATCCCAGGAAAAGAGCCAGTCTTTATCAACAACCGAGATTGAGATGAACAACAAGGAAGAGAGTAATGAGGGGTGGAAAATCGTCCATAAGAAGAAAGGGAAGATTCAAAATAAGGAGGTTAAGAGGGGCCAAAACTCGAGCCTTAATGAAATTCAAGCAATGGAGCGTAAGAAACACCTCCACATTTGGAGATTACATCCGGAAACTACAGTGGAAAAAATGACCGCTCATGTGATACAGGTGTGTGGCTCTGAAGTTAATGTCAAAATTGAAAAAATTAGGCATAAGACAGAAAGAGATTATGCTTCATTCATTGTTGGGATCTCTGAGGGCCTTTACCAAAAATTATGTCAACCAGAGGCATGGCCTCTGAATGCAGAATTTTCCGAATGGATTTGGTTTCGGAGACCAAGAAATAAACCAAACGACGGAAGATAGAAGCATTGAAATGTATTATCAAAATGTAAGAGGTCTTCGTACAAAATTAGAAATCTTTAGAAATAACATATTATCATTTAATTCAGACTTATACGCTATAACTGAATCAGGCTGCAATGAATCCATTCAAGACGCAGAAATTATCCCTCAAGGTTATAAAATAATACGTTGTGATCGAGTGGATGGGCGTAAGCAGGGCGGAGCGTTTCTCGTGGCCACACACCGTTTCGAGCTGCGACAGGTACATGTCTCGGACGCGTCAATAGACGCCTGCGTATTTGAAATTGTTTGTGCAACGGTTCATTTAAAGAATAGATTTTTGTTTTTATGTTGCGTTGTTTATATCCCACCTGGGAGTTCGGAGAATGATTATATGATTTTGTTTAGAGTAATAGAAAATATGTGTAATAGATATAGACAAGTGATTGTTATTGGAGATTTTAATTTACATTCTTGTCCTGTAAATATTAGCAATTATTATGAATGCTTTATGTCATATTGCGAGTTCACTCAAAGTAACATGGTGCCTAATGTGTTAGGCCGACACCTGGATTTGGTTCTGAGTACGGGTTTTAGCGGAGAAGTGTCAGTGGTGTTGGCGGACGACGCGCTCGTTCCCGTCGACCCGTACCACCCGCCACTAGCGGTGTGCGTGCGCCCCGCGCCCTCAGCACCCGCGCCTTCCCCGCCTTCGTCCGCTACCGAATCCCTTTTTAACAGCGCGTGCAATAATAGACCACAGTGGAATTTTTATAAAGCCGATTATGAGTTATTGTATTCGACGTTAACTTCTGCTGACTGGAGTACAATGTATGAAATGCATGATTTGGAAGACATTTTAAATTTATTTTATGAGAAATTAGGCCGTATTTTAGACGAATGTGTACCAAGGAAAAAATTTACCCAGGGAAACTCACGTTATGTGTATCCCGAATGGTACACCGGAGAAATTATCAAAGACATTAAAATTAAAGCAAAACTTCACAAACTGTTTAAAAAATCGAAACAAGATTGCGATTACGAAGAATACGCTAAATGTAGGGCCCGGATAAAAAAGTCTATAGAAATTGCACAAAGAAACCATAGAAATAAAATTCAAAATCAGTTCGCTAAAGATCCAAAATCATTCTGGCAATATATTAGGTCAAAGAAAAGTAGAGTAAATAGGCAAAGTATTATAAAAGATGGGCAAAATCTCACTGATGAGCAGTGTGCTAGGGAATTCGCAGAATTTTTCGAGTCGGTATACAGTCAAGAGCCACCGCAACTAGACGTACAGGCGGCGATGGCGGAGGTCAGCGGTGCTACCAGTGCACGGGTACATATAGAAACCTTGAGTCTCAAAGATGTGCAGGATGCGCTGACGAACCTCAAGCCGAAACGATCATCTGGCCCTGACGGTATACCAGCGTTTCTCTTTAGAGATTGCGCTAGAGTTTTAGCAAGCCCACTGCATTACATATATAACACGTGTTTAAAGCAATCGACGTTCCCAGGTCAGTGGAAGACTACACGTGTCGTTCCAGTACCCAAGGGTAAGGCAGGTCCAGATGTCAGCGGTTATAGACCAGTTGCAGTGTTGTCGACGCCGGCAAAAGTTTTTGAAGCCGCTATTCAACGCTGCATACAGGGACAAGTCCGAGCGCAACTGTCGGACGCGCAGCACGGCTTTCGGCCGGGACGCAGCACTTCCACCAATCTGCTTAACTTCATGGCACAGGTTATACCAGCAGTCGACTCTGGAGTACAGGTAGACGCGGCGTACTTTGATTTTAAAAAAGCTTTCGACACCGTGGACAATGATGTCTTACTAAGGAAGCTTGCAGATATAGGATGTACACCACATTTGTTACAGTTCTTCGTTAGCTATATGAGAGACCGTCAACAGTACGTTGACTATAGTGGGTACGAGTCGAAGCCGTACTTCACCAGGTCCGGAGTAAGCCAGGGCAGCAATTTGGGACCTCTTGAATTTATCATAATGATAAATAGCTTGCCGGACGTCGTCAGACATGGCTCATGTTTATTGTTCGCAGATGACCTCAAGTTGCTGCTCGAGGTAAGGGATGAGTCAGACTGTGAGCGACTCCAGGGTGACATTGATAGAGTGGTAAAGTGGAGCCACGACAATAAGCTGTACTTCAACGTGTCCAAATGCTCGGTAATATCCTTTAGTCGTGCGCGCACCCCTGTCCACTATGTGTACAAAGCAGAGGCGGTACCGATGCAGCGAGTAACCCAAGTGCGTGATCTAGGGGTATATCTCACTCCAGATCTTACGTTTCGCGAGCATATCGTTAAGATATGTAAGAAAGCGTACAGAAACCTTGGCTTTGTACTCAGGCAGTCACAGGGGTTCACTAATATTACGACTATTAGGGTATTATACGACGCTCTAGTCAGGAGTCACTTGGAGTATGGTGCTGTCATATGGGCTCCACATGAAGCCAAGTACTCTGTCATGCTGGAGCGCGTACAGAACAAGTTCACGCGTCACTTGTACTTCAGACTGTACGGGGTTTATCCATTGTACCCGCTGATGTACCCCACCCTGTTTGTACTAGGCATGGTCGGGTACAATGAATTGAGAGTGCGACGACAGTTCACTCTTGTCGCCTATTTAATAAAATTACTCCGGGGCAAGGAGCACAATCCGGGTGTGCTTCAATGCTTGCGGTTTTCTGTTCCCGACCGCTACGTGTGGAGGCGGCGGCGCCCGCCACTGCTGGCTGTGCCAACTGCCAGAACCAACCTGCTGGCCAAAGCACCTCTCACGCGAGCAATTCGTACTGTTAACGAAATTCAGAATAGGTTGGACATTTTTTCATGTTACTTTAGTGAACTTGCAAAAGTAAGTTTGTATATAATATGTTACGAAAACATTCATTAATGTAATTTTATAATTTTATATTCATTGTATATTTATATTAATTGTATAGTTAATTTTGTGCGAATATTTTATAGTTATAAGGTTGTATCGTTTTAGTTTTAAGTAATTTTGTATTAATGTATTGTGTGTAATTGTTAGTAATAGATGTTATTTTAAACAGTTAATAATTATTACAGTTATCTTTCTCCTACCCCCAAAATAGTATAAGAGTTTTAAATAAATAAAATAAAAGTATTTACTTACTTCTTTATAAATGATCTTGTACCATATTTTGTGTTTTAATTTTTTTTGAATTGTGTTATAATTTTATAGCTTTATTTTTTTGTTTTCTAATTTGTTTATTGTGTTGTTTATAGTTTATTTTAGTCTAAGTTTAGTTTAAGGTCTTATCTGTCGCATTAGGGTAAACCCTGTAATGATAGAATAAGTTTTGATAAATAAATAAATAAATAAATAAATAAATAAATATTTCGTGAGATTGAGACGCCAGAATAGTTGTAGGTGCCGTTAATTTCCTTTTTCTTTACGAATTTATGCTTCTTTGTCAACAGATCGCCAGTTTTTCCACAAGTGGGCACTTCTGACCGACCCTGAAGATGTGGGCGCTGGAGCTAAGGGATATGTCAAGTGCGACATCAGTGTCATCGGCAAGGGAGACAGCATCAAGGTCCCTCCCAAGAGTGAGAAAGATGAAGACGACATAGAGGCGTAAGTAACTTATACAGTATTAACTTAACCGTCTTAAATGATGATTTTGGAACAGGGAGTAACTTTAACTTTAAGTCCCTGAACGGAGACACCGGTACGGATACGGATATACGAATATAGCTAAAATCAAAATCAGAGGAGATCATCCTTACATTTTAGGGCAAGTATTTAAAGTAAAATAAAAACAAACTTACTGTTTAAATAGAGCGTAACATAATATACATTTTTTAATACTACACCGAAGTCATAAGTTAATCTGCTTATTTTGTGTATTGAAAAAGAACTCAAATTAAAATATTTTTAGTGGCTGAACAATAGCAGGTTAACAAAACATATATACGGTCGAATTGAGTAACCTCCTTTTTTAGAAGTCAGTTAAAAAAAATGACTTCTGAACTTATAAGTTTTTTTTGTAAGTCAGTTTGTATTCGAAAGTTAGTTTTTTACCCTTTTTAGTGTGTTCAGATGATTATGTAGTTATGCATAAATGTACGATAGCAGCAATTGCGGTACTTCCATCATCAGCTCAGCAAAATAATCACAAGGTGAATTAGCTCTCGAAGCCTTTAGAATATCGAAATAAAAGTGTCAGCCATAGTTTTAACTGAAAATCTTTTAATGATGTTTTTTGACGGTAGTCGTAAATAAAAATAAACGCGGCAAACATTTTACGGCTTCTCCTTTTTGAACCGACACCAGGGGCATAAATAACTTTACTTTTCAAAAAATAAGCTTTGCCAAAGTCCTTTGAAGTTTCAATGTTTGAAAACTTGGTGTGGCATGAAACCGTTTTGTGTCAAAATATAGCTACGCTTTGTTTCATTCTTATATGAGTTAACTTAGTAATTAATTGGATAAACTTGAGAAACGTTTCGTAATTATTCATTTACATACAATTTGTAAGCGGTTACTCGTTTTACAATTCATGAGCTCGTGATCTAGTCGTTCAAGAGTTCTAAGGATTGATTTCAAAGTAAGATTTTCTGAGAGTTCACTCCGTGGGATTGAAAACAAAGGTAGAATATAAAGAACGATTGCTATAGTTATCCATATTTCTAACCCGTTCTGATAAGGAGGCATGACAGGTAAAAATACGAGTCGGCTGCAAAAGTTTTGTTAAATATGTAGGTAAGTATCACTCAACCTGAGTAAGTGCTTACTTAAACCATAAACAGAAAAGCTCTACTTAACTAGTGTGATAAAAAGGCTTTTCTACAGTCACAGCCTTATTTATGACGATTATTGTAAACTCTATGTGTATAGAATGATGTATTGATTCGTTCTCTGCTCAAATGTATGAGGAAGTCAGAGGATGTGAGAGGGGGGGAGGAGTCAGAATTTGACGACTACAACCACTCTGTCAAGAGTATAGCGACTAAGAAGAAGAACGTGTCTTACTACGATATAATGAATGCTAAAGTTTTTGAAGATAATTCAATAGATGTATGTAAGAATGGATATTTGTATTGTTCCCGCATCTCTCAGATGACTCAACAGATCTAGATGATACTTGGGATACAAATACCTAGTTTATTTAGCACACAGAATACTATTTATCCTGGTGGTAAAATCAGTTGATACAATACGTGGGCGAAGTCACGAGCATAAACTAATATTTTATAACCCTATAACACAGTAGGTAGCAAAGCACAAAGATGTTCGCGGGTTTTCACATGATACAAATTCGGGCCACTCCCGCGGGGCTCAAGAAAAAACAATTTTCATTCTCATTTCGCCCCACATTTCGTCTGTCGTTTTGTATTATACATTTATTATTCATATGATTGTTGAAGTTTTGAACTGAATTCTGTAAATGTTGATTAGATGACGTGTTGTCTGGATAATGCGGTACATAGAGGCTTTTTTAATCAATGTGAGGTTGGTACGGGTTTATTCAATCAATTAGTGGCATATTTACAGCGAATTGCTAGTATATTAACCAATTTTGACAGGCCTGTTGGTCTAGTGGTTAGTGACCCTGACTGCTATGCCGGAGGTCGTGGGTTCGATTCCCACCCAGGACAAATGTTTATGTGATGAGCACGATCATTTGTTCTGTGTCTGGGTGTAATTTATCTATAACAAGTATGTATTTAGAAATATATAAGTATGTTTATCAGTTGTCTAGTACCCATAACACAAGCTCTGCTTAGCTTGGGACTAGATGGCGTTGTGTGATAGTTGTGGAATATTTATATTTATTTATTATTTTATTTTTTATTATTTTGTTACCTTCATGCGTTAAATGGTAATAATTGTAGTTCTAGCTTTCAACGATAAACGCAAAATAACACCTCAGTAATATGCGCCCGATTTTTCGGTAGCTTAACTTTTAGCATAACTTTCTTGTTTTTCATAATATAAACAAGTAAACTAACTTAACTCTAAAGAAGTTCAAAGTTTTGGAAACAACAGTTTTCGAGTAACAAAAAAGTACGTGCTTAGTTTTTGTTCGGTTTTTTCGCTAACTTAATATTTCACGTTAAGAGCCCTTTTTTAAACGTGGTAAAATAATCATATGAGTCCTCCCACCTGGAGCAGAGCGGGAGGGTCTGTCAGACTCGTAGTGACTAAAATGCACGTTGTCCTTCAATAACCCTTTATGTTCCGGGGTCACGATAAATCGTGAGTCCCGCGACCCCGGTAGGCTTTGGTCCTCTACAGGAGGGCCCCGTCACTATGATAACACTCCTTGAGGTGCGAGTTGAACACAACGCGCCGTCGACCCGGGCATGGTCCATGGTCGGACAGCGAGTCGCCCATTACTCGGCGCTCGCATGCCTGCGCCTACGGTGGCCGGAGATGGACTGCCGACGTCCGTCGTTCAATTCAATTACTTATAATATAAATAACTGCGAATAACTTTCCTATATTAATATTATTATAAATTCGGATATAGGATACAATCAATACATGTATTTAACTTACAAGCTCTCTCTTCATACGTGGAACGAAAAACATTATATTTTTATTATGTTTCTTTACTGACCTCGTTTTTGATGAGGCTGTAAATTATTCGCGAATGTAGTCCCCAACCGACTGGAAAATATAAAATGAAATGAGTTCTTTCATGAAATATCACGAAAAATTCTGACCGTTGAAACAGGGCGCTTCGTAAATATTTGAAGACATTCGTTGATTAAAAATATGTTAAGAAATTAATGAGGCGGTCTTTTTACACTGTAGGTATACTTTTGTGATTAGTAATTTACGAATGCAGCTAAGCATTCTCATTTCTCATTTGTAGCTAAGCACTCATTTCATTACAAATGAGTCGTGTATACTAAATATAGAAGAATGATATAAAGAATGAAACTGATTAACCCACCTTCTTTACTTATTCATAATCTGCCTGCCTTTTCCCAAATATATTGGGATCGGCTTCCAGTCAAATCGGATGCAGCTGAATATCAGTATTTAACATGGAAAGACTACCTATCGGACCTCCACAACCCAGTCACTGGGTAATACGATACCCCATGGTAACACTAGTTGTCAGATTTATGAGCTTCTGACTAACATTAACGACTGTCAAAGATCTACAAATAACATCCGGGACCAACTGCTTAACGTGCTTTCCGAGGCACAGAGGAAACTCGCTATGACAGATGGTCACCTTCTTTATTTATTCAGTACCTAAAAGAAATAAAATAAACTTAGTCTACTTTGGACAAAAGGCTATTTTACTCAAAAAAAATATTAATCTGAAAGGTAGAATATCAAAAAAAAAATTAAACCTGTATTTTTTCTTTTGCTACGCTTATATAATTCACAAAACGTCACTCGGTCGGTACAATTTTACAAGTCGTCATTATGACGTCACAAGCCCCCACTCCGGAATTTGGGAGCATTTTACCAATCATTAGATCAATCAGTGAATATTCACAGGAGTCAATATTCACTGATTGAAACAAAAAATAGGTGTCCATAATTTTTCAACATTCTGACGGACTAAACAGATTCTCAATTTATTTATAAGGTAAAATATATTTCTTATAGGAACCTGCTTCTCCCCGATGGAATCCCAATGGAGCGTCAACGAGCCAGGTTCATCGTGAAAGTCCACAAAGCTGATGGTCTACCGAAGATGAACTACTCCATTTTGGCCAACATGAAGCGAGCCTTCACAGGGGAGAGCCAGGACCTCGTGAACGCTTATGTTCAAGTTTGCTTCGCTGGAATGACCGTAAGATTCAGATTATTTTAGAAGACTAGGTACTTATTTTATGACTATTATGGTCGTCGTCTATATTAATAGAAACATATTTGTAATTTCGACTTTTACCTTTCGCTGAAATCAGAAAGTAATAGGCAAGCACAGAGTGTTTCATTGTTGCTGAAATTAAACTAAAGTGCATTATGTTTTCTAGTTTATGGGTTTAGGTATAGTTTTAAAAAGATTCATACTCGTATTCGAGATTGCCAATTTGAAAGAACTGTTTGAGAATATATGGCGTGCAACAATTGTGCAGCCATTAATATTTAATGGTCCTGAATTGGGTTTAAAATACAACCAAAAGTGCTACTATCCTAAAAGAAACTATGATCGTCTATGTATGACACGAGGTCTCGTGGACTCGTGGTCAAGTAGACGGCGATCACTTTGGATGCACCACTGATTTTATCAAAATATGAAACTATTCTAAAACTATTCTACCTATAAGTTGCAACTCAGACGACTACTATGGAAACACTATAGAAATGCATAGATTGCGATGTAGTATTTTACACTTTAAGTACGGGAAAAAAAGAAGAAATAGAGAATTTTGGTACATCCTATGATTTCGGAGAGATTACTGTTTCGTTTCGGACAGTATTAATTTGCTGAAGTTCTATTATCACAGAAAAAAAAAGTGTGTCACTGATAATATGATTGTGTGTGCTGCACTGATCTATTCCGCAAGTGTAGCATTATTATCCAATTTCAGCTTTTCACAAATCGTAGGTACCTAGTGCGGTAATCTTATACCATTTCACCGTACCAATTCTAGGGCAGTACAGGCGTCCGCCCTAACAGCTACACCCCGATGTGGAACGAACAGATAGTGTTCACGGATATGTTCCCGCCACTGTGCCAGCGGATCAAGTTGCAGCTGAGGGACAATGACCCCGTGCATCCCAACATCATTGGCACACACTTCATTGATCTCAAGACTATCTCTAATGATGGAGACAGAGGTAAGACTGAGTTTAATTAAGTTTAATTATTTGCATATTTTGTAGCCCAAACTTTTAGACGGAATTGTTAACTTTTAAAAGTATGTACACGGTTGGCGGTGTGAAGAAGTCGTTACAAATATTTGTGTGATCTGCAAGCAGTTGTTCCGGGTCTGAGATTTTGCGTATGTGAGTTTCTATATTTGTAAATGCACTCACGGCACATGCAGGAAAAATAATAAGTCTGTGGCAACATAATTAAAAAAAAGATAGAGAATAAATAATCTTCAGTTAGGTATTATTTGGTGGCATGTCAATGTTCAAATTCAAATCATTTATTTCAAGTACAATTACAGGTTACAGGCACTTTTTAATAAAATTGTACCAAATATGTATGACTTAATATTAGTATATCTTTGTATTGTCTTAATATTAGTGTAGCTTCCATCTACATATCAAAATAAAAGTGCATTTCATTGTATGACAGCAAACCTGTAAACTATGGGCGAAAAAAGTTATTCAGGCTTGAAAGTCAAAATACCAACGGTACATAATGTTAGGTAGACCTCGTGTATCTCTTAAATTATATTTATCCATACTCAATATTGTCCTTGTGCTAATGCATCGTTGATGTTTCTGTATTTAAAAAAGGCTAGGAGGCGGGCTCTACTTGATTAGACAATTTCATACAATTATCACTTCATTCGACACTAAAGCGCGCCACACACGGCTAAGATATTATAATATTTTATCTTAAGATACCATATCACTCGCACACACGACGAAGATAATACTCGTATACTTCACATTTTGGTATCTTAAAATAGAATTGTATGGCGAGCGATATGGTATCTTAAGATAAAATATTATAGTATCTTAGCCGTGTGTGACGCGCTGAATGCGTATGATTTCATAAGAGTCAGAAGTGAGTGCCGCTTGAGGTCCGGTTATGTCAACAATGTTGCTCTTTCTCATTATCTGTACACATATCATGAGAAAAAGCTAAGAGGAATGTTTTCTTCTCAAAATTAAAATTCATCTTTTGACATAAAAGTCTCCATAAGTTTTTTGACTGACTGGCGATGTGTTCCAGGTTTCCTACCGACCTTCGGGCCTGCCTACATCTACCTGTACGGATCTACACGCGACTATAGCCTGCTAGATCAGCACGCCAGCCTTAACACCGGAATGGGAGAAGGTGTATCCTACAGAGGAAGGTAACGATTTTACGAGTAATGCATATTTTATTTTATTCATGTTAAGATCATAAATTCATAGCTGAGCACTTATCGACGTGCCCTATCAACAACACAGATTTTATTCCCTTTACATAAAACGCACTTCTTGAAAATTTATCATAATATATTTCAGATTACAAATGAAATATTTCTGAGGAATTTAAGAAGTTCATTCCATCGACAACGATGGTAGTAACGCTTGTGGTTGTGTCCAGTCAAAAACGTACTAAGTGCTGTAATGTCTCGCCAGACGATCTCCGGCCACCGTAGGCGCGGGCATGCGGGCAGCGAGTAATGTGCGACTCGCTGTCCGACCATGGACCATGCCCGTGTCGACGGCGCGTTGTGTTTCACGCGTGCCTCAAAGAGTGTCAGCATAGTGACGGGGCCTGTAGAGGGCCAAAGCCTGACGGGATCGCGGGACTAACGAATTACCGTGACCCCGGTACGTAAAGGGTTATTGAAGGACACCGTGGATTTTAGTCAGTTCAAGTCTGACAGTCCCTCCCGCCCTGCCCTGGGTGGGAGGACTCATTCGATGATTTTACCACGATAAAAAAAAATGCTGTAATGTCTGCCGGGAGCGGTGACTGCGCAAGTTGACCCGCATCCCTGCCATAAGGCAGTAGAGGACACCGTGTGTTTTTAGTCAGTCGAGTGTGATATGCCTCTCCGTCTTCCCCGGGCAGTGGTAGTCCATGAGGATTCACACACGTGAAACAAAAAGTGTGGTAATGTAATATAAATAAAATCGGCAACATTCAAATCCTGCGTGTAGCTAAAAGCTACTGATCAGAACACCGATTTATGGGAAGGCTTGATAAAACACTATAAAGAGAAAGGGTAAAAAGCATTACAATCTGGATATTTCTGATGTCAATTTCCTTCTTCGTTTTTTTTACATAGTGTCCTGCCTAAAGCCTTATTTAGACGATGCAAGAACTTGCGCGCGAGTTGCATTACATTGCGGACTTTATAGGTACAACGAATTCAGTTGATCAAACAAATACCGCTATGTAGTGAAACTCGCATGCGACTTCTTGCTCCGTCTAAATGAGGCTTTAGACTACCTGCACTATTTAACTAATAAAAATATTAATTACAGAGTACTCATCTCGATACGCACAGAAATAATGGAAGACATCGAATACCCTGTGTCAAATGTGGAAGTTGAGGCCATTCCACCAATCAACGAGTCAAGCTTTGAGAAGAACGAAGAATTCTTCCTGTTCTCCAGTGTTTTCGAGGCCAACATGATAGACAAGCGTCTTACTGACAAACCTTTGCAGTTTGAACTTAGCATTGGCAATTCAGGCAACTCTCTGGATGGCCACAACGAGTCGGTTAAGAGAGCTCACGATTTAGATGCGGAACTAGGTATGGATTTGTTAGAAGAGTTCAGGAAATTTAAGATAGAAGTCGAGAAAGATTTAGAGAGCTGCTCAGATTTTCATATAAATAGAGAATTCTTGTACATAGTTCAGGACCCCGAGAGTCAGGAGACGGGCGACTGATACTGACGGATAGGTTTTTCGTACAATTTTACAATCACTCGCATATTACACAGCCACCCAAAAAAAATATTTTTTGACCTGGAGGTCTCACTATGTGTACTATATGTTTTTGGGGTCGCTGAATCCGAATCAGGGGTCAGTTTTATTCCAGCACATCTGGGTTCGGCCATAACCTCAAAATATACCCTCAAATTTGCCATATTTAGTTAAACTGCTAACCGTATGGCTTTAAAACGATTCTGAAACATTTCTCCGACATTCGTTTCGCCGTTGAACGGTTCATCGACAGAACTATTCACTTTTCATTTTTTCACCGATAGAACGTTTCAATGACGAACGATTCGCCGACAGAACGATTCACTTTTGTAAATTTCATCGATATAACCTTTCACCGGCGAACGATTCGCCGACGCAACTGTTCGTCATAAAAGGGGATAATGTAGAGGCGTTGATGACTGACAATTCAGAGTCCACCATTCCAGCTCCTGTCGAAAATTTTGTGGTAGTGGGTAGGATTCCGATAAATGGTTACAGTTACCATTTCTTGATCGAGAACTGAACTTTTCGATAAGCGAAAAAGTCTTTTCTTTTGGCAGACTCCTGGAGTCTGACAAAAGAAAAGAGTTAGAGTTAGAGAGAGTTAGTTAGAGTACCACAAAATGTTCGACAGGAGCTGGAATGGTGGACTCTGAATTGTCAGTCATCAACGCCTCTACATTATCCCCTTTTATGACGAACAGTTGCGTCGGCGAATCGTTCGCCGGTGAAAGGTTATATCGATGAAATTTACAAAAGTGAATCGTTCTGTCGGCGAATCGTTCGTCATTGAAACGTTCTATCGGTGAAAAAATGAAAAGTGAATAGTTCTGTCGATGAACCGTTCAACGGCGAAACGAATGTCGGAGAAATGTTTCAGAATCGTTTTAAAGCCATACGGTTAGCAGTTTAACTAAATATGGCAAATTTGAGGGTATATTTTGAGGTTATGGCCGAACCCAGATGTGCTGGAATAAAACTGACCCCTGATTCAGATTCAGCGACCCCAAAAACATATAGTACACATAGTGAGACCTCCAGGTCAGTTTTTTTTTTGTGTGGCTGTGTTATTATCACGTGTTGCTGAGGAGTTTGTTCTGCCACTTCTTCTCCACAGCTAAAACACTAGGAAGTGGCGAAAGGCGGACGCTTTTGGAGACCGTCATCTCTGACATTCAAAAAGGGGCTGATTATTACTAGCTACTTTCGATTTTGACTTTGTCAGTACCAGTTGAGCCGTCTTTTTACACCACCTCACCTCTTATAAACATCCTGGCTGACATTCTTATGAAGCACCAGAAATATGTACTAATTTTAACTTAAAGTTATCTACTTATCTCGCTTATACGCTTCTTGATTCTGAAACTACAGTTTTATTAAGCTTCCTTTTCATTTACTACTTAATTATTAAGATTTATGCTTAGATTATAAAATGTCCAGACTCCGTGTTGGAACAAAAAAGTAACGTTTTTGTGAAGCCACTTTTTTGTAAATGTGTGAGTGAGCGCCACGCACACATTTAAATGTTTTCCTTGGAGATGTTCACTGGTTTTACGTAGGAATCGAACAAAGGGGCTAAGTTTTCTTCCTCTTTTTGGGTTCAATTCATAGTGGCCTACTAGGAATTTGGACATTCTATCATATTATTTAAAAATGCTGAATTTATCTTAAAAATGCGCATGTATGTTTAGATCGAAGGTGTTTTTATTTTCTCGTATAAGATTATTTCTTTTAGGTATTACTTTTGTTGTTATTATCTCGCTTTTCCTTATAATTCATAGTTTTAATTTGTGTTAGAAAAATAAATTATTCTTTCTATATTTTTTTTATTATTTTAGTACTTCCTCAGAGCTGTTGAAGGTAAGTATTCTACACATTTTATTTAAAACTATTATTTTTCATTCTTATTATAATTATGTGTATTTCTCAGGGCTTAATGATAAAGGTACGGCAAACATTATTTATTTTTATATTAAATTTTACTTTACCGGTAGCCTTTTTTGTGCTGGGTGTGCTTATAAAGTGGCATTAATTTAGTAAAAAATCCTTGTCAATATCAAGCGCCAAAACATCTTTGTACAGTTATACCTCTCATATCTTCTTTTATTTCTATTTCCATAAACAGATGAGATCGCTGCAGACACGGGCTATTGGCAGAGCACGACGCAGCCCTTCAAGGCGGCGTCGTCAGACAAGAACTACTACTTCCTGCCGTACTGGGACAACAAGCAGTGCATGCATGTGCGCAGCATCTGGCCCGACCACCGCCGTCGCATGTACAATTCCAATCTCATTGCTAACATCATAGAGAAATATGTAAGTATTAGCTGTTCTCCGCTGTTCCTCTCCTATTGGAAGTAGAGTCACAAATTACCAGATTACTCCATGTACTTCGGTTTAAAGATCTTTATTTCTAATTAAGACAATTTACATTATCACTTACATGAGAACAAATAAATTTTAAACTAATTTTAAATCTAGTGCGGGTAATCGGTAAAATAAGTTTAGTTGCCATCATAAGTTTGCTATCTTAAGCCATTCCAACGTTAAGGCGGTGGCCCAAGTAAAAAGATGTTACATTTTTGGAGTAGTAAATCAATAAAGTGCTTCATTGTTATAAATATAATTCAATCATTTGTTTTTGAAAATAACAAATAGATATATTTTTAGAAATAGATATATTTTTGTTGTAATAGTTATATTAAGTATGGTTCTTTATGTGTAAAAATTATGCCTATTTAAAAAATACAAAAAACTGACTAGTATTCAACGTGTAACATAATTAACGACAGCCTCTTATGGGTCATTGTACTCATTATTATGTACAACTTTTACTATGGGACCAAACCTGAAAACGAGAATAAAAAATCAGCTGTTCCCTACATTTATTTTATGTTCACTTATTTGGTCAAAAAAGGTTATACCAAAAAAAGGTTACTGATAAATACCTACCAAGGTTTCATCATCGTTTAGGTAAAATCGATCTCACAAATCCTGTACCTTGTGGCAATACAAGTAAAAAATACAACTTTCCGACCCTTGCCAATTTATAGGCACTGAATTTAAATTTTGCTAAAAGTGACAACCCTAAGACAGTAGGCAATTATATCGCGGCTTGGGCCAGAGATAACCTACATCCCGTCTTTATACTATGATGTTAGCTAGTCTTTCGTGATAAATTAACTATGCAACACCAACATATTTTTTTAATTCGGTTCGCTTGGTAGTACCACGGGCTACAAACGATTTAGTGGCTATCTCTTAGATGCTAAAATAATGTCAGGTGCCGTCAGACCATCCAATCATGAAGATGATAAAAATTGATCATATTATTGTGTGCTACGAATTCCAGGAGGAAGGTCTGAACGACTGTCAAGCAGCACTGGATGACGATATCCTCCCAGACAGCTCCAGCGTGATAATGCTCAAGAATACGCTTGAAGCGGTGACCAACGCTTGCAGCAACTACGTGCGCCACATGACTAACGCACCGCCGCTGGGTAACACCAAGCTGGACAAGGAACGACTGAAACAATGCGTCTTTGAGATTGTAAGCTTTTCTTCAATCTTTATTTCCAATAGGGTAGAACAATGGCATAGGCTGTCTATTCATGATAACAGTGTCGGTGATTCCTTTATGGGGAGGCCTTTGGTCAGGATTGAGACGGAGTAGGAATAACTAATCAAAAAGAAAATGTTATGATGCAGTCTCATCAAACTCGGACCATTCCAGTGTAATTATGTCACTATTGTTCGGAGTTCCGGGTTGGCCAAGTTCCATTGAAGGAATCATGGATAGATACCAAAGTATTCTCTAGTTCTATTTCTCTAGACGAAAACTGATAAAAAAGTTTATAACCATCCTTTCTTCTTAGTCTTTTAATTGGAGTCGGATTCCTTAGTTCAGCAGTCACCTGAGTTCTGCCTCTGTTATTCTGGGGTTCTAGCCATATCGTTTCCCACATAGTCCATCCAACGCTTGTATCGTCTTTCCCATCTTCTTGCACTACATATTAATATTTCTACAGGATCAAATTGCATCTATGTCTAAAAGTCTGCGGGCGTTAATCACCAAAAGCTCGATCAAAGAGCGACTGCACACCGCTTTCTCTTACTTGAACAAGCTGAAACATCTTTGTGAAGATGTAAGTATGACTTTTATATACTTTTGTAATACCCCGGTCAGAAGTAACATAGATCTTTGGCAAAAAAAAAAATATTGATGCCTCAGGGCAAAGGCACATGATGCCGAGTTTGTGTCATCACTTCTTCTGGTCAGTTTAAAGAAGGAAGTGATGAAAGACGTATATTTGACAAGTCTTGAATCTCAGCAGACTTTGAATTAATGAATTATCAATTCTAGATTCAATTTTCTTCAAAACCTTTCATGAATTTATTGACTTGAAAATACTTTGTTTCCAGGCTCAACACGCTTTACCAGACATATTCATCTGGTTAATAAGCAACGGGAAGCGCTTGTCGTACCAACGTATCCCAGCAAGGGATATTATTTACTCCGATTACAGTGACGAATCTGGCAAATATTGCGGCAAGATGCAGACACTATTTCTGAAGGTAAAATGATCAAGGACTTCTCAGTCGCTTTACTTCACACGCCAATTTATTTTTATACATACGTACGAGTGGCTAATAACGTGTTCTACTAAAGGCGTCGTACAATAATTAAACTATTAAAAAAATCACTCTAGCATTACCTACTTCTTATGGCACTTGTTATATTGACCCAATAATTGTAATTACAGTGGCCCGGCAAAAAGTCAACATCGTCAAGCGGTTGGTCTATTCCGGCTAAGATAAGTGTTTACTTGTGGCTTGGCATCCTGCAAGACAAGAAACATTACATCGACGGACTACCACAAGGCTACGAGGTCAGTTCGGAGTTAAGGAACGCAGATAAACTTCGGTCAAATGCCCCATCTACCATATTTTACGCTGAGAAACATGTAAGTATAACTAAACATTCCAAACGGTCTCAACCAAAATATCGAAACATAAATAAATGTAAAAATCTCTTGTTTGTTTTAGAATTTCCAAATGCGGGCATATATCTACCAAGCCCGATCATTGATCGGATCTGATTCTTCTGGTCTATCTGATCCGTTTGCTCGTATCGTAATTGGCGATAACACTGCAACCACTCAGGTTATTGACGAAACACTTAGTCCCACTTGGGATGAACTACTTGTTTTTGATGACGTGCTGTTGTATAGCACCATCGAATGGATAAAGGCTGATCCACCCACAATCGTAATAGAAATATTTGATCAAGACAAAGTCGGCAAATCAGAATTTATTGGTCGGACTTTAGCTAAACCATGCATAAGAGCATACGAAGATGTTCATAGAAGCTCACAAAATTTGCCCGCTTTAGAGTGGTATGAAATCACTCGTGGTGACGATAAAGCTGGAGAACTACTAGCTACATTTGAACTGCTTGAAATACCTCCTAAACAAAATGCGTCAATACTTCCTAGTCTACCATCACCCAGGGATTCCAATGGGAAGCCACCCATTAATGCCAACAAAGGTCCAATACTCCCTGTACCAAGAGGAATTCGACCAACACTATCAAAGTATCGCATTGAAGTATTATTCTGGGGCTTGCGTGATTTGAAACGGGTCCACCTTCTGACGGTGGACAGACCACGAGTTGACATTGAATGTGCTGGCAACATAGTCTACTCTACTGTGATACAGAATGCGAAACGCAATCCTAACTTTACAAACCCTATCAAGTTTGTTGAAGTAGAATTACCAGACCAAGATTTATATAGACCACCTCTTACCATTCGTGTGGTGGATTGTCGCAGCTTCGGCAGGGTCACTTTGGTCGGAACTCATACAATAAATTCTATCCACAAATATATTTATACTCCAATGAGCAAGCGGGAAAGAGACATTGAGGAGAGAAAAAAGTCACTGATTCCTTTACAAAACATTGATCTACGAGCCAACTGCATCATACCAGATGATACATTTACAATCGAAAACGAAAAAGAAAGCTGTCCATTACTTATGAGGGACAGTAAAGGAGCCATTTCTTATGGATCCGGTAGCAAGCCTAGTCAAGGAGCTCGAAAAAAAATTAACAAACGTGAGTCCATGAAGAAACGTAAAGCTAGCACAGAGTCAGTACTAGGTGACGATGAAAGAAGTAAAGATTGGTGGACTAAATACTTTGCTTCAGTCGAATCTATGATAGAAGAAGAAAAAGAAGCTAAAAGGGAAAGGCAAGGTTATATGCAACCAGCCCAAGGAGCTTACGCTTCTTGTTCCGAGACCCGGTCGCCCCGAGTTGAGGAAATACACTCACCCAGATCAGATCGCGATAGAGAGCGTGACAGAGAAAGAGAGAGGGACCGAGATAGGGAACGTGACAGAGATCGTGATAGAGAACGAAGAAAGAGACATGCATCGTCACCGAAGATTGTAATCAGTCCAACGATGACTAAGAATAACGAAATACCGCGTTCAGCACTAACAAAGGTGAGCTGAGTTTCTACCTCCCATAATTATTATTGTTCCATTATTTTTGATTGGATATTAATAAAACTGAATTAACTTTTTCAGATATATCCTCATGAATTAGAGGCCGTGCCTGAATACGACGAATTTAAGGAATGGCTCCATTCCTTTGAGCTCTATAGGGGAAAGAAGACAGGAGACGACTCTGAAAATGAGAACCGAGTCGTAGGAGTCTTTAAGGTAAGTTTTATGTAAAACTGCCGATTCTGAATAAATTGATATGTTAGAACTAATAAACAAATTCCATAGTGCTCGTTCTTATAGTATCTTATCAATTATTATTCCAGGGCGCTGTCAAAGTATATAAATGGCCTCTTCCTCGAGGCATTGACGACCACACTGTTATGGGATTTGATCCAAACTTTGGATTTTTCCAAGGAGTCCCTAATAATGAACCAATTCACGTGCTGGTGCGCGTATATATTGTAAAAGCCACCGATTTACATCCAATGGACCTGAATGGGAAGGCTGATCCTTATATCGTCCTACACTTAGGATCTAAGAAGATCAGCGACAAAGATAATTATGTTTCAAAGCAACTAAATCCAGTTTTCGGGAAGTGTTTTGAAATAGAAGCAACATTCCCGCAAGACTCAATGTTGACAATACAAGTTCTTGATTGGGATTTACTCGGAGCTGATGACCTCATTGGAGAAACTAAAATTGATCTTGAAAATCGATTCTATAGCCGACATCGAGCTACTTGTGGATTGCCTATGAAATACGAGGAGTAGGTATTCTTATTTATTAGTCTTTTATCCATTATGGCAGATACTAACACTATAAAATTTTTAGACAAGGTTACAACCGCTGGCGAGACGCCATGAAACCAACGCAGATTCTTGCAAAACTTTGTAAGGAAGGGAAACTGGATCCTCCGATCTACGATTACGGGCGTGTGAAGGTCGGGCGAACAGTCTTCAACATGCCGATGAACGACACGGAGTTGTTCGGTAACCCTGACACCATGGAGGAACAGATGGCGCTGATGGTGCTGCGCCGCTGGCAGGAGGTGCCCCGTGTCGGCACACGACTGGTGACCGAACATGTTGAGACCAGGCCACTGTATAATCCTAGTAAACCTGGTAAGGAAAATTTATTTTATTGCTTAAATCATACAGTACTTGTAGACCAGTGGTGGCTTAGTAGTATCGGCCCTGACGACTTGTAGATCGAGCGTTCGAACCCAGACAGGCGCATTACTTCACACTCTCAAAACGGTGAAGGAAAAAATCGTGAGGAAACTGCTATGTCCTAGAATACCAACGCTCAAATCCGAAAACACGTGACATCTACCAACCCGCACACGTCCCGCATGGACTACTCTCTATCACAGAGAGGAAGCCCGTGTCCCAGCAGTGGGAACATTATAGGTTGTTGATGACGATGATGACACACTTTTATGAATCTGGAAATGAGTATTATGCTTGACCTTCTTCACTTTTCATTATGAAGTTAATAGCGGTGGTCAATATTTTTTTATTTTTCTTGAGTATATTAGTTTTATACATTTAACTTGCTACTCACCCACAGGTATTGAACAAGGCCGGCTCCAGATGTGGGTGGATATGTTTCCCATGGACATGCCTCTCCCGGGGCCTCCGATGGACATCTCCGCGCGCAAGCCCAAGTCGTATGAAATGAGGGTCATTATCTGGAATACCGACGATGTGGTACTGGAAGATGACGCATTCTTCACGGGAGAAAAGATGTCGGACATTTATGTGAAGGGGTAAGTAGTTTGTTGCAATATGTGTTTTGAGTCTTTTACTGTTTAGGCTGGCCTTTCCAAAGTGTAAATATGGTGAAAACGACAGTTGACAGCACGGTTGGCGCAAAGGTTCTTCGGTTGACTGCTGCCCTGCGTTCCCGCACAGTTTTTCCGGGTGTATGTGTACATAAGTTTAAATATTTGTAAACGCACCGAAGATATAGGTGTAATTCCCAAAATTATAATTACCAACGTTGCCCCAAACGTTGGTATAAAAAAGAGGTTGGATAAGAAATGGAGCTGTCGCTGTACCTAAGCATGACAAAGCTATTCAACTACATCTATTTTAATTGTAAGCCGACTTCGACACAATTGCGAAATCGGTAGGCATGTGAGATCATTGCTCTAGCAATTTCCAGAAAAACATGCAACTTAGTGGAATCATAAACATTTCGTTACACTTCACTAAGATCACATAATTTGTTTTACCGTTCTTTACATAAACATAATCCTTTGCAGATGGGTGAAAGGTCCAGACGACTGTCAATCCACAGACATACATTACCGCTCTTTGACGGGAGAGGGCAACTTCAACTGGCGTTTCATATATCCGTTCGACTACTTGGAGGCCGAGGAACGTATTGTGATATCGCGCAAGGAGTCTGTGTTCTCGTGGGACGAAACCGAGTGCAAGATACCAGCGCGGCTTGAGCTGCAAGTGTGGGATGCTGATCATTTCTCGGCTGATGATTTCTTGGGTAAGACACTCACTCACTCACAAACAGACGCACAGGCCGATCTTAAGCAGCGCTTGCCGAAGTTGGTCTGTGGATGGGTGACCATTTGTCATAGCGAGTTTCCTCAGTGCCTCGGTAAGCACGTAAAGCCGTTAATCCCGGCTGTCATTGGTAGATCTTTAACAGTTGTTACTGTTAGTCAGAAGCTCATAAGTCTGACAACCAGTCTTACCATGGGGTATCGTATTACCCAGTTACTGGGTTGTGGAAGTCCGAAAGGTAGTCGCTCCATGTAAAATACTGATATTCAGCTGCGTCTCATTCGACTGGAAGCCGAAGCCGACCCCGATGCTGAATTTCATTTTGTTTAGTATTAAGAAGTTTTAACGTACACACAAAGATATTAATTGCATCAATATTTTAGAAAGAAATTTACTTTCTAAAATATTGATGCAATATCTTTTAAATATAGAAGAAGCTCTAAATACTCATCTCGTGTGTGACATTCTCAAAGAGATAAAAAGGTTTTTTCTGAAATCGTGAACTGTGAACTAAATCACTATTACTCACAATACTCAATGATTTCAATATTTATTGATTTCAGAGCAGTCTTATTTAACACTTTTTTTAAAGTAATTGGGGTTTCGGGGCTAAACCGAAGGATTTTGGATTTATTGTGTGTCAAATGTCAAATGAATAAAATTATGTTTGTGTCCTATATGCAATAAAGGTTGTGTTAAAGGTTAGCATAACCTTTCGGCGATAACAAACGTGATGCTATGTTACTACATAGTTTGGTACTCATTTATGCCCATTCAATAATTCCAGGAGCTATAACCCTGGATTTGAGCCGGTTCCCTCGCGGGGCCAAGTCTTCAAAACTGTGCACACTCGACATGCTGAAGTACGATGGCACCGTCCCCATGGTCAACATATTTAAACAGAAGCGCGTTAAGGGCTGGTGGCCATTCTACATCAAGCGCGATACTGAGGAGATGGAACTGACTGGCAAAGTGGAGGCCGAGATACATCTGCTGACCAGAGAGGAGGCTGATAAGGTGCCGGCAGGACTTGGTAGGAGTGAACCGGATCCCTTGGATAAACCTAAGTGAGTATTTTAATGAAGTTCCTACTGGTGGGACTCGGTCGCGAGACTGTACGAATTACCGTGACCCCGGAACGTAAAGGACTATTGAAGGACACCGTGGATTTTAGTCAGTACGAGTCTGACAGTCCCTCCCGGTCTGCCATGGGTGGAGGACTCATTTGATGATTTGAAAACGTAAAAAAAAAAGCTGCTGGTACTCAGGCCGCCTCTCTGTAAGCGGGCTGTAATACAGAGACCCAGTGCGGGTTGGTAGATATCTGTAGTCTTCGAATTTTTGTGAACGGTGAAGGAAAACATTTTCCTTCACCGTTTTAAATGAAATATGAAATAAATTACACAAAACCATTCGCCTGGGTTCGAACCAACAAACTACAACTCGTAAGTCGGGGCCGTTACCAGCCACCACTGCTCTTAACAGTTAAAACGCTCCATTTCTTCCATCGTTATGACCCATATGTGAAACAAAAATTAAGTTGTGTTCGTTATTAGTAGATAGGTACCTACAAATGATCTTTTCCTCGCCTCTTTTATAAAGTATCGTTTCTCTGTTTCAGTCGCCCGGATGCATCGTTCATGTGGTTCCTGAACCCGCTGAAATCAATCCGCTACATCGTGTGGCACAACTACAAGTGGACCATCTTGAAGGCAGCCATCATCATCATCCTGGCTGTGATGATCCTACTGCTCGTATATGCAGTACCCGGATACACGGTTAAGAAACTGATAGGAGCTTAAACTGAGTACAGCTGATGATATATGTTCAATTTATCTAGATTAGGTTCGATGTCTATTTACATTTACATATTATCACAAAAAAACTCAAAAAATCCATAAAAAAAATTATATGTTAACCTATAGTATATTATTTAACACAGTATATAGGTAATCATAAAGTACCTATATGTAAGTTTAGAGATAAGTATCCACTCACACTTATTTCTTACACTAATTTATATTTCTACTAAAATTTTCTACGAACTTTTTCTACGTATCACATTATAAATGATTGTTCCCCACTCATATTCTTACCATGAGCTCCGACGCGATCCAGTTTAGGACCTAAACTGAACTGTTCTTCTAATTCGTACCATGACGTCAATTTAACGATTCAATATAGTACGCCATGCCATCTGACAGCGATTGTGCCAAACTGAGTCGTAAGTTATGATTTCATTCATTCCATTTTGTATTGTTTTGGTACCATGACGTCTTATAGCTGCTCAACTGAAACGCTCAACTGTCAAAATAAGCGATTCAATAAAAGTTACTAAGTATTTATTTAAGATAAACTGAAAAGTTTGGTAAATTTTTGACAAATATAAAGTATTTTAGTGGTTTTTTTATAAAAACCAACGTAAATGTACCTACTTTAATCTTTCTTTTAAAGTTTAAAATGCCTATCCTGCATAGATTTTTTCAACGGCATTTGTTTCTCTCTAATAGTTTGATAATCTATTTTTATTGAATTTTTTTTAGGAATATTTTGACTCACTCTATGGCGTAGAACGTAAGAGGCTCCAGCTCGCGACCAGTTGGACCCCTTCAAAGAAACAAAGTCATTTGAAACGTTTTTGGTGAAAAAGGGACAACACTTTTTAATAAAAGCGTTGTTTCCTTTTCACCAAAAACGTTTCAGCCACAAAATGCGATCTCTCATTCACTGTTAACGATCAAAATGACGCCGAGCGTATTGGAAATCATGGTACGACTTATTGCGATGCAGTTTAGGCACCTAAACTGAGATGTCTAGCTTTTGATACCTTTTTAATTAGATCATGGTAGACTTCCAGTTTTCACATAATTAACTAAAGAATTATTTTCACAAGTCCATTTTTCAAACATTGGAGACATACCTACTTACCTACACGCATTTTTATAAAGTCATGACCTCCGAATAGCGCAAAAAAACAACTGCAAAAAATCCCTTTTTTGCAAACTCTTCAACTTTCATATATTTTGTTTTATATTTAATACCTTCACATCTGTTCTGTCCTATGACACATTAAGGCAGTACGGCTCTGCTGGTCGCTTATTGAAGCGAACAAAAAATAGCATAGATAATGTAATCAATTATTAAACTTTAGTAGAAAGAAAAATGAAAAAAAAAATATATGTTAGCCGTATGATAATTATGTTAATCAATAATTTAGTTAAAAAAAAACACTACGTAGCAAAAACAAAGTATTTAAACATACATATATTAACATTAAATTAAATCAGTACTCTTTAGTCTACGAACAAAACCGTATTTAATCAAAATAGCTGTTACATTATAGTTAACTATAGAAAATATCCCCCCAAAATCTTACAATAGAGCAAAAAAAATACAAAAATACACCAAAAAAAGAATAAAAATGATAAAAACATTAAAGGCAAAAAAAATATTAAATTAAATCTACACAAGCATACCCATAGCATTAACGAATTAGAAACATAGCTGCGTAAATAATTTTCAATAAATAAAAAAACATGTACTTAATTATTACTCACAAAGTTAGATCCACATAATTAAATATAGCAATAGATTTAATTTAATTGTCACAATGTAATCACATTTTCCCAGCCACATATAATAACTGTATAAAATCTAAAAAAAATCTTTTAATCACAGAATTGGAATTATAAATTATGTATTCATCCAACCGAACACAAACTTATACATTATTATATTAGAATTCAATACTATGTTAGTTCTCGATCTTATGGGAATTAAATATTCAACCTACCAGACATGAATTATATTCAACCAAACAAAAAACTTTATCCTTAGCCCCAACACATAGACATCAGAGACTTTAATAGATTTAATTATGTGAACGGTTATCGGTTTCTTATCAATCAAACATTCAGAGTAGCCACTTTAAAGCTCACAGGGAAATAATAACAATCTCTTTAGTTATTCAAATGAAAAAAAGAATATTACCAAAAAAAAAACAAAGAAAAAAAATGGTACATCCTAAAATAACCGAAGATACTTAAAAGGCTATGCAACTTTTTGGCATCATTTTTTTTTTCTTTCGCCAGTAATAAAATGTTGATCATAGTATACCGCAGCCTAAGTACTTTGTAAAAAATAATAAAAAAAATCTAAACCGTAACCAACCAGAATATAACGAATTTTATTTTGTTCTAATAAGGAGTAAATCAATAAATCTGTGGATTCATACAAAAACTAACTCCTGATTAGAACAAAATAAAAACCGTCATATCTCTGGTTGGTTACGGTTTAGAAACTTAATTTGTTTTTCTATGGACTTCTTAGGTGGTAGTCTAATTGTGCCCAAAATTTAATCACTAGCGAAAGAAAAAAAAATTGATGCCAAGGTCCATACTAAAAGTTGCATACCCTTTTAATTATACGTAGGGTTATCGGTTTCTTATCAATCAAACATTCAGAGTAGCCACCTTAAAGCTCACAGGGAAATAATAACAATCTCTTTAGTTTTTCAAATATAAAAAAATGAATGTATCCAAATATTTTTTTCTTTATGTTTTTTTTTCCTTAAAAAAACAAAGAAAATAAAACGGTACAACCAAAAACAACCGAAGATAGTTAAATTTATTCATCCAACCATATTAACACAATATTATTAACCTACTACCTGAATTCTGCACTGCTAGCTGAACCTCTACAATATTAATTTTTAACGCTGGGGCCACACTAACGAGAAATACCGAAACACTAATGAAATTAATTTTCACGATAATAGACTTTAAATGTTCATAAAATCATCCATCATCGCAATAATTAACGGCATTTCTCATTAGTGTGGCCCCAGCATTAAAAGTTAAAGAGAAGGGTTAGGATTATCGGTTTCTTATTGTTTGTTCGGTCTCTTTCTTTACTATTCCAAAACATTTTCACCTCTGCCCGTAAAATTTAACTTGTTCTAGTACTTTGACTATATTGATAATTTTCTTTTTAACTACACAAAAAAATATCATCATCACCTTTATGTGCCTGTCCTATGTTACTTATCGGTCAACATAAAACATCTCGTGGTATCATACTTAATTACTCTTTAAATCATTCCTCACACAATCTTTTTTCCATCTTTTTTGGTCTTCTCCTTGAATTTCTCCATTTATCATCTATACATTGATTCAATAACTCCATTGACATTTACTTGACCGAAAAAAAAGGAAGTAGGTACCTATTACGTATGTATATTTTCTTACTCTTCTCAGTGGCAATTCCTTTACGACATACATAAACAAATCAGTTTGAATATGTGCATTGTATAATGAAACCTCTATAACAATTTATATGTCCCACATTCAATACATTTACTCAAGCAGGTATTAAAAACCCCTTAATGCACTTATGTTTTTCAAAATTGCGATATTTTTGTTTAAGTTACCTTCTTGTATACTACCACTACTACTATTACTACTACTACTAGTACTTTTAGGGCTAATTCGTCAACTCGCTACTGCACGAGTTGGCACCTTCCGATTTTACCTATTTTTCGTCAACTGGCGACCGAGCGAAAAATGGTACAGTCATCTATAAAAGTGTTATAATTCTATATAGGAAACTCAAAATAGAAACCTATTTTAATAGTATGAGGCGCTGTACAGGAAATGAAGGTCAGGGTATTTCTGTTTGTAAGTTCAAATGTGTAAACGCACACAAATTCCAAGCGTGAGCCAAAGACACAGGACAAACGGTATCCCTTTTCTTCTCCTAACCTCCTCCTCCTACTAACTGTTTGTCTGAAAATCATTATCCATACCACGTTTGCTATAAAATCCAGTAACCATAATGATCAAAAGTTCTAAATATTGTTTTACATAATTATCTTCACTTTTAACACTGTTCTGACATAATATCGAGTATCATAATAATTGATCTCCTAATTTTGTATGAAATAAAGTCAAAATTTAAGTGTGTGTTCCGAATGTTCATTTAGGTATAGTAAAATTGATATTTCATTAAATTGTTTAGGTTCCTTTAAACCCCTTCAACAGAAATCGGCAGCCATGTCGTCGAATGTCGACCTCATATTCGTAACGATACACAAAAGCATGCCATGTTATTTAAATTAAAAAAAACCGGAGAATACTGGCATAGTGCATACAGGGATAATCGCCGGTTGGTGCCTCATTTCATTTAAAATGCGTAATGGGCCTCTGCAAGATGGCTTAGGCTCCTATCACGCCCTCCAAAAGTCCGGGATCCCATGATCCCCCGGTGTTAAAAGATATTTAAAAATAGTAATAATAATAACAGCCCCATTAAATCAAACGTCAGATTAATAAGTAATGGTTATCAGAAAAATAAACCGCGTTTACACTGTAAATGGCTGACGGCAAAAAAATGTTTACGCTCTTTTTTCTTCGTTTTCTATTTTAGTGGGTCACCCAATAAAATAGAAAACATGCAATAAACTTTTTCTTTTTAAAACATAATCTGTCAAATCCAATAGGTCGCCATGACGAGTAATCGAGTACCTAACTAAAATTTAGCATCTTGGTCTCCCCTACCATTTTGTAGACGACTGTAATTATATCAAATTTGCGATCGGTCGCGAGTTGACGACTACAAAAATAGGTAAAATCGGAAGGTCAACAACTCGCGCGCAGTCGCGAGTTAATCAGTCGAGAGTTGATGAATAAGTCACATATAGTTACAGAGAATTTGTAGTTAATAAAGATCAAAGCGCAAATATTTTCACACTTTAAAAGTTTTCAATGTTATAGCAGTATAAACAGCAACTATGATATTTCCGCTTATTGCCCGTGGTACTACCCGTTTTACTATCAAGCGCCACGCGTGAGGTCCGTGATTTGATAAAGTGGATTTTTTAATATCTAGTTTAATTTTTTGTACATACATGTGTGTGTGAGATAACAGATATCTTCGAAATAAGACACAACAACATACCCAAATCGAGAGTTTTTATTTTATTTGAAAGAGCTTTTTGGGGTGATAAAATCATTCTCTGAAAAATCTTCCGTATACCATCTGCGTATTACTTTGCATTAGTTCCTTTTTTTTGACTATTGCAAAGCTTAAAAAAAGCGCAGCGACCATATCAAGAAATTCCGTTAAAAAAACCTAAGGAAAAAAATGAGGGCGTCTTGTGATGAGTCCTTTTACACCCTGTTTAACGATTTTCACAGAATTACATATTTCAAGCAGTTCCATAAAACGCCCGCTCTTCTCCATTTCCTTATAATTAGCTAGTTAGAAAATCATGTCCGTAAGGATTGAGGAGCCACATCAGATTTTTAAAATCTGATCTCACCATTATTTATCAGCAATGTAGCTGATTTTGCAGCACGAATTCTAGATTTAGCAACAAAATATATCGCTAGTTATATGAATGCAAAAAAGGCTCCTTAATCTAAACTTCTTGATTGAGAAGCAACCTTAGAACTCCTTAAGTAGCGGACAGTTTTGCTAGACGTTGGTATCTCTGGCTTTAGGTTCCGTTGAGATCTCAGGTGGTTACAGTCAAACATATATAATTGGAACGTCAGGATTGAGGAGCCAAAGAAAATGCGTTCATCTACAATATTTACACTGTTTAACTATTATATTCCTATACTGCAAAAACAAACACAACACCTGCTAAATGATCATTATGTCGATAAAATGATCGCTCACATCCAAAAAAAAACACCTCTTGGGTGTAGATTGAGGAGCCATACTAAAATTATTGTCTTTTCTTTCATTTTAGCGTTACAGGAGCGAAATTTTTAGACAGTAATATGCACAATTGCTATGCTGCTAAATGCTACTAAATTTTCAAAAATGTATACACTCTTTTTTCTTCGTAATTACTTAACGAGTTCTAATGTGGTTCCTCAATCCAGACGTTTAGATTGAGGAGACACTTTTGCATTAATATAACTAGTGATATATTTTGCTGCTAAATCTAGAATTCCTGCTGCCAAATCAGCTACATTACTTGTAAATAATGGTGAGATCAGATTTGAAAAAATTGTTGTGGCTCCTCAGTCCTTACAGACATAGGAAATCAACCCCACACCTCAAAACCATAGTCTCTGTAAAATGTTAAAAATATAATATTTTTCTTTTTGTGTACGTAATTCTATACCTATAATGTTTTTAAGATTCAAACAAATATAATTATTTAATCAAACATTGGTAAGGAGTATCTACATCACAACTATAGCCATAGGATACACATACCTCTACTCTATAAGGCTAATAAAGTAGGGTTATCGGTGTCCTATATATCTATGGCGAGTAGCAGTTTGCTACTAATACCATATATTGTAATATCCTATCATTACACGAAAAGTACTTCATCATATTGGCTAAATTGGGAACCATTTATCTATAATATATCATATCATATAACAGATCATCGCCTTACACATTTTATTGTTCTTAAGTATAAAATTGTAACCATAGATCATGATAGACTTAAAAAAAAATCTTCTAGAACGAGCATTTTTGATGATTGACCCAAAACAAAAAAAACGTTATTATCTTTATTATATTTATGCATTTGACAGATAAAGTTAATTCTAGAACAAAAACAAGATTATTATGTATCACGCAATCCATTTTATAAAGTCAGTTTACCATCATTTATGTATTCACTTGAACAATATATTATACTCTTAGCTGTAAGTAAAATGGCGTTTCATTTATTTTCTGCATATCCTAAACATCTAAAATCCAAAGAAAAAAATTGATTTTGCTCCATAATGATGTTATCTACTTATATTATTATATGACCCTTTTCACGATTTTTATCGCAAATAATAGTGCAAAATTTCCATAAAAATTAAATTTAGTGACGGGGCCTGTAGAGATACCTCCCGTCAGTTGGTAGCCAATCACATCTCTCGTTGTACCGGAAGGTAGTAATGTGGCCGTGTTCCCTGGTGGCGTGTTCGCTAATGGCCGACTTGTACCTCATACACTACGACAACACTAACGGGAAATGCCGTTGACGCGCTAATGAACGTTTATATGAACATTTAAAGACTATTATCGGGAAAATCAACGGGAAATTCCGTTAGCGTGGTCTGGCTATTAGAAGTCTCTCACAAGGAGACCTTGAGTCGATGCTGTGCGTCATCTCTGATAAAAAGAATACAGAGTTTACTTTTATTTAAAACTTGCACTATGATAATTACGTACCTAACGATGCACAGCATCGGTGAGAGACGTGTTTACAAATCCTGGTCTAAGTGAAGACCAGTGACTCAACAGTCACTGGTAGCTACAGTTCGTGATGAACTTTGTGTGGGATCCCGAATTGACACAAATAATGGTTGCATTCGGCTGTATGTAATCAACTAGACGTTATGTTTTTGTTAGCGTGACAAGGTAGTTTTAGCGTCTGACTGGCTATATGCGGCATTGTCAATCTTCGACCCAAGTGCAGGATACGGAATGATATGATCGCCCTAATCAATATAGTGACTTGACGACACCCTGAGTAGAGTAAGGTCATTAACTCGCCTTCCTTACCCTTACAACAATAGACAAGTCAATCGTCGTGACGCTTTGATTGAAATGATGATATTAGGAGGATTCACCTGCATTCAGGCAATCAGTTCACTTGGATCCCCCTTCTCTGCTCTAGGAGTAAGTATTAAAACACCCGTAAAGCACCCGAGAAAGAAAGCTAAGCTAAGAATATGTTGTACTTAGTTGGGGATCCTCAAGCCTCTGCACAGTGTTCGACCTCGATGATCCGGTAACCAATAAGCTCTCTTCTATATTAGGGCCACTATTATGAGAAAAAGCCTTGAGCAGAATTCAATTGGTGAAGAACTCGAGGAATCAGGCTCGGAGGTGGGATCACTCTTAAATAACCGCTGACGACTGAAGGTTAACACGTTGCAGAATTGAACTAATGAGTCTGAACATTCATTGATAACATACTCCCTCACAACCGTGGTGTCTCGGGTGGCAAAGAGGTGTTTTTGAAGAACTCTAAATTTACGAAAAACATATGTTAGAGCTAGTTATTGCCAATCTACCGCCTGTTTCAGGCGAGAAAACCTGCCATAGCGTTGAAACTCTATTATAATATACACACATCAACATAATCTAGGGATATTTTATATTTCATCAAATATCTAAAAATCTATGAAGAATTTTCTCATATAGTAAATGGAAGAATGATAGGTTATTTTAAGGTGTACAGTAAAAAAAAAAAACATTTCGTGTTTTTTTTGTTTTAAATAGAAATGTTAATTATTTTAATCGCCGTAGCAAATTAATATGGTAAAAAACTTCATTTCTTCTTATAAAGCTATTAATTTTAATGAAAATTTAAAAAATCTTATTAAATCTAATTATTAATAATCAGTTTTGCCACCTCTTACATTAATTACACATCAACATCGATTGTTCATGCTTAAAGTTAGATTGTCAATGTCTTGCTGCGGTATGAGGTCCCATGTTCTTTGCAAGTGGTCGTAAAGTTGTTGTTGTGTCGTCAAATTTGGCGGGAAATCTCTCAAAGCTTTTCGTTGTAACATGTCCCAGGCATGCTCGATAGGATTTAAGTCGGGCGACTGTGCAAGCCAATCCAAAACTTGAATATCGTGGTCTCGGAGAGCGGTCGACACCGGCCGCGCCGTATGGGAAGGAGTATTATCGTGCATGAGTAGAAATTTCTGGCCCATTTGAATTCTGTGTGGGTCAATAACAGGCTCCACTACCTCCTCGTGGTATTTTTGTGCAGTCATGCTACCTTGGATCCAAATGAGCTGGGTTCGTCCGCCAAGACGAATTCCTGCCCACACCATGATTGTCTCGCCTTGGTATGAGTGGACCTCCTGAGGGTGCCTTAGACGGCTAACTGTCCCTGGAGTTCTCCAAACGCGTGTTCTTCGTGATTCCAGATGAAACCCAAACCGGGACTCGTCGGTGAACAGCACCAAAGACCGTTGTTCGTCACTCCATGGTAAATGCTCCCGAGCCCACGAAAGCCGCCGACCGCGATTGCCACGTCGCTATGCTGGAACACGTAGCGGTCTTCGAGCATGAAGACCAACTTCATGCAACCTCCTTCGCACGGTTTGGTCGCTTACCAGCAGTTGGTGGTCCTCCTGGAGCCTTTGTACTAGTTGCATCGCTGTGATATTGGGTTGTCTTCTAGCAGTTATTTGGAAAAATCGATCCTGTCTCTGCATAGTAACGCGATATCTACCCGTGTGCCGTTCAGCTACATCCCCAATACTGCGATAACGTGACCACAACCTTGATATCACGTTTTGGCTGGTGTGTAGGGCCTCAGCAACGAAGCGTTGAATAGCACCATTTTATAGCATGACCACGGCTCGTAACATTTCATCTCGACTCAAATGACGACGTGACATGACTCCTAAAGCTCACACGACACGTTAAATTAAAAAAGAATACCAATCTAATCCCTGTTCATTAATTAATATTAATAAAACAATTTTAATTTTCCGTAACATAACGAACCACTAACAATTTTGCCACCGTATTTTGTTTTTTCTTTTTTTTTAATATTTATTCTTTAAATTTTGAAAATAGAATAAATGAGGTTTCAATCTGTATACAAACTTTTTATGAAAACTAAAAAGATTTTAAACTAAACAATCGTAAATAATTTACGATTAAGATATCCCTAGATTCTGTTGATGTGTGTATATTCCACACTCATGTAAATACGTTCTCTGTATATAAAACTGAATACTTTGTAAGTCATGCGAATTAAGATTGTGTTCCGCCTTCTTTTCGGACATAGGCGTAGAAATCAACTGTGCGAATGTCCGATTGCAGGTTCACATGGCGGCCGTAACGGTGAAATTGGAAATGTTTTAGCTGTTGCTAATATAGGAAACATTTCCTTTCGGTTCAAGGTACCAGCACCACTGGTCTGGTTTCCAATTCTCTGAAACGCTCTTCTGAAAGATCTTCCAACTGTGCTCCCCACCTGCAGTATCTGTGGTCATGAAATGGTGAACAAACTCCGGGTGCAAGCTGCTCTGAACTAAGGGCTTTTCTAAAGTTGTGACGCACCATTTTTGAATACGACAATTTTTTTTTATCATAATTCTTTAACGAGGTCATTGACCGGCCAAAAATCGACCATTATGAATAAGCGGATTACAAATTTTTAGCAAAATGACAATGGGAATCGTGTAGGCATAACGAATTTACAAAAATTGCTAACTTTGGCCCCTGTTTAGTATAGGATCACAGTTCTGTTCACATTTTATTGTTGTTTGGCGAGTTAACGAAACAAAATGGAAGATAAAATAAAACAACTATAAACTTTCTTTATTTATTTATTTCACACATTTTCAAGCTATCTTGATTTAACTATTATACAATTTAACGTGATCTTTTATTAAAACTAAACAAATAGTACTTAATGATAATAATATAATTAATATTAACAATAGATTATAATAAGGTTGCTTTAAGCTAAAAATTATTTGCAGATAATATACCTAATCATTTAAAATCGATAAAACATCGAAATTAATAATAAACAGCTCTATAAAACACTAGTTAAGTATTTTGCTTTAAACGTCTTCAAAAATGGGTAAAACAACTAAGTAAAAATACTAGAAAAATACTCATATAAAAGAAGCATTGATTTGGCACGTTAGATAATTATATAAACAACAATAAACAGGAGGAATGAACATGGTAAAATTAAATAAATTCATTAGATTTAAATTGTTAATAAAAACAAGAAATAAAGACAATTCCTTAATGTAAGATTAGTGATTTACGTTTACGATGGCTAAGCTTACTTTTTGAAAATATATTTTTCTACACAGTCATATTTTCTATTTGCATGCCCAAAAGTACAGCAATTTAGGATAAAAAAAAACATATTGGGGTTTGAGCATTTTAGCCTGCCTTACATATTGTAAAAAAAATGCTGTTCTCTACATTTCGACGAATTACATGAGCTGGGACATGGGAGATGATATAATTGTTTTTCACATAATTTGAAATATGAACTAACGTTGTAGGTTCTACGAGTGACCAATACTTGAATAACTTGTTACGCTGACGTGTAGTAGCGTACAGTCGGTCGCGTATTTTAGGAAGAGAAGGTTACTTAGTACGAGCCGCTGACTTAAGCTTCAAAATGGTGTGCTATAAAGAACGCAATATTCGTGACATCAGCGAAACAAGAATTCAGGCTTAAAATCCAATATGTACTGGAGGAATTACTGAAAAGATTCTAACTATAAAGCTCATAAGGGTGTATAAATGCCCTTACTGAAGTAACTATTCACACTTTTTCACATCCTGAGTAATTTTTTTACTAATACATAGTCAATTATTTTATTTTACTCAATAAAGTAAATGGTTAACAATTAGCAGGCTACAAAATAACCTTAAGAATATTCAAACACATTTGGTAAAATATTTCGACAATTAATTTTCTTAAGAATGAATTTCCAAGTGCATAATTTTATTTGTGATTTGCAACAAACATTTAAGAAGCGCAAACATTTAGTTTGAATCATCATCAACATGACATCTATGACTAATGTTCTAGATCTATTCCATCTTTCTAATGTAGATAATATATTTCGAGTCTAAAAATAAGGTTATTTAATACAACAATAGTTTATAAGTTTTTTTTTTTACTTTTTGTTTGCTTATTTGACATTTATACGCACATAATTGATAGACTTCGTGATTAGAGTATGAGTGAATGCCTATAAATATCTAATATTGTTGACGGTTGTGATTAGGTATATGAGTTATTTTATTGAAAAGTTTGTGCTTATCAAAAAGAGTTAAGACGGTAACAAACGGACATAACATTACAAATAAATATAAGCAAGTTCAGAAAGTAGCGAGTACGATTTTATTTTGATCAATTCTTATGCATTTAAATTAGGTAACTTTTTCGTATCACAGTCGATTTATATATTCCGAATATAAATATAATATTTTTATTTATAAGGAGCCGTCAAGAATATTAAATAGTTCCTATTATTTAGCAGCAGGTAATTTTGTAACATTTTTTAGTAATACAACTTACCGTTCGTTGTATTTGATGGCTTTTCAAGGAACCTTGGCAATAGGCCCATCTTAACGAATCAATCTCAATTGAGCACTCATTTTAAGAAGTCTTAAATGATAGCGAAGTAGAACTCGCCACGATCGTCGTATGCTCAATCAACGCAATTAAGGTTCAAAACAGTCACTTTGAGCAACTACAAATAGTTTGACGATACACCTTCGGTGTCAATAATGCATTGATGGCAGCAGTATATCTAATGAACTCCAATAAGGTACCATCGAGCACTTAAATGAGAGCGTTTCTTTAAAACGGACCTCGTACGCTTCTACAATTTTCAAACATCTTTACTTACTTGCGAAAATAGAGCGAACAGGATGAAAAAAAAATTTGGCACTCGGTACGGAAAAGTTGGTAAGTCCTAAGTGTTAGTCGTTACAGAACAAGAAATTTTAGGATCTAAGTTAGAGGGTACCTATAGTTACACCTAAAAGTGTTTTATTATGTACATTGATAAAGACAAGTTTCTACGAGGTCTGATAGTGGTATCAACAACTCATAGCACAGAGTGACATGCAAGATAGAACAGGGTTCATACTTGAGACATCTATAATGGAATATTGTTACTGGCTACACATCCATTACAATGATTACATTGTTTGACTACAAGTTAACAAGTATTGGTATTTCTTTTACTTTAACCGCTCTCTTGTGCTCTGTAAGTACGTAAGCAGCACTCCCTATAATCTCTTGTTGATTTTTGTGATTTAGTATTACCGGTCTCTCTAATTTATTCCAATTTGACGATTTACGGGGAAGAATAAGACGTATTGCACTCGTACAAGTGATAGACATGATGACGTTCATCTGATCCAATGACATTCTTTGTAAATTACTATTATTCTTACACCCAGTGTCCACGTGTAACCCATGCGCAAGAGAAAAGTCATAAATTCAGAAATACCATTACTTTTAAGATATTATCATTATTTCATATTTCATTTTCCGTTGAACTTGCTTGAAAGTCGTTGTTTGGGGAGAAAGCATGCGGGATTCTGACTTAATATCGAAGTAGGTATCAAAACGAGATAACAAACCTAATAAAATTAGCGAATTCTCTAGTAACATAACAATAGGCAATAATACTAATTCCATTAATTAAATACTAACAATTATGTATATATAGTAGCTCCCACGCATTAGGCAGTCAGTATTGAGCGATTGTATCCGTAGCCAACGTGTGGCCAGATTGCGAGCGCGCGGATTAAAGCGCTCGAACGTTAACAAGTACGTAATTATACTCATCAGCCCCATGCAGCTGAGGTTGGCTCGACTGCGCCTGATGCGCGCGAACTCTAACAGCCAGTTTCACCAACAGCTCAAGTTAAAGTAACGTTCAAGTAAATATTATTGAACCATTACTGACATTACAGTAAATGTGTTTATTTAGCTGTTACTTTGAAGAAGAAACTGGCTGTTAGACAGATATGAAGCATCGACTACAAGGTCACAGTATGTCAGTCTCGTAAACCTTATTAGTAGTGGCTACTGCTTCAGGCAGCTTGCCTTTGTCGTTCGCGAGTGATCCGTCGATGTGGTTATCGGCGGCCAGGTGAGTCATGCTGCCCGACATCGCGGGCGCCAGGTTCAAGTTCATCTTGGTCAGCAAGTTGGACTCGCTACCAGTCTTCTTGAGGTCTGGCTGCGCGGTGAGCGGCAACGTGGGGCCGCTGCGCTGGATCATCTGCAGGCGCGCGTACTGTTCCTGCAGCGCTTTCTGCTTCTTCAGCAGCTCTTGGTGTCGCTGTTCGAGCGGCGTGTGTCGGCTAGTGGCCTTGTCGTCGTCGGAGGAGGGGTCGGAGGGATGAGGAGGCAGGAGAGCAGGGTCGAGGTGGCATCGGGGCGGTGAGGCGGGCGAAGTCGGCGAGGCGAGCGGCGAGCGCGAGGTGGTGCGGGGCGGCGGCGGCGGGGGCGCGCGGCGCGCTGCCACGGCGAGCAGCTCGGGATGGCGCTCGGGCACGGGCGGCTTGGGCGGGTGCTGGCCGCGCGCGCGCACCGGCGGCGACGCGTCCGTGTCGCTGCCGCTGGGATACGAGTGCAGGCGCCGCATCGGGCCCTCGCCGCGCGCGCCTCGCTCCGCCGGCTTCGCAAACGTCTGCAGCTCGTCTAGTAGCGCATCGAGGGCGTTTTCTGGCCGCACGTCCGCTCCCCGGGCCGCTGCGACTCGCCCGGCGCACACGTCACCGGTGCCCTGCGCACCATTCCACGCACTTCTAGCTGTGCTCGCCGATCTCCAACAGACATTATAAAAGAGCGGTTGCAAGTAAGCCCCTAATACTCTGTACTTCTCTGCTAGATTCTTTTTTTACAGCTAGTAACTAAATGTTGAAAGCGTTATTGCAACCGCGCTTTTAATACATATATGAACACTTATTTGAAACATTTAACACCGCATTCAGTTCATTGAAGACACATAGAATTGGACAAGACTATGTCTGAATGCGACCACAATCATTCACAAAGAATAAAATAGAAACGAAAAAGGCGAATGCCTCTCTTTTTCTGTTGTTGAATATTTATAAAAAAAATAGTAGAAACCAGGTTCATTTGGATTTTAAACAGTACAGAAAAATATTGAAATTATTTGTATTTAAGTAGTATGCTCCTCATCTAAATAAGTTATTCAACAACAAAAAATGGAAAGGAAGTATAGTCGAGCGGCCTATGTCTAGTGGGAAGTAAACATGGTGGAATAACGTTGGAAAAACGTAATATAACAGGTGAAGAAGTAAGATTTAATAATTATTAGAGATACATATGAACATTTACATAAACATATTGGGATTTGTGTGATATTAGGTACATAGCGCAACGATTTAACTTGTGGTGACTTAATACAGAATAGAATAATATGTGATTAAATTTTAGAAATATATTCACTCTTAACAATTGTGATGATTTTGCCATTAGTCAAAAAAATTATAAAGTGTCTAAAATAATGTTAGATACTTATTTATTGGAACAATAGACTACTAAAGGAAGCTAATGTCAAATTGACATAGTAATCAAAAACTAGTCTAAGAAAAGCTCAAAGTGGAATACTGCGATCGCTACTATGATCAAAACATTATCGTCAATGTGCAAGGTATTATTATAATTTTACTTAACGACAGTACTTATTTCAAAGCAATACAATGTTTAATTTAATTACCTGTGCTCCGACGGTGTGTGTTAGTTTTTTTTTTTATTATTTAGCTTTTATTATTAATAAGGGATAGATTTACGAAGGAGTTTGAAGGGAGCACAATGTATCTTCAATAATTAGAAATAGTTGAGAACATAGGCATTGGACTGAGTCCGAAAGAAACAAGTAAATTATAGATAACGGACTCACGGGTCAAGGGTGATAGTCTAAAGTACTAGGGGAGAAGGAGAGTGAAGGAGGTTTGTTAAGGCAATTCATTCATTTCTGGAAGTGTTGGGCTGTGAGCGGCTCCTGATATCGACAATGCGCTGCAACAGAATAGAAAACAGCAAGATGCACAAACTATTGTTTTAAAAGCAACTACAACAAGTAATTACAACATGCTTGTTATTCAATCTATTGATATTGACGATGTTTTCATATTTCACACACACACATAAATGATCATAATTTAATGATTAAAACAGAAATCAAAGTAAATAATTGAAATAATAATAAGGAACTAAATATGAAAGAAATATGAACACACGTCTGAATAACTATGTGCTTTAGTACCACTCTTCAATCGTGAATTAGTAATGGTGATATTAACTTGTTGACTTTAAACTTGGATGTAAGAGTAACATCAGATATTGATGAGATCAAGATTTCTTTGATCTAAAATGAATGACCCGTCAGATCTATGGAGCTGTTCAAAGAATTCGATGCTCTAACAATATCGGATGTTCTACAAACAAGTTTATTTCTGATTTAAAGAAGACTATCACACACGGCTTTATCGCATGCAAGTGCGACACAATATATCCTTCGATTCAGACTAAATCTCTGTAGGGGAGTTCTGGCATAGCTTTGCATTATTCATATTCTTCGAATAATTGCAAAGACTTTACAATATTTCGAAATCATGAGTGTTTGCAAAATCAAAGATTACGTTTATGGGCTTATTCTTGTGAGACTATGATTGCAGTTATTAAACTTACGATTTTATTTTTTTCAATATAATAATGGAACAAGAATACATGGAAAAACTTGGGGGAGGCCTTTGCCCAGCAGTGGGACAGTGTAGGCTGAAGAAAATAAAAAAATTGGATCCTTTTATGCAGTTTCTAGTATTAGTCTAATTTTGGCCAAAATTTAATCACTGGCGAAAAGAAAAAAAAATTGATGCCAAGGTCCATACTAAAAGTTGCATGGGCTTTTATTTTTTACAAGACAGAACCAAGCGGGTTTTTTTTATAGTTTAATTAAAAAATATATATTTCTATTTTCCCTAGAAGGGAATATATATTCCCTAGAATGAATTTCAGTGTATCACACACTCCTAACAACTTTTTTCTCCAAATTGTACTGCGTAAAGTACGTTTTGCACACTCTTTTCTTGTCTTATTTGATTCTGAGTCTTATTTTCTCGAAATTGTTCAGCTGTGGGTTGGTTCTCGTTTGCGTAAATGGGTCCTATTATAACAAGAAGCGATCAATGTTGAAGAGTAACTGAATACACCAATTTGTAAGTTAATACAAAACATCTAAAATTAAAGCCGTTTTAGAATTCCGGAACTCCCCTACATTTCGCATTAAAGTAGGCCCAATTTTAATGTTTACATTTTATTTGTGTAGATATCTACTTAATTTTGTCAATAATTTGATTTCAAATATTGAAAGATTTTGCGTTCAAACAACTTTCATCAGATCAGCTTCCAGAAACTAAAGAAACACACAGATAGAGAACTAATTAGACAGTAGAAGATCAGTTGAAAGTTGCATGTCAGTAGCCAAAGGTACTGAATCAGTTAAAATCCAACTAATATCTTTAGAAGCAGGGTTATCTTTAATTGCTAACATTTCCGATTCAGACATCGTGCTGCTTACCGCTTCATGGATACCGTTGAATTTTAAGTAGTAGGAGTCAAAATTATTTTTTATTAGGTACATTACTTATGGTGGTTCAATTTACTTTTTTTTAAGAAATATAAGCATGCGTACCGATTCTTTCAATACTGTTCGAACTGGAAAAAATATGCAAAATATCTATAAGTTCTTCCAATATAAGGTCAGTCAAGCGAATTTGGACAAACTTTATTTCTAAAGCGTAGTTTACAATATCCAGTGCACCAACATGCCTACAAAGTACAGCAAAAATTTGTGACAAAATTACATAAAAATAGACGATATAAATATATTGAAAGTAAAATATAATAAAGTAAAAATACGGATGTAGAATAAAAATATAGAAATAAATAATTAATTTAAACGTATTTATGAATAATAATGGATAATTATAGTATTATGAAGAGATTTTATTACTCGTTAACAACAATAGCTTCCTTGAAGTTAAGACTCTCTCTCCAAGCGAACTGCCGGGAACCATCACGGAAAAAAGACCATGAAATCCATTGTTAACACAATTTGATAATAATGACACAACATAAAAATATCAAAATGTATAAGAGTTAGGTGGAGATGTGTGGCGTAGTTAATGTCTGCTGCGACAAGACTGGTGCCTGTCCTGTTCCTGGTGCCTACATTGTAGGACTCTGCCGGAGGAGACTTCATAAATGCATAGATACGAGTGATGCAAAACATCTACAATGAGGTGGATCAACAAGGTGATCTTTGACTCGCATAATTATATGGGTTAAAATTGCAGTACGAATGTTACAACGCGCTAATCACACCTTCACAATTTGTGGAATGTGTTTCATTTCTTCAAATTTCATTTAATTCAGAGTGTGATCATATACATTTTGGTCCACTGACGTGTATCAGTAATAATTATGTCTTATTTACAAAATGGAAAATTTTACTCATAATTGTAAACCTTACAAAGGTATTTTTTTATTTAAGGCTTTTGACCAGGTTAATCAATTAATTTGCATAAAAAATGAACAATAGTTTATGCTTGATTTGGTTTATTACTTTAATCCTTCTTGTATTCTTTCAAATCATTTTTTTTGATGTTAGGAGAACTATTTAAGATTGTTACAAATCATAATATCAACAAGGGTTCTCCAAGGGGCTATACTAAGCCTCACTTTATCAATAAATTCATACAATTAATAAAAGGACTTAACCCTATTTTGGATATATGTGAAAACGTACATTATGCGAGTCAAAAGAATTGGCCAAGCTAAATGACCATATAATATTAAAAACTTACAATGGGATACTAGGTACCTATTTCATCGGATACTTTTACATCTAGTTGTAGTGTACAATCATGTTTTGATGACACTTTTGGGCGTGGCAGTGAGTGGCAGGTCCTTCTAAATATGTTGGATATGGTTGACATTTTGTTAAAATTGGCATTATTTTCCGAAAGCAAGGATTATAAAATGCAACGTTTACGGATAGTGCATTGGTTGCAGGGATATGTGCAAAAGAATGTCAAGATTCGTTGTATTCTGTAATATTACGTCACACTCTGTTTTATGATACTTACCGATTCATAGACTGATATATTCCATTAACTATATTATCAATTTTGTTCTACAGTTGTTTTTAAAAGCAAGCTGTAACAGCCTTAAATAGATTTTCTTCTCCAAGATCGTTATGAACACCTGATTTTTTTTTGGTGATTAATTTAAAAATTAATGCTTTTCGTTTTGTCTTACCTCGCTTGGCCCATTTTAACTATCTACTTTACAAAAACGTTGGTTGTATGCATCTGTCGTATTCATGATACACTCACCTTATGGAATTAATATTTTTGTACCTACTCGAATAGGTTGACTATTAAGTATTCAGGTTTAAAAAGCAGGATGTGCATACTCTGTGCAAGGATTTGTACTTGTGCTGTCTTAAGATTTCAGCATGGATATTGGTTTATTATCTCTTATAGGTAACAGGTTCTAATATTATTAAAGAATACCACTGTCTTTGTATGTTTGTGTATCGGGTATCTAACCTTATATTTTAATAAAAGCACCAGGATGGGCAAACCGGTTGAAAACCGCAGAGCCAGTCTCCTGCATCCGATGATGGCACTGCGAACCTGTGAACCTTATAAACCAAAAATACTACGCTAGTGAAATTAATTCATTATTGAACAAATAGTTCAGATACTGTAATATTTTATTCAGTATCATTTTTGTGAAATTACTACTTTACCTTTCTGTACTTACAGATAATAATTTTATTATTTTAACTTCTATATTAAAAAAATAATAATTAAACCTTGTCGATACCGTTTCACCAAAGTTCGAAATGAATGGTAATATAGGCGAAACGTCATGTTGATTTTGACATTTAGAATCAAGCACACTAAATCATGAGTAATTTAACGTGGATGAACAGGTGCTTTTAAAAACGAAACTTGTAAGGGTGAAAGCCAGTTGTGAATATTGACTTTTATGTCAGATTACATTTACAATAGGTGTGACTATCACATTATCATTGTCCAAAGCGTAGTCTGGTCCCAAAGATCTTTTACAGAACATAGCGTAGCTATCAACCGTGGTAAAATTTTAAAGGGTATCGATTGAATTGACTAGGATTGAAAATGTTATGTTCTGCACTGTTTTTATGGCAGAAGTGTCATAAACTTTAAAGTTTCTGATTTTGAAACCACTTGTAGCATTTCTCTACTCTTATAATATTTTCAACGAAAAAAAAAAATCAACAGTATTGTTAGGTATTTCGATTCTCTTTGATTTCTTTAGATTATTGCATCTTGTTAGGATTTGAAGAAGACAAAGATTGGAAACACTAAAATAAAAATAACCTATTTTTTATTAAGTATGTTTATTCCAGAGTGTGTCGTAATATTTTTGGATGCGAATTTCAATTTTGTATGCCAATTTTGTTTTTAGTTGAATTTTTATGAACAACACTTGCATGAGGATAAATTTTGAGGCCAATTTTGATAATTTTGATAACACCCAGAATACACAGGACAATTACTAAGTAAATAATTATTTGGATGTCCAAAATGCGTAATGGACTAAATTTTATAGGAAAAGATTTTACTATAAATAAAAGGAAAATAAGCGACTTTAGTCAGCTCGTAAGACTTGATGTTAGGATACGCTAAAGAACAGGTGCACAAAACATGCTAACTCCTCGTGTCAGAAAAGAAATAGGGGCACATGCAAACAAACGAAGCAATCGTTGGTATTTAACTAATGTTAGTTCGGGTATGATGCCTAGGGGTGACATGAACAGCAAATAAACGAAAACGAACACTTCGCAAAATAATCGAAGTGTTGGAAAAAAATGCAAATTTTATAACTCTTGGCAAACCTGCAATTGTTAAGCGCATGGTATACATTAATAAATAGAGCATCAGGAACTGGAATTATCTTAGAATAGAGAAATTCTGCTTAAACTATCTGTAAATAAGAAGTTTTAAAACTTCGTGTTACTTTGGAGATTTCAAAAAGAGATTTTGAAATGCAATATAATTATGTTAGTATAAGGGGACATAATATGACTTTTCTTAAGAAACCAACCAATAACAATTTTGTTCTCTTTAACAGACTTATTAATTAAATGGCTAGTAGTTGAGAAGTGAATGGCGTTCAATACCTTGTTGTGAGCCATGGCGTTGGGGCAGATGCTGTCGGAGACGCACTCCTCAGAGGAGGGTCCAGCAGTGAAGCTGGAACTGTGAGACGACGACGGAGACACGCGTCCGTCGGCCATCGGCAGGCGCTGCTCCTGCACGCAAGCCAGGCTGCCGAAGGTGAAGACATTGCAGGTTATTACACAATATTATAAATTGTTAGGTAAATTATAGGCTCTTCAAATATATGTAGGTGATATTATTCAGAAGTGTGTTATACTCTTACATTTTTATAACAACTACTTCCAAAGGGCCTAGATAAATGATAGTGAAAAATCAAAATAAAAGCAAGATGAATCACTTGTAACTTCAAAGAATTTCGACAAATGTATTGCTACCCATAATATACGGGGGTCTTTCTTTTAAATTGGCTAAGAGAGGGAAATCCGCATTCATAAGAAATACGGAAAAACTTTCTTAGGGACCTTTAGCTCTTTTTTGATGTTAACAATTATGGCATATTTATTATTTTGTTCCGACAAATACCAACTAGAGTCAATAGATAATTAAATTGAATATTTAAAATATTTAAAATTAAGATAATTAAATTCCGCCTGGCTCTTTCCATCATCGGACTACAAGACGTATGGCAATGTGCCATCGACATATGGTGGACATCCCTCCGGTGCGTACAAAACGTTTTGCCAATACTTTTATTGTACGCACAGCTAAGGAGTGGAATTCCCATCTCTATTTCCCAACAGCTATAACCTTGGGGTCTTCAAGTCAAGAGTGAACAGGTTACTTCTAGGTAAGCGTGCTTCACCGTCGACCACATCTTAGCTTACCATCAGGCGAGATAGTGGTCAAACGCGAACCTATCATTAAATAAAAAAAATTAAAAAGCATCATAAAAAAATGGATTTTTTTTATTCATACAATTTGTATAATTTTTTGTTTTTCCAATTTTGACCAATAACCACTGTCCTTTTTTTTCTTGCCATACAATAAAATTATTCTTACATGAAACAGTGTAGAAAGGCATTAAAACATTTTTTGGCCTCCCAGAATTTTTAACATCATCAAAAAAGATCTAGTCTCCAAAGTTTGACAAATTAACCTCTCGGGCGCGTTACGTACACCCGGGTGTACTTTTTTTTTTTTTTTCAGCCTACACTGTCCCACTGCAGGGCAAAGGCCTCCCCCAAGTTTTTCCAGTTATTCTTGTCCAGCGCCATATTGAACGGGTGTACTTACATAAGCGAAAACGCCCCAGCGCCTTACGTACACACGTCTGTACATAACAGACAGTCGCTCGTTGGACGTTGATTTTTATCATTTTCAATTATAAATCGCCCGAGAGGTTAAAAGAGGGAACCTGTATATTTATCGCGATCCAATGTATCCAAAATTCTATAATCATATCGTTGTTATTATATTTTCAAAATTTATTTCATGCAAATATTTGTGATTTTTTGTTGCCAGGGTATCTTAACTATCACGTTTATAATACTGGACTACTTTATACTTTTATATGTAGTGTATTTTATGGGCCTTAGTTGCCTAAAATAAAGGAAAAAATGAAATAAATTAAAGTTAAAAGTATATTTATACCGTTTAAGCGTGACCAGAGTTCCAGTCAGCTTCTTGCAGCGACGCAAAGCGAGCTCGAGTCGCTCGGGCTCTTCTTCTAACATCTTTTCTTTGCGCACCACCTGGAAAGGGCAGTATTCACACATAAAAACAAGGACAAAATCAACGCTGCATCAATACCTAAATGTAGTTCTGAGTGGCGCTTAAATTGTTATTAAGTATAATTCAGCAAAGTTAAAAACACAAAAAGGACACCACGGCCCTGGAACGCAAAGAGCATGTGAAGGAATAGGGTAGTTATTATTCCGTAAGAGGTTGTCAGTCCCTTCTGCACTAGAAAGGGCAGAAAGGCTTATTTTAAAAGAAAAGTTTATTTTGATGCGTGATCTTGTGCTAATATCGTCGTGTTTCGTTTTATATACCCATTGAAGGTAATTAAAGATTTGCAATCTTTGACAGAACCCTCCGGCTCTATGCGTTTTGTATGCTGGCATAGTTTTACGCGTTAAAGCCAGACGCATTTTATTTTTCTACAAGAATATTTAGGAAATACTACATTGTTGCCGAGACGGGGTTTGGCGCCCGTAACGTTGTGAGGGCGTTTATTTTGTTTTTCCTTTTTTTTGGAATTTCGTTGTCTAGCTATACAGCCAGTATTTTTCATGTTCATCATTAAAAAAAACGGCGAAGATTTTGCCGCAAACTATGTTATTTTAACGAAATAGTTGAAACTGAATTATGTTAAAGTCATAATATATATTTTTAATACTTAATTGTATGTATTTTTTTTATTGCGCTATAATTTAGTGGCTGTATAAAAAGTTACATCTTGTTTCAATAGAAATGTCAAAATAGAACTATTTAGTTTTTTTTTAAGTTTGACTGCTGTCACTTGAAAGCGATTCTCCCTAGGCCTGCAATAGATAACTTTCAAATCGCTAATAAGACATATAATGACCTACTTTCAGAGTATGAGTAAGGAAAAATATTTTATCTACTATCATGCTATTAATCCTCTATAAAAGAACCTATAACAATTAGCTTATTGCCAACATTAAAACACTCAATGCTATAATGATCATTATATCATCCAAACGCGTGTTATAATGAATTTCAAAAAAAGAACATTCTCATGCAATGACATTTTCACCACCAGATCGCTAAAATTTTGAAAAAAGAACAACTCGTCTTATCGTGTTATATCCCGCCATTTTTTTACTCGAATATGGTATGCGAATATGGTATGTTATGAGAATCTTTTATAGAGGATTCACAGCATGATTGTAGATAAAGTCTTTTATCTACTATCATGCTATTAATCCTCTATAAAAGAACCTATAACAATTAGCTTATTGCCAACATTAAAACACTCAATGATATAATGATCATTATATCATCCAAACGCGTGTTATAATGAATTTCAAAAAAAGAACATTCTCATGCAATGACATTTTCACCACCAGATCGCTAAAATTTTGAAAAAAGAACAACTCGTCTTATCGTGTTATATCCCGCCATTTTTTCCCTCGAATATGGTATGCGAATATGGTATGTTATGAGAATCTTTTATAGAGGATTCACAGCATGATTGTAGATAAAGTCTTGTATGCAACCGTTATAATTAGGTATTAAAACACTCATGTGATACTATTATCACACTCGGCTACGCCTCGTGTGATAAACCCACATTCGTGTTTTAATACCCCTGATTATACAACAGTTGCATAAATAACTAGTATGCAACCGTTATAATTAGGTATTAAAACACTCATGTGATACTATTATCACACTCGGCTACGCCTCGTGTGATAAACCCACATTCGTGTTTTAATACCCCTGATTATACAACGGTTGCATAAATAACTATTTCAATACACTTCCTCGGAAAACTGCCTCTTCACTACGATTAGGTTCAAACCTAATCTGGTGCGGCAACAAAAATTTGGTATGCATTTGCAACAGTCATCATATGTTTGTCCTTGATAATACCACGTTTTAAGTTCTAATGATGTAAATAAATGACGTAATAATGCTACCCGCTCCGCTTATACTCCATTCACAGTTCTACAACCAAACCATTCGTCCGTAAACCGATATGAGACGTAGTTTAAATTGCAAAACTAAGCAAGCCACGAACGTTGCATTTCATGCGGCCAACGAACGTAATAAACATAGTAATGAACACTCCTCTCACCTGAAGCTACCAAATCTAAAAGTAAATGAATTTGAGTATTTTAATTTTAGCCAGGGTTGGCATCATTAAAACAAGTTGTGTTTAAAACAGTTTGAATTTAAACAATGTATTTTATCACACATTTGAACTACTTTTCATGGTGCATGAATGAATATGAAATGTCTAAATACGAGTAGCTTGACATAAAATCATTAATTTGAGTCATGCTAATGCAATGATAAATATTTGTTCCGTACGGAGAAAGAACCCCGCAATACGCAGCGCACCCATGATACAAAAAAAACCTGACCACTGTTTCAAAGCGTAATTTTTAAACCCACCTTCTCCATCTCAGCAGCCAGCTTGGCCTTCATCGTCTCCTGCAGGATGGGGAACTTCAGCTTCCAATCAGCTACGGTCTTGCTGCTCTTAGACAGCACCATGGCAATACGTTCAATGTCAGCCATGTTTACACGAGTCTCCCTGGAATCACATTTATTTGTATTTCAATAAACAATCTAGTTGATGTAAGTACTGACGGTGGGAAGATCAATCATGGCCACAAATAAAATACTATGTGACAAAAATAACAAGGAAGTTTTGATGACGTCATATTGCGACGTGATATTTGCCATATCACAAGCCTTTCTGACAATAATCATGTGAAAATAACATTAACAAGATACCTAATAATTTTTTTATTAAACTTGATTGTCGTATCAATGTGTAACCTTTCCCGTAAATTTTGTCGCATAGTAGATAAGTTTCGAAGGAGAAAAAAAAAAAACGTAAAACCTTCGACATAAATGATTACGGAGGCAGTGCCCGGACATTCTGTTTCAAATTCATAAAAGGCGCGAGTCCGAGATAGGTGATAGACTTTAGTCGTGTAATCACTAGGGAGCTGTCACTACGAGTAGATCGTCGTGTACCATTGTGCTATTTCTCAGAGGACATATGAAGCAGGACATTACTTTGCCTCTAGTGATGTGGGGAATATAGCTTTCAAGGATATATTTTTTTTAGAATTTAGTGCATCTCTTTCTACAGAAATCGGTACTTTTCTCACACCCAGTAATAAAGGTATCGTTTTCATGCAATGTTTTATTTAGTGGATATGTGTAATCTTAGGCATATAACGTCCAAAAATAATAGCATTAAATACTCTAAGGGTTCGATGGTTATGAAATGCGAATACCTTAAAATATCTTCCACTGTTACCGCAAGACGTTAGTTAAGAGATTACCTATACCTGTTAGCAGCCTGGCCACGGAGGCGCTCGACTGTGGCCTCGAGCTCATACAGATCGTTCTCCAGCAGCAGCATGTCCTGGCGATAGATCTCTTCCTCGCGGCAAAGTTGCTGAAATCACAATAAATATATTTACAATAATATATTTTAGTAACCGTAAAAGTAAAAAATAAATGGAGATAAAATGTTGATCAATGAGACGATTGAGGGTGACTTGAAGAAGAAGAAGTGGTCATTGGCGTTTAGTTTGGTAAAATTAGAATTGACTGGTAACAAAGACATACTATGCCATATAAATGTGGATTTCTGAAAGCAGTTTCGGTAGTACACACATGATTATATTTCTTAAGTTCTACAACATGTGAACAGTAGTTATACGTACAGAGTTAGGATCGAGCTCGCAGAAGCTCTCAGCGATAGCTCCAATCTTGACAATAGCATCGCCCATGAGCTGCCTCATCTGCATGGCGTGAGTCAAAGTAGAGCGGCGCATATTGCGGATCTGCGAATCAAATTACAACATAATACTTAACACCTATGGAAAAACCCAAGAAAAATATCGCAAATGCTGTAAATTTCGCTCAATGCTTTTGGAATTTTCGCATTCGTTCGCGCCAGAGCATTTATTTTGTAATGAGTATCGATGAGCATCTGTTTAACATACCTCAATCCTGAGATCGTGACCTTGCTTCTGTAGCAAGCGCAGCTGGCCTTGGAAGTCAGGCGTCACGTTGATGGTATAAGTCTTCTGAGGGATCAGAGCCAGTTGCTGGCTGGCTAACCCAGCGGGCTTCGGCGGAGGCGCCGGCTTCAGGCGATCTCGTTCTGTAATACAAGTATGCATTTCCCATACATCAAAACGATTATCAGGTTGACCGCGTTGGAGAAAGCTAGATATAAAAGCGTGATTTTTAGATTGCATTAGCTTTACTCCAGCAAAGTGGTTATCATTCATATGAACATCATTCAAAGCTGTTGCTAAGCTTATATCGAACGATGCGACATTCGTTAATGTTTCACAAGAGAAGGATGCACGGAGGCCGTAATGCACATATAAGTCTCAATACTCAATTTTTTATTGCATTCCATATGTTACAGAGTTGGTAAAAACAAGTTAAAGATACAATATGGACCCTGTCGGGAACGCAAAAATTAGTCATGAGACAATTAATGGATGAACATTGAGCACCCTGGTTCCGTAGATCCTTCTCTCACGGTACACCCTCTACATACTGCCATCACATGTTTATTATTAAGTACTCATTAATACCGGCATGATCTAAAGCTAATGGCATTAGTAGATAAAATACACCTTTGTTACTTTACAAATTAAGGTTATTCAAATATCAATGGATATTAAAGAGTTACCTTGAGATGACGTCCTCGGCAAGGTTGAAGATTTGATAGCCGGTTTGGTGGGTTTGGAATCAGCTTGTAATGGCAAAGAAGTAAGCGGAAAGAAATCAAATACAAGAATTATGAACATGGTTATGATATTAACTACGACAGTGATTAGAAAAAAAATGACCAGCAGAGGATTCTATCGACTTTGAGAATGGTGTAACCACATTGGTCACTTTGGCAAAATAAACAAATAGGTACAAACACTTTCATTACATTCTCAGAAGTTATTACAAAGAACCTCAATGTGAGAGTTGAGAATGTGTCCATTCCATTGTCGATGATTATAATGATGCTAACTGGTAAACAAACAAAAATAATTAATAACAGACGTTTATATAAATGTATAATGTGGGGGACATATCATATCACACAAGGGGCTTGATTGATTGCTGGTACTGTTATCGAATAAAATAAAATATGAGGAGTTGACTTGTGTGTAAAGGCTAGTATCAAAAGGGTTGTCAATATATACGTTAAAATAGATCAAAACCATACAATACAGGCAACACACGTTCTTAATATACAGCTCTGTATCCTCATGACGACAGACTCGGTCAGACAGGAGAGATACGCGAGCGTCATGTCCTTACAAATATCAGGTATTTCTATTATATTAAACAACCACCACCGAGGGTTTATGCGACTCAATTACCATACTCTCTGCACCCTTTACTTACGTTACTACTATATAGACTACGAATGCAGTCAACTTGCAACAAGGGCTTTATATGTAAATAATCAATGGTTGTATGCATACCTGTGTGCTGAGGAGAGTGCTGCTTGGGCGAGCTCATATCAGGAGGATCATCGCTAAATGATACGGATTTCTCAAAAGAGACAGATTTTTCTGAAATAACAAATGTTTATCTGGTCAGTCAATAATCAATTAATATCAGAGTAATTCGATCTCTGGCACGGTGCATCGATATTTGAAATATTATTAACACTAGAGTACAGAGATTGTCTGTACACAAAATGAATTAAAGACACAATCAGTGGTAGAGTGCATTAAATTGATTTAATTTGGTGGAATTAAGAAGGTAGTGGTCAATTGAGTAGTCTTGAGTGATGTTGAGTGTGAATAAGAAAAAAAATGTAAAGTGCAATATTCATTCAAAGTTAAAAAGGGATTATGTATGTGTGGGAAGAAAGTAGGTTTCATTAATTTGTAATTAAAAAATAAGGTATAATAATTTTAGTCATTCGGAATCCAATAGGGGGAAAAAGAATTAAATCATAGCACTGTACAATAATTATAAGTCAATATCCAAACATTACATACTAAAGACAAACAATATACAACTGAGTAAAATTTGCGACTTCTACAAAATGAACAAAACGAGATGTGATCAGTGAGTCAAGTTGATATTTCCGCATGTACCACGAGACGATGACTACACTACGTAAACAATTGGCGCACGTTATAACCAAGTCCAGCAATGATTATAATATTATCTACGTAACAAAGCCTTTTACTATCTCATTACTCAAAAACTCATCATTATGATGACAAGAGGGTAGCAATAATTTAATTTTTCGGTCAATTATTTATCAATGTACAATGAATTCAACGATTGTATTAGGTAGATGAGATGACGAAATTTTCAAAACGAAGATAGGTATAATACAAAACAGATGCACTCGAGCCCAATACAATTGTTTTTAGAAAGCTGAAATAAGAACAATACCACTCGACTTAGCAAGCAAGCGTTCGGCGTGAAAATGATTAATTTGCTAAATGCATTGCGAATGTCATGGATGTAGGTATAGGATTTGGCGAATTACGAGTCAAACACATTGATGGCGTGAAAGTGAAGCTTTCCCTGTCCAACGTGCCAAGATGTGCGGAAGCATCTTTGCCATCGCATTTACTCGGCTGGTAATGGAATGTGGTAGAACCCATAATTTGCGGTTTTGTTTTTCTCCACTGCCGACAACTGTCAAGTGTGACGTCAAACAACCAGGTTGTATTCCTAACATTGGAAATTGTGGAGAAACCACAGTTAAGCGTCGTAACCTTTTAAATTATGAGCTTTTACTAAAATGACTCGTTTCCTTGTAACGGAGAATGATTGTCTTAATATTCTTCGGGCTAGGGGGAGATGTCATAATGAAATTGTTTACACCTGACACTAGCAATGCATCCGCGTAAACTTTTAAACCGCCTCCGATTACACTTACGAAATTTATCTCTGCCTAATTTAGGAGGTCTCTCGTTGCTGGTAAATCGTGCCGCATCTGAGTGCAGGAAAACGCAAGCTACATTAACGGACGAAGCTTTAAGTTAAAGCAATTAAGCCGTTTGAAGGCTCTGCCTGTCTACTAGATCCAACTGTTACAATTGAATTGACTCTGTTCTCGATTTGTGTCAATCTCAGTTAGAAATTCCCAGTTGACTAGTTCGCTGAAACTTTGTCAAACTGAGTCAAACGTAAACATTTGACATCTGTTGGATTAATTGATATTAGTAAGTTTCAGTTACGACGTTTTGTAGGCCAGCCACAAAGAGATTCTTAGATGGTGTGTCGTGTGTAACATTCCGAGCTCTTACCTTGAGTAGCCGGTCGCACATGGTAAGCCTGATAGTCTTGGCGTGGAGCGGGCACTGCTGCTGCGGCAGGCTGATTGGGGACCTGCAAAGCTTTCTGCACGAGACCCGTCAAGTTGGCCAGCTGCCGTTCCATCTTCTCAACGCGCAGTCGTTGCATGTCATCCAAAACCGGCCTACAAATTCATGATTACAAATCCTATCTGTGCTTACAATTTTATGTCAATGAAATGTATTTTGTAATACATCAAAAAATCGCATTTGGCCAAAATCGCAATGCTATTTGAAAGGAGGTAAGATTGATTTTATAATCTGATATTGTGGCCACAATATGCTCAGCACAAGAATCTTTGCTTGAATGTTAATTCAATAGGGATGTCTGAATAGCTTAATTTAGCATGCAATTTGGAGACGATGTCATTGAGTCATTTAGATATCTAGTGGTGGTTCTGTTTGTTGGTGTTACCTGGCGTCGTACGGCGGGCGGGGCATGGGTCGCGGAGCAGTCGTGATAGGATTGCCGTACATCCCGTACGCATCATCTATGAGCCCAGTATCGCTGTGAAGAACACTTTCATATTCTACATAATGTAAGTGGAATACTAATTTCTAATGGATGCTTTCGAAGTGCATGCAGTTAATTGTAACTTCATCACTCTTTTATACATTTTTTTAATACATTGCATGTTTAAATTGGACTGATCGACTTTCTTTAATCCATGGCTCACCTGACTTCTTCATCGATGATGGGAGCGATGTTAGGCCTGGAGGCAGCCGGGCCCAGGTACTGCGTGTAGTAGGGGTCCTCGTACGGAGTCCTGGCGGCCCCGCGCTCCGGAGATGACATGTATCCTTCGGCATGGCCTGCACATACACCTACCATATTAAAAACAGTACCATCAATCATTTTTAGCTTGTAAAAAGCATTCATGTGATTTTTAAAACTCTTGGTATATTTCTCATAAATATTGAGTAATCGAAACTAGAATACAATTATCATCAAAGCCTCAGATCAAAAAAAATAGGCAGATAGAACGTGCGCGAACAACAAAGTGAAGCCAGATTTTATTTTAGTGTGCGCGGCAGATATGGCGCGCCGTGTACGAACACGTGCATCTGTGTGCGTTTACGGTTGCCAGATATTGAGAAATACTCCCACATTTTGTTCAGTTAAATTGTTCTCAAATATTGTACTACTATTTTTTAATTTAGAAACGCGATTTTGCTTTATGGTTATACCCAGAGAGCAAAAGCGTGTAGTATTTATTATTTAACAGAATAATAATAAGGAATAAAAGTAAATATGCGTAATTACTTACTACCTATTTAATTAATTTATATCAGACCAGATAACACTTCAGTAATTTGATTAATAAACTATTTAAGGATATTTTTTTTAGTTTAAAAAGATAAACAATTTGTTATAACAATCAACATATTTATTAAAATAATAATTATTTTACACACAATCATTAAACCTTAACAGCCTTAGTTCTGCACCAATTATATTGTACAAACATACTATTAATGTTTAAAATTGGTAAAGCGATTTTGCTTTATGGTTATATCCAGATAGCAAAAGTGCGTAATATATAATATTTGAACAGAATAATAATAAGGGACTAAAAGATAAAGATGCGTAATTACTTACTATTTATATAATTTTTTATATCATATCAGAGAATATAACACTTTTTATAACGCTTTTTGGTTATTTGTTTAATACATTATTTAAGCAAATGTATTTTAATTAAAAAAGATAAACAACGTTTGTTATAACAATCAACATATTTATTACTACAGTAATTATTTTACACACTTTAACCTTAGCAGCCTTTGTTCTGCACTAATTATTGTACTATATAACGATAAATTTAAAAGGGTGTGGGGGGAGAGGCTGGCATGTTACACTATGTACAAAATTAAAACGATTTATGGGCCAATAGAAAAGGCCCTACCAGCTCTACTCACGATACTGATTGCATTGCAACTAATAATTCGAAAATGAAAAATATCACTAATGAAAGTATGGAAACCTCTAAATGTCACATGGCAAAGCCTAATTGTTGCAATTAAATACTAAAAGTAATAATAAAATATTTCATAAACCCCAATAAGTCTTGAAATATAAAAATTTTAAAGCGCAGTACACCGCATCCGGAACTAAAAGTATACGACTAAACGTACATCAAATAATAAAATAATAATAAATATAGGTACTATAGATTACGACGTGCAGTTGTATTGACGAATTTGATCGATATTTTTTATGCACAATACACATTCCCCTAATTCAGGGTAATTTACCCGTCATAAACTAGCAACACAGACGATTTACTGTTGAGGTTTTGTGTTTCAAGTGAGCCGAAAATATTTTATGGAAAATAAATACCAAAACAATAAAAATAACAAGAGTTACCGGTGGAAAGATATTCCATCTTGTTTTCTTTCTTTTTGTGAACAACTTTTGCAGTGTTTAAATACACAAGACGGCATGTTTTGGCTTAAAATGGCAAATCACTAGTGACGTGTGAGCGAGACGATGCGTAGCCTGGTACTGTCGCGAGTTTGTATTATCCTTTGATTTTGTATTATCTTCGGTTGACACACTCGCGTGTTCTGAGCGCTTTATCTGCCTATTTTTTTTGATCTGAGATCAAAGCATGCAATTATACAAAAAATAGTAAGTATTATAAAATGTGAGCATAATGCCATTGAAAATACAACACAAGTAGCTCATACGATGTCTTTTAATTCAGACCTACTTATAGGTAGATGTATCCACAGAATATTTGTGAAATAACTTGGAAATAACACTTTAACAGCGAATCAAACAACGAGGAAGCACCGTAGATAATGTGAAGAAATTTTGAAAGTATTATGTACTTACTTTGGAGTAGTTATCAAAGAGAAGTAATTTTTTGAAAAAGTATAATGTAGAATACAATTGGCCAATTAGAGGGTTTAATAAAATGTAATATCAAACAAATAAGTCAAAAATGCGTTCGTTAGCGCAATATTTAAAAATGTATTAGGTAAAGCATTAGCAAATTAGGTTTTAGAAGCGAAAGTAACGTGTTTGTAGGACGGGGCCTGTTACCGGGGATCGTGTACAGTTGTTCGGCCCCCCGAGCGCAATCCGCCGCAGCGAACGGGAAACAGCGTTCCGACCCACTGCCAGGGATGTACGCGCGCAACGGCTTGGCCGGCGCTGTAGGACCTACAAACACCGCTTTCACCTAACTTAATAACCCCGGAACTGTCCCATATATTGACTGGATCCCCTCTAATACAGTTTACCAAAACAAAGTCTTCTTAAAATATTTTGAGAGACGAATTTTGTCTAAGGATGTCAGGGCAGCGGAAGACATCTTCCAAATCTAATTGAAAGGGCAATGGTTACAAATTGCTCGCTACCTGATTCAACTTGCGTGTTAATAAAAAGTGTCAGCCTTCACCGCTTTTAGTTGGTTCTTTTGTTAAGTTTATTAGATTTGAAAGGTTTTAGGATTTCCCACCTGAAGTGGAGTGGCTCTTAACGCGATCGGCAGGAACGGGCGGCGCAGCGGGTGAGTACGCACGCAGCATGGAGCCCCCGCGGGGCAGGGTGCTGGGCTGTTGCCCCCCCATGTAGTAGGCAGGCGCCTTCACCTGCTGTACAAAGAGACAACAAAATAAACCTTTTTGTTTATCACAACAGTCTAAAATGTTAAACATTCTTAAACTACTTTGAATAGTTTTTATTTATAAGACATTGTTTCCAATTAATCCAAAACATCGATGACGGTCATGGTTCATTCAACAATCTAAACAGAGTATTGTGATTGGTATAAGGTTCATATTAAATACACTCTCTTAATTCCTTCCTAGAATAAGCAACACGGAATATAAAAAAGTTGGTTTATGATGAAAATTATGATAGGCATCTCGAGTATTCTCAGGAACACAAACAATGTGTGTAGCATTTATTATTCATAGCTAATCACCGGGTCGATGAGAGAGCGGTATGTTATTATCAAATTATTTACTAAAGCGCAATCATAACAACAATGTAATAAATAACATTGCGGTTTATAAACAATAAGAGGCGGGCCGCGTATTGACACCGGCGCAACGGGAAGGAATCGTCAGTCTGCTGTTAGTTTTTCAAAAGAAAGCACTTGACGGCATTTAATAGATAGCTCTAATCAGACGGTCGATTAATTGTGTTATATTATGATCAGTAACTGCTCTAATTAAATCATCGTAATGCTGTGGTTCATCCTATTAGTGCTGTTGAGTGTCGTTACAACTGGTTTTTCGATCAATAGGCCAGTTTATAAAATAGTATTGAAACAAAGAGGATATGCACAGGTTTGTGTAGTAATATAGTTAATTAACTACTTAGTAATTACGAGTTTTAGGCTTTCAACTAAATGACAGCCTGAAACTCACCCGCCAACTGTGTTAACGAGTTATTTTTACAGTGATAAATAACAACGGCATACATGTGCCGAATTATGTGAAAACAAAAGTGAGGAATGGTTTGTTTTATTAGATTCAAGCGTGATATTTGATGTTCTGAATGCATTTTCAGTTTTTGCAATACGACCTGGAGACGCCGCCTTTGAGAGAGTTCACAATCTGCACCTGGATTCGTATTTACGACCTGAGCGGAGACCAGAGCATATTCACGTATGTCGGTAAGTGCCATGGGTATAGAGAACCGGCAAACCAGTACGGACTAGTTGCAGACCGTCTATGGACATCGGACAGATCAGTCTAGTATCTATCAGAGACCAGTGTCCGGACCTGCATCCGCAATTTGTCAAAACCAAATCTTAAAACAAGTAAATTGTTTCATTTACAATTTTTTTATTAAGGTCGGCCTAAAAGTTGTCGAGCCGTGAAAGTAAACCGCTGCTGGTGAAACCACAAAATCAAAGTAATGAGCAAGTATATTGCGTGATCATAATTAAATTGACCCCCTTAAACCTGAACTTGCTTGCAGTTACGGTGTTGCGTAATTTTAGCACTGATATGGTTAGCATTATTTGTATCACTCGATGGCCTGGCAAATACAATAAGAGCACTTGCAAAACGGAAGGAAACCATTATGTATAGATATAAGTCTTAACTTAATTTTACTTTTGATCAAACAACTGCCTTGTTTGATGAATGGTCAAATTAAATAGCGTTAAACTCCCATACATATTTTTAAGTTAAAAATATGTTAAGGATTTAACAAATGTTTAGTTTAACTAATAATCAAACAACGCGGGCTAAATATACATTTAGCCCGCTGTTTAATGTTATGAATGCCATATTGTCAGATGTTTTTATAAACATAATTTTTGTAGTGATTTATCAAATTTTGTCATTACCAATGAATCTGTCGAATACTGTCATAATTACAATCAAAATTCCTATGTATTCCATGAAATCTCGCTAGGATATAATTGTTTCCATTCTGTTGATAAGATTTTCACGTCATGTCACTTGACTTGGTAATATTATGGCCCAGAGGTACCTCTCATGCACAAGGTATAAGTTCAAACCGAGTATGGACAAGAGTTGCTTCTACGGCCCAGATAATATGTTCCTTCCGTACAATTAAATTATCCTTACATGCAATTCGAAGAGTACCATATTGAAAACTTTCTGGTTTGTTCTCAGCCAGGTCTGCATTTTTTTTTTGTGTTTAGGGATAATTGAATAAGTATTGTCAAGATTTCAGCAGGCACAGCCTCGAACACCTACTTAAAAATTTCATGTAGTTCTCGGGCTCTCGGGACCTACGACGATTATGATTATGTTCTATAATATGAAAAGAACAGAGTTAATTTCCAATTTTTAATTACGAGTATCATTATAATAATAAACAGTAGGACAGTGAGAAGAATGCTTGATACTCTACTGTTCAGGCGGGATTAATACATATCTAAGACATGACATACAATAACAAAAGGTATTATGGAGGTTGTACATTCACCATTATGATTCTCAATTTAGATTATTATTTCTCACAAGGTGAAGAAAGATAATGAATGTTTTTCGTATTCGTATTAAAGGTCTATATATATATATAAATGAACTTTTGCCTCTTGCGTGCGAGGATGTGGCCACCTTCTGGTGTCAGAGTTAATTAAGGTATTAGTTAATTCGGGAACGTCAGAGGCCTCTGTCGTGGCTTCAGACTTATTATACAGTGCGAATTTTTCAACTGGGCTTGGATGGCTAAATCCGAAACTATGAAGAACATCGAAAAATGCTGAAAGGAGTCTTTTTTTCCAAAATCAGCGGGTTCGATTCCTGGCCAGAATTATTGAGTGTTAAAATCCAATGATGTAATTTTAGTTTTTGTCAAAATCGGTCGCGAGATATCTTTCAGCATTTTTTGATATTCTTCATAGCTTCGGATATAGCCATAAACGCTAAAAAGTTGAAAAAATCACCTTGTATAAGTCCAGACTTCCTCACGACGTTTAGTTACACCGATTTGACAGTCTTCCCTAAAATCCAAAACACCTAATTAAACAGTGCAATTTTGATGCCTTTGCATCGATGAGACTTGGGTAATTTATTTTTAAATCTTAAATATAATGTGCTAATAGCCAAACATTCCAAAACATTCATGATACAAACAATTTCGTAAGCGTCGCACTCGCAGCGCGTGATTAGGGCTAATATGGAGACATGTATAATAAATGTGCACTAGATACATGACTTCACGGTCCAATAAAATATTTTTTAAACAACGTATCAATGTAAGCATTTATTTATGTTTCAGTTTCCATTTAATTCATGTTTTTCTTTTTCATTTGCCTTTTTGTTTAGCGAACGGCAACAATCGTGTGGTAAGACTGTGGTTGGATTCGGGAGGAAAGCACATCAACGTCGCAATCAATGGGAAGGTGACGTCCAGTTCACCCGTGGACTTCGCCAAAGACGTCTGGAGGAACATCTGCTTGTCTTACCAATCTGACTTTGGCGCGTGGGCACTATATATCGATTCACGACTTCTATCCTGTTCGGCATCACAAGCCGTAAGTACATTATAAGCAATAATTTAACGATCACTGTAACAAGTTACAGCTCTTAATTTAAACTTCGTAATAACTAACTTAGCATATAGGGGTCACAACATATTCAGTGTGCAACACGAAAACGCACGAACAAATTACTCAGTCAAAAGACAAATGGCCGCATAACTTTATCCGGATCGCTGAGGTCACTCCGGCCACGACTTAGCATAAAGATAAACATGTGATAAATCGACATAGACAGTTATTACGAAACTAGATCTACAGGCAAGGCTGTCGCGAGTATCCATAAAGAGACAGTTCCATCAAAAATATCACGATTACCTGCGGCTAATCAATACCTTGATATTGTGTTGGGCAATATGAGCAAATTTTTTGGCAAGGATACCTGCAAACAATATCTTAAAGTATTGGTTAATCAGCCAGTATACCCAATTTAAAGTTTTATTGTCCGTGTACTTGTAAAACTTGCCATATTTTAACGTTTCAGCTCCAAGGATTTGTGCTACCAGGTGGAGGGAGTGTCATTATAGGCTACGGCACAGCAGATGGAGGTAGGACTGTTTTAACAAAACGTATCACTCACCTCTGTATAAACATGTACCTACCGGGACACTCATAGTAACTTACTCAAACCCACAGGTGCATCAAACGGCTTAGAAGGGGAGGTGTTTGGCACAAACATGATATTAGCATCAACCATCGAAAGAAACTATACGATTCGCACCGATCCTTATTACGAACAAAAAAGATTTCATAAAAACAAAATGAAAAATACCAGCACACAAGCCAAATATATCATATTAAATGATTTACAAACTGGGGAACTTAAAAATACTTTCGAGACAACTGACTTTCCCACAGCAACAACAAATGCAACAAAGAGTTTCATAAAGTTTAGAACACCCCACAGTTTTATTGATCACGCTGTTGGTTTAGAATTTTCTTCAAGAAAACCTTCTATAGTGGATTTACCTAACGACTTTAATAAAGAGTTTATGGGACTAACGGTTACTGATATACCTGACCAAACGGATACCCTTAGCTTTTGGAACTTTAATAAAAATGAACATTCTGGTAGATATAAAATTCCTGATAAAAATATGAACCCAAGCAATAGTCCTACTACCAAGGACCCATATACTATATCAGAATTTGAAACACCGCCTCCTGTACCAACATACACGTCATTATTTAACAAAGGTTTGGATACACAGAAAACCTTCTCAGGGATCACCTTTAAATTGAAGTCTACAACAGAACCCACGAACCTATTATTGGTAAAAAAGCATTCAGAAGAAATATCTGAAATCGAAACTCCTCCTCCAGTGGAAAAGAATCCTAAAGTTTATGGTCAATGGACTAGTTCCAAGTTCGCAGGCAGTGTTTTAAATTATCTGAAAAATATGCAGTTACGTAACAGAGAACAGAAAAAGGTTCCACAAACCATCCCTTTGACTAAAATATCAGACAGTTTCCCTTATGCATCTGATTTTAAAATTACTAAAGTTCGACCATCGTTTCAATTTCAACGTAGGAATATCGTTCAGAAGCAGTTTGAAACTAGTAAACGTAGTCCTCAAATTAATGTTCAAATATTAGAAGATGATTTAAGAAATAACATATTAAAAGCTCATGCACAAACTCAACCGATACAAGTTGAAGTAACAAACAGAGGATTAAGAAGAAGAAAAAAAGAACACAGATTTTATAGAAATGTTGACAGTCAGGATGTTTATGACAGTTCCGAAACTGTTCTGAGTGGAAAACCTTTTTCACAAGTTTATCAAGCACCGAAGACAAAAAATACAGCGGATTTAACTTTAAAAAACAATAAATTGCTGGCTATACTTCCTTTTTTGAAGTCTTTAGAATATTTTGTGGAAAACTTGCATTTAGACGATGCATCACAAAAGGACCAAGAAAGTAATGATATGTATACAAAAAGTTTGGCAAACGGTAATAAATGGCATAATGTTAAATCCTACAGCAACGACTATACACCGCGACAGGTAAAAATAGACCCTGACAATGGACAAAGCGCTATAGAGCAAAAAATTGCAGAGGTGAACAAAAGACACCCATCGATACGACTTAACTATAAACATGAAGGTCATAACCTCATACCGTACAGACAGGATCCCAATCTGTTAAAAAGTCGGGCTTTAGCTAAGGAGGTATCTAATCAATCCGATTTCAATAGAGATTCAGTATCTATTTTAAAATATAATCATGGATTTTTACCGGGACATAACAAGAAAATCAAAACGGAGGATAAGACGCATGCAACAGTGAAGAAAAAAACACATAGTAGTAATAAAAATAATTTCAATAAACAAATCAAAATAGGGAATGCACTGAACGAACGTCACGTTATCGGAGTTAACGCGGAGGAGAATAAACAAAGTTTTGTCGGCGGCGATGAGAACATACCTGACATAAATAAATACAGATCCGATTTAGAAAATGTTGATGCCTCAGTACCGGGCTCTCTAGGTCCAAGAGTTTGCAAAAATATTGATCTTCTTGATCGTGTGTTATATGTGCAGCCGGACGAGAGTATCGATATGACACACATAGTTTCTCCCGTGAGACTTAAGAATAGAGGCATAGAGTTCATTATGCAGAATTATAAGAAGTGTTCCCTGGCGGAATCTGATTTACAAGACAATCCAATGCTTTACATTGATTGGAGTAGAACACCAGTAAGACTATTTGGTGGTTCTTATCCAAAAACAACGACTGATTTGTGTGGTTTTTTTAAATGATGGTGAAATTGCAACATATGTAGAAGTAATATTGTTTTACTTTTTACTTAAGCTAAGTTACCCTGTAAATAAACTCTAACATTTAAATGCAAAAGATTTTTTTTAATGATCATTTATTTATGGAATATCTATCTGCCTAAATAATAATGATATATAACTATTTATTTGCATTTACTCCAATAGTTTGTGTAACAATCGAATAAGTTACATCATCTCGCATCCAGTTATGAAAGTAAATGGACTGGTAGTATAGAATGTAGGCATGATATGTATATGTGGCTTGCTTGCTTGTGTCACTAATTATCGCTTGAATTCCCACAGTTATTTTAATTTATTATCACAACATGATCCATAAGTATATCAGTTACGACAGTTGTGCGTAGGTTTCCGCCATGCCTTGAAATATTACCAATTAGAGTCGACCGCAAACGAGATAAACTTTATTATATAAGATTTAAAGAACTGAATTAGAACATGTTTCTGACACTTTAAAACCTAAAATTACTAACACTGCATTGAAAAAAAAGGACTTAAAAAGGAACTTTTTAACAAAATCAGACGTTCACTTACCGAATTATTGCTATAAAATAACTTTACTTAGTTATATAGGTAAATATAAATGTAATGCTTAATTGCTTCCTCCAACAATGGATGTTTTTACATCCAACCACTAGGAACTTGAAGTTATTTGTAAAATTAAATTTAGTTCAAGGTCTGCCCATTATAAAAATGAGATAGTGAGATGGAACTGTGTCTCATTAACGGAACGAGTCAAACCAGTTGGGAGGTATATAATTTAACAGAGACCGAACTTTATAGCAAAAGGTACTCGTGCTGCTGAGACAACTGTCTCCACTTTACATTTTACTAAGTGATATTTTTTACGAATATCAACATTGATTGTATCGTATTTCCAATCTATACGAGGCCAGAACGCAGCCATAAGAAAATGCTCGTGAATACTTTGGAATTCTATTTTTAAATCTGCGATTACAATCTATACGCGAATTTTGCATACGTACTGGTTCCAAACTATACTACATCACTTACGTCTGACAAAAATAATTGTTTTTGAACGGGAAGAAGACGGCCGGGGGACCTCGAGGTGCAGTTTGGTTAGGTTACTTTAAACCCTCCAGACAGAAATAGGAGTTACACACCCTTACGTTTTAGCCTTTGTATAAATTGGAAAGAAGCTTGTTTGTAAAGTAATGAAAGGTTGGTAAAGTTATGAACTCGACTCATATGAATGCCTTATAGTTAGCAAAGCAAAGTCGAAATCCGCCCTGTGAATTTATTATTGGCAAAGTTTATAACCCAAAGCCGTTCCACTAAATGACACAGAATCTGATTGGACTTCTACTCATTTGTCTTAGAAACGTGGACTATGCTTTAATAGTGGGGTGCTAAGGACAGGAAACCTCCTCGAGTGCCCGAGGCTGGAAGTTCCTTTCCGGATACGTCCGGGGGGAAGCCCAGATTCTCGGGACGGTGCGCCCCGGGATGCGGGTAAGTACTCCCCTACGGGGTCTCCTTGCCCGTATGCCAATGTCCTGTCGCGTCGCTCCACCACGTGTCCCTCTGCTCAGCAGAGGGCACAGTGGTTGGAGCAAGAGCGGGCACGGCGTGCACTTACCCTGCCGCCGGGCTGGCAGGAGGAGGTATTGCACTCCCACCTCCTCTTGCCACCGCTATTCTCGTAGCCCCGAAGATTGTCAGGATCACGTCTCTGACTTTCGACGGGGGTCGAGGGCCTTGGCTTAACCGCCCGGGCCGCGAGGTAGAAAACCTCTATAAAAAGTCACCCCGAATCTCAAGCGGCGGAGCACCGCGAGGAGATGTATGGCTGACGGGAGTTCTTTTGAACAATCAGTCGCTAGTGCTACCCTCGCCAGGGTACCGGCCGACCCCCTGGCGAGTAAAAAATGTTGTAGGCTTACCTGAGTACAGGGGTCTCTGCTCAGGTGGACCATTTATATCCCCCACACTCGTGGGACTTATATGGATAGTAACAAAAAAAATCCCCCCCAACAACCGGCAGTCGCCGCAGCGAGCCAGGGAGGCTCACGTGCCCGTGAGGTGGAGTCGCTGGACTTGTCCAGCACGTCCGCCTCACCGGCACCGACGGAGCGGGCACAGAGTGCCGCTCAAAAAAAACGGATGGTGCTGACGCCCACCTCGAGGTCGGAGTCCGACAGTGCGTCAGACGCCATGAGCGCTCAGAGCCCTGGCTCTGGGCGCGGAGGAAAGGGGGCCGCCGAGAAGAGGAAACTCTTCCTCAAGCGGCCCCATTCGTTGTCCTCGGACGACGAGCCTGCCTCGGGCCGGAAGATCCCGACTAGTGTTCGGGGTAAAGGCCGAGGCAGGACCGGAGGTAGAGGGTGCCAGGAGGAGCCCACCCTGGAGGAGGCGGTGAGGGCGGCCGTCCGCAGCCTGGCCTCCACAAATCCGGGAAAGCGGGCGACAAAAGATCGAGCCGCAGGCGTGGCCACTGCCAAGATTATGGCGGCAGTGGCGGCGGCTAGCCTCGGCCAGGCTCCGCCCGCATCAACGGAAGAGGACGATATGTCCCAAATGCGGGCGGAGGTCGCCCGCTTGACGGCTGCGATGGAGGTTCTCCAGAAGGAGAACCTCCATCTAAAGACGGAGCTGGCCGGACTGCGGAGGGCAGACCGCCAGGAGGAGGTCCCGCAGAAGCGGAACAAGGGGCCGCCGGCGCAGGCCGCGCCAACAGAGGACGCCGTCCTAAAACTGGTGCGGCAAGAGCTGGCGGCTTTCAACCAGCGTTTTGCGGTCCTAGAGGGCCGCATCCTGCGCCCCCCGCTTGCTGCGACCTCCTACGCGGCTGCCGCGGCTGCCACGCCGCCTAGACCGGCTCCAGCCCCGGCCCCGGAGAGCCGAACCGCGGCGAGGCCAGCGAAGGGGAAGCAGGCCCCGGGGAGAGCGGCCACGGCGGGGGCAGGTCCGGGCCCATCCAGGGCGGCTCCCGTGACACCGGCCACGCCGGGCCCTGGCCGAGCATCGGCCCAGGCGAAGGCGAAACCAAAAAAGAGTGTCCCGGCGGCGGCGGCAGGACGGCCGTCCCAACCCACCACGCCTTCACAGCCTTCACAGGCTCCTCCAACAGACGCCGAGTGGCAGACGGTTGGAGAAAAGGCTGCCAACAAGAGGCAGAGACGGCGACAGCGGCAGCGCAAAAGGCGAACCGTCGCGGCAAGACTACGCGCCCCCAAGACCGCGGCTGTAGTAATTACTCTGCAGCCGGAAGCGGTCAAGAGGGGCGTAACGTACCGCGACGTGTTCGCTAAAGCGAGGGAGGCGGTGAACCTCCGGGAGCTGGGAGTCGACGGGGGCCTCCGGGTGCACGTCACCGCGACGGGGGCCAGACTCCTGTCGATCCCCGGCGCGGACAGCGGCCCTACCGCTGACGCTCTGGCCGAAAGGCTCAGAGCGTCCCTAGACGCGGAGGAGGCCCGGGTGTCCAGGCCCATTAAGCGCGCTGACTTGCGCATTATGGGTCTGGACGACTCGGTCTCGGAGGGGGACGTGGTGGCCGCCGTTGCCAGGGCTGGGGAATGCCCTGCCGACCAGGTTAAGGCAGGCATCCTACGCCCTGGCTTCGCGGGGCTGCTGACCATCACGGTCAGCTGCCCCGTACCGGCGGCCAAAAAGATAGAGGAGAGCCGAAGGCTCCTGGTTGGCTGGGTGTCCGCGCAGGTTAAACTGCTGGAGCCCAGGCCTCTGAGGTGCTTCCGCTGCCAAGTGGGCAACCACGCGGCATGCATGTGCACCTCGGAGGTCGACCGCAGCGACAACTGCTTCCGCTGCGGTCAGCCCGGTCACAAGGCCGGCTCGTGTAACGCCCCGCCGCACTGCTTCGCATGTGCGGCGGCTGGCAAGCCGGCCGATCACCGGGCAGGGGGCAAGGCCTGCGCGCCCCCCGCCAAAACCAGGAGCAGAGGTAGGCCCTCTGCCGCCGCCGTCCCCGCCGCCGCCGCAGCTCCTGCTGCCGCCGCCGCCGCCGCTGCCGCCGCCGCCGCTGCTTCTGCCGCTGCCGCCGTGGCTGCGCCCTCACGGAGGGCCCTGGAGGAGGCCGCAATGGACTCCAATTAATGGCTCCATTGCGCTTCCTCCAGGCGAACATCAACCACTGTGCCGCTGCTCAGGATCTCCTGCTCCAGAGCATGGCGCAGTGGTTGATTAATGTCGCCGTGGTCGCCGAGCCGTACTTTGTCCTGCCCAGAAATGACTGGGTGGCGGACCTGGACGGCTCGGTGACCCTAATTTCGTCGGCCGCCGCCGGTACCCCGCCCCTCGATCGCGTCGAGAGAGGGCACGGGATCGCCGCAGCACGGTTCGGGGAGATCGCTGTAATAGGCGTTTACTTCTCCCCGAACCGAACTATCGCCGAGTTCCGCGACTCCCTATCGGAGCTAGGAGACATCGTCGTCGCATACGGTTCCCTCCCCGCGCTCGTCCTCGGGGACTTCAACGCCAAAAATGTGGCTTGGGGTTCCCGGGCCACGGACTATACGCGGGGTAGGATGCTCGAGTACTGGGCCCTGGCGCAGGGCCTGGTCATCGAGAACCAGGGTTCTGTCCCCACGTGCGTGCGGTGGAGGGGCGAGTCGGTGGTGGACGTTACGTTCGCCAGCGCCGCCCTGTCGCCGCGCGTCACCGACTGGCGCGTTGTAGAGGAGGTGGAGACCTACTCCGATCACCGGTATATCCGGTTCGACGTCTCCGCCCAGACCTCAGACGCGCCGGTCCGACGGAACCCAAGTGGTCCGCGATGGGCGCTGAAGCAGCTGGACCGGGAGCTATTCCTGGAAGCCTCGATCGTGCAGGCCTGGGTGTCACCACCGGACAGGCCTGCCGACATCAACGACGAGGCGGAGTGGTTCCGGGAGGCCATGTCGGAGATCTGCGACGTGGCCATGCCCCGGGTCCGGCTAGGACGCGCCCGGCGTCAGTTGTACTGGTGGTCGCGCGAGCTAGCAGCGCTGCGCGAGGCGTGCGTGGCCGCGCGACGCCGGTACACCAGATTCCGCAGGCGCCGCACCCGACCTCCGGATGCGGCGACCGTAGAGGCGGAGCTGTACGAGGGCTACAGGGCAGCGAAGACCGCCCTCCGTGACGAGATCTGGCGGGCCAAGGAATTGGCCCGCAAGGAGATGCTGGAGACCCTGGACGGGGACCCATGGGGCCGACCCTATAAGTGGGTGAGACAAAGGCTCCGCCCCTGGGCTCCCCCGTTGACGCAGAGTCTCCAGCCTCAGTTCGCGGAGGACGTGGTGAGCGCCCTGTTCCCATCGCGGGGAGAGCATACTCCCCCGCCCATGGCTCCGTCTCCGACGGAATCCGACGGTGAAGCTGACGCAAACGCGGACCACAGCGACGACGATGTCTACGACGCTCCAGAGGTGACCGAGGTAGACCTGAGAGTGGCGGTACAACGGCTCAAGGCCAAAAATACCGCCCCAGGACCCGACGGCCTGCCAGGAAAAGCCTGGGTCCTGGCCTCGGGGACTCTCGGGCCTCGACTGGGGGGGCTCTTTAGCGCATGCCTGGAGAGGGGCCAGTTCCCGCTTCGTTGGAAGACGGGGAAGCTGGTCCTGATCCAGAAGCCCGGGCGCCCTGCGGACTCTCCGTCCGCATTCCGGCCCATCGTGCTGCTCGACGAGGTGGGCAAGCTCTTTGAAAGAGTAATTGCAGACCGCCTCGTCGGGCACCTGAATCGGGTGGGCCCGGACCTCTCGGAGAGCCAGTTTGGCTTCCGGAGGGGGCGCTCGACGGTGGACGCCATCATGCGCGTGAGAGCCCTCACGACGGGGGATGCGGTATCCCGGGGCAGGGTCGTCTTGGCGGTGTCCTTGGACATCACCAACGCCTTCAACACCCTGCCCTGGAGTTGCATCAGGGAGGCACTCCGGTATCACCGGGTGCCGACCTACCTCCGTCGCACAGTCGAGGACTACCTGACGGACAGGGCCGTCATCTACCCCGGTCACCGGGGAGAGTGGAACCGGCGAGAGATGTCGTGCGGTGTTCCACAGGGATCGGTCTTGGGGCCGCTCCTGTGGAACATCGGCTACGACTGGGTGCTGCGCGGCGACCTCCCTGACGGCGTCGGCGTAATATGTTACGCCGACGACACGCTCGTCCTGGCGGAGGGAGAGTCGCACCAGGCGGCGGCCGACCTGGCGACGCAAGCGGTGGCGACAGTCGCTCAGAGGATCCGGCAGTTGGGACTCGACGTGGCACTGCATAAAACAGAGGCCATGTGCTTTCATGGCCGTCTGAACGCGCCACGTTCAGAGTCCCACATTACGGTGGAGGGGGTTCGCATCGGCGTCGGGAGGACGATGAAGTACCTGGGACTCGTCCTCGACAGCCGGTGGAACTTTAGGGAGCACTTCCTACGTTTGGCCCCAAAGCTGAACCGGGCAGCAGGCGCCCTCAGGCGACTCCTGCCCAATCTCGGCGGGCCAAACGCCTCCTGCCGGAGGCTGTACGCCGGTGTCGTGCGGTCCATGGCCCTCTACGGGGCCCCTGTGTGGGCCCTAAGCATCCGGACGCGACCACTCAAGCTGGTCGCATGCCAGAGGGTCATGGCTATCCGGATGATCCGGGGATACCGCACGATCGCCGGCGAATCAGCCAACCTCCTAGCGGGATTGCTGCCCTGGGATCTGGAGGCGACTGCCCTCCAGCGCGTCTACGAATGGCGCGTGGAGGCGCAGCGCCGGGGCGAATCCCCGCTGCCTCGACAGGTCGAGGCGCGGCGGGAAGAGCTCCGGCGCGATCTCAGGGCAGTATGGAGGGAGCGACTGTCGCAACCGAGGTCCGGGCACGCCGCAATCGCGGCGGTAAGACCCCTCTTTGAGGAGTGGCTGGATAGGCGTCACGGCGTCCTTACCTTCCGCATGACGCAGGTCCTCACCGGACACGGAAGTTTCGGGAGGTTCCTGTGTCTGATAGGGAGGGAAGAAACGCCTGGGTGTCACCACTGCGAGGATCGTCCGGGGGACACGGTGGAGCATACGGTGCAGGACTGCCCCGCTTGGGCAGAGCACCGCCGTGTCCTCACGACGGCGATAGGCGGAGACCTCTCGCGCCCGGCATTGGTCGAGGCCATGCTGCGGGGCGAGACGGAGTGGGAAGCGGTCGCCTCCTTCTGCGAAGCAGTCATGCTCGTGAAGGAGGAGGCGGGCCGCCTGAGGGAGAGGACAGCGTCCTCCCTCCATCCCAGCCGCAGTGGTAGACGCCCACGGCGTCGGACGTCACAGGACGATCTCCGGCCACCGTAGGCGCGGGCATGCGGGCAGCGAGTAATGGGCGACTTGCTGTCCGACCATGGACCATGCCCGGGTCGACGGCGCGTTGTGTTCCACGCGCGCCTCAAAGAGTGTCAGCAAATTGACGGGGCCTGTAGAGGGCCAGAGCCTGCCGGGGTCGCGGGACTTACCCATCACCGTAACCCCGGTACGTAAAGGGCTCGTGAAGGACACCGTGGATTTTAGTCAGTACAAGTCTGACAGTCCCTGCCGCCCTGCCCTGGGTGGGAGGACTCATTTGATGATTTTACCACGATAAAAAAAAAAAAAAAAAAAAAAAATGCTTTAATAGTTCTCAATCATAACTTAGTTTGTCGTCTTACTATAATATTAATGTATTCTATCATTATTAATTTCTTGCATCAAAGCTAATCGTGGTTAATAAGTATTTGTTTATTTTTCTATATAGTAAATACTATACGGTTATTCACAGTTAAAGATGACTTTAGGCTGGCAATGTTGATAAGATTGTCATGCTATGAAAATGTTGGATGTTTACGAACGATTTGCAAGTTTCCAAACAACAAGACGTAGAATGAATAATTTTTCTTGAGGACCACGCATAAGCAGGAAGTGATTAATTAAAACATAATATGCGGAAATATCTGAAGCACCTCATATGCTCAATGTTTGTAATGATAACACGGCTGCACGCTTGTTATCTGCGTCAGAAGAGGTGTAGAACAGCCACACTTCGCTAGAAATCGTAAAGTCATATAAATAAAATAGCCTTTTGCTAATTTCAACAATGTTCAAAATAATACCTAACTGCCTATCAAATTATTCCTCAAAAATAAGGGTGAAATTTAATAACAATGGTATGCAATTGTATGCAAGATTAAAAGACACACTCCAAAATGAAACAAGATATCAAATAACAAAGCAATCTAATAATGTTTTCAACTATCTAGGACCTCTTGCGAAACAATTGCAACTCCTCAGTATGATTGGTGTGGCTGCAATCTTGTAGTCTACTAAATCACGAGGCGCTCTGTTTATATTAATCTATTAAAAAAAAGTAAGTAAAGTTAATTCAATCGATTTTTTATTTTCCACGCGAATAGAGACAAAAGAAGAAGAAGAGGGGAAAGGGAGACAAAAGAAAATATTGATAGGGCCGTGTATGTTATGAGATAGAAACTTGAAAAGTTAAATGACAGCATGGCAGTTGTTCGTTGTTGTTTCTTAAAAAAACGTTGATAGGGTTAAACATCAAAAAAAGAATGTACCTATGTATAGTGCCGACAAAGACAGGAAGATGATGAGTTGCAAGGACCTACTTAATTCCATTAAGATGAGTTTTTTTTTGTGTATGGCATCTCGCAGGTCAACCTTTTTTTTTATTAGCGTTATAAAATCATCAAATGAGTCCTCCCACCCAGGGCAGAGCGGGAGGGACTGTCAGACTTGAACTGACTAAAATCCACGGTGTCCTTCAATAGCCCTTTACGTTCCGAGGTCACGGTAATTCGTACAGTCCCGCGACCCCGGCAGGTGAAACTATAAAAGGTTGTGGGCTGCTTAACCAGACTTTTCTGTGGATGCCTTAAATTACTCTAAAGCCTCCAGCCAGATTAAGATGAGTAAACCAGTGATACTTATATGCACTCGTTCCATAAAATTAAACCAAGAATGAGACACCTATATTTTCTACTCAAGAATCAATAAATGGATTCTGTGAGGAATAGAGAAAAAAATACGACGAGAAAGGATGAAAGAACAAGTAATAATTATTTAACTTTAGGTAGCACGACGCAACACGAACTCGAAACAAAGGCTCAAACATCCATTGTGACTACGAACAGTGTCGAAACTGCGAAACATACTTAAAAGGGCAGCAATTTAAAGTTTTATTTTCATCTATAAAAAGTAGCATTCCGTAACATTTTTGGAATAAAAAGTTCTAAAAATGTTACGGAAGTTACGCCTCTTTATAATAGACTAGCTTCTGCCACGGTTTCACGCGTAATGTTAGGCGTTTGGCCCTATGGTCCCGTCCCCATCAGCCATCAACCTTACCATGAGGTAATACGGAATACAATTGAATGTGGTACAATTTAGTGACATCTAGCGTCGAATAGCAGAACTTTCTAATGATGAATTTTCATACATTTAAATAGGAAACGCAAATTCTAAAGGCATGTTAACATGATTTTAGTTATCTGTGATAATAAAATGCTACATTTGGCATGGTTGAACACCAACTTTTAGTTGATGGGTTAAAGCTCTATAAAGCTCCTGGCATTGTCATTTGATTTCCATAAAAAAGGTTATAGTGACTTAACCATAAAAGATAGAAATATGCTCTCGCGGACTTTATTTTAGAACTTTTCATGAGGAATAATTCCGTGCTTAATAATTTTTGCGTAACTCTAACTGTTTACGTTGTTTGGAAAGTCTCGATTTTCATTTTCTCGATTTTGAATCGTTTCTAACCCGTCAAGATGTCTTATGGCCTATGAGATTTTTTTTTTTATCGTGGTAAAATCATCAAATGAGTCCTCCTACCCAGGGCAGGGCGGGAGGGACTGTCAGACTTGTACTGACTAAAATCCACGGTGTCCTACACTAGCCCTTTACGTACCGGGGTCACGGTAATGTGAAAGTCCCGCGACCCCGGCAGGCTATGGCCCTCTACAGGCCCCGTCACTATGCTGACACTCCTTGAGGCGCGCGTGGAACACAACGCGCCGTCGACCCGGGCATGGTCCATGGTCGGACAGCGAGTCGCCCATTACTCGCCGCCCGCATGCCCGCGCCTACAGTGGCCGGAGATCGTCTTGCGACGTCCGACGCCGTGGGCGTCTACCACTGCGGCTGGGTTGGAGGGAGGGCACTGTCCTCTCCCTCAGGCGGCCCGCCTCCTCCTTCGCGAGCATGACTGCTTCGCAGAAGGAGGCGACCGCTACCCACTCCGTCTCGCCCCGCAGCATGGCCTCGACCAATGCCGGGCGCGAGAGGTCTCCGCCTATCGCCGTCGTGAGGACACGGCGGTGCTCTGCCCAAGCGGGGCAGTCCTGCACTGTATGCTCCACCGTGTCCTCCGGACGATCTTCGCAGTGGTGACACCCAGGCGTTTCTTCCCTCCTTATCAGACACAGGAACCTCCCGAAACTCCCGTGTCCGGTGAGGACCTGCGTCATGCGGTAGGTAAGGACGCCGTGACGCCTATCCAGCCACTCCTCAAAGAGGGGTCTTACCGCCGCGATTGCGGCGTGCCCGGACCTCGGTTGCGACAGTCGCTCCCACCATACTGCCCTGAGATCGCGCCGGAGCTCTTCTCGCCGCGCCTCGACTTGTCGAGGCAGCGGGGATTCGCCCCGGCGCTGCGCTTCCACGCGCCATTCATAGACGCTTGGCCTATGAGCTGTTTAAAGTTTTTGAAAAGTGTTTGAGGCACGCTGAAAACTTGCTCAATACATCTTCAATTATCTCTAAACACAGAAATGCTGACCTGGCTGAGCAAAAGTAGTTATGAACGAAGCCAGACGTATTTAAAGATGCAAATTTTTTGGTCCCATAAAAAGTGTTTTAGGCATTTCGGAACCTTTTTACCTATAAATTTAAATATTTAAAGAGAGGGAAAATTAATGAGCCAGATAATTAAGTTGGTTTTAACACCTCGCCAGGATTAATTATATGTAAAAAACAATCAATTTTCTACCATTAATAATGGCAACTGATTGCGCCCATGTGTTAGACTGGTAAACAATATAGTGACAGTAGACGTTAAGTGTAGCGCCTGAGTGAAATACACATAATGTTTACTAGTTTTCATAACGGGTGCAACAGTCAATAACTACTTTTCATTTACTTTTTTTTTTCAAAAAATATCTTTATTCATCTCATAGGAATTCTTATAATACGGACTTACAATTTCTGCAATAAAACAAAAATGACGATTTGCTGTTTCGATAGTGTTTGTAGTCATATTCGAGATTATGATGATGATTTTATAGTAAAAATTGGTGTATGTTCATACTAGAACTTCTGATTGTCCGTCACCACCGTCTACCCAGATCGAGAAACGCAATGTAATTTAACAGTACCAAGTTATTTAGGTCGCCATAGGTCGTCGTACGTCGTCAGTCGAACGTCCTGCGAATCAATCTGGGCAACGAGCACATAACTTACAAAGCTTGTTTCTCAAACTTTCCAACTTCTAAGTTTTGAATTTGGTAATATATTATTTATTCAGATCATTCGCAGTCATTTAGGTGACTACAGTTTCGTTATCTAAAATGTCAGCACTCCTATTGAGATAACAAAACATGGACAATTCAGAAATGAATACAATTAACTTGATTTGCCGAAATACGTAAGACAGTCCTGCTGCGACTTGTTGAAGAAATAGAAAACATTAAAGTGTGTCCCACTTGATGAATAGGATTCTCAGGCACTTATTTTAATACCGTCAATTCCACAAGGTTTGACCAAATATTATTATTCGAACTACACTCTTCTGTGTTTACTTCTTTCTAGTTGTAATTCTTCTTCGAAATTCAACTCACTTCTGTATTTTATGTTTAATATTTTGTTCTAGGCTGGAACTGTGTCCACGTAGTTTCATTGCTTTGGACCACAAATTCTTAGAATTATCGCGCTTGGGCTGTTTTATAAAGGTGACGAATATATTAAAAACCGACAGGTGAAATCTTAACATAATTGTGATTTTAAAACAAGATTTATGAAACTCGTTAATTCTCAAAAAACCCTAGTCAAATAACTCGTGAAAATAGAACAAGTGTCAGATTGTTGAAAGGGAGGAATGACGTTTCAGTTATCTTCTATCCGAGGAAAACAATTGTAGCTTGACTGTTTTGTACAGAAAATCTATCTTGAGAAAAGAAGGCAATAGATGCAAAGACAAATGCCCTGGTAAGGGATTTTGTAAAGCTGCAAATGGCGAACATCGACATGAACACCTCCTGCCCTTAAACCTATCTAATTCAGATCGAAGCAGCATGCCCTCTTCTTCTGTATTCTATTGCGGTTATGTGAGCAATCAAATATGTAATGTCATTCACTAATTTTTTTTTTTTAAAGTATACTAATAGTAAAGTGTCAGCTGACTCGGGGGGTGCATGGGAAACTCTCCAGGAAACTTCGGAGAGGCCTTTGCGTAACAGTAGGACAACATCAGCCATACAAAAAAACTTAAATTAAAAAGTATTATTTGAAAGTCATCACCATCATCTGACGATGATGATGTCCTATCAGTAGAAAAAAATATAGGCTGATTCCTATAATCTATAGGCCTCCTCTATTTGAGAAGATGGAACATAATCTAGCCGTTTTAGAAACTACTACGTAAGATAAAGATTGGGAACCACTACCTCTATGAAAGGTCACGCGAAGGATGCCAGATAAGGCTGCTTTGAACGCAATAGTGCCCAGGAGGCAAGCATAATTGGCCGGAAATCATAAAAGTTAATTTTATTGCAGACATTTCTACGTCAACTGCTGACTGACGTCATGCTCTAAATACATGCTTCACTTTCACACATCAATTATAATTTATACATATATTCGTTTGAATAATTCTAGTCCCCGACATCCGAAAAACAAGTTGGTCAGTCAGCACAAGCCTAATCTGACTATTATCTTTCCATTATTTAAGCGCGGGCTAGGATTACTCCGCACTCTTTCCCTCCTCTGGGAGGACCCCTGAGAGAATGCGTGTGGCGTGATCCACTGGGTCCGTGAGGGTTAATGGATTTTATTGGTTCTAAGAAATATCGATTACCTCTTCACTTTTTTATTTTCAAAGTGGGTTGGATGGGTTTAACTCTTTCACCTAAAAAAATTATGAATGGATTTGAATGGAATTTAGAACACAAGACACATATTATGATACTTTTAATCTCAGTAGTAGTGGTTCCAGGTTTTACTACCAAGCTTATAACAGGATACACGGAGTTCGTTTGTGTTTATAATACACCTATTCTTATAAGTTGACTTATATTCGTGTACAGAACGAAATTTAAAAGTTTTGCATAGGTGTAAATACACTTGAGAAAACTTGATCCATTAAGTTAGTTGAAAGATATCTTCGTGAAGACAAAATGATTTTAATATTGAACCCTAATTCGTCACAATATGGCGCAACAGTGCTGTTACCTTCTTGGGACTAATATTATTTTTAAATACAACTTAGTAAATACTCTCTTCAAAAATTGAGATGTAAAACACAACATACTTCACCTAAAATACTGACCCGTTTGCCGTGCGAAATACTTGTTAATACATTTTACATAATTTATGTATTACATTTCTTACTTTTTTATTTTACCCCACAACACAACAAACATTCACAAGTATTTGAAGTAGCTAGTAATTGAAGCGCGGAGAACTTTACAAGCCTGTCTGATTCTATTAATTATTAATGCTCATAGTAAGCTACGCGGGAGCAGATAGTTCTGCATAGTCGCATTATAAGTTTAGGGGTGTTCCCCTACACTAAGCCTTTGTCAAACAGGCAGGCGTGACGAATGCCAAGCGAGGCGTTTTAATTTGTAATGTATGGAATTGTTTGAATCCAGTCACATAGAAAAGCGAAAGCGATCCGATAGCGTGACCAAACTATCTGACTGACGTCTCGTATCGGTTGGTTATCGCTTCGGACTCGCCTGTCTGTTTGTCAAAGGCCTTATAGTGCGATAGTATAAAGGCGTCCTGTTGGCGCTTCCGCTACATTAGTATAGTGTTAAGTTTGCTTAAGTACACACTTAAGCAAACTTAACACAATACTATTTCCCATCATACCTCGCGTCCCCGTCTTATACACTGTTCACCTATTAATGGTCTAAGTGGTGCTCGCCCAGTCTACTATGAGTGTTTTATTAGCAAAAGTATGCATATAAAATGGACCCTTTTTCCATAATTTATAAACTTTTACTAGCCTATTATGGACCTGGTTGTTACTTGGGTACTGTACAATATCGGGGGCTAATATTACTAAACGCGAAGCACCCAGTTACTTGCACGTGTGATTGGTTTACTGCACTTAGTAACTAATTAACACAAATTAATCGAATCAAGTTATGCGATCATCGCTTCTCTGTAGTGCTACGTCCAGCAGTGGAATTGAATATATTTTTTTTTAGATTTTGGGCAATATCTCAATCGATGAATTCATTTTAATTTGTTAGATATTCCCGTTTGAACAAATAGTTTTAGAGCACCTATTTTAAGAGCAATCATTTATTCCCGATTAAGCACCTATCAACATTTTGACGAGTTGCTTAATCGGGAACGGAAATATAATTAAAATCTATTCCCATTAGAGCAACTGCGGTAGTTTCTAGTGATGGGGTGTGTATAAAATAATAGGCATAGGTTCATGGTGGTTCGTTCTTATATCCTTCAGGGAAGTATAACTGAAATATTAACAAGCAAAAGTCCTAGGCTAGGATAGGTTCTAGAGGGTATATTCTTAATTTATTGTGGGAAGGTTAACTGAAAAACTTACCAGCAAAACTACAAGCTATATCACTACAAGCTATCAAACTGTAGTTGCGCTAATGGGAATAGATTTGAAGTATATTTTCATTCTCGATTGAGCAATTTATCCAAATTTTGATAGTTACTCAATCGGGAATAAAAAGTTGCTCTTAAGGTAGGTGCTCTTTTTTTTATCATGGTAAGTTCATCAAATGAGTCCTCCCTCCCAGGGCAGGGCGGGAGGGACTGTCAGACTTGTACTGACTAAAATCCACGGTGTCCTTCACTAGCCCTTTACGTACCGGGGTCACGGTAATGGGTAAGTCCCGCGACCCCGGCAGGCTTTGGCCCTCTGCAGGCCCCGTCACTATGCTGACACTCCTTGAGGCGCGCGTGGAACACAACGCGCCGTCAACCCGGGCATGGTCCATGGTCGGGCTGAGAGTCGCCCATTACTCGCCGCCCGCATACCCGCGCATACGGTGGCCGGAGATCGTCTTGCACGAATAAACAATTATCATTTGAAAATAAGTCTAACGATATAATATAAACTATAAAAAAATAATTAGCATAGAGCAATTTACTGCTAAACGTTATTTTCAAGTGACTGTTGACCATAGAGACTATTCTTCTCAGTTGAATCGCACTATACATATTATGATACAGGATTGCTAGACCCCAAACGTGACTTCAACCGCGCGAATTTCGGAATTTGCCTCTGTGAAAATCCACTCCCGAAATTTTAAATAAATATCCAATAAAAAGTTGAGATTCCTTGAGTTGATACCGCACTTGAAGAACCGTACCTATCGAAGTTTCACGGAAACTATCAACCCCAAAAAAAACCCCTTGGAAGTCCAATTTCGCGAAATCTCGTCTTACATAGCATCTATGTTCCAAAAAGAACTCCTTTGAGTCTCCTTACTATCAACCCAAATTGTTATTCCCACATTATACCTATTCCAGTAAATCGAGTTTTCTTGCAACCTGCCTGCTCGAACGACACCCATATTTTTTGTGTAAACAAATATTATTTGTATTTGACTATGACATACGAGTATTTATTTCCTTTCATAAACTTTGTTTTAATGCATAATTATCTAATCATATTTTTGCTATGTTTTGTCAGGTGGCAATATTCGAAGATGAAACTTGTTTTTTCCAAAGGCCGTTCGATTCATGTATTGGCAATGACGCCTCCTTTTGCCTTTACATCAACGGTCTTCCTGTGTAGCCGGACGACAGGAAATATTGTCTTCAGACAGAAGTTCTTTGACGTAAGCCAAATAGATTTCAAGGAAATGTCTCGGGAGATGGTCCTTGATGCAAACCATTTTAAACCATTATTTCATGTTATGATGTAAGTTCAATCTTCTTTGTTACGATTATAATCTAGCAAAAAATATTATGAATAAAATAAATCTAGAAGACCAACTATGCTAAGTAACTATTTTTTTAACTATTTATGTGAACCTATTTATTATTGAGTACATTATTATACTATCACGCGCAGTGGAAGTGCAAACCACTGTGTGAAAGCCTAAATTGCATTACTGTGGTTTCGTCTCCCCCGTTTGAGTTGCCATCGTTCGGTGTGCGACCACATGAGTTAGCCATGCTAACACAAATTACATGTTACAGTGGAACCTGGATACCTGATTATGTTAAAGTGGAACCTGGATAAGTGAGAAACCTCCATGGCTAGAACTCAAGGCCTGAGGTGCCGACACTTTAGCCCGGATTTACCTCTAATAGTGGCATAAAATTTCTGAAATTCTCTTGTATCGTGGGAGCGTTTACAAACATAAAAACTCGCAAGTTTGTGACTTTGAGGACTAATTTGAAAAAAGAAAAAAAACTGTTTAATAAAAGGAATTATGGTAATACCACAGCAGAAATGTCTTTATAAAGTCTAGAAGTTACACCAATTGCTGTATATAGATTAATGTCGCTGAGAGCGACTGTTTATGCCAGGTAATTATCGTTGTTGTCAATACAATTCAGGGATTTTTGACGGCGCTATTTTCTCGGCCATCGACTGCTGCGAAGCGTGTCGCATGTTCGATCGTTCTAAAACTCTATTTATTTGAACATTATCACAACTCTTAGTCTGAAAAATAAATTTAACTTAATTAAGTTGCTTAAAAGTTTGCCAAATATTAATGTTTTGGAATATTGGGTCCTTGGAACAATCTCAAAGCATCTAATCAACTAACGTCATGCGGTTCACTGTGATTAAATTGTAGTATACTATCAGTGAATTGAATCTACGATCTACAAAGAATGAATGAAAGAATAATGCGTTCATTCAACGCAACGGAAGAGAAAGTAGTTATAGATTTTTCTTCTTTTTAACATTGCATATATGTACATAACTACTACCAAAGAATGATATAATTGTATCATTTTATTATTAAATAACGGTGTGTTGTATAATAAACACTGCGTGTAGCTGTAGGTACTAAAATAATGAAGTTACTGTACTAGTTAGTTACGTTGCAATTAAATTGTTCAAATAAGTAGAGTACTGAGTAAATTATGTGCGATTTCAAAATATTTTACGATAAATATTTCAGCTTATCGAGTTAATAGTAGAAATGAGCATTTTGTAATATAGCAACTATGTATTACGTACACAAAATGACTTTATTGAAAAAAACTAAAATTTTGGTTCCGTTTATTAAATACTTTTTGTACGAGTACTTAGTAGCTACTACTCAGTATGGTTCAGAAAAAATAAAATCATCGCATTCTCCATCCCCAAAATAAGTGTAACTTACGGTATAATTATAACAGCGAAATAAGTTAGTGTAAGAGGTTGAATTCTAAAGGTATGAAAATAAAGTTCATAATTAAATTTAGTAATGCTTATGAATAAAGCACCCTTAGGACGTTAGGACCCAGAGACACAGTCTTAATGAAGTTGTTGCTGCGTTGTGTTACGGCTTCCAAAGATGAATAAGCATCTCTCTCCAGATGATTAGTATGTCTAGAGCCGTCCTTGAGTCAGAACTCGAAATAAATTTACAAGCATTAGAAGGCTGAGCTTTATCGCGACCTAGTTGTGAAGGAAGAAATAAATAATAGTGTTACAAAACATATAAGCAGCAGATAAATATTGTACAATAATTTATCTACACTAATATAAAAAAGCTGAAGTGTTTGTCACGATCGAATTGAAAAAATGTTTTTGAGATAGGAATAGTCTATATCGAAGAAGGCTAAGATATACCTACATATGTATTCTTACACCATTCGATAGTGTTACTGTAGAAATTAGAAAATTGAACTCTAGTTTATTGCCTAATAATATTATAATGTGTACCTCCTTAGTTCATAAAGACTTAGCTCAACACTGTTGTCTATGAAATCCTTTCAAGTGATTGTCATTGTATCGGTCTAGTATTGGTAACAATAAAACTATTTTTCTTATGTTAATTGTTTACTCTTATTAAAATTAACAGTTACTAATAAGGATCAAATTCTGGGAAGCAATCATAATGTATATGACCAAAACGAGCCGAGCAGCATTAGTCTTCTTGTAAGTTTCAAAATTGAGGTTTCACTTAAGCTTTCCTGTTATTGACCCTTTAAAGACGCAATTTACGAAAAATATATTTAGTACTAGCTGTTGCCAGCAGTTTCACCCGCTAAATCGGGATAAAAACTATCCTATATGTTAATCTAGGTTATAAATTATTTGTGTACCAATTTTATCCAAATCCGTTTAGTAGTTTTTTTGCGTGAAAGAGTAACAAACATCCGAACAGACTTTCACGTTTATAATATTAGTAGTAGGAATAACAAGATACTAATAGCACACTCATATGGAAGTTATTAATTAGGTAGAGCTTCGATTATTCTTTACAAAAGGCACAAGACAAAAATAATTAGGTACTTATTTTAATAGCTTAGAAAACTGACAGAAAATGCCTTTTAGAAGAACATAAAACTTTGATTTCTCTTTTATAGTGTTGGTAATTGACAGTAAAGGCTGACATGATTATTTGAAATGAAAATGATACGTCACTGAGATTTTCGATAGCCCCTGAACTCTGCCGACAAATATCAGCTTAGCCTATTAGTCAGCTAGAGTTATAGTCAGTTTATCTCTTTTAACAATAAATAGGTAACCACCTGTGCGACACAACTTGACGAAGCGCAGCGGAGCGGATAGAGCCATATATTAATCGGCTAGCGAGACCCTGAGTAATAATAGTAGCATAACATAGCATCACGCCTGTTTTTCCCGAAGGGTTAGACATAAATTCACAGGCTATCTCATTCTCATATTTAACTTGTCTATTTATTCGGGGCAATAGAGTATTTTACTGAAAATATATAATTAGCCGGTCAGTTAGATTTTCAAAAAATATGTCTCATTATTTTAAAAAATCTAATTGACGCACTAATCAAATAAAATTATCGGAATTTCTTTTGTTACCTACTTCAACTAAAATTTTCGAAATTACAAAGGTTTGAAAAATCACAAAATGTCACGACCTTAGATTGTAGGTCACACAGTTTGTCTAATTTTCAAAGTGTTACGAGTATGACGTCACGAGTCCCACTCTTGAATTATGATGGGTTACAAGTTTGTAAATTTTCATTGATTTAAATAAACAAAAAATGCGTATAAATTATTTTTCAACACTTTACGTGACGGACAAAATGAAATATTTATGCTTTAAATTATCCTTTCACAGTACTTAAATTCCTCCAAGAAAAACTCTTGATGGAAAAAAAAAATCTTGATGGAAATTCTTAGGTAGACCTTAGAACTTAGAACCTCAAGCTCAGCAGTAGCGCTTGCAATCATTACATCAACACAGTCAACAATCATAATGTTGACCAATTAATGGTTCTGCATTATAATTTATAATGTTGCTTATTTAACTAGCCCGTGTAACAGCAGGCATATGAATCATAATTACTCATAAATATTTAGAACTTTTGACTTATATAGAATGTTACGTAACAAAAATGTTAACTCTTATATCTGTTTGCACCACCCTACGAAGGTCATTCGTCTGATTAGTTAAATTTAATATTTAACTGTGCCATGATTACAAAATTAAGGGTAACTCAAGAGATTATAAACAAGTGGAGTAATAGGCCTCAATTTTTAGGTGGTATAATTTTATAGTGGACTGGTCCACCGTATTAGTTCCAACCCTTTACGTTCCAAGGTCACGGTTAGCAGTTTGGTTAGTTCCGTGACCCCGATAGTCATTTGGCTCTCTATGCCCCACGAAAATGAGAAGCTGTATCAGAGCCTCTAAACGACGTAACTAATTAAACAAGTCTTAATGAAGTTTGCAATTGAATTTGCAGGAACCATATTATGAAGTATGAATGTTCTCATGGTTCCACTTCGTTAAGCGGCTTATAAAATAAGTATCAGTCATATTCATACATATCATTTAATAACATAAAATCGCGCTGGAACACTATAAAGCAATTTCTGTAATCCCTCCCTACTGCAATTCAATTTTCGGCCAACCTCCTTGCCGGATTGCTGCCCTGGGATCTGGAGGCGACTGCCCTCCAGCGCGTCTATGAGTGGCGCGTGGAGGCGCAGCGTCGGGGCGAGTCCCCGCTGCCTCGACAAGTCGAGGCGCGGCGGGAAGAGCTCCGGCGTGATCTCAGGGCAGTATGGAGGGAGCGACTGTCGCAACCGAGGTCCGGGCACGCCGCAATCGCGGCGGTAAGACCCCTCTTTGAGGAGTGGCTGGATAGGCGTCACGGCGTCCTGACCTACCGCATGACGCAGGACACGGAAGTTTCGGGAGGTTCCTGTGTCTGATAGGGAGGGAAGAAACGCCTGGGTGTCACCACTGCGAGGATCGTCCGGAGGACACGGTGGAGCATACGGTGCAGGACTGCCCCGCTTGGGCAGAGCACCGCCGTGTCCTCACGACGGCGATAGGCGGAGACCTCTCGCGCCCGGCATTGGTGAAGGAGGAGGCGGGCCGCCTGAGGGAGAGGACAGCGTCCTCCCTCCAACCCAGCCGCAGTGGTAGACGCCCACGGCGTCGGACGTCGCAAGACGATCTCCGGCCACCGTAGGCGCGGGCATGCGGGCAGCGAGTAATGGGCGACTCGCTGTCCGACCATGGACCATGCCCGGGTCGACGGCGCGTTGTGTTCCACGCGCGCCTCAAAGAGTGTCAGCATAGTGACGGGGCCTGTAGAGGGCCAAAGCCTGCCGGGGTCGCGGGACCAAGGGATTACCGTGACCCCGTTACGTAAAGGGCTATTGAAGGACACCGTGGATTTTAGTCAGTACAAGTCTGACAGTCCCTCCCGCCCTGCCCTGGGTGGGAGGACTCATTTGATGCTTTTACCACGATAAAAAAAAAAAAAAACTGCAATTCAATTTCGTATATTGCATTTAGTCTGAAGCAATGATATCTTTGTATGTCGACAACGCCTCGTATTATTTAGAAAAGACGAGTAATTTAAAAAATAATGCGACCAATGGTGTTAATAATTTAGGACACTGTGTCCTCATGTCAGATGAGGACACAGTGTCCTCAATTATTGACACCTTAGTTGGAATTAATTTTTTCTTTTCCTAGATTTCCACAATAGCAGTTATTGTGTCGATGGTCGACAGTAATATTCATTGCCATAAACCTCGACCAACATCTGAGAAAGCCCTCGATTTGCAGCAGGATCAAGCGCTGGACTAACAAAGTACTTCTTTCTGGACAGGGCGCGTATTGCTAGGAGGTTCCTCTCTCAAGAGCTCTGACCACCAGCAGCCCGGTCCCTGTTCCCATAAAAATATTTAAAGTATGAAAAAAATACAATAAATAATTCGTTTGAACAGAAACCCACTATTTGCACTCTTGAGTTTTTTAGTGAATGTAAAAGTCAAAGTTCGGTGATTTTCTTAGGTCATACGATTTATCATTATTTGAACTTTACAGAAATTTCAAAACTGATCATTCCAGCATTCATATTTAATATTTCGATACAGTAAATCTGGCTAAAACTTTTAACTTTGTAAATGTTTGCAGGACCATGTACAAAGTTTTAAAATAATAATATTGATGTAATTGATGAATCTATTTGAACAGAAGAACAATGAATATTTTTAAAAAGGTTAGTTTTTTCATGAATTGTTTTTTCAGACGACCCTCGAGCCGTCTTAAAAAGCAATTCATATTATGCCTCTCAAAATAAAATCTGATAGAATAATTATCTCAAATTGTAAAAAAAACATTTTTGCAAACCAAAATTACCGAAATCTAGAGCAAACATTAAAAGTATAAAATTACTTTACTTCAGTGTCTGTCAGTCAGTGAATTTGTGCTTCATTTCAGTCACGTTTTTTCCATGGACTTCCGAAAGTTATGTATTTTGTAAAAAAAAAATAACGTCAAGCGGTAAGAGTAAACCAAAAACAATAAACGAAAAAATAACAATTAAAAATCCCGTTATTGAATGACGAAGTTTTGAAGTAACAAACATCTATGTATATAAAAGAACAGGGTACGGTTTTAAAACTCGACTACAGCTGAAACCGTTAAACGCAGAAACTTGAATTTTAGACAGCTGTTGCAGTTTAACATGTGAGTGGCATTAACCCGGGATTTTGCGAAAGTCAATCATTTTTCGTTTGAATGTACTGTTTTGGCATGAACAATAGATTTTTTATTTTAACGGAAACCTCATTTTTTTGCCGTTCGCTCTTAAATATTTATTTTAATCTGTTTTCACTGTTTTTAAATTGTGTCTATTGTGGTATTTACACGGGTCGATTTTCGTTCGGTCCATTTCACAGATTAATAAATGTTGGACATTACTGACATCGCTGAAGTAAAACAACGTGAAGACACCTGATGCCAAAAACTTCTTTTCCCAGAGACAGTTAAGCTGGCCACATCCGTAAGCTACAAAAAACTGGTATAGTTGATCACAATCTCGCTATGATGCATGAGATGATAATTAGGAGCTTCCCTAGAAATAACTAACCTATTCCTTATTACCTTGAAATATCCGGTTCCATTATATTTATTAACTAGCTTCCGCCCGCGACTCCGTCCGCGCGGATGTCGGTCTTCGCGTGGATGGTTTATTTATCCATTTTGAGTAACTCTGACAATGACATCTTATAAATATCTATTGGACCAAAATAAGATATTTTTCTACGTATTTTTCCAGGATAAAAAGTATCCTATTTTATGCCCAGGATAATAAGGTATAATTATACCAAGTTTCATCGAAATCGAACCGTTAGTTTTCACGTGATGCCTGCATATACAGACAGACAGACATAAATTTTTTTAATCATTCAATATTTTCAATGTACAGAATTGACCCTTCTACAGATTTATTACATGTATAGATGTTGATCTTAAACTAGTCCATCACTGTCAGTATTGACCCTGAACTTTGAAGCTCGGCTTTAAGATTCGAGAGAAGGGCTGATAGGGCTGAAGGGCGCCGTTTCAACTATAATAACTGGGAGCCTACCATGGGAACGAGATGGCGCTAGGCGACTTGTATAGCTTTATCTCTATCCCTCAGCGGAACTAGTCAAGCTTTAAGACGTTATGATAGGCTACCTGATGGATTGAACTGCTAAGCGGACAGTTTTTTCAGTTTTTTTTTACCGAGTTTATGTAAGAAGAGGTCCACTCCAGTCAGTATTTTTTTTATCGTAGAAGTTTGACGACAGTCAATAATCCAGCAATGTGGATAAATGCATATCCCTTATATCCTCGTTTATAAGGTTTCAACGAATCCATAAATATGCAATTTAAAATAGTTCTTAATCCTTCAATCGAATACAACGCATTCCGTCAGGTTTAAATTATGACTCAAAGTTCATTCACAAATATGCATATCTGTTCAATAAAGTGCTAATTTCTAAATGTTACAGATACCCTGAAGGCATGAATTGAACGCAATGGAATCCGTGTAGTTATTGAACTATTGATAGGAACTAAAACAATGCGTAATTCGATACTAGACGAGAAGTCGAGAACTTACGAGTAAATTATAGAGCATGCCAGTGATCAATAGTTATATAAGAAGAAATTACTCCATTAGCCCGTGTCAAACAAATTATATGGAAGTTCCGTAATTGCAACGATTACAAACTATGATAATTTATTTATGATGAAAGTGAACTTCAGGAATTAATGTCAGTTAAGAGTTTGCGTCAAAATACCTCTTTTTTTTATCGTGGTAAAATCATCAAATGAGTCCTCCCACCCAGGGCAGGGCGGGAGGGACTGTCAGACTTTTACTGACTAAAATCCACGGTGTCCTTCAATAGCCCTTTACGTACCGGGGTCACGGTAATCCCTAGGTCCCGCGATCCCGGCAGGCTTTGGCCCTCTACAGGCCCCGTCACTATGCTGACACTCTTTGAGGCGCGCGTGGAACACAACGCGCCGTCGACCCGGGCATGGTCCATGGTCGGACAGCGAGTCGCCCATTACTCGCTGCCCGCATGCCCGCGCCTACGGTGGCCGGAGATCGTCTTGCGACGTCCGACGCCGTGGGCGTCTACCACTGCGGCTGGGGTGGAGGGAGGACGCTGTCCTCTCCCTCAGGCGGCCCGCCTCCTCTTTCACGAGCATGACTGCTTCGCAGAAGGAGGCGACCGCTTCCCACTCCGTCCCGCCCCGCAGCTTGGCATCAACCAATGCCGGGCGCGAGAGGTCTCCGCCTATCGCCGTCGTGAGGACACGGCGGTGCTCTGCCCAAGCGGGGCAGTCCTGCACCGTATGCTCCACCGTGTTCTCCGGACGATCCTCGCAGTGGTGACACACAGGCGTTTCTTCCCTCCCTATCAGACACAGGAACCTCCCGAAACTTCCGTGTCCGGTGAGGACTTGCGTCATGCGGTAGGTCAGGACGCCGTGACGCCTATCCAGCCACTCCTCAAAGAGGGGTCTTACCGCCGCGATTGCGGCGTGCCCGGACCTCGGTTGCGACAGTCGCTCCCTCCATACTGCCCTGAGATCACGCCGGAGCTCTTCCCGCCGCGACTCGACTTGTCGAGGCAACGGGGATTCGCCCCGACGCTGCGCCTCCACGCGCCATTCATAGACGCGCTGGAGGGCAGTCGCCTCTAGATCCCAGGGCAGCAATCGGGCTAGGAGGTTGGCCGATTCGCCGGCGATCGTGCGGTATCCCCGGATCATCCGGATAGCCATGACCCTCTGGCATGCGACCAGCTTGAGTGGTCGCGTCCGGATTCTTAGGGCCCATACGGAGGCCCCGTAGAGGGCCATGGATCGCACGACACCGGCGTACAGCCTCCGGCAGGAGGCATTTGGCCCGCCGAGGCGTCAAAATACCTCATGACTTTAAAAACAGGCTCTTACTAAACTCGAGCCGAACCCTCAGAAATGATATGAAATGAAGTGTTTAACTTCATTTTCAAAGGTCAAAACAGCTCGACTTGATTAACATTAAAATGTACGTAAATGAAAATCTTTTAAATAGAACAGCCATGAGGAATTCTTTGTAACTTTTTCTTTTCTCTATCAACTGACCTTCCTGCAACGAACACCTTTTCTATATTAAAGAAGGAAAGAAGCCATTTTTTCAATTACACGGAGTGGAATTTAATTATAACTGAAACTATAAAAGCCTGGAGCGGTTTTCTTTTCTAAGTTTTTTCTCAAACCTGTGTCTGATAGGGAGGGAAGAAACGCCTGGGTATGACACCCAGGCGTTTCACTGCGAGAATCGTCCGAAGGACACGGTGGAGCATACAGTGCAGGACGGCCCCGCTTGGGCAGAGCACCGTCGTATCCTCGGCATTGGTCGGGGCCATGCTGCGGGGCGAGACGGAGTGGGAAGCGGTCGCCTCCTTCTGCGAAGCAGTCATGCTCGCGAAGGAGGAGGCGGGCTGCGTGATGGAGAGGACAGCGTCCTCCCTCCACCCCAGCTGCAGTGGTAGACGCCCATTGCGATGGACGTCGGCAGACGATCTCCGGCCACCGTAGGCGCAGCCATGCGGGCAGCGAGTTATGGGCAACTCACTGTCCGACCATGCCCGGGTCGACGGCCGTTCCACGCGCGCCTCAAAGTGTCAGCAAAATGACGAGGCCCCCCTCTAGAGGGCCAAAGTTTGTCGGGGTCGCGGGACTCACGAATTACCGTGACCCCGGTACATAAAGGGCTATTAAAGGACATTGTGGATTTTAGTCAGTACGAGTCTGACAGTCCCTCCCGCTCTGCCCTGGGTGGCATTCATGTGATGATTTTAACACGAAAAAAAAAAAAAATCTCAAACCACGGGCCTAGATATATATTCAACTAGCTTTATTCCACGGCTTGTCTCGTATTATTGTTGGATATTAGGCACATATGGTAATAATTAAATGGTTTGCCAAACTGTCATATGAGGAGACAGAAGAAATCCTAAATTAATTGGACTAAAAGGCCAAAAAACCTGCAAAAACATACACACACACACCCACACTCACACTGTCTACTTATGCTCGACTCACGCATCACAACCCACTCACACACAACACAAGTACGCATACGGAACCCTTTTTGTATTTCTTTAGAATTATTATCAAACGATCTAACTAACCAATGTTTACTTAAATTAGTTACAGATGAAACAATGTTTTTTTTGACAGGCCTGTTGGTCTAGTGGTTAGTGACCCTGACTGCTATGCCGGAGGTCGTGGGTTCGATTCCCACCCAGGACAAATATTTGTGTGATGGGCACGATTATTTGTTCTGTGTCTGTGTGTTATTTATCTATAATATGTATGTATTTAGAAATATATAAGTATGTTTATCAGTTGTCTAGTACCCATAACACAAGCTCTGCTTAGCTTGGGACTAGATGGCGTTGTGTGATAGTTGTGGAATATTTATTTATTTATTTAATGTTTAGATTTAAGGTTATCTTAGAAACAGTATTAATTTATTCATATTCTTAGTTTATATATAGGCTATTTTTTAATATCCAACCGAAGGTTCGGTTTCGGTTTCGGCCGAGTTTCGGCGAAAAATCAAGTTTCGGCTGCAGTATCGGGTTCGGCCAAAATTGGCCGAAACTTTTTCCGAAACCGAAACTGATTTCGGAAGTTGTCGTGCACGCTCGCTTAACTTCGTTTCTCGCGGCAACGCTATGGCGGACGCTCGCGCTCGCGCTCGCGCTCGCGGCCCTGTTCAGGAATTGTCGTGCGCCGTTCGGATGTCTCCGATAAACATTTTGCTATGAGAACTTAATATGAAAAAAAATATGTTATGTTTTAATATTTTTTATATTATATCTTTTAAATAAATGATTACAACAAACTTACTATGTTTCCATTTCATGTCCTAACTAATGCAGAATAATGGGTAAAATGTACCAAATATCAGTATTTTAAGGAATTCTATACTTGACCACGCGAGTTTCGGTTTCGGATTCGGTTTCGGCCGAAACTGAAGCCACTGCCGAATATTCGGTTTCAGTTTCGGTTACGGCCGGAAAACCCGTTTCGGTCGGACCTTACTTTTTACATTCTGGGACAATTATGTCACTATCCAATAGGTAAATTTAATTCTGAAAATTATTTTCTCTTTACCCAAACTTCCTTGGTATAGAATTCATGTGTTGAAAAATTTATTATAAAAACTTCACGAATTCCACATTTCTTAGCATCTGGTAGTTTTATCTTCATATAATCATTAGCTGTTAGAAACTGGAACTATGTCCACCATGCTACATGCGCAATTTACTCGAGGTCACATGAATTTCTTCGATCAGATTTTTTTCGGTTCTAGGATATGCCAGTTTTTTCAAGATCCTTCAGCGTTTGGTGAATGAGGGGGTGCTACATTTTTATTAAAAATAATATGTTAAAAATATTTTTGAGGAGATGTTACATAATTCATTAAGGCGGCCTATTATAATTTTAAATCACCACTAAACAGATTTAAAACGTTATTCTGTCTCGGACATATAATTAAAACGATTGGCAGAAATAAAACGAATAGCGCTAAATCGTATGAGTGGTGCAAGTGGGCTTGAATCTCGCACAAGAACATTTTCTCGTTAAATGCATGTAACATAAAAAGTAAAGCGGTTTGGAATTCCAATAGGTTCTGTTTAAGAAATAGTCCAATTAGAGTGTTGCAGCAATTAATGACTAAGGCGACATACGTCAAAGGCACAGCCGTTCAGCTGTTCGGCTGTTAAAGTCTTCGAGCAAGTCACATGTCCAAATATCTTGAAGTCAGACAGTCCTTGACACTTTGACGCTTAAGAGGAGTGTGCCACGGAAACTTTTGTATTTCCTGGCCTCAAAGTCAAATATATCAAGTAGGCCGTTAACATGAACTTCCGAACGTCTTAAAAAAAGTCTTGATAATAATTGGTTTAGGTATTCAATGATTACAAAATAATTACATTTTAAGCATAGTTCTAACTCATGCAGTTGTGTTTTGATTAGAATACTTTTTAGATCGCGAATAATATTTTATACATTAACCTGACACTGGCGCGCAAATTGCAAAATACGTAAGAAAACTTTAATTTCAATAAGCTGTACTCACGATCTCGAGTTTCTAGACATTTATTATTTATAGGTTATGATTGTAAGTCAGGATATCGACCGATAGCGTCAAACTCTTGACATAAGAAGTACTTATCTGCAAGGATCTTAAGATTTTGTCGTTCGATTTCGGATAAGGGATATAATAAGCCCACATAATTGGATCTACATTTTAATCATTGTTATCTTTACCCGTCGCTATAGTGATTGCACAAACATTTCCCAATCTAAAAGCTTAGTCATTGTTAATAATTTTCACAGTGAGACCAGAGGGTCTAAGACAAAATTCCTAATGACTTCATTCATTCACTAACTGAATAATTAGGAATATTGCTAAGAGGTCGTTTTAGACCCGCAGCTCTCTGCAATCACAGAAAAAACCCCATAATATGTATCATCAAAGTGTATCTGTTTTCTTTTAAGGGTTCCGAACCCAAAGGCAACACGGGACCCTATTATTAAGACTTCACTGTCGGTCTATCCGTCTGTCTGTCAGTCGGTCTGTTTGCGTGTCCATCTTTCATCAGGCTGTATCTCAAAAACCGTAACAGATAGACAGTTCAAATTTTCACAGATGATGTTTTTTTGTTGCCGCTTTATTGAAAAATATTAAAAAACAGAATAAAATAAATATTCAAGGGTGTTCTCCCATACAATAAACGTGATTTTTTTGTTTAATACTGCTCGATATTGATAACGGCAAACATTATTCATTTTAAAAATAAAAAATTAAATTAAAGTACAACAAATACTTAAGGGGGGCTCTCCCATAGAAAAAAAACGTAATTTTTTGCCGTTATTTTACATGTTCGTATATTACTATGCTTGTTACAATTTAATGGAGATCAATATAAATTTTTTAATTTTAATTTTTACTTTTTTGTTATTATTATTTAATTTTTAATCTGCGTATATAATAATTTCTGTGTAACATAATAATTATTTTTATTTCTATTGTTCGGTTTATATCTAATTTGCTTGTTAGTATATTTAATTTGTTCTTAGTTTTTTAAAAGATAAGTTTAATTTGTTCAGACCAATAACTTGTATGTGTGGTTATAAACTGTTAATTCAAGTTGGTTATTATAATAAATAAATAAATAAATATAATAACTATGTAAATAAACTTTAGATTTTTCGATATTCAAGACAGTCGAAATAATTAAGAAGTGCAATACTTACAATGATCAAATCTTTGTAATGTCAGTAATGTTTGTTTTGTTTAAGATCATTCAGATCGATAAATAATTTATTTAGGTCAAGTTAAAAAAAAAATAGATCAAAAATTAACAAACACGAAAAGAAACTAAGTATCATAAGCTGATAAAAAAATAATTGAACTAAAGTTAAAACTTTGATAAATCAAGAAAAAAAAAATGTTGTGTATTTTCTTTAGATAGATACTCTGTTCGAAATTAAAACATAAAACTTATTTTTATTATAATCACAATAAATAAAACGGAAATGTTTTTTGTTATGATAGGTAGCAAAAAACATTTCGATTTTTCAAAGTGATCGCAAACTTTTTTGTGTGTACGTTGGCGTATTACAAAGCTCTCAGTTATTTACATTCATTCCTTTCAATTTCCACGTATGCATGTTTTTGGGTATTTTTTTGAATGCTCCATTCGTAGCATCTCTGTTGGACCATATCCGAAATAATGGATTTAAAAACACAAAGGATTTAATAGTTTGCACGTCGAATATGCCAATTCCTACATAGTTTTATGTAGATATTGGTTTTAAACATATATATTAATTTTCATGACGTGGCGTGTCATTATTTTAGCAATACGCTGATAAATCCAAATGAGCTTGCACTTTGTCATAGACAAAAAATTTAAAAGACGAAAAAGCGCGCTGGATTCAATTTCATACGTTTTTTTTTTAATAAGAGCTCACGTGCTATTTTTACAAACCAGTTACAACAGTGCATTGTGACGCAACGTCACTGTCGCACAATCGGTGATCTCTAAAAATGGTCTGTATTCGGAAGAAAGCCTTTAAGTTTAAGGAGGGGTACAGTGTGCGCGTGCGCCTCCAGTCAGTGTGTGCGTAGACGGCGATCGCGTGCGCCCGCGTTTCAAGATTCCATTTCGAGACAACTAAATCGTAAGTGTTTATATATTTGGTGCGATTTTAAGTGTTTATCGTTGCGTGGATAAGGGTAATGGATTTTTCGCATTGCGATTATTGTTGATTATTTTTTTGCTTCTGCGATTTTTATTTAAGCGCTTATTATAGATATATAAATAAACGAAAAATAGATTAATCAAAGAAACATAGTTATAATCGATTTTTATTGTATTTTATACTAATCGTTTTTTTTAAATTCATTATAGTTTTTTAAAGGAATATTATCAACATTTATGTGGCTATCCATATTTATTCATACAACAATTTTTCAACTAAAATAATTAAAAATAAACAGTTCAAGAGCTTAAATGCCACCCGAATAAATACCTTAACAAGGAAAGTGTCGGGAAATGTCTGGGTGATGGAAAAGTTGTCCAAATACAATCATAGGTAATACGTTTAAGTAATTTTCAAAACACTGAAAACAATGGATTAGTTATTTTACTTTAAAGATAAAATCAGGAGCAATCTTAAGAATTCTTAAGTTGAACTCTTTCAATAAATTTCAAAAGTAAGTAAAAATAAACATTTTCAATAGATATAGTTGGATACAGAATATTCGTTTACTTACATGTTGTATACTACATATTCCCTGAGAAATAACTATGAAAAGACAATAATATTATAATGCACGTAAATATATATCAATAACAACTATCTGCATGTTACCTTCACAAAGATTTAACGTGGAATACATTTTAAATTGCCATCATACGAGTATTATCAAGAATACAATTGCAATACAAAGAATACAATTGTAATACATTATGAGATTCTCATGGCAAAATCTGACTTTCGCCTAATAGTATATCTATTTGTGTCTCTAGAGAGCCTATTAAGTCGTAAGTTTATAAGTTGCAAGAAGAAAGAGTCGAGAATAATAGGTGCTTGTTACTCACTTATATCCTGCGGGTCTAAAATGTCCACTTTAGCAACGTTGCTAATATAAATGTTGCTGTAACTGCTCTTCATCAATTATCAAATCGAATCGAAATCGAATAGTATGTTACGAATGTTGTAAAAAATCGGCCATATAAGATTATTTACAATTCCGTACCATTACTTATGTATCATCTGCCTAGCCTTTTCCCAACTATATTGGGGTCGGCAGTCAAACCAGATTCAGCTGAATATCAGCATTTTACATGGAGCGACTGCCTGTAGGATAAAAAAATTATTGCCATAACATTCATAACGTAGCATGTTATACTCTATTGCTCAACCCATAGAGTAGATAATTGATAAATAACAGTTTTAGCAACATTGGTATTTTCAACGTTTTTTTTTTTATCGTGGTTAAATCATCAAAGTGTCACCCAGGGCGAAATTAGGTGATCCATCACTAGCCCTTTACGATCCAGGGTCACGGATACCAGATGTAACAGTCCCGGGACCATTAGCAACGTTGCTAAAGTGACCATTTTATATCCCCTGAACAAGTGACATTTCATTTGCAATTCATCGGTGGGTAAACCGGTTTAGAGTGAGACTGACGGGCGATGCACGAGCGGACTATAATTCGTAAGCTTGAACACCATGCAGCTGGTCAGCTAAGGTTCAGTGTTCAAGTAAACAAAGCACGCTATATACCTACGCTATGTGCAAGATGTGGCGCCACCTACTGACCAAATTATTGGGGGCCATAATATCTGCCAATTCTTGCCAACTTGATGAACAATTTTGAGTTGTTTTTTGTTACTAATGAAGTACTTACAAAGATTTTGGTGCCTATTAAACTTGACACCAGGGTTCTGGGACTGTTAATTCAAATCTCTGTCACGTCCCGCGCTGTGATCGATTAGTTACCACCACCAACTTAGAATTTAATATTATATCGTATAAAGACAGATATTTTAGCATTGTGTAGTACAAGTTTTATGACCCTTATTTTTTTTAATTAATGTTTTTAACAGTATACTCGTAGTTTCAATACAGTGTACACTTTTGTAAATATTTAATTTTAATTTTAATACTACTGTTTTATAAAGTTTTAAGCTGATTTTTTGTCTGCGATGACTTTACTAATCAAGTTCTAAGTTTTTTGTGAAGAAATATGACAGGATTTAAGTGGGGAGCTTTGAAAGAAGCTTTAGCTATTTTTCCTTCGATACATTCCTCCTCCGATACAAAATAGTTGATTTCACACTCATTCTTATGAACAACTCACACATGACCAAGATGACAAATATGCCAAATCTGCAAGTCAAAAGAGAAAGAAGGTTTTTCCGTATATTGATTTACACTCTGATGGCCAACATAATAGAATAAATCTGTCTAATCAACATGTCTACACAGACTACATAATTATTATTTATTGCCTCTCTATTTTATACAGTTTAGCGTATTATTGTGCGTCTTTTCAAATTGTGTTTTTTTTTTGCATTTTGACTTTCTAATCAAAACAATATTTTATTATATGACGTACGTACGTTATATAATAAATTCTTGTTAACACTTAACTTGTTTACATAAAATGAAAAGAGAAAAGAATACAATACACAAACTTACGTGTAGGTACGTATTTTTCCATCAAGGCTAGGCTAGACTATACAACGCCGGTCGCGGGACTTACCCATTACCGTGACCCCGGTACGTAAAGGGCTAGTGAAGGACACCGTGGATTTTAGTCAGTACAAGTCTGACAGTCCCTCCCGCCCTGCCCTGGGTGGGAGGACTCATTTGATGCTTTTACCACGATAAAAAAAGACTATACAACGCCACCTGCTACGATCTTGACATATCCATTTCATGTTGTCCACTTTCATAGATACACCGTAGAAACGGGTTTAATCAACGAAAGAAACTACTAACTGACAAAACGTAGAAAGACCATTTTATACATGGCAATGTTTTTAAAATATAGCATAAAATGTTTCTATTTTTCAATGTTGTACGATGCGTTTCAGTATCGTGAAAAAACCAGTCAAATTGTATAGAAATAACGATATGAAATTGGTCATGGTACGCGTGCTCTAATTCTGTAAGTACCTGATCTTTCTGAAGACACTCAACAATAATAATAGCTAAATTTCGTCAAGGAACGTTCCTACGTTCCTTGACGATATTTAGCTCAAAGAAAGGTGAGATATAGTCTAGAAAAACCCGTAAGATTCCAGTCGTAGCACAAAAAACTATCAACTGAAAAATAGCATTTGACGTTGTTATAAGGATGGTTTTGCAGTTAAACTTTTTTTGACAAGTGTTGAACAGATGTTAAACTTTATTGTAGTAAGACGGTGTTGTTTGTCTTTTTACTGCGTTCTTGTGCGATGTAATACGGGGGCAACTACATAGTAAGAAATAAATCAAGCAAACAACTTGAAATTCTTATAAAAAGATCAAACTAAACTAAACTTTGAAGTGTGATCTAACAGTTTAACGAACCGATCAATTGATTCGATGTGGTTCGAATCAATGACAATGACATTCACCGGGTTATTGTGCCAATGTATTTCCATGACCGGAACTATGTATTGCGGAGTCAAGGTACAGATCAAAAAATGGTACAGAGACAATTGTTTTTTATTTTTTTATTTTGTAAAGCGGCGCTATTTTTTAGTGTATTTTTCAAATATAAAACGGGCTGTCCGTACTTATGTCTGTCAGTCTGTTCGTCTTTCACCGGGCGGTATCTATGATCCCTGATAGGTAGACATTCGAAAGTTTCACAGTTAAAAACAGAATAAAATAAATATTCAAGATGGCTTCCAATTTTTTTTTTTTTTTTTCGTGGTAAAATCATCAGATGAGTCTTCCCACCCAGGGCAGGGCGGGAGGGACTTTCAGACTTGTACTGACTAAAATCCACGGTGTCCTTCACCGTGCCTTAACCTTAAAGGGCTACTTTACGTACCGGGGTCACGGGGTAATGGAAAAGTCCCGCGACCGGCGATGTATAGTCTAGCCTAGCCTTCATGGAAAAATACGTACCTACACGTAAGTTTGTGTATTGTATTCTTTTCATTTTATGTAAACAAGTTAAGTGTAAACAAGAATTTATTATATAACGTACGTACGTCATATAATAAAATATTGTTTTGATTAGAAAGTCAAAATGCAAAAAAAAACACAATTTGATAAGACGCACAATAATACGCTAAACTGTATAAAATAGAGAGGCAATAAATAATAATTATGTAGTCTGTGTAGACATGTTGATTAGACAGATTTATTCTATTATGTTGGCCATCAGGGTGTAAATCAATATACGGAAAAACCTTCTTTCATTTTTGACTTGCAGATTTGGCAGCAGCTTGCTTGCAGCTATGATTTTTTTGCGGTTTTGATGAACATGCGTGAGTACAACCTGCAGTTGACCGTTTTTTTTACGACTAAAACAAGTGTAACAATGCTTTTTACTTGTTAAGGGTTTGTTTAGTAAGTACTTAAGTATCTTCCATAGACCTGCAGCAACGTTTTCTAGAGTGGTATCTTATTGCATTTGTTAATTAAACAAGACGATTGAGTGTAAACAGTCGTAGAGACGCGCTGATTGCTTGTTGTTGTTGTAAAGTACTCTGGGGTAGGTAATACTTGATAGCTCAATGCTATAAACCTACCTTCGTTGTTATTTGACACGTAGTACCTTTTTTAGGTGGTAAAATCATTAAATAAGTCTTACGTGCAGATGACTGTCAGATTGACTGACTAAAATCCACAGTGTTCCTTCAAAAGCCCTTTGCGTTCCAGGACACGGTTACCTGTTTAAACAGTCCCGCGACCCCAGCAGGCGATTGCCCTTTTGGGCCTCGTCAGATTGCAGACAGCTCTTTGTAGTGCGCGTGCAACACGACGCACCGTTGACACGAGTATCATCCATGATCGGACGACGAGTCATTATTCGCCGTCCGCACGCCCGCGCTTTCAGTGGCCGGAAATAATATGAAACGTAACCTTCAACTAAAATATGTAGGTAATAATGTATAGAACGCATCGCATGCGCCACGCCCGCACTAACAACCAATTTCCTCTATCAATCATCTTTCAGAAATAAAAATGGGAGGAACAGAAATTATTTAATAAACGGCTGGTGCAATCATCGAGTTAACTTGTCAAGATAACGAGTACTAAACGAACTTTAACAATACTGTTTTGTTGCTGTCTCCTTTGTGTTACGGCAACGTGCAGAATGCAACGTTGCACATGACTAAGAAGTAATTGTAGTCGGTTCTAGCTCTTTCTTAACGCATATACTTAAAACGATACTCGATTATATTATTATGTAATAAGATGCGCTGCCCGTCTACTATTAAAAATAAGTTATTTTATTTGCGATGTTAAGTGACATGATCACATTAAAGCTCTGCTTCCCGAACTATGTAGTTAGCCTGTATCTCAGGAGACAGTTCCCTTCCTAATGACGATAGTAAATAATGTACAGTCGGTTACAAGAGTTAATCAGTAGCCTCATGTATAAGGCATAGTATACACTCTTCATTACAATATCATTGATTCAAGTTGCAACCAATGTGACTTTCAGAATGACCATTTTTTTCTCATTTTAAGTCACATGGCAATCTGCATGTTACACAATGGGACGTTTGTTTGGCTTCAACAAGCTTACCTATGTTGTGGGGTCTTTGCAGAACAAGCTTATATTTTTTCGTGAAGTTTTTTATAACTTTCTCTGTTTTTCTTTATAAGGCGTTGAAGTTTTGTTATGAATGATTCGCGATTTCTTGAAAAGGTTACAAAGCCTTAGTACAATAGCAATAATTTCATTATCATTTTGATAAAAACATTTAAATTTTCCGTAACACCCGAACAAAAAACAAGCAAGTTCTTACTTGGGTTCCATACAAAGCTAAGCTTTGCTGAAGAACGGAAAATATCCGCCCTTTGATGTAAATACAGTATACTGAAGGCCAGTTTCTCGATAAGAGGATAAAGGAGCTACCGGAACCCCTCCTAATGAGGGATTTCCTCACAAACAACTTTCAAACACTGGCCAGTACTTACGATACGTGGGAAACTATCATGTCCTCTTAGTTTTTTTATTTGTTTATCAAAAAACTACGTCTGACCTTTTGAAACAAATGACTTAGGTCGACTTAGGTTCATTAAATATTGTAACATATAATTAGCGACCGCTAAAAGTTTATCTATCTAGGTGCATGTGGCATTAAAGACGATGAAAGATTTTTGCCTTTTAGGCGCAAATCAGAAGAAGAAATTAGCTTTAACCTCTCGGGCGCGTTACGTACACCAGGGTGTACATAAGCGAAAACGCCCCAGCGCCTTACGTACACACGTCTGTACAAAACAGACAGTCGCTCATTGGACGTTGATTTTTATCATTTTCAATTATAAATCGCCCGAGAGGTTAATAGCACCCAATTAAGATAAGAACGCTATCTACTCGTATTAAATTATAATTCAATGAATTAAAATTTAATCCACTTTTAACATAATTTTTGGTTCATTAAAAATCATTGCCGTTGGTTTTATATGACATTACAGAATTGGAAAGCTAGCCTACTTAACGTCACCAATTCCGTATATAATATTAAGAAACTACGACATCGGCAACCCATTAGAGATACATAGGTATGTACTAATTATGTAGATATTATTACCAACACATAATTTAAAACAAACAAAGTGTTACGTAGATTGCGTATTAACGAAACTTGCACATTCCGATTCAATAATAAATCAGAATGATTTCATAACTGTGTGACTGGCTTATTCGTCAAGCTTAGATGCATACAACAAACAATTAATCAGTGCTAAGCCAGTCTTACTTGGTTTTTTATGAGAGTGAATCGAGTTTTAAGGTTCGCAGTAACTTGCGTGAGTCCGGAAGACTCGTTGCGCAATCTATGTGCGCCTCGGGCATTGGATAATTTCACTTATTTTATCACTAAGCCGGTACCAACGACATTTACCTCCGTATAGCAGCTAATTGACTGATATGTGACTTTCGGGGAATATTAACCAAGTTTAAAATGTTACCAATATTTTAAATTTCTTCCGAAGAAATGAGAGGCAGAAAGGAGACCTAAAATTCTACGCGTATCATTATTACAAAACCACTAAAAGTCGTTGTGAAATCTGAAGCACTTAAGCTTACTAATCTGACATAGTTTACTTATTTAAAATTCAATTGACATAATTATTGCGGCAGAATTTTATCAATCAAATAGATTTCTGGCATCTGTTTGTGAATTTGTGTAACTTTAGAATATTTAAAGTATTGATGAGGCTTTGGAAATACCCATTGACATCAACGAATATCACGTGGCCAATAAATACCTTATCACAACCAACTTACATGCACATTTGTGAAGAAATCTCTGAACATCGTTCAGAAAATATGATTCGTTCAAAGTGAAAAATGCAGAAAACACGTATCCGCAAGTTTCAAAGACACGTACTACATACTGACACGGATTGCCTTTACATTCCGAACGGATTAGCTCAAAGACCTCCCTTGTGAGCATGAATAACGATTAGGTATCGGTAGTTGAGCTAGCACTTTACACTATCAAGCGACGACTATCGATTACGCCCAGGACAGCTTGCAGCCCTTCCTAGGTTTTTTTCTTATTGTGGTAAAATCATCAAATGAGTCTTCCCACCCAGGGCAGGGCGGGAGGGACTGTCAGACTTGTACTGACTAAAATCCACGGTATCCTTCAATAGCCCTTTACGTACCGGGGTCACGGTAATTCGTTAGTCCCGCGACCCCGGCAGGCTGTAGCCCTATACAGGCCCCGTCAATATGCTGACACTCCTTGAGTTCTTCCTAGCTTAATGGGAAATTCTGATTATGAAGTTGTGACAAAGTAAAGTCAATAATTACAAACTTGCAATGTTTCCTTCTTAGTCGAGGGTTTAGTATACGACTCCCGGAAACTAAAGTTTGGTGTACCAAATACCAGGTTCAATTAAATAAGCAAGAGTTGAACGTTGTTAGTGACGGAGTTCTGTCAGCTAAGTTAATGTGATCCTGTGCACCTGTACCGGGATTTTCCAACAAAAATGGTTACTGCCTTTTCTTATTTACTGCCTAAGGTAATACAAATTGAAGCTGAACAGGATTTCTGTTAGGTACATTAAATCCCAAAAGACTTTTCTTTCTTATTATTTTTCTAAGAAATGTCTTTACGGGCGAAGGAACGGGGAATGTCTTCATAAAAGAAAAGGTTTTACAGATCGGTTATTTGTACATTATTTTTCAAAAGTATTCAGTAAATAAAAGATACAAAACTGTTATAAAAATAGGAAGTCACTTGGGCTAGAAAAAATCGGTACTTAATAAAAATAAGCTGCATTTTCGCATGTTGAAGCGAAAAAATTGTATTTATTTGAATTTACAAAAGCCTTTCCAATTTACAAAAATACCGTAAAAACGCAAAATTATATTTGGTGACTTGTTCTAAAAGTCAACTTTAGAATGAGGCAAAGACAAAACTGGACATTTTATTATGTAGGTCATTCAATAGAGAATAGATAGGTAATTCAATTTTCTAAAGAAAGGTGGACATCCTACAACAGTCACTTTTTCAAATCAAGTTTCAAATAGCTTTTTCTTGTATCATCAAGCCACAATAGGTTAAGATCTTCACATAATAGCCATTAGCCACTATTATATTATGAAGGTCGATGTTGCGACCAATGACAGCTGGATGTCAGTCTGAGGAGTTTCATTATCATTGTCTATTTGCAGACATACCTAGTAATTCACCCCAACTTTGCTAACTTCATCATAGTACCTACTACTGCTACAAAGTTCGTGGAAAAACCATCTTACGTCTTACTAATATTATAAATGCGTTTTTGAGAATGAATGCATGAATATTTATTCTTCCGACAAGCAAAAATCATTGAACGGATTATACGAAGATTGTTTATAACCTGGATTAAGTCTTTTTTTTATCGTGGTAAAATCTTCAAATGAGTCCTCCCGCCCAGGGCAGAGCGGGAGGGACTGTCAGACTCGTACTGACTAAAGTCCACGGTGTCCTTCAATAGCCCTTTACGTACCGGGGTCACGGTAATTCGTGAGTCCCGCGACCCCGGCAGGCTTTGGCCCTCTAGAGGGGGGCCCCGTCATTTTGCTGAAACTCTTAGAGGCGCGCGTGGAACACAACGCGCCGTCGGCGTCGACCCCGGCATGGTCCATGGTTGGACAGCGAGTTGCCAATTACTCGCTGCCTAAGACATAGGACATTTTATAACCCGATTTCTTCTTCTAACTTCCCATGGAATAGTCTTCCAATTGTAGCGGGTGAAGCCGCTGGTAACTGTTAGTTGAATATTTTATACCTAAGTTAGTTAACCTGGGAAACAAACAGTCCACTTAGCTTTTGAAGTCGGCTCTTGAGTCTAGTTTTGTATTCAGGTATAAAAGTAAACATGAAAACATTTCATAAAGCGGTAGCTTAGAATAAAAACTCGATTCTGGATTCTAATTGCGGACAATGGACAGAAAAACAAGTCTGAGAGGGCTTGTGGTGATGTGGCTTTGTTTGTCTCTAGCACAAATTAGCTACTACTGTTACAGTAAAGTATGAAAACATAAATTATTACAATGGAGGAGAATAGAAAAGAATATTTGCCTAACGTATGGTATTTTAAAGTTTTTATAAAACATAAACAATAGCTCTTCATACACATAGCATTACGCCAACTCCATTCGACATGCAAATTTTGTAATAATAACAAATGATTTATTTTAATTAGCCAATTTACACATGGGCATGCGGGCGGCGAGTAATGGGCGACTCGCTGTCCGACCATGGACCAAGCCCGGGTCGACGGCGCGTTGTGTTCCACACGCGCCTCAAGCAGTGTCAGCATAGTGACGGGGCCGGTAGAGGGCCAAAGCCTGCCGGGGTCGCGGGACTCACGAACTACCGTAACCCCGGTACGTAAAGGGCTATTGAAGGACACCGTGGATTTTAGTCAGTCAAGTCTGACAGTCCGCTCCGCCCTACCCTGGAAGGACTCATTTGATGATTTTACTACGATAAAAAAAGCCAATTTACACATCAAACGTGTTTTACAAAACTATTAAATTACGAAATTGTTTACGTATCTTTATGAAAATAAAGATATTAATAGCATAAAAATAGTGTGTTATAGAATATCTTTATTGCCATTTGGCTTTTATTTTTGGCAGTATGATGTTTTACATCTTGACTGTGCTAGTTTAGTTGGATTCCTTGAAGTTTTAAAAGTAACTCTGGTACCAGTTCTAAGGATTTATTCCGGTTGTATACAACAAACTCCAAACTAAATAGTACGCTACACAAGAACTATCATCCCTGTGAGTCCGTTATCAATATTTACACTGTGTAGGCACTCATGTCCTAAATATCGGTTTTTTTTTTATCTCCGTAAAATTTATTTATAAGATAATTTAAAGCGTCATCAAGTAGTCAGCGGCCCGGTTAATTCATTTTGCGCCTTCGACATCGGTAACACTTGGAGCGTGTACCCAAAACTGGGATGTGAATAGAATCACAGGAAATGTTGCATTATTTTACAAGGTTATGTTTTGTAAACGTTTGAGCAACAGATAAAAGCTTTGCGAATCATAGTTCCTAACTATTTGGAAATAGAAGGGATTTCAGTGTTAAATCTTTTTTTTTTTGCGTGTTAAAAGCCTTGGTTGGATCTGATGGGACTGTGAGACTCGTACCGACTAAAATCAACCGTGTCGTTGCCCTTTACGTTCCAGGGTTACGGTTACCTATTTAGACAGTCCCCCGAACCCGGCAGGCGTTTGGTCCTCTATCCCGCCAGATTGATGACAGCTGTACAGATAAAAAGTTTGGAAATCATAGTTCTTAACTATTTAGAAATGGATGAGATTTCAGTGCTAGAATCTCATGTGAATTAATTAACTCGTATTTACTCATGTTTCTACTAAACTGCACGTGCCACTAGATTGCGAATAGCATGTTTCAAGTTACTCTGTCTGGTTAAATGCGGTTTAGGCATTCAGTGTAGAGGACAGATTCTAATTCAACTAGAGGGTAACGTGACGTTCATGCCCTAGTTAGATTAGTCTCTGTCTGTAAGCGGCGATCCGTTAGGGATGATACGTGTATAGGGATCAAGAATAATTGCTAACGCTGTTACTATGTTCGTATTAATTGGATGACTTCGAACAAGAACGATACAAGTCCTCTGCCATGTTATTTCTGATGGACCTTTCCTTTGTCTAGAGGTTAAAAAAACCAAAAGGATTTACTAATTCAGAATTAGAACCTTACTTAACGTATCGACGGATTAGTGTAACAGCTGAGCACCTGAACTTAGTTTTACTTTCGAATTGGATGATCACCATCAGTTTGGCTGTTGCAAGGCCTGTAAGCGCCAAGGTTAGCAAAAAAGATAGAAAACATTATTACTTAGTTTTTCGTTAAAAACCTAAAATGAGGCTTTTTTTTACATGGTAAAATCATCACATGAGTCCTTCGACCCAGTGTGAACATAAAAGTCACCATACATTCAAAAAAGGCAACTATAAACATTCATAGTTTCAATGTTAAAATTTTCGAAGATATGTTAATTTCAGAGTGTAAATGAAAATAAAATGTGTGGGATATTTCAGAAAGGTCAACATGGCATTTAAATAAACAGCTAGTTGATCGTCAATCTTATTCAGAGTCGCTGAAAATGGCTAAAGTCTACGGCATAACATTCGTAATTGCCTGTAAGATAGCGCTGCCTTATTTTTATTATCCAGGACTACTGAACTGATTTTCAAGATTCTTCCATAAGTAGAAATGCTATTTTAATCCTAAATGACACATATTTTACTTGCGAAGCCAGAGTGGATCGTACACTACCTACTCCATATTTTTTAAATTTCCTCCTTCGATCTCCAAATCAATTAATGATGGATGAAACCCACATTTAGACTAGCTTTTAGGTTAATTGTCCCTTTTGAAAGTGGAGACAGAATTACATGGTTTAGTTATTTTAGCCTCACAAACTGCGAAATACGAGCACATTCATTTACTACCTACGTCAAAAAATGAAAAAAAAAGATGTACCCACGCGATTTTCAATCAGTACGTATCCGAATGTTTTTTTTTTTGTTAGACACACTCGAATGTTTTGCAGTATTTAGCCATCCGTCCGAATGGAATATTCTCTTTATCCGAACATTCGCAGAAATCAAAAAATGAAGGATTACGAAAAAAACTAAAAAGTAAATGTTTCCGTATTTTTGCCAATACTTTCAAAATTTCGAAATGGTAATCCTAATCGTATGTGTAATATGTATGCCTAAGACACGTATAGACAAACATAATCGACAACACATTTGGTATTAAAATTCACAATGGATAGAGAGAAAGTGATCGGTTTATTCTGATTGTAATGTAAAACAGCGCATACTTACTTTCACAGAAATAAAAAACGTCGTGTGAGCAACATTTATATTTTAGAGGCAATAAAAAATAAACTGTGTATCCATGTGAAAGTTTTAGTACAGATTATTCAATAAACTTATTTAGTTTTTTTATAATGCAGAGATGATTGTTAATTACTATGTGTTTCGGTTATACTATATAAGTATTCCGATTTACAATAAATAGTACGAAGTAATAAATATAATTTAGAAACTATTCATTCTGACGACATGCATAGGAGATCCATATAGAACAAAGGAAACAATAAATTAAACATTATTGAACTAATAACTTTAAATAGGAGATAAAATTTTGTACTGAAGAATTTAATTTTTGCCAATGCAGAACACTATTTGACATCTATCATAATAGCTTATTTATACTAAAATTAATAGGGCTTTCAACTGTTACTTATAGCACTTGACTGGACTCGTATCTGTCTTTAACAGTCAGATAAACTCTAAGATTATACACTTATTATGTACACTCCGGAAATAAGACAGAACAGAAGTATTAATTTAATCCGGCCAACTGTTTACAAACATTGCGCAGTCTTTGGATATCTAAATTAGTAAAGCTTTGCCAAACATTGAGTTCGGCGTGGCGCGACGCTAGCGTGTCGTGTCTTTGGCGTGCTTACTTACTATGAAAATATATGGAAGTCGTCATACTGAACATACCACGCTAGCGTCGCCGCGTCGCGCCCCAAAGCTCACCGTAAGGCAGAGCCTTATTTAAAGTATTGGTGTACCTATTTAACTTATTATTATGCTAGCTGCTCTACAATACCGTGAAGAACGGCAACGCCGTAAAAGTAATGATTTGTTATGCTCATAACAATTTTTTGTGTAATTTAACTGTGTTTGATGATCTTCAAAAAATGCCATGGACCACCGATTGTTGAAGTTTTTGGTATTATTTTTACGTATGGAATATAACCCTAAAGTTATGGGATATCAAAAAAAAACACGTTGTATAGCCTATAGCCCGCCTTGATAAATGGACGATACACAAAATGATTATTTCAATTCGAACCAACCAAGCAAACAAACTTTTCAGCTTTATAATATTAGTATAGATTCGATTTCGACCTTTGCGTCACGGCTTTTCCTATAAACATTTTTTTCCGAGCATTTTGTATGCAGCCTTTGTAGTAACAGCTACTAGTTCATTTTCAGGCTTTTTGAAACTGCGTTATTAAGCCTCAGTGAAAATAATTCACGTTGCTGTGTGACCACAAAGTGCTTGCAGAGGATAGCAAAAGCACTTCAGTACTTGATTGATTAAATTATTAGTTTACAAGGGTTTACATGAATAAACTGCATTTCAACCACAATTGACTGCAAAAATATCCTATTTTATAAAACCATTTATAATATTTGTATGTATCTCTTAAGTCATTCATTATAGTAATTAGATAATACATTAAAATTATAAAACGAATGTGTCCATCAACCTTTGTCTTGCTTAGATTACATACCTTTGAAAAACATCGTAATGAACTTGGCCGTCGCCGTCGTCAGGAAATTGAACCAACAATCTTAAACTAAATTTCGCGCTGTCAGTTTTCAAAAGAATTTCAATGAATGAAATCACGTGACGCAAAAGAAACATGTTTAAATTATTTTAATATATTTATCGTAAGAAAAAAATATAAACACTTAACGGTTCGTCACCCAAAGTGCCACTTTGTCCGTCACTGTAACACGAAAAGTGGCGCCTATCATTTTATCTTCTGATTGAGATTTGTGTTGTATTATTTGAAAACAATTGTGTAACAATTTTCGTGTCCAATAAAGTATATTGTATCTTCTATCTAGCTATCTATATTTTATGTTTTGATTGAAATTATTCCTCGTGGGGCGTTTTAAATATTAGACAAAACTAATGGTCACGTAAAAGTTTGTTTTAATTAAGAATTAAAATAAAATATTATTTACATCTACTGAACTTATTTATTATTTAGTTTAATCACAAGTCCAGAACCTACGAAGTATCTAATGATGTTAGGATTCTAGTTACCAATTATTTTCAAAGTTTGTTTCTTGAAACTAAAACCGTAGAAATTAAAGGAGTTCAATGCGGCCATGCAAAATGAAATTAGACAAACTTCGTACCGCCTATTACTAACGTCGCTCAATTGTTTTGCCTTTCCTGAACCCCTCCACTAACACTTAAACTTTATGGTATGGTATTAAAGTTCAAATTGAATTTTTTGTATGGGAATATAGAAAAGTGTTAAAGTTTTAGTATTGTTAAGACTTTTTCAGGCATTTTTTTTTTTTCTTAAAATCATCCTCGTACTTCAAGGAATATTATTTTAAAAATTAGCGAAATCGGTTCAGCTGCTCTCGAGATTCGCTTAGCAACACATTCAGCGATTAATTTTTATATTATAGATGAAAAAGTAATTCTTACAACTACAATACATGCTTTCTATAATAAGTAATTACTCGATGAAAATAAGATAAGTTACACGCGAGCAAATTGGTTTAATGACATGACTATACTTAAAGATAATCTTGAATTATGCAACGAGTCAGAAAGCATGACAGACTAATATTAACGGTTGGTTATAGTCAATCATGGATTTTATACGAAATAAAGCGCAACGGTAAATACTTAGTGAAATACCAGGCTGTGGAGCAATCAGCGATTGACACATAAGTCATAGGGGACAAACTATAATTTATCTTTGACAAACCGATTTAGCAAGTTTCACTTCGAGAACGAACTTACAACTATACAGGGTAAACATAATTATATATAGTGCGGATATTTAAGTATAAAAATTGCTTAACGAAAATTTTTATTTTTTTTATTTTAGTAAAAAATACTGAATTTATCAATGATTAAAGACGGTTATAATTTTGAAACAGTTTTTATTTGCTCGCCGAGGTTCCGGACTACCTTAAAAAGACACCGCGGGCCTAGAACGCAAAGTTTAACAGAATATCACTGTTGCTAATGTCATGATAATCCGTGATCGTATGTGATCATCCTCAAAAAATTACGAATATGGTCAACATGTTTTAAGTTCTACTGACACATAATTAGTGCCAGTACCTTCACGATTTTAATTGTTGAATTAGGGTCAGGTCGATGAAGACGTCATACTAAAATATGACATAAATATAGTTCTGAAGTTTCTATTTCCTTATACATAGTTTAATGTCCCCCCATCGACGGACTCGACATAAACGATTTATTTGTAAACTATGGAGATATGGAAATCATAAACATAAATCTTACTTTTTTTAATGATAAAATTAATCACGTTTATAAAAAGATATGCACGAGATATGGCATAAAAAGGGGGAGGCATATACCCAGCAGTGGGTGATCCCGGGCTCTTATGATGATGATGATGAATCACGTTTATATGATACAGACAGATGCATGACTGGGTATATATAGCATCGCTTTTGAAACTATTCAATTGGTATTGAATAGTTTCAAAAGCGATCCAAAAAATCTCTAACGAAATTGAATAGGCCAGATTAATTAAAGGCAGATTTGGAATTCAATACCAGTCCAATTTATAAACTATTCTAGTTTATAAAACTTTCTAAATTGTAGTGGATTTTCCCAATATTAATTTGATACCATCATCTATTTACGAAAGGAGAACATTTTTTTTAAAATATATAATTCACAACTATCACACAACGCCATCTAGTCCCAAGCTAAGCAGAGCTTGTGTTATGGGTACTAGACAACGGATAAACATACTTATATATTTTTAAATACATACATATTATAGATAAATTACACCCAGACACTGAACAAATGATTGTGCTCATCACACAAACATTTGTCCTGGGTGGGAATCGAACCCACGACCTCCGGCATAGCAATCAGGGTCACTAACCACTAGACCAACAGGCCTGTCACATTAACTCTCCATAAATTTTTGGGCCTTTTCTAAAAGTGGCGGCCAAAGAAAAAAAGTAGTACCTATGGGTAGTACTAGGCATTTGGAGCAATAGTTACTTAACTATGGCACAAAAGTTGTTGGATTGCTCTCGGCCAAGTTATACAAGTTCGAAAATTAGGCATTTTCATACATTTGTTGATTTTTGAAAGAACCGTGTTATGTTTAATTGCTTGAAGTACCTAATTATTTCTAGAAATACGGATCTTTTCAGAAAACCGGCGCTTTCAGAAAAGGCCCAGAAAAACTTTATGTCCTTTTCCATTTTAGAAACATACAGACAAATGTACCTATTTACCATGCAGCTACTGTCTATATGGACTCCACAATCACCGGATAGCGAATCCTCATAAACACGGGTTGTCAGGGGCCCAGGACTATAGATCACAACGAAGAAACGACAACCGAGACCAACAGCTTACGTACGGCACATAAGCCGTTAATCTCGGCTGTCGTGCCTTTTCAAAGCAAAAATTCAAATCCTACTCGGCATTGCTACGGTATTTCTTCTGCGTTTACGATTTGATTTAAACCGGGTCAGATATCCTCATTTGGTAATTGATTATTTGTACCATTGTATTATAGAGTTTGTTTGTTATTTCATCTCCTTTATCACCATCAAATTCCAAAGGAAAAGTTATTTTACACTTTTTTCTGGTTGTTTTTGAACTCGATCGACATTCGACATTTTTGTTTTTTCTCCTTTTTAGTTCAGATATTTGACCCAAATTCTTATCATATACATATTTTTTATGTGCGTTCTATGATTTTGTAATCCGTAGATACATTAATTCATTCAAATATAAGTAGCCCAAACGATAAGTAGGTATACTGCAACGAACAGAAAAAAAATCACAGAAATCGGACTCAAACATCGGAGTTACCGGTGTACCTACATAAAAACAGAAACCGACCGTATTGTGAAGTTCCCCCTTTTTGATGTCTAAACAACTAAAGAGATTATAACATATTTGTTTGATGCAACCTTAGATCTCAATGTAAAAATCGAAACTATATCCCAAGGTATAGCCACTAGACTAATGAAAATTGTAAAAGTATAAATACAAATCCAGTTTCCAATAAATTACAGCTGCAGTCAACTAAATTAATAACATAACCAGTTCGATTATAGTAACTTTAAATAAATGCATAACTTCGTAACGGCTAATAAAAGCGTTAGTTATTTCCCTTCCGCACAAATTACATAGCATTATATACTGTTCCGTATTTCTCCGAGTTAGAATCAATCACGTAGCGTGTTCATTTATGCTATCTCTGTTTACACTACCTGTTTATGATGAAGTTTACTTTAATTACAATTCTTAATATTTGTTCATTTATTTTTACATTTTGATTTATATTGATTTTCATTAACAAACTGAGAGAGAACCATAAAACAAAATAATTTATTTAACTTTACTCTGAGGGAGAATCTGAGACTCAAATGAAAGATTGGTAGAATTGCCTGTTTTAGCAAAAAAGATAAAGAAAACAAAAGATATAAAAATAAAGATTATTTTCCGTGGTTTCACCCCCGCTGCTGGTCGTAGTGTCATTTTATAGCTTTTCCTTGATACATTAACTAACCAACACAAAAGATTTTTTTTTAATTCAAGTCAGTAGGTAGTGTTTGTTTACGAAATATTTTAAAATAAAATGTATGTGTAATAAAGTGAGTAAACGAAATAATATGTAGTATTAAAAGGCAGTTCTATTAGAGTGTTCAAAGACCACTTTTAATTTACATATTAGAGACTAGCTGTTTCGATCCAAATTATATAAATCAGAACCTTCTAGTAAAGCATGTGGATATTACGAGTATTTGCTGTTTCGAAATTTGAACCAATATAATGTCTTCAATGCGTTCAAGAATTTCTTCACACGAGAGCCAATCTACAAACATAAGTAAATAATTCTGTAGCAAACTCATTCAAGTAACACCGTAGACTCGGATGCAAACCGATTTACTTTTATTCATAAAGTATTGAAATATAGACAGAAATGACGGAAGTTTTATGAGCTGATTTCTTAAAATATTAATATATTTGTCGCTTTCTGAATCAAAAAGATATGAACCGGTCACACTGCTTCTTCTGTTTAATAAAAAAAAGTCCTTTCACTCAATTTCAAATTTTGAAAATATAATGATACTGGTTCTGTTGCAAAATTTTATATTTTTCGGGTTCCGTACCCAAAAGGTAAAACGGGGCCCTATTACTAAGACGCTGCTTTTGGTCCGTCTGTCTGTCCGTCTACTTAGACAGTTTAATTTTTCAGATTACTTCCGCTGCCGCTATACGAGTAACAACAAATACTAAAAAAAAAAACAGAACAACAAAAGAAACTATAAGAGGGCTCCCCATACAACAATTATTTTAATGGACGATGGTACACATTTCGCACTAGGTCGGTTTTTGATTGAATGATACTCCTCTTCGTGTTCTGCTTCCTCCTTCTATCCGGCCATAGAAATTCCGGGGATCAGTGTTTTATCCAACAAAATCATGCTTTTAACTTTGTAAGCCGCAGCGTTAGTTTTTTTGAATCGCTCCGTGCTATGGGAAAATAAGTATGTGGAAATTGCAAATAAAACCGGGAGTGGCACACGTTGGAATTCTAAACTACGCCAGTTATATCTGGCATGGGCATGCCTATTGAGCAAAGATATGCATTCGTATTTCCATCAACCGCGTCCTTCTACTTTTATGTAGCAGATTGGCTATCTAGCTATCTATCACTTCCGCACTTACAAATTGGAATATATATTTAGAATCAGTTTGGGTTGATCAGTGATGTGTTGGCCTATAGTTAAATTTCTAACTGAAGATTTATTTTTTTGATTGTTGTTTATAAAATTATTGGCAGAACAACTTTACAAAAGAAAACAGGCAATCGACTTCTAAATCAGACATTTTTATTCTACGAATTTTTCGAACGAAGGTTTGTATTTCTACGAATTATAAAAAAAAAGTTTGTAGCAAATTGACCTATTTTTAGAAGTCAGTTAAAATAATATAATATTTTGAATTAAAGAACAAACATAAAATATCAATCATTCCTTTATGGAAAATAATATGAAACTAACACTAATTTCCACACATATGCTAATTTAAAGTAATTACTGACTAGAAAACTAGGTGTAATCCGGAAATTAACGGCGATTTGAAATGGAACTCGTAATAGGTGATATATTTAGCATGTTGCAAGAAACCTCTGCATTTAATTCACACTGTAAATGTTTAGTATATGCTTGTGAAATGTGCTCAATGTCATACGAAAAAGTTATAAGAAGTACACTATTTAAAAAAAAACCCGGCCAAATATGGACTTGTACACGAAGGGTTCCGTACCATTATCTATTAAATGGGCAAAAAGTCACGTTTGTTGTATGGGAGCCCACTTTTTTATCGTGGTAAAATCATAAAATAAGGGACTGTCAGACTTGTACTGATGAAAATCCACGGTGATCCTTCAAAAGACCTTAACGTTCCAAGGTCACGGCTACCTGATGGCACAGACCCGCGACCCCGGCAGGTTTTGGCCTTCTAAGGGGATAGATAAATATTGAAGTATGTTCATGTAATAGGTACTTAATATTTAACACGCGTGACGGCATTTCGACAATAACGAAGTCACAATATGTTAAATTATCGCTATCACGATTCATGAGTTACACCCGGTGGCAGACGGACGGACAGACAGACAGACAGACAGACAGACAGACGGAGTCTTAGTTATAGGGTCCCGTTTTACCCATTGGGTACTAAACTCTAAAAACTAGCTTATCTTTAATAATGACTATGTATCGACTGATTTTGGATTTTGGTTTATCTTGATCTTTATTTCGATATTTCCTAATTCAAAATCAAACCAAACACAGTTGTTACGTGACATATATAATATCGAACTAGAGGAAATACGTTTATTGGGTTTAACATCGTTTTTCCAGTGGTGAAAGCAAAATGCTGGAAATTCAATATCCCGATTACATTCGAGTCCAGTCTAGCCAATATTTGTACCTTCCTTTTTATTTACTATTTTTAAAAAAAATTCAATTTCTTCAGAGACCTTTAACGTGATTGAACTTACGTTACGGGTTACTATTTTGTATGGGCTAATGAAATTTACTTTACGTCCGACCATGGACCATGCCCGGGTCGACGGCGCGTTGTGTTCCACGCGCTCCTCAAAGAGTGTCAGCAAAATGACGGGGCCACCCTCTAGAGGGCCAAAGCCAGCCGGGGTCGCGGGACTTACGAATTACCGTGACCCAGGAATGTAAAGGGCTATTATAATAGGGAATTAAAATGGAGACATAATTAATGAGCGTTGAAACCCACACAGTGTGGAGCACTTTCTTTTATTAAAAAAAAACTTTTGTATTTATTTAAAACTTGTCTTGAAAGTTTAGAAACACAACCTGATTCATAAATTTAGTTACGTAACAACAAGATCCTTGAATTAATAGATGATATTATTTATTTGCAAGAATGTAATAGGTACCTATCTAAAAAGAATAAGTTTTTGATATCCATGGGTTCCACTACATTCGGCATTTCAGTACCAATGTTGAAATTTTAAACATTTAATAACACTACTCTACAATATCTGACTCGGTTCATATTATTTCATAATCAGGCTAACTCATAATACGACTTGTTATTTTTATGCCTACCTTCAACTGGTAAAATACGAGTGAGGATACAGATTATTTCCAGGAAGATGCATCGAACCAAACTAGGTTTAGTGACTTGATAAGAGGTTCGAATTCACCCATTGATAAAGCAGAATTACTGACTTCAAGTTTGCAGTATTGGAATCTGTGGGAACGTGAAGGTTACTTTTTATCGAAAAAGACCAAGTTCACTGGTCCCGTACTATTCTCAAGAAGATAGGTGGGTGATCACTCACATTTGGTTTTTTCCGGAGAACGCTTTCACCAAGATGTCGCTGCATTTAAAAAGCGCTTTCAAGGTAGACGGGACTCTGCTATGCTCGCAGATGACTATTGGAGCCTTATTGGAGATACCCCTGAATTATAATAAAAAGCCAGTCACTCCAAAAAAATCATGCTTGTTCCAAATAAAAATTAAAACATTAATTTGCCGTCGTGATTTGAGACATGGCTGTTTATGTTGATCGAGATGGGACCAAAAGTGTTCATTCATGTAATTTTATTACATCTGTGGCGAAGAATAATGATCACATAATGCGACCTCAGATAAAATAAAAACTTGTAAATGTGAGTAGTGTAATTGTTTCAAATGAGACCTGAAACAATAATTATTGTATTACATATTTGTGTATGTGTACTTTGATTACCTGAAACAAGAGCCAGGTAAGGTCACTCACATTTAGGAGCATAAATACAGGCCTGTGTCTTCACGATAGTAGCATCATTAACACGTTGAACGCCATGACCTTATATTATACCTTATATTTACCCTACGGCAGATTCTTATGAAAAACAGTATACATACATAGCTTGATAAAATACATTAATTACAAGTTATGATTTATAAAAAAACTGTTTTCTATGATGGCGTTTAACGTGTTAAAAAAATACTTTTTAGCAGTTCACCAAACAATCCTTCATAAATTAAACATAGAAATGTAAACAAGAAACTCAAAGTTCATTGAAAATGAAAATCGATCCATCAGTATCTTTGTTCGTCACAACTTTGGAATGGCATCAAAATATGTAGTGGAAAAGTTGGATTCTGCAGGGAAAACCCTTAGGGCCTGTCCCATACGAGTATATCACAATGTTCCTAACAAGTTTGTATATCATACAAAAGTACTTACGAACATTTGTCAATATGGAAGAGTTATAACTTTAACAGATATTTAGAAAGGGAATTGTTTGACTTACTACGTATAACCTAGAACTGATGAATAATGCAAAGATAATGTTGATGGTCGATGAGCAGAATCAAGAAATTATTGATATCCGAATACTAATCCTTTTTTTTTATCGTGGTAAAATCATCAAATGAGTCCTCCCACCCAGGGCAGAGCGGGAGGGACTGTCAAACTCGTACTGACTAAAATCCACGGTGTCCTTCAACAGCTCTTTACGTTCCGGGGTAGTCACGGTAATTCGTACAATCCCGCTAACTAATATTAACATGCGAAAATAAGTATGTTAAATTTTCCCACCTAAACCTTCGTAACGACGATCCTGAAATTTTGCATATACGGTATACTATCGTGTGCTTAAGCTATGTACAGAAACGGACATAATTACTTTTCATCACAAAACACTGCACAAATTAATTTTTCAATCAAAATTGATTGTTATAAAATAAAATTCCGTGCTCAATAAAAATACTGGAACACAACACAATAGTTCCATAACAAACTACGACTTGTCGACGAGCAAGGTGTCCGATGCGCGTGTAATATTTATTCTTGGTACACAAGAGTTAGTGATTGGTGATCTTGTTAGTGAGCCTGCGAATAAATTCCTACCGTCAAAAAAAGAGGTTTTTTGTAAAAAAGAAAAAAACCTATTTAATTGCCTATGTGTCACTACTTACCAATGATAACAAAACACAATATCTATAATACTCGTAATACACTTTATTAAAGGGCTGAAAACCAGATTTTTTGTAGTTCTGAAAGCAATAAATAGTAAGATCATTGGGTTAACTAATTTATTCACAGAATCTATGGGAGAATCGCTATGACAGCTCATAAAAAGAATGTCAATTGATTGGTGATTCAAATACTTAATTTATTAATTTAATATGACTATCATTATTATGTTTTTATTAAGAAAATTAATGATAGTCATTGACTACGTTTTTTATGTAGTTACTCAAAACTCTCACCGAATCGAGAAAAGTGAGAAGGAAAGCTTTAAAGTGAGAAATTGCAGGCTTATTGTATGAAATACGACAACACGGTTGGCGCAGTGGCTGAACGATCAACTACTGTGCACCGTGTCGCAGGTTCGAACCCGCACGGATCAAATATTTGTATGATCTGCAAGTGTTTGTTCCGGATCTGGGTGTTTGTGTATGTGAGTTTCTATGTTTATAAACGCACCCACAATACAGAAGAAATTACTAGTGTGGGGCAACGTTTAAAAAAAAGAATCGTGGTCTTAAAGTCGCTGACATAATTTCATCCGGTTAATTACTTCATAAATACAATTATCATTAACCCAAAAACCCGCAATGACATTTTAGTAAGGCAATAAATCTCATAGATCAATATTGAAGTATGTAATAGGTACTTAATATTTAACATGCGTGACGGCATTTCGACAATAACGAAGTGACACACAGTTAAAACACGTAACTGTCGGTGATATTATGTAATTTTTCGTGTTAACCAACATTTTTAACTGGATTCTATTTCAAAAGGAATAAGTTGCAAGTAGGCGGTTCAGTAAGCGTATGTGTTTGTACTTATTACTTCTTTTGCATATTTTTCTTCATTTTCAAAAGTTCTGGCGAAATTAGGTGCGTCCTGGCTGGAGGCCTTAAAATCTTAAGACATCCACAGAAAAGTCCGGTTGAGCAGTACACAACCTACTAGAGGCTGACCTGCGAGAAGCCATACAAAAAAAAAAAGAAAAGAAATTAGTTGCCCATTCCTGTGTGCACTTGATTCCTAAAAAAAACTAGTATATTTATTCCTGTAATACGAACATATATAGTTTAGTAACTAGTTTTACTTAATATGTTTATGGGGCATGCGGTGCTAGCCTGTAAGAAATTGTTACATTAACTTGAGTTTATGGTAGATCATTACTTTTAATATTAACAGTGTAAACAATTGTTGGTTGGCCAGTATAAAGGAAAATAAAAATTAACTAGTTTACGATGGCTTACAGGTTACGCTCCGTTCTAGTATATTATGGCTGGGAAACCTGAACGGAAACACAATATGTAAAAAACTGCTGAACAACCCGAAAAGGAAATAAACACGAAAAAAAAACATGGTGATAAAGTTTTTGCTTTTAAATTACCATTATTTCCCCTAAATCTGGTAGGAAGAATTAAATAAAACCCTTTAAAATAAACCTAAATTAGTTATGTAAGTGGTAACTTACCCGACCTTTGAATAGTGTGCATTAGAAGACAAAAAAAAACGTTGTGCTGACCTCAAATAAAAAAGGCAGCATGTTTATGGTTAATGTCAAAGTTGATCAATAAAATCACCAAAGACTGTTCAACTTTTAGCAATTACTATACACGCATAAATAACTGAAATAATCAGAATTACTAAGTAAATTAAAAAAAAGTTCAAAATTAACAAAAAATGCACATAAAATAAGTAAGTAGAATTTTTTGTTAATTTTAACGTCATTACCTCACATTAATTAAATAAGCTGTAAGCATGTTACGTAGTGCTTAAGATAGCGTACTGAAACTTTAATAAGTTTCTACTAATGATAAGCCCAGTCGCGATGTATCGCTTGCTTGGTCTTTAGTAAGCAGTCAGACAGGAACACAAGAGGCGATCACGGAAACAGTGTGGGAAACAACTTTTCCTCCTAACTATCTATCTAAACTTTTAAAATATCGGATACCATAATTTGCGGATAGATAGGAGCCTTATAAAATCTGCCAGTTTTTACGTAATAAATTGTTCCGGTTCGAGGAATATTGAATGTTACAATTTCCTTTTTTATAGTAGGCGGTGTGTGTATTTTTAAATCAATAAACTGTAGCGTTTACTGATAAGTGCATTAATTTAAACGCTACGATTATATGCTCATTTATTTTATAAATGTAATGCTTTAAGCTGCTTCTGGTTCGACTGGAAGCCGACGCCAATATAGTTGGGAAAAGGCTAGGTAGATGATGAATGCTTTAATGCACGGATAATTTATATGTTCAACAAACCGATGGTAAATTTTCCATGTTTATTACTAAAAGCGACTGTTGTTCTAAACCAATTTTGTGATTAAGCTATCAGAAAACAAAATTAAAATGTTACCATGGTTACTTAGAACCCAGGCGTAATATGCATGACACGGACATATACTGCGAATATAAGTAACAACACTAACTATATTATTTGTAGTAATTAGTTAAAACACCTTTAATTGTATCATTAGGTCTATAAAGCTGTTATGTCGTTACAGAAAATGCGACTACTCATCGTGCTTGTGCTCTTCGGAGCAGCAATGGCGAGGGAAAGCGACTGGCATCCGATCGTGCCAGAATCTACTGTGATGTACTCCACCTACCATTCTTCAGAAAGGTCCTTAGATTCCAGGTAACTACTTCGCTTTAAGAAGTACTAAGTCAACATAACGCCTTTCCCAAACGGTTTAATAACGGTTTAAACGCTCAATGTTAATTAATCATTAACATGGAGCGTGTAATTACGAGTGGCTCAAAAGCAAAGATTTACAGAGGAAAATGTAAAGTTGTTACTTCAGATGTGAAAATAAGCTATTTGTAACCAGAGAACTGTTAAGTACTAAGTACTTAAGAGTCCAGTACTACATTTAAGCTCTTTACTCGAACTTTCAATCTTTACATTGAATCCAAACTAAATGCGCCAATGTTCAATCATTCAGACTTTATTCCAGGAAAATACTTGAACTGTTTTTATTTCCTAACATAACTTTTCTTTCCAGTCCGCAACTGAAGATTGTGAATCGACGGCCTATCTCGCAATTTTCGTCAGGCAACAAAGTGAGCCTGTTCAATCCTTCGAGCCAGATGACTGATACCTGCAGCATCCACAAGGTCTCCATGAACCAGGAACTGTTCTTCCAGTATATGGAGTACGAAAAAGACATTCCAGACCTGAAGGAGTTTACTCTATGCATGTGGACTAAGTTCCACAACCATTCCAGTGATCATCCTCTTTTCTCTTATTCCGGTGAGTATATTTACAAAATCTTTTGCTACTGTATGAACCTTTCTATTGTCTTTCCACTTAAACAAGAGACCTCGTCTTCGTCTTCTCAGTCAGTACCTGTCATGATGTGGCTTCCCATTAAGACAGACTCAATGGGTTGCAAGCTTGATCCAATACCTACATGCTCTGTCTGTTTTAATTAGCTAAGATTGATTGGATATGATATGATATGAATATCTTGCTAGGTTAAGAAACATGAAAATAAATTAGTTTGCCATCAGCTTCATACAAAACGGATACAAATATACTAATTTCATTATTATCATTTAGAGCAGGTCTTCTGCTTCCATACTTCTCTTTTACTCATAACCAGATTTAGGTACTGTCTTCCTATTACAATGATTTTTCTATCGTTTATTTGTCTTCCTCTACTCGTTCTCACAAAACTTCTCAACCATAGTGTACTCATTCCTCAATACTTCTTATATATCAACAAGCTTAAGTTTGTAATTTTTTTTTCAAAGTAACTGATGTCAATATAGTCGGAAAATTAATTATTTTAATTGCAATGGCTGCCGTGACTGATATTTATATAATTGAAACTGTTTTTCCCCTCCTTGTATTCAGGTTAATGATTTTTTCTTATGTAAGATTTATGGAACAATATATATATTTTTTTTACAATCATTCGCATAATAGACTTCCTATCTGAATAAACTACAAAAATTGCGTCCTAAATATTTATACACAGATCGACATTCGGATATTCACTGAATCTTTTGATTGCCCGAATCCCAAAAAAATATTCGGAATATACCTCAAAAGGTTTGTCCTAAATGTGGTGATTCCATGAATATTGGCCAACTTTATGTCTTCGGAAATTTTCACAACTAATTCGGTTGATTTAATGTATTCCTCCTTTGGATATGCAGAAATTTCTAAAAAGTTTCTTATTTTTATCCAAAATACTACAATACATGGTAAAATGACAGTCCATGGTAAAATCCTTAATTTCACGTAAATTACTAGATTAAGGGACTGGCCCTTCGAAATACGGTAAACTTATTTGTCTACCATAAACTCTAAATGGAGATCTATTTGGCATTATATTATTATAATATGGACAAGTGAAGTTCACAAATCACCCTATTTCCCTGGAATAATCCAACTTGGTAGGTGAGTGAAATGAGGCGCTACGTTTGTCACTTTGTCAGTTCGATAGGCCGTGAGGTTATGAGTCCGCTCTCTATCCATAATGTGTTTTTAGTTATTTTTCTGTATTTGCTGTTTTTTGTGCTGAGAATAATACTAAAATGTTCATGGTCCCTGCACACAGTGTAGTTACTATTGGGAAACTATTTAATTGCTATGTTCTATTTATGTTTAATTATGTACATCATACGGCAATTTGTATTGCGTTCGGCTGCCTTATAATTTGTAGTCAGTGACGAAACTACAAGTCACACTTCGTAAAATACAAATTAAAGTTGCAGTTTGTGCATCATATACATTAACGCGTTGCTTGTGCCAGGTTATTTAGATGATATCATAATTAGAAGCAAAGTGCCATATTAATAATTTATTTAATAAACGCGTTTTTCCGTGCATCTCTTTATTACTTCAAATAAATTAGGTCACTAGGAAACTCGTAAGGGATTTCTCAATTCGTAAAATTATGTATAAACTGTCTTGCGCAATGTTTGAAATAACATTAAACAGTTTTATATGTCGTCAATTAATATTTCAACACAATTTCCAATATGATTTCACAAAAGTTCAAAATGAGGTAAAGCTGTTAATGAAGTTTAAGATTAAAGCAAAGTAGAAATATCACAATTTTGTATCAAAGCGATTGAATTAGGCTCTTACTTATATTAACTTTTATATAAAACACGCAATAGCCGTAACTCGCTTTGATTCTACATAAAAATGTAAATTGTGTTCGAATTAATAATAAATGGGCATTTTTACCTCTCAAAAGTAAATACATTTTTATTATACGTACATATTCAAAATAAAAAAAAATTAAGGGCATAAAAAAAGAAGTTTATTAAAGAGAATTGCTACATGGATAGAAATTGAGAAACACTTGATTTGGACCAGTTACAGCTGTCATATTGCTATTCCTGTTGCCGTATTGGATGCGATTATGTAATAACCCTACACTTGCCTCACAAGTCACAGCAAATAGCTGCTTAACTATAAGTGTATGACGGAAAAAAGTACTCCGACCCACTAAAATCTAAGAGTATTTTTTCGTTCTATTATTTCTTCGAAAGTGTATTGAAAAGCATCTTTCGATAAAAGTCGGCATTTTGCTATTGTGTCATAGTATTGAAAAATAACGAACACGTATTATTTTTTTCAATCATTGTATATTGACGAACATAAAACACATCAAAACTCGAAAGTAGGTCATGACGTCAGAACTCAACAAAAATTATTCAAAGTGGCTTATTGAATTTAAAAGCCGTATCTGCGTTCATTTTCATTAACATTAAAAAGCGAAAAAAAATTGATGATGTAACTGACGCACTAATTAGATTTATACAGTCATCTTGTCTAGATACTGCCTTACTAATAACTGCCTTTCTCAGTTAGTTGAAAAAAAAACCGCGAGGGCGGTTTAATTATTTGTAAAATAACTTTTTGTTTATTACTGTGCCCTTCAGAAACCTGACTAAATATGAAAAAGGTTTTGTTACTAGATTTTCGTATACTGTGTTGTTCCCTGGAGGTTTCTATATGAATTAATTATCACATTTATGTGTGCCAAGGTAAAACATTATCTAAAGGAAGTATTACAATAATGTGTTCCACATAACACTAAAATTAAAATGTTTTGACATCAAGAGTAAACTAACTAAACTATTTTGGAAGATAGTCTTCTATCAAAGAAGTAAGAGTTGGCTTCTAGTCTCATCGTATAATACCAGAATTTTACGTGGAGCTACAGCGTATCTGACCTCAATACAATTCTTTAGTTACTTGTAAGATTGGTTGTCAGACTGGGTTTCTCTTAACCCGACTCATTAAAATAATTCATAGACAAAAGTAATAATACCCGTTTAAAAGAAATGTGTACAAATTAGGTGTACTAACAATACATAGGTATAGCAAGAAAATTAAAAATGGGTCAAATTCGCGCAACAAGCGTTATTTTTTTTTAATCACAATTTTTGGATGAAGAAGATTAAACTTCAAACGGTATTTTTTCACAGTTGGAGAAAGCCCGAGAGAGATTTCAGCCTGGATATCAAACACTGAGGAAGCCAGTTATTTCAGCATGGCTGTTCATGGACAGACATTCTTCAGGCTAAACTACCCTCTAAAGCTTAACACGTAAGTATCGAAAAACTTTAAACACAAAGATGTATTTCAGGAGAAAAGTTCAAGGCAAACTTAGTTATGATGGGGCCTGTAGAGGGCCACAGCCTGCCGGGGTCGCGGGACTAACGAATTACCGTGACCCCAGTACGTAAAGGGCTATTGAAGGACACCGTGGATTTTAGTCAGTACAAGTCTGACAGTAGGGTGGGAGGACTCATTTGATGATTTTACCACGATAAAAAAAAGGCAAACTTAGTCGATCTGTTGGTGTACAGTGTGAATTTCAGCTGTTCACTTTTACATATCAAAATATGTTTAAATTAAACAGGACGTTCAGTAATATTTTAGAAAGTCCTACTTACTTTCTACACCAGCTAAGCTTACTATCAATATATTTAATTCACAGCACTGAGACAATAGTGCAATTAGGTGCGCGTGATTTGCACGCATCCGTGTGTCGCCATATCCACTCACACGTCAATCGCCACGCTCTGATTGGCTGCAAGAACGCGTTCTCATTAACTACACACACACACCTGTAGTAAATTGACGGCCGTGATTAGCACGTCAAAGTCGAATGCGTGTTGAATGATTGCAAAAATGAGGAGTGCCCGTCACTTTGATTTATAACCATATTATTCGCTGTGAAGCGATATATTGAGCATTTATCTTGTAAACACGTTTTCAGAAAAAGTTTGTACTCAAACAATGTTTTATAAAGCTTTTCAGTACATTATAGTTGCTGCAGCGAATGATCTTGTTACACAAACGTTAGTTCTGTTTTATGGAGAGTACGTGAATAAATGTGGACGGATATAAATATACAATAATGCAGTGCATTTTAAAATGAATACGACCATGTTACTGTGAAAATAAACAATACAATAAATTATAATAAATCTTAGTCAGAGCAATTGCCACTGGAACAGCGTGTCTGAATCAATGACAGCCCATTGTTACAGAAAGTTGCCTAAACCCTCGCAGTAGTTCATAATCCGGTTAGTAATTAACGCCATTAAAAATGTATCAAAGAATAATCCATGACAGCGGAAACTTTCCCATTAAATCGCTCCTTTTATAGCGTGCACTCATTTCTCGAGTTGTTTTATTGCAAATCAAATTCTTAGTTGATATTCCTTGAAATTTTGCCTCGCTACAAACATTCGAAAAGCGAGCAGCTTTTAAATAATTGAACTAAAAAATTCCCAACTACGATTCACGGATGAATGTTGAAAACCCGTTCCACGAATATTTCCTATGCAAATTTACTCTCAAAGAGAGCCGTAGTATCTTTTAAAAGATTTCGGAATAATGAAATCAAATTCAGCAGTGAACTGAACTTGAGCAGTGGTGACACAAAGGGAGGAGGCCTATGTCCCAGCAGTGGGAACATTAATAGGCTGATGATGAGATCAACTTCAGATAGTTTTGCAGAACTTTCACGTGTTTTGTAGTAAACGAAGTAAACTCTGGAATTTACAGACGTAAGCTTTCGAGAATTTTCTATACAGATGGGTATAAGTTTTAACTGCATACTTATGTTTCTTGACAAACAAGTGTGTATGAAAGAAACCATAGGTACATTATTTTCGCTATATAGATTAAAAGGCGATCTCTAATAAGGCACTACAGAGCCATATTTGTTATTTTCACACAGTAAAATTAATTTAAATTAAAACTTGTAAATATTTGACAGCTATTTACGACGTTGCCAACTTTGTGGTTACGCGCCCTTAATAATTTACAAGCCGTGCTTTCAAAATTCCGATGTAGAAAGACCTATTCGACATGTCGTGTAACACATAAATGTACAATATTCTCTTAACCATCCCAGCCCCAGTTATTGTTTGTTTGCAAAACTTCAAAAATAGTTGATATTTGAAAATGCTATTTTGTCCCAATGTAGGAGTAGTTTGAGATATCCTAAAAATATATATGAACCTTACCTAATTTTTATCAGCGGAGTGAAATATAAAAGGCAGTTTTATATTGATTGTCACGTCCGGAGGGATTCGTGCTTTACTTTGTACACTATCGTGCATTCAAATATATTCAATGGACGTGAAAATCTCTGGGATCACCGTTTCCGTGTAAGTAATACAAACCGGTTTTAAAGTGGGTCGTTTTTACTACACTTGAGACAACGTAACTTATGTAACGGTTATTAGTGTTAGACAATATCGAAATCGAAACTGCCCGTAATGAGTTTCGCGAACAGTCATCATTCATTCAATTGTTAACTAAGATTGAACTGCACTGTAACATTACGTCACGAAGAAATAGTTACTAACATTTATTTTCAAGAACTTTTGTTTCTAGAAGTGTGAAGGTCAATTTCTATTTCAAATAGAAATTCGTTAAGAACTGAACTGAAGTTGCCTTTTGATATGGTATTTATTTATATCTCACAAAGATTTGGTCAAAGTTGGTAAAATTTCCGAAATTTAACTTATTTTGATCAAATCTTTGTGAGAGCGAATGGAGCTATGTTTTGATCATTCTTATATTTAAAGTTATACTTGTTATTGTCGCGAATCATATTTTGATCAAGTTACAACTTGTCACTAATAAGCAAATTGCAAAAAACACATGAAAATTTGAATTTCGCTGGCTACTACGGAGGAATCACCATAACATTAGCTTAACTGAATTTTTGTCTGAATTCGATTTTACAGATTCAAGATAATTTTAATTTAAGGAAAAAGACTGACATTTTAATCTCATATTCTCTGTAACTTTATCGTATTATGAGATGATATATTATGTATTATGAACTGCATGAGTGCTGAACCGTTTAAGTAAATTGTGTCATATAATACACAAAGTGCTCGTATTTAAAATCTTCATATTTTGCAAGCATAATGTTTATTTTTACGCTCTCTTTCACTTGTAGGACAATAGACACGTCAGCTAAACATTTTGAATGTCAGTATAATTCAAATGCCTTGAAGTGTGCAAAAATGTATTACAGCATTATGGATTTGGTGCTGAAAGTACTCGTAATCATGCCATTTGTGCATATGCTGGAGTGTTCATGGTGCCCAAAACCTGCTACATTATTATACAAAATGCATTTACAATCAACCCGGAGTTTGATTAGTTAGTATAGGTAATTAGGTAGTGAGTTTAGTAAAGCAGAACCGCCTACGTATAATCTAAAACCGTACTAATTGATTGATTCAATAGATAGATTCAATTCAGACGCACGCACGCAGAAAACAACATCACTACACAGAACCAAACTATCCGATAAGTAGGTATTACTGAAGCAGAAAATATCCTCTAACTCTAACCTCTTTTCAAAGAAAAATGTTTCACGACAAATATTTACATAAAGAAAGTTTTCATTCTTTTCAATGGAGCACACAGTAAACACAGTACTTTATTCGTACAACCCTTTCAGAAAAGGGAACTATTTGTAAAGATTATGATTCCGTACACTATGGTTATAAAAAAAATTTGGTTTGAAGATAAGATTTTCTAAGGACAACGCAAATAAAGTTTTTACCAAATAATTTCAACGAGCGAAGGGTTTACCGACAGATTTACCTAAGAAATATGACAGGCCTGTTGGTCTAGTGGTTAGTGACCCTGACTGCTATACCGGAGGTAGTGGGTTCGATTCCCACCAAGGACAAATGTTTGTGTGATGAGCACGATCATTTGTTCTGTGTCTGGGTGTGATTTATCTATAATATGTATGTATTTAGAAATATATAAGTATGTTTATCAGTTGTCTAGTACCCATAACACAAGTTCTGCTTAGCTTGGGACTAGATGGCGTTGTGTGATAGTTATTTTATTTATTTATTTATAAAGGAAATATTACTTATTTACCACCAAAAGGTTAGCAAAGCTTATTACACAAGCACAAATATGTGTGTGCTAACAGGTAGACCAAATGGTTACATCAGTATTGTAAATGTAACATAGAGCCAATTACAGGTATTCAGTGATAAGAAGAGATAGAGAACTAGGGACAGAGTACATAACAAGGAAATGTGTTGAAAAGAAATACATAATGTATTATCTTACACATCACACATAATCCTACTGTTACGAAGAACATAAAAAACGGCAAGGAATGTTGCATCGTGCTGTGATTTACCGGATTTCTTCGCTTCCATTTAATTGACATCCACATATTACATAAAGCGATTAACAATGGCGACCACGCACGACAATTTCTTTTTTTTTCCTGTGTGTAAACTGACGGTAACGGCGATGTACACGCAATATGCGTAAGAACACTTTCTAGCAGTCATCGACCTCAGTTTCTCGTATTTTGAGCAGACGTTGTTAAATATTGATTGCTTTGTCACTGTTTCAATTATAATTATCGACTAATATTCACCCCTGCTTCGGCTGATTCTTTTTTATCAACCTTGTCTCGCTACTTCGCGTTGGTTTCCCCCCGTCTACAATTCCACCTATGTTTTCTATCCCTTTCGTGTTAAGGGTTCTTACGACTTGATAAAACAATTCGAGATAGTACGCAATACTATGTGAAAAAAATCAAAAGTGCGCTAGAACTCATCGGCCATCTAAAAAAAAATTGAACAAAACAAACTATAACACCTATTTTAATAAATTTACATATACACTTAACTTTATTTAAATACTAAAAAAATCTAAAATGACTATAAAATGTACAGGGTGTCAAAAAATTCATCCCCATCGCTGTCAGTGGGGAATGTGCCCTAAATGCTGGCAGCATTGCCACGTCGGATGGCAATTCTGATCCTTTGACCAAGAAATTGGCCAGCCCTCTGGTCACGCGAAGCGTCGACTATACGCTTTTGTATTTTTTTTTAGCGTGGTAAAATCATCAAATGAGTCCTCCCACCCAGAGCGATGTCTTTAACTAAAGATAATTTAGATATGTCTTGATATAGCAATTTGTAATCCGAGTTATGTCTGGAGCAGTGGCATACGAAATGCGTATACGCAGGTTGCATAGCAATAGAAAGACATACTCGGCTCGGCCTATCGGTTCGATCCAAAGAATTTCGCAGATCTAATACAACGTAGCAACGTTTTAGCCTTTGTACAGTCACGAGCTGTATACACTTAACTAAATTCAAACGCGGGTTTCTCGTGAAATACTGGCTTCTACTTTAATATAAAACCTATTTCGTAATAGTATGGCTTCCAAAATAGAAGTTTTATGAAAACGCAAAAGGTAAATCAATAATGGTAGGAAAAAATCGATTTTGAATTCTGCTAAGTGTATACATATTATTGCTCGTGACTGTAATCATTCGTAATATTTGAAGCAAAGGGAAGGGATGTCAGTTACAAAATCGTAATCATGACTACGAAAGTATACTGAGAACAACTTCGTATACTAAGAAATATATTTGTCTTCAAAAGTACTATAGTACTGTCTATTTTTGTTTTATTGGTTAGGGTTTCAAAATATGAATAACTATATTTATCATATATACATATTCTGTGTAAACAAATATAGGAATTCATTAGCCATTATTCAGTAACCACAAGTAATATCATGTTTCTATACAAACTAAAGAGCACTTGTAACCTGGTACGCAGCAGCCAGCAGCTATTAATTTGCCTAATTAGTATTTGATGTGGTTCGACGAATAGGATGCATAAAGCAATGCGGTAACACCAAGTATGTGACATATGACATCGGTTGAACGATGAATATAATAATATAAATTGGTAGTTATATGACATTTGCGATATGTATATGCATATGCGAGTACAACATTATTTTTGTTTATACGAAACCCGAGGCACCTGTCTGGTCTTTTTGTGTAAAGAATTTATGTATAAAATTTCAAATCTGTATCATGAAAAAATATAAAGTTATAAACCTGTTATGTTACCTGGTTGTCCGTTTAAAATATGCTAATTTCGAGGCGGGATTCGCTACCCTCGATCAACTCGCACCTCCTCTGTCGTACAGTCATTGATAATAATTTGGCAAAAGGAACCTAACCGTAAAGTGATTGTATTGTAATTAACTGATGATAAAATTAATTAAAATTATGTGGAAAAAATATAACATGGTGTAAAAAATACTAGAATCGATTCAGTTACTGATTCTGAACAAACTATATTTAGGTTTAGCATATACAACAAAAAATAATGTTGCATGTGTTGACCACTTTCTTGTAGTATTTATTTTAAAGGTAGTTTTCGTCGAATTCATCATAATTATGTGACAATCCAAAATCCGGATTTATTCTGGTTTACAATTTAGTTGTCATCTATGTAGGTACACCAATAATGAGAGAGAGAGCAAAAGATATATTTTGAACTGCCTCTCTCTAACGCCGCTGCGCAGCCAAATTCATTCTTAGCCTTATTTTTTTGTTTCCGTTAAACGTAAAATACGATAATATAGTTACTTTTCTTAGATTTTTTTTTATTCGGACTAGACTCGCTTCTTATAAGTTCTATATTTAATCATTATTTATTTGCATAAACTAAGTTCCACTGTAGAATTTTGGTAAAATAATAATTTGCTATACTTAGCCCGTACTATATTTATTTGATTTATCAGTACACATATTTTGCGGCATAATCGATCAAGTTGTATGGTTTGTGGAAATCAATTATAGTGATAACAAATAATGGACAACATTTTTTCACTTCCGTTCACATCATCCGGAATTCTTTTATTATTATCTTATCTATAATATAAAATAATAAATTGGAGGTTGATCAGAATCCAAAAGTTATTAAGTGTAAACAATATCACCTCAGGGTTGGATAATGGTAATTAAAATTCCGAATAAATAGACCGTGTAGCCACAAATAAATTAAAATAACGAAACGTAGGTGAAGTATTGGTACACATATCGAAAGCCCTCCCACCCTGGCTGTCGGTGAGGTGGACGCTATCCTGTCCCTCACAATACAACACTCACAGTACTAGACATATACTACTGATTTCAAAATACTTAAAAATTACCTTAATATGTAGCTAAATCCGGTTTGAATTCTTAAACAGCGGTTATAACTGACACGTCATTCAATAAATCTCTTAAATCACACACGTTATGCAAGTAGTGGATGTGCATAAATGGACGGTTGGACAAGTTTCTGTGACATAACAGACATTTAGACCATAGTAATTAGGGACATAATATCTGTCTGTATGTCATTGTCTTTGACTAGATTTTTAATACATATTTGAAAAATATGTTATGGAATGAGGTCTGAATTATCAAAAATGATACTTTCATGGGTAACTGCCTGAAAATAATGGAAGGACACGTATTTTTTTTATTTGCATAATAAACAATGTATTACAATGTGTTACTTACTTATCAGTCAGACTGTTATATTTTACACGAACACCTATTTTTTTTAATTCATGTTGAGATCTTTGACCAGACCTGTAAGGAATGCCTGTATTTTGAGAGTCTATTGATTCCTCCCAAAGAACACTATGCTTGTATGACTAACTTATGTTTATTAAAAATATTGTGTGCAATGTAATAAATCAATAATTTTATATTATACTAGCGACCCACCCCGGCTCCGCACGGATGCAATCTCTTCTATACTATGCATGTTTTATACATATAATACCTTCATCTTGAATCACTCTATCTATTAAAAAAACCGCATCAAAATCCGTTGCGTAGTTTTAAAGACCTAAGTATACACAGGGACAGACAGACAGACAGCGGAAAACGACTTTGTTTTATACTACGTAATGATATCTCTATGTATGACAAAACATTGCTTACTACGATTACAATGTCAGATTATTTTTAAACTCGAGTTAAATTTTGTTAATGATTGTATTGTGAATATAAATGAGAATAAAAAAATCCCTCAGCTAGTAGATGTTACAACATACAACGGGTCTAAAACGGCCTCTTTGCAATATTCCTAATGATTCACTTCTTAAATTACCAGCAACGTCATTAGTACATTATGGCACAAGCAGAATTTCATGTCATATCTGAACATATGACATCATTATGACTTATAGCATGGACTTTGAAGAATTGCTAATGATGTTGATAGAATTTCGCGTAGTGTATCACTTTTAGGAATATTGCTTAAAATGCCCGTTTTAGATCCGCTGTATAAACTTTAGAATTTAACAACACTATTCTTATCTAGTTTAATTTTATTGATAGATATCTAAATGTAGAAGAATGTCTAATTAACAGCAATAAGATTAATGCGTACAGGATACTGATACATTGCAATAACATCAGTTCAACTTCAGCTGTTAATTACAACATAGTTAGGTAACCGAGACAAACACCAATAAATTTTAACCGTGATTTACATGCTACAGAACTGGATTTCATACAGGTTGGATTACTACTTGTATAAGAGTTGCTTTATTTGAAAAGCATAATCATAATACATCATTTATATCAATGGAGCAATTCTGCAATACCATTTTTTTTCAATAACTATCTGTTCCCCGCGGTTTCACTTGCTGCTCGGCTCCTATTGGTCGTAGCGTGATTTTATACAGCCTATAGCCCTTCCTCTATAGTAGGCTGTCTAACACATCCTTTTTTTTTAAAAAAAAAAACGTTGCCCCACACTACGAATTTCTCCTGTGTCGTGTGTACGTTTACAAACATATAAGCTCACATACATAAACGCCCAAACCCGAAACAACTACTTCTTCGTGCGGGAATCGAACCCACGACACGCAACGCAGCGCACTGCGCTAACTGTGCCGAGTCTTTAAGTGATTCTTGAGATTGGTGCATTAAATCAAACAAATTAACAAACTCATCAGCTTATAAACATATTTTATATGTATTTAAATATAACCCGGTTTGTCATGAGTGCTTATTATTTGTTGTGAATTTCATATTTTATTACAATTGGAAACTTGTACAACACGTGGTCATTATAAACAAGTTACCAAAGAGTTTAAAGTTACGAACAATACAGTAATGTACGGAATTTCAAGAATTCTAATGATTCTTTTTTAGTAAATCTAAATTATCTATAATATCTTATAAATAATAGATAAGATATTGTAGGGACCAAAATTACAGCACTAATTCATAACTTCATATATTTTTCAGATGGTATCATTCGTGCCAGTCCTGGAACGGAAAAACCGGCGAGTGGCAAATTTGGGTGAACGCCGAACGTGTTGGCAGAGGATTTAACAACAGAGTAAGCCACATTACCACACTATTATAACAGTTAAATAACAGATTCGGAAACAAATTACATTATTCATGCAACCCTTTCCAGCTCGTCGGCCACATCATAAAGGGAGGCGGTTTGGCAATATCCGGCCAGGACCAGTCGCTGCTTTACAAGAAAGATAATATAGAACCAGTTGCAAGTGAGTGTTGGATCACGAGATTTGTAATGTCGCAAGTAGAACCTTCTAACATGTCATTTAATAACTTAACCGTCTTACAGAACAATCCGGTTTGTTGGGAGAGATCACAATGCTCCAGTTGTACCACGTGGCCCTGACAGCAGGGAAAGCGCACAAAGACCACAAGCATCACCACGTGCATCACTTCAAACACGACGGAACTCCTTTGGAGTCTTCCACAGAGGCTGTAACAGAGCCCCCCGCGCCACAGCCACAGCCTATTGGAAATGGAAACTTCTTAATCGGTGGTCAGCTTCAAAGAGTGCCTAACCTAAACTTGGCAGGAGCCCAGCAAATGGTCCCAGTGCAGCTGCCGAACGGTCTACAACTCCAACAAGAATACCTGAACGGGCAGCTAGCCAACAGACTCGTTTCCGAACAACTGTTGAACAGCGTACAGCCTACTTCTGACCAGTTTAGTGGTGGAGCTTCTGGCCAACAACAACTATCTCTGGTGCATCAGCTTGGACAGAGTCAAGGCTTCCCCAGGTCACCGCTTGGTCCGTCGAAGAGCACAACCGTACTATTATCTGGGTCCCTGTTGAACCCAGCTAATGTGAAATATATTGACGATTCACTCTCTCACAATTTGTTCAAGAGGAATTCTAAACGTGATAAGAGAGATAACCCCGAAAAGGAACTGAAAGAAGAAGTCGAAACAACGGGTATGTGTATACTACATGTATTATAGCAAGTCTCCTAATAAACATTTTAGAGGGTAGTATGATGGTTAGTCCAAACCTGATGTCAAAAGTGAAACATTCCAAAAGTAAACATTTCGTAGGGAAATAAGACGGGATTTCATGGAATATTTCTACATCATGACTTTTTATTTTACGTTTTTTTTTACCGCTATAAGGTTTCATAAAAGATAGAAATCATGAACAACGCGTAGTTGACGTCTGACATGAGAAAAATGATGTTGATACAAGAAAACTCGGTGCTGGAAACAATATGTAGCGAGATGAGTTGCCGTTAATCAGCTACTATCCTACAAAAGATAGATTGAAAGAAGAACATTTTCAATTATCTAAAAAAACAATTACTTAGCTTTCTGAGTGAAAACTGTACTTAGATTAAAATTTTATTGTAATCAATTTGTATAAAATATCAACGAAAGTATGGTGGGGTGGGATAAAAAACCTAGATAGGTAACAGTGTGAACGAACTGCTCTATCATAAAATCGATAACCGATCACAATCATAGTTGTAACTGTTCGAACGAAGTTGCATTCGACAGGACGACAGCTAGTCGGTTATTCGTCCCAAATAAATTTTTAAAGATCTTCGCTGGCATTAATTACGTACGTAGCCTTGCAAAGACAGCTAAAAATGGCTCCAGTTTCGATCGGGTCCGTCCGATACCCGTCAAGCGTGAACAGAAGCGCAAAACCCGGTTTAAGTCCGGCCTTTAACACACCACACCTGTAAACGAGCTCTTAGGCATTTTTTTTTAAATAACACAATTAAATTTAAATAAATAATCGACTGCGCTACCATGAACATCCGTATTCACTTTTAACGCACTCATTTTTTTCCCCCAATTCTTTATTTATTTTATTATTTAACTATTACTTTCGAATTACTTTTAATAGATATTGAGGTATTATTCTTTTTCATTAACTTTTATTAAAAGTTACTTCCAGGCAAAACTGCAGAAGTGAATACTTTTTTTCCAGTAATGTATTTATTATCAAAAATAAAGAAAGTATCAAAAAAATGCTCAACAGGAAATATACTGATTATGCTAATGTATAGCTATTAAATACGCGAAATAATCTATTATAAATTGGGTTTTTCAGGAAAGAAAAACAAACGAGGCTTAGTAGCTTTGTCCGACGGGTCAATTGTCGACGAAGCTCTACTCAGCCCTGACCCGTTTGAGGACAACAAGGAGGATGAACGCCTGTTCCAGCAGTCGCTCCTGAACGGTCTCGCCGGTTATGTTGGAAACCTTCCAGTGCAGAATGTGCAAAAGAAAACAGTAAGTGCAAAATGGGCCTACAAGCTACCGTTTCCATTAACAATACATAAGCGCGGGCGCTAGAGATAGCTTCTCTAGCGCCCGCGCCGAAATAAGTTAAGTATTTCCAAAGTATGTAAATATGAGTCTGCCGTGACCCCGGTAAGTAAAGGGCTATTGAAGGACACCGTGGTTTCTAGTCAGTACGAGTCTGACAGTCCCTCCCGCTCTGCCCTGTGTGGGAGGATTCATGTGATGATTTTACCACGTAAAAAAAAAGTATGTAAATATGAAATAAGTAGTACCTAGCTATACACTTTCAATACCGTAAGATCGTCATCTCTGAAATAAAAGACCTCTAATTACCGGTGACAAAAAAAAGTAATTTTATTAAGTTCAATGTATAAATGAGTTTTAGACATACATAAATGTATCTTCAAACATAAACCATCTTAACTTCGACCAGAATTTTGGTAAAATCCTATCATAATGGTCATGGAAAATGACTTCTTTAAAGAGAGATTATATCCAATTATCTCACTGTATCACGATTCAAAGGCTTTGTTATCTCAAAAGGATAGCTTTGTTATCTATAAAGGATATTATACGATACGGAATCTGCATGCATAATGCAACAGACTGGCGCAATTTAATAAAAACCCTTTCAGTAACAATGTCGTTACTTATAAAAACTAAATAACAGGGCAAAAGTTATCTAGCGTGCTCTGTTATGTTTTGTTTAAAAGGCTTTATGTACTAATTTCAGCTTTAGTGAATATTTTTATTTTTTTAACTTCAAGCAGGGGACTTACACTTCATCAAATTATGCTGACAATGCATCAATAAGTAGTAAAAGAGTCATAGTTTTGTCGTGCAAAAGGAGAATAATAAAATTATAAACATATTTTATGGACAGAAATCGATAATGAGCTGGACTCGAACTGCGACCTTCTGATTCAGAACGCTACATGCTTTACTAACTAGGCCTTCGCAGTCATGCTAAGCAAGATCGAAATTCGTGACGCAAGAGCAAATGCGCATTTTTTTTTAATGTATTTAAGATTCTCTGTCTGTCTTTACCGCCATAATAAAGATCATTGATTGTTATTGTATTCTTAACACTATTTTAATATTTTCTGTCACAGACAGACAGTTTCTTCGGCTCCACATAAAGTGGGAGGACCTATTTGATTCCAAATGACTTTCCAAACATAAAAAATAATATGAAGAGCTGAAATCAATTGAGTCAATCATGCAGTGCAATCACGAAAAGTAATTAATACTTCAAGAACATAGTCAATGCAAATATTTATTCCAACTCTCCTGTTAACGAAATATTTCTGTTATATTATGCTTCCACTTTATTCCTTTATTTACTTTTATCACTCAATTTATTTATTTAAAAAATGTAGCGTGATTTGCTTGCTAAAAACAAAACTCTATTCTACAGAAAAAAAAAATAGTTTTAATTAAGTTTCACTTCACATTTCGATTTGACGACTTTCACACAAAGAGTATGAAAACAACATGAATCAACAGCAAAGAAATAATCAATTTATGAATCAATAGGCACTTTTGGTATTTTTTGCGTGAGCATTAATTGATCGGAATACAAAAACAAATGAGCAGTTGGTGGTTGGTGTCACGAGTACGTGGAATGTAACAGAAAGAAAATGAACGGTTTTGCCAGTCAGCCCAGCGTGGCGCGACGCTAGCGTGACGTGTCCTTGGCGTGAGTCGTCCCTCTAATAGCCGGAGCTAGCGTGGCGTGTTTTGTGTACAGAGCTCGCTGACAAATCCTTAAGTAAAGTAACGTATTTGACGCTAACGCTTATTATAGATAAATAGATAGGTGGAATACACCTTATTATGCACATCATACAAATTACAGGTACAAAGTAGATCTTTTAGATAGGGTAACACAATGGGCGGTCTTATTGCTAAAAGCGATCTTATCAAGACAATCTGTGGATGGATTTGAAGAAGGGGGAGAAACAATTCGTAGTAGTCGTTTATTAGCTAGCTTTCCAGCTTGTCGGTGATTCTTGGAACATTTCATTATCTTGTACAGAGGCTTTATATCTACATTAAACTGTTTGTAAACAGTACACAAAGGGAAAACTAATTATGTTACGAACTCGGAGTGCTTTTCCGGGAGCCTAAACGCGGAACATTGTTTGTTCGTGTCAATTTTGTTAAATTCAGGTGTGTCTGTGTCCTAACTATGGCAATATTGATAGGTATAAGCTAAAGCGTAAAATACGGTAACTGGTTGCAAAGTCATATTTAGTTGGACTAAAAGCAGACTAGTCAAATTCACCAGTGACCGCATCTACTGCGGTGTTAGTAACAATGTTTATGGTACAAAACTATTCAAACCAAATTCTTATCAAATATATAATTTTCTTCTATGTGCACTAGAATGGGTCGCGGGACCAAGGGATTACCGTGACCCCGGTATGTAAAGGGCTAGTGAAGGACACCGTGGATTTTAGTCAGTACAAGTCTGACAGTCCCTCCCGCCCTGCCCTGGGTGGGAGGACTCATTTGATGATTTTACCACGATAAAAAAAATAAAAAAAAATGTGCACTAGAATAACATCGTCAAAGTACACAATAAGCGAAAAATACGAAAAAATCTACTAAACCATAAATTCTGAACTTAAGAGGAGATGTAGCATAGTCAGCTGTTCACAAAATTGTAAAATTTATTTCACTTTTTGGTTGTTTTATCATTACTAACATAGTTATAAGATTCTTGTTTACTAACGCATTATGGATGTTACATATCTCAATTAAAGAGTATTTCATTTAAACCTAACTGTATGGGGTAATTTTATGGTACCAAATGGCAGATATACTGCATGGAACAAAAAAACATGATACAAATCGGACCACAAACCTTGGAGTAATCGATGTACATACATTACAAAAAAAATACCGATCGTACCTCCACCTTTTTGAAGTCGGTTAAAAACAGTATCTCATGCCGAAAAATAACCGATTGCAGGTTGACGAGAGGGAGCCAGCCGAAGCCGAGGTGAAGGCAGTGATGCAGGTCTGCAGCGGCTGCGCTCTAGAACCCTTCAAGAAGGCTCTAGTCATCTCATGGAGGGCTACTCCTAAGAAACTATACAGCGGCGCACACTACTACAAGGGCTTACCGATCTGCCGAGCTTTTTAACCTGCCGTCGATTCTTACTTCAATGTACAAAGACTAACATACTTATTCATAAACGTTTTATAACCATCTTGTAGCAGTCACACAGAAAAAGAACTTGAACTCATTTGTTGATTTCACGACTCCAATACAGAAAATATTACTATGTTGATGATACTTTTTCCAGTTAGTATTTGTATAACTTTATGAGGGCAAGCTTGTTGCCATCAATACAGCACACATTCAGCTTCCAGACCAATACTAGCAAAATCCTGATGTAAACAATCAGAACCACTTTGTTCCATTTAAGGTACCAAGAACTGACTACTTTCCCAGCAGTGGAATCAGCTACCGCGATACCTAACATCAATATTCAATGTTACACATTTAATTATGGTGAAACCTTATAAAACGTTTATCAATGTCAAGTTTGTATAAACATAGGGTTATTATTTTTATTGGCAAGGAGGCAAGCTTTATCTACAACTAAACATTGTTTTTCAAATATATTTCTTATATAAACGCCATTTATTTTAAGTGTTAAAGATACGAAATATTTAGTTTTATCAAACATACTACAATTAATTGATTAGAGGCTGCCAGACGATTTGTTCTGGAACGTGTAAATTAGTCATTGGTGTTGAAACACGTAGAGTGTTTATATTATTTATTGTAGTTGTAAGAGTACATTAAATGGTTACTTGATTATTTCTTAATTTTTAAGTACGTCTTACCAATTTGTTACCATTTTTAAATAAATCATTAAAGTGTAGGTGTTATTGTTTTATTTGCTAACCTCCAACAAATAGTTGACACCGAATAATTTCAGTAATCAGTCGTTATACAATTATGATCGTTCCATCCAATTGCAATTGATTGACTTTACACTGATTTAATTTGATTTTATGCATACAATCAAATTAAATCATGATCTCATCTCTCAGCTCATCTTTCCCAATCATATCGAGGTCGGGCTCTAAAAAACCGGCGTCGTTTAAGTAATTCTTGTAAGTAACAAAATAGATATACTTACTATGATAGCCGCGTTTTTATTTTAAGTGGGACTTGACTTACCTTGGTCTTATGCACGTGTTGGTGGTGGTACTCCGAATCAATCTCAGGCTCGCTGAAGTAGCTCTGATCCTATGAAATAGAAAACAGACAAAATTAAATAAACATATCATGCTGTTTTAATATTTTAGGTGTTCAATATCATCACCTAACTGACCTATTAATAACTATGTTGAGGTCAGCTTCCAGTCCAAATATACATTTTACGCTGCTATGAGTCTAACTAACGTCTAGTCTAACAGATACTCGTATAGAAATTTTAATCGGTGAGCAATGGAGTAGAGGTTTTTAACTGATTCTCTAATCCTGTATTGATCCATAATGATGACCATCTCGATTGTAGTGTAAGTGAAGAAGAGTTGATCGAGCAGACTCACGGAAACCACCGAGGAAAACGCAAATAAATACTAAGCCGTCATATTACAAGACTAGCGTAATGATTTAGATTTTGTCGTCGGGTATTTAATACAAACCAGTAAATTCCAAATATAAGCATGAGTAGTTACTGTGAGCATTTTAAAAGACTGACGTTACCGAAGTCTGATCGAACAGTAAAAGAAGCAGATGAACTTTTATTCCTATGTTATATTTTAAGATTCCATTTATACAAAACTACCAGATACATGATATAGTAAAATATAAAGTTGACTAATAATAGAGTTTGATTTGCTTTATGCTTCTAGCTTCTGGGCAAATAGTTATAAAAACATGTCGAGTTAACTCCTTGGTCAGTAACTAAATGCATTGTGTTATTGTAGGCAAGTTAGTGCAGCCCGATATAAAGCTGAACATGCTCAACGAACTGGACTTATCGGTACGGTTCGTGCCGCTTGCACAGCAGAACAATATAGTATAGCAAATTATATTGTATTTGTTTCTGTAAATTGTTTTACATACACTCGTCAAATTCACTTATGTTTTTGCACTAAACAAAATGTGTAGAGAGAACATAGCTTTTCGCCCCTTGTATATTGCGTTTGCTTGATACCGGAAATGTAAAAGTTTTGTTATAGAGTACCTAACTAAAACAAACCGTAGAAAGAAAACTCTTAAGAGTTTACAGTAGCGGAGTACTAGTTATATTTATATAAAATGTTTTAAAAAACGAGCAAAACCTCCAGAACGGACCTCAAAAATTAAAAAAAAGAAGCGAAGTTGAAAGCTTAAAATGCAGAAAATAAAATACTTATGCTTTTTATCGTCATTGGTAGCCCACCCGAATCAACAGATCTTCTAAGTCTTAAAGTGTTTGTATACATAAAGGTATACTATCAGTTGATACATACTTGATCCCAGCTCGGTGGGCCAGAGCATGGGGGTGCGGCAGCGGCAGGCATGGCCAAGGAACCAACGCCAACAGCGCCGGGGAAGGCACCTCCTCCTATGTCCGTAGCCTCGAAGAGACGCAGCACAGAGCGGTCCCGGATGTCCCGAAGATGGGCTCTGTTAAAAAAAAAACAACTCCCATATCATATCTGAAATATTCAACAAGTACCTCACTCAAAGTCTGTATTGTATTCATGTGTACATACTCGTATACCTATATCGTTGTTATATAATACACACATCAAAAGTGTCTAGGGATCAACATATATTTTTGCAATAACTTTTCTCCTGATTGATATTAATTAAATTTTTTTTTAAGGATTCATCAAATAAAGTGTTTTCGTTTGTCACAGTAACGATAAACCAAGTCACCTTTGCATTAATAAAGAAATTTGCCATTTTCCTAATAAAGGGATTTTTGACATTTGAACCACTAACACAAAAGTTCGAAAAAAAGACTGAAATAACAGTTTTCTTTAAAATTTTATTGGGTAACTTAAACAATTAATAATCCGTGTTTCTACCGCGAACACTAACAACACAAGAACATCGGTTTGGCATACTCAAAATGAGTTCATCCAAATCACGCTGTGGAATGGCCGCCCATGTTCGTTGCAACAACAAAAAAAGGTCTTCTTGCGACTGGATACCCTCCATATTCGGCAGAGCTCTTCTCTGTAGCATATCCCATGCATGCTCAATCGGATTCAAGTCTGGCGACTGAGCAGGCCAGGGCAGGACATTGATGTTAGCTGCGACGAGAGTCTGTCTTACAACTCTTGCGGTGTGCGGTCGTGCATTATCATGCATTAACTGAAATAAGGGACCGATTTGCACTTGTAGAGGAACGATGACGTCTGATACAATCGTCTCAGCATAAATTTGAGCGTTGAGGTTGCCTCTGATCCAAATCAACTCAGTTCTTCCGCCGATCCAAATACCCGCCCATACCATGATGGTTCCACCACTATAAGGATGGACTTCCTGGCAGGATTTTAATCGCTGTTGGCGTCCAGGGCTTCTCCAGTGTCGTATACGTCTTGTATCCGGTCTCATACCAAAACGAGACTCATCAGAAAAGCACACGAAACGCCATTGTTCTTCTGCCCAATTTCTGTGTTCAAGAGCCCATTGATATCGAATCCTACGATTGTGCATTGCTATAGGTGGTACCCGTAGCGGTCTTCGGGAATGAAGGTTCACTTCATGCAAGCGGTTTCTGACTGTTTGGTCGCTAATTAAGTTCCCTGAAGAGTGATGAAGCCTCACGGCTAACATCATGGCGGTTATTGTTGGAGCTCTTCGAGTTAAGATTTGAATGTATCGGTCTTGTCTCCGTGTGGTGCAGCGATACCGTCCTCCATGGCGCTCAGCCACGGTACCAGTGCTTCGGTAACGTGTCCAAAGTCGACTGATAATACTCTGACTTGTATTCAGAGCTAAAGCCACAGTACGTTGCCGGGAACCAGCTTCTATCATTCCCACGGCTCTGAGCATTTCTTCCCTGCTTAAATGACGTCGCCGCTCCATAATAACGTTGGTTTTAATCAGTAGTAGGGAAACAGTAGCACTAATAATGTCTTCAATGCGTTGTATGTTTTTATAGGGAAAATATTGATAGCTGATTTTCATCTTTTACTCGAATTTGATTCACAGTTCCTGATTCAAATTATGAAATGCACCAAAAAGGATCCATATAAATTTATAAAATCATAAATTTATTACAAAGCCACATCTCAATCTCAAGAAATCCGCATAAAAATGCTTGATCCCTAGACACTTTTGATGTGTGTATGTTAGTAGGTTCCCACATGAAACCCGGTAAAGGCACCGCAACGTAATAGATTGGATAAAACAACCATCAAGTCAGTAGGTAAAAAAATGTAAATATTATCAAATATATTATTGGTACAAATCATTGTCGCCGTTATCAATAACGAGCAAGAAATCGTGTTGTATAGGAGACCCCTAATAATACCACCATGAACCTATGCCTATTATTATACACACCCCCATCACTAAAAACTACCGGGAATCAATCTAATGGGAATCGATTTAAATTATATTTCCATTTCCAGTTGAGCAACTCGTCAAAATTTTGAAAGGTGCTCAATTGGGAATACAATAGTTGCTCAAAGGGAATACCTTCTAACTATCACGGTTCATGAGATACAGCCTGATAACAGACGGACAGACAGACGAAAGAAAAGTCTAAGTAATAGAGTCACGTTTCCCTTTAGAAAGATTGAGATCGCTACCATGGAGGAATATGTTTTTTTTTTTTATCTTTTCGCAAATGTATACCTAATTGTATTTGAAAGTCTGAAAGAATAAGATTTTACATACAAAGGTTTCCACCCCCTTAAAGGTGTGAAAAAGGGAAAAAATAACTATTCGCCATCTTAGATGGCCCGCCATATTGGATTAAAAAAAACGTCACATTATTTTTCGAGTTCCTTTCAACTTTCATTTGATACCCATATTGTAGAAGTGCAAAATAACGATTCTGCCATCTTGGATGGTTCACCATATTAGATTTAGAATGACGTCACATTATTATTCGAGTTGCTCTCAACGAGCCCTTTCATTTGATACCCATATTGTAGAAGTGCATGAAAAATAACTATTCCGCCATCTTGGATGGTCCGCCATATTGGATTTAGAATGACGTCACGTACCTTGTCATCCCAACTATACGTGTATACAAAATTTCAGCACAATCGGTTGAAGATATCTACTTCACAAATGATTTCCACCCGAGCAAACATACATACATTGCAAATTAAATAAAAGCTTAAAATAAGCTTATGGTGGGTCATTTGAATAATGAAGATACTTTTTCGATTGTAGATTACTTAATTTGTTACAGTGAAAATCAAAAGCTTTTTATTTTATTGGCTGAAAGCAGTATGCTCGAAGCTCGACTTTTCCAGTTTTTTTGACGAAAAGTAAACTGGAACTTTGATGTTAATTTGAAGGAAAAAAATAGTTTCTCCACCAACCAATTACTATTGGGGCTACCACTATTGTACCACTAGAGGCGCTTTATAATTTTCCAAACCATAAACGCACTAAATACTGCAATTACACTGTAAGGTAAAATACAGAAATCTCATTATGAGGTTATTTAGTGCTTACGTAAATTACAGATCAAAGTTTGAAGAAAGGTTTGTGTCGACATCGTCATGATATCTTACGTGAGTTGAAATGTTTATCAATACACCCAACACACAAGAAGAAAATAAGAAAAGAGTTCACGCCACGACTGAAGTTAAAGCAGGAACGAACAGTTACAAGTCAGTCACTTGAATTGCCCTTTGCATTCCAGGGCCACGGTTAACTTTATAGACGGTCCCGCAATCAATGTCAGAGCTCGGTCATTAATTTGATTACTGGATCCTTTCTTTTTTCCATTTCCAACTTTCCGTCACTTCACAATATTAAATTACTTTTCCCTCTTTGTCCATTTGTACAAAAATAGATGTGTACATTTATATAATATAGGTTGTTACCTGTTTCCTACCTGCAAGTATATAGTAAAAGGGAAAGTACCGCGTGAAAAAAAGGGTTGTAATTGGTATTTATCGTATCAGAATTTCTCAAAAGAAACCCCTGTGTTGGGATTTACGTCCAGTTGATGGCAATAATATTTGGGATCCAACCCACCTCCTATCCTAGACACCTATGCTACTTCTTCGGAGATTACAGGAGAATCTAAAATATTATAAAAGAAAGAAAGAAAATTTTATAGTTTCATAATATTTTATGAGAAAATATAAAGATTGTTTCCACAATAAGTCGTATTTTTAATAAAAAGTAAGATATTAAGTAACTATTTAATTTTGTAAAGCATTTTAATCTTTCAATTCAAGATGGCGGAACTAGACAATGTCAAGGCTTTTTTGTACTGTCAGAATCATACTAATAGGGAGTTTCACTGTGAGTTTAAAGCCGTTAGTGGCGCCACAAGCGCATAACGTAACAACGTCAAGTGTAGCTTCGAGTGTTTAATATATGTCAAGTTAATTGATATTATGCGCTAGTAGCGCCATCTGACCCGAGCATGGCATGAAACTACTGAATACTAAAAAAAATATTATTGGAACGCACCATTTAAAGTTTTGACAAGTGGCAACACTAATAACCTGTCAAAATATAAATATGATCAATTGGCAACACTGGAGAGATAATATTATTAATTGTAATTATTTTTTACACTCTAAGCTTTTATATTAACGACGCAATAAATGATATCGATGAATACATGAAGAAATGTAACCATTACTACAATATTGTAACTTAATTGAATCGTAGTAAATGTTGATATACTTATTACTACTATACTATTCAAAATATCCGCCCGATAGCCACATTTTCACCGTTACACGATTTTAAACAATCACTTTCTAGAACGTAAAGCTTAACGAAATAACCGTTCTAGAAAAAAATATACACAACAGCATGACAACAACTCATAAGGTGACAGGATTAAAACTAGAACTGTGCTACAATACGAGAATTTGTACAATAAAATCTAAACTAAGTAATAAAAGGTACTTACGGGCAACGGTAGTCGTGAATATGAGAAAAAGTTTTACTAGGTGTAATCATTTCGCGCGAAAACTGATATTTTTGTTCGAGCGACTGTATGAATAGTACAGAGTCAGAACGGACACTGATTGCGAGCATCCCTTTATAGGGGCGCACTCCCCGCGCAAACTCGGTCCGGTTCGCTCCCGCCAAAACAGTTGAGAACATGCGTACTTTTATCGCTTTAATGTTCAAAGTATCATGCCTTTAATCATTAAATAACTTATTAATCTGTAACAAATGTACTTGTAATGCCTATATGCTCGAATCTTCTTTTTTACGCGGATGGAATATTAAATGTAAGCAACAAAACGGAGTGTAAAGTATTTGTGACATCTTGCAGGTCCTCTGGTAGGTTGTGTACTGCTCAACCGGATTTTTCTAACTAAGGGCTCAGCTCGCGGGCTGGGTCTGCAAGGGTCGGGGATTCATTCAAAGTACTGGGGGCTGAATCAAGGTACCCTTTAGAAAGGCGCTTCATGAACTGAACTATTGTAGGCATTTTGAGGTCTACGTTGAGGTTGTCTTGCAGAGATAGAACGGCACTCTCGTGATTTTCCTAAGAAGCCGGTTTTGAATAATCTGCAACTTGTAGAGATGACGGGAATGGGCTTGTGGGAACACGACGCATGCGTACGTCATGATTGGATGGATCACAGTGATGTACAGCCTCAATTAGCACCTAATTGACAATTTGTTTTTGGCTGTGAACATACAATGGAGTCTGCCTGCGGCGAAGGCAGCTCAGTCTTGCACTAATTTTATTTGTTTACTCCTAGGTACTTGGCTCGTTTCTCCCAAGGGATTGGCTTGTCGTACATAGTGATCGGAGTGGGGAGAGGGGGGAGGATGCCCCTTCGCGGACTTACGAAAAGAATTGCTTGACTCTTGTCAGGGTTGACCTCAATCCTCCATTTACGGAACCAGCGACCTAGGTCGTTGGCTGCGGATTGAAGCTTATTAGCTATGGCGGTTGGACTAGTGCCCGAGGTGTACAGAGCAGTGTCGTCCGCGAAAGTCTTTTAATGATGTCATGCACTTTGTCAGGTGAGACTGGCGGCAGAGGATCATCGGGTCTTCTACAGGGGGGAGTGAGGTCCTACGTCCGACTACTGAGTCTACCTAATGAAGGTGACTATCGTCCACAGGTTGGGAACCGTGTCCTCTTCTGGAACTTATCCGAATCGATGTTTAAGCAGTCCTAAGCAGTTTCGATTACACTTCATTTTTGTGTAATAAATAACTGGGAGTGCTCAGTCCAGATATTGATATAGTTATTTCCGCGTCAATGACGTTTCGTTACACCCAATAGTTCACGCTCAAATGCGAAATATTTTTACGAGTGTACATTCACAATGTGATTTATATTAAAAAACATTATTTTCATTACACACACTTAACGGAAATTATGTCATTATTAAAACTGAATATTACGTACCTATTTAAATCCATACATAACACATTAAAAGGTGTCATTTTCTCAGTATGTACTCGTAGGTATACGTACTGGGTAACGCCCATGGTCACGATGAAAACAGAAAATAGGATTTGATTTTTGAAATTCATTAATCAGGAACTTTTTAAATGCAAGTGCAAAATTACAAAAAAAAAGTGCAGAATAACAGTTAAGTAACCAAGGGTCCTATTTTGGTCGCGGGACAAATTACCGTAACCCCGGAACTTAAAGGACTATTGAAGGACACCGTGGATTTTAGCCAGTACAAGTCTGACAGTCCCTCCCGCTCTGCTCTGGGTGGGAGGACTCATAAGATGATTTTACACGTAAAAAAAGGGTCCTATTTTCATTTGATAATTTTCATTAATTTATATTCCGTGGCCATTGCTGAAAGGTGAGTCAGGATCTGGCATTGTAATTTTGGTACTTATAAACATAATTACCGTACACTGAGGTTACTACACCAATTTTGAACTTTACTTACTGTAATTTTTGAATATGAGGTTCTAAAAAAATTATAAAAGTAATAATCAGTTTTATTTTCGAAAGTAACCCCAGTAAACTAAATAAGGTCGCGGGACTGTAAGAATTACCGTTACCCCGGTACGTAAAGGACTATTGAAGGACACCGTGGATTTTAGTCAGTACAAGTCTGACAGTCCCTCCCGCCCTGCCCCGGGTGGGAGGACTCATTTGATGATTTTACCACGATAAAAAAAACCATGATGACAAAAAAGATTGAAATGCAATGAAAAAAGGCTTATTGGACGATTCGCACGAATTTAACTCAACAAACAAATGACTACTTCTGGAAAAAATATCCATGTTTTTAGAGTAAAATAAATTTGAAATTAGAGTTTTTAGCAAAACAAAAAATATTTTGATTTGAAATGGCCAGTACTGCAGAACGGCAATTTCATAGGTAAACACCTAATATTTGTTCCGTGCGGGGATCGTGCCCGCGACACGCTGCGCAAAAAGTAAAAGGTAGTAAGTACAAGTAAGACATGACAGCATCTTAGCGCCCTGTAGCTTCTTCACACGCTAATGGAAAAATACGTAAGGCTATTTTTGTAATAAGACACTAAAATAAAAATTATTATTTTAACTCTGAACGTTTGAAACGTATCCAATACGGTCTTCATGACATCTTTCAGTATTACCACATTAATTTATTTAAGTTTTTTGTGGTGTTTTACGAAGCTTTGGCTGTGGTTCTAGATTTTGAATGATTTACAGCTCTCCATACCTACCTCACTATACTTTGGCATCTGAGGTCTTATTAAGTTTTTACATAAAAAAATAGCTACTCGCACTTTTCACAACTTATTAAAAACAATTTAAACCAAGCATTAGCAGCCTGATGACTACTTCCATGCGTGCCCTCATAGACCTTAATGATACAATAGTCTGTTGAATCTTGCCCTATTCTGCAACGACAGCAGATAAGATGTCTAGGAGAGTGATTGGAGCAGTATCACATTCCCGTAACGCTAGGAATTTGTCCTCTACCATGGGTGTGTTTACAAACATATTAAACGTACATACAAAAACGCCTAGACGCGTAGATAATAAAAAATATTTGCTCCGTGCAGGAATCGAACCCGCGACATGCAGCAGTCCAATCGCTCAGCCAGTGCGCCAATCGTGCCGTGAGTTCATACCAAAGATGTACAAAAGTTTTCTTGTATGGATTTCACGTCAGCTTGCGCTTTTCATGAGCCCACTACCATCTCATCTAGCAAATACGACTGTATTTAAGTTTTATTTTATATCTGTTCTCTTTTTCTTTTTATCATTGTCGTGTAAATGTTTTTTTCTTTCATGGCCCCTCTACGCTATCGGCAATTCAAATTTAACTCCGGTGTGATCATAACGTGGCAGTATGGAAAGAGCGATTGTTGCAATAAATCAAATCAAATGCATTTATTTCAAGTAGACCAGTTACAGGCCCTTTAGAATTGTTAAAGACATAAAAACATAATTAAATACTACAAAATTATGGTGCTATAGTCCCAGTCACAAGACATAAAACCTGTGAAAGTACCGTATATGCCCCATTCCAAGGAGTAGATCTCTATGGAGAAGAACGGGCATGAAACTCTATGGACACTCTTTTTAGATCCAAACATTATAACAAAACCTTTGTTACATCATTCATTTTGAGATGGTACATTATGTGAGAACGATGTAGCAAGTTAAAAGTGTCCACAGTAAAATACAAAAAAAAGACAATTCAGAAACAAAATATTAATAATTAAAATAAGCCGTGGTAGCTAAGAGATGACCAGTCTCAACTGACAGCGCCCGTTCACGAACATGACACACGTATCAGCACCATTCAGCTCAACCATTTTGGAGAGACATCATCATCATCAGCGAGACATTTAAGTGAGTATGACATTCTCTCAACCACCAGAGCAAAAAGGCAACTTCGAGACAACAAATATTCTGGCAGGACCAAATCGCTGCGATAGGGGTCCTATCTTTTTTAGGGAGCGGCTATAGAGGCGCCACGGCATCCTCCACTTTCTCCTGACGCAGGTTCTCATCGGACACGGTTGATTCGGGAAGTTCCAAATTCGGCGTGAGGAAAGGCCTGGGTGTCACCACTGTATGTATCTGCAGGAAGACATGGTGGAGCATGCAACGTAGGTCTGTCCCGGTTGGACGGAGCACCGCCGTCTCCTCACGGAGATGATAGACGATTTAAAAATTAATATTTAGTGAAAGATGAGGCGGAACGCGTGAGGGAGAGGCGATACTCCTCCTCACGCTCTGTGTGGCCTGAATCAGATGCCCAGGACGTCGGGTCTCGCAACGCGTTCTCCGGTCACCATATGTCGGTAAAATAACCCACCACAATCCTAATAAAGTACCAAATGCCTGACGGGGTGGCGGGGGTCTCTTAAAAGCTTTCCGCGGCCCAGGAAGGCAAAGGGCAACCGAAGGGAAAAAAAAGTAGTTTCAGTCAGGAAAAATCGACAGTCTTTCCGCTCCACATACAGGGCAGGAGGACTCATACGAACATCGCAACCTACCCTCGTGTGAAGTGCAATTTAATTATATGTGTACAATAAAGAATATAGCGGTTTTACATAAAAATAAAACCGATATTATGTGCCGAGAGGGAAAACATACAGCATTGTTTATGAAGAAGCAGTGTATACTAAGTCTTATTTGCGCGGTCAATAGCACGGATACTTTAGTTTCACCTGAGAATACTAGATGGCGTAACTATCGCCAACGTTGTCTTTACTCTATGCCAGCTAGGACGCGGTAACCGCTGTCGCTTTTAAAATTCATAGTCTTCACCAGGAAGAACTTCCCACAATGCTGTATGTTTTCCCTCTCGGCACATAATATCGGTTTTATTTTTATGTAAAACCGCTATATTGATGTGCCTCCGGAAAACATACAGCATTGTTTATGAAGACGTGTTTGTTATCTGCTGGTGAATATTAAATGTAAAACACAACGCTATGATGAGTTACAAATGTTTATGCTGAGCATGAAGTGTATAAAGTAGTAATCATTCATTAATTTCTTTTAGACAATTATAATATTATTACTTCTAATCTTAACGGATAAATGTTAGGACAATCATAATTTAAATGCTATATAAATTATCAAATTCTCTAGAAATATATTCCCGATGATCTATTAAATAACGATTGTTTACAAATAATTAACCATGACATTCATTTTCCTTATCATTTATTTAGAAGTAAACGTATTGAAAAAGGAATTACGACTGTCTTTAGGGAATTCTATTTGACGACAGTAATGATTAAAGAAGGTATTGGATGATTTCCAATTACCTCGTGACAAAATATCATCAATCGGTTGGTTATCTAGCCAATTTAAGGAAGCTACTGCGGACCTACAGCTTCCTGGAGATGCATTAATGCCGCTGTCTCTGAGAACTGTGCGTACCCAGTTCCCAATTACAGTGCGTGAGGCAGCTTTTGTGCTACTACCTACAGTGATAAACAGATTGTTTAGATCTTGAGATCTTTTTGTAGCAGTTTTTTCAATAAAAAGCCTAACTAAGGTGACAGGACAAATATTTTTATCATCATGTTTCGACAGTTTCCATGCCGACTGACGATAATAGTGCGTATCCGTTTTAGAGCCAAACGCAGGTATTAAATAGATATTATCGCCATCATCCAGGAAGCCGTCATTTGAAATTTTCAGCAAAGTTAGGTCGTGAACCCTACGGCCTGATGCTAGCAATAAAACTGTTGCTGTTCTACGTGCTAAATCGAACAATGTATCTTTAGGCGCATTTAATGACAACCAATTTAATACAATACATGGATCCCACGTGATCGATGGCCGTACTTCGTTTGGTTTAGCTACTCCTATTGCCTTAAGGGTATGTTTTATTATAAAATTAGAAAAAGTTTGTTGTTCTACATGAGGGCCACAGAAAGTTAAGACTGCCGATTTGTGGACAAGAATGGTTCTATAGGACAAATTCTCTTTTAGAAAGAGAAATATTAAAAATTTTGCAATGTCAGCAGGTTGAGGAGATTTTGGGTTTACTTGAGAGTTGGAGCACCATCTCAACCATCGTCTAAGTGGTGACAAATAGGTTAACAAAGTTGAGCGCCGCCAGCTCTTCTTTAGTAGTTCTTTTTCTTGCGTGGACCAGTCTTTTATTTGGGCACCCCACCCCCAATTTTCCAAACTTTCAGGGTCAATGTTTGTATTTGTGGAGGAGGCTGTGATGTTGTCACATCTATCATCGTCTCCGATAGGTTCAGAAGTGCGTGTGGGTGATCTAGAGCTCTGGATTTCAGGTCTTGGAGCCAGAACGCTCGAGGCCACTCTGGGGCTACAACCAAGTAAATGCCTGTTGCATTGTTCAGGTGTGCCAGAACTCTGGGTAGCAAGCTGGGAGGAGGAAATATCCACGCTAGCCGATGGTTCCATGGCCTGCTGAAGGCATCTATATAATTTGCTGATCGATCTTTGCAGTTTAGAGTTACGTAGTTTCTTACTACCGCGGTTTCTTGCGTCGCAAACAAGTCTATTTCTGGAAGCCCCCACTTCTGAAAGACTTCCGCTGTTGCTCGAGGTAGAAGATGCCATTCTGCGGGCGCTTTTCCTCGGGACAGCCTGTCTGCTATTATATTGTATCTCCCTGGTAGATAATGGGCTGACAGGGTTATGTTGAACTTGTCCGTAAGATGAAGCAGTTTGAAGGTTAGGGCTAGTAACCCTAACGATCTGGTTCCGCCCTCTTTTCGAATATATGCAATCAGAGTTCGGTTGTCCGATTGGATCAGAACGTGAGACTTTTGCAACGTCTTCACATTCATTTTGAGCGCCGCTATTACTGCATATAGTTCCTTTTTGTTGCAGTGCCATCTTTTTTGGAGATGTGTCCATGTACCCGACATTAGCTGCCCGTCTATGTGAGCACCCCAACCCCAATCCGAAGCGTCCGTCGCAAGGAAATGGGTGGCAGGCTTTTTGTGTATCGGTGATGTGTGACTTGTGGCTCCGCGCCACCACTTCATCTCTTGATACACAACGTGAGGCAACAGCTTTATTTGACGAGGTCGTGTTTTGTCGAAGTTTCGCAAAAATATTTGCATTTTTCGACAGTGTAGTCGTCCCCGGGGTATAACAAAGTTGGCGAAATTTAACTGGCCCAGCAAACTTTGCAGTTCCCGAAGGCTGATTTGAACTTTCCACAACGACCGGTCTAGTGAATCGGTTATTCTCTGTCTCCTGTTTATCGGTAGAGACATTGAATTTAACGCTGTTTGCCAACGTATGCCGAGATACTCCAAGTCCTGAGTTGGTATCAGAACAGATTTTTGGCGGTTGATTTGCCAGCCCAGATGTTCCAAGTGCCTCACGGCTTCCGCAGCCTGAAGACATAACTTGGATTGGTCTTGATTGACCAGAAGGAAGTCGTCTAGGTAGACTAGCACTCGACATCCCTTCGCACGCAAGGTCTCCGCGACCCAACATGTTACAGAGGAAAAAAGGTGTGGAGCTGAAGCTAGGCCGAATGGTAAACAAGTCATCTCGTATAAATAGTCTTTGTAACTGATTCTCAAGAAAGGTCGATGAGATGTCGCTGCCCGTAGATGAAAATAAGCCTGGGATATATCTATTTTTGTCATCCAGTCTCCAGGTTGAAGAAAATCCGGGACAGAAGCGTGAGAAATCAGTCGAAAACGTTTTGTTTTGATGAACTTGTTTAGTTCTCGAAGATCGAAAATTGGACGCATCGATCCGTCGCTTTTCTTCCGCAGAAACAACTTGGAAATAAAACTGGGCGTTTTCTTGGGAACCCGCCGCAAAACCCTTTGATCTAGTAGGTCTTTGATTATTTGAGACATTGCAGGGGATGGCTTGGTTGCATATTGGGTCATAGACCTTCTTGTTGGCTTTATCAGAGGAGGTTTTTTGTAAAATGGAATTCGAAAACCCGAAATTGCCGAAATTATAAATTTGTTTGCATGAAGTGCTTGCCAACGGTTTCTGAACAAAGTTAAACAACCCCCCCTGAAATGTGTTGGATAGTCACGTTTTTCCGTTTTTGTTTCGAAATGAATAATTTTTTGTTTGCTTGTAACCGTCATTTTTTCCTTTGTACGTTGGTTTCGCTTGTTGTTTTTTATCCCGAAAATTATTTTTATTATTTTGTGTCTGGGGTCTGTATTTGGAGGTGGACGGCTCCTTGTATGCTGTTTTAGGTTGGTCCCTAGTTTTGGAAACTTGTTGTGGTGATAACCAAAAATGAGGCCCTCCGAGGGACTGGATAAGAGACACAAGTTTTGTTTTATCGAATAAAAACTCTTCACTTGGAGGTATATTACTAAGCGCAGCTTGAATTCTCTTATCCGAAATTTCTAAAATTATTCTTTTACGTCTAGTTTCAATACACTCAGCCCTTTTACCGCAAATAATTTGTAAGGTTTGTTCGGACAATTTATATGACGGCGACTCGATACCGAATGTTTCAGAAATTTTATTGAAAAGATTATCAGATTTTAACTCGGCCGGGTTATTATGGGCCCAATCAATGATATTCTGTAAACCGGATTGTAAAACTTCTCTTTGAAGTAACAAGGCGTTAGTGGTTGCAGCCATAATTTCCTCAGTTGAGGCCAAGAAATCTTTTCCTTTGTTCAAACAACACAGTTCGTCGTTAATTTTTAAATTACAAAATCCCGGATACGCCAGCATTTCTACTAATGCTTTCTTGTATCGGATATGTTGCCACGTGGGTGTGTTAAAATGTTGTAAACTTATTAATTGACGTAACCGTTTTTCGTCAGCCGATTTAAGGATTTTTTTCTCATCTAAACCAGTTTTACAAGCGCCCAAATCTAACGATCTAGGGGTTTCTGTTGCTGGATTAGTCAAAAAATCGTTGTTGAGAACACGTGGTTGCTCGTTCACATCACTTGTGCTTGCATTCGTATTTGGCACGTATTGTTGGTGCATTATAAAATTTGTGAGAAAACTGACCTGGTTGTATAACACGTCGATCCGAGGATCGACGGTTACCTGTGAATTCCGCTTTTGTTTCTTGCGTGGAGGTTCCCCTCGTTCGGCTTCGCTGTCTGATGAACTGCTAGCGCACGTGGAGTCCTCCTTTTCTTGTTCCCGATCCCTCTCGGAAGGTGGTGAGTTTGAAACGATCGACCGATTGGCCCCGGCGATGGCCTCATCGGGTTCGTCACTCGGCACGGAATTCATAACGAAAAAACCGTTACTTTAAGGTTAAGATTGAAAATACAATCAGACACGAATGCAGCACTAATACTTCTAGCACTATTATAGATAATATTTAAAAAAGGTTATAGGATTAACCAAGTATTTTTGGATTTCGACCGCACGCGACGAAAGTACACAACGCTATGAATTTTAAAAGCGACAGCGGTTACCGCGTCCTAGCTGGCATAGAGTAAAGACAACGTTGGCGATAGTTACGCCATCTAGTATTCTCAGGTGAAACTAAAGTATCCGTGCTATTGACCGCGCAAATAAGACTTAGTATACACTGCTTCTTCATAAACAATGCTGTATGTTTTCCGGAGGCACATCAATAAGAATAATAACTTTTTCTATTGAAATGTTTTCTAACTGCTTAAAAGTACGAGTATAACAACAGAGAAAGAAGAGAAATAAATACCAAACCTTGTGTTCATTAAAGAAAACATTCTATGCAAAAAAGTTTCTTGATTTTCAGGCGATTTTCTTAAGGAAAAGTTACCCCTTTTTTTTGGGGCAACATCATCAAATGTGTCCTCCCACCCAGGGCAGGGCGGGAGGGACTGTCAGACTTGACCGACTAAAATCCACGGTGTCCTTCAGGGAAAGATGACCACGTATTAAAGAAAACTGCCCCATTTTTTTTATTAGCGTGGTAAAATCATCAACTGAGTCCTCCCACCCAGGGCAGAGCGGGAGGGACTGTCAGACTCGTACTGACTAAAATCCACGGTGTCCTTCAATAGCTTTTTACGTTTCGTTTCGGGGTCACGGTAATTCGTGAGTCCCGCGACCGAAGAAACTGCCCCATGGCATAGGAATGCTTTAGAGATATTAATCACTCGGATATTCTTATTAGTTTTAAAATTAGAGAATAATTTGAAATTAGATCCGTATCTCTAGATGTTTGTTGCTAATCTGAACAAAAAATTACCTATTCTATATATACAAGTGTCTAAAGTAAGAAATTATCCAAATTCATTGACAAAACTATGAAGAATTAAAAAAAAAATGTATGGTAAATCCTACTTATCACAGCCAAACTACGTCTAACTAATATCAAAGCCATAGTACACGTCACTTCATAGATTCAAACAACGATTACCCTAGATGGTAGCCATTTTTTTAGCCTTGGTTTCATAATAAAGTGGTATACGATAATTATTATTTTATCAAGAAAAATTTTCACTGCAATTGCAATTTTGTTGTTGACAATTGAGAGTTAGTTTTAAAAGCCACTTGGATGATTGGTTCCTTTGTATGTTGAGAAAAAAAGTAACAGCAATCTCGAATTGTACACCATGTTCACAAAGTACCACGATTTTAATTGAAAAACCTGTTGCATTTAGGCGGTACGATCGCTGATAAAATCATATTAGAGGAAAATATGGTAACATTTAAAGTGACCCTCACAACAAACTTGGTTGAGATTGAAAAACAATAATTTTGTTTTGTTGTTAAGAATTTATTAAAAACCGTTTTGTAAAATCTCGTCCGTGAGTCAATCAAAAACTTATGAACTTATATATTATTTTCAAGATAAATTGCACCACATGTCAGGTGACTTGATCAGTATGTAAGCAAGATCCTCTGACCGGTACAAACTAACATGGTGAAACTATAAACATGCCCTACATGTAGACTATGGATCCCTAAAGATTAAGGAACTACTTTTAAATTATTAACCTAGTTTTTTATAAATTGGTTCGTAATTGCATTTTTTGTTTAGTGCCTCCCTCTTTACATTTTCTGCCCCACTCTAAAGAGACTATTACAATTATATATATGTGTTGGAAAAGGGGAAGAGGTTCTCGGGAATGAGCATCGTATCGTCTGTAACGTCATCTATTGTCGAATAGCAGAGCCATGGTTCGCATAAGTGCGCATGTGCCAACTAGGTTGCCAACATTACGCTGACAAATGTTCTATGCTGAAAAAAGACGAAAAAAACGTCCATCCCTTTCTAATACGGTGACCATGATTTTATCCTCAAATGTACATGATGTAAAATTGTATACACATGAACGCCTGCGGCATTAATCATAAAGATTTAATTTTAAAAGCAAAAGCAGTGGATAAAACGAGGCTTGTGTTTGTATATGAACTGAACATATCATCACGCCAATAATCCCAGAAGGGCAAACATAACATACTTTTACAAGATTATTCGATAATTTGTACACCAGTGATTTTTGTTTCTTTTTCGTGAATATTGGCACATTCAATTATTTATATAACACAAAAATGTCTACAAAACAACTCATCATTACAACATGCTACTTAGAAGTAAACAATTCTACGAAGCCTTTAATGAGATTGCTAGCAATAAGGGTATAGAAGAAGCTTTGATATTAACTCTTTCAGTCACTTTAATATACGTTGCAACTTTATTATTTATTTCTGTTATGAGATGGATAGAAACTGTAAAAAAAAATAGTTTAAGGCTTTCGAGGAACAAGATAGTTAGCTACGGTGACCACCGTAACTGTAGGTATAAAATGAAACAGAGGTTATAAACTGTGGTTTATATTATGAATCAAAGTTTACAGATATTGAAAAAATAAAGAAGAAAACTTAAGTGACTGCTATTCGGGCACGCCGCAATCGCGGCGGTAAGACCCCTCTTTGAAGAGTGGCTGGATAGGCGTCACGGCGTCCTGACCTACCGCCTGGCGCAGGTCCTCACCGGACACGGAAGTTTCAGGAAGTAGAAGTTCCTTTCTTACCTGTGTCAGATAAGAAAGGAAGAAACGCGTGAAGCGTACGGTGCAGGACTGCCCCGCTTGGGCAGAGCAACGCTGTGTCCTCACAACGGCGATAGGCCTTGACCTCTCGTGCCCGGCATTGATCGATTGGCCATGCTGCGGGGCGAGACGGAATGGGAAGCGGTCACCTTCTTCTGCGAAGCAGTCATGCTAGCGAAGGAGGAGGCGGGACGCGTAAGGGAGAGGACAGCGTCCACGTTGCACCCGAGCCGCAGTGACAGACGCCCTAGGCGACAGACGTTACAAGACGATCTCCGGCAACCGAGGGCGCGGTCATGCGGGCGGCGAGTAACGGGTTACTCGCCGTCCGACCATGGCCCATGCCCAGGTCGACGGCATGTTGTGTTCCACATGCGCCTCATAGAGTGTCAGCACAATGACGGGGGACCCATTAGAGGGCCAAAGCCTGCCGAGGTCGCGGTACTAACGAATTACCGTGACCCCGGAACGTAAAGGGTTATTGAAGGACACCGTGGCTTTTTGTGAGTACAAGTCTGACAGTCCCTCACGCTCTGCCTTGGGTTCGAAGACTCATTAAAATTTGATGATTTTACCACGATAACAAAAAAAGTGACCGCTACTTGTTACGAAAGTGTATTTTTGTTTTTTGCAAAATCATACGAAAACAAATGAAAAGGCAGCGGAAGAGTTTTTCTAATGCCTGTACGTGCGCTGGAATACCCACACTTGTATTTAAAACAAAGCAAATCAACACTAACGAAACTATCAGAATAGATTTCCTGAACTCCAGCTGGTACAGAGTTTCTAATGCCACGCCCATTTTCCGAAAATTTTCAGGCACTAGGTCTGATTTTACTCTGCAGTTCCCCTTTTTCCCGACGTAGGTATTCCAACTAACAGTTTCAGATATCTGTAGAACCACATAAACGAGGCATAATGCAAAAACGTAAAAATATTAGAAAAAATTACACGATAGTCACGGTGGTTAGAGAGGCTAACCACCTTATATTTTCCTTAATATTACAACAAAAACATATCAATCTAAGTTTATTATATCACATATTTGTAATGTTTACGTTGTCAGACTCGTACAGACTCAAATCCACGGTGTTCTTCAATAGCTCTTTACGTTCCGGGGTCACGGTAATTAATTAAGTCCCGCGACCATCTAACCTAACCTAACATACTTTTGAAAATAACAGAAAAACTCCATCGATTTTCGTATTAAAGAATACAGTCAGTCTTTTTATGGACTATTTTAAGCTTATTAGCATGTGTTCTATGACTATTGGAGGGTGGGGATGCAGTTCATACAAAATCGCCCATTGTCGTTTGAAATAATCATTTTATCAGTTTCACATCCGCTACAGACGAAAACATTAATTGTGTACTTGAAACAAGTTCACTGGGATGCAAACATATTGTTAACGCAGCAGATCTCCTGCCGGATTTTGATCATCTTTGTGCTTAGTGTCCTTGTGCTTAGACAAGTAAGTCTCTTTATTTTATAACTAGCTTCTGCCCGCGGTTTCACCCGCGTCATGTTAGGCGTTTGGCCATATGGTCCCGTCCCCATCAGTTCCCTTGAGGAGCACGTGGAACACGACGCACCGTGGCTCGGGCCTTGTCCTTGGTCGGACGGCGAGCTACCCATTACTTCCCGTCCGCAAGCGGCTGGAATATGCCCCGCGATTTGTTGCCCCGTGTCTGGGGCGATAGGTAGAGAATGTCTTTTCCCTCACGCATTCCGACTGCTCCCCATTCCCCTCGCCTGCCGCCGAATCCCTGAGGTACCTCCCGCAATAACCGTGCCCGGGAGGACTTGCGTCAGGTTTTAGTTGAGGCTGAGGACGCCCTAGCGCATCTCCAACCACTTCTCAAAGAGGGATCTTACGACGGCAATTATGACATGCCCAGGCAGTCATTATTTTATTGTAGTATTATTTTGAAACTATGATATCTCCATAGATATTCATTGAAATCAAACGATGTCAAGGGCAATTTTGTTCAAAATCAAATGCTTGTGATGATTAACGTATTTATTTGGATAAGGATTAATATCATGTTAATGAAAATACCTTCGCAAATAATGAAGCTCTTTAAAATCAAATTTGATTTCCACGAAAAAGGTTATAGTGACTTAACCTGAAAAGATAGATATATGCTCTCGCGAACTTTATTTTAGAACTTTTCATGAGAAATAATTCCTTAGTACATAATTTTTGCGTATCTTTAACCGTTAACGCAGCGCACGCAACGGAAGCTCTCGAAAAGGAATGCATTTTCCCGATTTTGAAACATTTCTCACTGCTGCTCCGCTCCTATTAGTGATAGCGTGATGTTACATAGCCTATAGCCTTCCTCGATAAATGGACTACCCAACACTGAAAGAATCATTCAAATCGGTTCAGTAGTTTAGGCGTGAAGGAAAGACAGACAGACAGACAGACAGACAGACAGACAGACAGAGTTACTTTCGCATTTATAATATTAGTTTGGATATATTAATAAAAAACTACACACAGTTATGACAGTTAACACTTTCAAAAAAACTTCCTTTTTCTATTAGATTTCCACAGTGTTTATAAGTTTTTATAATAACTGTATAAATAGGTTCGCAGATTGTTTTTTTTTACGAAACTAGATTGTTGTAATTTTCCATTAATTGCATATGCATAACAAATACATAACAATGACCACACATCACTAGCAGTTTCATATCATATTAAAATTACATTTTTAGACGTTCATCTTTATGTGTATTTTTCAAGAAGATTAAACTCGCAAGTAGATAAAATACGCGTTTGAAGCATTAGGATGCATTTATTAGTGCGTACGTATAAATATCAAAGTCTAGAGTGCTGTATGTGTTTACCTCATCTCGCGTTAAAGGTGACAGGTTGTTAGCCACATCTATGGTTTCAACGTCTTAGTGGCGCCGAAGGGTCAGACAAAGGTGTAAGGGTCAAGTCACACCTTGACGCGAGGCTGCAGGCACATTTCAATAGAGCTATTCAAAATCTAACTCTATTTACTACACGGAAAAATACACCATTCGCAACACAGCGCTGCACTTTACGAGTAATAGCCATTCAAAATCCAACTTTATTTACTACACGAAAAGATTCACACGTCGCGTCTCGGTGTGAACTGACCGTAAGAAAGTATGTTTAATTAGCAAAATGAATCACAGACACCGAAACAGAACAGCGAATACCGCTCTCAACGTAAATCTGTAGTTCATTAAATTAAGAAAGATGGCGTTAAAGTCACTTTAGATTATGATGCATACTGTGGATGTACTCAAGCCGTTTCTCGATTTCCAGAAAGGGTGCAACTTTACTGGTACCCAAGCAAATAAACGAAGTGGGAAAGTTACCTCTTATAAATAAATAAGACAAGCAACTGGTCCCTGGGCCCAGTTCCGGAGGGGACGAGTTGCCCTCTAACCCGTTGTAGCAGACGACGTCGCTGGCAACAGGTAGTTTCGCCAAGTCGACATCGAAAACATATTTAATAAGGATTTGAGTAAAATATTTGATATTACTAAGTAAAGCTTGCTTGTGTATACAAGCTTAAAGCTTGAAATTTTGCATAAGCGCTCGTTATATAAAAAAAAGGTGTGCACTAAGGACGGATTTTGCGAAATTCGACCCCTAACCCCGACCCGACCCCGACCAATTCTTTAAATTGACAAAAAAAACTTAAGCCAGGCTACAGTCCCAGAAACAAGACATAATAACTTGTGAAATTAATGTAGTTGCACATTCCAAAGCAAAGATTTAAAATTTAACTGTATTTAAACTCGAAAAGATACACTTTTCACCGATAACGCAGAAAGCGCGGTGCGCACTTTTTAATAGCGCCTCAAAATCTAACTTTATTAACTAAACGACAAGGTACAAGTCATGTCGCGTCGCGTCTCAATGTGTACTGACCTTTATCCTGCTACCCTTATTACTTAGGCTGAATAGTGATACGGTGTGTGCTTTTACACTATGTTATGTATAATTAAAGCACATAGATCCAATCATTGCTACGTATAGGCCAAGGCGATGGTTCATCTGAATCAGCCGAATGATGCTTTGATTTATGTATACACGTACAGCCACGAGCAAAAACATGTATAGGTACACTTAACAAAATTCAAACGAAAATTACTCGTGAATACTGGTTTCCACTTAGAAATAAGACCTATTTCGTAGTAGTATGGCTTCTAAAATAGAATTCTAATGGAAAGGCAAAAGTTTATTTAATATGGTAGCAGAAAATCGCTTTTGAATACTGCTTAGTTCATATATACTATTGCTTGTAACGGTACGTCAAAGGAGATACGTAAAGACTAGCGAGAATCATTTCACACAACATTATTAGTTTAAACAGAATGTGCTTTGAATTCACCTCACTAAATATTATGCTTGCTTCACAAGCCACGTACCGCCCCGCCAGTTTGTATAACACATTGCACGCTGTGACGCCGATTTTCCTTCCTCACTGATGTAATGCTCCAATAACAACATGGAGAGGCAATATGGAGATCGATCGAAGCGCAGCAGAATTGAGCTGCGAAGTTTTTCTATTTTGTTCAACCAACTGGCCGAACTCTGTTGGATCAAAATACAGAAAATTTCTCAAAGAGAATTTTCCCAGAAATGAGTCCTCTACGTTGCAAATTCTGTCGAAATAATTACAACTATTTTCGACAATATGATTCCAAACATACTCGTATCATTTTAATGAGTTTAGTTAGAGTTTCCTTTTACGTAATTACACTCATTCTACGTACAAAAATCTTAACTTCAAGGAACGTTATTATAATCATTTTATCGAAACGGGCTCGGAAACTCAGAATTTAAGAGTCTCAGACACGTTGCTGATCCTTATATGTCTCTATATGTCTTGAAGCGAATTAACTATGCTCTGTGTCGCTCATAACTTATATATTTTTTTTTTTTTTCAACGTTGCCTACTCTAGGAATTTCTCCTGTGTCGTGGGTGCGTTTACAAACATATAAACTCACATACACAAACGCTCAGACCCGGAACAACTACTTGTAGATCATACAAATATTTGCTCCGTGCGGGAATCGAACCCGCGACACGCAGCGCAGCAGTCCAATCGCTCAGCCACTGCGCTAACCGTGCCGTCGCACTCATTCGACGCACTCATAACATATATTTTTCATACTCCTCTACTATTCTTTTCTGATTAATTTCGTTGCAGGTTCCAAGACCGATAAATTCATTCTCCGGGACACGTCGAGCTTCACTGTTGATTCTGGCTTTCAGGAGTTGAGTGGTTTACCCGTATAGTGTGGTGGGTTTGACCCAGAACAAAAAAAGGCACTTGTAACAAACTGCATATCACTTTGGGGAGGTGCTTCGAAAACGACAATTGAGTTTTTTAAAGGTCAGTACTTTGAAACTTTATACTCTTCCCTACGACCTTACTTTACCAGGTTTATGGTGTACTAACTGTGAGATAATTATTTAAATAGTTTTTTTTTATTATCCTCTTCTACAGATTATGTTACTCAAATATGTTACTCAGAAACTGGGGATTTCTGAGTACACCCAGAAATTATAATAGTAGTAGAAAGATCCATAGGCCGAAAAGAATTCCGCAGATGGTGATGAAACCGTAGAGAACATAATGGTGTTGTTCCGCGTCGGTTGACCTTATTGTTTGTATGTCTTGTTGATCCTTAATCATCATTATTTTCTTCTTCAGGTCATTTAGTTGCTCTTCATGTGTTTCTATTGTTATGTTAGTCAAGTAGGCAAGGTTGCTATTACTGGAGACTACGTGGTTTTTGCTTGTCTCCGGTATGTAAATTTCGTCATCATTGTCCAATTCCATTTTGCTTTGCAGATTATAGTGCGCGTGAATAAGGTGATTGTCCCCACGCATCATGCATCCTGTTGCTAAGGCAATCGTCCCAGTATTACGTAGTGTCTGTGACGTAATTCCAGCTGGACAGAAAATGAACATTGTGCATTCCTCGCAACACCTAAACAACCAAGCGTTCTTGCTGTGTAGCCTCATCCAGTCATTCTTGCAACTTGATATTCTAGTGCGGCAACTGGACGCTACTCAGTTGTTTATCATGTCTGCTTCACATATGCCTGTTGTTGTTTTTATCTATATATATATTTCATATATAGGTAGATCGAAATTGCATAACAGCTGATTTGTTTTGATTTGTATGCACGATAGAAGTTGTTGTTCGTGCAACGGTATCATCATGTCCTTTCTCAAGTTCACGGCCATGTATTTCGCTGTCGGTATTATGCTGACCATTGAGCTTCCATTTATGTTGCTTATGGGTATAACTTGTGTTAATTCATATTGTTCGTCTGTCACCAAAGGAATTGTTACTTTAAAAATGAGGAAGTCTTCGATAAGTTTTCCGTGAACACTTGATAGTTTGTATAGTTTACGGATGCATTTGAAACCGCTTGTGCAGGGCAGCGATAATCCTTTCGGCACTTGTCTTGATATAATGTTCAGTTGTTTTTCAAACGCATCTGGTTTCAACAAGTGAGTGTCGACCTTGCCGTTGTGAATATCTAGATAAGGTCGATCAATGTGTTCTGTATTATTCACAGGTTATCGACCATCATGTTCGCGGCTACTGCAGTGGCTATGATGAAAGTTGCCTTGTCTTGCTCTGTTTTCAATTGCTGCATACAATCTCTTAGCTGTTTATTGATTACAATGAACTGTCGGTTCGTCACTTGCTCGTTTCTCTTGACTAAATTGTATTCGCATTCGATGACTGATGTTTCGTTCTTGTAAAGATTTATCAAGTGATCTTCGTTGCTTTGTATTAGTTTTATGTCTTTACTGTATTTTTCTGCGAATTTATCGTCGAGCACACCAAACAGGGAATTGGCAATGTTACCTATCGTATATTCTTATTTTACCGTTTATAAGACCTCGTCTAAGGCGTTTCCCGTGTTCATATTTTAAGACTTCATGATAATGTCTTAGTTCATTCAATTCGTGCTTGAATTGTGTTGCTATAGCAAAGTAGGCTGTATTTCGTTGATCGAGTTCTTGTAATTGTTTGACATATTGTTCAACAGCGAAGACACTTTTCCAGTGTACGCGTGTAAGTAAAAGAGCATAATCGACAAAATAATTTAATGCTAAGTAGTTAAGAAAGTTAAACAAGTAAAATCATGTGGCGATGCTCGTACAACGATGATGATGTGATCCTACCGATTTGAGCTTGGCTGTCAGTGGTTGTCGTTCCTGCACTTTCATTTGGCTTATTATATATATATTTGAAACCAATTTTCAGTTTTAACAAAGATATTGGTAACACTGATTGTGTTGGATGACTGTCAAAGGTCGTTAATATCAACCAAACTACCGCTGAAGGTGCTATCCGAGGCACCGAGGGGTCTCGGAATTAGTTATTTACGGACCGACCTCAGAAAACATTAGTTAACTTTGAAGCACAGAATTCCTCAATCGGAAACCTGATAATGTTATTGAAATCTGAATTCTTTACAGCAACAAATAAAATCTATTCAATTTGAAAACCTTATTCGAGACTCGTACAAACACGGTCGCACTCGCGTCTGCTATCTGTAAAAACATTTTACAATATATTTGTACCCACTTACATTTGCTGTACTATGCAATACTTTAATCCTTTAATGCATTGGGTATTTATACGCTCTATTTTTTATGAAATGAAAGGATTGAAAATTTTATTAAAAAACATTGGTTATGTTACGGTAAGTGCGATGAATGGATTTATTTTTTAATAAAAACTTTTTCAAAAATAAATAAGATTTTTAATCTTTTCCTTTTTAGTTCAAAAATTCAACCCTACTTTTTGTCAAATACATAATTTTCTTACAGGTTCACAAGAATGTTGTAATCCGTAGTACCGGTTATAAAATCGTTCGTGTACACAATAAGCGAAAAAAGCTCATAAAATAAAAACTACTGAACCAAACTAAATGAATTATTATTTATATTTTATTAATAATATAATAATTATTTCATGGAATTGAACTGTATATATACAGTTGTTAAACATAATTATCTCAAGAATGGAGCTCCAATCTTTGGATTAACAGTAGGTGCATATTGCTTAATCGTCCAGTAATTCAAGGCCAAGCATCAATTATTATAGAACACAGGTGTGTTGCACACTATATCAACTAATGCTGTGAGGATGCTTGAAGTGTTAGGCAGAACACTGCTATCTTAGGGTGAACTCACACCAAGACGCGTCGCTGAGCGCATTTTTCAACAGAGCGACTCCATTTCTAACTTTATTTACTACACAAAAAGATACACATTTCTAGTATCGGCGTGCCAAATTAAGTCTCAGATGGAACTGATCCGTACAGTGTTAGTATTGAGACTATTTTTAACCGATGAAAACAAAAGAGGAGGGTCTCAATTCGATATTTGTTTTTTTTTTATGTATGACCACGCATATCTTTTCTTAACGTGGTCCTACTCCAAAAATTTTGAGGCGGCGCCAAATAAACAACGAGCGAAGATCTACCTAGCTACATTTTTCGCTTCAAATAATCAATTAACATGTTTGTTTCTATGGCGCCGTACGCTCCGATGTTTAGTCGCGCGTCGGTTTAATTATTTGTAAAAACATATTACTATTCCGTAAGATGGTTGCAACTTTTTATAAAAAATAGGATATGAGTCAACTATCCCCACCCTTAGGCAGGGTCACCCGAATCGGGGTTTGGGAAGAGAAGATACCTACTTGTTTTTTAGAGAGAAAAACAGAATAATTTTAAAGATTACACCATGAAGTTATTAACATAGACATGACAAAATGTAGTTACTGTTGTTAAGAGATGGTAGAGAGGAGGTAATGGTAGAGTAGACTAAATCAAATTATATCTAATCATACTCTTTTAAACTTTGTCGTATCCAGTGGCGGATTTACCAATAGGCTAAGTAGGCTGGAGCCTAGGGCGGCAGATTTAGAGGGGCGGCAAATTTAGCCCAAATAATATAAAAAAAGACTTCGAACTTTATGTATACACATTACGTTCGTAATCCGTACATAAAAGATAACTAAACGCACAGCAAAATATAGCTACTTATACGATCATGAATTTTAAAAATATTCCAATAGCGTTTTAATATTAATTTAAAGGACATCCCCCAAACAGGGCTAATTTCTTTTTTGCCGGCTAATTAAAATAAACGCAAAAACTAAATAGAGGCCATCGAAATAGATATTTTTCGTTCAGACCCAAGTTTTAAGTTAGTTATAACGATTACAAAAAAATATGAAGAAAACATCCACATAAAAAGAACGGTAGCCGGAAATCACCACACAGTGTCCGACGTTTTGCTGCGACGATGACACAATGTCGGCTGTGTCATGAGGATGTCTTCTCCCTCAAGTGTTCCGCCTCCTCCTTCGCTAGCATTACTGCATCGCAGAAGGAGGTAGCTGCTGTCCATTCCCCCTCTTCCCGTAGTATGACCTGAATACGAACTAGTGCCAGGCGTGAAAGGGCGGCCGTCCTTTAATGCCCCCTGAATATACGTCGATGTACCGCCCAAGCGGGGCAGACCTCCACCGTATGCTGCACTGTGTCCTCTGGATGGTCTACACAGGTGACGCCCGGGCGTTTCTTTCCGCCCAATCTGACAGAGATATTTCCCGAAACAATCGTGTCCGGTGAGCACCCGCGCCTGGTGGAAGGTGAGAACGCTGTAGCACCACTCCACTCCTCAGAGGGGTCTTGCCGCTGCGATTGCTGTGTGCCCGAATCTGGGTTACAACCTGGGTGAAACCGCCATGTCGTCATGAGATCGCGTCAGAGTCCATTCCGCAGTGACTCAAGTAGTCGAGGCAGCGGAGTTTTATAATAATAAATTTAGGCGCGGGATAGCGCCCAGTTTGTTCAATGAAAGACCGGTCCAGATAAATTGCAATATGTATTGTAGATTCCACAAAAGTGCTTTATGGCTTATTCACACACAATATAACAAGTTACGAATACGGTCGTAGAAATAGATATCCACGTTACAATATGTGGATTATTTACAGCCTAATAATATACTTGATAATTTTGTTGTAATCCGACCGGTAACGACAAGTCTGATGAGCGGTGTCGGGCATAGACAAAACATAACCATAGTGTTGTCACTATGGGTTATGTTTTGTACTACCATAGATAATGTAAGACGAAATTAGTTCGCCACACCACCCCCCTACGGAGAAAAAAAAAATCTATAAAATCAACCCAACTATTATTAATTTTCTCGAAAATACTATGCAATCCTGGAGAACAACACTTAAATTACAAACTAAAACAACAAACATATGCACAGAAGAAATAGCAATAAAAAAAGGTATTTTTCAAGGGGACTCATTAAGCCCGCTATGGTTTTGCCTAGCCCTAAATCCACTCTCGCGAGCATTAATTGACTCTAGATTAGGGTTTGATATTAAGGAAGGTAGATCAATATTGCACCAAATAACACATTTACTTTATATGGATGATTTAAAATTATATTCTAATAAAAATACAGATTTACATAACTTGTTAAACATAACATCAACATTTTCAAAAGATATAAGAATGGATTTTGGACTAGACAAATGCCGAAAATTAAATATAGAGAAAGGCAAGATTATAGAAGGGAATTACTCAACAAACACCGATGAAGTCATTGAAGCGATGAAAGATGAAGAACTTTACAAATATTTAGGATATAACCAAGCACGACTATTAGAACATAGAACTATTAAAGATAAACTTAAAAGAGAATATAGTAGTAGGATACATTCATTATGCAAAATGCATCTGTCGAGCAAAAATTTATTTAAATCTATTAACACTTACGCAATACCCGTACTCACGTATTCTTTCGGTGTCATAAAATGGTCTAACACAGAACTACACGCCCTTGAAGTCAAAACAAGAACCACCCTGACACAACATAGATATCATCATCCCAAATCAGCAATAGAGAGAGTTATTTTACCCAGAAAAGAAGGTGGCAGGGGATTAATTGAAATATCACATCTTCATAAAAGACAAGTCTTAAACCTTAAACAATTTTTCACTCGAAAGAAAAACGATAGTCAGTTACACAAAACAATTACAGAAATAGATAAACAATACACACCACTAAACCTTAGCGAGGATAGCAATTTTGAGACAATAGATAAAGCGAGACATATAGAAGAGATACATAGCAAGTGGAGGCAGAAAGAACTGCATGGAAGACATCCCAACGATCTTCACCAAACACACATTGATAAAGAAGCATCTAATAAGTGGCTGGAATTAAGTGAACTATTTCCGGAAACAGAAGGGTTTATGTTAGCCATTCAAGACCAAGTCATCAATACTAAAAATTACCGTAAATACATTATAAAAGATAGTACAATAAGAAATGATTTATGCAGGAAATGTCACAGTAAACCTGAAACAATACAACACATCACGGGAGCTTGTAGCACACTAACTCAAAACGACTATACCCACAGACATAATCAACTAGTTAACATCATACACCAAAAACTCGCAATTAAATTTAATCTCATGCAGGACCCATACACACCGTACTACAAGTATTCACCTAAAGCTACTTTGGATAATCAATTCTACAAAATGTATTACGACAGAGCGATAATGACTGATCACACCATTTACAACAACAGACCGGACATAACACTTGTTGACAAAGAAAATAAACACACATATATTATAGATATTGCAGTCCCTAACACTAATAACATACAAAAAACTATCTCAGAAAAAATCAGGAAATATACTGAACTGCAAGAGGAAATTACTCGAGTTTGGAAAATGAATAGAGTCACAATAGTCCCAATTATTATATCAACAACAGGTGTTATTCCGAAACAAATATTCAATAGTTTTAATACACTTAATCTGTCTAAATACACATATCTAACACTGCAAAAAGCCGCCATACTAAACTAAACACTTGTCGAATAGTCAGAAAATTTTTACAACTAGACTTGAATAGTAATTCCGCAGCAGTACAAAATGATTTACATCCGCAAACAGATAACTAGGATCTCGCCTTGGTTGACACCCGTGAGATTCTATAAATACCAGGTTACAATAACCTGAGAAAAACGAAAGTTTAAAACCATAATAATAATAATATAACTTTATTTCAGACACAAAGATCCATATTTTTAACTTAAAGACTACACATAAAATACAGATAGAAAAAAAAACACATTACACATAAAATACACATAGAAAAAAAAACACATTACACATAAAATACAAATAGAAAAAAAAACACATTACACATAAAAATTAAAATAAAGTACAACGAACACAAAGTTAAATACAGGCAAGGACCGATCATGTATGAGTTATTTGTACCCATCTACCATACGCAGCGGTTATCACAAGCCTGTCAGCCAATCCGCTAATAATAGTATTTTTACACTTATCAAATCAAATCAAATCAAATCAAATCATTTATTCAAGTAGGCCAATTACAGGCACTTATGAATTGTCAAAAGACATAATATTAAACTAGTACTAAAAATAGTTATGGTGCTACAGTCCCAGTCACAAGACATAAAAACTGTGAAAGTACCGTAGGTGCTCATTCCAAAGCGTAGATCTCTATGGAGAAGAATGAGCAAGAAACTCCATGGACACTCTTTTTCAATCGCCAAAATTTTTACAATACCTTCGTTACATCATTCATCTTCAGATGGTACATTATGTGAGAACGATGTGGCAAGTTAATAGTGTCCATAGTTAATATAAAAAAGACAATTCAAAAATAAAGTTATTAATAATTACAAATTAAAATTGACCATGGCAGCTTAGAGATGACCAGTCCCAACTGACAGCGCCCGTTCACGAACATGACACATATATCAGCACCATTCAGCTCAACCATTTTAGAGGGAACCAAATGATCCGACATACGCGCCACCATCAGCGAGACATTTGAGTGAGCATGACATACTCTCAACCGCTAGAGTCATTCAAGTCAATAAAAGACATAGGTATCTGGTCAATGATAGCTCTTAAGTACATAGTACTCACACAATGCTGGCTATGAAGCTATATAATACTAGACAGATTAACTCTATACAATGCAATGTCTTCATCCGCTTCAAAATATTAATAAAAGATAACCTACAAACGAAACTAAAGTAGGACAATGATGTCCGTTAATCCATATAAAATAAAACAATTACAAACACATAAAAAATAAAACTAAATGACTTAATAAAGTCAAAAAATAAATAAATAAACAATTATATGAACCCATATAACTATTCCGGAAGATAAAACTAATAAATCGAATCTATACAATGCAAAAATAGTTTAAGCTCCTACAATAATTTCAGATGCTAAAGATCCAGTTTCCCCTGTGTTTGTGGAGCAGGACCAGCATTAAGCCAAGCATTTTTATCAGCAATATAATGCCCCAACTTATAATATGCCTGCCTACATAGTGTGCGTTTAATGCAAGTTTTAAATTTCGTCTCACTCAGTTGGAGTATGTGAGGAGGTATTTTATTGTAATATTTTAAACAGTACCCCATGAAGGATGAGTCTACTTTGGCTAACCTGAAACCTGGTTGAACTAATTCGTCCCTTGTTCTAGTACTTTAATTGTGCCTTTCACCTCTTTTACTAAATAGGTGCAGATTCTTTCTAGCGTACATGATGTTTTCGTAGATGTATTGACAAGGTACAGTCATGATGTTAATTTCCTTAAACCGTTCCCTTAAAGAATCGCGCCTGCGTAGATTGTATATGGCTCTGATAGCTCTTTTCTGCAGAATGAATATTGATTCGATGTCTGCAGCACGTCCCCATAACAAAATACCGTAAGACATAATACTATGAAAGTAACTGAAATAGACTAGTCTCGCGGTATCTATATCAGTATATTGACGGATTTTTCTAACAGCAAAGGCTGCTGAACTCAGGCGTCCTGCAAGAGATGTTAAATGAGGACCCCATTGTAGCCTCGAGTCGAGCGTGATTCCCAGGAAAACAGTTTTGTCGACGAATTCTAATATCTCTCGATTCAATACTATGTCACAGTCATTACTTTTGACATTCGGTAGAGCAAATCTTACACATTTCGTTTTTTTTCCATTCAATACTAAATTATTGGCAGTGAACCAAGAATGGACCTGCTGTAGGGCAACATTTATATCGTCAACATTTGAGACACGTCTATTCATCTTAAATATTAAAGAAGTATCGTCGGCAAACAATACCATTTGCGGTGCTTTTTTAAATAAATGGGGCAGATCATTTATATATACTAAAAAGAGAAAAGGGCCCAAAATCGAACCTTGGGGTACTCCCATTTTAACTTTTAAACCCGTGGAATTGACACCATTTACTTGAACTTGCTGTTGCCTATCATTTAAATACGATGTCACTAAGCTGAGCGCAAGTTCACCTATACCGTAATGCTGAAGTTTCATGAGCAAAGTTTCGTGATCAACGCAATCAAACGCCTTCGAAAGATCACAGAAGATCCCAATCGCATCTTGAGATTCTTCCCACGCAGTAAATATGTGTTTCAATAAGGTAACACCGGCATCAGTCGTACAACGTCCTTTGGTGAAACCATACTGTTGCTCGTGTAAGATTTTATTGGTGTTGAAATGAGTGAGCATCTGATTAAGCATAACCTTTTCGAACAATTTGCTGAAGACTGGCAAAACGGAAACGGGCCTATAGTTGTTACAGTCTTTACTATCCCCAGATTTAAAAAGCGGTATTACCTTACTGTATTTCATCAGATCTGGGAAGACCCCTTGATCTATGCACAAATTAAATATTGCGGCTAAATACGGTGCAATAGTTTCAATAATTGAGGAACAAACTTTGGTAGAAATACCCCACAGATCTTCGGTTAATTTGACCTTGATTTGCTTAAAAGCTTTCATAACTGTCATGGGGTTTATATGCTTAAATTTAAATTCATTAGGACAGGCTGAAACGTTCCTTCTTAGCAAATCAAAAGAAAGCAAGGGTGAGGAATTTATCGCGTCCGTTGTTCGTGTTGGGATACTGGTAAAGAAATTCACAAATTCTTGAGCGATACCTATGTTGGACGTTACGATACCGCGCGAAGTCTCCAGTGTGAAATCAACATGTTTTTTATTTCTATTGGTTTCATTATTTATAATTTTCCACACCGTTTTTATCTTATTATCAGCTGACTTAATTTTGTTGCTAATGTAGAAAGATTTAGCTGCCTGACAAGCGTTTTTAAAAATTTTCGAGTATGTACTAACATATTTATTAAAACTCTCTGTATTGATATGAGGCTTAAGGCCATAAAGCTCAAATAAGCGTTCCCTACTTTTCCTAATACTCTGGACATGAATGACGCTATCCTTTTCCTTTGGATGGCATTAAACGAGTCGACTCTGGCTGAAGTATACATTTCTGAAGCGCTGCAATAGCGCTCCAGGCCTATCAGTTGCCTGAAGATGTTATTGTAGGCGACTCGAATGCCATCGTGAGCCCGTTTTGTGTAATCAGTCCAGAGTTGACAAGTATAGAAACTCTGACAGAAAGATTTGAAGAGTGTAATCTTCACGTCATGAGTAGACTTGGAGAACTTTCTGATAATCATATTCCCCACGACGCATAGGGCCCTTCGTTGTCTTTCAACATCTGCATCGTCTTTAAGACTTGAATTTACTATATGACCAAGGTACTTGAAGCTCTCGACAATTTTAACAAGCTGACCATTGATATGAATATCAGGAATATTCTGCGGTCCTTTTCCCGATCTAAATACTACCATTTCAGTTTTCTTCACATTATATATCAGATTATGCTCTGCTGCATATCTTTCACAGATGTTAATTAGTCTTTTCAAACCCTTAATCGAAGGGCTGAGCAACACCATGTCGTCTGCGTAACTCAAGCTGTTGACATATCTGTCATCCATCCTGTGCCCCACCGGAGTGTTGCTCAGCTCCACGATCAAGTCATTCATATATAAATTGAATAGATCGGGAGAAGTGAGGCCACCTTGTTTTGCGTTGCACTCCCACACTTCAGTCGTAGACATGCCAGAGAGCCTTCGTCTCCAGATCTAATAGCGGAAATCCGGCAAGGAGCCTCGCCACCTCTCCAGAAACCCTGCGGTATCCCCTGATTATCCTCAAGGAAACGACCACATAGGTACCAAATCTCTCTCGAAATTGGCAAAGTCGAGAGAGACCGCCAAGACGATTCTGCCCCGGGATACCGTATCCCTCGCCGTGATACATGGAAGGAATCTCACGCGCATGATACCACCACTACCCAAACTAGCTCTCCACAAGATCTAGGCCCATCCCCACCAAGTGACTGATGAGGTGGTGGCATTATTCTTCCAAAGAGCTTAACCACGCTGCAATCGCGGCGTTAAGACCCCTCTTTGAGGAGTGGCTGGAGAGATGCCGCAGCGTCCTCACTTTCCGGCTGACCGTCTTTGCCGGACACAGGTATTTCGGAAGGTTCCTGTGTGTGTGTTAGGCAGGAAGAAACGTCTGAAACCACTGCAAGGGTCACCCGGAGGAGTATACGGTGCAGGTGTGCCCCGCTTAGGCAGAGCGCCGCCGTGTCAATGGCCTCACGGAGGCCATGCTGCCGGGCGAGACAGAATGAGAAGCGCTCGCCTCCTTCTGCGAAGCAGCCATAGTAGTGAAGGAGGAAGCAGGACGCGTGAGGGAGAGGTCAGCCTCCACCTCACGACTCAGCCGCCATCGCCAGGGAGACGCCCACGGCAACGGACGTTGCAAAGCGATTACCGGCCGCCGTAGGCGCAGGCATGCGAATGACGAGTAATGGGTGACTCGCCGTCCGATAACGGACCATAACCGGGTGTACGGCGCCTCGTGCTTCACGCGCATCTCGAATATCTGTCAGCAATCTGATAGGGGGGCCTTAGAGGGCCAAAACCTGCCGGGGTCGCGGGACTATCTCATCACTCGTAACAGTGACCCTGGAACGTAAGGGCTTCTTGATTGAATTCTTCTGAATTCAAAGATCACCGTGTATTTTAGTCAGTACAAGTCTGACAGTCCCTCCAGTCCCGCCCCGGGAGGGAGGATTTATTTGATGATTTTACAACGATAAAAAAAAAATTGTCCCACAGCATGATGGTCCGATGCGGACGAGGAGTCCGCAGATCTCGCAGTCATTCTTTTATTTAAAGTTCTTTTTTATGTTTGTCCCATTTCTGCGTCCATTGTAGATAGATTTTCGACATTATTTTTTATTCGAAAGCTTATACTTACTTCTGATGTGGCTCAATAGTTACCAAGTCGTAATCTGATAATGGAATCTCAGAGGTTCCTATAGAAGTGTTTTCCACATACTTTCTAATGCAACTCGGATATTTGTGCCTGGTTTTCAAATCATCTTCTCATTTTGCTGAGCTGACGATGGAAGTAAAAAAGCGAGGAAACTCTACCACAATTGCTATTATCATTTATTTATGTAAAACTGCATAACCATCTACAACACACTAAAAGAGGTAAAAACTGACTTCCGAATAAAAACAAGCTTCCGAATAAATACTGGCTTCCGAATAAAAACTGACTTCCGAATAAAACTGATTTACAAAAAAAATCTTATTTCGCACATATTTCAGAAGATAGATTCAGAAGTCAGTTTTTGTTTATTTAAGTTCTACAAATGAATTTAAATTTTGTTCTATTTGAATTTAAATTATTTTCCACACACAGAATAGGAAGATATTTTGGGGTTGAATAACGTCTCAGTGAATTGACTTACAACTTCGGTGTAGTAATAAAATGTTTTTATTGTGTTACGCCCTATTTAAATAGTAAGTTTATTTTTGTTGGCTTTTAAAAATAGCCCAAAACTGTATGGAGCGTGGGGTTTGTCCTTTAAAAAAAAGGGGCGGCAAAAATTGAATAGCCTACTAGCGGCAAATTTGTAAATCCGCCACTGGTCGTATCCCATTATAATTATGTCACCATACAGCATAAAGAAGGAAGTAAGACAAGGTCATGTGTCGCAGCCTGGGAGAAGCATGTCCAGCAGTGAACTGCGTTAGGTTAGGTAAGTTGATTTGACTTCACAAACAAACAAGTTTAAGTACAAAGTTCCCAACTAGTTCCTAAGAGCGATAGAGAAGTCCCTATTCGTAATTTAATTATTCACCCAGTATTTCACATAAAGCTTAATGTCGAACCTAATCATTAGCCAAACACAGACATACATGATTTTCAAGGTACGTACTCTACTCGTATCCCGACAATCCTTATTCGATTGACGGTTGGATAGAAATCCAATTAGCTGTCCTCCGGCAGATAATTCAGATTATTCCTACTCGCACCCCTGCACGCTATGGGTGACAGCACACGTATGAACTCGGAAACGTATCGTAACCGTATCAAATCGAGCCGTTTAGTATTCTTTGTATGAAACTCTCTATTGAAAAGCACAATACATAATCAGAATCGTAACATAAACTATTAACCTTGGGACAAGCACGATCCGCGGTGTGGCGCGTTATCAACCAGCGGTCGGTCCGCTTTGATTATGTGCTTACGTTAGGTTGACGCCCTTTTGACGACGAGGCGAAAGGCGATACGTTGATGATCCCTTTCCAAGCTGATATGTGTGCTGATCGTAATACGTAACAATAGTTTAAAAAGAACATGAAATAATGGTGTAGAAGTTGGAATGCTTAATCGCAATATTTACGTTCTGTTACTTTCAATGACGGTACAGGAACAAATGGATGAGAGACGCACAGAACCGATAAATAAGGCAAAAAAGGGGAGGCCTTTGCCCAGCAATGGGTGATCCCAGGCTGATATGATGGTGATGATGATGACAGGATAACAGCATTTATTATGTATCATAGTTTACTGTAATCTAAATTCACAAAGGTCAAATGGTGTTGTTTTAGAATTACACTATGATTTAAACAGGTAGCCCGGGCGCCCTGCGCACTCTCCGTTCGCATTCCGACCCATCGTGCTGCTCGACGAGGTGGGCAAGCTCTTTGAAAGAGTAATTGCAAACCACCTAGACGGGCACCTGAATCGAGTGGGCCCGGACCTTGCGGAAAGCCAGTTTGGCTTCCACAGGGGGCGCTCAACGGTGGACGCCATCATGCGCGTGAGAGCTCTCACGACGGGGGATGCGGTTTCCCGGGACAAGGTCGTCTCCGGCGACGCAGGCGGTAGCGACAGTCGCTGACAGGATCCAGCAGTTGGGACTCGACGTGGCGCTGCACAAAACAAAGGCCATGTGTTTTCATGGCCGTCTGAACGCGCCACGGTCAGAGTCCCACATAACGGTGGGAGGGGTTCGCATCGGGGTCAGGAGGACGACGAAGTACCTGGGACTCGTCCTCAACAGCCGGTGGAACTTCAGGGAGCACTTCCTGCGTTTGGCCCCAAGGCTGAACCAGGCAGCAGCTGCTCTCAAGTGACTCCTGCCCAATCTCGGCGGGCCAAACGCCTCCTGCCGGAGGCTGTACGCCGGTGTCGTGCGGTCCATGGCCCTCTACGGGGCCCCCGTGTGGGTCCTAAGCATTCGGACGCGACCACTCAAGCTGGTCGCATGGTAGAGGGTCATGGCTATCCAAATGATCCGAGGATACAGCACGATCGCCGGCGAATCGGCCAACCTCCTTGCCGGATTGCTGCCCTGGGATCTGGAGGCGACTGCCCTCCAGCGCGTCTATGAATGCGCGTGGGGGCGCAGCGCCGGGGCGAATTCCCCTGGCGCGGCGGGGAGAGCTTCGACGCGATCTCAGGGCAGTATGGAGGGAGCGACTGTCACAACCGAGGTTCTGGCACACCGCAATCGCGGCGGTAAAACCCGTCTTTGAGGAGTGGCTGGGTAGGCGTCACGGCGTCCTGACCTACCGCAGGTCCTCACCGTACACGGAAGTTTCGGGAGGTGTCTGTGAGAGCTAAAGGGATGATAAGCAAACCATCTCTACTAGTGGACGCAGTACAGTACCGGTTGCACTGCGGACTGCATTTCCGGTACTGGTCTTGGAACTAGGATTTCCAGGGAAATCCGTTACTTTCGGTACTTACGTAAAAATGTATCCATTAGTTTATTGTAGTAAATAAAATAATATCAGAATACAATCCCGCTCGGATTTAAATGCTTTTTGAGATCAAAGTAGAAAAAATATCAAATGGAACTGCAATTCGAGATATATTTTGGACTAGCACTTTGCCCGCGACTTCGTCCGCGTGGGTTACGTACTTTCCTAATTCCCACTTTTCACCCCCTTAAAGGTTAAATTTCCAAAAACCCCTTCTTAGTGCTCCCCTACATTATAATAGGAAGCCGTGTGCAAAATTTCACATTCCTAGCTCCATTAGTTTCGGCTGTACGTTGATATGGCAGTCAGTCAGTTCTCCTTTTATATATATAGATTAAAATCACTTTGTTTTTTTTCCACTATAGAGTAAGTCTTTTATGTCACTTAATCATTTTGTTCCTTCCACTATAAGTATCATTAAACAAACATTAGCAAAACAAAACTATAATGCTTTTTGGACATTAAGATAACTCGATATGCAGATGACACATGTCTATTTTACTTAGATCACTCCATCGACCGAGTCATAAATGAAGCACAGAGTGGCTTAGATTAAAAAACCTGTGGTTTCAGCAAATTCTCCTTACCATACAAGAAAAGTGAATTATATAATTTTCGCAGCAAGAAAAAAAAATTGGCTACTACACACCGTTAAAAATAAACAATAATAATTTTAAAAAGTAGATCACGAAAGGTACCTTTCTTTTTTTTTCGTGGTAAAATCATCAAATGAGTCCTCCCACCCATACTGTCAGACTTGTACTGACTAAAATCCACGGTGTCCTTCACTAGCCCTTTACGTACCGGGGTCACGGTAATCCCTTGGTCCCGCGACAACGAAAAGTACCTAGGACTAATCTTAGATAATAAATTGACATGGCTACCACTCATCTAAAAAATAAAGTCAAACACATGTAAACCTATTACAAATTGCGGTCAGTGGGTCATCTTACTCGTAGGTTGCACAAAACAAATTACTTAAAACTGTGTTTAATTACAATTATTTCACTCCAACACAAACACTGTACAAAGAAACTATATTAATGAACATTACACAAACTTGCATTTATAATACATGCATACTTATACTTGGACCTTTTGTTACTGACTATACTACTTAACAGGGATCTGAAGTTGGTCTGATGATGGGAACGCCATCATTTTATTATCTCCAGATCTCTACTATATATAGCATGGTCATATACTACTACAAAATACTGAGATTTAAAAAAAAATATTCATCAATGTTAATAAGGGATCCGTTATGACAGATATGAGTAGATTTGTTTAATTTATTGCATTACTTTTATTTGAGGGAGAATAACGTTTGTGATACTTAAATTTTGTTTAATTTTACAATTTATTCAAGTTTGAGATAACTTTACTGTCGTAGAATACGAAAATTCACTTACATGAGAATATTAAGACTATAACATAAGTCGATTTTGTTGAGAGGTTAACACACAATTATTATGTGGGTAGATCAAAAACATTTGTAAAAATCGCTCAATCTTTGCTTGATACATGAGCTTAAAATACCGACACAAAGATAAATAAGTCTCCGTTCGACACAGATAAGCAATAACTAGATGTGGCTGGAGATATATAGTTATATAGGTATAATAGCTGGTAGTATATAATTGTTTTTTTGGGATGTGCTCTTCGAGTAGTTTTTTAAAAGTGGCCATGGATTTGGAATCTATGATGTATTCAGGTCAAGTATTATATTAGTAAGTATAACTTGAATTCTTCATACATGATACTATTTGTTCCATAGTTTGTGCGGGGAGCTTCAATCAATAATAGTACTAGATTCCCGATAAGCGCTTCAAAAACGGCCCGAATAATACCGCCACAAACACTTTAGTGACGGTAGTTCAAATTAGTTCGAGCCAATCATAGCCAACTATTCTTATCATAGGAACTATTTCTAGTTACATAATAGACTAAGTACGAAATTGTAAACATGCTATTTTTATCCTTGTTACTTAAATGATAAGTTTCAATTTACAATAAATATTTTGGTACTCATGACTTTTTATGCTCAAACGACATTTGATTTTAATTTACTATTTGTACTTACATACAAATGTATTTATTAAAGTAACGGATTTCCCGGGAAATCACGATTCCAAGACCAGTACCGGAAATGCAGTCCCGGTTCTTAAGAATGAACCGGCACTGCATCCACTAGTAGAGATGGTTTGCTTATAATTATGGACTTTGCTGTTGTAAAACTATATCTGATGAGTTCTAAAATTCAGTGTTAGTTTTCATACAAATCATTTATTCGCACGCCCGTTCTCAACCACTCGTTCTTGAAGCACGAAACCTTACACAAGATTTATTTTATGATGTAGGTGGAAGTAATTTCTTTATTCCTACGTTTATGAAAATTCCTCTTAAGTAGTTAAATAGTGAGGGAAAATGTTAAAATAGAAGTTTCTTAAAACTATTGGAAAAGTAAATCGCACAGCTTATAATTGAACATAACTCTAGTGACTTACCTGTCATCTTCTAACTCGTAGAACATATCTTTGGAAGAGTCGTGAATGTAGATTTTGACTAGCGGACTGTCCATGTACTGCATAGTCAACTGCTTTGGAAAACTTCTTACAAATAGTGCTTTCACAGTATCTATAGAAGTTATCTCGTTCGGCAGTAACGCCCGTTTGGTTTCATTCCGGTATTGTAGAAAAACTAAGCCTGAAACAAAATGATTGGTTAAGCTGATGCGTGACAGAGAAACTGCATTCGTATAACTAAAATAATGAAAATGATAAAGTTGTGAGCATTCGATTCATGTAGATCTTAACATTAACACAATAACCTTAATATTTTTACTACTCAGATTAAGTAATCAATAAAAATATAAATCTACGTGTTTGTTCAAAGGTCAAGTAGTAAACAACGCATGTTTATATTTTAATAAAGTAAATACTTTTACATTACTTGTTCCCCATGGTTTCACCCTAGCTGCTCGGTTCCTATCGGTTGTAGCGTGATATTTTATTGCCTTTGGCCTTCGTCAAATGTATGGACTATCCAACACAGTTTTTTTTTCAAATCGAATCAGTAGTTCCTGACATTAGCGCGTTTAACTAAACGAACTATTCAGCTTTATAATATTAGTATAGTTATCTAATAACCATGGCTAATTAAAAAAAAAACCCTTACGTTGTGAGCCGAAATGTCTTCCTACTATTACTCGTACCAGTGAAAATACTCTATACTCTATTTTATTTTGCATTCCATATGTTACAGAGATGTCGGGCACGCAAAAATTAGGAGAGGAAGAAAGAGGGCTGAATAACAATTTAATCAAATCAAAATTATTATAAATTATTAGACAACATGTATCATTGTGTATATATAATAATATAATAATAATAATAATTTTATTATTATGTTAGTGTAATTATTTTTTTATCGTGGTATAATCATCAAATGAGTAACCAGGGCAGAGCGGGAGGGACTGTCAGACTTGTACTGACTAAAATCCACGGTGTCCTTCAATAGCCCTTTACGTTCCGGGGTCAGTAGTGAGTCCCGCGACCCCGATGTTAGTGTACACAGGGGTAGCATATTATTTATGTTTATTTATTTTGTATTTCATAAGAATACGTAATTATCATGAAAATCTTAGAAGTATTTGCTATAATATATTTGTATAAAAATTTCATTGTGTACATAATTAAATTAATTACATTATATTAAATTTATTATATGTTTTATTTTAATAAAGCATGTAAATACATTATTTGTGTATTATTTATATTTGAATTAGTGTATTCCGTATTATATTATTTTTATAATGGTTTGTTTTAGATAATTTCATTTTCCAATCGTATTATCATCTAGAAACTTAACTGTGTAATATGCCTTGGATTCTAAAAGTCGCTTCAATTTATTTTATAAACATGTTTGTTTTGCTTACTCCTCTAATTTCATTTGGCAGTTTATTGTTTATTGTTCATTGGTTTAGATAGACATAATAAGAGGGCTGGTTGAGTGTATTTTGATTCGGGATTGAGGTTTGTTTATTTTGTTTTTAATATGTCTAAAAGTGTATTTTTATTGTGAGTCTTCGCAAATAGTGTAGTACTCTTGATGTTTTCTGATAAAACATAATTCTAAAATATACCTATAAACAGGGAAGTATGAGTATTTTATGTTTTTGGAAGTGTGGTTTACAGCTGTCTGTTTGTTCTATGTTGGTTATTATCCTGATTAACTTTTTTTGTAACATACATATGGTTAGAGTGAGTCTGTTCTGTTATCCCACAGCATGAGCCCATTGCTGAGCCATGCTTGGGCATATGTTTAGTAAGTAACAAGTGCAGTTTGAAAGTTTGTAGTTTTTAAGGACTCCGTGCCAAATGGCAAAAAACGGAACCCTTATAGATTCGTCATGTCTGTCTGTCTGTCCGTCCGTAGCGTAAATTTTTGAGAAAATAGTTAATATTTCTAATGACTTATTACTATTGGGCTAAATAACCTCTCTAGCAAAAGGAGACCCCGTGCCCGACAGAAAACACCATGTTTCTCAGTCCTGTCGATCCCTATGAAATAAACAGAATATTCAAAAATCTACGAAATAAAGAGAGAGACGAACTTCCACCATTTTTACTTAAGCAATGTGCAGATGTACTTACGAGTACCCTACCATTTTATAAGCTAGTTAACCAGTCGTTTGAAGAAGGAACCCTTCCCAATCAACTTAAACACGCTCATATAAAACCCATACACAAGAAAAATTCTAAAACCGACCCTAAAAAGTATGGCCCTTATAGCACCGTTATCAACTGCATCTAAAATCTTTGAGAAGGCTATTTGTGATCGCGTATTCACTTTTTGCAAAAAATACAAAATACTTGACGACTGCCAAAATGGTTTCCGTTAAACAAGTCTACAACGTTAGCAGTCTACAAATACGTAAAACAGGCTCTAACTATTACCTATATATATAAAAATGTTATATTGGTTTGTGCACGCTTCAAAAACTCAAAAAGTTCTACACTGATTGAACTGAAATTTTAGCATGATATATCATCCGCATAAAGGATTGTTTTTCTCTATTTTTTTCATCAGTCACATATCCGCGACCGCGAAAAAACAGGTTTTTTGTGCCACACCGTAGCGTGGGTACAGCTAGTTATTAATAAAAACTACGCTATAGGTATACTGCTCGATATGACCAAAGTCTATGATAAGGTGAAATTCAACACTTTGTTACAAGCTACATGGGATAGTAATACGAGGAAAAGCTCATGAATGTTTTGCTTCATATCTGAAGGATAGGAAACAACTAGTAGAAATCGAAGACTTCGACCACAACACAAAAGAAATAACTAAAATGTGATCCGAAAGTAAACCAGTTAATGCGTCAATCCCCCAGGGCAGTGTGATAGGTTGCCTTTTGTTCCTTATCTATATAAACGACCTTCCTAAAACTATACACGGAGCTTGTGTTCTCTTCGCAGACGATACCTCTTTGCTCACCATGAGGCGAGCGAAGAGATAAGTTTGACATGAGCCAAACTGATGACAACATAAACGCCTAATTAACTCTCTTCTTTCTACAGCTGTAAAGTGGATAGACTGTAGATTGGATGAATCATAATTTAGAAACTTCTCACCCACATACAGAAAATAAGACCAAAACTATCAATATTCTCAACGGGGCATGCAGAACCGGGTCCGGTTCTAAAAAGCGCATACCCGGTTCTGGAGGAGGTCGGAACCAGGTAACCCGGTTCTACCCAGTTCCTAGCGACCAAAATGTTTTTTTTTTTTCTTGATAAGGATTCGTCTCCAAACTGTGAATAGAGCTTGATTTAATCCAAGTACTGATTCAATGAGTTATTTTATATATTTTTAACAATTTTTGTTTCATTTTAAAAATTTTGACATTTTAAAAACCTTTAACTTTGACCCAGTTTTTTTTTTCGTCATAAAATCATCAAATGATTCCTCCAACCCAGGGCGCCCTGCCCTGGGAGGGTCTGTCAGACTTGACTGACTAAAATCCACGTTGTCCTTCAGTAGCCCTTTACGTACCGGGGTCACGGTAATTTGTGAGTCCCGCAACCCATGGCCACCGCAAGGCATGCTTTGGCCCTCTACAGACCCGTCACTATGCTGACACTCCTTAAGGCGCGCGTGGAACACAACGCGCCGTCGACCCGAGCATGGTCCATGGTCGGACAGCGAGTCGCCCATTACTCGCCGCCCGCATGCCCGCGCCTACGGTGGCCGGAGATCGTCTGGCGACGTCCGACGCCGTGGGCGTCTACCACTGCGGCTGGGGTGGAGGGAAGACGCTATCCTCTGTCCGTATACTCCACCGTGTCCTCCGGAAGATCGCAAACGCAACGCAGTGGTGACACCCAGGCGTTTCTTCTCTCCCTATCAGACACAGGAACCTCCTGAAACTTTCGTGTCCGGTGAGGACCTGCGTCATGCGGTAGGTCAGGACGCCGCGACGCCGCGTAAAATCCAAGGTGTCCTTCAATAGCCCTTTACGTTCCGGGGTCATGGTAACTGCGTGAGTCCCGCGACCCCGGCAGGCTTTGGCCCTCTAGAGGGGGGCCCCGTTATTTTGCTGACACTCTTTGAGGCGCGAACACAACGCGCCGTCGACCCGGGCTTGGTCCATGGTCGCACAGCGAGTTGCTCATTACTAGCTGCCCGCATGCCCGCGCCTACGGTGGCCGGAGATCATCTCATCATGCCGACGTCTGTCGTCGTGGGCGTCTACCACTGCGGCTGGGGTGGAGGGAGGACGCTGTCCTCTGCCTCACGCTGCCCGCCACCTCCTTCGCGAGCATGACTGCTTTGCAGAAGGAGGCGACCGCTTCCCACTCCGTCTCGCCCTGCAGCATGGCCTCGACCAATGCCGGGCACGAAAGGTATCCGCCTATCGCCGTCGTGAAGACAAGGCGGTGCTCTGCCCAAGCGGGGCAGTTCTGCACCGTATGCTCCACCGTGTCCTCCGGAGTCAATAGCAAACTTACAAGAATTTAATAGAAAGACCTCATTCTCTTCTGAGTGGTGTTCCGTACCATGTCGAATGTGTTTTGTGATTTGATTTCGAACAAAATTGCATGATAGTGATGATGTGGAAAATAAATAAATAAATAGTTAAATTATCCCAGACAACATTAGGCGATTCAAACAGATATTATCTAACTAAATAATAAATCGCTGTAGGGTTTTCCGCAATTAGATTTTTCGCACAAACGTTATATCGCATCAATAGAACAAAACATCGTACATCTGAATTAAATTTTTAATAATAGAAACCGCATCATCAACTTTCGAAAGCAAATATATATGTATATACAACCGAGCGTCAATAAATAAAGTTTGGATAAGACGAAAACCTCTATTACTGATACTTTATAGGTAGTGAGTGCCCGACACGTTTAAGTTGAAATGCCTAACTGTATTACAGGTTTTAAAATAGTTCTAATATTCAGAAAATTCAGCTCTTGTATTATAAAGTGTTAAATATTTATACACAATAAAACTTCAGGTGTCGTAAAACTTTTTTGAACAAAGAAAAATTCAGCTGCGAGTCGAACACGAACCAGCTTTCCTGGAATACTACCGACGCTTCACTAATTAGACTACATAAACCTATTTCAGTGGAGTTGCGATCTCCACTCGAATAGGTTTATTTTCTGAAATACTTGCATACAATAACAAAATTTACAAATGCTATAAATCGCACTGACGAGGCTGCTTACTACGAACTAGGTCAATAGAAAACAAGTTAAGGATACTCAGATTGTTAAGTTCAACTTAGTTTTTTCTTATTATTGCTTAGTAGCTGTTGCCAATGACTACACATGCGTGTCACTTGACAATTATCCCATAGGAACGTTATAAAAATATCCTATTTTAATCAAGGTTATAAACTATCTGTGTACCAAAGCAGAATATGCAAAATGGCCCCAATAGCCAGTAGCATCATCCCAATCAATTAGATCTCCTCAAGACAATTTTTTTTTTTTTCTTGAGATAACTTCTCTCGGGCACGCCGCAATCGCGGCGGTAAGACCCCTCTTTGAGGAGTGGCTGGATAGGCGTCACGGCGTCCTGACCTACCGCATGACACAGGTCCTCACCGGAAACGGAAGTTTCGGGAGGTTCCTGTGTCTGATAGGGAGGGAAGAAACGCCTGGGTGTCACCACTGCGAGGATCGTCCGGAGGACACGGTGGAGCATACGGTGCAGGACTGCCCCGCTTGGGCAGAGCACCGCCGTGTCCTCACGACGGCGATAGGCGGAGACCTCTCGCGCCCGGCATTGGTCGAGGCCATGCTGCGGGGCGAGACGGAGTGGGAAGCGGTCGCCTCCTTCTGCGAAGCAGTCATGCTCGTGAAGGAGGAGGCGGGCCACCTGAGGGAGAGGACAGCGTCCTCCCTCCACCCCAGCCGCAGTGGTAGACGCCCACGGCGTCGGACGTCGCAAGACGATCTCCGGCCACCATGTCTCGCGACTCGCTGTCCGACCATGGACCATGCCCGGGTCGACGCCGCGTTGTGTTCCACGCGCGCCTCAAGGAGTGTGAACATAGTGACGGGGCCTGTAGAGGGCCAAAGCATGTCGGGGTCGCGGGACCAAGGGATTACCGTGACCCCGGTACGTAAAGGGCTCGTGAAGGACACCGTGGATTTTAGTCAGTACAAGTCTGACAGTCCCTCCCGCCCTGCCCTGGGTGGGAGGACTCATTTGATGATTTTACCACGATAAAAAAAAAAGATAACTTCTCTATATTCACAGTATGAGAGGAGTTACAGATACAAAATAGATACTGGTAAAAAAGTAAATATTTTTAGCGCGTTTTTTGTTTTTACGAAAACCGTTTATTTGGAACATCAATTTAATGCCAGTAAACGTTAATTATAAAAATTCTGTCTAAAATGCAGTTTTATAACCCCTAAATGTTGTTCTTAAAATGGTATTTTCATCGCTACATGGTTTATGGCTAATAGGGATTGGGGCAGAGTCCCAAACATTGATGCTCATTCTCCTTTCGTTCAAATTGGTTCAGCAGTTCTTGAGTGAGAGAGTTACAAACATCCATCTATTCATCCATCCTCACAAGCTTTCGTATTTATAATAGGTCCAACCAAACAAAATAAATAAAACATGGTGTGTATGTAAGTGTTTATCTAAAACAGTTACAATAATAAAGTATATTTATCGATTAAAAAATATTGGTCGCAACGTGTTGCAATGCATTCATCATAATGCCATTGATATAAGTGAAAGTCTGAGTAGTCATTGCTTAGTTACTAATACCTTTCTTTTTAAAAGACAGGAATGAACCAGTGATCCTTAACTTGATGTTCATCAATTTTGCGGTCTAAACGCAGAAAATCAGTCAATCAGTATTTTTTTTTCAGCGCTTTGTGAATAACTTAAGATATGTTTTTTATTAATCACTATGTTTTTGGACTGCAAATCTGATAGAAATCTCTTAAAGGCGCTCTCTCAACGAACTGTTCAACGCTGACATATTTTGGGCAAGTTTCGCTTTATGCCAGTGAAAACAGAAACAGAACAAAACTCCTGCAAATTGCCTATTAATTGTGAGTGTTGGTCACTCTCCCATGAAAACATTTTCCAATCTGAAAATCAAGGCAGGCAAACTTTACATCAAATATTGAAATACTCTCAGGTACGCAACTCACTCAATTAACTTCGTATTTTTTTTTATTGTTACTTGGAATTTCATTAAATAAAGAATGAATTTGCATTATACTAAAATTGCATTATAATAAAATGACTAAATTAAAACTAAAATTTATAGGGCGTCAAAAAATTAACTTAACCATTAACTTCGTCAGCTAATTGAGTTTATCGGCTCAGTGAAGACTGAGCCGATAAAGTTCCTGGTTAGATTTTCTTTATATTAAACCAATGGCTTAGCTCGCGAGCCCCCCATTAAAGCTCATAATCGTGTCTAGGGTTCCACTCTGTTAGTGCAAAAATTCATAAAATCGTTCAGTCGTGAAAACAATGGAACAAAACAAACATACTTTCACATTTATAATGTACTAGCTATTGCCAGCGGCTCCACTCGCTACAATTCGAAAATTATCCCATGGGAACATTAAATTGAGATAAAAACTATCCTATGGGTTATTATAAGCGGGCAGCGAGTAATGGGCGACTCGCTGTCCGACCATGGACCATGACCGGGTCGACGGCGCGTTGTGTTCCACGCGCGCCTTAAGGAGTGTCAGCATAGTGACGGGGCCCCCTGTAAAGGGCCAAAGCCTGCCGGGGTCGCGGGACTCTCAAATTACCGTGACCCCAGAACGTAAAGGGCTATTGAAAGACACCGTGGATTTTAGTCAGTACGAGTTTGACAGTCCCTACCGCTCTGCCCTGGGTCGGAGAACCTATGTGATGATTTTACCACGTAAAAAAAAGGGTTTATCCAAATTTCTTCAGTAGATTTTGCGTGAAATACCCTTACAAACATCCATCCATCCAAACAAACTATCACGTTTATAATATTAGTAGGATTAATAGGAAGTAGGGAGTAGGTTTAGTAGAATGATATTTTATTTTAAGTACGCCATGCCTAACCAAAATTAGAATTGCGGTACACTAACTCTTATATTCCCATTAGAAAGAAGTTTCGCCAGTTGTGTTGTTGTATTTTTCACCATTTGCCATGTAATACTGTTACAAAACTTATTAAATTAATCTTGAAGAAACCCGATTGTCAAACTGAAAATTCAGTCTCTTGATATCCACCAGCCCATATGCATTCGTAAGGCTCATGTGATGGATTAAAACCCACTTCTTACTTAATGGAGACTTGCATTCTTATCGTTATACAGGGTTTTTATTTTAAGTTGGCCAACAGGGGGAAATCCTAATCTTAACGAGATACTGAAAAACTATGAATAAAAAAATATTTTTTGGTCCAGTATGAACTGTCCGCAAAAATGAGTGAAATATACTTTTTTAATGCTGTCTACTCTGTTTTAGGTAATCTCTAATTGGGTAGGTACACAGATATTCTATTAGCTGAATTACTCTAATTGTCAATTTTCGAGTTGTGGCGGGCGAAATAGCTAGTCATTTATAACAATGTGGTCCAGTGGGCTTTTACACCATATAATTGTCCATATTAACTACTTACTAGCTTTTGCCCGCGACTTGAGTCGCGTTTATTTAGAATTTAACAATCAATTCGGGTTGATCTTCGGATTCGAAAAACACAACATACTATTATCATAAGAATGTTAGCCTTATTTTCCTCAGGAATTGTTTTTTATTGTTTGAAATGTATTCTATGTCCGTTTCTGTATGGCACGCCGCAATCGCGGCGGAAAGACCCCTCTTTGAAGAGTAGCTAGATAGGCGTCACGGCGTCCTGACCTTCCGCATGACGCAGGTCCTCACCGGACACGGATGTTTTGGGAGGTATCTGTGTCTGATGAGGAAGGAAAAAACGTCTGGGTGTCACCACTGCGAGGATCGCCCGGTGGACACGGTGGAGCTTACGGTGCAGGGCTGCCCCGCTTGGGCAGAGCACTGCCGTGTCCTCACGACGGTGATGGGCGGAGACGCGGAGCCTGCCGGGGTCGCGGGACTCACGAATTACCGTGACTGGAACGTAAAGGCCTATTGAAGGACACCGTGGATTTTAGTCAGTACGAGTCTGACAGTCCCTCCCACTCTCCCCTAGGTGGGAGGGCTTATTTGATGAATTTACCACGTTAAATAAAAATCCGTTTCTGTACAGCAGAATGCAAGACTCCAGGTTAAGCGGCTTAGTGGTTTAAGCGTGAAAAGCTCACAAACAAACTTTCTCTCTCTCTCGGTGTTAGGTGATTAGGATTAAAGTATTATAAACCTAGGTACAATATGAAGCTCAAGGCAATTAGTAGATTGAGAATATTAATGGCCGAGTCGATACTGGCAGTTTTTCTCTCATTAGGCATGAAGTTCTGGCCTCAATGGTTTTTCTTAGGGATGATGTTAATAGTTTTTATAAGAACTGATGCCGCTTTATAGCTTGTTCAACAGAACATACTTACCATAGTTAACATTACCGTTCAACACAATCCAGCAGGTGATGATGATGTTAGATCGCGATCCGGGAAGATCAACGGGACCTTGATGATTATCATGTTAGTGCTACATACAAAAGGTTATTTAGCCATAGATAATTATAATGAACTTGTGTACGAGTATTAGTAGGCAAGATTCAGACAGGCTCATACTTGGGTTATTTTAATTATTTCAGATGTCTAAGCCTATCAATAAATGGTGTTAACATGGTACAGACGCCAGCAAATCAAACAAACCCCCAACTGTCTTTTCTCAATCGAATTATGACTCTTTTACTATTGCGATGAAAGTTGCAAATCTATTAAATATCGTCGTCTTACAAAAGTGGTCCACTCAATGTATCCGACATAAAATACCTCTAAGCGCGATTATTATGTTTTTATGTAAAGTGCTGTAACGAAGTACTCCGTAGAGCGTAGTTAAAAAAAAATCATCAAAATCTTTTGAATTTAAAAGTCTCCGTGAAAAACTCCTCTGCTGGTCGCGGTCGCTGGACGCGCACACTGGCTGCACCAACGTGGCACCACTCATCGCGGACACAAGACGCGTCAAGCTAGCGTGGCCGACGGCTAATAAAATATGACAGCGCGGCGGCGACTGCTAGACGACGACGCCTGCTGACTTTTGTTTTGACATTTTTTTCCGTATTTTTAGTGTGTTTTATAGTATTTTTGTGTTTTATAGTATAGTTGGTAAGTAGTAAAATAATATTATAGTGCCAGTCAACCTGCCACATAACTGGATGTGCAACTGGTAAGATGTCCCCATTGCTCCCAGCCTCGTTTTTTTAAAGCGAATGGGGTCTAACGATACACTATGGCAAGGTTCACAAACCACATAGTGTACCGTTGGACCCCCAGCAACAACCCCGACGACATTACCACTTTTTGACCAACCTTTGTGGAAAAACATTATCGAAATCAAATTCCACTCCTATATTAAAGAGAGTTCCTAGGGGTGTTAGTGTGTCCGAGCGTGGCTGGGAGCAGTTAATCACCTTCCCTTATAGGATTCTGCATTTTCAAATTCCCTGACTAACTAAATTAAGGAAAACTGCAACATTTCGGCCACTAGTTTAGATTCTAAATTGCTCATATGGAAACCAAATTAAGTGAGGGTGATATTAGGGGGACGGCCAGACTACTGTTCGGGGGTGATGTGCGGCGGTACTCAAACACGAAAATAAGTATTTAGGTATGTTCCGTTTTACGTCGTAACGGCTGAACCGATGTTGATGAATTTTGGTACAGAGATAGATGGGACTCTAGAGACGGTTATAGGTTATACACAAAGGCGGTTAGGTTAAGCCGCGGTCGAAGCTGCGGGCAAAAGCAGCATCAATGAATCTATGGATTCCTACAAAAAGTAACTCCTGATTAGAACAAAATAAAAACCGCCATATCTTTGGTTGGTTACGGTTTAGAAACTTTTTTTTTTTCTATGGACTTCTTAGGAATTAGTCTATTTGTGCACAAAATTTAATCACTGGCAAAAAAAATGATGCCAAGGTCCATACTAAAAATTGCATATCCCTTTATGAAAATGAAATTTAAAAAAATATTAAATACAGGTCATTGAAAATTTTCAATCCGGTATGCGACCATTGTTGAAATGAAGTATGTATTGAAGGATAAGGGTTAAAACACGAAATGTATTGGTATTTATTTAGATCCAAATCCATAGGTAAAAAATATGTGGTTCAACGTAAAACGTATTTGTATTGTTACGTTGTTTTTTTGTACCTGGCTGTTTACCTGACAACATATAGCGAGTCCATTACGGAGTTTCTTAGGTTATCACTTTTTCACAACGATTCACTTTTCTAATTAACTTTTTAAACAGTTTTACAATATTAATTAAATCAAAACAAAAGTTTACTTGTTTACTTTTCACTTGACATTACATCAGACGTCAATTATGACAGTTCAAGGCGCCATCTGGCGATTCGCCGATTAACGATTATAAAATAATCGATATTTTTAACTAATAGTTTGCAAATCATAGAAAATATAAAATACCTGATTTAGCAAACCTAAATAATTATAAGATCACGGAAATAAAAAAATATTAATAAAATGAAATACCCGTGAACGGAAGTGATTTAGTTTTTTCAATATGGACTTTTTTCTCGAACATTCTAAGGCCGCGAAACATTTATTATCTGTGAAGTTTTTGCGTGAATTGTCTGTGACAGAATGTTGTCACAGAAAAATGTCAATTTTGCCTAATTAATATTCAGGGGTAATTGTTATTGTTAATTACGAGGAATTATAAATTAGACCACGAAATCGTATGGATTTAATTTAGTGAAATGGCTTTAGGCTTAAACACGTGACGTTGGACAGTTTTTTTGTGAGTTTGGTGTATTTTTGAGGAATTGAGTGTTTTCCTTGGAGTGTTTGTAATTGGTAACCAAGAAGGATTCTCCCTGGACTTGGGGAAAGTGAATTTCTTGGGCACCCGAATTCTGCCTTGATTTCCGGCCGACGCGCCAGTGATGGTTAGTCGTCACATTCTGCCCGAGCCGGCTTCCAGTCAGCATCAAACTTATTTACTTTTTGGCGAAGGTGAGTTCTTTTATTGTAACGGTGTCTGAGGTTGTTCGGTGAGCACTTCCCCGGTTGTTGAGAGAATATAGTCGTGATTCGTGAAAACTTATTGCAGGATTCTTAATTGCGGGACTTTGTGGCGCCGACCCGTGACCAACGGCCACAGCATTCCATCATAGCATTCCACCGCAGCCGCCGCCGACGAGTCTTCTTTCAGAGTGAACTGAAGGCAGCTTGAGAAGCTCGTCCCGCCGCCAGGATCCAGCAGGCCGTTGGGGCCTGGACGCGGGACCCGTTGCTCGGGCTCGCCTGAAGCCACCTGCGGAGCCAGCGGCACAGCGAGCGGCACGGTTGCGAAGCCCGCAGGCGGTCGCGCCGTGCGAGACGGTTTTTTTTTTTAACTCCTTTTTTTTTACTCCTTATTTTTTTTATATTTTAATCCGGCTCCCGTTGTAAACCGGAGCCTGTAAACCGGTCTATATTATACCGGGTCTGGATGTCGGTGTTCCACCGATTTTCAAATTGAGGATCTTGGGCTAGTTCTTCATTCACCCGGATGTAGGGTGAACATCTTCAGCTTCAGGATCCGGGACTCTCCCAGTCCCTGGCGCCCATTTGTTAATTTTAATTTGAATTTAAATGGAACGTTCTAGTTTGGATATAATTTAACTTTTAACTTTTTCTCGGAACAGTACTCGGCAGGTTTATCTCCAACTCCCCACGCCCATAGCTCTTTCCGTTAAAGTATAAACTGGCTAGCCACCTTTAGTTAAAACTAAGATCTTAATTTAATTTTCTCGACCTACTTGTCATAACTACTAAACAATAAATGTCACATCAAATTTATTATGTATAATAATAAACCAGTTTTTATATAATTTGTTGTTTCCTTATAGTTGTTTCCCCAACCGAGAGGGAGAAAATATTTTGTGTAACAGTGGCGACCAACGTGTGTATTAGTTGGAGAAAGAGGTTACGTCTTTTGCTGTACCTTACAAACCGGAGTACTGTTTCTGGAACCTTCCATTTATTTTAATTTTAAGGAAAAACCGTCTTGCAGAATCCTTTGCCTGTTTATGTTTGTGCTGTTTTATACAACTTTACATTTTACAATTATTTACTTTTTTATTTTTTTTACTGCTTGCTGCGATATACAATTCAATTTTTTTATCTGTGCCCCAATATATTGTACCAAGACTTTTGTCTTTAAAAAAATTAATAAATAAGAACCCTAATATTGTGTTATCTATAAGACTGCTATTAATGTAACTGTTTATTATAGTTAATGTTTACACTTTGCTGGAATTTGTAAATTGTGACGGCCAGTTTTATCTTAGATTCAGTTTTTTTTTAAATTTCAAATATGGAACGCCCTATTAAATTTAATTTACTTCGGAAAGATGAACTCATGTATGAAGTACTGATCCGGGACGCTAAACCTGCCTCAACCGTAGAGGAATTACGTACCCAAATTAGGGACCTCAGTAAATTGGTTAGTTCCGATGAAATCGTGGAAACGGATAGAGATCCAGAGTCAGAATTAAAGATAATTAAGGCCAAATTGCCAGAAATTGGTGAAGTTCTGGATAAGTACCCCAGCAATTTTAAAAAATTTAACCGCGCCAGGGCTTTGGCTTTCCATCTATTTCATCGTTTGGGTAGGATATCTTCTCCAACTGAGCTTGAAGCCGATTACGCAGCCGTTGATAAGCGACTTAGCAGTTTCTTAGCAAGAATTGATTCGGTCAACGCGAGCTTCCACCAATCTTTTACTTCCGCTGAGGAGGCACCGGAGGTAGTGTCTAATTTGCAGACGAAGGACGTCATCATTTCCTGCAAAAAGGACACTGTAAAAAGCCTAAGTGTTAAATTTAACGGGACAGGTTGCGTGAAAGCGTTCATTGAGCGTCTAGAGGAGCTCTGCGAGGCCAGAGGTATCGACGAGTCTTCTCTACATCAATCAGCTCTGGACATTTTCTCAGATGGAGCCTTGTTGTGGTACCGTGGAATTAAAGCGTTGGTTGGTGATTGGCCGGAACTGAAAAAGCAGTTACTTGCAGATTTCGCTCCACCTGATTACGACATGCGTCTCATGTCGGAAATCTCAAACAGAACACAGGGGTCGACGGAGCAGTCTTGTATCTTTATAGCAGTCATGGAGAACATGTTCAACAGGCTTTCTTATAGGGTTCCAGAGCACGATCGGTTGGCACGGATTAAGTACAACTTGAGACCAGAATACACTTCGGGGTTGTGTTTGTTCACCATTAACACGCTCGGCGAGCTGAAGGAGAAGTGCAGGCAACTAGAGTCGGGCTTCCACAGCAAGGCTCAGTTCCATGAGCCGCCCAAACCAACGTCTTCCTTCGTCGCAGCAGACTTAGCCTACCAATCCCCGAAGGGTTCAAGGATTGAAGCCGTGCAGACTGATTCGGGTTCGTTGTTTTGTGTTCGTTGTAGGGTTAAGGGGCACTCGTTATCGAATTGTAAATCAAAGGAAATCGTGTGTTACCGTTGCGGCAAGAAGGGCGTACGTGCACCGTCGTGCCCTACGTGCAATAAAAAGCAGAAGGAGGTTCAGTCCTGTCCAACCTGCACTTCAAAAAACTAAATGTCCGGAACTACAGCAAAAATTTTGATAAGTCCGATTGGGACAATCATTTAAAATTTTTAAAATTATTTTTTAGTACATTAAGGGTGAATACAGTACATTATAAGACTTCGGACGATAGTCGTCCACATTTAACTATATCTATATACGATGAGCAGTATTACGGATTACTCGACTCGGGTTCTTGCATTTCGGTGTTGGGTTCCGATGTTGGTCAGCACTTTATAAGGGCTGGTGCAACTGTGCACGCCGATAAACAGTTGGGCAGCATAGTAACTGCCAATGATTCGCGAGCATCCGTGGAGGGTTATTTATTTTTACCAGTATCTCTCATGGGAGTAACTAAGGTGATTAAATTTTATATTATTCCAGATATTACCACACCGTTAATTTTAGGTGTTGATTTTTGGAAGGCCTTTAATTTGGCACCAAAAATTTTTAATACTTTACCATTTCAATATTTTAAACGTAAAAGAGGTCATTCTTGCGTCTCGGAGGTTAGGCATCTACAGCCGTTTGATGAGTTAACACCGGATCAAAAGATTGAAGCGGAGTTAATAATTAAAGATTTTGAAAAGGTCTCCTTTGAGGTAAAAGGATTAGGTCGTACCCATCTGCTGCGCCATAAAATAGACACGGGAGATGTTCCTCCTATTAAACAGCGTTATTACCCTTTGTCGCCTGAACGCCTCAAGGAACTCAACCGTCAGCTGGATGAGATGTTAGAGATGGGAGTGGTGGAACCTAGCAACAGCGCGTGGAATAATCCGGTTCTGTTGGCTCCAAAACAAAACGGAGAATGGAGATTTTGCTTGGACAGCCGAAAACTGAATGCGGTCAGTAAGCATGACGCGTATCCACTACCCTACATCTCTCGCATCTTAGACCAGTTGCGTGACGCGCGTTATCTTTCGTCCATTGACCTAAAATCGGCCTTTTGGCAAATAGAACTGGACTCTGTTTCGTCCAAAGAAAAAACCGCGTTCACAGTCCCCGGTCGAGGTTTGTTCCAGTTTAAAGTTATGTGCTTTGGGTTGACTGGAGCCCCAGCCACCCAACAGCGATTAATGGACAGACTTTTCGGTCCGGAGTTCGAAAATAAGGTCTTCGTATATTTGGATGACTTAATTATTTACTCATCAACCTTCGAGGAGCACACTTTGCTTCTAAAACGGGTTTTAGATAAGTTAACGCAGGCTAATTTGACAATTAATTTACCTAAGTGCTGTTTCTTTCGACGCGAACTTAAATATCTAGGCTACATAGTAGACGAGCGAGGCTTACACACTGATCCGTCGAAAATTCAGTCAATTGTCGATTTTCCAACTCCTACAACACGTAAGCAAGTGAAAATGTTTCTTGGAACGGCCTCATATTATAGACGTTTTATTAAAAACTTTAGCTCCATAGCGGCCCCTTTGAATGCGCTAACCAGTACTAGCAAAAAGGCGCCGCCTTTCAAGTGGACGGCTGAGACCGAATCCGCGTTCTCAACCTTGAAAGAGGCATTGGTGTCAGCTCCAGTATTAGCTTGCCCAGATTTCTCTCAACCTTTTGAGATTCATTGTGACGCATCCAGTTTTGGGATAGCGGGCACTCTGACTCAGGTTGTTAATGGGGAGGAGCACCCAATCGCCTACTGCAGTCGTTCGCTTAATCCGGCGGAACGCAATTATTCAGCGACGGAGCGTGAGGCACTAGCGGTGGTCTTCGCCGTAGAACACTTTCGTCCTTACGTTGAAGGCGGTCCTGAATTTAAAGTGGTAACCGACCACTCAAGTTTAAAATGGTTCTTTAATTTAACCAATCCATCTGGGCGGTTGGCCCGTTGGGGTTGTCGGTTATCACCTTACAATTTTACCATTGAGCACCGCAAAGGTAAGGACAATGTGGTTCCAGATGCCTTATCGCGTGGCGTTCCGGTGCTGGAAATTAAAGCGTCCGACACTGACACTTGGTTTAAGGGGGTGTGGGATAAATGCGTCAGTACACCTAGGTCGTGCCCTAACTATATTATTAAAGGGGATAAACTTTACCGCTATTCTAAAAATAAATTCGGTGTAGCTAGCGACAATGATTGGAAGCAGGTAGTACCGGAGAGCAATCGTGAAGAACTGCTTAGGAGTCACCACAGTGGCGAATTAGCACCACACTTTGGAGTGTTTAAAACTTATAAAAGACTCGCTCTCCGATACTACTGGCCAAACATGTACAAAGATGTGGTTAGCTACGTCGGTAAATGTGATAAATGCGCAGCATACAAACACTCACAACAGCCTCCTTCCGGTCTCTTAGGCGATGCGAAAGACTGTTCCAAACCTTTCGAAACTATAAGCATCGACTTAGTAGGTCCGTTACCACGGTCAAGAGCGGGATTCACGTATCTGTTTGTTGTCGTGTGCTGTTTCACGAAGTATTGTCTGCTGTTTCCTTTACGTAGAGCTGTTGGTAAGGCTATAGCACAGAAACTAGAAGACGGCGTTTTCCTGGTACACGGTATACCCCGTACGGTGATAGCAGACAACGGGACGCAATTCACGGGCAACGAGATTCGATCACTACTACAGAGGTACAAAATACCTCAAGTTCACTTCACACCTCGTTATTGCCCAAGCGTGAACACCGTTGAACGCTATAACCGTACCATAATGACCGCGGTATCAATACTCGTGGAGGATGATCATCGATCTTGGGACGTAAACATTTCCAAGATCCAATTTGCTATGAACACCTCCACGAATGAAGTTACTCGTTTCACCCCGTTCTTTCTAGTACATGGCAGAGAAGCAGTTAGTAGTGGTGATGTCTTCGGCAATGATACCGTTGGACAGCTCACTCTAGCTTGCTCTCCGCGCAGTTCATATGCAGACCAGCTAGGAACGTTACGTGGTATCTGCGATAAAGTAAAGGAAGCGCTCATAAAATCACATACTCGTAGTGCTCGTTATTATAATAAAAGTAGGAGGCAGGCGGAGTTTGAGGTAGGCGACACTGTGTGGAAGAAAACTTATCCCCAGAGTGACGCCTCCAAATTCTTTATGGCCAAATTAGCACCTAAGTACGAAAAATGTATTATTAGGAAAAAACTTTCACCCTTAGTGTATGAATTGGAAGGCTGTAGTTCCGGCAAAAATCTGGGCACATGGCATATTAAGGATATGAAACCACCATGTGGCCATGATTAATTCTTTTTTTTTAATTTAATTCCTATTTAAAATAAATATTTTACTTTTTGCATGTCGTAGTTGGTCGCAGTAACCATTGAGGGCTGTATATGCCTTGAGGTTGCTGGTTTTTATTTTAGCTTTGTGGGATTTTATTTCCACGGCGCTATATTACAGTTGGATTTAAGTATTTTCCACTGTTTTTACGGTTTGTAGTGGTACACAGGTTTCTACTGTGTCCACGTTTGTTAACCATATTTGGGAGTGGTTGTTGCATGTTTAACAACCCTGTTGGGAGTCTAAAACTCCGGATTGCTGGTAAGGCAGCAAAATGATAGTCCTGAGATTGGAGGCCATAATGGCGGGCGTGTAGGCTGCATTGATGGAATACGTTTAAGATGGTATTTTTTTTAATTAGGGGCGAAAACCGTTACTTTCCATTTTGGGAAGACGGTTAGCCAATTTTCATTCGTTTGTAGAATTTAATTTTTTCCAGTTTTATTTGGGTACCAGCCAGCATTACTGTTGGTAGTCTATTGGTTTAAGATGTGAATGGTGGTGTACGATAGAATAGGTAGGTCTGTCTTACATAGATGTAGTAAGTCAGACTGGGATAGTTCGTCGGGAGTTATTTTCAAAATTTTGTTTAATCCCTTTGGAGCTTGTCTTTTACATGTTCGTAAATGGATTAGACTCGCTCCAGGAGAAATTTTTGTAAACAATCGTACACCAGCTTCCATAACATCTTTTTCTCTTCGGTTCGTTCTCCATTCCTCGTTTCAGGCTTGGACGTTGTGGATTTTTGTAGGCGTGTTAGGTCCTTTGGAGTCTGCTTCAACGCTGGGGGGCCAGCGTCGAGATTTGCCCTAGTGGGTCAAATCTCTGGTGGTTGGGGAGGTACTGTTACGTTGTTTTTTTGTACCTGGCTGTTTACCTGACAACATATAGCGAGTCCATTACGGAGTTTCTTAGGTTATCACTTTTTCACAACGATTCACTTTTCTAATTAACTTTTTAAACAGTTTTACAATATTAATTAAATCAAAACAAAAGTTTACTTGTTTACTTTTCACTTGACATTACATCAGACGTCAATTATGACAGTTCAAGGCGCCATCTGGCGATTCGCCGATTAACGATTATAAAATAATCGATATTTTTAACTAATAGTTTGCAAATCATAGAAAATATAAAATACCTGATTTAGCAAACCTAAATAATTATAAGATCACGGAAATAAAAAAATATTAATAAAATGAAATACCCGTGAACGGAAGTGATTTAGTTTTTTCAATATGGACTTTTTTCTCGAACATTCTAAGGCCGCGAAACATTTATTATCTGTGAAGTTTTTGCGTGAATTGTCTGTGACAGAATGTTGTCACAGAAAAATGTCAATTTTGCCTAATTAATATTCAGGGGTAATTGTTATTGTTAATTACGAGGAATTATAAATTAGACCACGAAATCGTATGGATTTAATTTAGTGAAATGGCTTTAGGCTTAAACACGTGACGTTGGACAGTTTTTTTGTGAGTTTGGTGTATTTTTGAGGAATTGAGTGTTTTCCTTGGAGTGTTTGTAATTGGTAACCAAGAAGGATTCTCCCTGGACTTGGGGAAAGTGAATTTCTTGGGCACCCGAATTCTGCCTTGATTTCCGGCCGACGCGCCAGTGATGGTTAGTCGTCACATTCTGCCCGAGCCGGCTTCCAGTCAGCATCAAACTTATTTACTTTTTGGCGAAGGTGAGTTCTTTTATTGTAACGGTGTCTGAGGTTGTTCGGTGAGCACTTCCCCGGTTGTTGAGAGAATATAGTCGTGATTCGTGAAAACTTATTGCAGGATTCTTAATTGCGGGACTTTGTGGCGCCGACCCGTGACCAACGGCCACAGCATTCCATCATAGCATTCCACCGCAGCCGCCGCCGACGAGTCTTCTTTCAGAGTGAACTGAAGGCAGCTTGAGAAGCTCGTCCCGCCGCCAGGATCCAGCAGGCCGTTGGGGCCTGGACGCGGGACCCGTTGCTCGGGCTCGCCTGAAGCCACCTGCGGAGCCAGCGGCACAGCGAGCGGCACGGTTGCGAAGCCCGCAGGCGGTCGCGCCGTGCGAGACGGTTTTTTTTTTTAACTCCTTTTTTTTTACTCCTTATTTTTTTTATATTTTAATCCGGCTCCCGTTGTAAACCGGAGCCTGTAAACCGGTCTATATTATACCGGGTCTGGATGTCGGTGTTCCACCGATTTTCAAATTGAGGATCTTGGGCTAGTTCTTCATTCACCCGGATGTAGGGTGAACATCTTCAGCTTCAGGATCCGGGACTCTCCCAGTCCCTGGCGCCCATTTGTTAATTTTAATTTGAATTTAAATGGAACGTTCTAGTTTGGATATAATTTAACTTTTAACTTTTTCTCGGAACAGTACTCGGCAGGTTTATCTCCAACTCCCCACGCCCATAGCTCTTTCCGTTAAAGTATAAACTGGCTAGCCACCTTTAGTTAAAACTAAGATCTTAATTTAATTTTCTCGACCTACTTGTCATAACTACTAAACAATAAATGTCACATCAAATTTATTATGTATAATAATAAACCAGTTTTTATATAATTTGTTGTTTCCTTATAGTTGTTTCCCCAACCGAGAGGGAGAAAATATTTTGTGTAACAGTATGAGAAAGTTTGTTTCTTAGGATGAATTAAAGGTTTGAAAAAAAATCCATATTTTTGAGGAATGCGACTCATCATATTCATGATCTCTGATATACTTGGAATAATTTCGTTAATGGTGACTCACCAGAGTCACAGGTTCAAACAAAATGCCAGTTTACATTTGACAGATTGATGTGCTAGCATGTGCACACAATAATTTTTCATTATGTCTTAACTGCGTGTTCAATAAATTTCTACTTCTTCGTCGCGTTGTTGTTTCTTCAATTAAATATTCAAGACTATTCCTCGGATGAATGCACATAGCATTTGGCAAAATATTATCCATGTCAGTCTTTTGTTTGAATCGTAAGGGGCCGTTCAAGTATTACGTAAGCACTATGGGGGGCGGGGGGGTCTTTGGTTTGCTTATTTTGGATGATATGGGGGGTAGGGGAGTCTAGATGATGATAACGTCATCAGTAGTAATTTACTTATTACACGAATGGCAACCCTCACATTGTCTTTGCTTGAAAACGAAACGCATTTTCGGGGATTCCCGCAAATAATGCATACGTTTAGGCAAAACTAATACATTAATAGAAAAATGTTTACGTAAGCATGGGGGAGGGGGTAAGAGCTTTGCTTACTTTTGCTGACGAGGGGGACGGGGGCATAAATAATTGTAATAAATCTGCTTACGTAATACTTGAACGGTCCCTAAGAGCTAAATCATTAATATTCAATTAATGCTCAGACAATATGAAATTATTTAGTGTAGGTAGTTGAAATTGAAAAGCCACATTTTACACAATCATGATGTACTCGTACATATGATGTGATGTGATGTTATTGAATATGACAAATATGACCATCTGAAATTAGATTGGCGTGTCAGTGTAATCTGGAATACTTCAGCGTTATAACGTTTTTCTGTTAATATAATACTTCTTCTAATACGTTTCTACTCATAAGAAAAACATTGCAACGCTAAAACAATTTTCAATACAGGGTCCTTATAACGTAAATCCACAATTAAAACGCGAATATTGTGGAATGAAAGCTCCGTTTTATTTATTTTTCAATTCATACTACATCATTGTGTCTAAGACACTAAATATGTTGCTATCTATTTAATAATGATTATATAATACAATGAATGGCAAACTATATTTTCTACATTAACTTTTTACTACTTGATTATATGAATTATTAAATCATTTGTTGCCCAGCAGTGGGTCAATACAGGCTAGTAATACTAGTAAATCATTTTTAGACAATATCACTTAACGCGCTATCAGATTAACTTGAAATTAAAAAAAGAACATGGGCGTCTAAGAAAACGCACAGAATAAGTAGATTTAAAATAAATCGGTAAAGTCATTGAATGTCTGTCCTATGAAGGTAAAAAAAATGATAATCGACTAATAGTCGGTGGAGCGTGGGTGGCGGTATATTATAAAGTCTAGGCTCTTCACTTTAAACATTAAGACACAACAATACTGTTAATACTTGCTCCTTTAAGGTTTTTTGTTGTGTAAGTGACTATCATAAGTCATAAAACTTTCTTCTGAAAACTCAGTCGAAAATGAATCGATTTTACTATCGTCATATCCGAAGAGAGCGATGGCGCCTGCCGTAGTTTGGGTGCAGGCGTCTCGGCCTGTTGTTAACAGAAAAAATAGATCATTAGTACAAGAGAAATAAATACATTCCCAATAATAAGGTCAGTACAAAAATCGAAGCAATTAGTATAAAATAAATAAAACATCATGTTATGCATGCGAACACAAAGCACTTTATAAATTACGCTTAATTTTTTGTTTACACTTTTTAAGGTTGTGTTCGATTGTGATTCGCATGACGAGGTGATACGGCCTAGTAGACCAAACTTGCCTAAAAGAAATAGATTCACAACAAAATTTAAAAAGATGTGGATTTTAATTATTCACTTATAATGACTACTTCAATTTTTGTCTTAACACTTGCCGAGTAAGCCTTAAAGCTATTTAATTTTATTATTTTTCAACACACTTCCTAGAAAACTAGCTCTTATCGCACTAGGATTAGGTTCAACATTCAACGTATTTCACACGCGTTTCAATTATTTTGTTTCTTCGAAAGTGTTTTGAAAAACGTCGCTCAATACACGTGGGTATTTGTTATTGCTGTTCACGGTTCCTTATCACCCTTACCCTCGGCTGGGCTCAGAGTTCCAAATCAAATGCAATAGCAAGCTTTCCCCACTTGTATTGAAATGTACTATTTGTTCGAACCTTCTTCCCATTACCTAGAAATTTTAGTATTATAGTGCATGAACGAATGCTCACAACTGTAGTATCTTATGATTATAGTTCTATACTAGGTAAAGTCAGCTTCAGAGAAATCTCTCCCCCTTTGGTAGTGTTTTCACTAACAAAAGGGGTGAGTTTTCTCTGAAGCTTACCATTCATAATTAGTTACATAACAACGTAATAATTCAGGCAGGGACGTTGGTAATTCAACGAATTCTTGATACGGAAAACTTGCAGTCGAACAGGGTTGTTTTGGAAAATAATACATTGTTTAATATGTTTTCTATATTTTTGTTATAACATACTGATCAGCAGTTAATTTGTCTCATTAATTTCCGTATTCACGGGTAAAATTAATTTACCAATGGCCCTGTTTACGGAATGTCAAATTAAACGAAATACACGTCAATATTAAGTATTAGTATGGCACTTTGTTAAATCTATCATAGTTAATTCAAAAGACGAATGAAATATGTTGACAAAACCTTCTTCTCGACTAAATTCAATGAGTTGCTTTTACTAAAATTAAATGTAAAATGATAAAAAGCCGGCCACTACTATTTTCTATAAAAATGCCAAAAATAATCATGTATCTTGTATGGGAGCCCCCTTAATTGTTTGTTTTGTTCTGTTTATTTAGTATTTGTTGTTATAGCGGCAATAAAAATACATCGTCTGTGTTTTCACGGTTCATAAGATAAAGCCTGGTGTCAGACAGAACAAGGAAAAGCGGAGTCTTAGTAATAGAGGCCCGTTTTACCGTTTGCGTACGGAACCCAAATAAAACTAATAACAAGCACTTTAAAAACTTTCAACGGACCATTTGAAATGCACGGGCGAAGTATTAACTAGCTGGTTGAACTTTTAAACGATAATGTTATGAGATAGTGAAAGTGACCTTTAATATAATTAATAAACGAGTAGTATGTAAACAACACAGCAGTCGGCAGTATATAATGGCGTTGTTGCAGAGAATTTCAATTACGTCCTACAATTTCACACAAAATGCTTTGTTACCAAGCACTTTATCGGGACCTACTCGTATAAATGAACATGACACTGAATTTTTTGTTTTGTTGCACTCTAACATGCAAACAGTTTTTGGGACGGTTCACATAATCCATTGTTTGTTTTTTTTTCCCCGGTTATGCGCAGCGCTTCAATTTCGTTGCTTGAATTAATTTCGAGGATACAAATATATCGTTTTTTCCATTGGTGCTTCAAATTATTTTGCACAACTCTGGCAATGATTTCCATTGCCAGTCAGAATTCACAGCTGCATTAAGCTGTCTGGCCAGCATTCTCTGATGACACAGATTATCCCAGTTTAACACATACATACGAGTGACGTAACGAATGTTAAATTTTAATATTCGCGAATGCGAATGCGAAGATTGATTTTCAAATAAAACGCACGCAAAATGATAGATAGAGGTAACTGAACTTTTTTGGTTTTTTCTTTACATTTTGTTAAACCTAAATAATTCCCAGAAAAGATAGTAAAAAGAGGAATAAAAACCAAAAATTACTTTTACTCAAAATTACAATTTGCTATGGGAAATAAAAATGCATTTAGTGTAATAAATATTTGTATTGAGTTACATTCCACCAGTACCTATCGATATAACTGGAACCCAATGATCGGAAAATATAATTATTCACTTTACAAAGTCGTATTTCAGATTAGTTTTCATCGCTATTACTGATATTGTGATAGTCAGGTGCTTTTCACAATAAACTGTAATTACGTTTACCGAGTTACCTTATATGTTGCAGTGAAAGTGAACTTTCATTGAACTATACTAGTCATTATGTATAATGACTAAACTGACTAGTCAAAGTGATCAAGTACCTATTCACTTTCAAGAATAGCTGGTCGATGTTAGTTAAAGTAATAAATACCTACGGTTCGACTAGCTGAAGCCACTTGGGTAAATTCTGAACAATCACTCAAATGTATTCAAATTCGAGAAGCCAGCCGTGAAGGAGCTTTGTGCTCCCCGACATGGATAGTTTAGGTTTAAGATGTTGGATATTCAACTAACGGTGTTTGTCTATTTTTGTATTTTGAACTAGAAGAAGACGATTGACGACAAGGACACTAACCCGAGGTTCGGGTTAAATAGGTTCCTTTCAACCCTGTAAACAGAATTATAAGACCCGCGAAGCAGGGCTTAGTCGACCCTGCTTAAATGGAACAGAATTTATTACACTGACTGTAACATAATTAGACATATAATGATTCGCAAAACTCTACTCTGGTTAGTAGGGCATTGCTTATTATTTAAATTAATGTAAACAATACCTACATTTATTTATTATTAAATGTAGAAAAGAATTTGAATGAAATGTACTACGTAGCTATTGCACTATCCTATCCGGCAATCAGACGAGGTCGATGTGACCACTCATCGATACGATGCCTAGTTTGTTTACCAAAGTCGTCCTCGACCTCGTCTGATTTTCATAGTTTTAACGTGATTGATTTAATAAACTAGTCGGTCGTAGATTTGATTTGTGCCTAGCATCAGACAATGACATTAAATGTTGAATTTCCAAAATCCCAGACCATTCACCGAATTTAAATCTGAGTGAGAAGTTGCAGGTGCTGCCTGCTTTACTAAGAGAGTCTTTATGTCGTAGCAGTGAGATTGATTTTCCTTAAATCCTTATTCGCTTATTCCTTGCCTAATAAGCTATATAAGCAAAGGTCTGTCCGCAAATGTAGGTAGAAGAATGCTTTTTCCTGTAAAAGAATCGGTACTAACGTCTACGACTGCCATCTTATTTGTTTTTCTATTTTCGAAATTAATTGATCAACAAAGCGCCAAAGATCGTTTAAAGCGAAGATAAAGGTGAAAGAGTAAATTTAATATGGTAAACAAGAAGCGAGATTCCATCCACTTGCCTCAACAACTGGGTGGAATTTCGCTTTGTGCGGAACTTTGCTTTGAACGTTTTGTGGATACCGCTGTTAGGACTTCCATAAATGCTGTCACACACGATAGATTGCCACCAATAAACATTTGAAACACCGCCTGTTTTCTGGGGGTTTAATATCTAAGCACAAAGCCCGTGGTTTCGGCCTTAGTGATTAACGTTTGGACAACAAGCCCGAACTAAGGATGAATGATATTACGATTTGACAGATAGCTCCTTAGTCCTCGCTACCACTCATGATCTACGGACATTTGTAGTATTACTTTTTTTTAATACAATTTGTTGTAATGACATAAACAGTAGCGCCGCGCATTATCCGTCCGCAATTGATTTTGACGTTAGTTACGGTCGGTATATTTGTTGACGGACTTAGAAAGTAGACACCCAGACTACTACTGAACACTCGTTTATCGAGTTTTTAGTTATTACAGTGTTTGCAGATTTAACAATTTAACCTTCTGACGGCATTAAGGTATTTATAGCAGCTAATTATGATACATAGCTTAATATTCAGTTGATACGTACCAAGAGGGCGCTCTAACGTTTTACTTGGTGTTCGGACCACGGGAAGGGAAGATCGTTGTTTTCCTCCCCGCCGAAACCCAGTAGAGGCGGTTTCAACTTCCGACATAATTCCCGGGTCGTCATCAAAAAGTAAGTTATTTGTCGGTTGGCCATAACGGCCAATCGGGGGCTGAAACAAAAAAACTTGTTCAAGAAAATATTCAAAAACCAGAGGACTAACTAGTTTAATGATTTGATTAACAATTAATAAAAAAAAAACCAATGTATAAATAGATGATTTTGAAACGGCTTAACCGAATCTGATTACCAAAACATATCGAAGAACTGTAAAATCTCTGTTTACATGAAAAGTCATGTAAACAGAGATTTTACAGTTAAAAGACCTATTAAGTTTAAGAAAGACCTATTAAGTTTTCCATGTAAAATATCAAATGACAAGACTATATACATGTAGCATCTAGATTAGAGCTACACGTAGAGTGCCGCTAATTTAATAAAGCTATTGCATAGCTTTTATCGCGTGCTCTGAGTTCGGTGAACGAATTAAGAAAATCCCTAACGAAAATAAACCTAACACCCCGCATCGTCTAACGTTGTCTCAGTTCGACAGACTTCGGCAATCATAAAAACATCTGTCTTATAGACAATTTACTTTATCTTACTCATTCTAAACGGCCAGCTCCAAAAGGAGGTTTTTACAATGAAACCTACTTATAAAATTCTGCTACAACAAAGCAGACTGGCGCAGTGGAAGCGTGCTGGGCCGACAACCTGTTGAAAGTATTGACCCAGTTTGGAAGTGAGATCTGGGAATCCTGTATATAAAAGACCCACTACACACAATATAAATAAATGATATTGTCGTGAAATATTCGCGGTAGGCCATAATTAATCTTTTTTTTTTTAATTCTGTGCTATAGCTTTACCGCGGCAGTCCCCGAGAACCAGACGTATTTTTTTTATATTATACAATCGTACCGCGGTAATATTTTTAAAATTCTAATCTATACTGCAATTTAAATTATATTTGTAATATGATTATGATCTAGAATAGCTCATATATAAACAGGGCAGATAAATAGGCACTCTGATACTTTGGGTTAACAAGAGTGGTGTTTTCCAGAGGTTTCAAACAAAAAAGGCAACAATTGAATTTAGAAATGGCTTGTTGGGCAAATAATACGACAAAACTTAGACTTGTTTTTATCAAAATCGATTCAGCAGTTTCAAGCTCTTTTCTTATGCATTGGTTTTTTTTTTAAAAATTCTGATACGAATATGCTTTTTTTTTTATCGTGGTAAAATCATCAAATGAGTCCTCCCACCCAGGGCAGGGCGGGAGGGACTGTCAGACTTGTACTGACTAAAATCCACGGTGTCTTTCACTAGCCCTTTACGTACCGGGGTCACGGTAATCTCTTGGTCCCGCGACCCCAGCAGGCTTTGGCCCTCTACAGGCCCCGTCACTATGCTGACACTCTTTGAGGCGCGCGTGGAACACAACGCGCCGTCGACCCGGGCATGGTCCATGGTCGGACAGCAAGTCGCCCATTACTCGCCGCCCGCATGCCCGCGCCTACGGTGGCCGGAGATCGTCTCGCGACGTCCGACGCCGTGGGCGTCTACCACTGCGGCTGGGGTGGAGGGAGGACGCTGTCCTCTTCCTCAGGCGGCCCGCCTCCTCCTTCACGAGCATGACTGCTTCGATACGAATATGCTAGTGAATGATTGCAAAACAGATTATGCTGCTTGCATAATTAAAATATTTTAAACGAATTGCTTCACTGGCGAACTATGTATGTCTATGACTGAGTAGATCATTATTTCTAAATAAAAATAGACATAATCCTCTCAATAACATATGAGATGAAAATCTTGAAAAGTCAAAGCAACTAGCTTTTATTCAATCAGTTAAGGACAAAGCTAGGTCTTAGATCGAAGTTCTGTATTGTTATGCCGATCTCCGTCCCCTAAGCAAACCGATTAGACAGAAATGCGTGTTTGTTACGTTCATGTCACTTATTTATTCAGAAAAATCGAAAGATCTCTCCAAAAATGTGGATACTGCGTCCAAATCAACTCTAAAGTAAATTAGTTACTATTAAAAAGTTTGACTTTTTCCAAAATAAGTGCTACAACTAACGTGAGTGTTACTTTGTTCACACATGGTACTAAATAATCATGTCGTTTAATTTCACACAGCGCTTGAGTCTTACGACTTTATTCTAGAGTACTAAATGCTATTGTTATAAAAGCAGAATAGCGAAAGAGCAACTTAATAAGTGGTCAAAGCTTGGCGTTAGAATGTTATTTTGCGCAAATCACACCATTATATCCCAATACTTTATTTAGGTAAGTCCGCATATGTTCATTTTCGAAACCACTACGTAATTAACGCTCGGCTCAGCGGCGGTGCCGTGAGTTGGTCTGCCAACAATATTCAGATAGTAATTTAATTATCCATTCGTAGTGTTACTGAAAGAGAACATTTCTAAATCGTCGAAAGTATTAGTGAGTATTAGTGACAACCCACACATTACATACATTGTGTAATTTCACAAATAATACCTTCTTGTTCATGATCTTGCCCGGTGTCTGATCACGGAGCTTGTAGACGGTGGCATACTCAGGTGTATTCATCGGGTTAGAAGGAACGGGCTAGTAAAGAAAAGTAAAAAAAAAAAAAACATAAAATCATATTAAATCCAAAGGGCCTAGACAATGACATTGACAATCTGTCAGCGAAAACTGATAAATGAGAACCAGAAATGAATAACCAAAAACGAATTTAGCTACAGAAAGGGTATGTTCATCTTGTAGAAAAACGTTACGGTAAACGAAATTCTCTGAAAGCGATTGCTCTTTGTCTAGCCCCTTTAGCTTATTTTGGATAGAAAATAATACAAAAAATAAAAATCAATTACCTAGAAGAAGGAAGCAACAGCCCAGTCAACGAATAGTTATGGAGGAAAATTCTTGGAACACAATTTTTGACTTTGTAACTTTTTTTGAACTAGTTAAAAAAAGCTAAATGCTATGTCGTTAAGACGCATGGTTTTCGAGTCATAAGCGAGAAACCAAAAATGATACCTTCAAACGCCGCACCTTCCCCCACAGCTCAAGTGCTAGGAGCGGGGTCTTTTGATATGTTCACCTCCCTCCCAACTATTTCAAACAAAGTTACAAAGTCAAACATTGTGTTCAAGAATTTCCCTCTATACCTTGTTTTGAACATTCGTTAATTGGGCTACTAAAGAACTTGTTTTGTAAACAATTTGCTCTGTGGTATTTATTTTTTTAACTATCATATTCATTTGATAAGCTGAAACATTCCTTTTCTATTAAATTTATTGTATCGGCCACACTAGATTTCCGATATTCTGCGGTGGTCCTCGGTGTTTTTCAGACGTTCTTATGATTATCTATTTTATTTCCCTGGTCTAGCTTATCTGGTTTGGCTTGTCTTTAATGATTTATTTAAATTAATGAATTACTATGGCAAAGTATAATTACACACATCAAAAGTGTCTAGGGATCAACATATATTTTTGCAATAACTTTTCTCCTGATTGATATTAATTAAAAATTTTTTTAAGGATTCATCAAATAAAGTGTTTTCGTTTGTCACAGTAACGATAAACCAAGTCACCTTTGCATTAATAAAGAAATTTGCCATTTTCCTAATAAAGGGATTTTTGACATTTGAACCACTAACACAAAAGTTCGAAAAAAAGACTGAAATAACAGTTTTCTTTAAAATTTTATTGGGTAACTTAAACAATTAATAATCCGTGTTTCTACCGCGAACACTAACAACACAAGAACATCGGTTTGGCATACTCAAAATGAGTTCATCCAAATCACGCTGTTGAATGGCCGCCCATGTTCGTTGCAACAACAAAAAAAGGTCTTCTTGCGACTGGATACCCTCCATATTCGGCAGAGCTCTTCTCTGTAGCATATCCCATGCATGCTCAATCGGATTCAAGTCTGGCGACTGAGCAGGCCAGGGCAGGACATTGATGTTAGCTGCGGCGAGAGTCTGTCTTACAACTCTTGCGGTGTGCGGTCGTGCATTATCATGCATTAACTGAAATAAGGGACCGATTTGCACTTGTAGAGGAACGATGACGTCTGATACAATCGTCTCAGCATAAATTTGAGCGTAGAGGTTGCCTCTGATCCAAATCAACTCAGTTCTTCCGCCGATCCAAATACCCGCCCATACCATGATGGTTCCACCACTATAAGGATGGACTTCCTGGCAGGATTTTAATCGCTGTTGGCGTCCAGGGCTTCTCCAGTGTCGTATACGTCTTGTATCCGGTCTCATACCAAAACGAGACTCATCAGAAAAGCACACGAAACGCCATTGTTCTTCTGCCCAATTTCTGTGTTCAAGAGCCCATTGATATCGAATCCTACGATTGTGCATTGCTATAGGTGGTACCCGTAGCGGTCTTCGGGAATGAAGCTCACTTCATGCAAGCGGTTTCTGACTGTTTGGTCGCTAATTAAGTTCCCTGAAGAGTGATGAAGCCTCACGGCTAACATCATGGCGGTTATTGTTGGAGCTCTTCGAGTTAAGATTTGAATGTATCGGTCTTGCCTCCGTGTGGTGCAGCGATACCGTCCTCCATGGCGCTCAGCCACGGTACCAGTGCTTCGGTAACGTGTCCAAAGTCGACTGATAATACTCTGACTTGTATTCAGAGGTAAAGCCACAGTACGTTGCCGGGAACCAGCTTCTATCATTCCCACGGCTCTGAGCATTTCTTCCCTGCTTAAATGACGTCGCCGCTCCATAATAACGTTGGTTTTAATCAGTAGTAGGGAAACAGTAGCACTAATAATGTCTTCAATGCGTTGTATGTTTTTATAGGGAAAATATTGACAGCTGATTTTCATCTTTTACTCGAATTTGATTCACAGTTCCTGATTCAAATTATGAAATGCACCAAAAAGGATCCATATAAATTTATAAAATCATAAATTTATTACAAAGCCACATCTCAATCTCAAGAAATCCGCATAAAAATGCTTGATCCCTAGACACTTTTGATGTGTGTACATTGTGAATACTAACTTTCTGACATTACTGTAGTGTTATTTTTTGACGTGACCACCGAAATTCTGATGTTTCCATAAGTTTTTATTTAAAGGTACATTATCGACTTCCTTGCTTTGGAACAGAATCATCGCGATAAGGAATTAAAAGTAGATCTTGCGACACGAACAATGGTCCGATCCGCAAAATGGCTCAGGTATGAAAACTTCACGGTTTTTATGTTTTCTATCAATAAACTCTATAATATTCTCCAAATAAAAAATAAACGATAATCCCAAGACGATGATGGAATACTAAAAACTTATTTAGAGGTAGGAAGTATCAAAACGCAAGTAAAATGAAAAAAATCTTAAAGTTACAGCTATTGACTTACTTCGATGGCATGTTCGGGGTTGTGATGTGGGTACAGCAGCAATTGGTTTCCAGCAAGTGTATGTCGCCGGGGATCATCTCGTCGTGAACTACGGCTACGCGGCGGTCCTCTGCCCGCTTCGCCGTCAGAACAACCGCCTGTGTAACAAAAAAAATTATCAACCTGTGCCGAACACTGCAGGTGGCCTACAGGTGACGTCTTAAAACTAAGCGTGAGTCTTTAGGCTGTGGGAAAGAGACAGAGCTATCCAAGTCGTCTAGCGCCATCTCGTTCCCTGAGCGGAACTACTTTAAGACGTCATGGTACGCCACCAGGACTTTTACACTTATTACCTCTTGACTTCTACTACACTGTCAACTTCAGAAATCTGAGTTTTTAAATGAGGTTGCTGTTGGGTTGCTTCTACAAGTTCAGATGTTAAGTAACTGTAAAATGACGGTAGAATAATGCTACAGATCTTGCGGGACAATAAGCCAGACACGATACTTTCATATCAAATGTGTTTGGTGTCCAGCCCAGGTTGCAATGAGGTTCTTGTTAAACTGTACAAACTATTAATTATAATTAAGGTTTTTACTTAGATTTAATAGTTTGAACAGCATTTCCCCGTAAATTATCAATATTCTAGATAAACTTTAACAATAACACATGTATATGATAAGTGGTACCTTGATACTAAAACCTTGTTTTTGGATTAAACAAAACCTAACCCAAACATCAATTATAGCTCAATCATCTATTATGTCCATTACATTGGTCATTTTAAGTAGGTAGAGTTTTAATTATTTAGGTAGATGCTGGTCGAAGAGGGGGAGCGAACTAATGATATGACCCCTCTTAGCTCCCGCAGCAGACGAAACAGTCGCCACCGTGCAATGTACTCCGTGCACCTGTGACGGTTGACTGGCGAAAGTCATCCTCCAACGGGTCCATCGCCCTACTGTGCGGCACTTATACCGATATGGGTGACATAAAAAATAAGGTCACCACACGCCGAACCAGTATGCTTTTGTAACATAACTGACTAGTAGTGTCCATCAGACACATTATATAAATAAACTTAGAGTTAGGAAAAAAAGACATTAAGTTAATACATTTGAAATCCTCCGTATACTATGTTTTGCCCATTGTAGGCATATTAATATATATATATACATAAAAAATTTCTTTTCTTTTTTCTTTTAATAGTAAGTCTAATAACAGCATCAGCATTAGATCCGCCATGTTTTCTTCATATCTCAGTCCAGTTAACTCAGGTTATTAGTATTTCTCCGTCAACGTTACCTTCGGGGTCTCACTATGTATGGTATGCGCGCAAACAGTTCGTTTTCCTACTAAACAACTACCATAGTACTCTACTGTTCCTGCTTGACCGGACACATTATTTTATATTTATACATATTGCAGGCCTGTTGGTCTAGTGGTTAGTGACCCTGACTGCTATGCCGGAAGTCGTGGGTTCGATACCCACCTAGGACAAATGTTTGTGTGATGAGCACGATCATTTGTTCTGTGTCTGGGTGTAATTTATCTATAATATGTATGTATTTAGAAATATATAAGTATGTTTATCAGTTGTCTAGTACCCATAACACAAGCTCTGCTTAGCTAGGGACTAGATGGCGTTGTGTGATTGTTCTAAAAAAAAAAAACATTGTTTTCTGTTTACACGTACATAATATTGTTTTCTGTGACATGCGGTAATTTTATTTTACCCGTTATTAGGGTGATGACTCCACTAACCGTAAGAGTATATTCAGAGGAATTAAGTTGCTCACTGCATGCTTGAATCTCGGACCCATCGTGAAAACTGGAAATCACGGGGAGAGACCTATTCCCTGCAGTGGGATTTGGTAGGCTAGCAGTACAAATATCAATATAAATAATGTAAATATTTTATTGGAATGTTCATTTTGTTGTAAGCGAACACCAAACTTGCTAAAAGTCGGTGCTACATGGAAGTTAAAAATATATTTGGGTACATGTAATCCGTTTCTGTTGAAGTAGCAATTGACCATTTTCACCCCATCTACAAATGACAAAACAGTGGCTTCCGTGGGTTTAAGTCAACTGGTGCTCGCCTTCTATCGAACAAAGATTCTGTGCTCTATAGACTCATATTTCCAACAAACCAATGCTATCCATAAAAAATAAATATCCAGTATTCAAGTAATCTGTCATCCACGTCTTGAAATTCAATTCATTCAAAGTCAAGACGAAATGCATTCACAAATGAAAATATATTGGTCAACAATAAATGTCCGAATAATGTATTCAGTCATTTTAATTAATGTTCTCTCAAAATGGTCGCTTTTGACTCGTGTAGCTCCAACCCACCCGCGCTTTCACTCGCATCGTATTGCCTACACGCGCTATTCTAATCACGTTCTCTGTAAAAAAAAGCCTAAAACAAGGAAGGTACGGCCATTGTCGCCCCAATGTGTATTTGAATGCGTTGTTATTTTTATGTACATGTACTATCGCTGAATTTTCCGCCTGATCAGTTAAATTTTTTTTTCGCCTAAATCCTGCGGAGACGCCGAGCTACGCCCCCTTAAAGTTTAGGCCTATTAGAAAAGCATCAACGTAATTAGTTGCACTCTGCTCTACGCAGCTTAGTGACGTATCCTATGTACACTTTTGTGCGAATTTTACGCACGAACTTTGGCGCGCTTAACGGACCTTCTGAATATTGTCCATTGCTCTGTTTACCTGACCTTTGATTTTACGTTATATTGAACCTGTGCGATTTTATTTATTTTAACCAGTGTGATAATATTACACTCCTGAGAACCTGTGCTAGAACATTTTGTGCATAATATCTTTCAGAAATCTCAAAAGAGAAGAACACAATGAAATTATAATTTTGCATGGGCAAGGATTTAACATCAGTCAAATCGCTACCAGCTGCATATGAGCGTCATCATCATCATCAGCCAGAAGACGTCCACTGCTGAACATAGGCCTCCCCTTAGACCGCCACGCCGAACGACAATTCGCCACTGGCATCCGTCGGTTGCCCGCGACTCTCACGATGTCGTCGGTCCACCTAGTGGGTGACCTGCCTACGCTGCGTCTTCCGGTCCGCGGATGTAGGTCATTTGAGGTAATATGAGCGTAAGTAGTAGATTATTTTAAATATTGTTCATTTATTATATTTTTTTTTTCCTATCAGATTCAAATAATTTTACAAAAAACAAATTTAAAAAACATTTAAAAATATAAGATATAGTGGCCCACTAGCATCGGGAATAGGGTCCAAAGTGTCGGTGGTTAGGGCTCTAGAGAGAGGAACCTACTCACAATGCGCGCCGTGTCCAAGAGAACTGCTTTCTACATCACGCCCTTGAGCCAGCTGCACAATGAGAGCCTCTTAAGGTATTGGTCGAGTCTCTTCGCAATTAGTCCATTGACTGAAACGACTATCGGTACAATGACTGCTGAGTCCACGTCCCACATGTCGACAATCTCGCGAGCTAAATCAAGATACTTGTTTTTTTATCATTTTCAGCTTTCACGAGACTTTCGTCATGAGGGACGGTGATATCAACAATCATTGCACGGGGCTCTCGGCGATCTACCACCACAATATCAGGCTTATTGGCTACAATAGTCCTGTCAGTGATGATAGATTGATCCCAATACAATATGGCATGACCGTTTTCAAGAACTGGGTCGGGTGTAGTATGGTACTTCAGAATCCAAAAGGTTGTACTGCAGGGCAAGTTGCTGGTGGATAATCCTAGCTACTAGATTGTGTCTGTGCATTATTAATTTATCTATTTTTATTATGATAAATTTTGTTATTTTCAATTACCTTAATTTATAAATAAATACAAACGTATACCTATACAATATATATACAAATGTAAATAATTAGCCACTTTTAGCTTATATGAGAGTAAGAGAGATAAAGTATTTGATAAATATGATGATGAAAGAAACAAATAGAATATTACTACGCGATATCAAATACTTATTTTCCTTTTTATCGCTACGCACTGCTTTTTATCGCAGACACGCACTCTCTCATCTGTTTTTATTTCTGTTGTTGATTTTCAAAGAACAATCTTTGTTACTGTGTATCTTATAAAATATTTAATTAGTTAGTATCATAATCTTGTTTAAAATTTTGGTGCCAAGCCGGACTTAGCATATGGGTCAAACAATTATTATTCTTACGTGAGACCACAACCTGCCTCTCGTCTTTATACGTAGCTATAGATTATTCGGGCACGCCGCAATCGCGGCGGTAAGACCCCTCTTTGAGGAGTGGCTGGATAGGCGTCACGGCGTCCTGACCTACCGCATGACGCAGGTCCTCACCGGACACGGAAGTTTCGGGAGGTTCCTGTGTCTGATAGGGAGAGAAAAAACGCCTGGGTGTCACCACTGCGAGGATCGTCCGGAGGACACAGTGGAGCATACGGTGCAGGACTGCCCCGCTTGGGCAGAGCACCGCCGTGTCCTCACGACGGCGATAGGCGGAGACCTCTCGCGCCCGGCATTGGTCGAGGCCATGCTGCGGGGCGAGACGGAGTGGGAAGCGGTCGCCTCCTTCTGCGTCATGCTCGTGAAGGAGGAGGCGGGCCGCCTGAGGGAGAGGACAGCGTCCTCCCTCAACCCCAGCCGCAGTGGTAGACGCCCACGGCGTCGGACGTCGCAAGACGATCTCCGGCCACCGTAGGCGTGGGCATGCGGGCAGCGAGTAATGGGCGACTCGCTGTCCGACCATGGACCATGCCCGGGTCAACGGCGCGTTGTGTTCCACGCGCGCCTCAAAGAGTGTCAGCATAGTGACGGGGCCTGTAGAGGGCCAAAGCCTGCCGGGGTCGCGGGACCAAGTGATTACCGTTACCCCGGTACGTAAAGGGCTATTGAAGGACACCGTGGATTTTAGTCAGTACAAGTCTGACAGTCCCTCTCGCCCTGCCCTGGGTGGAGGACTCATTTGATGATTCTACCACGATAAAAAAAAAAAAAGCTATAGATTATTAGTGCTGAATAAATTGGACTAATTCGAGTATGAATCACGTTAATAACATTCTTATAATATGTAGTTACAAACGCAGTTAATATTATGGATTGTCGCTTTGTGATCATTTTAGGAATTGGAATGTAATTCATATTATTATCCTATTACGCTTCGACTAAAGCGGACATTTTAGGACCCCAGGACACATCTTCGCTAGTTGTGTCCAAACGGAAAATACTAAATTATAAGTCTTACTTTTTTCACTGCCAATAGAAACGTCATTTCTTTCGTTACAAAAAAATAATAACTAAAACACGACTACGAAAAAATCGCGCACTGAAAAGTAGAAAACAAGAACAATATTCATTTGACCGAGTAATAGCGGTCTGCCACCTGCGGTCGTTTCAGACAATCTTTATTGGCTAGGTGGCATACGACCACGGCTATTACTCGGTTTTTTGATTTTTAGATTTTTTGGCAGTTTGGGTTTTAGTTATTTTTAACTTATTTTGGGGTTATATTATTTGAAGTAAGTAATTTATGTTATATGTATACTTAGTTTTTGAGTTGTGATTTTAAGATTTAATTTGGTGAGGCAAAGTTATTAATTATGACATTCTTGAATTATGGTATCTCAGAATCAAAATAGGTAGAAAATAGCTAGTAAAAACTATGTAATGTATATGTATATTTCAAATGTGCTCAGCTTTCAGAAACCCTTTAATTTGATACTATAATGTGCGAAAATATCGTATATTTTTTTTGGTTACGACTTTACATCCCCTACAGGGCGACATATTGGATTTGGTGACACGTCACCTATAACCAGCGGACAACTGAGGCGCTTCTAACGACACCTCATTTGTCATGTAATGATAAGTAGTTCAGAAGTTGAGGGAACAAATAAATACAGATAAAAATACATACATATATACATACAAACATACATACCGGTTAAAAACATAACTCCCGCGACACTGGCAGGTAATCATAAATCCTTTTAGTTTTGCCGGAGTGGAGTAAAAAGATCATCCGTATCTATTTCGAATGAGGTTCAAATTAGTTTGAATGAAAAATGATGTTAGGTAATATCTTGGACAAATCCGAACTTCCTATTTTTAGTTAGCTCAGTATAACAAAGCTATTAGAAATAGCAGAAGGCATTTTTTTTTTCGTGGTATAATCATCAAATGAGTCCTCCCACCCAGGGCAGGGCGGGAGGGACTGTCAGACTTGTACTGACTAAAATCCACGGTGTCCTTCACTAGCCCTTTACGTACCGGGGTCACGGTAATGGGTAAGTCCCGCGACCAGCAGAAGGCATCAAAGAATTTTAATCCTTTGCCGACGAAGTTCAAAGAGTGATAACAAAGCGCATTACCTATTATGTATGTGGTTTTAAATTTTTTGCTAAAAAATATAAACAAAAGGCGCCCGTCCTTTGTTTGCATAACTATGTTCTTTGTGTGAAAGCGCATGTCGAAGTAATAACATGCTTTGTTCTATAATATATCTATAATATGACAAAAGAATCGGGCCACAGCCACAGTTTTATTATCTACACATAAATAACAACAGAGTAGGTGAAGAGTAGGGGAGTAAGATGAGGCGTGCCGCGTGAGAGAGAGGAAAGCGTCCTCCCTCTACCCCAGCCGCAGTGGTAGACGCTCTTGGCGACGGACGTCGGCAAACGATCTCCGACCACCGTAGGTGCGGGCATGCGGGCAGCGAGTAATGGGCAACTCGCTGTCCGACCATGGAGCATGCCCGGTTCGCCGGCGCGTTGTGTTCCGTCGCGGGACATATGATTTACCCTGACCCCGATACGTAAAGGGCTATTGAAGGACATCGTGGATTTTAGTCAGTACGAGTCTGATAGTCCCTCCCGCTCTGCCCTGGGTGGGAGGACTCATTTGATGATTTTACCACGTTAAAAAAAAGGAATTAGGACATATTGTACTTAGGAATTTGAATTTGAATGTTATGGCATGTGATATCATGTGATCTTATGTTCGGGCAAGTTATTATTCGGACAAATGATGATTTTTAACTGAAAGAAATTATGGCATTTCAGATTTATGTTTAGATAGAACCGATTAAAAATTTCAGTTAAAAACTTGTATCTGTGACTTATGAGGTTGTTTATTGTTTGTAGAGAAACACTGTGCGGCTGTGGATCAGACGCCATTAAGAAGAGGGTGTCTTAGGGGAAAGACCGCGAGGACTACGTCCGTGTCTCATTCCTGAGGAAAACGTCCAAGGTATGGTGAAGACCAACAAGGTGACGCGTTTACTCCGACGAGAATGTTCGCCGAAGAGTACGACGTGTCACTGCGCAGAGTTCGTCGTACTTTACATAGAGAGGAGCTCCATCATAGAAACCCCGGGAAAAAAATCGTCCTCACCGAGTAACAAAAAGCGGCAAGAGTAAGGTTCGCAAGAGACATTAGCGCGTCATTAATACGCGTTACGAACCAAGGAACGTGATTCTTAATAATGATTCAGGAACGGTATGCGCCAATATGTGTGTAGTGCTGGTGGTCCCGGAGAGCTTACCAGGGCGAGCAAATGACGCAGCTTACCGCTAACTGTTAGTAATGGTATTGGTGCCTACTGTGCGCACAGTTTATCTGAGGGCAGAGTTCCCCGAATTTATTTTCATCCACAATATCACAATTATCCAATTCATAAAGCACGCATTGTGCAAACTTGGTTAAACAACAAACTACCGGTATTATGGTCCAGAGATGGGAGGAGACCATCGACGAGAACGAACCAAAATCGAACTTCTTGCTCATTGCGACGAAGTTTGGGAGTCGTTTAGGGGGTTCCAATTTGTGTGAAGTGCTCAGACAATCAATAAGAACGAGGTGCGACACTGTTATTGATGCAGGGGGCGCGATGATTAAATAATTCAATATATGAATTAAACACACTAATATTTAGTCTTCGCATTTAACTTTTTGAAAAAAAATAAAAAGACTTCTAAAATAAACACAAAAGTATAAAATAACTTTGCTTCCGGAAATCGGTGACTTTGTTTCTTATTTCCTTGACTTAACTTTAACTTTTTCCCCTCTTTTTATAGGGAAAAAGTGCGGTTGATTAAGCAAATCAACCGCGATTGCTGCTATTGCATATCTATGATAATGCATAGATATGCTATATAAATCGACTATTATAGTTGATATCTACCGACCGACTGTTAATTTAATTCTAGGGAAGATATTGTTTATTTTATAAACGTTTTGTTTTATTAAACTAGAAAGTCTAATTTGAATAATAGTTATGATACCTTATGCACGGATGTTATTAAATACTTTCTCGCTTACTCACGCATTATCTGTTTCATGTTCTTAGGTTGGTTTTAAAAAACAATGTTTGCCACTGTATAGATATTATCAGTATTAACTTAAAATATATTATAAGTAACTAGCTTTCGCCAGCGGCTGCGCCCGCTCACCCCGTCCCTGCCCTTATTGCACTCAGGACCTAAACAGCTGCTTTTTTTTTTTGCTGACAACGCATATATTGCAAAATGTTTGAGTATAAGAACTGCCGTTTGTGGCTGCTTTCATCTGTAGATATTTATTTATTTTTAATTTATAGGTCACAGAAAGGGAGGTTTTATGTATTTCTTTATACGGTAAACTACTTTTTTTTTCGTGGTAAATTCATCAAATGATTCCTCCTACCCAGAGCAGGGCGGGAGGGACTGTCAGACTTGTACTGACTAAAATCCACGGTGACCTTCACTAGCCCTTTACGTACCGGGGTCACGGTAAGCTACTTGAAGTTAATTCCATAACTTGTTCTTTGATTTTGTGTTTAACATATTTTTACTGATTCAGTTCCTGTTATTTACTTTAGGTAAAATTCATAAACCTTAAACATTATTTAATTTTTTAATTACCTAAACGATATTAAGATTTAAAAAATCAAAGTTAAAATTAGAATAAATATTATAGTCAGAATAGTTTTCGTAAAAGATTTGGGGGACCGAGCTCCGCTCACGACCAATTTTAACAGACAAGGAACGAGTAATTTTTTAAATTTTTATTTCAAGTTAAAGTATTTTTATAATTAATATAGCAGTTTGAAAAATAAACTGTCGTTTGGCGTGCGTCGTCAGCGCGCTCGGCCGATCGATATTGTATTTCATTAATTATTTCTATAAAAATGAAACGGGGCGGGGCTAGAGAGCGTTTCTATGTTGTAAGTGTAAGCAAAAATGAGTTTAGTGGTGGTCAGGCGGGAGTGTCCGCGATAGTACAGACGGCAGCTGGTCAATCCACTACCAATCGAACATTAACCTTCCACTATTGTGATAACGTTGTAAATGTATTAAAAAATTGTCAGATTGAAGCAGGTTGATGTGCTGGCGTCTATACCTCATAGCTCAAGAGTCAGGTCATGCAAATGCATAAAACAGGGTTATTTTCACTTGGTCGTGCTTCTCCGCATATACCTAACATATTTTAATCAAAATCAATATTTTTGCAGAACTGTGGCTCGTAATTAGAAAAACACTTTGTTATAAATAAATTATAAATAGTACCCAGTCAGCATGACATAGGCACATGTTCTATCAAAGAGGTCTGAAAGTGAAGGAATAGATACTCGTAGTATTTAATGATCAGAAGCATTATTTATGCCCCTTTTTTGTGTATCACATTGAAAAACTTAATTAACATTTATTAGTCTAATTTCATCAACCTGTTAATATACGTACGGAAACTTATTCTTCGGATTACTTCTTCTGAGTATGCCGTTACAAACCATCATCATACATTTCTTGGTAAGTGCTTGTCAATCTTGGCGCCTATTATACCTACCTTTCGTGGAACCACTTTGCTGTCCATAGTATTATTTAATTTATTTTAGATGGTTGCATTTAAGTAGGGTGTTTTTTCAAATATTTTGTCACTTTGTCTTTGAAATTTCGGAGATCTGATAAGAATAACATCTGTGGAAATTAAGTTAAGAATTAAAAAGCGTTTTTAGTTGATTTAGTTTTTTAATCAAAATAAACTATACAATATAAAATATATAATCAAAATAATATATAAAATGATAATACACAGTACGTTTTTCTCTTCTACAAAGTTAATAATATAAACGGTGTAAAAAACCCGTAACGAAACCAAGCTCAGGAACTCCTATTTTGTCCCTTAACCACCTAAGTACGGTCGGTCGGTAGGTGGTTATGGGTTAAAATAAAGATAATGCTCAAATAACTCTCCAGAGTCGGGCTTGAATTCCTGTTACCCGTACCTGATCGAGTACCAATACAAATCGTGTACACTAAAATGTGCGACCGGCCGTGAGCGTAGCAGGAATTCAACCCTAGCTTCCGGACAAGTTACGATTACAGAATTAGTTAATTAAAAAAAAAGTTTGATTGGAACTCAACCATTTTTGACAATCTTTCATCAAAAACTGTAAGGTGTACAGAATGTATGTAATACTTAGTACAACATTTATTTTCGTGAATTTTATGCTCATTATAAATTAATAGCATCAAATCATATTGAGTTAGGAACGTCATAAACTGAATACATTATATCATATTATGTCTAACAAATTTTAGGGCTCGACTCACTAGTAGCAATAAATAGTAGAAAAATAGAATGTGGGTCCACAAAATACGAATACAAAAATATATCAAGTGAACTCGCGGCACTGTGGCAAGCGGGGCCAGTTCACAAGTCTCCAAAGTCTAGATAATTATAAAAATAATTAATTTATAATCAAACTAGCAATATTGATACAATATCGCTGAACTTTATAGAAATATACATGTTTTAAGAATTAAAAAAAAAACAGTGAAATAATCATTAAATCATTGTGATTTGTCGTGTAATTTTAGCAATTTTAAAATGCCTTGCTTGCGTGTCTGATTCAATTGTTCTCGTTCTCGACCTGACGCCATCCTTTCGCGGCAGGGCTTGTCTACTGTCCTTGAAAATTGGAAACCACGTTCCTGTCGTTGCGAATTGCTTTCAACTGAAAAGAAAAAAGAACCTGCGTATCACAAAGTCAAGGAATTTTATTAGCTTAAATTTAATAAAGCAAACCAATTACATCTGTGAGGCTAAGAACTCACGGTGCGCTTTTAGAACTTAAATCACGGGATCGCGGCTTAGTCCAAATAGGTAAGTAGATATAGGACGGTCAAATATAGTTCATGGACCGCTAAGCCGCCAAGTTTTTACAACAACAAATACTTCATAAGTTTGCTTTCATAAGGGTTCAGTTTAAAAGGAACACAAATGTTCTATTATGAGGGCACGCGCGAATGGACATCTCTCAGTGAGTTCTTAGCATATACACTCTATAAGGCTATTAATATATTAAAGGTGCAGGCAGGGAGTTGACCACAGATATAGATATACCTAGATAACGCAAGAGTAACTACTTCGCGTGCCAAAAATCCGTGCTAGCTTACGACCAAAAATCGTAAGTGGTCATTTTCGCGCTCGTCCAAATCGGTCTATCGTTTAGTTGGACGTCAGTTTTAATATTTAAATGGTTAATTGTGCTGTGGGACGAGGGGGGCATCGTAAGCGGGGGCACATTTCAATCGATTTTGTTTTCCCAAGACTAAATAGTTTTTGTGGCATCATAACAGGTAGCCACAAAATGGCACGCTTGGTTTACATACAGATCGTGATACTTGCGTTATCTAGGTATATCTACATCTGTGGAGTTGACCCACATGTCTCGTTCATGCAAGAAACTTCTACTTTCATTGCCTTTGAATCAAGTTGGTTAAAATATTTGTCAAGGATCTTATTATTTTGATAACAGGTTACAGAAACAACATTTTTACGTTAATTAAAAAAATCATAGCTTTTGCTTAAGTAATCGCTATTTAATATAATTATGTAAAACATCATAAAATTATAGGACACGCATAAAATAGGTATATACTTTTTATTCGTGTGAGGATGTGGCTATTACATACAATAATTAGTCCCTTGGTACACAAGGCGACGCAAGTCTCCAATACCTTACGTATTTGGTATCCAGGCGACTATCGCAAAACAAATTCATAGTCTTATTACAAAAAAACTGATAAAACCTTGGTTTAAACCTGGACTATCAAGTCTAGGCTTATCTGCAGAACCATGGTTTGAAATTATCCGTATTACATAAAATAAATAAACCACGGACTTCTTAGTACCGTCATTTGAACCATTGTTGTTTAAATATCAACCACAGATTAATACAAACATCATTCGTTCACCGTGATTTCATTCAATTGCAACGTTCCGTATTAACAGAAAAGAGAACGTTTTGATAATTCGTTAATGATTATAATTAGTGTTTAGGTGTGTTAAAAATACCGATATGTTAATAATTATTATGGACCTTAATATTGGTCATTTTCTATACTGTGTTTTTTAAGCACTTTACTCTAATTTTGGATTCTTTACTAATATAACATCTATCGCGCGTAATGAAACGTAACATTCTCGCGCGTCATACGAAACTATAATAAATAATTAAATTTTTAGAATTATCGAAGTTTAGTAATATTAAATCTTTACCTATGAAATTGCCGTTCTGCAGTACTGGCCATTTCAAATCAAAATAATTTTTATTTGGCTAAGGACCAGTTTCACCAAACTCTGTTAGTTAGTTTAATGCCCTGTTACATGTGTTAACCGACTGTTAAGGTTAGTAAGTGTTCCACCACGTGCTAACGGAATTTAATTTCATTGATCGGCTGTTAAATTTAATTACTGCTCCATGGTAACAGACGATTAGTACTGTCAAGATAACAAGTTTGTTTTTTTAAAAACAAAATGGAGGTTTTTACTGATGGCCAGTATACAGTAGCTAGTAGCTAGTATCACGGCGACCTCACCTTTCGCCTGACGCAGGTTCTAACTGCATACTGTTGTTTCGGGAGGTTGTGTAAGAGTGGTGGTGGCAACCGAGTGTCTGATCCTTCGATCACACTCGGGTGTCACCACTGTGTGGACTAGGTGGAGGCGAAAGATGGTACTTATTCAGGCCATGTTATGGAGCGGCGGGAAATGGGAAGCAGTCACCTCTTTCTGAGAAGTGAAGTTAGTGAAGGAGGAAGTGGAATGGGTGAGGCAGAGACAATCCTCCAGGTCACAACGTCTCCACGTCGCGTCGGGGATCGCGGGCCATTTCTAGCAACCGTAGGCACGGGTTTGCGGACCCTTTGTAATGGGTAACTCGACCGATCAAAGACTTTGCCCTAGACGATGGCACATGCGCTTCATGGTCACGCGCGCTTCTAAGAGCTGCAAGAAACTGACGGAGTTCCTACAGCAACCAAATGCCTGCTACTATCTAAACTGGATATCGCGGCCGTGGAACGCAAAGCAAAACCGACAGAACAGCGTGATTTTAAGTTAGTACGAGTCTGACATTCCCTTCTGCTCCACCCAGGAAGTAACTTAATATTATTTTAACACGAAAACGATCACTCCAGACTTATTTATTAATAAAAAAACGACGGGTTGCACTCTGGGAGTGCCGGCAGAAGTGAAAACTTGAATAGTAATAAACACACACGAACATTCGCGCAAGTGCCCTGCGCCGCGTCTTACGAATTTTCGATCAGGTCACGTGTCCTGACGCGAGTTTAAAAGAAGTTTTCACTTCAAAAACTCTTCACACAATGAAATGAACTACTTTTTCCAGAATTTGGATAACTTCTAAACAGGAAAAAAATCAATACCCGAGAAGCAGTACAAAATGCCTTTGAAGAATTGGTTGCCTCCCGTTCTCTTTAAGAAGGGCATCAATAAACTGCCACTGCGTTGGCAAAGATGCATTGATTGCATGGGTGATTACTTCGATTAATACAAATAAAAAATACATGAAAAGAATTCGTTTAATTTTTTTATACAAAACGGCAATTTCATAGGTAAAGACCTATTATTACTAGTGTAAGCCTAACACTTGATGAAAACCTCTCATTTAAATCACATATTCATCTGCTATCTGGTCGCGTTAGGAAGCTGATATACGTGATGAAGAAACTATGTGACTGCACTCCTACTGAAATTATGCGTACAATTTACTTCGTCCTATGTCAGTCAGTTCTTAAGTATGGGATTTCTGTTTGGGGCGCATCTGGGAAAAGCACTCTCATAGAAGTAGCTCAAAGAGCAGTGATAAAAGTGGCATTAAGGAAGCTTTTCCTTTATGCAACAGATCTTGTTTATAAAGAGTCCACAGTCTTGAGAGTACGGCAACTGTTTATTTTAAACGTTACGTTACATGTACATAAAACCCTCAAGAAAAGGTCGGATTATAAAACTTTAATTAAATGGTTTGCCAAACTGTCATACGAGGAGACAGAAGAAATCCTAAATTAATTGGACTTAAAGGCCAAAAAACCTGCAAACACACACACACATACTCCCACACTCACACTGTCTACTTACGCTCGACCCATGCATCACAACCCACTCACACACAACACAACGCAACCCTTTGTGTTTCTTTGGAATTATTATTTTATTGTTAAACTTTGTTCTTTTTTTAATTGCTCACAACAGGAAGTGTTTAAATCAGAACGAAATAAATGTCCACCATATCGAAGGAGGAAGACTCGCAACTCAGGTTCCCAAGATACAGGTAAAACCTAGTTTGAGGACCACCGATCAAACTAACCAATGTTCTCTTAAATTAGTTACAGATGAAACAATGTTTAGATTTAAGGTTATCTTTGTAACAGTGAAATAAAATTTATTCTATTAAAGTATGTTTTGGATGAGTATGTCAGGTTATTATCCCACGGGAACATAATAACGAAAATAAACGTATCCTTATGTGATAATCTAGGATATAAAATGTGTACCGTACAACAATTTTTGTGTGATAGTGTAACAAACATTCACGCATTCAGCCACACAAACCTATACATTGCTATCAGTAGTAAGATGTTGTGTGTTTTGATGGTAGATGAAGCAACAAAATAAAATAACTGGAGATTTATTTTAGAAGACACAGGGCATTTCTCATGTTGAATGTTCTCATAATAAATACACTATTTTATTGCTAGGCGTTTATTAAACCTATACTTTTGCCTGAAATCTTTATCGGATATCATTCCATAAAGGGATTGACTCGAACACGATTCTGTTGTGTCGGCGTAGCGTTACGAACAACTCGCCGGCATCAATATCCTAATTATTAATTAAATAGACCATGTTTATGGGTAAAAATACCACAAATATAACAAAACAATGAAAAAGATAACATGAGAAACTTCGCTAAACGCTAAACTAGGGGTCGTCGAGGTTTAGTGTTAGACCAGGGTTTAACGCAAAACCACGTTATTATAACGTACTTTTTGTGTAAAACATACTTTTACGAGATTTAACCTGGGTTTTTAGTTAAACCTCTTTTTGTAATAAGACGGATAGAGTTTCGTACAAGCACGCGTCAAAGGATGCCAAAGTCGTAAGGTGTCGGGGACTTGCGTCGCCTAGTACACGAAGGGACTTAAATTACTATACATTTAATGCATGAAGTATGATTTAATTATATAATGTAATTTACCAAGTTGTCATCAGCTTTCTTTTTGTGATAATTAGTTATTACTTAATTAAGTACCATGTATTTTCGATATGACCCAGTAATTAGAGACACGCTTAACAAGCCAAGTTATGAGTTTAAACACGGGCTAGCCACCAGTATAACTTATTGAATTCATAAAATATTTTTACTCGTATTCGAAGTTTATCGGTGAATAAAAAGATTGTAGGTTTTTGTTAGGGATTAAGTATTAAAAAGAAAAGATTGTATAAAGATTTTATTGGAAACCAGTAATTCATTAGTTACATCTCTCTTATTAATATGAGTCAAATCGCATATCTGCCTCATAGGCAAGCTGGATCAGCAATGCTTAAGGAGACTTACAATAATTAATCAGCATTCAATTAAGATTCCTCTTCGACTAATAATGGTACCTATAATAGAAAGTAAATTAATAAGCTAATAAGTCGCAGTGTTATGTCCATAGGCAGGTCATGCTTTTTTTTAATAGTATAAAAAAGTTAAACTTCGTTTATGTTAATTACAGCTGGCCTAAGGAAGGAGATAGAGGCGGAACTGGATACTCTCTCCGAGTAAAAATATTTCCGAACTGGAAGGAGGACGAGGGCTCGCGAAAAGTGGAAGGAATGGAGACAAAACAGGCTAACACAACAATAAAAACTCGCTTTAAGCATCTTATAATCACGCCTAGTTGACAGCGTCGTTGGTCTTATCATCATTAGCACTTACTGTTTTAGTTTTATGGTACATCAAAGTGTTATTAAAGTTATCCAAAAGTCTGAATTCGTGCATTAATAATGGTAACAATAAAAATCAAATGGTTATAATCGTCAATGTTCGAGTTACTTTCCACCCAGGAATTGTCTGCCATATACGCTAAATACGCTTCTATTATGTTTTAAATATCTTGTGGGCGCTGTAATTGCTGTCATCGCAACTCGGAACGTCTCAATCTATGAGGCGTAGCTCAAAGAGATGGAGAGACGCCACGGCGTTTTTCCTTTCGCCTGACGCAGGTTAAGGACCAGCACACGGTTGTTTCGGAAGATTCCTCTTTCGGATTGACACACAATCTACAGCTCGGAGGACGTTGGGAATTGAACACTGGCTTTGATCACCGCAGACTGTATTTTAGTGGAAGAAATTGGGGTCGTTGATCTCTCGCATTCATCCCTGGTCCAGACTATAGTTCGGATTGACAGGGTATTAAAGATAGGGGAATTGATCACTTCCTTCTACAAAGACGAGGTGGAACGTTTAAAGGAATGGCAATGCTCATGGCTCGGTAGCCACGTTATAAACCCTGAATATCGGGGGTCCCGAAGGGCGCGCTCTCAAACGGAGAGCAATGGATAGCTTCACCGTTCAATCAAGGACCGAAAGACTACGGCGCGACGTGTACCACATGCTCCTCTAAGAACTGCCAGCAAAACTTCCAGGGCCCAAGAGGCTAAATGTCAGTCAATAGAATAGAATAATCTGTCAATCCTGCAGGAATAGTTCAACAGTTTACCAATGTCAGGATGAATTTTGGTTAGTACGAGTAAGACAATTCGTTTCACCCCATCAAGAGTAGCTGGAGTCATTATTTTAATGAATCTCCCTCTCACATTAACCTTGGGGGCATGGGCTTCAAAAACATTTTTATTTCGCGTCGCTAGCTAAACGGTTCAAAATTCTAGATAAAGGACCAAGAACACTTAACCTATTAATGAAGTCTGATTTCATAATTCCAACAAAACAAATTGAAAACAAAATTTCTTCAAAAACAGGGCTCTCCGCTCCCTAGACCCGCTCCCAGGCGGTATCACACCACATTACAAGACAACAGGTACAAAAATTAACTTAAAATACTACACGATCTTTCAAAGACCAATGGGCGACCTGGACGCGTAACACAGGAGCTGGTTCGAGGATGCAGAGCATAAGAGCTCTTGGAAGGTATTGGGTAGGAATGTTCCCATCAGTGGGATAGCTGCAATATAAAAATAAAACATAATAAATAAATTTATAATACATATATATAAAAGTCTCAGCTACAAAACAAAGCTTAAGTAACATCAATAATATCATCAATGTAAATAATAAATCTATCAACTGGTTACAGGACGAAAAGGTAAGCAGTGCATAATGTTCTGCCTCCAAAGTACTTTAGATTTTAGTACGAGTACCATAAGATAAAGTTGTACTAGTTGAATTGCTCTCCGATAGTTAAGCTATTGAAAACGAAATGGCTCAAAATTATCAAGACAGAAAATGCATTTTGTTCTGACTCTATTCACTGTTTTTCATAAAAACGGTTTTAAAGCAATTACGAGATCAACTTTACTTACAATAGTGAAGTAAAAAAACTGGAAGTTGCAAAAGAATTTTCAAAAGTCAAACAAACTAGGATTCTATAATTTTACTCTAATGGCAAACTTTAATTATGATACAATTAATTATAATAATGTAAATTAATCTATTTATCAATTAGGAATTTATCTAGTAATAATAATTAAATTATTTACTTTACCCACTCCACTACCGTAGTAAGATATTGCTTTCTTTTTTGTACTGAAACGTCTTATTACGTACGTTTCATATAAAAAGAACAGCCCATTATTCTTCTAGTGTAGGGAAGCCCAATCGAGTTCGAACGCGACTTGGTCTTCATTTCTCCGCAGTAACACAAAGCATACAATTTAAACTTTAGCTTCAGCTGAGTGCGCGCGTTGGCATAATCTGCTTTAGAACTTAAAACTAAAGATTATCTGAATATCTACCTAGTACACTATAAATTAGTCTATGAAGGAAGAAACAACAAAACTTAAAAGGAACTGTGTAAGTATTTTAAAGACACGATATACTTGTAGCTGAATAAATTAACCAACAAAGTTTTAAAACAGATCTCACAAGTTTTTAGCAGAACTGCGTTGCGAGAATTGATTTTTACATACTTGTTTGTACTCTTGTTTGTCAGACAGAAATTCCGCCAATTTTATATTTAATTGCCATGATTTAAGACCGGGTATAATTGCGGACTCCAGTTTATCACTTGGAAATTCCTTACAATAACCGATAACACTTTGCTAGATCTGGAAAACACCCGAAGTCTATAAGAAACAGCTCTTGTAAACACATGACCAACGAAGGAGTGAAAAAAAAATCTTTAAAGTGGGTGATTGAGACACCATGATTTAATTAACTAATAACATAATAAATACTTTCAAAAAACTTGAAATACTTTCACTAATATGATAGTAAGGAAAGATTTGTATTTGTAATGAATAAACTAAAACTCTAGTGGGCCAATTTAAAAACTTCTGTCACCATTTGAAAGCTACTTTTGTCCTGAGTAACATAGACAGAGCTTTTACCAGCGGGCGAAGCCGCTGGTAAAAGCTAGTCGTTTATAGGACAAAGTCAATTATTTCCCGCCGTCTGTGTACTGAGATCTATCAAACAACGCAATTGATTTTAATACACCCATGCGGAGCCGAGGCACGTTTCCGCTATTTCGCTAGTATAAAATAAGACAGGCATATAATTAGTTAATAATAATACGAAAAAATAATTTAAAACTAAATGTCATAATGACGGCGATAACATTAGATAATCGATATTTTTTGGGTTTTAAACTGCAATTAAAACTGTTTAGACTACTGTCTCATCATCTAAAAAAAAAACACCGAGGTCTGCAAACGAAAAAAATATCCTAAAAAGGTCCAATCCCATCTTAAAAAAGTGTTTTCAATTCTAGTATTAACTTTAGTAAACATATTTATTTATTAATGTGGGTCAAATGTATTTTGGTGGCAAATAATAAAATAAATAATTCGTACTAGGATTACCTTGTATCACGAATGCCATTATTTGTACACGGTGTCTTTTAATTGAACCCTTTGTAAAATCTCATATATGTACCTGTACTATGAAATAAATTAATTTGGTTACATTTAATAAAATGTTGCTACAAGTATTGTGCATCTAATAAAGGTAATGGGTTACATTATGATACCATTATTTTTAAATAAAATAAAACATACTATTATCTACTATCATGCTATTAATCCTCTATAAAAGAACCTATAACAATTAGCTTATTGCCAACATTAAAACACTCAATGATATTATGATCATTATATCATCCAAACGCGTGTTATAATGAATTTCAAAAAAAGAACATTTTCATGCAATGACATTTTCACCATCAGATCGCTAAAATTTTGAAAAAAGAACAATAAATTGTAGACTAATTCGTGATTTCGGATTCTCGTCTTATCGTGTTATTTCCCGCCATCTTGATTTTACATAGTTCTGTACAACACCCTATGGTATGAAAATCTTTTATAGAGGATTCACATCATGATTGTAGATAAAGTCTAGTATGCAACTGTTATAATTAGGTATTAAAACACTCATGTGATACTATTATCACACTCGGATACGCCTCGTGTGATAAACCCACATTCGTGTTTTAATACCCCTGATTATACAACAGTTGCATAAATAACTATTAATTAATGTCTTTAGACACCATTATCATATTGGATCACAGCGCCTTTAAAATAAAAAATCCCGTGACACAATAATTCAGTATAGTAAACAAAGATACACATAAAACATTAGGTACCTAAAACTTTGCTACATAATCTTTATTCGTCTTTGGGCTACGCTTTTATATAATATTGCTAGGCATAATAAAATAAATACGCATTATTTATTCGCGTTGAATAACCGCATAAAGAAATTAGAGCACAAAAGCATTTCTTCGTTATTACTTTTTATTAAAAACTAAATTAAGAAACAGCAGGCGGCGATAAAGGTATATTAAACTAAAGTTAAAGTTGTATATTCTAAGTAAAAGTTTACTTTTTTCATCCAATATTAAGATGAATATTATATTATAACTGGACAACATGGTAATTCCTAATCATAAGAAAAATCGCACGGCAATAATCAATAAATAACTAAATTATTAAACTATTGTACTTACTGAGAGTTAGCACAGTTTCAAAATTTTCTAGACTTCCTGTTTCCATTTTATCATCTCTAGGGGGCCTAGAATAAAAAATACCGCAGGTGGCGCGGTTTATAAACTTTTTAAATGGTGTTGTCCCCATTTTGCAGTATTTATTGAGAGTTTCGCGTCAACAACTTCGCGGAAGGGCTCACTGTTTTTCTAGGTTTGCTTACCGACACAGCTTACTTTTGAGCACTGACGCTGAACTGAAAACGGATGGGGGCGGCGGGCAAACCTCTCGTGCGCGTTGCCTAGTAACGACCACAGAAAAAATAGACGTTGTAATGCTTTTTTTCTTTCAAAGAGCCGAAGGAAAAACACCATTTTGTGTATTAAAAAATCATTTAATTTACATTAATTAATTGACTGTTATTTTATTATTGCTTTAGCTCTAGTTTATTTACTCGTCGAAAGGTAACGCCATCAATCGCCAAGTAGTAGAACTTTATAGTTGTGCCGTCTGCCGATGGATGGCGTGTAATAATAACAGTGATGGTTTATATCATGAGTGTTGCCAATGTCAAAAAATGTATTGATTACTTTAAATATATTTTCTTAAAAACAATTGTGCCAATGGAGATTATAACCCAAAGCCATTCTGATTGGTTGTTTTCTTTTTAAAAACTCCACAAGTGGGAGAAAAGTTTATAAATTGTACCGGAATAATATTTTTCAGGAAATATTTCCGTAAAAAAAATCATAGTTTCCCAAAAGTGGAATTTTTATTATGTTTGATTATGTTTTTTAGGGTTTCGTACCCAGAGGGGAAAACTAGACCCTATTTCCGAGACTTCGACATCCGTCTGTCTATCCGTTCGTCTATCATAAGGCTGTACCTCATGAACCTTGATAGTTCTAGCGATTTTAATATCATACAGAAGAATGCTCATACACTTTTAGAAGCTACCTTGTTGGTAGAATTAGCAGGTACACAAATAGTACGCACGAACAAATTCATGTTCCAATTCTCAGAATTTATGATTTAGTTTAATATAACTTTACCTCGCACGGTTTCATCAACACTCACCTGGGTCGTCTTGTTAACCAAAAGTCTCGTATAATGCAGGCTTCAACAATCCCTCTTGAAAAGGGTAAGCTTTTTTGAAAAACACTACACCACACACATTTATACAATACACATAGCACTCCTTATGAATGAAGAAAATAAATGTCGTTACACTAAAGTTAGATACTAAACAATGTTCAGAAGTAGAAGCCCTAGTACTAAATGTTTAGAAGTCTGAAATCACATATTTAGATCACGACGTAGCACGCGCAGCGATTGACCAAAACTACGAATCGTGTTAAGATCAAGCAACGGCTGAAGAAACTGAGTTGATTGTGCCGCCCGTAAAACAAACCCAGATGTACGGCAGTGCGTAGCTAGAAATCAACACGAATAGCTAAAAATAAACCATCACACAAACGCAACGGTGTCAAGAGTCGAGCGTCCCTAGTTACTGATAAAAGTCAGTTTCATTGACCGTCCATCACCAAAATTGTGAATGAAAATTAATTTGACACTATTGAACTTTTTTCGCAGGTTTTAATAAAAAGCTTCCGTGACCTATACTCCTTTATTCTACATCTTTTTTCAAAAGGGGCTTTCAGACACTTTCAAACAATAAAATATTTTGTCGAAATTAAAACATCAAGAGCAATCTGAGATTCATAAGTAACCTGTCATTTAATTTTCTCGTTTAAGTCATAATGCACAGCATGTCTTTCGAAATTATGCGTTTTTTCTTGTATATTCATGAATTTCATGATTGTTATGTCAATTTTCTTTTAACATGTCATTTTTTACTTCCTTATAATGTTACATCCGTCATACAAAACTCATAATTGGTTCAGTTCAATAGTTGTCGGATATTCATGCTGAGTGACGTAACTGGCCCAACCAGCAGACAGAATACTGCCAATCGCATCGCGTCAGATAAAACGTGTTTCTTTTCCTTCAGGTTTCATTGTGGGGTCTGCTCATGATGAAATTGTGTATGAATGAAACAAAGGAAGTCAAGTTAAAAATAAATTGTGGCAGAAAGGATCTCCAGCCATAATTTTATATGGGCATTGGGCATCTTATTATTTTTTGCGATAAGGCTTTTTGGTAAAATCATCAAATGAGTCCTCCCACCCAGGGCAGAAAGGGAGGGACTGTCAGACTCGTACTGACTAAAATCCACGGTGTCCTTCAATAGCCCTTTATGTACCGGGGTTACGGTAATTTGCGAGATCCGCGACCCCGGCAGGGTTTGGCCCTCTACAGGCCCCGTCCCTATGCTGACATTCCTTGAGGCGCGGGTGGAACACAACGCGCCGTCGACCCGGGCATAGTACATGGTTGGATAGCGAGTCGCCCATTAGTCGCCGCCCGCATGCCCGCAATTAAAAACACTGGGATAAGAGTTGAACAATAATGTTTAGAATTCAAAGGTTAATAGGATACAATCAACTAGTGGCTGCGCTCAATAAGTAATTAACACGTTGCGCATATTCGTGTTGTCCGATAATACCAGTTGCGGCGATAATATGAAAAGTAACAGTCGATCGCAAGAGCCCTTCAAATGAAGTGAGCATACTCGTCTTACGGGATGAGATAGGACGAGACAAATAGTATCTAATCTAAATTACTACCACACAACATTGTAAGTAAACGAAGATCTATTAGATCTGTTAGGTTCACCAGCCGAATAGACCTCTCTCTTTAGTAGTAAATAATTGTCCCCATACATGATCTCAGGCAGCCCATGCTACGAATGGCACGGTTCTTCCCTTCATGTTGCAGGTCAACTTTGCGGCATTTACGCAATTACGCTTAGTCTTTTTCCGAATTATATTTCCTGTAGGGCAACTGTAGTCATTTTGAAGCCGCGTTATGTCTATGTCATTACATCAAATTGCATTAAAAAAAAACTGCTGCTCATAGATGTGATGATCCCTTTACCCCTTATATTGTATACTCAATTTAAAATATCAAACTTGTATCTTATAGGTGCCACTTATCACGATAATTATAATAAATGAGAGTAGGTTACTAAATTAGTTTCTACGACTTACCATCCATTCGTCCATCGCCATGCCAGTCTTCTTCTGAAACAAATTTTCGTTGTTTTAGTACATAATATTCTGAAATGAAAGAATTTATTAATTAAACATTATAACCATCAAGGTTTGCCTGCGGTCTCAGTGCACGGATTATTCTTCGCTTCTAATAAAATTGTAAACTTCAACAACAAAGGCTGGCAGACCATCACTATCTGCTTGAAAGTTTGCCCTCACATTTTACCAAGTCTGAATTAGGTTGCCAGGAGACTGGGTCCCATCGGGAATTCCCGATCTACTCTCATTCAGGGATCCCGGAATTGAGAGAAAAAAAAACAGTATTTTCAAAATCAAAACATTAAACCTAAAATCTCAATTGAATGGGTAACTTTTGGACAAAAGAACAAACCTGTCTGTTATTGGATATGATTAAAGGAACTCCAGACAATAAAAAATAATAATAACCCTTGTAAATTAATAACTCTTGTGCAGATATTATTGAAAATCTCCAAAAACGATTTCTTTGTCCCTGATTCTACAAGATTCTATCCCTACAAGCTCATAGAAAATACTACAAACAACAATAATAATTCATAGTAGTATAATGTACTAATGAAAAAAAATGTGAGATTAATATGAATGAAATTTAATATTGCCTGAACTTCGCATTTTCAGTCAGTATTTGAGGCTTGTACTGACAACACTCCCATAACAGGGAGTTTCACTGCGAGTTTTAGCCGCTAGTGGCGCTACAAGCGCATAACGCAACAACGTCAAGTGTAGTTTCGAGTGTGTTTGTGTATGTCAAGTTTATCATACGGTCAGTTCACACCGCGACGCGACGCGACGTGACTTGACGTAAGGATACTGTAAATGTGTATCTTTTCGTGTACTAAATAAAGTTCGATTTTGAGTCGCTATTGAAACGCAGCACGGCACCACACTTCGTCGCGCTGCGTTAGGAATGGTGTATCTTTTCGTGTAGTTAATAGATTTTGAGTAGCTCTATTAAAATGAGCGCGCAGCGTTGCTTCGCGGTGTGACTTGACCCATACAGTAAATTAACATTTTGCTCTGATAGCGCCATCTGAGCCGAGCTTGGCGTGGAACTTCCCGTGAAAACTTGAGTTGACCGCCATCTTACGCCGAGTAGCGAAAGTACGAAGTCTAGGGTCTAGTTACGAAGTGAAATCGTTCATCCACCTGCCGCCGTGGCGCTAGTGATCCGAACTTGACCGAAGTTAGGCGAAAGTTGTTTTACTCTGCAGCCAGCACAACTTTCACCTGACTTCCCAGTGGTTGTCAGGTCATTTACGGGATTGTCTAAACCGAACTACCTAGGCTGGGACGCATAAGGAAAGCGAAGGAATGAAGGAAGTTTTTAGCCCGTCAAGGTATGACGTTCCCTTCTTAAAAGGGCGGGGTGGATAATTATGATAATTATTCACGCAAAAAAAAGGTGATCAGTGTGGCAGTCGTTCTTTTCAAGGCCTTAAATCTGGCCCCTACAGAGCGGCTACACTAATGCTTAAACCAACACTTTCTTGTCCCGATTTAATATATCCATTCAATCATTTTAGTAACTACATGTCCTTAGCTTTTATTAAAGTGCTGCTTTGAAGAAAGATCTATGATACATACGTCGAGAAAATAGAGCAAAACATCTACAGTCAACTTGTTGCAACTTAGTAGGCACTTGTTGCTCTATTTGACCTGGCCCACTTTCATTAATTTTAGTCGTGTTTGACGCCCGTTATAACACGATATTACAAAGTGGAGTTATTATACAGGGTGTCCCAAAACTCAACGTCAAGCCGAAACGGGGTGACAGGATTGATCATAACCATCACGAGAAAAATCTGAAAAAAAATCTATCCCATGCAGTTTGTAAATTATGGGCATTTTAAGAAAAACCTAGAAATTTGATCAAACTGTACCATTTTTCGGTTATTGTGGTTATTCTTTTTTATTTTTGTTCATTTGAACTTTGGAAACGTAATCCTAAATAACATTTCTAGAATCCCAATAAAAAATAATGACACAATTGCCTCAAGTTTCCGAGAATTGAGACTATTTGTTAAACTACGAATTTAAAATTTTCAAGATTCGTCGACTTTGACAGGCCCTCCTATAAAAAAAATGTACTAGAGTGCCTTGGCAAGTGGCATTAAAAGTTGGCGCATTTAATCAGAATTCTAAAATGGTACAATACTTGTTAGTTCCATACAATAGAAAAGAGTAAAAAAATTAAAACCTCAAGTAACCCGATTTTTGCTATCACATTTTACTCAGTTAAAATGTTTTTAATTCGCACAAGCTCTAGGTAGGTTCTTAATTTTAAGACAAAATGATGAGAGAGATGGATAATGGGTATGGGTACGCATTTCGCAGTGCAAGTAAGAGATTTCCTTGACCAGGAATATCCGGGAAGGTGGATTGGACGTTCAGGCACTATCTTGTGGCCCGCCCGTTCACCAGATTTAAATCCCCTGGATTTTTTCTATTGGGGAGTTCTCAAAGAAAAAGTTTACTCAAAGCCCATTGATCACGTAGCCGACCTACGTGAACGCATTTCTCAAGCAGCTGAGGCGATCAACTCTCGAAGATATGCCCGACTTATAAGTAGATCTTTTTTAAGAAGATGTAGGGCTTGTATTGAGGCTGATGGTAAACAATTTGAACATTTATTGTAATAAAAATGTTTTTTCTCTATCTGACTTTTAGTCCAACAAACCTAATTATTTTACTAACTTTTTTTCACTTTGGTAAAAGTGGCGTCACTATCTGTCTCGCTCACTCATGACAAACATACCCATTATCCATCTCTCTCATCATTCTGTCTTAAAATTAAGAACCTACCTACAGCTTGTGCGAATTAAAAACATTTTAACTGAGTAAAATGTGATAGCAAAAATCGGGTTACTTGAGGTTTTAATTTTTTTACTCTTTTCTATTGTATGGAACTAACAAGTATTGTACCATTTTAGAATTCTGATTAAATGCGCCAACTTTTAATGCCACTTGCCAAGGCACTCTAGTACATTTTTTTTATAGGAGGGCCTGTCAAAGTCGACGAATCTAGAAAATTTTAAATTCGTAGTTTAACAAATAGTCTCAATTCTCGGAAACTTGAGGCAATTGTGTCATTATTTTTTATTGGGATTCTAGAAATGTTATTTAGGATTACGTTTCCAAAGTTCAAATGAACAAAAATAAAAAAGAATAACCACAATAACCGAAAAATGGTACAGTTTGATCACATTTCTAGGTTTTTCTTAAAATGCCCATAATTTTCAAACTGCACGGGATAGATTTTTTTTCAGATTTTTCTCGTGATGGTTATGATCAATCCTGTCACCCCGTTTCGGCTTGACGTTGAGTTTTGGGACACCCTGTATATGGTTTTGATCAATCGCACACGCACGAACAGAACATTACGAAAACCAATTCATTTGATTTGCAAAATTGTTATTGGAATCGGGTCGGAACCCAACACCTTAAAAACTTTGCAGAAGGAGGCGTTCGTCGACGGCGAGTTGTGTTCCACGCGCGCTCAAAGAGCTATCAGCAAAATGACCAAGGCCAAGGCCTGCCAGGGTCGTGGGACTAACGAGTAACCGTGGCCCCGGAACGTAAAGGACTATTAAAGGACACCGTGGATTTTAGTCAGTACATCCCTGAGGGTGGGTCCCTCCCAACCTGCCCTAGGTGGGAGGACTCATATTGAGTAATTTTATTCAATTGAGCAAGCTTATTCCCTTTTAAGTTTGTACATTGACAGTGGCAAACCAGACACTCGGTTTAAATGCTCTTAAATCATTTCTCATTATACAGTGGTTTGAACGTCGCGGTCGGTAGATCTGTAGATTCAAAGATATTTTTCATGAAATATCAAGGCTGTGTAATCTTAACACCCTGAACAGATTCTTTCCCACTAACTTATATCGAGCAACAGCGGTGCTAATTCTGTAATGTTTACGTTTACGAGCTCACTTCACGTAAGTGAGCGCACTTTGGAACAAGCTTTTATCTTTAAGCAAATCATCGCAGATTCTATAAGAGTACATTTTGAATGTCGAACGAGGTGTTTAGAAAATTTCTTATATTGTCTCGTTTGACAGTGATAGTAGTTTATCCAAGCGAGCGTACAATCGAAATCTTCTGAGGGAGCTCATATCCGTACAAAATATATCTACAGTTCATCAATATTATACACAGTTATTCCTTGAAGTTGGCAACAAGAGGAAATCTTAATTTATTGTCCAGCCAACCCACTTCTGTCCTATTTTTCTTTTTGCCATCCGATACAGTCAAAACATCCTTAGATGAAAGGAAGTCAAATAGCATAATAAAAAACAGTGATTTCTTGATCACACAAAATTGACAAAAAAAAAGATATTTTGCACGTAATGAAAAGATACTTAGAACACGAAACAGAGTCAAATGGGGTTAAAACCAATACTTAGTGGATACCTACACGACATGTTTTAAGAGATTTTATCATAGATTATTATGAACACTTGTGAAAAAATAGAAACGTGTTAAAATTAACATCAAAAAGAATAATAAGCCTCCCAGCAAAGTTTTGGAATATAGATCTCGTATGGATACGGATTTTCCACTGATGGCCAACTTAAAAGAATGAACCTGTATAATTTCATTAACAGCTAAAATAATATATAAATATACCTAGCTGCTTGGACGCGACAATGGCGTGCGAACGATGTTTATGTTAACCAATTGGATATTTTACTTGAAAGATTCACGCAATGCATGCATCAAATATCGCGTTCACGCAGCAAAATAGTAGATTAAAGCTTACCATTATCCCGTCCTTTTCTTTTCTTCTTTCCACTAGAACTAGATGATTTTGATGTCTTTTCAGACTTATCTTTACTTTTCCAACGACTTAACATGGTTACTTATTCACAATATGCACATCACATCTTACACAACACATTTTTTACCTATACACTATAACTCGAAGCACTTTTTATTTCCTGAATAAGTTTCTCACTCACTAAACCACACTGAACAGTATGTCCGCACATCGTCGTAAAATGCTCCAAAATTCACTTAACTTAGATTCACTTTGTATTGGGTTACCTATTAGGTTTTTTAATTAGATATGTATGTATTCGTTTATTTCAATTCCGGTTATTTTGTCGTTGGAGTTTTGCTACAATTATACGAAAATCAGTGTTTGAGTATTATTTATTAAATAACTTGTTATTTTTTTACTGTTTCACTGTTCTAAAGCTGATTATTTAATAATATACTATTTTTTCACTTGGTGGTGTGCCTGTATAACAGAAAATTAATATAGTTATCCATTAGCGGGTTCTAACGACACTTGTGAATGATTTTACGATTCAATCGAGGACTAGAAATCATATAACTATAAACAATTGTTATTTACTTTGTGAAAATAAGAAAAAAAAAAAACAATAAATACTTAATACTGGCAATGCGTCACCGTTATTACTACTGGATTAAAATATGGCCCAGATTGTTATATTATGTAGCTATGTACTTAGTTATTTAAAGTAGATGAGATTCAATACTAGACTATGATTGTGATACAAATTAACATAATTATTATAGTTTAACCTAGAAAAATCTTGATGTTTCGTTGACTACTTTACAGCCCTATGCTCCGTTTCAGACCTACACCAAAAAAAAAACATCTTTATCCGATCATAAATAACTTTTCTTTTACTTTCTAACTACTTTTTTGTTCATTCGGGTTAAATGAAAGCAATAAATACTAACGAAATAAGCATCTACAATTAGCTTCCAAGCCAAATTAGATAACACGATAATGAAAGTAAGTAAAAAACGTGTGGGTTATTCGATTTTCACATAGATTTCATTACATTGTAAACGATTTCGAACGGAAATTATATTTCAATATTTTTCTCTATGCTAAGGCACTATAATAATAATTATTTAATCGTATTGTTAGGAGGATTCCTCTCTCAGGAGCCCGTTCCCGATGCTGGTGGACTACTTTTTTTTTTAAATGTATTTTATTCTTTTTTGTAAAAATTTTGAAAATGTAACCAATAAGTTATAAGATGAATAAAGTCATAAGTTTTTAAATAATTTTAATCTTATAATAAAATGGTGGGTGTCACTCAATGGGTGGCTGAGGTAAACTTGGACGCACCTTGATGGCTGGACCGAAGTGGCACTCGAAAAGAGCACTGGAAAGGATATGGAGAAGGCCTTTGCCCAGCAATGGGACAAAAACGACTACTAAAAAAAATGGTGAATCATTCATGGGTTAAGACTGAAGACACCGGATATGCCTCATTTCTAACTTGGCATACTTTCAGTATTGTCTCAGAACAGATCCGGTATGCACAAAGAGGGACTCAAACGCGACCGGTCAACTTTAAAACTAGTTTTAATAAACAATGTGACAGCGAATGGACTAAGAACATTTCTTGTATTATTCACCAGAGCAGGTACGCAGACAAGAGTCCATTACTTTAACTCGGCGAACATTCGTTGGGCTGGGTAAAAGTATCCCTTGTGTAAATAATCTTGTCACGCTTGAAAGTTGTCCGTTTAAGACAGGTTTGAAGAATGGAAAGATTATTTTACCAAAAAGGATCACTAAATTACCCTTTATATCGTATGTGGTGACCGGATTTGTTTTCAAAATCATCGAGTGTAATTGGGTATTAGACTTTACTGACGAATCATTTCAAAAACAAAAAACAGTTTCTCTTAAACCGCTACAGTGCTACAGTGAGCTTAAACCCGAAAACAGGATTAAGTTTACAAAAACTGAGAAACAAGATTTTTTTCAGCTCTGAAATCAATACATATATGTATATATAACAAAGTATTACTTAAATATTTGTTAGTTTTATTTATTTAGTAAATAAATGAATAATAACTATTTATTTCTTAGTGTGACCTTCCATGGTACACACCTTAGACTTTTTCAGTAAACAATATTTAACATTCCAATAGAAATCAGTTGATCAATCGAAAATTGTAAACCTAGTACCTACTCATATTGGTCAAAACTTTAACGTATAAATTTAAGATACCAAAGAATGTAATTCAGAGAGAAATATATAAAAATAAAATGTAAATAAGACAGCATCATTCTTAACAGTCATATAAACTTTATCGGTAAGAATTATTCATTTTTAACAGACTTCAAAAAGGACGAGGTTCTACTGTATCCGTATACCACTCTGCCATACTTGTTTAAACATTGCAGTGGCGTATCTGGTACCATACCACCTACCCTATTATTTATTATGAAAAGCAGAAAGTTACTTGACTCAAAACAGTAGACTCAAGACGAGTATTCATTAACTCAGATTGAAGACCTGTCAAACAAAACGCGTAAATCCTATTGTTTGGACAACAAAGTTCGTAATTCATTTCTAACACGCCTTTCTTCCAAAATTCATTAACTTAGGGTCATGGGAACGAGGGAACCGACGAAACAAAAGAGGAAAAAAAAAAGGGTTAACGCAGTCCTCAAAAGAACATATACAGCAAGCTTATTGTATTGATTAATCTGGTCTAGATAGTCAATAACTTTATAAATTATAGCTTATTTGTTATTCCGATGTATACTAACTAAAGACATAGCTATAGGTATAATCAATTTTATTATCATAGAAAACCCGTTCAGATGTTTATGCATGAAAAAGCAACAAACATCAAGTGATAATAATAACAAAATAATTATTAGGATTGTCTGACAAAACATTGTCACTATCAAACTTTATTACCATCAGAAATTGTATAGAACTAATATTTAAAACGGAGCTTGCCAACGTGTTTATTATTACATGAAATCTATATACATAAAAGAACAGGGTTTGGTATTAAGACTCGACTACAACCGAAACCTAACATGGACAGGTTTCATGCTAAACGCAGAAACTTGAATTTTGGACAGCAGTTGCAATGTACCATGTGTCCTCCTCTAAGGGGGTGAAAAGAGGTGAAAACTTTTGTAAGAAAAATCTTCTTCTTTGGGTTTATAAATTTGAAACTCGCCACGAATAAGAACACAAGTAAATAAAAAAAGATTGGCACTATTATTTTTTTTAAACTACCCCCCATTGGTAATCTAGACGATGTTAAAGTTTGTATGGCAAAATTATAACACGTGAGCTGATGAATTTGAAAATCAGTATTTATAAACTAGATTAGAATTCATCAAGCACGTGGTTTTGGATTTTTTCCCCAAATTGGTGAAAAGGGTTATTCAAATTAAAAGGGAAGGATATAAAACCGATACACATACAACCTGAATGGATGGTAGTTTATTATGTAGGTGAGTATTAAGAAGGGATTTTGCGAAAATCCACCCATAAGGGGGTGAAAATCTTTTCCCTTAGGTTCATAAACTTGAAACTTGGTACAAATATGAGTATAAGAAAATAAAAAAGACGTGCATTATTAGTTTTATAAAACTACCCTCCATTGGTAATCTAGACGATGTTAAAGTTTGTATAGGAAATACATAACGCGCTAACCGATGAATTTGAAACTAATATGGAAATTAGATCAAAAATAATCAAACACGTGTTTTTGGGTTCTTCGAAAATCATCCCCTAAATTGGTGAAAAGGGGTGATTATGTTTTAAGGGAAGGATTTTACTGCTTGAATCGATAAACTCAAAACTGCGCATAAAATAATCTCTGAATCGTAAATATGATGTGTGTTTATCAATATTTCAAAAATCAACATCGGAAAATCAGCCAAATCAGTCAAAACATTAATATTATAAAAGAAAAGATTTGATTGTTTCTTTGCATTGAATAGGCTCCGAAACTAGCCGACCATTTTTAGATTTTCCAAAAGTATCCTATTAGGTGGGTGACCGGGCATTTAAATTCTCTGAGTTCGAAGTTCGAAACACGCGCAAACGAAGTCGCGAGCGGAGTGTAGTTACATATATTTCACCACAAGTTCACTTCAACGGTGTCCGTAAGGATACTATTTTGGTCGCGGGACTAACGAATTACCGTGAGCCCGGTGCGTAAAGGGCTATTGAAGGACACCGTGGATTGGAGGAACACCACCACCGCCCTGCCCTGGATGGGAGGACTCATTTGATGATTTTACCACGCTAAAAAAAAAAACCAGTTCACTTCAAAACAGGCGCAATCTGTCCGGAAACGTGGTACATAGTGGAGGTAACTAGGCATAGCATGGCGAAAGCGCCATCTAGTCAATTACGCTGTAAGGCAGGTGCCCCATAAGTTGGCCGTTCCTTCCTGTTTGCAACAACCCTACGCAGCAGGGCGTTACTGAGCTGTAATAAAATCGGAGTCTCATGTGACCTTTTAAAATAAATAATCTTGTCATATAATGTCCTCATAAACACAAACTATTTTGAAACATGTACCGTTAAAGTTTCACAATATTTCATATTATTAAAAGCTAAAGCTATTTTCACGAGGCAACATTTTCGGTTTATGGAAACTGTGTTAGTCTGTGGTTTGATAAAATTTTCCTGTCATTTTAATAGTGCAAGGAAAATGTTTGTTGTATAAATCTTAAGTGTATTTTGTGACAATCAAAATCTTAAGTGTATGTAGTGAGTGGAAATGACTAACATTTACACGTTATCATCTTGTTATACGTGTATATCACATTTAGTAGGTACATTCTAACATTTAGCCTTCGCCCTCGCGCCATAGATTACACGCAGAGCCATGATCTCTAGTGTCGGATGTGGGAAATCGGTATTGATTGATGTCACTAAGTGCAATGCCCCGATGGCTCCCATTTTCCTCGTGCTTTTTATGCTGAATGTGGTGGAAAATTCGCGTTAAATAAACATTAATCAATTACCAATTACGTATTAAATAGTGATTTTTGTGTGTTGGTATTTAAGTGAAGTGCATTATGGAAGGTAAAATTAAATGCAAAATGTTTAATTACACAAAGAGCGCAGAACGGCAGATTTAATTATGTTTCTAAGCCTACTGTGTAGTTATTGTTTATCATCATTATGTTGCATTGTAGGTGTTAGTTAAGCAGTCGCTAGGTATCGCATGGCCACTAATCTGATATTTTTTTTTTAAATGAATTATTGCGGTTTGCTTTTTTTCTTGCTGTTACAATGCAACTTCGAAGAGTCATTGAATGCTACCATAATGCAAAATGGTGCTTTTGCCTTTACTAAATTGTAATCTCACAACCCAACTACACACTATTCAAATCAATGTAAGATTTCCACCTAATATAATGGATATCTGGCTTTGCAAAATATATTTTTTCTGGCTTTTATCAAATAAGTTTAGGTTGGGTAATGTTTCAATTAATTTCTTCATTTATTTCATAGATATGAAGACCTGTAATTGTTTTAAGTTTGAGATTATTGTCAAGCTCCTGAAGAGAGAAAAACTCTCAGAGTTAAACAAATCACTCACATCAAAAAGAAAATCTCATGAAACTATCTCCATCAATACCTCTAAATAAGTGATTAAAAAAGTTTGTGGAAAAACATTTTGTTCACAGTTTCTAGTATTCAACCATAATTTATGACAAGGAAGAACTTCATTTGACTTAATTAAATTATTAATTCTTAAGCTGTTTTAATTTTCGTACCATTATTTTCATTCACTGCCTACTGCTTTGTTACTTTACTAGCTTTCTTATTATTTTGTAGAAAATGTTGCCATTTTATTTTGTGTAGGTACTGAATATTAGGCTATATTAAAGGAACAGTTAGCAATTTAAGCTGATATACACTTCTACAATAAATATTGGTTTGAGCATATCAACTGACATTTATCAAAGAATATAAATACTCTTAGCTTTTCAAGAAATATTTTTGTTATCACAAAATCAAATCATGCTATATCACTGTATAGAAAAAATAATAAAAAGCACAGATGTTAGTGATAATCAACTTTTTTCTGACTGTACCTATTTATATTTTACATTGCTAGGCTGATATTGTGATGCATTTCAAATCTTTATGTTTATCTAGTAACCCTTAGTATTTAATTATGTTTATTCTTCATCCCCTTTATATATGTTAGTAAATATATCTTAAGTCAATGTCTTCTTACTCCTATTCCTGACTATTATATACATATCTTATGTGGATTTTAAAATCAGATAAGTATGAGTATTAAGGGCAGGTAAACAGACCTTTCTTAACTTTTGAAATAATTTAGACCTTTTAATTTAGACACAATGACAACTGAAAAATGCCAGTTCTCACTTATAGATACCAATATATATGTACAAGAAAAAAAAGCAAAATATAATAAATAAGAATTTACTCCATAACCTGTTCAAGTGACTACTATGGTAAACCTACTATGGAATACCAGCCCTTAATGCCCCATATTCAAAATCTATCCTGTATATCATACTACTTCAAAGCATAATGATAATGAAATAAAATTGATACTTTCTTTCTCATAGCAAACTATATAATAAAATAGAATAACTTTCAGGATTCTGACACCATCATTAAGTTCATTTTTCTTGTCAGAATACTCAATGCATGATATAAATGTTGAAAGTTAAAAAAATAATGGTACCTACTGGTTGGTACTACTTATTCATCATCATCAGCTAATAATGCTCCCACTGCTGGGACTCTGGCCTCCTCCCTGTCAGAGGGAGTTATTACTTGTTCTTACATTGTTTTAGTGTTTATTTATGTTATTTAGAACATTATTTTATCTTCCTATAGTTGCAATATGCTATCTACATTAAATTATTTGAGAAATTAAGATTTAGTAAGTTTTAATTAATAACAAATTTTGTGCCAGCAGTTGCTGTTATACAAAAATTAAATTAAACTTTATTGATAATTAATAAATATTTTTTAATACCTATAATTATTTTTTAAATTACTAGATGAAATTTTATTTAATAAAATTTATATTTATTTTATGATTAGCTACCTAGATAGATTAGATTAGATATATATGAAAAACTAGGATTAGATACCCTAAGTATTATAAAAATTTAAAAATTAAGATAGTAAATAATTATTTATTGAAATTAAATAATTTGGCGGTATTTTAGTTCATTTAGAGGAATCTGTTTAATAATTGATAGTCCACGAATAAATTTACTTAATTTATTATTTTGTATATCAACGATATACAAAATAAAAATTATTTTTTAATAAAATTAATATTTAAAAATTATTATATTAATTTAAATAAGATCAAGATTCAGATTATAATTAAGAATATATTGGATTAAGTACCACACTTTTTTTATAAATATTGTAATAAGTAGTACCTACTAGAAACTTTAGTAATAAGAACTTATTTTATTTTTGATAAGTGTTTATTGTTAGGTACAGAGAGACTTATTAATTGGTGAAGAAAAATACTAATTTATAAAAATACTGTAATACTTCCTTATTTTTTTTTTCAGGGATGGCATACTTTTTGGTTAAGTGCGAGTTGTCCTTGAAATATAGTAGAATTCAGGCTTTCTTTATTCTATAACAGGTGAAAGTTTATTTGGGTATGTCCCCAATACAAGTTAGAATGATCCGGCAGGTTAGTGCAGTGACTGAGCGATTGGACTGCTGCGCTGCGTGTCGCGGGTTCGATTCCCGCGCGGAGCAAATATTTGTATGATCTACAAGTAGTTGTTCCTGGTCTGGGCCTTAGTGTATGTGAGTTTCTATGTTTGTAAACGAACCCACGACACAGGATAAATTCCTAGCGTGGGGCAATTTAAAAAACAAATCTCTTTAAAATCAGTTAGGCAGTTCTCGGTTGGATGAACACGTGTTTTTTTTTTTGCACATCTAAAATTTCAATACTTATTATATACATTTATCTAACGAAAATTATTAAACATGTATTAAGCCAAAAATTACCAAAAATATATTTTTATGAAAGAAGTCTACTTTGTATGGACGTGACTTATTTACTTATTTCCCCGAATGCGCAAGACGTACTGATATCTGCACCGGTCGCGGGAATGCCTTAAAAACGCACCACGACCCCAAACGCAAAGAGCAATTTATTTATTTATTAAAAAGGGTTTCCAACAGCTTCTGTGTACAGTATAGTAAAGTTATAGAATTATAATACAACTAGGACTTGCACAGTCACAGATTAACAACCAATTACAGATTAACCAGCCTTCACAAAAAATAAGTGACAACTTCACAAAAATAATCAAAGAAATAAAATGAATTATACAAAAGGGTATGCAACTTTTAGTATGGACCTTGGCATCCATTTATTTTCTTTAGCCAGTGATTAAATTTGGGGCACAATTAGACCACTACCTAAGAAGTCCATGGAGAAAAAAAATAAGTTTCTAAACCGTAACCAACCAGAGATATGGCGGTTTTTATTTTGTTCTAATCAATGGTTATTTTTTGTAGGAACCCATGGATTTATTGATGTACTAGCTCTTGCCCGCGGCTTCGCCCACCCTAACCGCCTTTGTGTATAGCCTATAACCGTCTATAGAGTCCCATCTATCTCTGTGCCAAAATTCATCAACATCGGTTAGCCGTTATGACGTAAAAACGGAACAAACCAAAATCTTATTTTCGTGGGCAAAGCCGCGGGCAAAAGCTAGCACATCAATGAATCTATGGATTCCTACAAAAAATACTCTTGATTAGAACAAAATAAAATCCGTCATATCTCTGGTTTGTTACGGTGGGTCAGAGCCCATTCGTCCCCTAAAATTCGTACCCCAGCATAAAAGTTGTGGATTGGGAACCAATTAATATTTTAATAAAAAATATTCTTTTTAAGGTACCCATTCGTCCCCTCTTAAATATATACAATATAAGTTAAAGATTCGACACCTATTCAGGTGCCTATTGGTCCCCTGACATAAAGTTAGCTATATTTTACATAAGAAACGGTTAACATAGTACACTTGTGAACAGTTTATTAACGGAATTAATTTAATAAATCATAACAGATCATTCGAAAAAGAGCTATGATGAATGTACGATGAATGTCAGTGTCTCAGGTCTTTTATTAAATGAAGTTCGCCTAACGAAATAAACAGTACTGTCAATATAATAATAATAATATTTTTAACATAATTGAATAGAATTATCTCATTTGAATCCTTTTTTTTATCGTGGTAGTATCATCAAATGAGTCCTCCCGCCGTGGGCAGAGCGGGAGGGACTGTCAGACTCGTACTGACTAAAATCCACGATGTCCTTCAATAGCCCTTTACGTTCCGGGGTCACGGTAATTCGTACAGTCCCATCTCATTTGAATCCTAGAATATGATTAGTATTATTATTGATGGTAATTCACTTTATGGTGGAATACTACAGTCATATTTTGACCAAAAAGTAAAAACTAAATTATTTACTCCTAAATATGTATAGCAATTTATTATCCGCAATTATAATTTTATCATATTAATGGACGAAGACATTTCAGGGGACGAATGGGCCCCTCAAAAGTTCCAGGGGACGAGTGGGCACAGGGTGCGAATCTTAGGGGACGAATGGGCTCAGACCTGTTACGGTTTAATTTTTTTTTACGAAGTTCTTAGGCTGCGGTCTACTAAAGACCAACATTTCATTACTGGAGAAAAAAAAATTTATGCCAAAAAGTTGCATACCGCTTTAGCAACTAAAACTAAAACTCCTGAAATTGGGAAGTAATCGATATCTTTGCTGAAAATTATGACTAGAATGCAAAAACTAAGAACTCAACTTATAAAACAATAATTTAACTTCAAACTCAAAAATACTAAAAGATATAAAATTGCGAATGAGATCAACAGTGAGATCAGAACTTATCATTATAAATAATCTAATCTACAGGTATACTCACAGTGCAATTGAAAAACAAGTTGGTTTTTGAGCCAGTTGATCCCTTCCGCTCCCCCCACCAGTGCAAGAGGAACCAACCGGAACAATAATAGTTATTCATGGAAATATGTTCTATCACTCACTTAGCTCCATAGAAAAAAAAATCTGCTATACTATAAATATAACAAAATAAAAATCCTATAAATATGTATAGCTCATTGAATAGTATATGTTTTTAGTGGACAACCCTCACTTGATACATATTAATTAGATAATATATGTACATCTACTTTTTAAATTTTTTGAATTTTTAAAAACTGATTTATCTATTTCTAAGATTGTTTTTGGTACATGTAATGGATTCGAATTTTTCTCTGCCGTTCAGTCAATCTGTATTCTTCATTAATGGGTATTGTTAATGTATTTATTTCACAATTTACATCTGTTTTGTTTTTGTTTTTGTGGAGATTATTTAACAGGGATCGCTCCCTTCTTAAGTATAAGTAAAGCTTTGTTTGCTTCATCTTATAAATGTGCTTTGTGGCAATGAAATTAAATGTTACTGCTCCTGTGTAATGCAATTGTAGTTTTAAAATAAAGTACTCTATGATTCCAGAGCATGATTTTATTTTTAACGCCATCTGACGAACTATTCGTACACTAGACACCTGCATGTTGCACGCGAAGTTCCCCGGCAATGTAACAAGATGGCGCTTTTAAAGTCCTCTTTCAGGAAAACATAAAACTAGACTTTAAATGTATTAAAATTAAACATTTTATAAGAGTTTTATAGGTTAATTGAACTTGAAAGTTTTGATTGGATACAAGTTTTCCAGTTGTTTCAATTCAAGTCTTGCGTGCAGCTCCATCTGTAAGGATGTAAGGGAAGTGCACTTGCAGTTGTTGTAAGCTGAAAGCTCTATGATCTGCCGAACAGCGGCAAGGTGGCGCGACTGTCGTTGGCCTGAAATCATGAGCTGACCCTAAATTTTGAATCCGTTGACTCAATATATCCTGAAACTTGTTATGTGGTTCTGTGCTGTGTACATTAATAAGTAACAGTAATTTATATTTAACTTAAGAAAACATTATTTACAAACATTTATTCTGGCGATTATGGCGCCATCTAACGATATTCCCCACTTTCATCCAGGGAGCTGGATTGCGAAATGATTCTAACTTGTGCCACCAAAAATAATGATTGTCGTATCCATGGGTGGCGTGCCACATTAAAAGTTATTTCCAACTCGGAAAATCGATTTACAAGCCGCGCCTTTTGTTTTGGTTTATTAATTATTCATTGTGATTATCGCCGGGTGGGACACCCTAGGAAGACCTACACTGACCTTATTGGTGAAGTGCTTCAGAAAGGTCAAGTGCGTAGTACTTGCAATCGGCGTGCTTGTATGACCAGATGTATGTATGAATATGAATGAGGCGAAAGAAATATGTAAGGACGTAGCAAGCAAGCAGAAACTACAGAGCGCAACCCGCGCTCTGTAGTTTCTCTGCTTACCCCAATCGGAAAACGGCTTGAGTTTATGTGTGTAGGTATGTTCTATTATCAGCTACGCTAGAAGCACATACCCAAACAGTCAGGCCCGGAAAAATATTTGTTCCAAGCGAGATCGAACCCGTGACACGCACCACAAATGCATCACTCAGCCTTCATCGTTAAATATAATTTCTTTCTTTTGTGTACCTATTTTTATATTAGTTTATTTTTATTTTTATTATGATACCTAATTCATTATTTTTTTTTTCATTTTTAAGTGAAAAAAGGAAACCTTAGGAATTTCTTCTGCGTCGTGGGTGCAATGTAATCGGTGCGGTGGAATCGAACCAGCAACACGCTGCGCAGCGGTCGAACGCTCAGCGCAGCAATCGTATCGTCAAATCTTATATGACTCGAGCAGTAAAAAAGAATGCATAAAAGCTACTATAATCTTATCTACTCATCATCACCATCATCATCATCATATCAGCCTTGAGTCACCCCTATGCTGGGTAAAGGCATCTTTTTTTATGCCATATCTACTATATCTACCAAAACATTTAAGTCATAAATAAGTTGTGTTGATATTTTTTTTTTTAAATATTAAAGGCCGACGTTATACGTTGTTTCAATTTTATGTAATATTACGGTAAGTGAAAATTAATAAAAAATACCAACAGTTATTAATACAATTACCAAAATTGAAGGTAAAAGTAATAAATTGTGTACTTTTACCGGTTATTATTAATAAGTACCTTACTTTTGGTAAATGAAATGAATAGCGGGGCTCCGTCGAGCTAAGCAAAGCGAGCTCGGGACTTGGGGTACCCCGACACGGATAGGTTAGGCTCGAAGGGGATGGCGAGGTCTCATCCCCTTCGTGTTAGTTTACTTTAAACCTTGCACGCAGAAATAGAAGCTCGGCGTAGTGGGGCTCCGTCTAGCTACCTTGGTAGGTGTATGGAAGAGATATATTTACTAGTATATTTATTTAGATTGACCAACACAGATTTTTTCTTGTTTGTTTTTTTTTTACTTTTACCACACCTCATTGTCAATCTAATACTATTAAACGAGCAATATCTGTATAAATATTTAATTAGTATTCTCTGTATTTTCACGCTTAAGATAAGGAAGAATATGTTTCATAATTTCGTCGTGCGAACCGGCGTCTACATAGCCTAGTTTGTTTAAGCGTTGACTTCCATGGTGATGACCCGAGGTATTCATAAGAGTTTTCATTTTAGTTTTCGTTTTGTCAGTTATTCATCCCGAGTTCAATCCATTTTTTTTTCTCTAGGGTTTCTTATGGATTTCTATTATTTGTACCCGAGCACTGACTGCTCATAAACATTCAAACTGATTCAAACCCCAGATTTGAACAGTTTTTTTAATGTTGTCCGACACTTAGTTACTTAAAATTATTGTCGTACACAACTCCAAGCTGAGATAAAGTAATTTATGGAGTATATTTTGATTTCGAAGTTTTATAAATTCTGCATAATCACGCCATGCGTTTAAACCATGAGATCAAAAAGTAACTGTTATCAAGTTTAGAATGAATTAGAAGCTATTCAATCATTAGTAAAAACTTCTTCACAATGCCTGCTAAGATACTTTTTTTTTCGTGGTCAACAATATTTAACGGATAGTTCAAAAACAAAATATCGTACTAAATTATCTTAACAAAAACTAAAATTATAATACCTAATACCTACTATTTTTTTTTTTGAAATATAGAATATTGAAGGACACCGTGGATTTTAGTCAGTACAAGTCAGTACAGTCCCTCCCGCCCTGCCCAGGGTGAAACAAAGTGCATTTACGAATTTAGAACGGTAAAAAAAGCTCTTTGTCTCTTTGTTGTGTTGCGTCAATAAAGCGTGCGTTTGATAGCCGGCGATAGATAAGCGATGTTCCGGCCTATGCTGACCTAAAATTGGGACGAATACGCAAAAGATTAATCAGATACCTGCTAGCTAGCAAGTGGTACGTAGTTCGGTTTGCTCTATGATTGCAGTCCGAAAGTGTGTATCAGTTATAAATTAAATTTTACTCTTATCACATTGTAACTCGTTTTTTTATTTGAAATACGCATAGAATTGTATTTGCATATTTAAAACAGAAATTAAATTATTTTCTATGATTCAAAAATCTTTGCGCCGTGCAGAGAACTCAAACATCGCTACAAAACGGCCTAATTATGTACGACAATATTTCGATTCTGTTTAACGACAAAAAACCTTTTAAATGGCATTACAACCACACTCGTTGTGACGAAAATCACATTGCGTAAGGATAAGTAGGTAAGGATTATGTAATTGTATACGTATCGTTTACAGTGTAAACTTTACACAATAGGTTAGTTTCCACCATCAATTATCAAATCTGTAATGTATATTGTTCCGCCAGTTACGGGTTTTGAAGTATCTATATTAGTAGTGTATTATGTACAATACGTGTACCTTCTTCTTATATAAAATCAGTGAATATCCACAAAAATAAAACGCATCGAAATTGGGGGCTTGTAACTTCAGGACGCACTATAAACGACACCACAGGACAAGACGTATTGTGAATTATTTTTAAAGAGTCGTATCTTCGTCAATTTTGGTTTACGTAACAAAAGAAAAAATACTTGTCAGATATTTTGAATAATGTAACTGACGAAATAATTAGATTTTTGAAGTGAAAACTTCTTTAGCGGCGTTGTGCACTTTTTTTGGAATGGGTAAAAAATGTTAAACTCGCGTCAGGACACGTGACCTCACGTTCAGAGTCCCACATTACGGTGGAGGGGGTTCGCATCGGCGTCGGAAGGACGATGAAGTACCTGGGACTCGTCCTCGACAGCCGGTGGAACTTCAGGGAGCATTTCCTGCATTTGGCCCCAAGGCTGAACCGGGCAGCAGCCGCTCTCAAGCGGCTCCTGCCCAATCTCGGCGGGCCAAATGCCTCCTGCCGGAGGCTGTACGCCGGTGTCGTGCGGTCCATGGCCCTCTACGGGGCCCCCGTGTGGGCCCTAAGCATCCGGACGCGACCACTCAAGCTGGTCGCATGCCAGAGGGTCATGGCTATCCGGATGATCCGGGGATACCGCACGATCGCCGGTGAATCAGCCAACCTCCTAGCAGGATTGCTGCCCTGGGATCTGGAGGCGACTGCCCTCCAGCGCGTCTATGAATGGCGCGTGGAGGCGCAGCGTCGGGGCGAATCCCCGCTGCCTCGACAAGTCGAGGCGCGGCGGGAAGAGCTCCGGCGTGATCTCAGGGCAGTATGGAGGGAGCGACTGTCGCAACCGAGGTCCGGGCACGCCGCAATCGCGGCGGTAAGCCCCCTCTTTGAGGAGTGGCTGGATAGGCGTCACGGCGTCCTTACCTAACGCATGACGCAGGTCCTCACCGGACACGGAAGTTTCGGGAGGTTCCTGTGTCTGATAGGGAGGGAAGAAACGCCTGGGTGTCACCACTGCGAGGATCGTCCGGAGGACACGGTGGAGCATACGGTGCAGGACTGCCCCGCTTGGGCAGAGCACCGCCGTGTCCTCACGACGGCGATAGGCGGAGACCTCTCGCGCCCGGCATTGGTCGAGGCCATGCTGCGGGGCGAGACGGAGTGGGAAGCGGTCGCCTCCTTCTGCGAAGCAGTCATGCTCGTGAAGGAGGAGGCGGGCCGCCTTAGGGAGAGGACAGCGTCCTCCCTCCACCCCAGCCGCAGTGGTAGACGCCCACGGCGTCGGACGTCGCAGGACGATCTCCGGCCACCGTAGGCGCGGGCATGCGGGCAGCGAGTAATGGGCGACTTGCTGTCCGACCATGGACCATGCCCGGGTCGACGGCGCGTTGTGTTCCACGCGCGCCTCAAAGAGTGTCAGCATATTGACGGGGCCTGTAGAGGGCCAAAGCCTGCCGGGGTCGCGGGACCAAGGGATTACCGTGACCCCGGTACGTAAAGGGCTAGTGAAGGACACCGTGGATTTTAGTCAGTACAAGTCTGACAGTCCCTCCCGCCCTGCCCTGGGTGGGAGGACTCATTTGATGATTTTACCACGCAAAAAAAAAAAAAAAAGGACACGTGACCTGATTGAAAATTCGTAAGACGGCGCAGGGCGCTTGCGCGAATGTTCGTGTGTGTTTATTACTATTCAAGTTTTCACTTCTGCCGGCACTCCCAGAGTGCAACCCGTCGTTTTCTTTAATAGGAAGATACAAGGTACTTTATTTAGTTGTATAATATTTATAAAATAGAATGAACAAATAATCAACAGTGGTAAATGAACAATCGAGCATTTACCACTGTTGTGAAAAGGTTGAAAAATATTAAAGAAATTTGACATATTGAGGTAGGTTGATGTGCTGGCAGGTTGTTTTTCTTTTGGTCAACTTTGGTCGTCCCGATTTTTTTCTCCATACAAGGAAATGATCCTTAGATGAAGCGGAGTCGTAAGGCATAAAACATTTTTGAGCTTATTTCATTCTATTTTTGTGAACAACTCATTCTTGTTCAAAAAATAAACATGACAAGGTTTTTGACTTCAGAAGAAAGATCGAAGTGATTATGTTAACCGCTGCCGCACAATGTCCTCATATTGATGAACCCTAAGAAAGACTTTAAGTTACTTGCCCCGAGAGAAAATAATTGTGATCACCAAACTTTATAAATATCACATTTTTCTCAGACATTCTATTTCCTATCGCGAACCTTACACTCAGAAAGTTACAACAAAAGAAGTCGCAGGATCGTGTCTTAATTATTCGTGAAGCTCAAAGCGGAGCAAGTTAGCGACACTTTACTGAATATAGTCTGCGGTAAACGTCTGTGGTAACACAAGGCGCTGGCATTGAAGTAAGGGGGAAGATACCCCTACTACCCCGCAGTGTCGTTTGGTACAATAGCACCTAAAAGAGGGTGCTAACCCGAGGCACCAAATTGGTGCGACGTTTCCTTCGCGTATCCAACGTATAACTTATATTTAGAGAAGAAACTGTTCATAATATGAAGTTCTGGATGATCTATTCGGAGAGCTTTGCTACTCGATGTCTACGATTATTTAATAGTGCTGTTTAAAATTGTTAAAAAATATATTGAGTTTACACAATTCTTTTCTTGAATCTCGTCTCACTCTTCTTTTGACACGGATTCCAGCACACACGCCAATTTGGAAAAAAAATCCTGTATGCTACTCGTAGATACATTTCATTCAGTGGTATGTTGAGAAATTAATAGGTTATATAAAAATATTCGCTTCCAGCACTCCATACTCTACCAGTAGCGTAATTTTCGTAAAGAGCTGTACAAAGATTCCCCTTTACGTACTCGTATTAATATACATATCGATCCCCCCAACCAAGAACTCGGTAATGTACTATTACGGGCTTTATGCTGTTAGTCTATTTTTTATTTTGGTAAGTTACGATTACCGGGTTATTGGCGTAAATCATTTGCATGAAATTTCTGGTAAACGTGTTTATGGGGTTTTTCTATACTAATATTATAAAGAGGAAACCTTTGTATTTTTGTATGTTTGTATTGAATAGGCTCAAAAACTACTGGACCGATTTCAAAATTTCTTTTATCATTACTTAGAGGGATTCTTCCGAATCCGTATAGGCTATATTTTATCCCGGAAAATAGATAGGATTTTTCGTGGTAGTGAAAATTGTGGAGTAAGGCGTCGAAAAAACTGCCGTACGTTAACGATTCTCGCGAACGCTGCCTAAATGGTTAGAGATGTATGGTTGACTTCTATAGAAAAGTTGTAGAACTCAATAATGCCTACAAAAAAGTCCGCGATAGTATAAACCAAACATTTATGTTTTAGCCATTATAACCACTTTTCCATAGAATAAAAGTAATTAAAATTATTAGCCTATGTTTATTGATCATATTATCGTCAAATACTAATCCTTATCCAAATAAACTATTTATTGAGCAAGATTGTTTCAATAGCTATAAATCACTTTTTATTTTATTCCAATCCGACAATCCAATCCAAAGATATTACGAATTTAAAATTGAGAGAGAGCTTAAAAAATAAATGTCCACCCGTGCGAAGCCGGGGCGGGTCGCTAGTGTTGAAATAATTTTAAAATACGTGTTTCATTTTAAAATTACTTATGATCGAAATTATTGTATTTTTTCGTTTATTACCTTCAAATATTACATTCAAATTTTAAAATGGTATCGAGTCGTAACAATAACACCGTTTTTATAATTTTATTCGTAATAATAATGTTATTTGACCCCGAACAAACAAGTTGTCTATCAGCTATAAAATAAAAAAATAACGCCGAAGAAGCCCATAATGTAATGTTATGAAATATTTCATTTGATAAATTTACTGCAATAATCCTGTTAGTAGTATTACTGTTAATGTTTTTATTCGGTCATCCCATACTCGACTTTGCTGTAATATTCTATGTATAAAATTTTAGGTATTATTTATTTTCATAAATAACTAGGTTTTGAATAAAAGCATTTTCATATCAATAGCACAGATAGACTTCGCAAAAAAATAGCTTTCATTTAATACATCAATGACTACAATAGTCCCACTCGTTGAAAAGATATTTGACAAAATCAGTAAATCTTTTCTCCTGAAAACTTTTGATTTTTCGATTGCCGAGTTATTGCTTGGAGGCGTCGATATTATACAATGTGTCTAGTTTCAGTCTGTACAAACTTAAAGGGGAGATAGGTTGCTCAATTCTGGCACTAAAATTTTACTACCTGAGGTATCGAAAACCAGCCCCCAGTGAATGGTTACCATTTTAGTTTTTTGATGGAATTGGGTTTTAAATCCTAATCGAGGTAATAAATAAACTTTTAGCAACTGAATATAATAAAGAATAGCTTAAATAAATCAAATAGTATTAATGAATCTATATCTTATATATCTATATATATAAAAATGTTATGTTGGTTTGTGTATGCTTCAAAAACTCAAAAAGTTCTGCACCGATTGAGCTGAAATTTTAGCATGATATATAATCCGCATCAATGATGGTTTTTATCAATTTTTTTTTTTTGAAAAACAATTTTTTGTGCCACAGCGAAGCGGGGCAGGGTACAGCTAGTGTACTTATAAATATTTTCAATTAATCAAGACTTTTACAATATTCACCCCTGAGTGCTTCATTTTTATATTTTTCGCCTAATAGACGTTGAGTTTACCTGAATAACCATACCAAAAACTCGTTTCTATGGCACTTGGTTTAGGAGATATTATTGTTAGAACATAGACTTGCACAATTAATCTTTGGGGTGGGATGCTTTTTTTTATTGTGGTAAAATCATCAAATGAGTCCTTTCACCCAGGGCAGAGCGGGAGGGACTGTCAGACTCGTACTGACTAAAATCCACGGTGTCCTTTAATAGCCGTTTACGTTCCGGGGTCACGGTACAATTCGTAACTCCCGCGAACCCGGCAAGCTTTGGCCCTATAGAGGTCCCCGTCATTTTGCTGAAACTCTTAGAGGCGCGCGTGGAACACAACGCGCCGACGACCCGGACATGGTCCAAGGTCGGACAGCGAGTTGCCCATTACTCGCTGCCCGCATGCCCGCGCCTACGGTGGCCGGAGATGCGGATGCAGTGCTGCGGATCACTTCTTGATACGAACGCAAACAAGCGTTCATTATACGAGTATAATTAAACACCACAGAGGGCAATATGAAACGTTTTGATTGATAAAATATGAGTTTTTACCGTTCCGTAATCCGGTAAAATTGATTTTAGTCAAGTGTACTCGACCTGCATCGATATTCGTTAATTCAAGTACCTTTAAAAACATCGCGTACTAGTCATATTGCGAACTTTTCAGGGAGTTACGAGTACATCAATATTTTTTTGCCTACAGGTTGAACCGTGATTTGAACCCGAGCCCATCGATACCGCCCGAGATCAAAGTGCCTGATGAGTAATCAGGTAAGTGGAAAAGTATACTAACTATTATACCTACTATTGTAAATATTGCGTGTTGTTAGCTGTTTCCCCCGGGCGCATTTATTATCCGGGCAATAATGAATAAGTACATGTAGAAGTTAAGCAATATATTATGCTCAGGCTACACCTTAAAATCTTCAATTTTATGGCATAATCACTATAATTTATAATATAAAATACAACACTATTTCCAAAAAGAGTGAGGCTTAAAATAAAAAAAATAAATAAAAAGTAGCTCTTTGCGCCACCGGAGAAATAATTAAAAAAAAAATATCACGGAGTTTGTGTTTGCACTCCTCCGAAACGGCAAAAAGGTAGAATAGGTCGTTTAGGTCGTTAAGTATTGTCATCCTCCTACCCCTAATTTTTTTTTACCCCTAACTAGCTACGTTTTCTTAGGTTTCCGTAGGTAAATATATTTTGACGACTGGCAAAGTAGGCACGTTTCAGCTAGTTTATATGCATATGTCTCAGGGATATCAGGGATTTCACGAAATCCCTAGGGATACCACGAAATCCCGATAGATGTGGAATGTTCTTGTTTATTACGTCTTTTTACTATAATATTTAGTGATATGAAAAAACACCAATTTATCGTCGGTGATTTGTCGTTTCACTAAACTAAATCTAGTAAAATAACAGAAAACGTCGACGGAGCACCGCTTCGCTTCTGCGGTGCTCCTACTTCTGGGTGGTTTAAAAAAAAATTACCACGAAGGGGATAGCAAGGTCTTCCAGAACCCGCCATCCCCTTCTAACTAAACCGGGGGTGCTCCCAGTCGTTTATATGACTTTTTTTTTCTCAATGCCATCCCCACTACACTCCTGTGTACGAAACGAGGCACTGAGAAAAAAAAGGTAAAAAAGGTTGATTAGAACCAATGCCAGCTGAACAACTTTGTGCTTTTGAACGAAAAGAAGTCGGACTTCAAGGGCATCCCGAGGTTCGGTTTAGTTAAGTTCCTTTAAACCCTGTACGGCTCCGTCGACCTTACCTCGCAAGCCTTCTTTCTCCGCTTTAGAAATGAATCGAGCGCGTTTTATTTATTTAAAAAAAATAGTAAGTATAGGCGAGTTGTTCATTAGATATTTCAAACGTAGTTGAAACAAACAGTATCTATAAAGAACATTAGATGAATCGTTCGTTAGTGCAATCAATTTTACTTCAATCAAAATTATATCAGCTGAGCAGTTAGTAGTTGAGTCATCCAATATTATATGTGTCTTGAACTCATGTGAGTCAACCGTAGCTATATCAAAAGTGCCTCCTGCTGACACACGCGATTAAGATAATATGTCAGTGCAAATACGGTTTTTATTTTTTACTTTTCTTCGAACAAATCTGGACTAAGAATCTAACAACTTGGAATATAGTTATTGACTATAATGATCTAAATTATGATAAAAATGAAAACACGATTCAATTAAATATTCTCAATACAAAAAAAAATGCATAGTTCAGTCTATATTTTTTCTTTATTGGACTTTATGACATAACTACTATGACTTAATAGTAGAGAATACTATGATTGTATCTAAATTGTCTTATGCCTTTCAAAAATAGTGTCATCACTTTCGTTCGTTGAGCAATCAGTGAGCCACAGATCGGGGCTGTCAAATTTTCATAATAGAAAACCGTAAATAGAGAAAATCATCGAAAAATTAAAAACGAATGATACGTAGGCTTATAGATTATTCAAAATTATGTTTAGGCATATACGCTGTGTTTAATGATCTGATTAAACGGACAAGAATGTAAAAAAGACATATAAACTTTCTATTTTCAACAACACATTATTTACGTTAATAAATCAAGAAAGAAATAAACCGAACCTACTGAATTTCATCGCAGGAAATTCCTGACGACCCCTATAGAGCAAATAAGGCAAATTTTATAATTTTAAACATTACAAACTGTTTCTATCAATATAATGAATTACTCACAGTAATATCAATGTTATCGTTATATCGTATTGTTGTTGTGCGTTCGTTCTGCTATTTTTTCCACTCTCCCATCTTATCCTTTTGTATCTATATACCATTTCACAGGAACGAATGATAATAGCACTGAATTGTAGTCAAAAATTTGAAAAAATATGTAACTGAAAACAACCACTAATCGTATGCACTGTAGGATAAGAAGCACTTCACTTTTATTATTATTTATTTAATTTCGTCACAGATTGATCTAGCTTCGAAAAAACAGGATTAATATAAATTATATATGAAAAGTGCTGTTGTCAATATTTTGAATACATCAAAATTACATGTCAAGTACACAAATACACAAATACAAGTACAAATTAGGCATAGCACACACCAAGCTGTTAAATATCGCATAAAGTACAATGCTGCGACTGCGATGAAAAATCAGTGATCATTCCTCAGTCTCACCACGTGTTCAGTACAAGTTGCTTGTCGCTCTATGTACTGATTCGGAGGCAAAAAAATGGTCAGTACTGGGCTCATGCTTTTAGAGCCGATAGATACGAATATCTCTTAAGGGTTTCATTAATCAGAAAAGTGATCTACGACTTTGTCCCAATAAATAAAAATACTGTGGTTATAGATGAAAATTAAATTATTAAGAGGTTGAACTGACAATTGTTGTACATCATATGAGTAAAAAACTACTAAATCTGCGCCACGACTAATGTAACAATAGATACTTCTCGATAAGGCTTGCATTATGAAGAGATTTCTATCTTTGATGTCCTTACTATCAATACATTGGTCTCTGTGTCATAACAAAATGAAATTTTTTGAAGTGAAAACTTCTTTAGCGGCGTTGTGCACTTTTTTGGAATGGGTAAAAAATGTTAAACTCGCGTCAGGACACGTGACCTGATCGAAAGTTCGTAAGACGGCGCAGGGCGCTTGCGCGAATGTTCGTGTGTGTTTATTACTATTCAAGTTTTCACTTCTGCCGGCACTCCCAGAGTGCAACCCAACGTTTTTTTTTATTTTCGAATGTACGTTTTAAATCTTTATTGGTAAATGCGGTTAGAGTTTGTTTGTTCCGCTTGCACATTTATACTGCTGGACCGATTTTGAACAGCACAGAGTAAGGAGGAGTAAGGGTATATTTTGTCTTGACATGTTTATAAATGTGAACTATGTAAAAATAAAGAAAAGCTTTGGGAATGTTTTATGTTCGATGATTTTATTTATTTTCTTATGACAATAAAATCAATGAATAAATCATGCAATGAATGAGGGTCAACCTAATTGCCAAAAGATCTTTGTAGACCTGTCATTGTTTACACTCCCGATATTTTTGTCAAGATTGACAGCTAACTTGAGCTCCGTATACATTAACCATAATATTGTGCCCGTCCGTCACTGCTCGGTTTCAGATGTACGACGTATTTCAATGAGTGAAGGTTTTATTTTAAGTATTTTCTACAAAGAAAAGCTTTTTATTTCTTAATCTTTCAAAATAAATCAACAGACTCATTTGTATGTCTCATAAAAAAATAAATAAGATGGTTTGGCATATTCGTGCCAAGAATGGCGTTTTTAAAGATGGTTAATGTGCCATTTTCCAATACAGTGATAATTTTTTAAGCTAATCATTTCCGCCATCTTCAATTTTTTTCTATTGCTTACTACATTACATACTCTTTGGTCTTGTGTCATGGGGTCCTTTTAAAAGGCCAAAATCTGCTCTTATGACAGCGATTCCTGGAGAAACGCGGTAATTATAAAATATGCTGTGATTAACGTATTTCGCCGAGACCTATCTTTTGAGGGTAATTTCATGAATGAAAGCGAGCTCCAACCTTGGAAGCCAGACTCCATGGCAAGCTGCCATTCTTCTTTCAGGGTAAAACAAAATGAATGTCTTAAATAATGTTTTGCTAGCAATGGTATACAAAATATTCTCAAGAAATCAAAATATGTTGTATGTAGTTCTAGTCTCTTCATACACGCGAGTAGTAGTTGAAGACGCCATATTGTGACGTTATCCAATACTTTTGAACCGTTGCACGGTTTTAAATAAATAATTATCATTTGAAAATAAGTCTAGTGAGATAATAAAGGCAATATAAATAAAAACATTTTATTGCTGAACGTTATTTTCAAGTGACTGTTGACCATTTTTTTTGTTTACGTGGTAAAATCATCTTATGAGTCTTCCCACCCCGGGCAAAGCGGGAGGGACTGTCAGACTCGTACTGACTAAAATCCACCAATTACCAAAAACTATGTTGAAACATGACACTTCTTAGTTCTGATCGCAATCCCAATGTTCGATGTCGATTAAAAAGGTTAATTTAGCCTGATCGATGCTCGCAATATAATCGAACATGTAAAAAAGTAGAACAATGACATGGACCGATTTATCAGCTTATTTGACTATAAAAGGCTTAGTCCATGCAGTAAATCTATGAAACTGAATCTGTAGACTTTTTGGTATAATATATAAACTTTAGTTAAAAGCCGTAGCTCACTACATGTTCGCAACATTGTGTTCTCATTTCAATTTTTTATAATCACTTCGCAGTACAAATACATTACAGAAATTTTTGAAATTGGAATAACTGAATTGGCGCGAATTTTGATTATGATCTGCGTACGATGATAAAATTATGTTCATATTTTACCAAATTAACATCAATTTACTGTAGTTTGTCGTATGTCATTACTGCACCGAATTTGATCCTTAACAGCGACATTATCGAATAGTGTAAAATATAGCATGTTCTTTTTTTAATTTACAAGCTCAATTCCTGATCAGCAAATTGGTTTTACAAAAATCTAAAGACGCAGACTTAATTTTTGTGATTTTAGGTGCGGGCTTGCGAACGATGACTATTGGGTAACTCACCGTCCGATCAAGGACTAAGCCCGAAACGAATGCGCATCGCGTTCCAAGCGGGCTTTAAAAAACTATTAGCAAACTGACGAGGCTATAATAGTGCCAAACGCGTGGCGGGCTCACGGAATTGTATTGAAACCATTGAAAGGGTACTGTACTGCGGCTCTGGAACGCAAAAGGCATGTGTGGGAACCCCACACATACCCAAATCTGTCAAATTTTACCAATCGAACATTAACCTTCCACTATTGTGATAAGGTTGAAAATCTTTTGAAGAAATTTGACAGATTGACAGTAGGTTGATGTGCTGGGGTCTATACTTAACATGACCAAACCAATCTTATGAAACAATTTTGTACTATCAAATAATTTACTTCGCTATCTTTAATTTGGTGGGAAATTAACTCATTTTTAATACTCGTAAGCCTATCAAGATCCAAGGCATTCTATATTCATTCAACCTTAATTATATTATTGTACAAAACAAAATGGATATTAAAAATTAAGTAACAAATTAAAATTTTATTATTTATGAATAGCGAGTCCCACAGCGAGCAATGATTACAAATGTCATTGACAGCGAGCGCATTCCTAATTCAAATTTTGGAATGAATAATTGTAGCGCATTCAAACATTATTACTGGCATTGTTCCTTTGTCTATTATTGTTTTTTGGGAATTAGTGTACGTAAAAATATTATAAAAGCTTTAAAAAATATTATAATACATAATAATTGTATTCTAGGCTTAAAACAAATTTATTTATATTAATCGATTTTTTAAATTCCTTTTTTTTTACTCGTATTGACAAAAAATTCAACTATGGAACTCGCTTTCATACATCATTACGATTAAAAAAATAAACATGGTTGTCGATTACGAATACAAATTGAGTAGTGGTAATGAAAAATACATATTTTTCATTACCACTACTCAATGGCTCTGTATTAGAGAATTACGCTAAAATCTAAGTTTTACGTTATTTATAACATTTGTCATGATATTTATCGTAATTATTACTGAACATAAGCGCGTGTGTGTGATCCAAGTGAAAAATAAAAATGTAAACAAACACGAGTGGCGCGAAACTTCGACTTCAGATATCAAATTCTTCATTACCACTGCTAATTTATGTTGATTAATGCATGAATTCGTTACAATACTAAATGACTAGTTATTCATCCCTCCTATTTATTTAACATCTATCTAATTATTTTATTTAACATTCTTAATTAATGCGCACTCATAGGATTTGATACACAGAATATTATATTTTTTTAAATTTATAATGAGGATGTCGTATGACTACAACGTCTGCCCCTTTAGGGGCCACTAGTGAGCCAGCGTAGGTTTACTTGTCTTGTCTCTTTAGGGGTCAGTACCGAACTATACGCTTATTGGTAATAAAACCCATGTTTAACTTTATTTTCTAAAATCATTTCTTTTTAATTAAATATAAAGATTAAAAATGAACATGTTTAAAATAACATTTCTATGTAAGAAAAAAAGTAAGTCAGCATTAGTTAATTCTTCTTGAAAAAGACTATATATTAATACTGACGGAAAGCAATTAAGAAAAGACTGACGTGAAGATGGATTAGCATGCAACCCGCACCTACACACGCCGACCCCGCTCCCCGCGAATCATCGAACAAGCGGGAGTCCGTATTAAGGAGGTCCTACTGTATTTGCAGACATTCGGTTATTCTTCCCTACTTTCAACCCCACAAAAAAAAAACTAAATTGAAATCGCTTCATCCGTTCGGGAGCTATGATGCCACAGACAGTCACAGAAACAGACACGTAAAACTTATAACACCCCTCTTTTTGCGTCGGCGGTTAGGTTAGGTTAAAAAGTCAGTCAAATAAATAAAATACAATGATGTTGAATATCTGCCTTTTTTTTAGCACCCAAACATTCACTTAGGCGCAATGTGCGGTGAATCTTTATACTGAAATCTAAATGATTTCAGTTGTAAAGATCAACAACTCAACAATTCAAGCATTTATCATGAAATGATAAATAAAAAAACTGCAACATTTTTGCACTCAAAATGAAGAACTTAATAAAAAAATACTTTTTTAATTTTATTTTATATAACAAACATAATACAATATAGTTTTTGGCGTTATTTCAAAATAATTTGACCTATAGGTCGACGTCTAAGCTTGTAAATAAATTATGTTTCATTTCTAGACTACATCTTTACAAATTTGCCGTTTGTAATAAAATATTTACAAATGAAATGATGCAATGAAATGATGTTTATTTATGCAAGTAGGTTATATCAACACTTCTACACGTCTTTTTATAAAACTAGACGGGGCCGGTGTTTCGTACCTGACTACTCTGAGAAGAAACAGCCGAAACAAAATCAGAGGTCGCAGTCTCTTTTGAAGTCCAGACATTATATGTAGATCAGGCTATACGAGGACCATGCAGGTCAGTGTCTGAAATGGTCTTTTGAAGAAAGAACCACACAAATTCGAGTGGACCTGTCCAGTCAGTGCAAGCATTTGTCAGTTATCGTGTAGCTCGACTCATAACTCAAGGAGCTCAACGACACAACGAACAATACCAAAGAAAGGACACTTGTGTAGGCCGCTTAAGTTACTCAAACTGTCAGACAATCACTATGATTATAAAAAACAAAAATTATAAATGGAAAAAAAAAGATCTAAAGTTTTTTTTCTACTGTTTTAAAGTATTATTTCATTACAATGCCTATAAAAGTTCAAACATATGACATAGGAATGGCCAAGATTCAAATGGTTTTATGTCAAGCTTTTTGGACTCCTGAATATTAAATTATTTTCTTCATTTCATTCTATATCCATTCATCCGCCATGAAAAGTAAATTAAACGTGTGATAAAAACAGTGTTTAATTTCAAACTGTTTTAAACAACTTGTTTAAATCATGCCAACCCTGTTAATAATAATCGTATAGACCGAAGTAAGATAATATTTAATTTAACTAGTCCAATACAATATTTTTTGAAATTTAGCTAATTTATTTTTGTTCCATTACTTTCATTTAACCCCCGATAATTTTAATTTCATTTTATTATAATTTGAATAATGATGAACCGTGACTAAAAAGTAGGTATTACTTTTATTTGAAATTTTTGTTTCTTGAAAGTGTTAATATTTTTCTACAGAATGTATACGCCTTTCTTGATATTTAATTTAATAGAAGAAAGAGAATTCTCTACGCGTAATATAACACCGCTAGGACAAACCATTCGTACTCAATTCACAACAAAACACGAAAAAAAGCCAAGTACACCCGCACTGAACTCACTTTAACCAAACGAGTTTAAGCACGCACATAAATTTCGCTTATAAACTTAAGCGACAATATTTCCGAGAAACGTAACTCGCTCCCCAGGACCGTCCGGATCGGGGCCAAATCCGTACTGATACCATGCGGATTATACACAGCCAAGGGCGAATGGCCAAGCGGGATGAAAAAGAACCCCCCGCTACCCGCATTGTGACTGCGAGTGTGTGTGTAGATTGTGTTGCGGGGTAGAAACTTTTCTCAAGACTCCAACAAGGAAGTAGGTACAATTCCGCAAGATAATTTTATTTCAATCCTATTATTTGTGTGACTGTTCATTCTCAATCCCACAGGATCCAGTGTGTTTTTTGTGTGCGGCAAGACTTCGGTGATAGGTGAAAGATAATTTATAATAAAAATAAAACCAATTTTTTTTTCGAACCTCTCTATTTTTGGCAATTTCTGGCAATTTATTAATATTTTTTTTACAAATGTTTATTACTAATATTTATCACTATTCACTTTGACGACACGGTTGGCGCAGTGGCGCAGTGTCGCGAGTTCGATCCCCGCACGGAACAAACATTTGTATGACCTACAAGTAATTGTTCCGGGTCTGGGTGTTCCTATGTTTGTAAACGCACCCACGAGACAGGAGAAATTTCTAGCGTGGGGCAACGTTTTATTTGAAACTAGCGGGCGCCCGCGTGAATGTCGGTTACCGCTGCAAAAAGCCTACTCAGGAAAGACACGGTCAGCAACATGATTCCCGGGTCTATTCACAGACACCGACACTAACATCGACGACGCAGTCATCACAAACACTCGACATAGATAGGTATAGTGTGTCGCGGACTTTTTTGTAGATATTTATAAGATCAACATTTAATTAGAACATTTTATGGTTCTATCTTTTATAGTTTTGGCAGCGTACGCAAAATAAGTAACTTTTCTGGTTGATTTTTTACACTTGTGGTCGAAAAACCCAAATATCTTAGGGAACCCTCTTTTTCTCCAAAATAAAATATAGCCTATGTTACTCGTGGATAATGTAGCCTTAGAATGGTGAAAGAATTTTTAAAATCGGTCCAGTAGTTTTTGAGCCTATTCATTACAATCAAACAAACGAACAAAGTTTTCCTCTTTATATTATTAGTGTAGATGTAGACTACCAAAATAACTAATTTCGTACCTACTATTGCTTCAGTTAAAAAAAAATATTATGACACTTTGAATCCAACATTTCTCGCTCCTGAGCGAGCTCTGTAAACAAATTTCGCGGAACCAAAGTACGATGATACATTTATTGAACAGAATCAAAAGCCAAAATCTTGCTTTTTTTGCTTCTAAATAGTAAAGACCAAAAAGGTTCCATGCTATTTATGAGCAATATTCGTTTCACATATTGTTAGTGGAAACCCGATATCTTGGTATTTCATTTCCTACTTAAAACTAACGTTATCCTTTTAAAATTAAACACCTATGTCTGTCAAGTTAACAGTTGTCGAAAATGTAATAGTACATTGTTGTTCAAATGTAAAAAGATTTTACACACAACATTTTTCACTCCTTTTCACCCCCTTAGAGGTAGATTTTCGCGAAATCCCTTCTTAGCCTACCTACACAATAAACTGCAATTACTGTCCAAAATTCAGGTTTCTACGTTCAGTGGTTTAGGCTGCAGAAGAGTCTTACGACCATATACGTTCTTTGATATTACATAGATAACTCCAAAAGTACAGACTTTTGACCTTAGTTATAATACTAAGTTTTACTCTGCATGAAAATACATATTAATTCATGTGTATGTTATTCCTATTGAGGTGTGGGGAGGGGAATATTGTGCAACAGAAATGACGAAATAGAACTTTTTATTTTAAATTGGCAGCTGTCAGTTAAATGAGATTCTCCCTAGGGCTGCAATGCATAACTTTCAAACCCCTCATCAGGCATGTAATGACCTACTTTCAGAGTATGAGTAATAAAAATACTTTTCAGGAACTATACGGAATTTCTCATATTAAAACTATAGTTTAATGTAAAATAATTAAGAGCTACATTTGTCATTTTTTGTGTGTTCTAAAATTCCTATAATATTTAATTACTGTTTAAACTACTGTTACAATTAGTCAAACACAATTTAATACATGTAAAATAATTATATCGTAACATTATTTTTATTTTGTTTCAGGCTGATCAGGTGATGATGGGGTGTTTTTCTGTAAGTATTATTCTTAATAAGTTTTTAAATATTTATATCGACACTTATAAATACCAACCAAACAATTATGTTTAAGTTTGTAAACGAATATTATGACCGTAAGTTTTCGTACAGCGCTTATAATAAAAGCTCATGTCTAGCAACTCTAAGATCTGGGGCCGTATTATGACGACTTAAAACCAGGCTTGTTCCAGTGAGTGAACGAGGTGGAGCTAGACGACTTGTATAGCTCTGTCTCTTTCACTCACTGGAACAAGCCTGGTTTTAAGTCGTCATAATACGGCCGCAGGTACCTGTTACAAAGTTAGTCACTATAATAATTTTTCATTATTCTCTGAAAGTAGGTCCGAACATGATTTAAGAGCGGGTTGAAAACTTTACCTTTTTTTTAATGACGATAAATAAACATAGGCTGAATAGCTGGCTGTCTACAGGACAAAAATATAAACAAAATAGGAAAGCGGCAATCCCTTCTACAATACAATATTTTTTTCTTTAGCTAATATTTCCTGTTCTCTTTTTTACTTTCCTATTTCGTATTAGTAATGAAAAGTACATTGTTTACCTCGGGTTAAAGACTTATTTAGTCCCTTGAACTATATTAGCGCCCTCGCTATGTTACGGGCGCCAAACCCCGTCTCCGAACTAAATAAGGTACTTAAATCCTTTGGATAACAATTGACTCTTAACTATCTATTTAGACTGAATTATAGCATACATTTTCGTCGGGTTATAAAAGGAAAAATTGAATTTCTGTTAACAATTTCTAAATGTTCTTAAACCTGGTGTCGTTTTAATAAACGCTAAGTTCGTATAGAAAGCACACATTATCGTAAATGGCTGCTAAATTTTAAATCCATAATTTCAAATGGAATATCATACTCGTAAAATTTAAAAAATTAAAACTATAATAAATAATGAAATTATGTCAAAGAATAAAGTAAATTTTTAAAGTAATATACTGATGGCGTTGAAAATATATCAATCATCATCAACAAGAAAGAGCTTCCACCAAAATCGCATTTTTATCTGTCAGGTGTAGTTTGAAAAGCTTTTTCTGGTAAAAGCCAGTATCAATGCATGTGATCCATAATATCATTCCGTGAAGCTCTAATGACACTAGACAGATTAAAACCCGTCGACGTATTCCACATTGCGCACCTGCCACCAGCCAAAAACTTTGATAGCAGACGTACGTGGAACAATTATGGTGCCATTAGCTCAGGTGCCATTTCAACGGGTGTTCAATGTGGAATACCTCCACCCGTCGCATCGCTTCAATTTCACTCTGTTAATTTAACACAGGTATTTTTATGGATTCGTACCCCGTAATCCGTATTTATTTTCGAATGAAATAAAATGACTTTTATGTCATTAACTTTTTCGCCAGCGACTTATGAAAGAAAAATGATTTTAATCTTTTTTGTGTTTTGTTTTAGGAACGTCGGTTTTATAAGTTTTTATTTAACCTTTTTATGCTTCAGGCAACACCTTAATTTTTCATACGAGAGTTTGATCATTTTGAGATGTTTCCTTTTTCCTTTTGAACCTTACCAGCACAGATTACCCCGTTAGCTCATACCAATAAACCAAGACGTGTAATGTATGTATAAGCATGATATTATGTTGCGTAATTGCATAAACAAGGCATCAATATGCTATAGCAGCAATTACGATCGACTTGCTAATGATAGCAGAGCATTAATTAAATTAATTGTTTTCCTTCCATCAGATCAGAATCATGAGACGATGATTACCGGACACAGAAATCTGAATCCTGTTAGAAATTATATGTATAAGGTGACATTGTACCTTCCAATATGTATGTAGCCTTCGAATTCTTTGGGATATCAAATTTTAATTTTGTGACTATGGGATCATTTCAGGAATATGAAATAATAAAATAATAATCATTGAAAAAAAAATGTAAATCGGTACACAATTGGCGAAGTAACGTGTGTGTAATATTTAAAAAAATACAGTTGACTTACACTTATAGGCCGACGTAACATTTTCTTTTTACTCGATTTATTCTACCTCACGGTTTTACATTGAACACGTGAATCAAATAAGTTGGTGAACTGATCAAATACTTCCTTTTCCTACAAACGGCGCGTTGAACGTTGGAATGGTGTAAAATTGATTCAGTATTGTGAAATCTATCTATGAAAAAGAAAAATACCCACCTAGACCTGTTCCTATTTTTTAATTTAGGGTTTTGCTCTCCGATTTACATAATTATTATATCGTAATTATTATCGGAAATACGTCAATATTTGTTCGGGCTAATAATTTCATACTCTTGGGTAAGAACTAGATGTTGACGGTTGGCGCAGAGGCTGAGCTGTGGGGCACGCCGCTATTGCGGCGGTATGGCCCGTCATGGAGGCGTGGATCGGTAGGAGCCACGGCGCTCTCACCTTCCGACTGACGCAGATACTTTCTGGACACGGTTGATTCGGAAAGTATCTGTGTCGCATAGGTCGGGAGCAGACGCCCGTGTGCCACCACTGCGACGGTTCCCCGGAAGACACGGCGCAGCACACGCTCGAGGAATGTTCAGCGTGGGCATCGCAGCGCCGTGATCTGATCGACTATTGTTACGTCCATGGTCGGAAGCGAGAGTGCGTGGGAAGGGGCCGTCGCCTTCTGCGAGGAAGTTATGCTCGCGAAGGAGACGGCGAAGAAGGAGAGGGAGAGATTATCTATCCCTCTCACCTCCCGTAGCAGACGCACTGGGCGCCGACGGGCGTAAACCGATCTACTACCTCCATGAGAGGTAGCCTGCGGGCCGCTGACTTGGGGCAGTCAGCCGCCCGACCAGATACAGGCTCGAGATGGCGGCGACGTGTCCTGCGTCGCCACTTGAAGAGAGGTGCGGCCGTTGTTGAATGGCCGCACCGGGGAGAGGGACCCGGCGATGTAGTCGGGTCAAGGCCTGCCGGGGAGCGGTGCAAGTGGACCCGCACCCCCGGCTTAAGGCAGTAGAGGACACCGTGTAGTTTTAGTCAGTCGAGTCTGACATGCCCCTCCGTCTTCCCCAGGCGGAGGAAATCCATGAGAATTTCCACACGTAAAAAAAAAGAGGCTGAGCAGTGCGCAGAGTGTCGCGTATTCGATCCCCGCACGGAACAAATATTTGTATGATCTGCAAGTAGTTATTTGTGTATGCGAGTTTCTATGTTTGTAAACGCACCCACGATACATGAAGAAATTCCTAGTGTGGGGAAATGTATAAATAAATAAAAAAAGAAGATATGGGCCGACTGCTATTTTAGCCCACTGGCCTACTACTAGGGCCAAACCTACCTACCTGTCAGTTGAGTTCTGGGGCTATCGACGAAGTCAGTGGCGTTTCATTTAGAACTGAGTCGCTCGCATTGAGGATAATATAAAATTAAATTAAATTGATAGTACGCCCTGTGCGGACAACAATGCATTTTTGTATTATAAGTTCAAATTAATATTCCCATTTCCTATCTCACAAGCTATGACCCAGCAGCGAGAACATTATCCCACAAGTAAATAATATCGGAATGAAAGGTATAAACAAACACACGTACGCGTAAATCCAGGTCATAACCTATCCGCGTGTCAAATAATTTGTTTTCGATTAAAATTATTTTGTAGTCGTTCCGTAAAAGAATAACAAACATCCATATAAATTTATTATAGTTTAATTATAGTAGCAAGATACTATAATCAGTAGTATCTTGCTATTTTATTACTTATAGTAGCAAGATACTACTTATTTAAGGCGCTGTATGAAGCTAATCTTTAGGTAGTCACGGTGGTAAAAAGCAGGAAATTGGTGGGAAATTGTTATAAGAAATGTGAGTCATTTGGCAGTTTTAATTTATTATTTAAAAAATTATAGTTCTGAGTTTAAAAAGTTTTAGATATGTCTTTAGTCCACGAAATTTCGAGACGAAAAATTATTTTCGTGGTTATTTTGAATATTTGTTTTTTGTAGTAGGTACTTGACTACTTTTATAAATTGTTTTTGTTTAAGTCTTATCTTTATGCATTTAACTATACACTGTATTTGGCTTGTGGTAAGTACAGATACGGCTTTTGCGATGAAAATGTTGACGTTTACGGAGTGTTCGCCTTGTACAGCGCTTTAAGCGTTTATTCAGCATAAATTCGACGTACTAACATAATGTAACCTATAGAATATAAATTTACCCGAGTATATCGGACATCGCAACGTGAATAGAGCTTCAAATTGGTGGCACTAAACAGACAATCTTCCTAATGTCGAGGGGAGAGTTGTGGAGAATCATTGATCGCTCCTACACCCTAGCTGTTGGGTGGATTCTAAGCCCCCGCGCTAACATGTCCCACATGTTCCCAGGAGGATTCAAGGATCAAAATGATCTAACACGTGTAGTAAGTACCTCAAAATAATCAAGGTATCAGGTATTGAACATTTTAGCATTATCTTGGGAATTTATTAAACCTGCCACATAATGTGATAGTAATCGGTCTTTAAAAGACTTAAAATATGGTAGTAATAATATGAAAAAGATCTTCACGACCACAAAGACAACAGATAAATAAATAGACTTATAAGTTACATTTCCAGATGTCTCAAGCTTTGCCTTGCATTAGGTGGTATAGTTTTTGTTTTTAATTTGTATTGCTTAAGTATATGCTACTCATGAAAAATTTAAGTTTTCGACCTCGAGGAATGTCTGCGTTAGCCGCCATCTTGGATTGAAGGGGCCGAAATTCTTTTTCATATAATGCTTCGACAGTTGACGAGATAAGAGTTATGCTCGCGAGATTGGATACAGATGTACGAACGTAACTACTTAGAAATTAGACGGCCAGAAGAAAAGAATTCAAGCCTTTGCGGCTAACAACAGGTTACACCTATATATATGTATAGATATCTATAACCTACAAAGAAACTAGAGGATACAGACTGTCTGAGTTGAAGTTAAATCAATAAGAGAAGTCTCTTTCAAGCTAAATTGGTACACAGTAATAAAAGAAAACACTTTAATAAAATATCCTAGGCAGCAAACCCCCGTACTTATTCTTTAGCTTTGTACATTAAAGAACGATCATATTATTATTTCTTTTGACATAGATAGGAAATGAAACCGGGAGTTCCGTTGATAATTTTGTTTAATGTTTGAGTTTTATCAATTCTTCGGTTTTATTTTTCGGTTTTTCGATATTATCAAGCCTGTGTTGTGATACAAATATCTAAGTGATGGTATACAAATATCTACTTGTCCGAATAACAAAAGAAATACAAATAAAAACGAACAATATAATGCAACTATAGTATACTTAATGTTACGTAACGCTTCCAACACTCACAGAGATGAAAAATATTATTGTTAGTAAACGTTGTATGTCATTTTAAGTGAACCAATGTTCCTATGAGAAATGAATGTCTTTAAACCTAAAAGATCTTGAGGAAGGTATTATGTGCAGGTGAAGGTCAACTTAAAGGTAACGTGACCCAGGAACGTAAACGACTATTGAAGGAACACCGTGATGGTACCTAGTTACCGTCGTATTCTACGCCATGTGACATCGATCCCGAACTAAGAAAGAATGATATTACAATTTGACAGATAGATCCTTAGAGCCCGCGCATGACCTGAGGAAAATTCGTGGTACTACATTTTTTAATTCAATTTGATCTAATGACATAGACTAGCGCAGAGTCACCAGGACTTCAGTCATGGCGGTATTATTCGTCCGCAATGTTAATTACGTTCGTCAATATTCGTACCCGTGTCTTTGTTCACGGCCGTATAAAGTAGACCCCCTGACTGTCCCCTCCGCCCCACCTTGAATGATTTTACCAAGTAAAAGGGTGGAAAACAATTCCCCGATTCTACCAAGCGTGTATCGTGACTGTTACCTTTAGAGTAGGTTGGGATGTTGTCTACTCTAAAGGCATGACGTATTTCCCCACGTATAACCATCATGCATAATACATGGAAAGCTAGTCCATCGCAAAGTTGATGAATAAAATACGGAGTGTGCACAGCTCGACTGGGGATTAAACTTTGCGAGGCCGCTAACGTTATGACCGTGGTCAGACAACGTGGCTGAGGAGAGATAACTATTTTTTCAACTGATTCTGTGTGTTGGTGTTACGGTAAATGTGATCAAATGAAAATTAAAGTAACAAATCAGTGATTAAATATAATTTAACCTTTACAATTAATTCTGAAAAATTCGACGCGAGTACTGAGTTATTAAGAATAACTGCTTAAAGTGAGGAATCATGAGGTAATTGCTTATAATAATGGAAAATTATTAATTCTTTTTAATTAATTACACTTACCGTAAAATGTAGTTTCGCAAGATATTTTTTTTTTAATGTTTAACATTTTTAAATGAATGGTTTGATTTTAATTAAAATTTCATTATATTACATCTTTTTTAAATAATAGTGTTTTATCACCGAGCTGAATAATTTTCACTGTTATGTACGCCATTATTTTGAATAAGACTTTTATAATTATGAATTCCTAGCTGTTCCCCGATTTCACCCCCGTTGCTTGGCTTCGATTGGTGGTATCGAAATGTTATATAACCTATTCCTAACCTAGCATTCCTCATTAAATAAAATAATGAAATCAAAACTATTTTTTCAATTCGAACAAACAAACTCTTCAACTTTATAATATTAATAGAGATTTGTAACATTTCCAAATTTTCCAATACCAACAATAAATCAAGATCAACAAGCAATAAAGCAATTACAAGCCATTAATTGAGACAGATTGAACGAGAGACTTGCCCTCGGTTCGAGTAATCCAATTATTAAACGTTATCTGCAGCCAAACATCATGTCAGAAGCTTTGATTGGCCGTTGCTTTGACATAATGTTTGGCCATTTATAACTAGACATTGGAAATTGGAATAAGCGATAGACATAATTCTAATACTAGAAACAAAGTCCAAATTGATCATGGATAACCTATTTTAAAAACAGTGTAAAAAATCATTTGATACCCACATGTTGACACTGTCAGAAACAGCAAATTAGCTAGTGAAAGCTATATAATGTATATATTGTGTATTTCAAATGTGCTCATCAAGCCCTTTAATTTGATACCCATGTTGATACCGTTAGATTTTTTTTAGTTGTTGCTACGTCTTTACATCCCCTAGCTAGAGGGTGCCATATTGAATTTGGTGACACATCATCTACCCTATAACCAGCTGTCAAGTAATGATAAGTAGTTTAGAAGTTATGAGGGAACAAACATACATACCGGTCAAAATCATAACCCTCCTTTTGGCTTTGCCTTAGTCGGGTAAAAATACGGAGCGAGTCGATCATTTTAATCGAAAGGGGGTAGACCCAACGGGCGAGCTGAGCCTACGCCCCCGTCGGTGTATAGCTCAAAGAGCTTTGTGGAAAGAATAAGGTTTCAAAATAAGGCCACTAAAAGAATTATTATACATCGCAAATAAATCATCCCGTTAATTGGTTTCTTCTTTAAAATAAATAAAATTGCGCAAGGTTACTTTAATAATCTTTTCTTTTAATATTACTATTTCGTAGAAATGAAATTTTTTTATTAATCTCATTTGTCAAAAAAAATCAATCATAACCCTATGGGGGTTTCTAAAAGAACAATGTCAAAGAATACTTTTTTATTTTTTGTTTAGAGTTTTTCCTAGAAATAGATCAATATAATGCTCTTTCAGAGCGTTTTAACCACAAAATAATACCATTAATCAGACAATGGAATCCTTTCTGGAACTCGAGAATAGAATAATTCTATTATCAAAAGACGATTACAGAGTCTGCGGCCGGAGATTGCGGGAAGCCGCGCAGCTAACTTGGAACAATCGTCTGGCACACAATTGACGCGACTGCCACTAGTGATAGCGAGAGAATTCTGTGCAATTAGGTCGTACAGACCGACAGAAACTACCTACAATCCAAAATTACATTTTGCAAAATCAGAACCCCTGTTGAGCATACTAACTCAATTAAAAGTTTAAAACAGTTTGCTTATTTTCGATGTTGTTTTCAGTGCACGTGTTCCAGCTGGTTTGAATTTCGTTTCGTGTTATAGTTTACCGTGGTTTTAACTATCATAAACAAAGTTTACCAACAATCAAACTGTGGTTTTTGATAGTTACTAGTTAGTAACTTTGCTGGTCAATGTCTGGATTTAACGTTATATAAGGATAAGGTTAAAGTTCGGGCGTGTGTTTTCTGTAGTTAAAAGAAACAGTTGATTTAGAGAAAGGTTAACACAAGATCTGTGGGCACAAACGAGATGTAATATTCGACTGTAAGTAACCTTCGCATGCAATATCTTTTGACTGGTTTTTATTATTAACTAGTGGGCGCCCGCGGCTCCGCCCGCGTGAATGTCGGTTACCGCTGCAAAAAGCCTACTCAGAAAAGACACGGTCAGCAACATGATTCCCAGGTCTATTCACAGACACCGACACTAACATCGACGACGCAGTCATCGCAAACAACACTCGACATAGATAGATATTGTGTGTCGCGGACTTTTTTGTAGATATTTATAAGATCAACAATTAATTGGAACATTTTATGGTTCTATCTTTTATAGTTTAGGCAGCGTACGCAAAATAAGTAACTTTTCTGGATGATTTTTTACCCCCTGTGGCCGAAAAACCCAAATATCTTACGGAATCCTGTTTTTCTCCAAAATAAAATATAGCCTATGTTACTCGTGGATAATGTAGCTTTCGAATGGTGAAAGAATTTTTAAAATCGGTCCAGTAGTTTTTGAGCCTATTCATTACAAACAAACAAACAAAGTTTTCCTCTTTATAATGTTAGTGTAGACTACCAAAATAACTAATTTTGTACCTACTATTGCTTAACTGTAAAGAAATAAAGTGCAAACTATTAATATAATTAAACACTACCAAAATAACTGATATTTGTACCTACAATTGCTTCAACTATAAAGAAATAAAATGTAAACTAATAATATATTTAAACACTACCCAAACCTCTTATACCTATTTCATAAATAACAACAAAACAAATCTAAAAATAAACTATTCAAAGACTAAAAGTAAAAAAGGGCCAGCCGCAATCGCGGCGATAAGATCCCTCTTTGAGGAGTGGCTGGATAGGCGTCACGGCGTCCTTACCTACCGCATGACGCAGGTCTTCACCGGATACGGAAGTTTCGGGAGGTACCTGTGTGTGATAGGGAGGGAAGATACTCCTGGGTGTCACCACTGCGAGGATCGTCCGGAGGACACGGTGGAGCATACGGTGCAGGACTGCCCCGCTTAGGCAGAGCACCGCCGTGTCCTCACGACGGCGATAGGCGGAGATCTTTCGCGCCCGGCATTGGTTGAGGCCATGCTGCAGGGCGAGACGGAGTGGGAAGCGATTGCCTTCTTCTGCGAAGTAGTCATGCTCGCGAAGGAGGAGGCGGGCCGCGCGAGGGAGAGGACAGCGTCCTCCCTCCACCCCAGCCGCAGTGGTAAACGCCCACGGCGACCGACGTCGGTGGACTATCTACGGCCACCGTAGGCGCGGGCATGTGGGCGGCGAGTAATGGGCGACTCGCTGTCCGCCCATGGACCATGCCCGGGTCGACGGCGCGTTGTGTTCCACGCGCGCCTTAAGGAGTGTCAGCATAATGACGGGGCCTGTAGAGGGCCAAAGCCAAACTCACAAATAACCGTGAGCCCGGTACATAAAGGGCTATTGAAGGACACCGTGGGTTTTAGTTAGTCAAGTCTGACAGTCCCTCCCGCCTGCCCTGGGTGGGAGGAATCATTTGATGATTTTACCACGCCAAAAAAAAAAAGACTAAAAGTCGCGCTGATAAGCACGGTTTGTAAATAACAATTATTGTCTGTCAATAAGATCGAACAGTCTGAACATCTATTCGCATCAACAGCCAAATATTGTATGAAGCACTCGCGTTTTTTTCCAAAATAATCCTTATAGCATGATTCTGAATTTACGCGCGATGACTGATTAGCGTATTTCATGTATAACTTTGGTGTTTCTACACCGATTTACATGATTCTTTTTTTATTGAATAGGTAATAATGTTATTTTTTTTTTTAAATAGGGATGAGTGAGAGTGTTGTAAACGTAACAGTAGACAAATATAATCAGAAAGCTCCGAATTGCTAAGCTATCGGGAGTTTCACGTGTTATTGTGAGTCAACCATAAAAGATAGACATATGCTGTCAAGGATTATTTTTATATAATTTTAAGGAAAATATTTCCGTCATACATGATTTCTATGTAGCTTTAACCATTAAAGCTGCACACGCGACGGAAGCTTAAAAAATGGAGAAACTTCTCCCGTTTTCCCAATATTTCCCTTCACTGCTCTGCTCCTATTGATCGTAGCGTAATGAAAAGTATACTATAACCTGCCCAGGAGTATGAAGAATAATCGTGCCAAATTTCGTTAAAATCCGTCGAGTAGTTTTTGTTTCTATAACGAACATACAGACAGACAGACAGACAGACAGACAGACAGACAGACAAAAATTTTACTGATTGCATTTTTGGCATCAGTAGCGATCCCTTATCACCCCTTGATAGTTATTTTTTTTTAATATTTCATGTACAGAATTGGCCTCTCTACAGATTTATTATAAGTATAGATTATTATTTATTCTCGACCGAAATGATTTCCACATAATATAAAGCACTTGCAGCTCGGGTGCTATCGTGAATTTTTAGTTAGACCAAGTGAACAATCATAATTATGATTCCAATGACGCTATTGTGCCGCAATGAGCAGCGCTGCGTTGATATCGACCGTAACAAGGAATTTTGTCCATATTATACAAGTACATTCGTGACAGGAGTGCGTGGCTGTGACGAAACTCGAGTTTTGGATAATAGCCGTCACCGCGAAATAGTGCGACCGCAATCGTAACATAAAATATCAGTATTGTGTTCATAGGTACTCTTTTTAGTATTAACAAATTAGAACCGAAAACCTTAATACTAATCATGGAATCGTAGCATTATTTTCCCATTTTGATTACAACTGGCTATTTGACAGTATCAATATATTACAAATCGAATTAGTCCGTCATTTAGAGTTTTGAGAAATAACGGACAGATATTATTTATTTCGTGAAATCAATGATTTTTTACAAAGATATAACGCATCAAAAGTCGAGAATGGGGGCTGGTGACGTCAGAATTCAATAGAAATTGTACTAAATTGTTGCGTATATATAAGATTTTTTTGGTCAAGTAGCCAATTACGGCAATGTCTTAAATTATGATTTAGTAAATTACAATTAAGTAAGGCCTATGCCTTAAATAAAAAGTAGATATTTATCATACTATTACGATAAATACTTTTTATTTAAAAAGTATTTATCATACTAGTATTAGTCGTATCATATTAGTAGTAGTAAAACATTAAACCGACAAAATATCGAACTGAAAAACAAAAAATAAATTTTGAGGCGGCGCCAAAGAAACAATCAGCAAAGACCAACCTAGCTCAATTCTTCGCTTCAAATAATCAATGAACATGTTTGTTTTGATCTTTCGTCGGCTTATTTTTTGTTAAAATTGTTTGATTTTTAGTTTTTCAGTTTACCATGATTAGAGTGTTAAACATTGGAGAAACCCGTCTCCTCAGGATCTGGAGTTGATCTGATGATAGGGACGCCATCATTTTATCCTCTCCAGATCTATCAGAAAATATAATTGTTTGCATAAAATAATTTAGATTCAACAAACCCACGCTGTATGTTAAACATTTTTAACTTAATATATTAATGCTCCATAACAGTTTAGTTTAGCTTTATTTTAGTCTATTATATTTCTATAGTTCAATTAATATTTACAGATTTATTGATTTCCTTTTTAACATGCACTGGAAAAACCACTATCAGCTTTGATTCATACTTACATTGCATGCGTCATTTACTGACGCATTTAGAACCGCAGTGTACCAATTCCAAACGGCGCGGGTTTCCCGGAAACGTTTATCCCAAACCCTGACATTGTTTGACCCGTATTAACATGTATGGAATGTGCGCAGGGCTAAAATAACACTTTTTTTAATGCGTTTGTAACGTTTCTTACACGCGATCAACCTACACCTTATAATAGCTGTACACTTTTGATTCAGCCGTTTAGTGATAAAATTACTAAAAGACTATTATACTACTATTACTTTTATTAATAAAAAAAATTATTAGTAAGTTATAATGTGGTGGTTGGAAAATAAAAACGTACCTATTTACTTTTATAAAAGAGTAAATACTTTGACGTTGGTGAACGGATGAATAAAAAACTGGCCAAGTGCGAGTCACACTGGGGCTTGAAGGATTCCGACCGAATTATCTTGAAAAAAAAATTATGTAGTTAAAGAATGGTTTTCAATTTTTTGAAGTGAAATCTTCTTTAGCGGCGTTGTGCCCTTTTTTTGGAATGGGTTAAAAAAAATTAAACTCGCGTCAGGACACGTGACCTGATCGAAAATTCGTAAGACGGCGCAGGGCGCTTGCGCGAATGTTCGTGTGTGTTTATTACTATTCAAGTTTTCACTTCTGCCGGCAATCCTAGAGTGCAACCAGTCGTTTTTTTTCTTTGCTGAGCTAAAATACGTTGCTTCGTACCAAATTTCAAGATTCTGAGTTCACGGGAAGTATTCTGTAGGTTTTGATTCACTTGCGAGTTTCGTTAATTTTACGGCTGTTTCTTTAATTGGGTTGGCTTAGAACTTAGAAGCTGTTAATTTTTTCACAGCTCCAAGGGACAGTAGACCTGAGTACCTATTGGATATAATAAATTTCAGCTTTATACCACCACGTGTTCCGTAGAAAAAGGGTCTTGACAGACGGACGGACGGCCGAACAACAAAGTGATCCTATAAGGGTTGCGTTTTTTTCCTTTCGAGGTACGGAAACCTAAAAAGAATGAATTAACCATGTAACTGACAATAGTTACAGATAAATAGTTAGATGTTTGCATCTATTTACAACAGCGACAACAGCTTTTTGCAACAGCGTTCATAAAATGTCTACATCAAACGTTTTGTCAATACCGAACCAATATGGATAAGTCTTTTGTTTACCAACTGAAGCTATTCGATTAATCCGATCCCCAAGGCAATTTTTTACTGCAACCTTTTGACATTTGTATTCGCTATATCTATACTAATATTATAAAGCTGCAGAGTTTGTTTGTTTGTTTGAACGCGCTAATCTCTGGAACTGCTGGTCCGATTTGAATGATTCTTTCAGTGTTGGGTAGTCCATTTATCAAGGAAGGCTATAGGCTATAGGCTTTTTTTTGTTTCAAAATTAGGGATCCGCAATAAAATTGCTTTTTGTAAAACAAGGTGTAAAATCAAAAACCTATTTTTGCGTGCGCTGCAAAAACTATTGACAATAGAACAAAATGATGTACTACGGGTTTGTAGATCCCATTAAGGCCTACAAAAAAGTCCGCGAGAACATATATCTGGCTATCATGGTTTAATCACAATAACCGATTTTGTGTTCAAAATAATTATTAAATCGTCTGAAGAAAAAAAACTACGTTAAATATGTATCGTAATATTGATCTTTATCGAAATTAAGCATTATGTTATCAAGGGTATTTATGTAGAAGTAAAATATTTTTTGTTTCATCTCAATCGGATATTTCGTTTAAAAGTTATCACGTTTGTAAGATGTTAAGAGTTGGTACTTATTAGTGAGTTATGGGCCATAGAGTTTTTTATCAACATAAAATCCTGTAATAATCTTTTTCGAAATATATTTGTTGATGATTGTAAGTATAAGATCTTAAAGTTTACCCAGATATCGTCGAAATAGAAAATAAGGATTGTCAATGGATGTGTCAACGAGCAATATTGGCGGCGAGAAACAGTAGTTTTGGCGAAATTAACGATTTAATTTTAACTAAACTTCCAGGGGATATAGTCACCTACACTATTGATAATGTAATGGATCAAGAAGATGCAGTCCATTTTCCACAGGAATTTCTTAATTCTCTAAACCCGAGTGGCCTCCCGCCACATTCTCTGAAGTTAAAAATTGGTGCCCCAGTTATTTTACTTAGAAATCTTAAGCCACCAAATTTAGTTTCGGGAGGTACCTGTCTGATAAGGAGGGAAGAAACGCCTGGGTGTCACCACTGCGAGGATCGTCCGGAGGACACGGTGGAGCATACGGTGCAGGACTGCCCCGCTTGGGTAGAGCACTGCCGTGTCCTCACGACGGCGATTGGCGGAGACCTCTCGCGCCCGGCAGAGGCCATTTTATTGTTATTGTTCGTTTATTCATTTTTCTTTCATAAAATTACATTTTTAAATATTTTAAATAAAAAAGAAAACAATATAAAACATTTAAAAATATAAAAATAGAGATCCGCCGGTATGGGAGCAGGGTCCAAGCTACCGGTGGTTAGGGCTCCAGAGACAGGAACCTCCTCACAATGCGAGCCGTATCGAGGAGCACTGCCTTCTGAATCAGGCCCTTGATCCAACCACCTAGGGAGAGCCTCGACAAGTGTTCGTCGAGGCTCTTGGCTATCAGGCCATTGGCCGTAACGACTATCGGCACAATGATAGCCGAGCTCACATTCCACATATCGACAACCTCGCGCGCTAAGTCGAGATATTTGATTTTTTTATCTTTCTCAGCCTTCACGAGGTTCTCGTCATGAGGAATGGTAACATCGATTATCATTACGTGGCGCGCTGATCTGTCTATCACTACTATGTCAGGCTTATTGGCGACAATAGTCCTGTCTGTAATGATAGGCAGATCCCAGTACAGCGTGACATGGTCTTTCTCGAGAACTGGGTCGGGTACATACTTGTAATACGGTACCTCAGAGTCCACAAGCTTGTATTTCAAAGCAAGTTGCTGGTGAATAATCTTGGCCACTAGGTTATGCCTATGCAAGTACTCGCCGTTAGCAAGACGAGAACAACCAGAGATAATATGTCTGATCGACTCACCCGGACGGTGGCATGCCCGACACACGTCAACCGTCCCGTCTTTCATAATATGTCTCCGGTAGTTGTTCGTCAAGATAACTTCGTCCATAATTGCACAGACAAAACCTTCAGTTTCCCCGAAGAGGTCACCGAAACGTAGCCAAGACACGGACGCTAGAAAATCTACATCGGGCCCATGAAGAGCCCGGTAGAAGCGTCCGTGTAGCTCCTTGCCTTGCCATACCTCCTTGCGGTCTTCGGTACTGAGTACCACAGGTTTGTGCCAGTTCTCTTTAGCCATGGACAGCGGGGTGAGTCCCTTGTCCACTGTGACCACATCTCGGTGCATACCCACTTCCATTTTCAAAAAATATTCTCTGAGACTGCACACCTCGCGGTTGTGGAGGGTCTTAGCGTTTAAAAAGCCTCGACCCCCACATTTCCTCGGGATGTACAGTCTCATGACTGATGATCGTGGGTGATGCATCCGATTTGCGGTCAGCAGTGTGCGGACTCGTCTATCCAAGGCGTCGAGTTCAGTCTGAGTCCATTTAAGTATGCCGAAAGAGTACATTAAAACCGGCATGACCCAACCGTTGAAGGCGCGCACCTTGTTTCCGCCTGAAAGAAGGCTATTTAAAACCTTCTTGAGGCGTCCGAAGAAGCGCTCCCTCAACGATTGTTTCATGTCCGATACATCAATGCCAAGCGCTTCCGACATACCCAAATACTTATAGGTTTCGGATGAGGAGAGGGATCTAAGGTGTATGGAATCTGAAAGTTGAATTCCTTCAGATTCCATAATCTCCCCTCGCTTTACATGCATGACTGCACATTTGTCCACACCAAATTCCATCCTGATGGCACTACTAAAAGTTTCAGTTACCTTCAGTAGCTCCATCAGTTGCAATTTGCTGGGGGCAAAGAGTTTTAGATCATCCATGTATAGAAGGTGAGATATAACCTGGCCACCTCTCTTCAACCGATAGCCTAGACCTGAATCCTCCAGCAATGTGCTTAGAGGATTCAGGGCTAAGCAGAACCAAAGTGGACTCAAACTGTCGCCCTGGAATATTCCCCGCTTGATCCATACAGGTTCATCGTTCGCCTGGATCTGTCGACACCCTGGATAGCGAAGGACCGTTCTCCATTGCCCCATATTGTTATTGTTATTGTTAAGGGCTCCCTTTTCCGCATTTGGACTCGTAGGTGGTCCGTTATGCGTGAGGTGGGACGGTTGGCTATGTGAGCCAACCCAGCTCCTTCCAGAAGCTCAGAAGTCTCCTGGGACGTTCACAGGCTTCTTGGAGCGACCTTGGAGTGCCAAGGTTTTGTGCCCGTTGGTTAGCAACGCCTTCGCATTCCAGGATTACGTGGGTTGCCGTTTCATCCGCGTTCAGGCAGCCCCTGCACAACGGGCTGTCTGTCGCGTTGATAGTAAACAGATGTTTGTTGAGTGGGCAGTGACCGCTAAGCATACCCACCACAACTCGTAATTCTGTTCGTTGGAGGCTGAGAAGTCTGCTGGTCAGTCGCGGTGTTAGTGCAGGTACCGCTTCTCTAGACTGTCTGCAGTCGGTTGTAGATGCCCATCTGGCATTATGTTTTGTTTGGGTTTGCAAACGTATCCAGGTCCTGAGTTGACCGGATGGGATTGGCAAAAAGGGTGTGGGGCCGGCCACATCCACACCCGAGCCTCTCCTTGCAAGTTCGTCTGCTGCATCGTTACCCAATGATCCACTATGTCCTTAAATCCATTGCAAAATGACCCTGTTGCGGTTCGAAATTTTTTGCAATGCTAGATGACATTCATAAATTAGGCTGGACGACATAATATTGCCGTTCAGCGCCGTTAGTACAGCCATACTATCGGAGAGAATTCTAATCGATGGTCGAGGCCATGCTGCGGGGCGAAACGGAGTGGGAAGCGGTCGCCTCCTTCTGCGAAGCAGTCATGCTCGCGAAGGAGGAGGCGGACCGCGTGAGGGAGAGGACAGCGTCCTCCCTCCACCCCAACCGCAGTGGTAGACGCCCACGGCGACGGACGTCGCAAGACGATCTCCGGCCACCGTAGGCGCGGGCATGCGGGCGGCGAGTAATGGGCGACTCGCTGTCCGACCATGGACCATGCCCGGGTCGACGGCGCGTTGTGTTCCACGCGCGCACAAGGAGTGTCAGCATAGTGACGGGGCCTGTATATGGCCATAGCCTGCCGGGGTCGCGGGACTCACAAATTACCGTAACCCCGGTACGTAAAGGGCTACTGAAGGACACCGTGGATTGTAGTCAGTACAAGTCTGACAGCCCCTCCCGCCCTGCCCTGGGTGGGAGGACTCAGTTGATGATTTTACCACGATAAAAAAAAACACCAAAATTATTTAACGGGACTCGACTGGTTAAATTTCTTCGCAATAACGTGATCGTTGCAACAGTTTTGACTGGTCTAGCGGTTGGTCAAACAGTACTTATACCTCGGATCCCAATGATTCCAAATGATTTGCCTTTTCATTTTAAAAGAGTCCAATTCCCAATTAAATTATCTTCTGCCGTAACGATAAATAAATCACAGGGGCAAACATTTAAATATGTTGGATTAGATTTACGGCAAGACTGTTTTTCGCACGGCCAACTATACGTCGCGTTGTCAAGATCAGGTTGCGGAAACAATCAATATATTCTTCTGCCACAAGAAAATAAAACGAAAAGTATAATTTACTCATAAGTACTTTAAAATAATATTTTAACCCGGTTTAAAGTGGACGGACACTCCCGCGTGTAGTCTTATGTGTCTGGCTGAATGTTGAACAGATAGACAGCTGTTGCCTGCGACTTATACAATTTAACTTAATCTATATTTTTCTTAATATTATAAAGCTGAAAAGTTTGGTTGTTTGTTATGAACGCGGCAATCTCGGGAAATACTGATCTGATATGAAAACTGTTTAAATATTCAATAGTCCATTTATTGAGGGAGGCTATAATATAGGCAATATTTTATCTCGGTATTTCCACGGAAACGAGAAAAACGCGAGTGAAATCGCGGGGCACAGCTAGTCATTTATATTTGTAGTGTAGTGTCGCCGTGTCGCGTATAGCGCTACGTTCGTTGGTCTAGACTTTTAGCAGACGGATGACGTAATCGTTGCTGTACCACTTTCTGCACTGTTAGTATTTTATCTCCTGCCCTATTGGGAAGTGAGTTGCGCAATGCAAACAGTGCAATAAAAACCATACGTTACTGCGATCGCAATGCTTATTTTATTATAATCGAGTTAGGAGTCGTGGTAACCGGGCACGTGCGAAGTTTCGTCTACTTAGTTTCGGTAGCTACTTTTAATTGGAGAAGTTCAGGTTGCAGTGTCTACACAGACCGCGATCGTCATTCGACCAAATGCCTTTACAAAGTTTTAAACATCAAAATGTAAAGATATATGGAAGTATTTAGACTAAGAGCTATTGCTTGTCATTGGTATGTTGTCAAACCTTACCGCATTACTCTCCTCTTGCTGTCAAAGCGGCAATATAGATCGGTACCATTTATTAAGAGGAATTTGACAAACATAGTGAAATGTTCTTATGTATTGAACTTAATCGCAGTTTAAACAAAAGAATACATGAACTAAATATTAGTTATGCAAACATCATTGTAATAGGAACCACAACGTTCACCGTTGACATATTAAACCTGCGCTTGCTGGTCTGAACTCCGAATTCGATTAAAATCCAACGCGCTTTAAACTCTCGAACACACTCACATTTGTGACACTTTTATTCAAAACTGGGTTAAAACGTGCTATTTTTGGGTTGTTGTAAATTTGCCACAAAGTTAATTCACCACGTAAAAAGTATGTGTGAATTAGCTACAGTTTTTCTTTTCTGAATTTTGATAACTGTTAATTCGCCCCATTTCTTTTTTCCGCACGGATAGCAGAACAATTAAATAAAAAGATCCGGTATAAATTACAGAAACCGAAGACACAATGTGGTATCTGAACAGAAAGTACAGTAGGTGTTGGTGCCACCGTCTTAAGTAAAATCTGAGTCTAAGTGTGTTACTTTTTTTATGCCAACTGCATTCGATCCCAACTATACCTTACAGTAGCAGATTCTAGTTATCAATTTAACCTCTCGGGCGATTTATAATTGAAAATGATAAAAATCAACGTCCAATGAGCGACTGTCTGTTTTGTACAGACGTGTGTACGTAAGGCGCTGGGGCGTTTTCGCTTATGTACACCCGGGTGTACGTAACGCGCCCGAGAGGTTAAATGTCTATTCGTTGACAAAGCTAATGAGAAAATAGGCGAAATTCTACAACTAAATACGCCTGACCTACAAACAGTGAGTTCATACTGCCACTAAGAAGTTACAAAATTAAGCTTCTGCTCTACAAAGTGATCTCTAAAATTAAATGTCCAGTCAAACTGTGAAATCTGACTATATATTTCAAGCTTATAGTTATAAATAGAACCTTAGGTGACTTGGTTAAGGTTGTGAACTGTTTGAGAAGGTTAGAAAAATATTGAGTAAGCATGTTGACACCGTCAATAAATTGCTTTAATTAGTCCGTCAGTAAGATTTAAAAAAATAATCGACACGTGTTTTTTATTTTGTTGAATTAATGCATACTTAGAAAGATATAAAGCATTAAAATTCGAGAACGGGCCTCGTGACGTCAGAAGCAAGTAAAAACTGTACTTGTTTGAGATGTATTGGCAATTTTTTAAGTGTCTTATCTTCGTCAATTTTGGTTTACGTAACACAAGAAAAAATATAATTAAAATGTTTTTTGATAATCTAACTGACGGATTAATTAAATTTTTCGGTCATGTACCCTATTATAAACAATACCTAGTGAATCGCAGACCACCTGTGGATACCAAACACCTATATTTTTTATTTATTTTAAACACCGTCTTAAGTTAATTGAGGATATGTGCAATAACAAAATGTACCTATGGCGTATTAACTTTCAAAGTATGAGGTTTAAAAAAATAGGGTGAATTAACTTTGTGGCAAATGTAGAACAACCCCTTTTTTTGCTCGAGAAAAACCCACCGCACAAACTCGGAGGACTAACGATCACATGCAGCGTTGTGGAAGTTTGCGTGTGTGTCGACAGAGTAAAAATATAAAAACAAAATTATGAAACATTTTAAAACCATTCTATGCTTTCAAAGCCTCGCCAAGACCTCGTATATCGATTAAGGTTAGTAACTCGATTTCCTCAGCGGTAGGCATAAACCAAGACCTCAAAGGCTGAGTATTCATACTATAGTGTGTGAAGTGAAGTCGCCGTGCACGAATACAATGGTTACTCCAGTGCGCAGTAAGTGGTGCCTGTACTCCTGCACTCTGTCGCAGAACAGATGCAGAACAGATATAAGGTTAAATATCAAAGACACTATATTCTTGAATATAGAATATTCAACATAATTTGAATAATAATTAAATCGTAAATAAAGCAAAACAAATATGAATGGAATTCACCGGCACAGACAATATTAACTCAATCTCAAACCCTCATTATAATGGTCTTATTCATTTGGTACCAGTTAGCAGCATTAAACCGTAATTTAATAAATAGAATTTCAGGGAAACCACGAACGTTCACATGAACAGTATGCAGCAGTTTTGACTAGCTTTTTGCGAGCACGTCAGAGCTGGACACGAAACATCTAATAAAAGACTGAATTGAAAAATTGCATTCCGTTTTTACATTGTTTGTAACACGAGCTTCGGACAATTGAACCGTTTATTATCGTGGGTCTCGCACGACAAGAATAAAAAAAACGAAGGGTTGCACTCTGGGAGCGCCGGCAGAAGTGAAAACTTGAATAGTAATAAACACACACGAACATTCACGCAAGCGCCCTGCGAATGCTTACGAATTTTCGATCAGGTCACGTGTCCTGACGCGAGTTTAACATTTTTTACCCATTCCAAAAAAAGTGCACAACGCCGCTAATGAAGTTTTCACTTCAAAAAAAACTGGTCAAATGCTTACCGGGCTTTCACAATAAAATTCGAAGGGTTCCGTGCAATGTCCGTTGAGACACTACGTGACATTTAAATGTATGCATCACAACGAGCTTACTTAATATTAAAGAGTTAAAGGGGAATTATATATGGAGAGGGGGAACCCACAGAGAAATAAAAATGCATAAATATTAGGACTCACTGAACTCGATACGGATCCGCCAGTCGCTTTTGTTATATAATTTATGAGCTTGTAACAAAACGGAGAGGCACAAAAGGTGATCCGCAGTGACATTATACAGGCAGCCGTGCCGGATAACAATAAAATATTTAGCCACTTGACCCATTTTGTGCTGCACCTCGTTTTGTTTTATGTATCTATGTCACGTCTCTGTTATACCTACAAACTGTGTGTATAGTGAAGTTTATACGTTGTCGCGACGTCAAGTCGGTGGATTGGATCCAATTTGAATTCCAATTGTTAAAATTCTGTGAGAAGATATCATTGTGCGATATATCGAACTATACCAGGACAGACAATGGAACGCTATACAATATATTGTATTCTGAGATTCTATTGACTTAAGGGCCGGGCTGCGTGACGACGACGCGGCGTTGCGTCGGCGTCGACCACGACGTTGTCACTGTCGCCGATCTATGTAGACCCCTTATGGAGTTTCATAATGAATTCAGAATAACAGGTTTCACAAGTTTTGCAAATTCTTGGAAATGCCCTTTATATATTTTTTTAAAACGTACGCAGCATACTAAGATTTTCTCCTGAGATGTGGGTGCGTTTACAAACATATAAACTCACATACACAAACGCCCAAACCCGGAACAACTACTTGTAGATCATACAAATATTGGCTCCGTGCGGGAATCAAACCCACGACACGCAGCGCAGCAGTCCAATCGCTCAGCCACTGCGCTAATTTTATCCTATCAGTAGGTAGGCCTCGTTCCGTTGTTATTGTAGTGGTAAAACGACAACGGAACGAGACAAATATATGGTCGGTTGTATTAAAAACACTTGAGTTAAACTTAGCAAACGATTAGACGTAGCCTGTCAGATAAAATGTGTGTTTTTCAAAATCAGTGTTGATAGAAAATTATGGAGGGTTTGTACGCGACTGTTCGTAGGCGACTTGGGCTTGCGACAAAGTCTGTTCTCGTGTATCAGTGTGTCACAGTATCAGCGCTTAGTAAGCAAATTGAACAAATCGCGTCGAGAAAAAAAGCGTCTGCAGCATGAATTTGGTACTATCGTACAAATACTGCGTTCACATTTACCGCATATCCTAACTAATATTATAAATGCGAAAGTAACTCTGTCTGTCTGTCTGTCTGTCTGTTTTTTCTTCACGCCTAAACTACTGAACCGATTTGTGTGAAATTTGGTACAGACATAGTTTGGAACTTGAGAAAGGACATAGGATAGTTTTTATTACAAAAAAAAAATGAAATGCTCTAACGGAGTATAGATAATTCCTTAAATTCTCAATAGATGGCGGTGATCGTGCAATGGTGTCGATCGTTACACGAGTTCGGTTCATGTTATTGTTTTAATTCATCGGAAAAAGTAAATAAATAGTAAAAAGGTATGCAAAAATAATATCAAAATAATAAAACTTTTAGTACAAAGAAAATGCCCGAACGGAGTTGAGATAAATAATCCGAGTTGTCGCTATGGATTGATAGATGGCTTTGTAATCAAAATTGTATTGTCGGTTGTATGATAGTTTATATGGACTGGTCCTGTTTCGTAAATTTTAAATTGTTCTGTTGTATAATTGGTGTTCCTGTGATGCTTATGAGAAACTATATAACTAGATCCACCAAGATTATATAACGGCATATGGTTACAAATAACCTATTTAGGACGGAATGTCATTAAAGCCGTTATTATGACTGGGATGGCAAAAGGCGAAACTTTTCCCCCCGTATTCCGTAACCCCGTATTCCCATCGTTCCAACTGATTTGCCATTCTAATTCAAAAGAGTTCAGTTTCCGCTGTAAACTGTGTTTGCAAACGCTAAAAGTTGCGGGGGTACATCTTGAAAAAGACTGTTTCTCCCATGGACAACTCTACGTTGCGTGCTCAAGAGCCAAACCACAAAACCTTTATATTTTTGCAAAGGATGGCAAAACTAAAAACGTGGTAAACAGAAATGTCTTGGTGTAAGAAACTTTCATAATTTCTAAAGCCTAAAAAATAGAAAATTTGTCAAGGGAGAAACAGTCTTTTTTCCTTTTGGACTGAAATGTCAAATCAGTAGAATGATGAGAAAATAAGGGAAAAATAACATTTTCGCCTTTTTCGATCGGCAAAACGGCTTTAATGCCCTAAATGAGTATAAGTACATCTCTTAAATTCAAACGCAGAGCTCATTATGTTGATTTTTGCAGAGTTCCCTAGAATATCTAATTTTAAGACATAAAAAATATAATTAAATACTACAAAATTATGGTGCTACAGTCCCAGTCACAAGACATAAAAACTGTGAAAGTACCGTAGATGCCCGTTCCAAGAAGTAGATCTCTAGGGAGAAGACCGGGCAAGAAACTCCATGGACACTCTTTTTAGGTCGCCAAAATTATTACAAAACCTTTGTTACATCATTCATTTTTAGATGGTACATTATGATGGTAAAACACCACTATGTGGGTAAAACCAAAAATCTGCTGGAATTCACTATTCCACGCGAACGAAGTCGCGGACTAAAGCTAGTTTTATCATAAATAATGAATTTCATACAATAATCTTGTGTTAAAATATTGAATGCAACAATAATTCGAGTTATGTTATCGTAGTGTTTGCATCAAACGAGATGAAAATAATAACCGCACACAAAGGGTTGGTTTTCAATCATTCTTTATCATTCTTTCCGTAACGTGAAAATGGATGTCGCCACAAAATGGACGTTAACTATGAAACCACTGAATCTAATAAAATGTGGTAGGTACTTAAACAAACGGGTTGTTGTTTTGCCACAAAATTAATTCCCCACCGAAAAATATAAATAAGCCAAAGGTTTTTGTTTGGTACGAATTAACAATAAAAGAACAAATTATATAAATAAAACACACAGCACAAAACTACCGAAAACGAGGAATACAATGTGAGATTTTAACAGAAAGTACTAGGATAACAGGATCAATACGTTGTTTCGTGGGGATTTAATTTTGTGGCGAATTTACAACAACCCCTATAAACGTCCACGTCGGCCGGGCTACGTTCCCTTTTTCCGTGTGAGTGAAGAATCTCGTGGTCCTTTTATAGTGCTACGGGAGGAAATCTATTGCTTAAACTGTATTTTTATTTGTATCTGCGGAGAACGAGAAAATAATGTTTATTCTAGCATTTCACTGCTAGTAGATACAGTCTCCACATCGCTGACAAAAGAGTGGTGCAGTAAGCTCGACAAACATTGATACGAGTATCCAGCTCTTATATTGGCGTAAAGGAAATAAACTATTTATTCCCACGCTTTGGATTGAGTTCTTGGTAAGTTTGCGTTATTCAATATTGTACAAATCCCCTTGTAAACGTACTTCAAGTCAGTTGTATCATAAATTGTATCAGATTTAAACTATACTTACTCTTCATAAATCTTTGAAGATAGTTGTTAGGCCATCGTTTATTTGAGGAATAAACCTATAAACCTACTAAAATAAGTTACATTTATTCGTCACATAAAAGAAGTGAATTACAGTTTGTTGTTGAGTTATTTTAAAACTATGATATCTCCTAAGATATATCAAGGGCAAATAATGAATTATTTTGTAACAAAGATTACTTGAATTACATTTTTATGCTGCCGCCGACAGTTTGAGGAACTTTAAAAGGGGAACAATTCCGTCATTACCTTTTGCGTACCTTTAACCGTTTAGGCAGTGCATACAACGGTAACACTCAGAATAAAAGGAATATTGTTTTCCGTTTTTCCATAAACTCTACACTCATATTGATCGTAGGGTGATGTTATTGGCTAGCACATGACATTAGCACGTTCAACCAAACACACACAAACTCTTCAGACTTACGTCGGTCGACAATAATGTTTATTACTTATATTTCTCATGTTAGTGAAATTTCTTATGGGAAATAAAGATATCTCAAACCCGATACACGCCAGATCAAGCTACCCGAATCTGTCAAATTTTACCAATCGAACATTAACCTTCCACTATTGTGATAAGATTGAAAATCTATTAAAGAAATTTGTCAGATTGAGGTAGGTTGATGTGCTGGCGTCTATACATACACATATCTTTAAAATCTGTACCTTCTGTATCCTAGAGCTGATTAGGGATACCAAAAAGAAATATTAAAATAAAAACCTATTGGAACTACCTAAAAACGAAATATTGGAGATTATATTAAGATAATGTATTCAATGTTCAAAATCAGTGCTACTGTACCATACAAAAGCAATATTTTAGTCAATTAAATTACTGTGTGTCACTCTCAAAATTATGATGAAGCTAACGACGCCTCTCAAGCTAAAATCCACCAAGTCGTATAGTGCGATTCAACTAAGAAGGATAGTCTCTATGGTCAACAGTTAAATGTCTGCCAAAAAAATGCTCTGTACTAGTTAATTTTTAATAGTTTATATTATCTTTATTATCTCGTTAGACTTATTTTCAAATGATAATTGTTCACAAACCCGTGCAAGGGTGTAAAAGTGTGCATGACGTCACAATATGGCGTCATCAACTATCCTTCTTAGTTGAAACCCATTATATTCGCTAGGAGCGAAGTACTAGGTGGGTAAGTTGTGTTGTAAACTGCTAGAATACTAGCAGAAAGATTACATTTAATTTTTACCGATTCCCGAGCACTTAGCAAGAAAAATAATGCAGGAAATGGACAGCCGCCGCGAAGAGAAAAGTAAATAACATCATATCCTCATTTAAATCCTCTATTTGATATTTCTTTAACTTCTTTACAGAATACGTTTTGTCAACATTTTTTCAATTTGGTTTCAGTGCTTATGAGATCACCACGGTATCTAAAACAAGTGTTTTGTAACAAAATCTGATTTTAATAAAAACCAATTATGTTGCGAATGCTAGGTGTGCTAAAGTCATGCACGGTGCCAATAGACGACACAGCATGCTAAAGAAATAAACATACATACATACACTTGAAAAACGTAAACCTCCTTTTACCGCATTCAGGTAAATAAATTACGGTACGGCGTGAAGTAAAAATAGCAGGGTTATAAATAAAAAGTTGTATCGTAAACCGTAGAGCAGGTTATTTACAATCTGGGCCAAAAAGCGAACCCAACCCTTACGCGTATAATTAGGTTACTGTTACGTCATATTAACGTGTTAAATCAGACTTTACTACATTGCTTCCTGGAAGAAGACGGGTAGATCTCCCATAAAAGATGGACCCAGAACAAAATCGTAATAATGTTTAAAAACTAAACTTTGCCATTACAAGGAAAAGAGTCGCCAGAAACAAAAAAAAACAAACTTCTTATCTAGTTCTAGTAACACAAGTAAAAAGAATTTCCAATTTCAATCCTGCATTAAGAGTTTGAAACTGAACTCGACATATTGACCGACGCTACACTACCCGGTAGCAGTTTGACAATTGTATCGTATTTTATTTTTATTCGCTCGAACGTCAGGGCTTAATATTTGGTTGAACGATCTCGTTTTTTTTGGTGCTTTTGAGGAATTTATAGACTTTATGTCACTAAATATTTACTGTTTCTAACTGTGTGTGTAACCGTTTAAATTAAATTGACAAGTTTTGTCTGTTTTGCACCAAAGTGAATTTAATCATTTTGACACATTAAGTTTGATCTTTCATTTCTGTCAAATCAAAATCAAATCAAATCATTTATTTCAACTAGGCCAATTACAGGCACTTTTGAATTGTCAAAAGACATAAAATAAAACTAGTACAAAATAGTTATGGTGCTACAGTCCCAGTCACAAGACATAAAAACTGTGAAAGTACCGTAGGTGCTCATTCCAAAGCGTAGATCTCTATGGAGAAGAATGAGCAAGAAACTCCATGGACACTCTTTTTCAATCGCCAAAATTATTACAAAACTTTTTGTTACATCATTCATCATCAGATGGTACATTATGTGAGAACGATGTGGCAAGTTAATAGTGTCCATAGTAAATATAAAAAAGACAATTCAAAAATAAAGTTACTTTAAATTAAAAATTAAAATAGACCCGGGCAGCTAAGAGATGACCAGTCCCAACTGACAGCGCCCGTTCACGAACATGATGCATATATCAGCACCCTTCAGCTCAACCATTTTGAAGGGAACTAAATGATCCGACACACACGCCACCATCAGCGAGACATTTGAGTGAGCATGACATACTCTCAACCGCCAGAGTCATTCAAGTCAATAAAAGACGTAGGTTTCTAGTCAAAGATAGCTCTGAAGTACATGGTACTCACACAATGCTGGGTATGACGCTATATAATACTAGGTGGATACACTCTATACAATGCAAGAGATAGGTGTACATTCTTCATCCGCTGCGACAATATTAATAAAAGATGAAGGAAACCTACGACTGTCGTACTAAAATAATAAACAATGCACACAAAAAGACAAACAATAAAATGTAAAGTAGGACAAAATGTCCGTTGATCAAAATAAAATACTAAAACAAATACAAACACATAAAATAAAACAAAACAAGATGACTTAATTAAGTCATAAAAAAACAAATAAACAATTATATGAACTCATATAACTAGTCGGGAAAAAAAAAAGAAATCTGGGGAAAGAGCATGAACGCCGTCTTAACTACAACAGAGTGACCAGCTGTTTTTATCGTCTAAGTAATCGTTTATGGAATAATATGCCTTAGAACAAAGATTGGATTTAATCTTAGATTTAAACACATTAAACGGCAAGTCTAGCAATGACGAAGGCAATTTATTATAGAATTTTATACCAAGGCCTACAAATGAGCTATGAACCTTATGTTATTATTTCTTGTGTTAAAAGTGTGAAAATCACTGTTTTTGGTATACAGATGTAAATTCTGCCTAATATATATAATGTTTGCAAAGATGAATTGAGATGCCACCGTCAGAATGCCAATCTCCTTAAATAAATCCCTCAGAGAAACTCTGGTACCCAGCTGGTAAATTGCCCGAACAGCTCGTTTTTGTAAAACAAATATGTTTTGAATGTCAGCCGCTTTTCCCCACAATAAAATGCCGTAGGACATAAGGCTGTGAAAATAACTAAAATAAACTAGTCGAGCTGTATCAACGTCCGTGTACTGTCTTACTTTTCTGACAGCGTAGGCTGCCGAGCTTAGTCTTCCCGCTAAACTTGTTATATGCGGACCCCATTGAATTTTAGAATCTAATTTAATACCCAGAAACACAGCTGAGTCAACAGTTTCAAGTTCTTCATTACTTAGAACAATGTTAGGCCCTAGATTTGTAACATTTGGCAGGGCGAACTTTATGCATTTAGTTTTTTTGGTATTGAGAACCAGGTTGTTAGCAGTAAACCAATCCGTGACCAATGATAATGCGGTGTTAACATCGTCAAAATCTTGTCTATTTCTATCTACTTTAAATAATAGAGAGGTATCATCTGCAAACAGTACAATGTCACAAATGCCCTTTAAAAGATATGGCAAGTCATTGACGTAGACCAAAAACAAAAACGGACCCAGAATTGATCCTTGAGGCACACCTAGCTGTACAGGTTGACCAGTAGATTTCGAGCCATTAACATCTACGCATTGAAATCTATTGCGTAGGTACGATTCTATAACATTAAGAGCTTCGTTTTGGACTCCGTAATGATGTAATTTTCGCAAAAGTGTATCATGGTGTACGCAATCAAAGGCTTTGGATAGATCACAGAAAACACCTATTGCATTCTTACAGCTCTCCCAAGCCTTAAATATGTGCTTCAGCAAAGCAACACCTGCATCAGTTGTTGAACGACCTTTCGTAAAACCATATTGTTCACTATGAAGGAGGCTATTGACATTAAAATGACTAAGCAACTGCTTGAGTATCAATTTTTCAAATATTTTGCTAAAAGCAGGTAAGATAGAAATAGGTCTGAAATTACCAATATCATTTTTATTGCCTGATTTAAATAATGGTATAACTTTACTACTCTTCATGAGGTCAGGGAAAGTACCCAGATCTACACATTTATTAAAAGTAATTGCAAGATAGGGGGCAACGGTGTCAATTATATTACTTAAAAGTTTAATTGAAATGCCCCAATAATCGCCAGTATGTTTAGATTTAAGCGTGTTGAATACATTTATTACATCATATGGTGTTATGTGTTTAAAACTAAGCAGGTTACCGCATTTAGGCACATTGCGTTGCAGAATGCTTTCAGCTTTAGACGGAGACGAGCTTAAGGAGCGAGTTGTAGTTATAGGAATATTTGCAAAGAATTCATTAAATGCGTCTGCTACGCTAGTCGCATTTGTAATTAGTTGACTGTCTATCATAATCTCTAATTGATTTTCATTATTAACCGATCTTCCTGTTTCACTGTTGATAATTTGCCAAGTAGCTTTAACTTTGTTAGTAGAATTTTTAATTTTTTCGCTTAAAAATTTTGACTTAGCAATAACACAAATCTTTTTAAATAATTTTGAATAATTTCTTACATATTCCACAAAAGGTGTATCAAACCTAAATTTTTTCAAACCATACAACTCGTACAATCTCGCCCTACTTTTATAAATGCCAGGTGTAGCCCATTGATTGAAACCAACAGAGGATCCATTTTTGTTAATGATTTTGGTTTTAAAAGTGGACTGGTATTCATTTTTAACAATATCAAAAAGGGATTCATAGATTTCATTAGGATTTTCTGATTCAGCTATGGCTGGTGTAAGTTTATCAGCTACATTATTCTTAAACTTGTTACAACGACTAACTGTATAGGGCCTACATTCAATCTTGTTTGGCTTTTTGTGAGATGGCATAGGGAAGCTTGCCATCAATCCACAGTGATCAGACTATAAGTCACTTAATACTACTTTACTTTCGGCAACACAATCAGTAAACATGTTGTCAAGACAAGTCGACGAAGATGCAGTAATTCTTGTTGGTTCAAAAAACAAGTTAATTAAATTAAAAGATTTAAAAAGGTTCAGTAGTCTGACACTTAATGATGTTGCATCTAAAATATTAACATTAAAATCTCCACATAAAATTATACTTTTATTATTTGATTTTAACTTACTAAGTGAATCCTCCATTACAGATTCGAAGCGAGTAAAATCCCCAGAAGGAGGTCTATAAACACAAATTATTATATATTTCTCGAGTTCCACACAAGACAACTCAATAATACGCTCAACAGAAAGATTAACTAGATCTAAGCGTTCCTTACATTTTAACTTGTTTGAAACAAGAACCAAAGAACCACCACGAATAGCGCCCCTTCTGACAAACGCACTTTGGACAGTAAAATTGTTATCATTGAAAAACGGTAATTCATGCTCCTTCAACCAGTGTTCAGTAAGACATAAGACCTGAACCTGATAGTGTTCCATAAATAAACTTAATTCTAACTCCTTGCCAGACAAACCCTGCATATTTTGATGCACAACATTCAACATATTATGTGGCTTGCCTGTTGTCGTATCTAACAGTTTAAATCACTAGGTGCATCAAAAGGAGTGTTATGAACACTATCAGTAATAACTATACTACTAAGCTTCGACATACTATTTATGTCTGTGTGAATATAAAAAACTAATAGCCTAGCTATTTCGCGTCTATACATATAAGGCAGATACACAGTATCTCGTGTCGACCAAAGTTTATCCATACAGACGTTGGTATCAAAATACATAAGTTTGTCACTATAGAGACTAACTAATAAATTAAGATGCTTATTGAGCATGTAAATATAATTGTTTTGACTAGAGGACAATTTCTCAAAATAGGGAAAAGCACATAATACAATTTTTCGACAATTTAACTTTAATAACTCAGTTATGCTATCCGTTAAGTCCTTCCTTTTAATTTTTGAACTATTACCAATAAATATAGTTAAATCAGTATTTTGTTCATATTTATTATTATAAACTGATGACATAATCTGCTTAAAAGTTGAACCTGGCATGCAATAATTGTTACAGGAATAACTCAGGTTATTAGCTAAAAGTCTACCTAAACCTCTTCCTATACCATCTGAGAACATTACTGAGCAAGAACTATTATCATATAACTCAGGCTGGCTAGGGGTGCAGACCTGAGGTAAATCCACAGCCTGGGATGGGTCTTCCATTACCTCAAGCTGGACAGTACCATGGTTTAAAGTTGTCTGACAACTACATTGACACATCACTAACTCATTTGCAGCAAGAATATGTTCCTTAATTTGGTACTGAGATGTCATATACTTACTGGATAGGGAACTAAGTGAGTCCTGAAGCAATTGTATTTCAGACTGCAAATGCTGAGTGTCAATTTCATAAATTTTTATGCTATCTTCTAATTTTATTTGATAATTGTGCAACTTATTCACTAACTCAACACGCTCTTTCCTTTGTGGAATATATTTAGAAAAAAGTTTTTGTTGTTTCTTAAACTTATAGCATTTTTTAATTATTTTATTAAGTTTAGCATATTTTTTTAATTTCTTGTTGCTAATTTTATTATTTCTCAACAAGGAATCTTCAGTGAGATCAATAGTGATTAAGGAAGAGGGGTTACAATTGCTATTCAATAACTCATTGTATAAGCTATTTGTTTGTTTAACCTGAGAACTTTTTTTTTGCTGGCAACACTACTAGAGTGACATGTCAATTTTTTTGTTCCGTGTTTTAAAATTAAATTAAATTAGTAATTAGGCTTTAATCTAATGTAATTTCATGTGTAAACGTATCGTAAATGTGTAAATACGCAGGAATATTGTTTTCCCAATAATTGGACAAGTATAAAAAGTTTTCGGTGACTTAACGTTCACCGGTAACCTAAAACTATCAGCTGACGTTTGCACTACGGATCTATAACGGGGAGTATTGTTTACTTATTTAATACTATTTTTTTTTTCTAGAAGCACACTTTCATCATATCTATATTAGTTATTCGTCTAATATTTTTGAGACTATATTTCAGTTGATTTTGCACCCCAAAATTTGCTTGCAAAATTGTTTGTTGACATACTTTGTCAATCAATCAAATCAATCAAAAGCATTTATTTCAAGTAGACCAGTTACAGGCACTTTTGAATTGTCAAAGACATAAAAAATATAATTAAATACTACAAAATTATGGTGCTACAGTCCCAGTCACAAGACATAAAAACTGTGAAAGTACCGTAGATGCCCGTTCCAAGAAGTAGATCTCTATGGAGAAGAACGGGCAAGAAACTCCATGGACACTCTTTTTAGATCGCCAAAATTATTACAAAACCTTTGTTACATCATTCATTTTTAGATGGTACATTATGTGAGAACGATGTAGCAAGTTAAAAGTGTCCACAGTAAAATACAAAAAAAAACAATTCAGAAACAAAATAATCAATAATTAAAATAAACCGTGGCAGCTAAGAGATGACCAGTCTCAACTGACAGCGCCCGTTCACGAACATGACACACGTATCAGCACCATTCAGCTCAACCATTTTGGAGGGAGCTAAATGATCCGACACACGTGCCACCATCAGCGAGACATTTGAGTGAGCATGACATTCTCTCAACCACCAGGGTAAAATCGAGTCAATAATAATTAATAAGTAGTACATAGTACTCACACATGTGCAATAAAATTATATAATACTAAGAAATTGAATCGATACAATGCAAAGATAATCTTACAATCTTCTGCAGCTTCCTCAATATTTATGCGAGTCAACTAATTAATAAATTTACCCCTATTGTTGTGGAGTGGAGCAGGACCAGCATTGAGCCAAGCATTTTTATCATTAATATAATCCTCCAACTTGTAATATGCTTGCCTACATAGTGTGCGTTTTATACATGATTTGAATTTTGTTTCATTCAGTTCTATTATGTGAGGAGGTATTTTATTGTAACATTTTAGGCAGTACCCCATGAAAGATGTGTCTACTTTAGCTAGCCTGAAACCTGGCTGAACTAATTGGTCCCTATTTCTAGTATTATAGTTGTGTCTGTCACCTCTTTTACTGAATAGATGCAGATTTTTTCTAACGTACATGATGTTTTCATATATGTATTGACAAGGTACTGTCATGATGTTGATATCCTTAAACAATTCCCGGAGAGAATCGCGCCTACATAGATTATATATGGCTCTGACAGCTCTTTTCTGCAGAATAAATATGGACTCGATGTCTGCAGCCCGTCCCCATAGCAAAATACCGTATGACATAATACTATGAAAATAACTAAAATAGACTAGCCTCGCGGTATCTATATCAGTAAGTTGGCGGATTTTTCTAACAGCGTATGCTGCTGAACTCAGCCGTCCTGCAAGAGATGTTAAATGAGGACTCCATTGTAGCCTTGAGTCGAGGGTGATTCCTAGGAAAACCGTTTTATCGACGAATTCTAGTTTCTCTTGATTCAATACAATGTCATTATCATTACTTTTGACATTTGGTAGAGAAAATCTTATGCACTTAGTTTTCTTCCCATTTAATACTAAATTATTAGCGGTGAACCACTTGTGCACCTGCAGTAGAGCGCTATTTACGTCATCAAGGTGTGAGGCGCGTCTATTAATCTTAAATATCAAAGAAGTATCGTCAGCAAACAATACCATTTCAGGTTGATTTTTGAATAAATGGGGTAGATCGTTTATATAAACTAAAAAGAGAAAAGGACCCAATATTGAACCTTGTGGTACACCCATTTCTACCCGTAAGCCCTTTGAAGTGACACCATTTATTTGTACTTGCTGTTGTCTATCATTTAAGTAAGATTTCACTAAGTTAAGCGCGAGTTTACTGAGGCCATAATGCTCAAGTTTTAAGAGCAAGGTTTCATGATTTACACAATCAAAAGCCTTTGAGAGATCGCAGAAAATTCCTATGGCATCTCGAGCATCTTCCCACGCAGTATATATGTGTTTTAATAAGGTAACACCGGCGTCAGTGGTACAACGTCCTTTGGTGAAACCATACTGCTGCTCGTGTAATATTCTATTGATGTTAAAATGATTGAGCATCTGATCAAGCATTACTTTTTCAAACACCTTACTGAAAACCGGCAATACGGATATAGGTCTATAGTTGTTGGTGTCTTTACTGTCCCCGGATTTAAAAAGCGGTATTACTTTACTGTGTTTCATTAGATCTGGAAAGACCCCTTGATCCACACACAAATTAAATATCGAAGCTAAATATGGTGCTACAGTCTCAATAATTGAAGTACAAACTTTGATAGACATACCCCTTAGATCTTCAGTTAATTTGATCTTAATTTGCTTGTAAGCTTTTATGACGACTAGGGGGTTTATATGCTTAAATTTAAATTCGTTCGGGCAGGCTGAAACGTTCGCTTTTAATAAATCAATAGAAAGCCAGGGAGATGAGTTTAAAGTTTCAGTTGTTTTAATTGGGATACTGGTAAAGAAATTTACGAATTCTTCAGCAATTTCTTTGTCTGAGCTTATGAGACCACGTGAAGTCTCTAGTATTAAATTGTTACTACGTTTTTTATTTTTATTAGTTTCAGTATTAATTATTTTCCAAACTGTTTTTATTTTATTATCGGCCAATTTTATCTTCTTGCTAATGAAGATGGATTTAGCTACCTTACAAGTGTTTTTGAAAATTTTGGAGTAAGTAGCAACATATCTGTTAAATGTTTCTGAGTTAATAAAAGGCTTAAGGCCGTACAGCTCAAACAATCGTTCCCTACTTTTTCTAATACCCTGCGTTGCCCAGTCACTAAAAATAAACTTTGGGCCAGTCGTTTTCATTTTAATTTTTAAAGTATTATTGAATGTGGCACGAACTACTGAAAAAAAGTCTTCATACAATTTGTTTACATTGTTTAAACTAAAAATATGGTCTGAAATATTTAATCCATTAATTAGGTTATTATTAAATCTATCTAAGTTGCTGGGAGTTATTTGTCTAGTTTGTATTTGAACTTTTTCTAATTGTATATTGGACTCGAAAGTAACCGTTTGACCGCTGTGATCCGAAGGAAGGTAATTTACAATAGATTTATCTAAGCATTCGCAATCGCAAAAAACATTATCAATACATGTGGCAGTATTTAAAGTAATTCGGGTTGGTTCATAAAACACATTCGACAAATTAAATGATTTAAAGAGATTTAAAAACCTACTGCTATATACATTATTTTCTAAAATATTAACATTAAAGTCACCACAGATAATTATTGTTTTTTTACAAGTTCCAAGTTTCGCCAAAACATCTTCCATTACTGACTCAAATATAGAGTAGTTTTGATAATTAGGGGGTCGGTAAACGCACACTATTACATGCTTATCTAGCTCAACACAAGACAATTCTACGCTATGTTCTACCGATAGATCAACTATGTCCTTACGAGACTTAGCTTTTAAACAATTTTTAACTAAGATTAGTGAACCCCCACGCATCTTAGATTTTCGATTATAACAACTGCACACATTGTAGTTTTCGTAATAAATTATCATTTCATAGTCTTTCAACCAATGTTCAGTGAAGCAAACAATATCGTACATTGTCCTTTCTAAAAACAATTCAATTTCTAGTTGCTTTGAAGAGAAACCTTGAATATTTTGATGGAATATTGTCAAGGAATTCTGCTTAGCCCCTTTATTGCACGTATATATTTCAGAGCAAGAAGGTACCTTGTTGTTGAATAAAACCTCTGTTGTCTTACTAACTAGTTTAAAGAAAAAAATCCACTATTAACACTACTGCTAAAGTCAGTGGTCACCACCCTAATACTAGTATCATTACTAATATTTTCGGTGTTAATTATACTACTACTAAACTTAGACATACTATTTATGTCTGTGTAAATATAAAAACCTAATAGCCTAGCTATTTTGTGTCTATATACAAAAGGCAGATACACTGTATCTCGTGTTGACCTAAGTTTATCTATAAAACTATTGGTATCAAAAAAGCTTAGTTTGTCACTATAGTGACTAACAAGGAAATAAATATGCTTATTCAGCATGTGAATATAATTGTTCTGACTTTTTGACAAACTCTCAAAGTAAGGGAAAGCACACAATATTATTTTACGGCAATTCAACTTTAACAATTCATCCACACTGTTAGTAAGGTCTGCTTTTCTAATTTTTTTACTATTACCCACAAATATAGTTAAGTCTGTGTTACAGTTATAGACATGTTTGGTTATTGTTGCCATTATCTGTTTGAATGTTGACCCCGGCATACAATAATTCTGACTGGAATGGCTCAAATTATTACTCAATAATTTACCTACACCTCTTCCTATCCTATCCGAGAACATAACTGAGTAAGAACATTCATGATTGATAAATATCTCAGACTGTGCCACCTGTGATTGATCATTACACTCCAGCAGTGAATTCTCAGACTGGGACGGGTCCTCCGTTACCTCAGGCTGGATAGAGTCACGGCTGGGAACTGTTTGACAGTTACATTTACACCTTACTAATTCATTTGCAGCAAGAATATGTTCCCTGATTTGATTCTGAGAGGTCACATACTTATTGGATAGGGAACTAAGTGAGTCCTGTAGTACCTGAATTTCAGACTGCAAATGCTGAGTATCTATTTCATAGATTTTAATACTGTCTTCTAATTTTATTTGATAATTATTTAATTTATTTAGTAAATCAACACGTTCTTTCCTAAATGGAATATATTTAGAAAACTGTTTGTGTTGTTTCTTAAATTGGTGACATTTTTTAATAATTCTATTTAATTTAGCATATTTCTTAATTTTTCTATTACTTACATTATAATTATGTTTCAATAAAGAATCTTCAGTCAGATCTATAGTTATTAAGGAAGAGGGGTTACAATTACTATTTAATATTTCATTGTATAAGTTATTTGTTTGATTCATTTGAGAACTTTCTTTTTCTTTTTGTAACTTTAAAATCAAACTATTAGCATAAATAAGTTCATTTTCTAGGTCCCTAACCTTACATAAAGCCTCCTCATACAAATTAGTGCAATTTTTGAACCCATCCATGACCATCCGCAGTTGATCCCGTTCATCAACAACGTCCAAGAATTGCTGATGTAGATCAACTAACTCCCGTTTTAGGCTTGAGTTTTTGGTATTAACCTTAACGATCTCAACCTCACTCTCTTCTCTCTCTTGTAACAGTTGTTGGACTTTGAGATTTGATTCCTTTAGCTCATGGAGAGCTGTTCTCAACTTTAGCTCCATATCCTGAGCAGCAGCCTTACGGGTCATCACAGGCATGGTTATTGGATTGGTTACTGAAAGTGAGAAATAAAGAAAGGGTGAGAACAGAATAAATCAATGGAGAAAAAAAAAAAATAGTGATAAAAGGGGGGAAAATTAAAATTTTAAACAAGGGAAAGTGTGAAAAAGTGCTAAGTAAAGGATTGAAATAAGGTAGGCTGATTTATTAGAATCCAAATATGTTATCAATACAAATTGGAAATTCAATTATTGACTTGATAACTTTTTTTTATTTATAGTGGGTACTTTCTAAGACTAAAAAAAAAACTTGGTTTATTAATAAAATAGTAATAACATAAAGACAATAATGCTTACTAATTATCATAAAAGGTTTATTTAGATATTTATTAGCTATGTATTGCTAAAAAGTTAATCAATCTTCAAATAGTTGTGTGAGATGTAAACAAATGATTTTGCAACCAACAATGGAGTGCAAAATTAGCAAAAAAAAAAAAATTCTAAAGACTTAGAATTTGCGTGTAAGAATATAGTAAAGAAATGTGTGCAATTTATAGTTAAAAGTGAACAATACTCCCCGTTTTAGATCCGTAGTAAGTGCGTCAGCTGATTGTTTTAGGTTACCGGCAACTCAGTTAGGTACCGAAAACTTTTTAAACTGGTCCAATTATTTGGAAAACAATATTCCTGCGTATTTACACAATAACAATACGATTACACATTAAAATATAGTTGATTACAGCCTAATTACTAATTTAATTTAATTATAAAATACGGAGCAAAAATTTGACATGTTACTCGGGCGGTGTTGCCACTTTTTTTCTTTCTTGTGAAGATTAATTATTAAATTTTCAATAATACTATAACATAAATATACATTAATAAACCTATAATAATGATCAGTGAGCATAACTATATTTAAAAGTAATGACTGTTATAAAAAAGTACTAAGTTTTGTGTTCTTGACAATATACCCACAACACAAAAAAATAATACACAAAACATTAAAATCAATAAAATTATATTATAAACTAGAATTTTTTACCTATTTAGAAGCTAACAGAGTACTACTTGAGGTAGGCTGCTAAGCCTACCTCAATTCAATCTTAAGCTGTACACTATATTCCTTTTTTTTTCCCCCTTTTATCGCTAGCTTCCCTTATTGATCTTTTCTATTAGTTCTCACCGTTTCTTTATTTCTAAATTTCAGTAATCAATTCAATAACCATGCCTGTGATGACCCGTAAGGCTGCTGCTCTGGATATGGAGCTGAAATTGAGAACAGCTCTCCAAGAGCTGAAGGAATCAAACTTCAAAGTCCAACAATTGTTACAGGAGAGAGAAGAGAGTGAGGTGGAAGTTGATAAGGTTAATTCTAAAAACTCAAGCCTTAAACGTCAGCTAGTGGACCTACATCAGCAATTCTTGGACGTTGTTGATGAACGGGATCAACTGCGTTGTTCAGTCACCACACAGTCAGCTGAATTTTTTAACTGTTTCGTAACTAGATTCGATAGATGTAAAATCATTATTACTATTATATTCGCAAAAAAACATTTAAACGCTAACAGGAGTGGGCTTAAGATCTTTCCTTGTGAAACTACATTTTTAAAGATAATTAGTTCCTAACAAGCAATATGTGGTTGCTTCGTGTGAAATATATGTGATTCATGTTAAACAACCCAAAAGAATATCACTTAATTCCCGAAGTAACCTATGTCTGACATCATCACAAGCTAACTTTTGTTTATTTATAACAAAAAAAAATGTTTATTTGGTTGAACGCGCCAATCTCGGGAGCTTCTGGTTCAATTTCATAAATTATTCTTGAGTTGGATAGTTCATATCGAGGAAGGCTATATAAAATCACGATAAAACCAATAGAAGCCGAGCAGCAAGGGTGAAACGTCGAGGAATTTCTCGACGTTTGATTCCAATAGAATTCTTTAATGCCCTAATTAAATAACACACATCACTGAACTAAGCTCATTCCCAATCGGAATGGAATTAATTGGATAAACATCCCATACTTGACATATTTTGGCTACGAGCCTACGAGCTACGAGAATGCTACGGGGCTACGCGACTACGAGCCTACGAACTGTTTCAATTAATTTAAACAAAATTTAACCTAATATTATTTTTATTACCGTTAACATAAAATTGAGATGAAAACTGTTCTATGAGTGAATCCAGATTATAAACTATTTGTGCACCAAATGTCCAAATCCGTTCAATGGTTTTTGCGTGAAAAAGTAACAAACATCCATCCATCCACACAAACTTTCCCTTTTATAATATGTATTAGTAGGATTATTGCTAAAATCTTAACTCAAAACTAGTCTGATATTAAAAATTCAAAGTTAACTCACAATAAAGTTACAAATTAATTTCGTTTGGCCGTAATACCATGATTGATTCAAATGAATAATTTCATGGGTGTGAAAGCATTAGTGCAGTAATTAATTTACATTTTCCTGCAGCTCGTTTGCTTACCAAACATGTCAGAATTACTGGAAGCCGTTTATAATGTACATTAATTAGTGTTTTCAGTAAAAGCTTATTAGAATGACTAAGAACTCATGTATACTTGATGAAAATGTTTTCTCAAAGTAATCGGTGATGGTATCACTTAAGAAAATGAAAATACATGCATCATTTATTACAATAAATGTGGAGCTTTTAACGTTATTTTCCAGTTTTTTCCAGCTTTTAAAATGCGATAAATAATAAATAAGAGAGACTTTCGTCACTGGTAAATCGTTGAAGCTATTTAAATTTTATAGGTCTTTTTCAATTCATTTTGCAAAGTGAGTTGTTTGTTAAATTTATTCTAAAAATAAATCTATGTTAGCTCAAGCTACTCGTGACATTGAATTAATTTTAACTTATTAACAAAGTTTTCCTGTTTGTTGCGGATTTTATTTTCTTGATGGAAGCCTGTTTATTGTTTATTTCAAACTTCTCAAGAGGTTAATGATTAAAAAAATCTTTTTTAAAATAATACCCCGCTCGGGGTACAAAAACAAAGCTGTTTGTTACATTTTTAGCGTCGCAAATAAAAAACAGTCCAGATAAATTATGCGATATTAGCGTTTTATAAGATCACTAAATATGTGTGTAAAGAAGAATGTTGGCGGCAGGTTTCAATGTTTTTTTTTAAATCGTAAAATCATCAAATGAGTCCTCCCACCCAAGGCAGAACGGGAGAGACTGTCAGACTTATACTGACTATCACGGACACTGAAATCCACGGTGTCCTTCAACAGCCGTTTACTTTCCGGGGTCACGGTATTCGTTAGTCCCGCGACTCCGGCAGGCTTTGGCCCTCTAAAGGGGGGCCCCGTCATTGTGCTGAGACTCTTTGAAGCGTGGAACACATCGCGCCGGGCTAGGTCTATGATTGGACAGCGATTTGCCCATTATACGCCGCCCGCAGGCCCGCGCCTACGGTAGCCGGAGATTGTCTTGCGACATCCATCGCCGTGGGCGTAAAAAAATATATATATAAAAGGTAGTTTAGTTTTCTGAGAGTTTTTGTGTGTTTGTTTGTGAGTTTCTTTATTCCATCATTACCTCTGAACTTGAACCGATTAGTTTGGTATGATTATAATCCTTAATTTATCCAGGGTAACACAAGCTTGCAAGAATTACCACACGGAAAAAGCAATGAATGTCACCTTTTTTGTGAAACTGACTTTTTAATGCCATCTGTTAGCTTTTTAGGGAAACATTCTATTACAAAAATCAGAATTGGGTAAAATCATCGTAGTCAACTGTTATAGTTCAATTTGTACTTGTTTGTCCATGGCAAGAATCTGTTATGTCCGTGCGTCAAACGTTCAAAACCGTCATCCGCCACATATCAGTGAATTCCTTATAAGACAAGTAACGCTTTTTAGGTACATTTTACATCAAATTGTTGGTGTGATATTGTTTCGATACACTAAATTCAAATATAAACCCATAATATATAATTAATAAATAGCAAGCGAGATGACTTTTTACATGTTCCAATACATAAATAGATGCTTAAAATTAATTAGATAGTCCGAAAATATTATATGGATAGTCTTTTCAATTTTATTTCCACGTGTCTTTCGAGTGCACTGGAGGTTAAATGAGCGTATCCACTTTCACTAATCCCAAACGAAAGGTCATAGCAGTACACGTGTTCCTTGGTTGCTATCTCACTCTCTCAAAGTTACCATGGGGCAACCGCCAATCACTAAGGGGGTTACCGACTGGGGACTGTAGGGAAGGTAATCATTTATACTATCGACCCGATATTCAGAAGTGAGGCGAACTCAGAAATAAAAACAACCTTGCTGTTTTGGTTATAATGTTTTTATCAAAAGCTTTGTAACAAAAAATTAAACCGTTGAAACATCGAACCGAAAACCTATAAAACACTTTTAACAAAAAATAAAACCGATATAATGAAACTCAAAGAAAAATCTAGTTTCTATTTTTGTTAAATGGTTTTACAGCTTTTCAGTTCAATGTTTCATAGGGTTCCATCATCATATCATCCCCAAATATTTTATAACAGAACCGATTCGCAACTGAAAATTCGGTAGGAAAATGGACAGTAAATTCCTTTTTTTCTATCCTTAGGGACCGACTTTTCAAATTGATATTGGGACCAACTTTGAGTTATTATACTGTAGCCATAAAAAAAAAAAACAATATTTAAATCTGTCTTCGCTATGAAAAGTAGTGCGTTGTTATACAAAAATATAGATACAGTAGAGAACTTCGCCTTTTTTGCGTCGGTCAAAAAAAAGTTTTTGTATTATTAAAAGCCAAACTTGATTAAAGTAAAAATACTTAAGATTTTTTTCCTGAATTCCCAGGATTTTAAAAACTTTTTCATTTATTTCGTTTATAAAAGGTAGCTTCACAGCTGACATTATTATACTTTCACAGCTGTATTTGTTTTATACTGTCGACAGAACAGTTGTCCAACTTGGTATGAAAGTTTTAGTTCTATAATTTAACTTAAATGCTTAATAAGTTTACGTTGAATGGATTGGATAAGTTCAATATATTTCTTATAATAGGGACGCCATATTACGCTCTCGGATTCTAATATGCTTCTTACATAAAAGTAGTAAAAAGATTTCATACAAAGGGGACTATTAAATTGCTCATTGGTACGTATTACGAATCCTAGAGATTTGTACGCTTTACTAGTGATGTGATTAATGTGTGCTTCAGAGTTGCCAGATTTATTTTTTCCAAGTCGTGATTTTGAATTTTATAGAGTGAAAAAGCGGGCTTCTTCCACCAAAAATGAGACATAGTAAAAAAATATATTTTCAAGTGTTTAATTTTTTTTTCTTAAGTTAGGAACTTTTAACTTAGGAAAACGTTTTCCTTAAGTTTGCCGTTTATCATTAATGGTTTTCGATATTCCTCATAGTTACGTATATAGCCGGATAGCTATCAGCCAGCACTCTCAGCATGTCACTCTGTATAACTAAAATAGCCATAAAAGTGTACTTTAAAAAAGTATTATATTTTAAATCAGAATTAACCTATCGTCAGTTGAGTCCTCTTAGTCTTCCCAAAATAAAAGTAAGTATAAATTTAAAAATGAAAGTTAACCCCAAACGCGGGGCTAAGCCTGCCCAGCGTTTGCTGTTCTAACTATAGTATCAGTATACTAATGTATATATTAGAATACTAATACTATAAATAAAAACTTAATAGGAATATGTACAAATAAGAATAGCATTCAAAGAGCCTCAAAGAATACGTCCACATCACTGTCAACGGTAACGGTGCCCAGTACGCTGGCAACACGCTTTTTTGACCTAGGAATAGGCCAGCCCTCTGGTCGCGTGAAGAGTCGACTAATGAAAACCGTCTATTCCCATTTGTCCACACCGGTGACAAAAAAAATCCCATACTAATGAAAAAACTAATTTATTAATTAACACATATTTTGTTCCTGATATCGAAGCTAGCAAATGCAGTCATAAAGTAGCACGTCTGGGTAGCAGTACACGTTATGTAGTGGTCAACTCACTCTATAACAGAATTCATCAAAAGAGAAAGAATAACAAACACCGAGAGACTCTATTCAGTATTCCTACTGCCATAGTATTTTAGAAATGAAGTATAACATATTTTGAACTAGAAACCTTTATCTGTTTGTTTGACTCAGTCACATAAACACTTAACTTGTTAGTATTACTTAAAAACTATGTTAGTATTTCTTGAGTATCTGCAGTATATCTTATTACACAAGAAATTAGATTTTGCAGCGAAGATAATAATTTCTGAAAAGTTTAACAAGTACTTGTAATTAGTATACAGAATTTAAATAAATAGAAAGTATTTTGTTAGCTGGTGTGAAGAATATACTAAAAATGTAAATTTTAAGCATTGGATAATTTATTAACCGGATCGGATACAAGACATGCTACAACGTATTGATATAATTACTTTCTATGGTTAGTTTCATGAATCAAGTAACGCTGACTGTACGTAAATGAGACACGCATTTTTCTGACCTCTCTAGAAATAAACGCGACGCCTAAACATACTCGTACATATTATAATATGCTAGCTATTTCTATCTATGAGTAGTTAATATATCTTGTGACGTCTTTGATATCGAAGTTGTTAGGAACACGTTTAAATTGTATTGTCATTATTTTTTTTAAATTGATTTATTCAGACTAACCTTAAAAAAATCTGTTTAATATTTGAGAGTATATATTTTATTTTTCTATCTACTTACCCGAACAACGGTAACCACAAGTTAAACACCAAGTCCAAGAAACTTCTTCCACGTGTTTTTATTAATTATAAACAAACGTATTAAATGAGTTACTATATTATTTTACGTGTACACTGATGATTTTAATTTAAAAAGATTTTTTTTTCTTTTACAATATATTTGACGCGGCACCTACTCCCGTGTTTTCGACGAGAACATTAAGTTTGGACTGCTGTGATCACGGCGCCGCACGATACCGTTGTTCAGAATACATCGAGCGTTCAAAATTCAAAAAGTGGATGGAACCTTATCGCCATCACTATGTTGATATAATACTCGTAACAAAATAAAACGGTGCGGCGCGGGTGAAACACTTAAGGTTAGGGAATACTTAAAACAAAAATGTTACCTTAACTCAGATATTTGTAGGGAATGGTTCGCATTTAGTGACGTTTACATGTCAATATCGCGGTAATGGGATATTTTAGGGCACTGTGTTAAGAGGACAGTGTTGAGTCAGATAAGTAGGTATCCTTTACGCTTCGCTACGGTCGGAGTGATTCACAAACATGTTTAAAACTCTTGCTTCAGCTGATTGTTTTAGGAGATTAATTAATTCATGGAACTTCATGAATTAGAAATGATTAAATATATTTTGATAGCAAGTCAAATGTGCAGATTTTTAATGAAACCTATTATTTCTAAAATTCCATATTGTGCATGTCCCTATTTTTTAAGCTATTGCATAGCTTTTATAGCGGGCTTTAAGCGCGGCGACCGGAACAAGAAATTCCGTAACGAAAATAAACCTACGTTGTCACGACTGATCGTGTCAACGTGAAAGAATAAAATTTGAATGAATGAATTTTTTTCTTGACGTTAGACTGATTGACGTGGCTGACCATAGCCTAATTAGTAGAGTCACTTCCCATAGAGCAACGATGGGATGATATTCTCGTTAAATATTCGTGTGAGGTGATTTTTTTTTCTTTTTTTTGCATAAATAAAATAAATAAATAATCATAATTTCATAAGTTGATAAAAAATGCTTTGCAATAGCTTTACCGCGGCAGCCCCCGAGTGCCACACGTATTTCTTTTTTATCCTTTTGCCAATAAAAATTCAACTGATATCCTAGCCATATCAACTTTCCATCCATTCATAATTTTCATTATGACTATTTTTAGAACATTCACTGATATGCCAGATACATTCTTAGAATATTTTCTGTCCATTCACGTCAATAACGATATTTTTCTTACGAATGAATGGAGATCAATGACAATAGAATTATAACAGTTTTTAAATCTAATTTTATTTATATAATGTTTTTAATAATAGCAATTTTGTAATAAGTTCCAATACTGAATAGTAACTGTAAGTCCTTTAAGTACTTACAACCCTAACCTAAACTATTTAACGCCCCAAAAACATCGCCTTGAAATGTTTGGCTGACAATCGATCGAATTTCGCGAGAGCAACTTAAAAGCCTACGCGCTACGCTGCTACGTGCTACGCTGCTACGCGCTACGCTGCTACTTGCTACGCTTCTACGCGCTACGTTGCTACGAGCACCTACAAACGGCACGGTTAAAATTAAACAGAGCGGTTCGGACACCGGAATTTGAGGCAAAATTCAGTACAATCTGTTCAAATATGCGGTCCGGTCATCTCGGTTTGACGTTTGACCGTGTTTATTCTATTTTTATACCCGACTACGGCTAAGCCAAAAGGAGGGTTATAATTTTGATGTATTTTTGTATGTATGTTTGTATGTTTGAATGTTTGTATGTTTAAACGTTTGTATGTTTATATGTATGATTGCTTGTTTCCTCATAACTTCTAAACTACTTATCATTACATGACAAATGAAGTGACGTTAGAAGCATCTCAGTTTTCCGCTAGTTATAGGCTAGGTGACGTGTTACCAAATCCAATATGGCGCCTTCTAGGGGTTGTAAACTAGATACCGTAAAAAAATAATTTCGCACAGTATCGACATGGGTATCAAATTTAAGGGCTTGATGAGCACATTTGAAATATACGAGTAGATACATTATATAGCTTTTACTTGCTACTTTGCCTGTTTCTGAAAGTGTCAATATGGGTATCAAATGAAAAGGCTTAATGAGTGCATTTGAAATTCACTCGCTACTTAGCTTTTATTATTATATCAAATAATTAATAATATAACCCAAAAATGGTGTAATAAAAAATAAGTAAAAAAAGGACTAAAAACCGACTACAAAATAATTCACGCTCACAATTTAATTTGTCATTAGTGATGGCATTTTCATTATGTCGGCACGGTTAGCACAGTGGCGAAATTCGAATCCCGCACGGAGCAAATATTTGTATGATCTACAATTAGTTGCTTCGGGTCTGGGCGTTTGTGTACGTGAGTTTATATGTTTGTAAACGCACCCACGACACAGGAGAAATTCTAAGTGTGGGGCAACGTTTTAAAAAAAAATAGTAGTAATAATAATTTTGTATTTCCTGTTAGCTGCATCATTAGCTGATACGATAATTTCAGAGTTAATATTTATGTGAATAGTACATATTATGACCGTATTTAGCAAACATTTGTTTGTGGGGCTAACTCCATAGGTGTCATACAGCTTTATTCTGCGATTTTGGATTGAAAATAAAATTTAGAAAAATATGTTGTTACTCTAGTTCAGAACTTTATTTTTATTTATTTTTTAACCCCTAACTTGGCAAAATGCAAAGTGCATGTTGGTATGTTATTTTGGCAAAGTTCAAATTAACCAGTTATTAACGGGAGCTTAAATACACCGTAAATAATACGTTTTTATATTATTTTAAGATATATGAATGTTTATGAAATAAGCTATAGGTAAAAATATTTAAAGATACTAGCTGTACCCTGCCCCGCTTCGCTGTGGCACAAAAACTGTTTTTTCAACAAACAAAAAAAATAGATAAAAACAATCCTTTATGCGGATTATATATCATGCTAAAATTTCTTCTCATGTGACTGCGTCATTACGACTGCGGTTGTCAGCGAGTGTTATCCTTGCTTCCGGTAGATGGCGCGGTCACTGGTACAGAGCTGATCGTTAAAAAAACAGTTTTTTCGCGGTTGCGGATATGTGACTGATGCAAAAAATAGATAAAAACAATCCTTGATGCGGATTACATATCATGCTAAAGTTTCAGCTCAATCGGTGCAGTACTTTTTGAGTTTTTAAAGCATACACAAACCAACATAACATTTTTATATATATAGATTGACACATTTCATATGTTTTGTTTGTATTCGCTACAAATAGACCCGAGCACAATAGGGTACATGCTAAAATTCGTATCATAGTTAAACGTGCCCTTGCCAAGTTAAGGGTTAATATTAAAAAAAAATCGTTGCCCCACACTACGAATTTCTTCGTGTATCGTGGGTGCGTTTACAAACATAGAAACTCACATACACAAACGCCCAGACCCGAAACAACTATTTGTAAATCTATATATATAAAAGGAGAACTGACTGACTGACATATCAACGTACAGCCGAAACTACTGGGGCTAGGAATGTGAAATTTTGCACACGGCTTCCTATTATAATGTAGGGGAGCACTAAGAAGGGGTTTTTGGAAATTTAACCTTTAAGGGGGTGAAAAGGTGGAATTAGGAAAGTACGTAACCCACGCGGACGAAGTCGCGGGCAAAGTGCTAGTCATACATATATTTGTTCCGTGCGGGGATCGTCCCGCGACACCTTGCGCAGCAGTCGATCGTTCAGCCACTGCGCCAATCGTGTCGTCAATCTACTGTGAGATTTTAAGTTCTTATGCCATCCTGACGGGAAATACCGTTAATTATCGCGATGATGGGCGTATAAACGAACATTTCAATTGTTTAACCTCCAAAATTAACGGCATTTCCTAAGTAGTGTGGCCCCTCATTACAAGTAATAATGAACCCTCCCTATAGTTTTTGCAACCTCTTTGAATTTGAAAATACTCAATGTATAATGTACTCAATGTATGTAAATGAACGGCAGATTATCATATAAAATGTTATTTACTATTCCTTCTAGTACGGTTTCTGAAAACATTATATTGAAATAAATCTTTTTAGGGTTGTTTGTTGTTACACTCTCACACAAAAATTGCTGTACGGTACACATTTTATTTTCTAGATTAACACATGAGGATACTTTTAAGTTCGTCGTGTCTGTCCGTCCGTATGTCATAGCCACTTATTTTCGAAAGTATAAGAGCTATCTTGTTGAAACTTGGTAAGTAGATGTATTATGTGCTCCGCTTTAGGATTCTCACACAATACTCATTAAAAAAATGCGGGTGTTAGATTACTTTACTTTTTTTTTTTCTTCACCAAACCCGTACCTGTGGGGGTATCTATGGATAGGTCTTTAAAAATGATATTGAGGTTACTATTATCACTTTTTTCTAAACTGGACAGTTTGCGGTATAATGTGTATCCCTTCCTCCCGTGTAACTTCTAAAATAAGAGAATGATAAAACTAAAAAAATAAATGATGTACATTACCATGCAAACTACGATCGAAAATTGGTTTGAACGAGATCAAGTAATTAGTTTTTTAATACGTCATAAATCGTAAACCGCAATTTACCTTTCAAAGTTACAACCAACTACAAGAACGTTTATATTATGTTACTTGCGGCTACGGAACCCTTTATGGGCGAGTCCGACTCGCACTTAGCCGGTTTTTTGAAAAAGGTATCCCGAGTTTGATTTCAAAACTATCGGTTTGTCAAACCGTACGTGGGTATAGATGTGACAAAATTTGGCGCGAAAAAGGAAGGTAACTAAACTGGAATGCTGGTTTATTGCTTAGTTGAAGGGGTTAGTGATTGCGACGAGATCAAGTTTTGACAGGCAACTTGATGCTTGGGGAGTGTTGACGACGGATAAAACTATTGTTACTTTTTAGTTTGACTGTTTTATATATATTTTTGTCATCACGTAATCTATGATTTTTTTCCCACTTGCCAGGATGTTCATTAAAATTATGCGTGTTAGATAAGTTTTATAGTGCTCAATAGTAATTAGCAGTACTCATTACCTGCACATTAACTTGCAGCAGTTTTTTTTTATTTTTTGCTACTCATTACCTTTTTGACACGCTTGTACAATAGGTATGACAAAATTAAACTTTATCCGTCTTATTACAAAAAGAAGTTTAACGAAAAACCCAGGTTTAAATCTCGTTAAACTACATATTATGGTGTTAAAAAAAACGTTATTACAAAACATGATTTTGAACCATTGACTAAACCATGGTCTAACTCTAAACCTTGCCGCCCTAGTTTAGCGATGGTCTAAGTCGTAGCTGTCAAATGTGTGTCAGTTTCTCACAGCATCTTTTCTCATTGTGATGTTGTATTTGTGTTATTTTTTCCCAATTTAACTGATAATGAGGATATTGAAGCCGGCTAGTTATTTGAAACGCTACGCTGACACAACAGAATCGTGTTCGAGTCAATCCCTTCATGGAATTATATCCGATAAAGATTTTAGGCAAAAGTATAGGTTTAATAAACGCCTAGCAATAAATAGTGTATTTATTATGAGAACATTCAACATGAATGAAATGCCCTGTGTCTTCTAAAATAAATCTCCAGTTATTTTCTTTTGTTGCTTCATCTACCATCAAAACACACAACATCTTACTACTGATGGAAATGTATAGGTTTGTGTGGCTGAATGCGTGAATGTTTGTTACACTATCACACAAAAATTGTTGTACGGTACACATTTTATATCCTAGATTATCACATAAGGATACTTTTAATTTCGTTATCATGTTCCCGTGGGATAATTACCTAATGTACTTATCCCAAACATACTTAGGCATGCACCAGTAATATTAACATTACTAAAGACAGTGACATTATTAAAAAGAGGCAATTGTTCTATTATGAAACTTCATAATCCATAATAATTCCAAAAATTAATTAAGGAACTTGTCATGGTTTCAGACGCGCGAGAATATTACGTTTCATTACGAGTTTTAGATGTAATATTAGTAAAGAATCCAAAATTTAGTAATGTGCTTAAAAAATCTTACTGCAGTATAGGAAATCTATATATATAAAAGGAGAACTGACTAACTGACATATCAACGTACAGCCGAAACTACTGGGGCTAGGAATGTGAAATTTTCCACACGGCTTCCTATTATAATGTAGGGGAGCACTAAGAAGGGGTTTTTGGAAATTTAACCTTTAAAGGGGTGAAATGGTTGAATTAGGAAAGTACGTAACCCACGCGGACGAAGTCGCGGGCAAAGTGCTAGTTACTTATATTAAGATCCATAAAAAATACCAACATATCAATATTTTTAACACTCCTAAACATCAACTAATCATTAACGAATTATAAAAACGTTTTATTTTCTGGTAATACGGAACGTTGCAATTGAATGATATCATGGTGAATAAATGGTATTTGTTGTAGTCTGTGGTTGATATTTAAACATTGGTCGAAATGACAGTACGACCATGGTTTATTTAAGTTTAGTAATACGAATTTAAACCATGGTTCTGCAGATAAGCTTGGACTTCATAGGCCAGGTTTAAACCAGGGTTTATTTCATTTTTTGTAATAAGCCTGTATGTGATTGAATATTCTAGATGACACTATAGTATTTGTTATCTAGGAGTCAGGAGGTAGGTTGTGGAACTTTTCAGAGGCAACTAGTAAACCTCTCCGGCCTTATTACAAAAACTTAATAAACATTGGTTTAAAACTGGTCTATCAAGTGCAGGCTTATCTGCAGAGCCATGGTTAAAATTTTTCCGTATTACAAAACTAAGATAAAACATCGACTTTAGTACCGCCATTTGAACGATTGTCTAAACAATTAAATCCACAATGAGAAATAACAATTAAATCTACCTTGTTTAAATCCATTTTGGGCGAAAAAACACAAAAACTACAACACAATGAAAAAGTTGCTATGAGAAACTTTGACACACCTTTGACAGCTACTACTGCTAGACCATGGTTTATCGCAAAACCACGATTTGTAATAACGTTTGTGTAAACCGTAGTTTTACAAGATTAAACCTGGGTTTTTAGTTAAGCCCCTATTTGTAATAAGGCGGCTCGAGTCCATCAGAATATTACGGTCAGTTCACAACAAGACGCGACGCAACGCATGCAACGTTATGGTGCGTGAGATACACATTTGCAGTATCGTTAATACTGCAAATGTTTATCTTTTCGTGTAGTAAATAAAATTTGATTTTGAGTCGCTATTAAAACGTGGTGCAGCGCCGCGCTGCGTCGCGCAGCGTTGGGGATGGTGTACCTTTTCGTGTAGTGAGTACTTTTTGTAGGATAGTCTATTTATCGAGGAAGACTAGGCTATAAAACCGAGCAATAGAAGCTGAGCCGCGATGTGAAACTACAGAGAACAGCTAGTTCCAATGATGGATGTGGCTACTAATAAACCCTTCGAGTTTTGAGCCAAGGGACTCGTTTTAATGAGCCTCATAGATTTCACTTGATATTGTGGATGTGATGGTTATGCCGGGAGGTGAGTTATGGACCTCTTCAGTGGCTAGTAGACCGTGCGTACTGTGGGGAGGAAATATTAAATCTAAGACAGTTGAGAAGTCAACTAATAGTTTAATGGTTAAAAGTTCATTGCGCAAGCGTAACCTTGACCATGTTTATGCATATCAAAGTTGTTCCGGGTCTGGGTGTTTGTGTATGTGAGTTTCTATGTTTGTGAACGCACCCACGACACAGGACAAATTCCTAGTGTGGGGAGACGTTTTAAAAAATACTGGAAGAAGCGTATTTTCTTTAAAAGCTATATTTTCCCTTTATGTGCAGGTGTTTCAAATATTAGTGGTAGGAACGTGTTGGAGCCATAACTCACGAGAACATTGCTCTGGTAGATCAAGTAATCCTAACTAATATTATTCCTAACTAAATGCGAAAGTAACTCTGTCTGTCTGTCTGTCTTTTCTTCACGCCTAAACTACTGAACCGATTTGTGTGAAATGTGGTACAGACATAGTTTGGAACTTGAGAAAGGACATAGGATAGTTTCTATTACAAAAAAAAAATTAAAAATAAAATTTATGAAATGCTCTAACGGAGTACAGATAATTCCTTAAATTTTCAATAGATGGCGGTGATCGCGCAATGGTGTCGATCGTTACATGAGTTCGGTTCATGTTATTGTTTTAATTCATCGGAAAAAGTAAATGAATAGTAAAAAGGTATGAAAAAATAATAAAACTTTTAGTACAAAGAAAATGCCCAAACGGAGTTTAGATAAATAATCCGAGTTGTCACAATGGATTGATAGATGGCGTTGGAATAAAAATTGTATTGTCGGTTGTGTGACAGTTTATGTGGACTGGTCCTGTTTCGTAAATTTTAAATTTTTCCGTTGTATAATTGGTGTTCCTGTGATGAAACTATATAACTAGATCCACCAAGACTATATAACGGCATACGGTTACAAATAACCTATTAAGGACGGAATGTCATTAAAGCCGTTATTATGACTGGGATGGCATAAGGCGTTTTATTATTCCCCGTATTCCCATCATTCCAACTGATTTGCCATTCCAATTCAAAAGAGTTCAGTTTCCGCTGTAAACTGCGTTTGCAATGATCATAAATAAAGCCCAAGGACAAACGCTAAAAGGTGCGGGGGTACATCTTGAAAAAGACTGTTTCTCCCATGGACAACTCTACGTTGCGTGCTCAAGAGTGTCGAAACCACAAAACCTTTATATTTTTGCAAAGGATGGCAAAACTAAAAAAGTGGTAAACAGAAATGTCTTGGTGTAAGAAACTTTCATAATCTCTAAAGCCTAAAATAATAGAAAATTTGTCAAGGGAGAAACAGTCTTTTTTCCTTTTGGACTGAAATGTAAAATCAGTAGAATGATGGATAAGGGAAAAATAACATTTTCGCCTTTTTCGATCGGCAAAACGGTTTTAATGCCCTAAATGAGTATACATCTCTTAAATTCAAACGCAGAGCTCATTATGTTGATTTTTGAAGAGTTCCCTAGAATATCTTCCACATTTCATTTTTGAAGAGATCCCGTGAGATCGGGAACTATGTGGATAAAACCAAAAATCTGCTGGAAGTCACTATTCCACGCGAACGAAGTCGCGGGCAAAAGCTAGTGATGATAATAAAAGCTTGTATAAAACCATTTCTGGAAGATTCCTCAATTAATTTATCAAAGATCTAAAATAGAGTTTGACAGTAAACCCACGGATTTTCTCTTTTTACATAAAAAGGGTGATAACACCTTGTTGAAGAACTACAGACCAATCTCACTTCTGAGCCATGTATACAAGCTGTTCTCAAGAGTCATTACGAACCGTCTCAAACGCAGGTTTGATGACTCAGCGTCCCGAACAAGGCGGCTACCGAAAAGGTTTTAGTACCATAGAACACATACACACGCTCCACCAGATTATACAGAAGACAGAGGAGTATAATCGTCTATTATGTCTAGTGTTTGTGGACTATGAAAAAGCCTTTGATTCAGTCGAAACTTGAGCAGTATTGCAGTCCCCCAAACGATGTCATATTAGCGACTAGGTATGTCGAAGTGTTGAAGTGCTTGTATAGGAACGCCACCATGTCAATCCAACTTCAAGAAGAGTGCAGAAACAAATCCAATTGCAGAAAGGCGTGAGACAGGGAGACGTTATTAGAGAGGCCTACTTTTAGCTGTGGACGTCTTCCGGCTGATGATGATGATGATAATTGCCTATCTGACCCCGACAACCCAATAATTGGGTAATTAAATAATACCCCTTGATAAGACTGCTTGTCTGACTAACAGTAAAGACTGTCAAAGATCTACAAACGACAGCCAGAACCAACAGTTTTACTGGCTTTCCATGGCATGCAACATGACATTCACAAACCTCGGCTTCTACAACTTAACGGCTGCCATTATTTAGCCAAAAGCTAAATAGAATAGATCCTCTTCAGAATGTCAGGCTCGATTTCAGAATAACATATTTTCATAATTTACTTTATTGTACACTAAAATACTGTTACGGTTGTTTTACAACGGCAGTTCCATTTCATGTCATAACATAAAAACAAGATAAACAATTCAAGTATCTTGATCTGGCTCGCAAGGTTGTTGACATGTGGGACGTGAATACGGCAGTCATTGTCCCAACAGTCGGTTCTGCCAATGGCTTAATTGTCAAGAGCCTGGAACAACATCTGAGGAGGCTTTCGCTTGGCAGCTGGATTAGGCGCCTGATTCAGAAGACAGTACTTCAAAACACGGCGCGTATTGTTAGGAGGTTTCTCTCTCAGGAGCCCTAATCACCGGCAGTCCGGACCCTGTTCCCGAAGCTGGTGGACTGCTATTTTTTATATTTTTAACGTTTTTTATTGCTTTTTTGTAAAAATACTTAAAAATGTAATCAATAAGTGAAAAAATGAATAAAGAAAATTGATAATTATGATCATACGATAAAATTTGTAATATGAAACTTTTGGACCCCTGGTTATTATCCCACAGCTGGGTAAAGGTCGCATCTGAATGGCAGCTGTACTATAGCGTAGCATATCATATATTATAAGTATTGTAAGTCCAACGTGTATGGGCATAACTTGGTATCTTAGGTTATCATCACTAATCCGGGAATAATCTTGATTACTATATTCATACTGTCAGCACTGTGAAACAGCAAAATTCCTATAGCTACTAAAACTTCCCACCGACCTACTCTTTAATATGTCAGAATAATAAGACAGTGGCATCTAACGGTTAGCGGTAAATAAAGCGAGAGGGTTTTGTGAGGCTTTAATAAATACCCTTGTTATTTATCTAAATGTTTTTAAGATTTTGGCAAAGTATTTGATTACGTGGGTTTCATAATGGCTTCCTAATGGAGTACAATTTGTTTGTTGTTGTTGTGTATTGAAATGTTTTTCTGAAGGTGTCATTATGTGTATTTACATATTATTGTGTACTTTATTCCCTTCTTTAGGAGTGTTAACGTATTATTATGAAAGCATATTAAACCATACTTCAGAATTATTTCTCGGACAGGCACATTTTCCAAACAAAACTTCCACGTATCACACTTACAGTTTTTCAAACCACACCTCATCCAAGATCATAATGCATGCGTGAAAGAATGAATAATGTGTATGAGTTCCTTTTATTTTATTTTTATTCATTCCTCTTCTTCCAAGTGGTCTCAGGTACTACACCGTACCGTACAGTATTTGTATAAATAGGAACAGAACCTAACTATACAAGTACTGCTATGCAATGAGAATGTAGCTGAAAATCATGAATGGGCCCTAAAAACGTCTATATCTATTAATAACTCCCGCCGTAGTAGCGGATGAATGAAAAGCTTAACGCACATGCACGCCGGCGAATTGAGTTGTAGTAAAGAACTGTCTTGCAAATATAATAATACGTATATACGTACAGCGCATCGAGTGATTTAACAAACGACGTAAATGCGCGAGACCGATGTCGACCATAAGGCTTTTGATTTAAGGTTGAATTTTGGCCTGCATCGACAGCTATAGTACTGCTGCAAGCAAATATAGAGCTTAAACTTGGGAAATGCAGTGCGCAGAATCAGTTGCATCGCCGACATCGTGGAGGGTGGGCGCCACTGCAGCGTAGTAATATATCACGTGCTACCTATCACGTGCTACTCAACCACGCTTTCTGCGGCAGACACGCTACGTGAGAAGAAGTCATTAAACCACACCCGTGGATAAACGCAAAATAAACATTCCTAAGAAGATTATAAAGTAATACTACGTTATTGGAGGCATATTATATTAATTTTGTGAGTACCTAACTATTATTTTGGTGTTTCATTTATCACAGTTTCGAATTAGTGGGAGAGACTGACGCGCGGTCGGCGTTCTTTCGCCGTTACAAGGTCGGGGGCGCCGTCTGCGCCCACGGACGCCCTCTTTGAGACTAATCATTCTGAACAATTTCTGCTTGTGTTTTTCCCGTAGGAACGTATGTACCTAACTACTGAGCCCGTTATGCTGGGTTTTGCGCGAACAGCGCAGAGGGGAGAACAGCACTTGCGCATAGCAGGCTTGTCGCCAACGATCGATGCGGGCGACGACCTTGCGCGGTGGAATATCAAAATGACACCCTATACCACATCTTCACACCAAAATTTAGGTAAATACCTAAACGGGAAGAAAAATCCCGCGAGTAGATTTAAATGCAGCCCAAGGCAGCGGTCCCACAGAACGCGTCCGCTCGGTGCATTCCCGCCACCCGAGTCGCACACTACTCACCCTTCAATACCAACGTTACCTGCTATAAATGCCCCGATCGGCAGCGAGACGAAATTCCTGGAAATCGAGGCGAAGCCGAGCTACGAACGGCGACGGCGCGGTCGCCCCCGCTTTCAGTGCACAAGCTCTGCGAACGGAGTAGTGGGATCGAGTCCGGCCCCTCAAAATCTAACATTTTAATTTCAAGATTTATTTTTTGTTTAATATAATCAAACAATAGTATAATTTGAGGGTTATTTTTTTTTATTACTAACATTTATTCTACAGTGCTAAAATTATATAAGTACAAACTATAAATAAAAACTTACTAGTAATATGTACAAAAAAAAACTTTTTCAAAAAAAAATGTAACCGCTTTCAAAAACAATCTCAAAAAGGCTAAAATAACCTACAAAATAACGTTTCTTTTGGAAGTCGGTGGTAAAAAAAAACAATAAATTTAAAAAAAAAACAAAGCCACCGTATTTCGAAAGAAAAGTTATTTTACTCATTTTGGTTTAAATATTCAACGCAAATTCTTGTCAAATGTAATTCTTGTGCACTAGAATTTTGTAATCCGTAGCTAATGAAATTCCCTATCTCAAAAACTACTAAACCGATTTTGATGAAACTTGCAGTATTTTCTAAGTAGCACGATATCTAGTACAAAAAAAAAACGACGGGTTGCACTCCGGGAATGCCGGCAGAAGTGAAAACTTGAATAGTAATAAACACACACGAACATTCGCGCAAGCGCCCTGCGCCGTCTTACGAATTTTCGATCAGGTCACGTGTCCTGACGCGAGTTTAACATTTTTTACCCATTCCGAAAAAAGTGCACAACACCGCTAAAGAAGTTTTCACTTCAAAAATTAATAAAAATACGTTCCGTCGAATTGATAACCTCCTCCTTTTATTTGCAATGTGTTTTTGTTTGTATTTGAACAAAACTTCCGACAAACTGGATTTTGATTGCACAATATTTTTTTACAAAACATGAAAGGTGTGGACTGTGAAATTTATTGCATGTAATATATGACTCGTTGAGCTGTAAAATAAAATCCCATCAAAAACACAAACGTGAAATGAGAGCTAAGTTCAATGGTCAGTCCTGCATTTTTATTATAACAACAGAAAATAATCATTTCTTCTTATAAGTGAGGATAATATATTGTAGCCTAATTGGCTAGTTTTCATATACTAATTATTATGTTCGATAGTTAGTTTCTACCAGCAAGCCAAATTTTCGAATTAATAAAATAAAAAACGACAAGTAACAGGTTTAGAACTTGTAAAAGCTATAATATAATTCATTCATTTATATTTGTATTATTTTCATTATATTCATTATCCTTAGTTGAAATATTTGAATTAAAAAAATAAGGGTGGTATGAATACCAACCTTTTTTTAATCTAAATATTTCAATATCTTTTTATGAATATAAAACGAGTTAAAAATCGTTATATTTTCACGTTAACATCTTAAAATCAAAATTTAAGGAATGGCAGAGCATTGGTAATGAGCGTGCTAGTTTGAAAGCTGAAAGAAAGTGTGAGTATGATGCTCTTAAGAAAAAAGCCAAAAGAGCTGTGGCTATAGCAAAAGCAAATGCCCAAGAAAAGCTCTATGACACTTTGGATACTCCAGCAGGCCAAAATCAACTTTACCGGCTTGCTAGAGCTAGGGAGAGAAAGGCGAAGGATGTTTGTCAAGTAAAGTGCGTAAAAGACAATGCTGGAATGATTCTGTCGGAAGATGAGAAAATTGTGAATAGGTGGAAGGGTTACTTTGAAAGACTGATGAATGAGGAGAATGACTGGAATAGTGTGCTTGAAAATAAACTAGTAAATAAGAGATAAGTAAGAAAAATAAGTGTGGATGAAGTGAGTAATGCAGTGAGTGGAATGAAGAATGGTAATGCATTAGGACCGGACGGAATACCTGTTGAAGTGTGGAAAATATTGCGGATGGATGGTTGGACGTGGATAGCTTTATTCTTCAATAAGCTGTTGCTGGATGAAGCCATACCTGACGAATGATGCAATAGTTCGCTAGTTTTTTAAAACAAAGGTGATGTGCTGGAATGCAATAATTATAGAGGAATAAAGCTAATATCACACAGTATGAAAGTTTGGGAGAAAGTTATTGAAAGGCGACTGAGAGAGGAAATCGAAATTTCACAGAACCAATTCGGTTTTATGCCTGGTCGGGGTACGACGAATGCCATCTTCGCTATCCGCCAACTGTGCGAGAAATAGAGAAGTGCGCATAAAAACTTGCACATAATGTTCGTTGACCTCGAGAAAGTATATGACCGGGTGCCCTGTGAAGTTCTGTGGTGGGCCCTTAAGGAGAAAAGTGTGCCTAGGAAGTATGTTCAGTTGATCCGTGCTATGTACAGTCGATGCAGTACCCAAGTCCGGTCTACAGCGGGCACTACTGGCAGTTTCAATGTGGCGGTTGGCTTGCACCAAGGGTCGGCTCTCAGCCCGTACCTCTTCCTGATGATAATGGATGCTCTGACGTCGGACATTCAGGAAGAGGCCCCCTGGTGTATGTTGTTTGTCGATGACATTATGCTAATTGCAAATTGTGGTGGCAAAGACTGGAGAACGTTGGCCTGAAATTGAGCAGAACCAAAACAGAATATATGTTTTGCGATTTTGGCGGTCTTTCCAGTCCTGTGCCCATTGCACTTACTGGAACGCCCATACCAGTCTGTTCCGACTTTCGGTACCTCGGGGCGCTTGTCCAAGGAGATAGCGATATAGACCAGGACATAACATACTGGATCAACTCGGGACGGATGAAATGGCGACAGGTCACCGGAACAACTTGCGACCCGCGGATGTCCCTCAAGTTAAAGGGGAAAATATACAAATCCGTGATATCCGTGATATCCGTGACCCGTGGAAAAGATTAATGATTTAAAGAGCAACGATTGCATGTAGCGGAGACGATAATGTTAAGATGGATGTGTGGAGTGACAAGAATGGATAAGTAAGGAATGAGTTTATAAGGGGAAGTTTAAAAGTGGCGCCTGTTCCAGAAAAAAAAGAAAAAATGGAATCGTCTGTCTTGGTATGGACATGTGATGAGGAGGGATGACACTCATGTAACTCAGAGAGTGATAAGTATGAATGTTGATGGATGGAGAGGAAGAGGAAGGCCAAAGAAAAGATGGATGGATTGTCTAAGGACTGATATGGAAAAAAAGGAGTAAATGATACTGTGACGTTTGATAGAGGAGAATGGAAGAAAAAAATGTGTTGCACCGACCTCAAGTAAAATGGGATAAGGGCAGTAAGATGACGATTCACCTAATTACCTATCTGCATGCCAAATTTGAACTTTCATCTGGTCATCTGGAACTGAGTCATAGTTTTGATCTACAGGTCAGTCATAAAAATTACGATTTTTGGACATTAATATCTAAATAAACGTTTGAGGTATGTTTATAAAATTTGAAACACATATGTATCTCGCAAGTCCCAATGATTCCGTTTCAAAATAACAACATTTAACTACGGTCAAAAGACCTACCCGTTGGTATAACTAATGGTGGTTTCACATAAGTCTGTTATAACTAATGTACGAAATACCTAATGGATAATTCAATTCACCTATGGTTTACTCACCTACGGTTAATTCTCCTACGTTTCATACACTTACGGTTAATTAAACTACTGAGGCCAGGTCCACGTCCCTAATGAACGATGCCGCAATAATATATAGGGGAGAGTTATGGGACAATAATTAAGAAACCAGTACAGGTTTTGTATTTCCTTTATTTGCATAGCCCTTAGGGTAGACCCTATCAACAATAAGAATAAAACAGTTTAATATTATGTAACGGTCTTGAGGACCTGACGAGTAACTATTAAAATCTAAATAAGTTCACTACAAACCTTTATCAGGGTAGACAATATTCGATAGATTACAACAGTATTTTAAAAGTTCATTGCATTTGTAGGAAGCACATAACACATAACTTTACTAGTTTAGTTTAATATGCAGCTCTAAAAAATAATCAACAGATGCAGATGCTAGCCGTGGTAAAATTGTACAGATCAAAAAAGAGTTGAAGACGACACAAATGACAGAAAGAAATTCGAAATATGAATATTCAAAAATTCAAAAATCGATATAGATCCAAAAGGAAAGAAGTTGAGACAACAGAGGAGGTGGAATACCCACTCTGTTACACTACGGTCTATTTAGTTACATTAATACCCCTGTTACGGTATGTGTGAAATCATACAAAACGTCGATTGAGCACCGCCTTCTGGGTGGTTTAAAAAAAATAACCACGAAGTCCCCTCCGAGTCGGGGTGCCCCAATACCATCGACTTCAAGGGCACCCCCAGGGTTTGGTTTGGTTAGGTTCCTTTAAACCCTGTAGACAGAAAAAAGAGCCGCGTCAAGCAGGGCTCCGTCGACTTTACCTCGAAAACCTTCTTCCTCCGCTTTACAAACAAAACAAGCGCGTTCTATTTGTCAAAAATAATCCTGAAGGCAAGACGTACCTTAGGTACGAGATCATACTCGTATTTCAGACGTTGTTAAAACAACCAATATCTTCAAAGAACATTAGATGAATCGTTCGTTAGTGCAATCAATTTTAGTTCAATCAAAATTATATCAATTGAACAGTAGTTGAGTCGTCCATTATGTGTCTTGAACTTAAGTGAATCAGCCATAGCTATATCGAAAGTAGATAAAATAAATGTAGTTATCTTGATACAGAACCGTCTCAATACGACGGCAGCACTAAAAGTATCGGAAATCGAATATTAAATACTTTTCGTTTGAAAACTCCTTGGTTTTAAATATCGAATACCATTTATTTGTTTAAAAAAAGAAGACGTTGATGCTGTGTGCGTAAGCTGATTGAGGATGATCGACATGTGACATACCGCGAAATTCAGGCTACTTTAGACATTGGCATGAGTCAAATACAAATAATCTTGCATGAACAATTAGGTGTAAAAAAGGTGTTTTCCCGATGGATACCGCATTCGCTCTGTGAAAAGCAAAAAGTGGCTCGCGTTACTTGGTGCGTCAGAACTCTAGAAAGATTGCACGCAGGTTCCTCAAATGCTGTGTACAACATCGTAGCAGGTGACGAATCCTGGTTATACGCGTACGAACCCGAAACAAAAAACCAGTAACGAGTTTGGGTGTTCGAAAATGAGTTAAAGCCAACAAAAATTGTTCGTTCACGCAGTGTTGCAAAAAAAATAGTGGCCACGTTTGTCTCCAAAACCGGCCATCTTACGATTATTCTTCTTGAGGGACAAAGAACGGTTAATGCAGAATGGTATGCTAGCATTTGTTTGCCACAGGTCATTTCTGAACTCCGTAAAGAGAACTGCAACCGCCACATCATCCTCCATCGCGACAATGCGAGTTCTCACACCGCCCATAGAACAAAAGAGTTTTTAGAGCAAGAAAACATATAATTATTAGACGATCCGCCGTACAGCCCCGACCTAAGCCTTAATGATTTCTATACTTTCCCTAAAATAAAGAATAAGTTGCGTGGACAGAGATTTTCATGACCTAAAGAAGCTGTGGACGCCTACAAAACGGCCATTTTAGAGACCCCAACTTCCGAACGGAATGGTTGCTTCAATGATTAGTTCCATCGTATGGAAAAATGTGTCAAATTTCGCGGAGAATACTTCGAAAATCAATGAATACATTTTTAAATAGTAATGTTGTGTCACTTCCTTGATTCCCAAAATTTTCAGTGCCGCCCTGGTATATGACAAGTTTAGTGAAATAGTTTTTGAATTATGAGGAGCAATGAAGGGAATGCGGATGCGAATAATCAATTCCAATATCTGCGAATGCGAAAAATCAATTTTAAATCAATCACGTATGATAAAAACACTTTTAAAATGTTGAATTTTGTAATTTATAACTTTTTTGTCTGTAACGAGAATGGAAAAAGTATGTAAGAGTAGTTCTAAGAATGGCGTCAGTGAAAGAAAAGCAGAAAGAAACATGTTTATCTCGGCATGGTAATTTTTATAATGGATGTTTGTGATTGATTTGATGAACAATAATATTGAGGAATGGCGAGATAAATACAGACGGAATAAAAGATGAATGGAGAGGACGACGAAAGATAAGATTGAACGGAGTGTGTGGAAGGAGTTCCAAATATTGATATTTTTCACTCGTACATATTCGCATTTTTTTTTATTTTCCCCTTTTTAGTTCAGATATTCAACAATAATCGAGCACAAACATACAATCGTCGTAGAAAATCGACAATCCAAGTAAGCAAAATAAGATTCACGCGGGCAACGTCACGAGATATCCATTATTGTTATATACTAAAACTTTCTCCAAGATGTAACAAACACCGGGCACGCCGCAATCGCGGCGGTAAGACCCCTCTTTGAGAAGTGGCTGGATAGGCGTCACGGCGTCCTTACCTTCCGCATGACGCAGGTCCTCACCGGACACGGAAGTTTCGGGAGGTACCTGTGTCGGATAAGGAAGGAGGAAACGCCTGGATGTCACCACTGCGAGGATCGTCCGGAGGACACGGTGGAGCATACGGTGCAGGACTGCCCCGCTTGGGCAGAGCCCCGCCGTGTCCTCACGACGGCGATAGGCGGAGACCTCTCGCGCCCGGCATTGGTCGAGGCCATGCTGCGGGGCGAGACGGAGTGGGAAGCGGTCGCCTCCTTCTGCGAAGCAGTCATGCTCGCGAAGGAGGAGGCATGCCGCGTGAGGGAGAGAACAGCGACCTCCCTCCACCCCAGGCAGTGGTAGACGCCCACGGCGTCGGACGTCGCAAGACGATCTCCGGCCACCGTAGGCGCGGGCATGCGGGTGGCGAGTAATGGGCGACTCGCAGCCCGACCATGGACCATGCCCGGGTCGGTTTTTTTTGCGTGGTTAAATCATCAAATGAGTCCTCCCGCCCTGCCCTGGGTGGGAGGACTCATTTGATGATTTAACCACGCAAAAAAAAAAGATGTAACAAACACTTTTCCGAAAACGGCATCAAATTTGGTTTTGGCAAACGCGAGATAATCGCGGACAAACATACATACATACAAACATACAGGTTCTACTTTTTTTTTGAAGACGTTTAAAAAGGGAAGATGTCAGATGTAACATCATTACGCGACTACTGTAAGCTTCGCTCGTTTTTTATAGTCTCAATGATACTCATATACCTACTCACCCGAGCTGAGCTAGTCAGAACAGAACTAACTACAGAAGTTTGCTACGATATGTAGAAATTGCCAAAGTGACGTCACACCCGATCGGATTTTGTTCTAGAACGGCGTGTTTTAGGTTTGGGATTCAAATAATGATTTAGTTTTTAACACAAGTTCTTAAAAAGAAAAACTGTTCTGAAATAAATACACTCAGGGGCACATTTAACCGGCCACCTAGATTTTGTTGATTATTTATGTTTAAAGAAACTTTATTCTCAATAAAAACATAACAATGTCACTTACTTGAGAACAATACTAAAAATTAAATTACAAAAAAAAATTGAATCGGATTTTAACTAATTTTGTTATAACATTACTTTGGGTGAATCTTTGAGAACACATATAAAACATGTGTAAGTTGCGAAATGGTTTAATCAACATAAAAAAAAATCAAAATGCGAATATGGAGTTTTCTGACCAAAACCAACATTTAGCAAAATTTTAATTTAAAAAAAAAGTATGGCCTAATTATCGCACTAATAACGTGTATTTCCTCCTCGGGCCCTAATCACCTCTTGTAATCGATTTGTAAGCCCGTCTATTATGTCTTGGATGTCGCTTTGTGGAATGTTCCTCCACTCTTCAACCGCTGCAGTTTTCAGTTCACTGATGGTCGTAGGAGCTGGTGTTCTACTCCGAATTCGTCTTTTTAGGTTGTCCCATACTTGCTCTATCGGGTTCAGGTCAGGACTCCGAGCTGGCCGTGGTAATCTCAGAATATTGATGGCATCCAAGTACTCTGTGACAATTCTCACGGTGTGTGCACGAGTGTTGTCGTGCATTCAAACAAAATTATCGCCAATGAATGGAGCAAATGGCATCACATGTGGTTCTGGGACTTCTGTCACGTATCTGTGAGCATTAACGCTGCCTCTATGAAAGACCACCAACTCTGTACGGGCCTCGTAACAAATGCTACCCCACACCATAATCAAGCCTCCCTCGTAGCTCACTGTTTCACCACAGTACATTCAGCATACCTTTCACCACGGCGTCTATACACCCGCTGACGTCCATCAGGACCTCGTAAAGTGATTCTTGATTCATCAGAGAAGAGAACTTCTTTCCATTGTTCTGACGTCCAATTTAAACGATATGCAATTTCGAATGAGTGGACGGTTAAATGTGCCCCTGAGTGTATATGATCCTTCCAATAAACAAAAAAAAAACTTTCAAAGACCCAATTATTGCTTATTCAGACGAAGGGGTTGCGAGCGGTCGTAAAATTAATATAAAGTAATAAAACTTATTTACATTGAAGCGAAATATTTTTTACCAGAATTTACTGCAGAATCAAATAGCATCTAGTTTGGTCCCGTAATAATTTATCCGAGGTCCTTTTAAATAGCACTGCATTCATCCAATAATTCAGTTTGACAAACAAATTACATTTATTGCTTATATCTTCTTTATACATAAAAGAGTATGGTTGTAGGACTCGACTGCAACCGAAACCGCTAAACGCAGAAACCTGTATTTTGGACAGCAGTTGTAGTTTACCATGTAGGAGGGCAATAAGGCGGGATTTTGCGAAAATCCTCCTCTAAGGGGGTGATAACTGTTGTATGAAAAATCTTATTAGTTGGGTTTATACATTTGAAACTTGCCATCAATAAGAACACAAGTAAATTAAAAAAGATTGGAACTATTAATTTTTTTAAACTTGCAGGCCTCTTACAGTCCACTAGCACCGCCAATAGAAAAAATGTCATAACTCGTAAATAGAATCAAAAATACAAAATGTGGTCTGTAATTACTGTAGAAAAGGCAATAACGTAATTTTATAACACATTGTCAACACTTGAAATATAGCTGTTTAGCTATTTTTTTTTTATTTGTAACAAAAACGGCCGTTTATGTTTAGAATGCACGATTTAATATTTTTGATCTAATTTCTGGATCTAATATCCAGAAATTAGATCAAAAATAATCAAACACGTGTTTTGGTTAAAAATCACCACCGAAATTGGTGAAAAGAGGTGATTAAGTTTCAAGGGAAGGATTTCACTGTTTGCTTCGATAAACTCAAAACTTGATATAAATAATCTCTCAATCGTACAAAAATGTGTATTTATCTATATTTCAAAAACCAACATTGGATTTTTTTTTGTCTACACTAATATTATAAAGAAGAAAGATTTGATTGTTTGATTGTATTGAATAGGGACCGAAACTACTGGTAAATTTTCAAGATTTTCCAAAAGTATCCTATTAGGAGGGTGACCGGGCATTTAAATTCACTGAGTTTGAAGTCAGAAACACGCGCAGACAAAGTCGCGGGCGGAGTGCTAGTTGCTTATAAATAAATAATTTAACGTCGGATTTTGCCCTCCGGAGCAACTCGACAGATTCTCAGCTCGACAGTTACTCTAGTGGACAGATTAGCAACTGGACAGAATGTGTACAGTCCATGACATCCACTTTTTATATCAAGTACCAGTTAAGAATTTGGACGTTATGAAAAAGAGGCCAAGATAGGAAAGTGGACGACTTGCTCTCTGACATTACGTTGGTTTGCTTACTTCCTAGAGTTTAGTTGTGGGAACGTTAGCGAACCTGGGGCTCCCCGACACGGACCGGTTAGATTCGAAGGTGGTGACGGGGATTATAACATGCGAGCAGACCACCTTCATGTTTTATTATCACCTTCATGTTAGGTTATTTTTAAACCTGAACAAAGAAATAGAAGCCTCGCTCAGTTGGGCTTCGGTAGGTTTACTAACAGTTAAGGAGTTAACTGTAGTACGTATCCATTTTGTATATGAATATTATTCTGAAATTTGATCATTGATGAAGCGTAAATTTATTTAATACCTATGATTCATATAAACTTATTTCTTCACGACTATACTCTATCCAGTTGCTTATCTGACCAGCTGAGAATCTGTTTAGTTGCAAATCCGTCCAGTTGCTCCGGAGAGGGAATTTGTGGCATTTGTGTTGCGTTTCTTCTATTAAATTTATATATTTGAGTACATTTATGCAATTTAATAATGCACCAATTTAACATAAATTCAAAAGTGAATTTGCGCCCAGCATTACAGACAGGTCGCATTAATTACCTCAGGTCTTAAAATTTGAATGCAATTTGATATTCTGTTTGTGTTCGTAGCTCGAGGCGAAAGTCAAGCGCCAGGTTGTGGGGTGAACACTATCAAATATCAATGTGAATATTTCAAAGGGCAGACACGTCATATTCTGCAGTGTTACATATTCAAGAATTTATTCAACTTTCATTACTAGACTGAAATAGAGATTTTCCTAACTTTTTTTCTTCCAATGCAATGAAATCATCCTGAAACTAAGTCAAACAGCATCATACAATTTTTTTCGTTCTTACTATTTGCCCCGAATTTTTCAGTTACAATGAAGTGACATGAAACAGAATTTGACGAAAAAAAATACCTAATTATTCTGTTATTGCCCGTGGTATTAGCCGTTGTACAGACAGTAGTAAGCACTACGGGTAAAAAAAATATAAACAGTGGAAAATAACCAAGCAATGTAGTAGTAGCAATGTACCACGGGAAATCTTTATTAACCCATCGTACTGGCAATCGTGTACGCCGCAATCACGGCCGTAACCTCTCTTTGAGGAGTGGCTAGATAGGCCTTACAGCGTCCTGACCTTCTGCCAGACGCAGGTCCTCACCGGACACGGATGTTTTGGGAGTACCCGTGGCGAATGAGGAAGGAGAAAACGCCTGGCTGTCACCACTGCAAGGATCGCAGGCTAGGCATGTAGGCGGCGAGTAATGGGCGACTCGCTGTCCGGCCATGGACCATGCTCGGGTCGACGGCGCGTTGTGTTCCACACACACGACGGGGCCCCCCTTTGGAAAGCCAAAGCCTGCCGGGACTCACGAATTGTGACCCTGGAACGTAAAGGGCTATTGAAGGACACCGTGAATTTTAGTCTGGTGGGAGAACTCATAAGATGATTTTACCGCGATAAAAAAAAATCAAAAAAAAGCTCTGGTCGGCCCGTTAGAGGGCAGGGTCCAAACTACCCGTGATTAGGGGCAAAGACAGGAACCTCCTCATAATGAGTGCCGTATCGAGAAGTGCTGACTTCTGAATCATGCCCTTGATACAAACGCCCAAAGACATATTTGATCCTGATCTTTTTCATCTGTCGAGGCTCTTGGCGGACTATAGCCTGTTACGAAACACGGCACATCCTTTTGCCTAAGTCGGGATTTTATTTTGTGTTTCTCCTTCTCAGCTTTCACGATTTTTCCATCATGCGAAATGGTATCGATTGTTATCATAACTCCAGAGTGCCGATCGGCCTAACACCAAGAACGTTACGCAGTTTTCGTACACGCACGAGTAAGTATTGAGTCTCTAGCGAATCGTGTTTCCATTTTTTTTGCTGATAGCTTAGGTATGGTAAGCTTCATAGAATTTTCACCCCTCAGTTAGTGACATCACTACCAAAGGGGTTGAATTTTCTGTGAAGCTTACTGTACTAGCAAGTCCAGGTTGAGGGAAGTGATTTAAAGGAAATAATTCTAAAAATTAAAAGACCCGACTGCATAAAAATCAAAAAAATTGTAATGGGGCATTTACGGTTGGTGGTTCTATGGCATGGCTAGTCGCCAGGCGAAACGCCCATAAAATCGACCCGTCTAAGGATGGAACGGCACGATCTAGCGTGAATCATCCTTTGATCATTTCAATAAAACGTTGCCCCACACTAGGATTTCTCCTGTGCGTTTACAAAAATATAATTCACATACACTACACCCAGATTCAAAACAACTAGGTACTATGCGATCGCTCAACCCCTACGTCAACAGTGCCGACAAATGCCCAATCAAATCAAATCAAGATTATATTACAGAAATGTAAGTAATCAATGAAGTCGCTGAATATAAATATGGTACCTATTGGATAGTCAGGACGCAAAATTATCATATAACTCAAATAATATATACTCCATAGTAGTCAAAAAGTCGTTATATTCCCGACCCAGTAAAAAGTTAGTACCTGTTTCTTCTTTAAAATGTTTTATGTAAGTAACAATTTATCTTAGAAAGCGCACCTGTGTCCCAGCTATATTCAAATTTTATGCTACCAAACTCTTTTTTGCGGCGTTATGAATTAGCAAAATGTAAGTCTTTTAGTAAAAACTTTATTGTGAGGGTTTAAAATATAGTTTGGGCCGCTTTGAGTAGCTTGGCCCATAATTTATTTTTCATTCTCTTCATTCCCGCGTTTTCCTGCTGTTGTGGGAGTTACTTCGCACAAATAGAAAAAGTTTCGTGCGCATTATTAAAAGCGTGTCCAGTAACGGGATCTAAGTACTAAGTTTATGATGAAAAAAAGTTAATAAAGACGTGGATCATCAGATTATGCACATTATATTGTAAAGGGGAATTAGTTGAAAGAAAGTTATTGAGGATTGAAATTGTATTATACACCTAGCTAAGATAAAACTCAGTAAAGGAATGTTTTACAAAGCCCTTTACATTCATTTTATTTCATATTTTATTCAATAAGTGTATTAAGTGTCATCCAGTGGCACTGTATCCAAAGTAAAATGCTAGACAAAGTCATATCCCAGAAAAGTAAAGGGAAACTAAAAGGTGGTCCACCCAGGGCTGACTCATTTGGTGATTTTATCAAGCCAAAAAAAAAAAACGCAACGCCACAAAAAAGAACATGCATTACATTAAAAGGATATTATACCGCCCTACCGTAGTCACGTCATGTAGCATTAATAAAAATAACTATAACCCGACTACGATTAAAAGGCGCACTGAAAAGTATAAAACAGAACAATGTTCATTTGACCGATTAATAGCCGTGGTCGTGTGCCACCTGCGGTTGTTTCAGGCAATCTCTATTGGCTAGGATAGTTAGGGTTTTACTTATTCTTATTAACTTACTTTTTATTATCACTATTTTGGGGTTATCTTATTCGAAGAAAATAATTTAATTATGTTGTTAGTAGTTTATGTTATACTAGCTGACCCCGCGAACTTCGTAGCGCAACGGAATCAATACTACTACTACTACTACATCATTAGTTACAAAAAATGTGATAAATGAAGAACCGCTCAACCGATTTTGTGTAAACTTCACATAAACCATCTACTAAATAGTCCGAACAAGGCCTAAACATTTGGGTTGGATAGGTGAGCCCATCCTTGAGTTATTCAATTACAACGAAAAGTGGCACTGCTTTTAATATATTTAGATGTATAGTTTTGAATTGTGAATTTAAGATTTAATTTGGTGAGGCAAAGTTCTATTTCTAACCATATTTAATTATTTGATATAATAATAAAAGCAAAGTAGCGAATGAATTTCAAATATTCTCATTAAACCTTTTCATTTGATATCCATGTTGACACTGTAGCTAGTAAGAGCTATATAATGTATATATATATCAAATGTGGTCATCAAGCCCTTTAATTTGATACCCATGTCGTAACAGTGCGAAATTTGTTTTGTTCGGTTACGACTTTACATCACCTAGAGGGCGCCATATTGGATTACCCTATAACCAGCGGATAACTGAGACGCTTCTAACGACACCTCATTTGTCATGATTAGTAGTTTAGAAATTATGAGGGAACAAACAAACATACATACCGGTCAAAATCATAACACAACTTGGTATTTAAACACTCATGTGATAATTTGTAAGTTGTAATTTCAAATTACAAGATACGTTCGTCTTTTACCAAACCTTGGTCAAAAAAGATACTTAAAAAAAAGTTTTAAATGTGATGATTCATTTCAATACATGTGAAACCTGAAAATGAAGGTGAATCTTGTGTTGCGACGCTACCCCGTAGTACAAACGCGCCTCAAAGTACTGCAGTAAAACTCTCGAAGCCCGATACGGTGAAATGTCTGCCAGGTTTACGGGTGTGTTCAAGAGTCACTGCAGCCCTAGAGCATAAAGTTCTCCGAACGTTCAAAACATAAAGGAACCTTGGGTTTCAATGAAATGGGAGGGAAAAAGATATAGCGTAGGTGCATATTTAAGTCCACGGCAAAAAGAAACACTGAAGTCAGTTAAAAAGCAATAGAAGAGCTAACGTCAGATCCTGGAACACGATATTGGAACTACCAAGTTACGAGGACATAGAAAACATGAGAACAATGTTCTCAGACAGATAGATGCCAGACATAAAACCAGTTTGGTCGGAGGCACCTTCTCTATCCAATATAATAGGAATTTATCACGCTGATCTTCATACCCTAAGTAGTACATTGTTACCCTAGGGATGAAAGTAACTTATTTAGTCCCGAGACAGGGTTTGGTCAATAGATCCAGGGACTAAATATAAGTCTGTAACCCAAGGTAAACACTATACTTTTCATAAGAAATAATAAAAATAAAAACATGAATATGCTAGTCATTTTCATTATTGAAAGAGTGATAAGTATTTTGAACAAATACATAAATTATAAGAAAAGGATCAAAAAGAAATAACTACCGTAATTTGGTCCTACTTTGCTCCTTACGGGTAATTATGCTCCTGTTCTGTAAAATGTTGTCGAATATTCTAAGTTGAAAATTTTGCAATCTATCTATATATCTATATATATAAAAGGAGAACTGACTGACTGACATATCAACGTACAGCCGAAACTACTGGGGCTAGGAATGTGAAATTTTGCACATGGCTTCCTATTATAATGTAGGGGAGCACTAAGAAGGGGTTTTTGGAAATTTAACCTTTAAGGGGGTGAAAAGGGGGAATTAGGACAGTACGTAACCCACGCGGACGAAGTCGCGGGCAAAGTGCTAGTTATATATATATAAGGAGAACTGACTGACTGACATATCAACGTACAGCCGAAACTACTGGGGCTAGGAATGTGAAATTTTGCACACGGCTTCCTATTATAATGTAGGGGAGCACTAAGAAGGGGTTTTTGGAAATTTAACCTTTAAGGGGGTGAAAAGGAGGAATTAAGAAAGTACGTAACCCACGCGGACGAAGTCGCGGGCAAAGTGCTAGTAATTCAATAAATTATGAATGCATCTGAAACATTTCACCGAATTTCACATCGAAGGCTTCAGAAACATCAATATTAGCAGATTGAATTAGGATGGCATTAATTTGCTCCAACAGCTTTAACAATAGAGATTACATAGAAACTATTTCTAGGAGCAAAGATACCCGACAACATGGGTAATTTTGCTCATTATTATTTAATCAAAAATAAATTAATAATATACTTCATAATATCCAATTCCCTATAAATAAGTACCTGTCAAATAAGTCTTATTTCTTTAAAATAACATGTGATTTTTTTACAGTTGATTGTTTTAAAATATTCTTAGTTTTTAACATTTGGAGCAAATATCGGAGCAAAGTAGGACCAAATTACGGTATGTCATTTCATATTACATCGCGCTGCAATGTAGTGGCTAAATAGAAAGTTGGTATATGGTTCAATAGAAATGTCAAAATATGAATAGTTTTATTTTCTACTAGTGGGCGCCCGCGGCTCCGCCCGCGTGAATGTCGGTTACCGCTGCAAAAAGCGTACTCAGGAAAGACACGGTGAGCAACATGATTCCCAGGTCTATTCACAGACTTCGACGACGCAGTCATCACAAACACTCGACATAGATAGATATAGTGTGTCGTGGACTTTTTTGTAGATATTTATAAGATCAACAATTAATTAGAACATTTTATGATTCTATCTTTTATAGTTTAGGCAGCATACGCAAAATAAGTAAGTACATTTCTGATTGATTTTTTACACTTTGTGGCCGAAAAACCCAAATATATTACGGAACCCTTCTTTTTTCTTCAAAATAAAATATAGCCTGTTACTCGTGGATAATGTAGCTTTTGATGGTGAAAGAATGTTTAAAATCGGTCCAGTAGTTTTTGAGCCTATTCATTACAATCAAACAAACAAACAAAGTTTTCCTCTTTATAATATTAGTGTAGACTACAAAAAAAAACTAATTTCGTACCTACTATTGCTTCAACTATAAACAAATAAAATGTAAACTAATAATATATTTAAACACTACCAAAACCTCTTATACCTATTTCATAAAATAACAACAAACAAATCTAAAAATAAACTATTCAAAGACTAAAAGTCGCGCTGATAAGCACGGTTTGTAAATAACAATTATTGTCTGTCAATAAGGTCGAACAGCCTGAACGTCTATTCGCATCAACAGCCAAATATTGTATGAAGCTCGCACGTTTTTTTTTTGAAGTGAAAACTTCTTTAGCGGCGTTGAGCACTTTTCTGTAATGGGTATAAAATCTTAAACTCGCGTCAGGACACGTGACCCTGACCGAAAAAGCGTAGGACGGCGCAGGGCGCTTGCGTGAATGTTCGTGTGACTTTATTACTTTTAAAGAAGTTTGTATGCTGGATACATTCGTTGCTAGGTAACATTGTTTATAAAAGATGTACGTCACATTGGAAAATTATTGAAATAAAAAGTCAACCATTTTTGCGAGTTTTACTAAAATCTGTTCACAAGATATTTCCAACAATTACTATTCAAGTTTTCACTTCTGCCGGCACTCCCAGAGTGCACCCCGTCGTTTTTTTTTTGTATGGCATCTCGCAGGTCAACCTCTAGTAGACCGGACTTTTCTGTGTATGCCTTAAGATTTTAAGGCCTCAAAATTTCCCTTCACTGCTCTGCTCCTATAGATCGTAGCGTAATGAAAAGTATACTATAACCTGTCCAGGATTATGAAGAACAGGTGTACCAAATTTCGTTAAAATCCATCGAGTAGTTTTTGTTTCTATAACGAACATACAGACAGACAGACAAAAATTTTAATGGCTAAAGCCAAATATTGTATGAAGCTAGCGCACTTTTTTTTGTATGGCATCTCACAGGTCAACCTCTAGTCGGTTGTGTACTGCTCAGACGGACTTTTCTGTGGATTCCTTAAGATTTTAAGGCCTCTAGGCGCGCTTTTTTTTTGTGAATGGCATCTCGCAGGTCAACCTAGAAGAGGTTGTGAGCTGCTTAACCGGACTTTTCTGTAGATGTCTTAAATTACTTTAAGGCCTCCAGCCAGAGCTAACAAACTAGAAAAAACTACAAACTAAGTGACCACACGCTAAGGGCACCCCCTGTGGGATTCGGACCTCGGCTTAGGGCGTCACTGAGAGAGGGCAGCAAGGGACAGGCTGGATCACAATGATATATTATTTAGGGGCTATTTTAAACACTACGGCTCAGCATCGCGGGCTGGCTCTTGCAAGGGTCGGGGAGGGCATTGATTCGGACGTCGCGACGGGCGTCCTCGGCGGCGGGGACGGAATGACGGGATCGATTTACGCTTGTGTTTCCTGAGCGTACTAGTTTCCCTATTGCTCTCCTGGAGGAGGGTGATGGGGTCATCGGGGGTGACTAGAGTATGCCTTGGTCGGCGAATTTTACTGATACGCGATGGCTCGTATCGGGCGGCCGATGCGATTAAGGGATTGGGGTGCCTGATGGCAGAGTCAAAGAAACGCTTGGAAAGGCGTTTCATGAACTGGAGAATGGTGGGGATTTTAAGGTCGAGTTGGAGACTGTCATTGCGGACATAGTACGGGGCTCCCGTGACTTTCCTAAGGTAACGATTTTGAAGGACCTGCATTTTATAAAGGTGGCGGGGGTGGGAGTGTGCGAATATGACACCGGCGTATGTCATGATGGGACGGATTACAGCGGTATAGAGGCGAATTTTGCATTTAAGCGATAATTTGCTTCTCGCTGTAATCATGAAGTGGGGCCTGCTTACGGCAAAGGCAGCCCGATCACGGGCTGATTTTATGTGGGCGCGGAAGGACAGGTTACTGTCAAGGATCACACTTAAGTACTTGGCTTGCTTCTCCCAAGGGATAGGCTTACCGTACATGGTTATCGGACTGAGGCCTCTAGGCGCGCGGACCACCCCGCCTTTTTATACCTCCCGCCGTAAAGCGCGTCGAGCGCGGCAACCGATACACAAATAATCCTCATAGCATGATTCTATATTCACGCGCGATGACTTATTAGCGTATTTCATGTATAACTTTGGTGTTTCTACACCGATTTACATGATTCTTTTTTTTTATTGAATAGGTGTAAGAGTGTTGTAAACGTAAGAGTAGACAAATATAATCAGAAAGCTCCGAATTGCTAAGCTATCGGGAGTTTCACGTGTTATTGTGAGTCAACCATAAAAAATAGACATAAGCTGTCAAGGAAAATTTAGAGGAGAACATTTCCGTCATACATGATTTATATGTAGCTTTAACCATTAAGGCTGCACACGCGACGGAAGCTTAAAAAATGGAGTAACTTCTCCAGTTTTCCCAATATTTCCCTTCACTGCTCTGCTCCTATTGATCGTAGCGTAATGAAAAGTATACTATAACCTGCCCAGGAGTATGAAAAATAATTGTGCCAAATTTCGTTAAAATCCGTGGAGCAGTTTTTGTTTCTATATCGAACATACAGACAGACAGAAAGACAGACAAAAATTTTACTGATAGCATGTTAGGCATCAGTAGCGATCCCTAATCACCCCTTGATAGTTATTTTTTAAAGATATTTCATGTACAGAATTGGCCTCTCTACAGATTTATTATAAGTATAGATAATTCGACAGCTGTCAGTTAATCCGCTTGTCAGACAATTTTAGATCTACTTTCCGAGTACGAGTACTGAAAAATCTTTTCTCCGGGCTACTTTGCAAATTCATACAAGTGGAGGTAAATAACACATTCAAACTGCAACCTCATGCAAGTAGAGCAAAATAACGTGTTATATTGCCTCAGTAATAAAACGAATTCCGTTACTACATTTCCATTTCCTCTCTCATAATTTACGAGAAATAATGTGAAGAGAAAATGCCAGGCCATTCATTAAGATACATTGATACCGTGCAAGCATTTCCTACTTAATGGAAACCCGTCCGTTAATTAATTACCGCCGCACAGTGGGCCCATATTGAAAATTAGTGGACATAGGCAACAAAGTTCCAATACAGATGCGATAAAAAAAAACAGCCAATCAGAGACAAGCATTTTTGGTGACTCATTTGTTATGCGCTTAGCCGAGCACACAAACAAATGAGTCATCAATCACAATGCAGGTGCTACCGGTAACAACAGATGAGGAGCAGGTAGTTCAAAAATAACAGCCAATCAGAGACAAGCATTTTTCGGCGACTCGTTTTTTATGCGCTTAGCTGAACGCACAAACAGCACAGCAACAGGTAGCACCTTCATTGTGATTGATGTCTCATTGACATCAATCACAATGAAGGTGCTACCAATAACATGCAATAATTAAATCCTTACCAAAATGACTAGTTGTAAGTACCTATGTGCTATTAAAAAAAAAAATTAACTAAAAAGAAGGTCAAAACAACCAAAAGAGACAAAAAAATTTACTTTGAATGCATATCAAATGGCACAAAATTTCATACAAAATATTTTTTTTTCCGAAAAATTAAATCAGCGCTGGCCATCTGCAGACACGCGAGTAATCACTAGCGCGACTGCATTAAATTTTTCGTAAATAGAGAATGACCCAAGCTATCCTAGCCAACCAAGAGTAATAGTTGTCACAAATATCATAATGAATCATGTAAAAAAAATCGCATGGACATTGGAACTTTGTTGCCTATGTCCACAAATTTTCAGTATGGGCCCACTGTGCGCTGGCTTGGCTCGGAAATGTTCAATTCAAACGGCATAAGTTACGCTAAGCTCATTGCTCTTTGCTCACGCAACACGCGCCACTAACGTTTGATTACAGTTTTTTAACCTGAGCTTTTAACATTGTAAACCTATTATGAAGCGTGTTTTAATGTTCGATTAGGTCATTCGGGATAGACGTTAAAATGTTTTTAAATACAATTTATTGGTAGATTTACTTACTTAGTTGGAACTTCTGTTAAGATAGGAAATACGCCGGTCGGTCTCAGGTAAGATAGACCTGTATCTATCTTACCAGTAATCGTCCAGGACACAATGCAGTGGGTCAAAATGCTAATGTCCCATGGCGTTTACAAAAAAATCGCAACAAGTCTTGAATCAAAAAAATTGGATTACCAATTTCCGTCGAAATACTACCTAGTTTTTACTGTAATTTGCCAACGAAGTGTCATACATTTATTTTGAGAAATATGCTTTGAAAGGACAAAGCAACTATAGTGTGCTAATTTTCCCAAGGTATGATTAGTTGTTTAGCAAACTTTTCAATGGATTCCGTCGTTCATAAGCTGTAAGAAAATATCAAGTCAAAGTGGTGATCGTTGTTAATCTCACAATTAGCAGTTCATAGGGAAGATGTCGACATGTTTTTTTTTATCGTGGTAAAATCATCCTCCCACCCAAGGCAGAGCGGGAGGGATTATCAGACTCGTACTGACTAAAATCCATGGTTTCCTTCAATATCTCTTTAAGTTCCGGGGTCACGGTAATTCGTAAGACCCGCGACCCTGGCAGGCTTTAGTCCTCTAGAGAGTAGAGTCCTCTAGAGTCCCCGTCATTTTGCTGACACTCTTTGTCAAAGTGTTTCGAAAATCTTTAAAGTTAAATTTGGTCCAAACTGAATTCTTTTGGAGTTTCTATAACTCCAAAAGAAGTCAGTTCGGACTGATTCTGCAACGACGTTTCGCCGACAAGACGATTGAGGCTAAAATTATTGATGGTAAGATCTAGAATCACCCATTTTAAGCAATGCACCGAATTGCCAATCTCCCTGTGATTAGGTAACCAATCTGTCCGTTGAATGAATTTTAGTGATGAATTTTCTATAACTTTCAATGCACTGCGTGAAAATTCTGTGCTCTATTATTGGAATTCATCATCATCATCAGCCTACAAATGTTCCCACTGCTGGGACACAGGCCTTCTCTCTGTGAAAGGAAGTGGGCTATATCCACCACGCGGGCCCAGTGCGGCTTGGTAGATGTCTCATGTCTTCGAATTTTTGTTCTAAGACTTGCCGGTTTCCTTACGATGTCTTCCTTCACCAATTTGAGTGGTGAAGAAATAAATTACATAAAGTAATGCGCCTGGCTGGGTTCGATCCAACGACCTACAACTCGTAAGTCGGGCCCGATACCACTGGGCTACCAGCGCTCTCAACTCACTCACTGCAGCTCTATTGAAAGAAAACCGACTGAGACTGCTATGATTTTAAACAAGACAAGAGAGAAACGGCGCTTCCTTCCTTGGAATTTACACGGTAGTTTAAGTACGGCAAACCTACTTAAAAGTTAAGAAATGCGACGGATGTAAGAAAGAGCGAATGTGGTAATTTATGATTTAATTTGGACTTAGTTTCGCTGACTTTTTTAGGGGAGTCTATGAAGACTCATTTTTCCACTCGGCAAAAACATATCCGTGATCAGGTTTCAACCCAGGTGAACAAAGTGGAATTAAAACTATGTTTATTCAGCTCATCCTTGTCGACAATGGGTTGAGTCCTTTCTACGTAAAGACGTCCATTTAATATACAGTTACTGACCGCGCATTAGAAAACAAAATTACCCAAGGCATGGACATTATTTAGAGGTATTAATCATTTGAATATTAGTTTTAAAGATAATTAAAAATTTATTGCCAGTCTGAACACAAAAAGTGGGCATAATTTTTGAACTGTAAAAATAGGTAAGGGAATTATTGTAAAGGGACCTGAGAATTACAAGAAAAAAAGGGATTGAAGACATTCTCAATCTAAGGGGCCGTTAACCTGTAGGACAATTATTATTATTAACCACAGTTAAATTTTTTATCATTGTTTCTGAAGACTCTGTGTATCCCCATGGTAAAAATGAGAAATATTATTGTTTTATTTTATAATATTGTATTACTGGGAACTGGGAAGACATAATCAAGTTCTTCCACTTCATAAATACAAATATGTAAAAACGAGCTCAGTTGATGATTTTATCATGCTAAAAAAAGGGGAAATGATTTACCTTTACCTAAACCTGAACCTTTTAAAATAATATTTCAAGTACGTAACTTAGAGCGCTCGTATGACGCTCCACGAGTGTATGTCTTTATTCGTAGCCGTACTGTACGAAAAAGGCGTAACTACATACTGTGGTTTTCAAAAATAAATCATAGGAAGAATGAGAATAAAGTTCAAGTTCGATTCGAATCTCATTTAAAACAAACGCATATAAGCCAAAAAACAAACAAAGTGAGATTGCAGTTAGTAGCTGAGAACTGTTTTACTATTTTTTTCATTAAAAATTAAGAAGTCTTCGGCGGTGTTCCTGTTTTAATTTTTTCATATAATTTAGTGATAGTTGTTTTCTGGATTTTTGAACACAGCGGTAAATTTGCATTTCATTTGAGTTTTTTAATAATGAACTCATGAAAAAATCGAACATACAGGCCATTTTTTTTAGCTTGGCAACATCATCAAATGAGTCCTCCCACCCAGGGCAGAGCTGGAGGGACTGTCAGACTTGTACTGAATAAAATCCACAGTGACCTTCAATAGCCCTTTACGTTCCGGGGTTACGGTAAATCATGAGTCCCGCGACCCCGGCAGGCTTTGGCCCTCTAAAGTCCCACATTATGCTGACGCTTCTTGAGACGCGCGTGGAACACAACGTGCCGTCGAACCGGGTATGATCCATGGTCGGACAGCGAGTAGCCCATTACTCGCCGTTCACATGCCCGCGCCTACGATGGCCGGAGATCATCTGCCGATGCCAATACAGGCCATACATTTTTTGTTAAAAGAAATCTGCTCGGCATTATCCAGGGAACTACGTTTGTATGTAAAAACAGCCTTACCACAACCCAAAATATATTACAGGAATTCATCCAGAGTCAATTCCGTGATGACTGGAGTTAATAAAAGATTAGTGTATGACTAGACGCCGTATCCACATTGTACTCGTACCTTTAGTAGAATATCCAGCGTCTCGTTTCATAGTTTAATGACGTAGATTATTCAGTTTGCTGATGTACCTAATTACACTGAATATAGACACCTTGTTAGCATAAACTTTGAATATTTAGAGAATAGGTACGCGTTCTTGCTGTATAAAGTGACGTCAGACGTTAGGGTTGAAACCTGAATACTTTCCATCGATAGGTAAAAAAATAAGGGCCACAAACCGGGCAGCAGAGATTCTATGATACTGTGTAATAAGTATTATGTTGATATTACTGTGGTTAAAAAAAAACATGATTTTAAATATAAAAATCCAATAGAATATAATATCCATTCATTGTTAAACAGTGCCAACTACCGCCTCGCCTAACGGTTACTTCAAGAGCCCGCTAGTGATTCTCTTTCAGACTCGTATCGTTCTCGTCTCAATCGTCGGAGAAAAAATGAAGAAAGCTATTTTTAAAATCTTAAAATTATGAAAAGTGATCTACGTACGAGTATTACTTACTAATTATGAACAATGATGAATGGTGCTATTAATGTTCGAATTTCAAACGCTAGTTATGTACCAAAGTAACCCAATATTCAGCGAGTTGTCGTGTAGCGCTAGCGTTACCATCGGGCAATATACCGACACCAACTCTGGAGCGAACTGGCTAGATAGACCGTCGCGTCGCATGCAAAATGTAATTTTCGTGGTTGCCTTCACAATGCATTTTGGTTCAGTTTCTGCCTTTGACAGCATGATGGCAAGGAATATCGATATTAATAGAATAATACCAAAAAGGGTTTGGGAAATTACTTCAAAACTAGTTAATAATTTTATTATGTTACTAGAAATGGAAAAACGGTTTGCTTTGACCTCTTGCTACAAATGCGCAATAACGCGATATTGTATTTATACTATATAAATATATCTGTACAGTCGTGTCTAAGCAGCGGAGCAGCAGCGACGTCCAATTGATAACATACGATAGAGTTTCTACAGTTGCTTGAAAGGCTCCTTGCAAATCTCATCTCTGTCAAAAGGCGACTTTAACGATGCAGGCGCTCGAGTACACGGAGCTTGGAGCTGAATTATATCAACAAACGGGCACTGTACGGTATTTTAACTTCAGCAAATAAGGAATTCGTTTTAGTTTACAAGTATGTTCTTTTATATGTACCTACAACTAAAGGATACTTAATTAATGTGCGTTTTTCAATTATTTAGAAGACTGAACTGTAATTACTATTTACAAACTGTAATCCTGATAACGTTTTGAAATACCATTTAAATCCCTGGTGCGTCTTATGTTATCAAGCTGACGATACTCGTACAACGACTATCCAAGTGAATGACCTTTCACAGTCACTTAACGGAACAGTGACTGACACAACTTCATCCCTATCCTGTATTTATATCATGTACGTATGTGTCCTCGTGTAAAATAACGTATAATCTCCTTTTTTACAATTATAAAAAGAAATTCACAATATATCACATTCCCAGCAGTGAACGAATAGGTAATTTGTTTACGACAAGACATCGAAAATGAATTGATAACGGTTTCCTAGGAATTAATTAATCACACTTCCAATTAAAATTGCAAATGAATGAAAATGAATAATTTATGAGCAGAAGGGAATTTTTAATAGACGTGAGTGAAAAGAATTTATTCAGAAACTCAATTACCATTCAGAGAGATTTCTTTAACACAGTATCTATATTTTTATTCTGAGTAGGTCATGGAATGCCTTGAAAATGTAATATCAGCAGTTGCCCGTGGCTTTTGTACTGTTTTCATTATTTTTACAAAGTTGGAAATCGGTAGCAAGAAGCAAGGAAATTAAATAAAGAAACCATAGACAAAGTTTTAAAGTTACTCTAAACTCTCTCGTTGTTTCGGAGATTCCGTTGTAATTTTGGAGCGGTTAGTTTGTTCTTCCCGTGTCCATTTCTTTATTTTTACCGAGAACCTGAACTTTTTAAACTTTTTCAAAGCATATCCGCATTTTGCGGCAATGCAGATGGTCCGGGGATTTTTTTTTTTTTTTTTATCGTGGTAAAATCATCAAATGAGTCCTCCCACCCAGGGCAGGGCGGGAGGGACTGTCAGACTTGTACTGACTAAAATCCACGGTGTCCTTCACTAGCCCTTTACGTACCGGGGTCACGGTAATCCCTTGGTCCCGCGACCCCGGCAGGCTTTGGCCCTCTACAGGCCCCGTCACTATGCTGACACTCTTTGAGGCGCGCGTGGAACACAACGCGCCGTCGACCCGGGCATGGTCCATGGTCGGACAGCGAGTCGCCCATTACTCGCTGCCCGCATGCCCGCGCCTACGGTGGCCGGAGATCGTCTCGCGACGTCCGACGCCGTGGGCGTCTACCACTGCGGCTGGGGTGGAGGGAGGACGCTGTCCTCTCCCTCAGGCGGCCCGCCTCCTCCTTCACGAGCATGACTGCTTCGCAGAAGGAGGCGACCGCCTCCCACTCCGTCTCGCCCCGCAGCATGGCCTCGACCAATGCCGGGCGCGAGAGGTCTCCGCCTATCGCCGTCGTGAGGACACGTCGGTGCTCTGCCCAAGCGGGGCAGTCCTGCACCGTATGCTCCACCGTGTCCTCCGGACGATCCTCGCAGTGGTGACACCCAGGCGTTTCTTCCCTCCCTATCAGACACAGGAACCTCCCGAAACTTCCGTGTCCGGTGAGGACCTGCGTCATGCGGTAGGTCAGGACGCCGTGACGCCTATCCAGCCACTCCTCAAAGAGGGGTCTTATCGCCGCGATTGCGGCGTGCCCGATGGTCCGGGGATACCGGATATATGAATTTCGGTGAAACGACTGTCGCAACCCAGGTTTGGACACACCAGTTTTAATTACGTACTGCCCTGATATTTAGATCGATTTCTAGTTTTAATAAATATTTCTTGAAACTTGTTAATTACTTGATAATTTTCGTCTGGGTATTAAACTCGTCAAATCTGTACTTTGGCAGACTTTAGAAATTAATCGTTTAGGGAATAGCCTGTGTACATTAATTAAAAGAAGACTTATAGTCCAGTCAATGGGGACAGAAAGAGACTTTACCTTGCATTAGGTGGCGTAGTTTTTTTTTTAATTTGTATTGCTTAATTATATGCTCCTCATGAAAACTGTAAGTTTTCAACCTCGAGGAGTGTCTGCATTAGCCGCCATCTTGGATGGACTTTATGACAAAAATGTCGCGTAGTACAAAATTACCGTTTATCGTAATGTTAATTTTTTTAACCGGCTTTCAAAACAAGGAAATCCGCTTATTGATGCCTACTTTTGTATATGAAAAATCTTTGAAAGTCAACAACAACTTTTTTCTAGCCCAAAACCATATCACCATTTTAATTGCTTGTTAAAGTTGCATGTATGAAGCTTTTGTTAAGGATTAGGCCGTACTTACATGCCACCTACTGCAGTTATAAGCCCCGTACCCACACACGACACGGCCAGCCTTTCCTATGTACGTATAATCACAGCTCATACGCTGTAATTAGTAGTCAAAATCCCGATAAGCCGCCCTGAGTGCACGGAACCATTATAATAGCATGTATAACAGTATGTGATCACTGCAGTTGATCTAAATCCTTTTTGGCAAGTTTTCAACTTTTCAACTAGGTATAAACTTAGTTTAATTAATATAAAACAAAATCCTGAAAACTTTATTCAGGCACGTCCCTATCGCGGCGGTAAGACCCCTCTTTGAGGAGTGGCTGGCGACAGCGTTTTCACCTTCCGCCTGACGCAGATCCTAACCGGACACGGATGTTTCGGGAGGTTCCTGTGTCGGACTCGGCGGGAAAAAACGCCTGTCACCGTTGTGTGAATTCCGTAGGACAAGGTGGAGCATACGATGGAGATCTGCCTCGCTTGGTCAAGCACCGCCGTGTCTTCACGGAGGCGATGGGTGGCGGCGACCTCTCGCGCCCCTCATTCAACCTCACAAGCCAGCCGCTGCTGGAGACACTCAAGGCAATGGTCGTCGCAAGGCGACAGGGCGGTTTGAACATAAAAAACGCTCTCCTGTAAACCTCGGTTTTTTTCATATCTTTTTATATGTGGGCGCCGTCGTTTTGTAACGTGTACCTATTACTATTTTCACTTTGAAGTCCGCTATTTATCCAAAGGAAGACTTCAGTTTTCAGTCTAATACGTCAGTTGCTCTGATAGTTTACGTTAAGCGAGCCAAACAAAAGATTTTGGTTCGGAGTTAGTGCTAAAGAAAATTGATGAAAATAATTATGATGGATACTTTGTTAGATTACCGCGCAATTTAATTTTGAAAAAAAAATGTTTTTGTCTCGTGTAAAAACACCGAAACCTGTCAAGCTGGGTCGCTGACCGTCTTTAAAGGGCACCTGGGGACCGTGGATCGCTAAGGCCAACCGAAGGATCAGGGTGGATTTTTAGTCTGTCAGTCCCTTTATCTGGTCCACCCAGGCCAGAAGGACTGAATTCATGACCATAAAACCTTAAAAAAAAGCTTGCTTTCATTTTTTTTTCCTAACCTCTAATTTCATCCGGGATTGTGGGACACGCAAATTACCGTGTCCCCGGTACGTAAAGGGCTATTGAAGGACACCGTGGATTTTAGTCAGTACGAGTCTGACAGGCCCTCCCGCTCTGCCCTGCGAGGTCTCATTTGATGATTTTACAACGAAAAAAAAAAGATTTAATTTCATATTTTCAAGAAACGTAAGATACACTTTACCAATGTGAAACAGACTGATACAAAGTAAATAGAGGCTGTAAGCGTACCATTACACGATACTGCGGAGTTTGCCATTATCTCTTTAAATTGTTTAGGCTTAGATTTTTTTTATATTTAGATTTATCCAGACGGATACATATTCAAAGCCACACTTTATCACCATAACTTTTGAATTACGCAGCACAGCCCAGTTCGGAAACAACTTGTTATCAATTCTATACTCATATTATAAAGCTGAATGAAGAGCTTGTTTGTATGGTTGAACGCGCTAATCTCAGGAACTACTGGTTCGAATTGAAGAATTTTTTCGTTGGATAGTCTTTTTATCGAGGAATGCCATATAAAATGATTACGGCAGATGGAGCCGAATTGATTGTCGAATTCTAAATTAAGGCGAGCGAAGCTGCAGGCAAAAGCTATTGTTGAATAAATATCTTGTGAAAGGTTCAGTAAACAAATAGAAACTGAATTGCACTTGAATCCACGAGGCAAAAGCAATCTCTTCTGCGATGCGGATACGGTGCTGAAATAAACTCCAATATGTGTTCGTCTGCTTATGTAAACAGAATCTAGACTGTCTCTCGATACACACAAACATTAGAGGAGACTAGCTCGGACAAGCTACCTAGTTTTTTTTTTCAATTAGTTGTTCCGGGTCTGGGGGTTGTGTGAGTTTCAATTTTTGTAAACGCACCCACGATAAAGGAGAAATTACCTAGTAAAGCACCTTTTTTTATTAAGTATTCATATATTTGTTTCACGTTGAGGATAGATAGAATATCGTTCGCGGCAGACCACGAAGGAGATGGGGGTACGATCTGGAAAGGTTCCAACTGGAAGAACAACGCGAGGGTTAAAATGTAAGGAATAGAGGGAGGCTTTTGCCTAAGGGTGGGGCGGAATAGACTAACAAAAAATGGACTTTATTTTGAACATCACGGGCATGGCTAAAGGAAAACACTGCGTGGAAAACTGTATCAGTAATAAAAAAATATCTAATCCTGAGCTGAAAAGAAGCTTTGTGCTGCAGTGAACCAGAAAATTAATAAAACATACACCGTGACTTTTTAGTCGTCTTACAACGGCAGCCCAGTTCATGTATCCAATGACTAGTAAACGTTCATAATAAAAAAAAATTGTATTTTTGAGAATTGAATAATTTAGAAACAAAAATATTATTCATTATTATGACGCAAGGCGTAGTTGGAAACACCCTTGTCTCATAGAAAATGTAGAGGAATTGATCTGCTCGACTCGTGCGCTGGGTAGGTAAACTCTACAGTTTGATATATAAACATCGTGACAGGATGTTAAATATTTATAATGTACCTATTTATTAATGATAAAAATTATAATTAATGATAAAAAAATAATAATCGCGCCAAGAGATAGTTTATGTCGTATACATTGAGTGGACGGCTTTTGTAAGACGACTAAAAAGTCACGGTGTATAATATGTATTTGAGGAAGTAACTAACTACTTTTCTACCGTTCCCATGCCGATCGGTTCAAAAAAAAACCCTTAAGTCAACAATTTTACTTACAGGCACAAACTTGCGCTGCTGGACTCAATATTACCTGGGAACAAAATTATAATAATTAATTAAAAGCCACGAACTGTTGCAATTCCCTTTCTAAACTTTAATATGGCGTACAATATTGAATTTGAAGATCTATTGTATAATATACAATAGATCTTCAAATTCATTATGCATAAATAGCTGCTTATCTGTAACGGATTGATAAAATTGAAGAAAAAAATCGAGAGAGCATCGAGTAAAGATCTAAATAACATTAAATCATTTAATAATATTAAAAGGCCCAGAAAAACCAAAGCAAAGGATATCATTTTTCTGGGCCTTTTCTGAAAGCCGGCCAAAGGCAAAAAATGGTACCTATGGCTAGTACTAGTAATTTGGAGCAGTAGTTACTATGGCACAAAAGTTGTAGGATTGCTCACGGCCGTCATTTCCATAGATTTGTTGATTTCTGAAGTGCTGAGAATCACTCAATAATTATATCAGTGTTGCTAGAACTAACGATCTCAAGCAATTAAACGTACCATATAACATCACGGCTGTAATCCAAAGGAAAAAGGGTTAGGCAGAAGTGTACCTATCTGATTGAAATATCTTTATTTTTTTTTATAAAAAGTAAAAACATAAAAATCTTCCACCAGCATGTCAGGAGTGTTGAGAGAGGAACCGCGACCAGAACTACTGCTTTCTGAATCAGCCCCTTTCTTTGGGTAATTAAATCAGCAAATGAGTCCTCTTTCCTGGGTTGAGCTGAAGAGACTGTTAGACTCTTGCTGGCTAAAAGTCCAACCTGTTCATTCGGTTGCCCTTTGCGTTCCTACTAAGATAGTAAGGCGATCCGGTATATTTTATATGTTGATTTATTGTCAACAAGACTCTACTGGGACTCGTCCTCGACAGTCCGTGGAACTTAAAAGAGCATTTCCGTCATTCTGCCCCTAAACTGGATCGAGCATTCGGGGTTGCTTCAAGGGCTTAGGGGAAACTCGCCTCTGGTGCGCCCCAGTTTACTCCGTATAAACTAATAATAGCAAAAAGTTCTAGCAGGGTTTTAGTAAGGTCTAAAGTTCTTATTTATCTAATTTATTTGTAACTAATTAATTAAGGATTACATTCTAATAATAGTGAACATAACACAAACCTTTTGCTAATTGGTGGTCCTAAACCCGTGAAAATAAGAAGGGAAAATTTCCAACTTTGTTTATTATTGTGATAACAACCAATTAAAGCGGCGCGTGGGGCGAGGCGGTCCGCGCTGTTGCTTAGCGCGAACGCACCGCGCGGCGGTGTCCAGAATCATCAAGTTTTTATAGATAACTTTATATCTGATATCTCAATATTTTTGTATATAGTGATACAAAAAGAAAAAACTTTATGTGCTATAGTAACTATAGCTGGTCGCGGCACCAAAGGATTACCGTGACCCCGGTACGTAAAGGGCTAGTGAAGGACACCGTGGATTTTAGTCAGTACAAGTCTGACAGTCCCTCCCGCCCTGCTCTGGGTGGGAGGACTCATTAGATGATGTTACCACGCAAAAAAAAAAAGTAGTAACTATAGCTCCAAATAACTAATACTACCCATACGTACTACTTTTTTCAGAAGAGGCCCAAAATGTAAGGAGCGTGTTTGTTCTCCTTTCAAATCAATCGAATCTGAAAGTAATGGAAGAACTTTTTGTCAATGTAGCTTGGAATCATCTCTATTCAGACATAAAAACCGCATCAGAATGTGTCCATTTACTTAAGAACTACGATGGGACAGACAGACACAGTTAAATACTTCAAACTTATAAAGTAACAATTTCATAACACGTATAAAAAACCACAAGTATTCAATATTTGGACTTCACTGTTATTACATCCGTGACCTCCGTGATCCGTTCTGTTCTTCATCATCAAAACATCGTTTTGAGTGCGGTACATCGAATGTAAACTGAAATTATTGGTTCCAGAAAAACAGTGATTAAATTAGTCATTTTTAGTAATGCCGCTCAACAGCAGTGTCACTTTATATGTTCAGAATGCTATATGATGGAGCCTTTCACGCCCTGCATATTTACCTTTTATCTCATTTTAATAGAACTTTTATAACAACTTTTGTTTTTTATATTCTATGTATTACAAAAAGGAACACGTTTACAACAAAAATGTCTTAAAAATTAAAAGAGAGCACAGTCGCACATTTGCCTGAACTAGGATAAATCTGTGTCTCAGGCTAGACAGTACATAAATAATTCTTATTATACTTTTAAATTAATTACCAATCTAAAGTACTTCAATTAAAACTTACGTAGCTTGAAAGTAAAAACAACGTTGTTGCAAATTATTTGCTGATTAAATGTTTATTATCTATTTGTATGTGCATTACGCAATTCTGCGCAGAAATATAATTACTTACAGTTTGTTTACAATTAAAATGATTAAACCAAAAGATACTTAGTTTTCTATTAAGGCCTATGTTATTATACATTCTAAATCCAATTAAAACAATCAATTCCGTCTAATCTACTCGTATAAACTAATATGTCACACTCTTAGGCGCCTTCGTAGTCTACCAAGTATTGTTTTAATCTTAAGGAAAGTTAAAAAAATGTACCTAATATAAAATACTGAAAAGAAAATATTGAAGTCTTTTAGTTGTAGTTCTAAACAAAATGGGTATTGTTTTTATTTCACATGTTGAAACCCAGACAGGCGCATTACTTGGTGTGTTTTGTCATTACATGAAAATCAGTGGGAAAGCTTCTTTGATTTGTTCGTGCGGTATGCGCTAAGCGACTGTTCATCAACCCAACAATTTAAGCGCAATGTAAAGCGGTGGACTGCTTACAAGAAAGCTCACACAACACCATCTCAATGTTGAATACGTAGCTATGCATGGCGGGGTTCGAACGCTGACAAGTAGTTGCACCAATCTGTTAAGACCGCTTATAGTAATTACACACATGGCCAACTATTTGGTCAACGTTGGCCGTGGGGCGCCGGCTTAGAATTGCGTTCCCCCAAATCATCCCGTGGGTGTCGTAAGAGGCGACTAAGGGACAAACCGGAGGTCGGGCAGCAGCGTCCTCCGTGTACTGCACATCCTCACTGCGATCGCCAACCCGCCTGCCTAGCGTGGCGATTTAAGGCATTACCCCCTAATGAAAAGCACAGAAACCAGGCCCCCAGTCCCCGGCAGCTCCGCTATCCCTGGCGCGGGTAGCAGTCAAGGTAACGGCGGAGCAGGGGGTGCGAAGAATCTCCGGAAGAGATCCGGCTACCCACCCCGACGACGACTGGCCCTGGTAACACACAACATACGCACAATGAGGACTGACGAAAAGATCTGCGAGCTGGAAGAGGAGCTGAGCAAATTACACTGGGACATTATAGGGTTATGCGAAGTCCGTAGAGAGGGGGAGGACACCGTAACCCTGAAGTCTGGTAATTTGCTCTACTACCGGGAGGGCGACCAACAGTCCCAAGGTGGTGTCGGGTTTCTCGTTCACAAGTCCCTCGTAAACAACATAATAACCATCGACAGTGTGTCGAGCAGGGTGGTATACCTAATACTCAGAATATCCAAAAGATATTCGCTGAAGGTCATTCAGGTATACGCACCGACCTCGTCTCACTCCGATGATGAAGTGGAGACTATGTATGAGGACGTAAGTAGGGCCATACATAGTTCCAAAACCCACTTTACTGTTGTTATGGGGGACTTTAACGCAAAGTTGGGCAAGAAAAGCGGTGATGAGTTGAGAGTGGGGCAATTTGGATATGGGCAACGGAACCCTAGGGGGCAGAGGCTGGCCGACTTTCTGGAGAAAGAGGAACTCTTCATAATGAACTCTTTCTTCCAGAAGCCGCCTCACAGGAAATGGACCTGGTTGAGCCCCGATGGTTTCACGAGAAACGAGATAGACTTCTTCATGACCGACAAGAAACGGATATTCAGTGATGTCTCTGTGATCAACAGGGTAAAAACCGGTAGCGATCACCGAATCGTAAGAGGCTCACTGAATATCAATGTTAAACTTGAAAGGTCCAGCTTGATGAAGTCTACGCTCCGACCTACTCGGTCCCACATTCAAAACCCCGAAAGCTTTCAACTCGAGCTCTCTAATCGCTTTGCTTGCCTTGAGAACTTAGTTTCAGTGGACGAGATCAACGACGGGCTAGTGGAAACTGTCCGCACGGTAGGGTCTAAGTTTTTTAGACCCTGCCGTAAAGATAGACCTCAGAAATTGACCGAGCAAACCTTAAACCTCATGGCTGAACGACGTTTGCTACAGTTGCAGTCTTCCGATGACGCGAAGTCATATAGGCAGCTCAATAGACGTATATCTAAGTCCTTGCGACACGATCTGCGTCTCTTTAATACGAATCGTGTTAAAGAGACCATACAGCGAAACCAAGGCTCCAAAGTGTTCGCAAAGGACAAGTCTATTGGGCAAAGCCAGATGACAAAGCTGAAACGGGAGGATGGCAGCATAGCGTCGACCAAAGCAGAGGTTTTAGGCGAGATCGAGAGGTTCTATGGCCAGCTATACACTTCGGTCGCAAAGCCCGTTGACAGCTTGGTAGGAGATCCAAGAGCCAAGCTGTCCCGACATTATACCGAAGATATCCCGGACATCAGTCTGTACGAGATTAGGATGGCCCTGAAGCAGCTTAAGAACAACAAGGCGCCGGGCGAGGACGGAATCACGTCAGAGCTTCTGAGAGCGGGTGGAACACCGGTACTTAAAGTCCTCCAGAAGCTCTTTAATTCCGTCCTGTCCGAGGGCAAAACGCCTGAAACGTGGAGCAGGGGTGAGGTGGTGCTGTTCTTCAAAAAAGGTGATAACAGCCTATTGAAGAACTACAGACCCATCACGCTTCTGAGTCATGTTTATAAGCTGTTTTCAAGGGTTATCACGAACCGTCTCGAACACAGACTTGATGACTTCCAGCCTCCCGAACAAGCCGGTTTCCGAAAAGGCTATAGTACCATAGACCACATCCATACGCTGCGGCAAGTTATACAGAAGACCGAAGAGTATAACTTGCCATTATGCTTAGCGTTTGTGGACTATGAGAAAGCCTTCGATTCGGTGGAAACATGGGCTGTGCTTGAGTCACTCCAGCGATGCCGTATTGACTATCGGTACATCGAGGTATTGAAGTGTTTGTATAATAACGCCACCATGTCGGTCCGAGTACAGGAGCATAGCACGAAGGCGATTTCATTGAGAAGAGGCGTAAGACAGGGGGACGTTATCTCCCCGAAACTGTTTACTGCCGCAATGGAAGACGCCTTCAAGCTCCTGGAATGGCAAGGACTTGGCATCAACATCAACGGCGAATACATCACTCACCTTCGGTTTGCCGACGACATCGTGGTCATGGCAAAGTCGATGGAGGAACTCAGCATGATGCTCGATGGCCTCGACCGAGTTTCACAACGGGTGGGCTTGAAAATGAACATGGACAAGACGAAAATTATGTCAAATGCCAATGTTGTGCCCACCCCAGTCTCTGTTGGAAACTCGGTACTCGAAGTTGTTGACTCATATATCTACTTAGGACAAGTAGTCCAATTAGGTAGGTCCAACTTCGAGAGGTCAACCGCCGAATCCAACTCGGTTGGGCAGCGTTCGGGAAACTACGCAATGTCTTTTCGTCCGACATACCTCAGTGCCTCAAGACGAAAGTCTTTAACCAATGTGTGTTACCAGTGATGACGTACGGCACCGAAACGTGGTCTTTCACTATCGGCCTCATCTCAAAGCTCAAAGTCGCTCAACGAGCTATGGAGAGAGCTATGCTTGGTGTTTCTCTACGTGATCGAATCCGAAATGAGGAGATCCGTAGACGAACTAAAGTCACCGACATAGCCCACCGGATTAGCAAGCTGAAGTGGCAATGGGCAGGCCATATTGCTCGCAGAGCAGATGGCCGATGGGGTCGAAAAGTACTAGAGTGGAGACCAAGGACTAGCAAGCGCAGCGTAGGACGTCCACCAACAAGGTGGACAGACGACCTTATAAAGGTCGCCGGAAGACGCTGGATGCAGGTCGCTTCCAACCGGTATATGTGGAGATCTAAAGGGGAGGCCTATGTTCAGCAGTGGACGTCCTATGGCTGAGATGATGATGATGATGATGCTATACACATAAGATTTCGAATTGACTGAGATAAAAAGTTTTTAACCCTCGGCAAGGCCAAATCAAATTATTTCCTCGTCAAAACCCATTTTGTGTTAATCGAATTAGACGCTAGTTCACGACTGGATTTCACTCAGCCCGCAGGGCGCATACATGGAAATGCTTTTTGATGAAAGCGCATCTAGTCCCGGTTTATCTTCGGGCAGTGCTCGGTTGTGTTAACCCGGATACACACAAGCTTGTCTATGATCATAATAATGTAAATCTTAGTACGCTTGTACACAAGGCCGGACATACGTACGGCGTATGCCAACAAAATGGCAAATTTTCGGCAAGCGTTACTCACTCATCTAAAGAGAGACAGCGGAAAATAGTGTGCGCTGTTCCGAATTTCAAGATTGCATCAAAAATGTTCAGCCGTCATTTTATTCATTTAAACAGTTAACGACACACACTCGATGAGAATGCGGCCCAGTCCTACAACGTCCTATACCGGCTTCTGCAATGCTGTGCGCAGTTGGAATATACCATCGCTCCGAGAAATCAAGCGCATGCGTCTTATCATAGATCTAGAAATATAAAACTTTATGAAATTAATAAAACATGCTGTTGATACATGGACGTTGATAGGTATAGCAATTGATTTGATTGAATTGATCATGCACACATAAATAAATCTACAATTGAACCGAGGCAATACAACTAGCCTGAATGGGGCGCACCGTTGCGGCAGACCGTAAAGTCATGCGGCCAATCGCGACGCGCCGCATTGCGTCTAGCCGGTAGAGCGTCGAAGGCCTTTGAGCGTCTGCGCAAAACGTAGCATCAACGCGGTGCTACACAGTACTATGCCATGCTACACGGAATCGTAGCTGTGCTACGCGACCTCATAGCATTGGTAAGAAGTACGTTCGTTGCGCAGATACTTACAACTCACAAGCAAAAGCAGGCAAACAAAAAGTTCGCCTACTCGTAGGACTGAAACGAAAAAAATAATTAGAAAAAAAAGCGTAAAACGTTTCTCTACAAAAATCAACCCTTTGAGCTCATTACGTATTCAACCAATTTTTGCTCTCTGACGGTCATGCGATACCGTCTTGAAATACAAATTAGTCTACCATGAATCATTTTACGCTTCCATTTTAAACCCCATTTCAACACTTTATCAAGTTTGTTTTGCCTATTTATGGTGCCGTTAGTTTGCTTTCAATTAACTCAACGTTGATTTTCTTTCTTTATTTTACTTCAAACCTGGAAAGCTTTTTACTTTCCTCTGGCGTTTTAAGCTCTATACTATTTACTTTCTTAGCTAACTTAATGTTTCAATACCTTAAGCACGTTATAAATATACCCACTGAACCCAATCCTCTGAAATATTGAATGCGTGAGGCGCGGTCGGCTCAAGACGCTTCGTAAAGTCTAGAAATACGTTTTATAACATTATTTACGAACACGTGCACAATCTTCTGAAAACTCAACGAAATGTAAAAAAAAAGACGGGTTGCACTCTGGGAGTGCCGGCAGAAGTGAAAACTTGAATGGTAATTGTTGGAAATATCTTGTGAACAGATTTTAGTAAAACTCGCAAAAATGGTTGACTTTTTATTTCAATAATGTTCCAATGTGACGTACATCTTTTATAAACAATGTTACCTAGCAACGAATGTATCCAGCATACAAACTTCTTTAAAAGTAATAAAGTCACACGAACATTCACGCAAGCGCCCTGCGCCGTCCTACGCTTTTTCGGTCAGGGTCACGTGTCCTGACGCGAGTTTAAGATTTTATACCCATTACAGAAAAGTGCTCAACGCCGCTAAAGAAGTTTTCACTTCAAAAAACCTTATTCATCAAGTGCTGCAAGCGCGACGATACGTCTCATCAATCATTACGGAGCTTCGACTACGGGGTACGTTGTCACATAAAGCCCATCATCTAAACGGAGAAATTTTAGTAAGCACTTAGATTTCAATCTTCTGAAATGGTGCCATTTATCAATCTTTAATTATATTAATATTTTCTACAAGCATCAGTTTTGTGACGTAGGCAATAAACGTGTAAATAAGCCACAGTTGACCCACTCGTTAGTGTGTTTAATGTACGGCGTGGGATAGCTTCGGCGACCCTCGTGGGGACCGGCGGGGTTCTCGACACAACAGCAAACGCGTCATCCTCCCCGCCCGCCCACTGGCAGGCCACTCGTCCTTACTTGCTCCCACTCGCCCCCGATGACCCCCGCCACGTTAAATTTTCCATTCAAAATACCAACTAGTAGAGACAGCGAACACGTAATAGTGCAATGAAATGAGATATCACGTGTAGATAGCGATGGTCGATTTATTTTACATTAATTCAATGTTTGGTTTTTATCAACTTGAATATTAATCGTATAATTTGATTTCAGTTTATTAGCTGAAACGTCTTCATTACAGTAATTTCATAGTTGAAGATTGTTAGAGGATGTCGTCACTTCGTCTCATTCTGACCAAATTTTTTATTGTGTTTATAAATAAAAAATTGCCTTTATTTCCCACTTTTTGTTTTACATATGCATTCATATCATTGTTTTAAATATATTTCAATGGAAAGTACGAAATAAATATGCATAACATGAATTTTATGGACATACAAATGTAACTCGTAGCACCCGTCACAAATTGCGGTCCCGCCCGTCACAGAATAAATTTTATTTTTTTAGATTCTGATTGTTATAAAAATACCACTGAAGTTCATAATCGTATTAAGGCGATCTAGAAGCGTTAATAAACAAAAATTCTCTTCACAAAATGTTTCTAGTTTGTCTTAATTTTAATGGTAACTTATTTTTTACCCACACGTCACTTTTTAAAAATGGAATTTTTTAGCATACTGTAATTGATGTTTTATTATTATTTTGTAAGTTTTGTGTTCTTAAATTACCTGGTTACTTATGTTATTTTTTTGAATGTTCATTTTGTGAATAATACAGGATTTATAACTCCTTTTAGAAGCAAGAATTAGTCAAGATGTACCACCCGTCACTTTGGAAGCCCCTGTAGCCAGGTAAAATAGTAGGTACAATTAAAAAAGCATTTAGCAACCAAAGTCGAAAAATGTAAGGCCAGTACGTATCGAATCAAACGAGCTCCAGAAACTTTCAACAGAGCAGTGAAGAAATGTGTCATAAAAAAAAACTTAAAAAAATAACCGACTTCATAAACCACCACAAAAAAGTGTAAAATAACTTTTCTTCTTAGTCAGTGGCTTTATTTTTTAAATAATATTATTTGTGCCACCGACTTCCGAAAGTTTAACATTAATTTACACTTTTTGTGGTGGTTTTTGAAGTAGTTAATTTATTTTTAAGATTGTTATGTGAGCCCTTTTTAATTCAAATATTCAACCAATTTTTTTTTACATGTGCGCTTGAATTTAGCAATCCGTAGCACCAGTAATAACATCGTCCGTGTACGCAATAAGCATAATATGCTCATAAAACAACACTCACAACTACTGAATCAAATTGAATGAAATTGTCATGTGACCAAATGGTAGGTATACTACATCACAAAAAACTAATCACCCAAATCGGACAAAAAACCCCTGAGTAATCGGTATACATACTACTCCTCCTTTTTTGAAGTCGGTTAATGATGCAGTCTTAAATTAATACCAACATCAGTAGAAGTATTACACGAACTAAATTTCAGGAGCGTTAACGAACAAACTAACTACTAAGTCACTCTAAACTATTAAATTTCTAATCGAATATTAGAACACGGTTGGAAAGCACTCTTGGAAACCGTAAACTTGGAAATTAATCGACTCATCAAAATTCTATTATAAGTTTAAGCCTTGACTCGGTTTCCAGCTTACATTCAGTAGCTCTCACTGAGATCGAAGAGCAATTTCCGTCGAATAAGTCCCGCATTATGTGTGGTTCGATAGACACGAAGGCAAAATTACAGTTCGCTGAAAAAATCTAGATCAATAGTGTTAAAACATTACAGACGGATATATGTAAAAGTACAATAAAAACGTATATCATTTTATTATTCCAATATGTCCGCCTTTACGACATGATGATTAAAAGTACCAGGGATGTGACGTATGAAAGACAGCTTGCAGGGAAAATAAAACACCATGCGGCGGGTTTGCCTATAATTGTTACAGTCAAGTAATAAATTTAGTTATTATACATAATAACTACTCCATTTTGTGAAAGTGATAAATGATACAGAATTCATCACATTAACTAGTTATTATGTACAACATCACTTAGTTACAGTGATAACTGACCTAGAATTAATTATATCAACTAGTTATTTGATATTATAATATCTTGGGTAAAGTAATATTAGAACAAGTTTTTTTTTTAGTGTGCTAAAATCATCATATGAGTCCTCCCACCCAGGGCAGGGCGGGAAGGACTGTCAGACTTGTACTGACTCAAATCCACGGTGTCCTTCAATAGCCCTTTACGTACCGGGGTCACGGTAATTCGTTAGTCCCGCGACCCCGGTAATAGGTGAAGATTAAAACTAGGTATATGTAGCAATATTATGTTATTTCCTTATGTGAAACATCTTTGTACCTCAAGTAAAGTGAGGTTAGGGCAGAAAGATCGGAGACCTCGCGCACCCGGCATTGGTCGAGGCCATGCTTCTCAACATCCTTAAAACTAAACTATCCGTTTCGGGGTGCCCCAAGCTCCATCGGTTTCACGGTTGGGTAAACCACGAATTCAAAAATATTTGAGTTATTATGCAGACTTTACCCTAGTAACGTCAGCTAGTCGAACCGTATTTATTACTTTAACTAACATCGACCAGCTGTTATGAATAATAACTAGTCAAAGTGAATAATTTATCACTTTCACTAGTCAGTTTAGTGATTATACATAATTACTAGCTCTTGTTTGAAGTAGAATCCAGCTAGCTTTTGAACTGGGAGTACACTTATCTAGTAAAATATTTTGAACAGACACCCCACCAGTAGGGTGAGATAAGTAGACCGCAGCGGTGGAAACACATGCCACGCTAACTTTGAGCTACTTTAACTTTTACAATGGAATGGTAGATTCAGAGTTATGTTTGAATGCCGCCAACTAAAGTGTATTTCCAGCAACCAGTGATTTATATGTTTATTTTAAGTTTGTAGGAGCGCTTCCGCGAAGGTTCAAATGCGACAACCGTTTGACTATTCCGAATGTAAATTCACACAAATTCTCTTGTTCCAACTAAAAAGGTCATAATAAAATAACTTTTGAAAAATGAAACCGACTTAATAAACTACCTATTCTCTGCTTATTACTGTTATGAATGTTTCGACCATTGAGCTAGTACCTTAGTACACACGCCAGCACATCAACCTACCGCAATCTGGCACTTTAATAGATTTTCAACCTTGTCACAATAGTGGAAGGTAAATGTTCTAGACTGTGATTTTCTCTAAAGCCATAATTAATAGACTGCATGCGGGAGTCGTATCATATAAAGATTCGTGGAAGTCAGCTGCGGTTCCGTTGGTAGGATAAGCAGCGATAGCCGTTGAAACACGTAGACTTTCGTTACGTTTCTCCCAATTGAAATCTGGTTTATATTGAAGCTCGTGTAGTCTGCTAATTATAGCTTGAGAGGAAATTGGTCACGTAAATCTGTCATTGGCTCCCGCACTATTTGTTAAAAAAATTGACAGATTCGGGTAAGTTGATCTGCCAGCGTATGTACATTATAGTTCAATGGTATCGACTGATGTTATCACAGTCTTGTATTAAATGGAAAATACTGGAACAGATATAATTCAAACCCAATAAAAACTGGTTTTAGGTTTAACCCTAGTACCCTACCTATTAAAAAACCCGACTACGAAAAAATCGCGCACTGTAAAGTATAAAACAAGAACAATCCGTGCTACAGAAATTTTTAAGTAATAGCCATGGTCGTATGCCACCTGAGCAATTAAGATTGTGTCAAACAACCGCAGGTGGCATACGGACTCGGCTATTTTTCGGTTACGAGTTTTCAACCCCTAGAGGGCGCCCTATTTGATTTGGTGATATGTCACCTACTCTATAACCAGCGGACAACTGAGGCGCTTCTAACGACACCTCATTTGTCATGTAATGTTAAGGAGTTTAGAAGTTATGAGCGGACAAACAAACATACATACATATATACATATCGGTCAAAATCATAACCGTCCTTTTGGCTTTGCCGCAATCGGGTAAAAACAGGTAATCTTCAGTGTATTTTGCTTTTGCGAGCGAGCGATACCTATAGATACCTATTCTTTTTAGCTGTTCTATTCACAAAGCGCTACGCTATATGTTAATAATAGCACTCCGCCCGCAACTTCGTCTGCGCATGTTTCTAACTTCGAACTCAGTGAATTTAAATGCTCGGCCACCCTCCGTAGAAGACAATTTTAGAAAAATTTTAAATGTATCCATATAACACTGTAGCATTAAAGAAATCGTTCACATTGAAGAAACTTTGTAAGATTGAATTTCGCAATATCTACCATTGTGAGTTTATTTTATTGTAGGTTTTCAAAATTAAGCACAAAACCCCATGTACAACAACCCTTTCAAAAGAAAATAAATTTTAATGACCCTTATTAATTACCAAAAAGAAACAGTTTTGGTTTGGCTTCAAGATTCTAACTAAATAAAACGAATAAAATATTACAAACAAACTGATTTACCGATTTTCAGCCCGCTAGGGTTGATTTTTTAAATATCCTTTATTTGATTGAGAGACTATTTATGCCAAGTGATGAGTTTATGTTTTATGAGTTTATCAAAGTGAACGGCCTTCGCTTAAAACTTAATCACCCCTTTTCGCCAACTTAGGGAGGTGATTTTCGAAAAATCCTAAGACACGTGTTTGATTATTTTTAATCTTATTTCTAATGACTGAGTTTTAATATCATCGGTTAGCACGTTATGATTTCCCACACAAACTTTAACATCGTCTAGATTACCAATGGAGGGTAATTCTTTTTATTAATCTTTTTATTTAAATACTAGCTTCCGCCCGCGACTCCGTCCGCGCGGATGTCGGTCTTCGCGTGGATGGTTTATTTCCCCATTTTGAGTAACTCTTACAATGACATCTTATAAATATTACGGCGCTGAATCCACAACGGGTAATGCAACGTGTGTTCGCGGTTCTACAGAACAACATCTATGAATAAAACTGAAAAATAAGATTTATTTTCTACGTATTTTTCCAGGATAAAAAGTATCCTATGTTATGCCCAGGATAATAAGGAATAATTATACCAAGTTTCATCGAAATCGAACCGTTAGTTTTCACGTGATGCCTGCACAAACAGACAGACAGACAAAAATTTTTTTAATCATATATTTGGGTTTGGTATCGATCCAGCAACACCCCCAGCTATTAATTTTTTCAATATTTTCAATGTACAGCCTTGACTCTTCTACAGATTTATTATATGTACAGATGTTCATATTCTTGCCAACTTTCAAATTTATAAACCCAACAAATAAGATTTTTCATACAAAAGTTTTCACCTCTATTCACCCCTTAGCCCCCCTACACAGTAGACTGCAATTACTGTCAAAAATGTAAGTTTCTGCGTTTGGCAGTTTTGGCTGTAGGCGAGGCTTACGTTCATACCCTGTTCTTTTATATATATAGAAGCTATCTTCTAGGTCATACAAATAATTATTTCATAGGTAATAGTACCTATGTAATAATTACTTGTATGACCTACAACTAATTGTTCCGGGTCTGGGTGTTTGTGTATGTGACTTTCTATGTTTGTAAACGCAGCCACGACACAGGAGAAATTCCTAGAGTAGGGAAAGGTTTTCAAAAAACAAAAACAAAATGTCATCGAGCTAGACAGTCTTATATACTATATTTATTCAAAACACTTTTCCATCAAAAATGTTTGTCGAAGGAGCAATAGCAAACAACATCGCGTTTATTTTATTTTTTTTAGAAATTGCTGTCTGCAGATCAGTTTTTTAACATTTTCAGAGTTTTCTGAATATTGTAAAATTGTACATAAACTGTTACAGTATGCAATAATTTTTAAAACTTGGTAAGTTGATTATTACCAAATATCATTACTGTATTATTCTCTCGACTTTAAAAACGATACATTCTTGTGGAGGAAAAAATACCTTACTAAGTTTATAATTACTCCTATCTACAACAAATAGCGGTCGGTCCTTCTGTGAAGAAGCATGCTAACGAAGGTGGAGGCGGAACGTGTGAGGGAGCGGACAGCGTCTACCTCACGACCTAGCCGCAGTGGGAGACGCCCTCGGCAACGGACGTCTCAGGATGATTTCCTGTCACCGTAGGCACCGTAGGGCATCGGACGGTGAGTAATGGGCGACTCGCTGTCCGATCATAGGCCATGCCCGGGTCGACGGCGCGTCGTGAGCCACGCGCGTCTCAAAGGGCTGTCACCAAAATGTCGGAGCCCCCCTTAGAGGGCCAAAGCCTGCCGGGTTTTTTAAATTGTGAAATTAATTCATTTTTAATGTATTATTTTTAATTGATACTCTTTCATTTACTTAATTGATTTGATGTTATTTATATTGTGTACACTGTGTTATTGTTTAAATATGTTAATTGTGAATATGATCCTAGTAGGTTGAAACAAATGACAAAACATAATAATAATTACCAAGTAAAAAAAATTAACTATAAGTACCCTGCTTTAAGGCATCATCTATTCGCTTGGCTTGCCATATTACTGAAGCTTTAATATTGTAATTTACATTGTGTTTTAGCATAGTACTTTGAAGATACAGACAGGTGTACTGAAAATACACACATCTGTATCTTGAATATCTTGCCTTATGTTATAAATGCGACGAGACATCTTTTAGCCTGGAATAACGCATGGCTAACTTTTATCCCAGGAAATAATAAAAGCGGGAAAAACAGCCGACAAAAGCGGATCGATAAATACACACATCAAAAGTGTCTAGGGATCAACATATATTTTTGCAATAACTTTTCTCCTGATTGATATTAATTAAAAAAAATTTTAAGGATTCATCAAATAAAGTGTTTTCGTTTGTCACAGTAACGATAAACCAAGTCACCTTTGCATTAATAAAGAAATTTGCCATTTTCCTAATAAAGGGATTTTTGACATTTGAACCACTAACACAAAAGTTCCAAAAAAAGACTGAAATAACAGTTTTCTTTAAAATTTTATTGGGTAACTTAAACAATTAATAATCCGTGTTTCTACCGCGAACACTAAAAACACAAGAACATCGGTTTGGCATACTCAAAATGAGTTCATCCAAATCACGCTGTGGAATGGCCGCCCATGTTCGTTGCAACAACAAAAAAAGGTCTTCTTGCGACTGGATACCCTCCATATTCGGCAGAGCTCTTCTCTGTAGCATATCCCATGCATGCTCAATCGGATTCAAGTCTGGCGACTGAGCAGGCCAGGGCAGGACATTGATGTTAGCTGCGGCGAGAGTCTGTCTTACAACTCTTGCGGTGTGCGGTCGTGCATTATCATGCATTAACTGAAATAAGGGACCGATTTGCACTTGTAGAGGAACGATGACGTCTGATACAATCGTCTCAGCATAAATTTGAGCGTTGAGGTTGCCTCTGATCCAAATCAACTCAGTTCTTCCGCCGATCCAAATACCCGCCCATACCATGATGGTTCCACCACTATAAGGATGGACTTCCTGGCAGGATTTTAATCGCTGTTGGTCGTCCAGGGCTTCTCCAGTGTCGTATACGTCTTGTATCCGGTCTCATACCAAAACGAGACTCATAAGAAAAGCACACGAAACGCCATTGTTCTTCTGCCCAATTTCTGTGTTCAAGAGCCCATTGATATCGAATCCTACGATTGTGCATTGCTATAGGTGGTACCCGTAGCGGTCTTCGGGAATGAAGGTTCACTTCATGCAAGCGGTTTCTGACTGTTTGGTCGCTAATTAAGTTCCCTGAAGAGTGATGAAGCCTCACGGCTAACATCATGGCGGTTATTGTTGGAGCTCTTCGAGTTAAGATTTGAATGTATCGGTCTTGTCTCCGTGTGGTGCAGCGATACCGTCCTCCATGGCGCTCAGCCACGGTACCAGTGCTTCGGTAACGTGTCCAAAGTCGACTGATAATACTCTGACTTGTATTCAGAGCTAAAGCCACAGTACGTTGCCGGGAACCAGCTTATATCATTCCCACGGCTCTGAGCATTTCTTCCCTGCTTAAATGACGTCGCCGCTCCATAATAACGTTGGTTTAAATCAGTAGTAGGGAAACAGTAGCACTAATAATGTCTTCAATGCGTTGTATGTTTTTATAGGGAAAATATTGACAGCTGATTTTCATCTTTTACTCGAATTTGATTCACAGTTCCTGATTTAAATTATGAAATGCACCAAAAACGATCCATATAAATTTATAAAATCATAAATTTATTACAAAGCCACATCTCAATCTCAAGAAATCCGCATAAAAATGCTTGATCCCTAGACACTTTTGATGTGTGTAGTAGACGAAAAGAACGTAGTCCGTAAATTTTACTTTTAATTTCAATATTATTATGAGAAACTATCGTAACTTGAACTATTCAACCGATATAATCGCTTTAACGCTCGGCAAACCGGGCGGTGCAGATAGGGTGGCGTGCAACAACGCTGTGGGCACGAGAACAGAACCTACACAGACGGAGTGTAAAATGATGAAAGCCAATATATTGGTGCTAACTCCATTTTCTCGGGCATGCGGGCAGAGCGGGCATGCGAGCAGCGAGTAATGGGCGACTTGCTGTCCGACCATGGACCATGCCCGGGTCGACGGCGCGTTGTGTTCCACGCGCGCCTCAAAGAGTGTCAGCATAGTGACGGGGCCTGTAGAGGGCCAAAGCCTGCCGGGGTCGCGGGACTTTCACATTACCGTGACCCCGGTACGTAAAGGGCTATTGAAGGACACCGTGGATTTTAGTCAGTACAAGTCTGACAGCCCCTCCCGCCCTGCCCTGGGTGGGAGGACTCATTTGATGATTTTACCACGATAAAAAAAAAACTCCATTTTCTATTGATAGAAACCGTGACTAGTTTTGACATCATGAACATAAATCTAGCTTCCATCAGATCAATATGACAGTTCCGTGTCTATTATGTAGATATATGAATTTAAGATTGGTAAATACAGCAGTGAAAAGACAAGACAGGGTGCGAAACACTACGCTGCGTTTCAAAACTGGCATAGTAGATGTTGGCAGAAAAGCTGCTGGTCTGAAGTGGAATTGGGCGAGCCACGTCTGTCGCATGCAAGAGGACCGCTGGGCAAAGATATCCACACAATGGGTGCCGGGAGATGGAAGGCGCCGCCGAGGCCGGCCCAGAAAAAGGTGGAGAGAAGACCTAGACGCATACCATAAGGGCTGGTTCGAAGTGGCCCAGGAAAAGAGTTCCTGGAAGGAATTGGGGGAGGCCTTTGCTCAGCAGTGGGACAGCGCAGGCTTATTTAAAAAAATAAGTACAGCAGCAATACGAAATGTTTAAATTTTTCCTGATGATGATAAGATTTCTGTTAAACCACATTAGACTCTGTAGATTGTACAGCTAAAAATGGTTGCAGGGAGAGATATTAACCTTAAATCTATCATCATTCCTACACATCTTATAAATCTTCTCAAACTCAAACGACCCCGATTTTACGTGTTTTGTAAATAAATTGTGTAAACTTTGTTAATTAATAAGTGTCACAATAATAATATATCCCCGCTCTCCTTGACTAACGAGAACTGGCGCAAACCTGTGGTATTTGATACTAATGATCGCAAGGAGGTCTGGCAGAGCAAGAAGCTACATAGGAGTTACATAGTAGTATTACCGAGCCCTTCGCGGGGAGGTATGGCAGAGCAAGGAGCTACACAGACAGTTTAACCGGGCTCTTCACGGGCCTAGTAACGTCTTCGAGGAAACCGAAGGTTTTGTCCTTGCGATAACGGGTGAAGTTGTCATGACGAACAATTACCGGAAATAAATTGTCAAGGACGGTACGGTTGAGTCGATCGGACACATTGTTTCGGGTTGTTCTCGCCTTACTAACGGCGAGTACTTGCACAGACACAGTCTAGTAGCTAGGATTATCCACCAGCTACTTGGTCTGCAATACAACCTTGTGGATTCAGATGTACCCATAATACATGTATGTGCCCGACCCAGACTATTAAAAACTATTTTAGGCAATAGGCCTGATATTGTTGTGGTTGATCCCCGAGAGCGCCATGCAATGATTGTTGATATGATGAAAATCTCGTGAAACCTGAAAATGATAAAAAAATCAAGTACCTTGATTTAGCACACGAGAATGTCGACATGTGAGACGTGGACTCAGCAGGTGACTGCTGAGTCCAGTACCGATAGACGTTACGATCAATGGTCTAATTGCGAAGAGCCTCGACCAACACCTTAAGAGGATGTCATCGTGCGGCTGGCTCAAGGGCTTGATGCTGAAAGCAGTTCTCTTGGACACAGCGCGCATAGTGAGGACGTTCCTCTCTCTGGAGCCCTAACCACCGGCAGCTTTGACCCTGTTCCCGATGCTGGTGGGCTACTATTTTTTATACTTTTAATTTTTTTTTTATGTAATTTAAAAATGTTACTAATATGAATAAATGTTTTTTTCATGTTACCTACTAAATTTTTAACTGAGGTATACTAGTAAGGTATGTGAAATACGATAAAGAAATACATGTGAAGGGAGCAGTGCCAGATGAAACATTCAAAAGAAATCTCAAAAACACTGTCCTGTAGAGCAAAGCAATCAAAATAACGTTATTTGAAAATCGTATTTGGCTGTCTTTACTCTACAGGCTAGTGATACAGATCAGCATCAGTGCATCAGAGTTTCGGTAAGCTAAGTATCGTTCTTCTAATAAATAAAAATCTGAACGGTTTATATTTACAGCACCTTTTATATGCCATCATATTGCGATCAGATTAATAACAAGCCTTTAATTTTGTTGTTGGAATTTATAGACAGGAGAGAACCGTTCCTCGAATGTAGAAGCTTTCTGCTTTGTCAAATTATGTTACAACTTGTTACTCAACAAAAACCCAAACGCGTTGTCTCTGTGCCTTCTGCAATTTATTGATTCGCATAATCTGTTGCTAGCTTGTTCTTACCATGAAAAGCTTACACGTTTGACCGGTAATACTTAAAGCTTTTCAATATTTTAAAAGGCCAGTGGTGCACTTCAACGGGCGTGCAGTACCAGTCGGGTGCATCGTCTTCTGATAATACATTATTCTTAGTGTCTCTCGTATTTGCCGACGCAACACTCTCTTTTGACATATTTCGTTATTGATAGTTGTTACATCCATCTAATAGAAACCTTGACTAAGTTCTGAGACCTTATTTGACGATTTTTTTACATTTTGATTGATTTGATCTTTCCTGAAATACTAGGTTTTTTGTAACAGAGCATCACAGCATTTAACTCCATCAAAATTGATGAAGACAAAGCACTGTCTTTTTGAAGTATGGTATAGTTTTATATTTGCTCACAATCATACAACTACATGGTACAAAAGGTTGGTGCTGCACTTTAGCGAACTTGCAGTACCAGACCGGAACATCGTGAGTTATAATAACATTAACGCAACTTCATTCGTGATATGGGCTAAAATTTAGGTCCGAATCTAAAACAAAGAAATTGTACTACACTCTATTGATGAATAATGCCAACCTGTATCGAAAGTAAGACTGATGATTTATTACCGTTGAATCCCACTTTTGAATCTCATATGCGCCGCGCATAGTGAGGACTTTCCTCTCTCTGGAGCCCTAACCACCGGTAGCTTGGTCCCTGTTCCTGATGCTGGTGAGCAAATATTTTTTAATATTTTTAAATGTTTTTTATTTTTATTTAATAAAATTTAAAAATGTAATTTAATATGAATAAATGGTTTTTTTAACTGAGGTATAATAGGTAAGGTATGTGAAATACGATAAAGAAATACATGTAAAGGGAGCAGTGCCAGATGAAACATTCAAAAGAAATCTCAAAAACACTGTCCTGTAGAGCAAAGCAATCAAAATAACGTTATTTGAAAATCGTATTTGGCTGTCTTTACTCTACAGGCTAGTGATACAGATCAGCATCAGTGCATCAGAGTTTCGGTAAGCTAAGTATCGTTCTTTTAATAAATAAAAATCTGAACGGTTTATATTTACAGCACCTTTTATATGCCATCATATTGCGATCAGATTAATAACAAGCCTTTAATTTTGTTGTTGGAATTTATAGACAGTAGAGAACCGTTCCTCGAATGTAGAAGCTTTCTGCTTTGTCTGATTATGTTACAACTTGTTACTCAACAAGAACCCAAACGCGTTGTCTCTGTGCCTTCTGCAATTTATTGATTCGCATAATCTGTTGCTAGCTTGTTCTTACCATGAAAAGCTTACACGTTTGACCGGTAATACTTAAAGCTTTTCAATGTTTTAAAAGGCCAGTGGTGCACTTCAACGGGCGTGCAGTACCAGTCAGGTGCATCGTCTTCTGATAATACATTATTCTTTGTGTCTCTCGTATTTGCCGACGCAACACTCTCTTTTGACATATTTCTTTATTGATAGTTGTTACATCCATCTAATAGAAACCTTGACTAAGTTCTGAGACCTTATTTGACGATTTTTTTACATTTTGATCGATTTGATCTTTCCAGAAATACCTACTAGGTTTTTTGCAACAGAGCATCACAGCATTTAACTTCATCAAAATCGGTGAAAACAAAGCACTGTCTTTTTAAATTAAATTTAATTAAATATTCATTTATTTCAGGCTCATGTCCCATAAAGTGTTAGTATACAATAACTTAAACTATTGTTAGTAGGTGCAAGTTATAATCTTCTATTTTCCAATGTCAACTGTGCATTCCATATCATGTCAATTCTATTAAATACATTTTCATAAAGCTGTTTAATTACTAAGTTATTACTTTTACTGAGACGCAACCTAAACGAACAGATTCTTTTCCTTCTTATTGCAAAAAAGTCATCCACTCTGGCATCAGCAAACATGCCCGAGGCACTGCAAAACTTAGGGAGACGCATTAGAAATCTGAAAGCGTTATTGTATTGCACTCTGATAGTATTAAGGGCACGTCTTGTTTGCTGAAGCCAGAGGTTACATGTATAGAAGGACTGACAGTAGCTGCGAAACAGTGTCTTCTTGACCTGAGCAGAACACCTGACAAATCGTCGACTGAGCATGTTGGATCTGATTGCCAGTGACCGTCTTTCTCTTTCTAGATCAAGATCATCGTTCAATTTACTGGTGACGTGATGACCAAGATACACAAACGAATCCACTAATTTGAGCGGCTGATTGTCCAAGTAGACAGGTGGAATGACTTCAGGCCCCTTTCCTGCTCTAAATACTAACAGCTCGCTCTTTTTTGCGTTATATAGCAAACCGTGTTCTTTAGCGTAAGATTCGCATATTCCTATGAGTTTTTGTAATCCCTTTATTGAGGGACTCAGCAGAACCATATCATCAGCATAACTGATATTGTTCACACAAGTGTCAGATATGTGACCACCAATACCAGTCCTACTGAGCTCCTCAATAAGGTCATTAACATAAAAGTTAAATAAGAATGCTGAAGTGATTCCACCTTGCCTGACCCCACAATTAAGCTTATACGGGTCTGACTTGCTATTTCCCCATTTAACTTCATTTATCTGGTTTTCATACCAAAATTTTAAGATTTTTATGACTACTCGTGGTACGTCCGTTTTTAACATTTTTGCCCATAACTTGCTATAGTCAACTCGGTCAAACGCTTTGCTCAGGTCAAGAAAACATGCGTATAATGATGTATTACGATCAGTATATCTATAGGCACAACGTTTGAGAGTATAAATTGCCATATCAGTTGAAAGACCTTTCGAAAAGCCGAATTGTTTGTCATCAATTTTAATGTTATTAGTCAGGTAGGGCAACAACAGGATTTCAAAAAGTTTTGATAAAACAGTGGCAATGGAGATAGGTCTGTAGTTAGCAGAGCTAGTGGAATCACCTGACTTGTCTTTGATAATAGGGGTTACAACTGTTTTCAACATATTTGTGGGCAGGTAGTTATATTTTAAACATACATTAAATAGGGAGGTTATAAACTCAATAAGAAGTGGCCCTGCATGTACCAGATGTTCCACGCTGAGACCATCATGACCAGGTGTTTTTCCGGTTTTCATACTCTTAATGGCTTTCCAGATGTCACTAGGTTCAAACTGAATATTTGTACATTGCGGGTCATCAAAGCTCATAAGCGGGACACGCTGATCCAACAGGGACTCCACTCCAAAATTATTTTTGAAAATATTTGCAATCGATTTGTGGTCCTGTTCATTGTCTATTTGATCAGGCAATTTCCTACGATACGACATACTGTTTGTAGATTGCCAAAACTTAACAAAATTCTTATTAGAGTGTAAATCGGCTAGTTTATCAAATTTAATTTGCTCTTTATTTATTTGACAATTTCTCAAAGCATATTTAAAATTCTTTCTAGAACTATGCATCTCTTTATAAAGATCACCACTTGATGGTTTACCACGATCAATCCAATCGAGAAACTTTAAGCGAGCATCAGCGTGCAGCTGCTTGACTTCAGCATTCCAGCCAGGTACACATTTACGCTTGCGCTTTAACTGAGTGTTCGAGCCGCTGCACCCCGATGACTCAGATAAAATTGAAATCAAATCGTCATATGTTCTATCTAATAAGTTTGTAAAATCACTTTTGTGGTTACAACACGAAAGTGCCTGCTTGTATTTGTTAAGTGAAATATACAATTTCTGTTTACATTGTTGTACATAATTAGAAATTTCTTCCTTTCCCTTTTTTCCCCAAATAACTTTATTACAAAATGTGTTACCATCCCCTATCACATTTGACAAGCCAGGTGATCCAACTTTAACTTTACACTCCACTAGTAAGGGGAAGTGATCAGACCATTTAACATCATAAAGAATTTTGACGCTACTTACTGAATTAGCTGCGGCGGTAGTACAAACACAATGATCCAACCATCTCACAGTGCCGTGTGCCTCACTAATGAATGTAAATGTACTCACGTTATTACTATTAAGGAAACATACATCACTACATATCCATTTAAGGACATCACAAAAACTGTCCAACTCACTATAGAATAAAGAAGGTGGGTGCGCATTGTAGTCACCTAACATAAAAGCCATCTCAACATCATTATTTTCAATAATAGAATTCATTGAGCTTAATATTTCAGTAAACTCAGGTAAATTATCATGACAATCCGTTGGCATATACACACTCATTACGATTAAACATCGCTGGGACATCTCAATTTTAATCGCAGACAATCGCGAAGAGTTAGTATTAATGACGGTCACTTTTTTAAATCTACTTCTGTTCCATAATAAGGCTACGCCGCCGTAAGGTCTACCACGCAGAATTTCCCGCGATGAATCAACTCCTGATATACTACAATAGTCAAAATTATCATCAATAACATTCAGGAAATCTATGTCATGTTGCATCAGCCAGGTTTCTTGAAGGGCGATAATGTCCATTTGTTTACATAATTGCCTCACACAATCTACAGAACGCTTTATTGACTTGCAGTTAAAAGAACACAGTTTGATAGTATCATACAAATTATTATCCATTGTTTGAATTATTAAGATCGTTTTTAGACGCGTAGGTTCTATTTTGACCCATATTTTTCTTTTTGTGTATATACTTTCTGTAGACAATTCCTTGTGGCCAGAATTCACTGCTCAGGAATACATCCGTTTGGCTGGATTCAATAGTCAGTAAGAACGAGTTAAAGTCAGTTTCCTTAAATGGTTTGATGTATTCAACATTCACAGCTGATTGCCCTCTTTTTTCAATATATTGCATAATTTTATCAGATGTAATAGTTTTATGTATTCTTGATAAATATAACACAGTTGTACTAGGCACAGCCAAAAGTAGGTCGTCATTCTGTCCGTTACCTCTCATGTTTTTCATTATTTTGCGTTTTTTCTTGTACTTAACCTTTTGAAACCCATCTTGGTCAATAACATCTGGTCGTAGGGCAGCTGCTTCACCATAAGATCGTTGAACGCGTAGTTTTTGAATATTGTTAATAATTGGCGTTAATGCCGCAGGTCCCCATTCTTGATAATTCGACGGAGATTGATCCTTATTCGAGATAACATTCGGTTCATTTTGCTTTGGCGTCATAGGCGTACCAATTGATGTTTGGGACGGTGGCAGTTCAACATTCGCGTCAAAAGTTTTCATCGTACCTACTTTGTTTGACTTAGTGCGGCCGCCGTGATTCATTTGGCGTACAGTCCTCCGCACAGGTTCTGTTCGTAACTCATCCAAGTTGTTTTTAATTTCATGAATTTGTTCGTACACTTTAGACATCTCGTCGCTTAGCACTACGCCATGCTTAAGTATATTTATTTCTGATCGTAAGGACAGCATTTCCTTTAGTATTCTTGTCACGTCTAAGTGGTCGAACGTGATAGGCGGTATTTTGTGAAGGTCTTTCGCCACAAAAATGGGAATATTTTCCGGATTGGCTTCTTTCAATGCTTTTATGATGTCCTGGAGGTTTTTAACAGTTTTTCCATCTCCTTTTCTGGTTATAGCTCGTACAGTTAACTGCTCATGTAGCACTGATTTTGCGGTGTCAATTTCCCCATCGGAGAAGTTACTTGTACATATTCGAATAATCGTAGGCTCATCAATTACATCAAGTCTGTTATTAATGTAGCACAGCACTTCGTTGATTATTAATTTTCCACTTTGCATTTTGAATAGACACGAAACTTGCGCGGAGGGTTGTACACGAATTCCAAGCGCGACACCGACGCGTGCGCATCGCACCGTTCCAACGTACCAACTGTTAAAGTATGGTATAGTTTTTTATCTACTATCATGCTATTAATCCTCTATAGAAGAACCTATAACAATTAGCTTATTGCCAACATTAAAACACTCAATGATATTATGATCATTATATCATCCAAACGCGTGATATAATGAATTTCAAAAAAAGAACATTCTCATGCAATGACATTTTCACCACCAGATCGCAAAAATTTTGAAAAAAGAACAATAAATTGTAGACTAATTCGTAATTTCGGATTCTCGTCTTATCGTGTTATATCCCGCAATTTTTTCACTCGAATATGGTATGCGAATATGGTATGGTATGAGAATCTTTTATAGAGGATTCACATCATGATTGTAGATAAAGTCTTGTATGCAACTGTTATAATTAGGTATTAAAACACTCATGTGATACTATTATCACACTCGGCTACGCCTCGTGTGATAAACCCACATTCGTGTTTTAATACCCCTGATTATACAATAGTTGCATAAATAACTAATATACGCTCACAATCATGCAACTACATGGTACAAAACGTTAGTGCTGCACTATAGCGAGCGATACCACCTTGTAATTTGGAACGAAACGCAACTTCATTCGTGATATGGGCCGAAACTTAGGTCCGAATCTAAAACAAAGAAATTTCACTACATCCTATTGATGAATAATGCTAACCTGTATCGAAAGTAAGACTGATGATTTATTCCCGTTGAATCGCACTTTTAAATCACATATTTTAGGTATTTTTAGGTCAGAAGAAAAGTGTTACCTTTGTTTTAAAGATTTATTTTAGTCACGGACACATTCTAAACAAAAACTCGTTTCGGCCCATATCACTATGGAAGTCAGAAGATACGAGAAGTACCTATATAATAAGTATTTGTATGACCTACAAGTTATTTATTCCGGGTCTGGATGTTTGTGTATGTGACTTTCTATGTTTGTAAATGCACCCACGACACAGGAGAAATTCCTAGAGTGGGGAAAGGTTTTCAAAAAACAAAAATAATAGGATTATCCACCAGCAACTTGCCTTGCAATACAACCTTGTGGATTCTGAAGTATAATACTACAGGTATGTGCCCGACTCAGTTCGTGAAAATGATCATGCTATATTGTATTGGGATAAATCTATCATCACTTACAGCATCATTGCAGTAAGACTATTGTTGTAAGGGCTTGATGCAGAAAGCAGTTCTCTTGGACACGGCGCGCATAGTGAGGACGTTCCTCTCTCTGGAGCCCTAACCACTGGCAGCTTGCATCCTATTCCTGATGCTAGTGGGCTACTATTTTTTATACTTTTAAATGTTTTTTTTATTTAACATAATTTAAAAATGTAACTAATATGAATAAATGGTTTTTTTTTTCATGTTACCTACTAAATTTTTAACTGAGGTATACTAGGTAACTTACCTAGTAAGGTAAGTTATGTGAAATACGATAAAGAAATACATGTAAAGGGAGCAGTGCCACATGGAACATTCAAAAGAAATCTCAAAAACACTGTCCTGTAGAGCAAAGCAATCAAAATAACGTTATTTGAAAATCGTCTTTGGCTGTCTTTACTCTATAGGCTAGTGATACAGATCAGCATCAGTGCATCAGAGTTTTGGTAAGCTAAGTATCGTTCTTTTAATAAATAAATTATGTTACAACTTGTTACTCAACAAGAACCCAAACGCATTGTCTTTGTGCCTTCTGCAATTTATTGGTTCGCATAATGCTGTTGCTAGCTTGTTCTAACGAGAAGAATCTAACTACGTCTGTAGTTAGATTCTTACTACTGAGAAGTCTGTACGCATTGAGTAATGGATTAGATAATGGACTAGACACGCGGTCACGGCTCGGTCGCCGTGGCTCGTGAAAGCTGTCATTGTGGCTAAGACATTTCTACTTTACAAGACACGGCGACCGTAACCACATGCATGTGAAAAATAAAAAACGTGCTTGTATCCGGCTGCATCCGAATTGACAGGAAGAACAACCCGAATACAATTCGGAAAGGGTAGACCAACGATGATGAGAGGAGCCACACAACCACCACCTCAGGAACATCGAAGCTTAATCTCTGTCCTTTTGAAACATGAAAAGCTTCAACGTTTGTCCAGTAATACTTAAAGTTTTTCGATGTTTTAAAAGGCCAGTGGTGCACTTCAACGGGCGTGCAGTACCAGTCGGCTGCATCGTCTGCTGATAATACATTATTCTTTGTGTCTCTCGTATTTGCCGACGCAACACTCTCTTTTGACATATTTCGTTATTGATCGTTGTTACATCCATCTAATAGAAACCTTGAACGTTGTTTTTAAATTTTGATTGATTTGATCTTTCCTGAAATACTAGGTTTTTTGCAACAGAGCATCACAGCATTTAACTCCATCAAAATTGGTGAAGACAAAGCACTGTCTTTTTCAAGTATGGTATAGTTTTATATACGCTCACAATCATACAACTACATGGTACAAAAGGTTAGTGCTGCACTTTAGCGAACTTGCAGTACCAGACCGGAACATCCTGAGTTATAATAACATTTACTTAATTTCACGTTGCCAGATATGCTAACACTGTCCTTTTACCAGTTTTTTTTTTTGAATTTGTTTTTATGACGAGATGCGTTAACTGTACGATAGAAGTAGGTACTTGTAATTTGGAACGAAACGCAACTTCATTCGTGATATGGGCCGAAACTTAGGTCCGAATACAAAACAAAGAAATTGTACTACATGCTATTGATGATCGCGGGACTGTACGAATTACCGTGACTCCGGAACTTACAGGGCTATTGAAGGACACCGTGGATTTTAAACAGTACGAGTCTGACAGTTCCCCCCGCTCTGCCCTGGGTGGAAGGACTCATTTGATGATTTTATGTCGATAAAAAAAATACATGCTATTGATGAATAATGCCAACCTGTATGGAATATGTATATCACTTTGCAAGTCAGAAGATACGAGTAGTACCTATGTAATAATTATTGTATTTGTAGGACCTACAAGTAATTAGTTCCGGGTCTGGGTGTTTGTCTATGTGACTATCTATGTTTGTAAACGCAGCCACTACATAGGAGAAATTCCTAGAGTGAGGAAAGGTTTTCAAAAAACAAAAAAATGTCATCGAGCTAGACGGTCTCATTATTAATAATATTTTAAACATTTGAGGCACAATAGGTAAGGTATGTGGAATACGATAAAGATATACATGTGAAGGGAGCAGTGCCAGATTGAACATTCAAAGGACATCCCAAAAACACTGTCCTGTAGAGCAAAACAAACAAAATAACGTTATTTGAAAATCGTTTTTTTTTTGTTTTTGCTTCATAGGCTAGTGATACAGATCAGCATCAGTGCATCAGAGTTTTCGGTGAGCTAAGTATCGTTATTTGCCCATACGAATCGTTTATTTTTGTCTACATCATCATTATCATATTAGCTGAAGGACGTCCACTGCCTCAGAAAGGCCTCCCTTACAGATTGGGAGACATTTCTACTTTACAAGACACGGCGACCGTCCGCAACCATATGCATTTGAAAAATAAAAAACGTGCTTGTATCCGGCTGCATCCGGTTCGACAGGAAGAACAACCCGAACACAATTGGGAAAGGGTAGAACAACGATGATGAGGCGACACAACCACCACCTCAAGAACATCGAAGCTTAATCTCTGTCCTTTTGAAACATGAAAAGCTTCAACGTTTGTCCAGTAATACTTAAAGTTTTTCGATGTTTTAAAAGGCCAGTGGTGCACTTCAACGGGCGTGCAGTACCAGTCGGCTGCATCGTCTTCTGATAATACATTCTTTGTGTCTCTCGTATTTGCCGACGCAACACTCTCTTTTAAAATATTTCGTTATTGATAGTTGTTACATCCATCTAATAGAAACCTTGACTAAGTTCTGAGACCTTATTTAACGTTGTTTTTAAATTTTGATTGATTTGATCTTTCCTGAAATACTAGGTTTTTTGCAACAGAGCATCACAGCATTTAACTCCATCAAAATTGATGAAGACAAAGCACTGTCTTTTTGAAGTATGGTATAGTTTTATATTTGCTCACAATCATACAACTACATGGTACAAAAGGTTGGTGCTGCACTTTAGCGAACTTGCAGTACCAGACCGGAACATCGTGAGTTATAATAACATTAACTTAACTTCACGGTGTCAAATATGCCAACATGTCCCTTTACCTGTTTCTTTATAGTAATGGTGATTGAATTTATTGTTACGACGATAAGCGTTAACTGTACCATAGAAGTAGGTACTTTTAATTTGGAACGAAACGCAACTTCATGCGTGATATGGGCTAAAATTTAGGTCCGAATCTAAAACAAAGAAATTGTAGTACACTCTATTGATGAATAATGCCAACCTGTATCGAAAGTAAGACTGATGATTTATTCCCGTTTAATCCCACTTTTGAATCTCATTTTAGGTCAGAAGAAAAGTGTTACCTTTGTTTTAAAGATTTGTTTTAGTCACGGTAGTTCTAAAAAAAAACTTGATTCGGCCCATATCACTATGGAAGTCAGAAGATACGAGTAGTATTTATGCAATAATTATTTGTATGACCTACAAATAATTTGATCCGGGTCTGGGTCACTTACAGGACTATTGTAGTAAGACTAATGTTGTAAGGGCTTGATGCAGAAAGCAGTTCTCTTGGACAAGGCGCACATAGTGAGGAGGTTCCTCTCTCTGGAGCCCTAACCACCAGCAGCTTGGACCCTGTTCCCGATGCTGGTGGGCTACTATTTCTTTATATTTTTAAATGTTTAACTTTATATGTTAACGATAGGTATCAAAACTTTTGTGGGAGTCAGGAATCCAAACTGGGATACCCTGTGCTATGGACTCCTGGCCCTCAGCGGCCACTCAAAGATAGAGATGTTACTAACTGTACATATTGTACATAAAATGTAAGAAAAAACATAAGAAAAAATACCTTAAACAAGGTTTAAATTAAAACAAAAATATTAATATAAAAATAAAAGTAAAAGTAGTTACTAACAATAACTTAAAAATTCATTTAACCTTTGCATGTATGTGTGTGTGTGGTGTTTTAGCGTTTGGTGTGTTGTGTGGAAAGTGTAATTAATGTAGGGTTGTGTATTTTTTTTGTGTTCTGGAAAAATAAATGGCTAGGCTAATATAGCAAGCAACTTTTCTGTTTCCTCATAATCAAGCTCCAAAAGCCAATGTGTCAGTTTTTTTTTACATTCTATCTTGGACAGATTACAAACTGAAAGTATATTGTTAATTTTATTATACAGTCTGCTTGCTCCTTTGTAAAATTTTGAGCAAAAGATGTTTTTGCTGAGAAAGTTTCAAAAACTTCGTAGTGTCTCCTAGTATTTACCTTTTCTTTAGCTTTCGAAATATCAATAGAAGAATGTTTTTTTTTAATATTGTTGCAAGTTGATCTTGATCCTGATCGTAAGCACATTTGCATCTTTGTAAATGGTCTTAGTAGCGTATAACCGTAGTTTGGAGAGAGCTACTTTTAGGAGTAACCGTTGGGCCCATTCTACGTTAAGTATTTTTGTTTTATACGAACCGCCCCAAGTAGTAATACCATATGATAGAATAGACTGACATAGATATTCTTAAACGGTTTTCACCCGTTTCCAGTCAGCAACGTGCCTAAGACTTTTAAAAACATGAATTAGTTTTCGTGTTTTTTGGACTAGATGTGAAACATGCTGTTTAAAAGATACGTTTTTGTCGATTAATATGCCTAAGTCTTTAATTGAATCTGTTTTAGATATAATTGGGAACGTGGTGCAGTTCTTTGTTAAAGGATTACACGCGTGTGCATATATATTGTGGTTATCATGATCGGATTGTGAATTATGTATGGTGAATTTGATGAATTTACTAAAAGTGGCATTTAAAGTTAATTTGTATTGGGATAAAATCAAAATCAAAAATCAAAATCAAATCATTTATTTCAAGTAGGCCATTTACAGGCACTTTTGAATTGTCAAGAGACAAAAGTAAAATAAAACAGTTTAAAAATAGTTACGGTGCTACAGTCCCAGTCACAAGACATAAAAACTTGTGAAAGTACTGTAGATGCCCATTCCAAAGCGTAGATCTCTATGGAGAAGAACGGGCAAGAAACTCCATGGACACTCTTTTTCAATCGCCAAAATTATAACAGAACCTTTGTTACATCATTCATCTTGAGATGGTACATTATGTGAGAACGATGTAGCAAGTAAAGTGTCCATAGGAAATTCATATAAAAAAAGACAATTCAATAAAATTATAAACAATTAAAATAAACCGCGGCTGTTAAGAGATGACCAGTCACGACTGACAGCGCCCGTTCACGAACATGACACATGCATCAGCATCACTCAGCTCAACCATTTTGAAGGGAACTAAGTGATCCGACACACGCGCCACCATCAGCGAGACATTTGAGTGAGCATGACATAATCTCAACTGCCAGGGTCATTCAAGTCATTAAAAGACGTGGGTATCTACTCATTGAAAGCTATAAAGTACACGGTACTCACACAATGCTTCCGGTGAAACTATATAATACTAGAAAGATTGACTCTATACAACGCAACGATAGTTTACAATCTTCATCAGCTCCGACAATAGTACTAAATGATACCCTACGACTGTCGTAATAAAGATAAAAGACACACACAGAAAAAGAACGAATTAAAACTCATGTGAAATACAATAATAATACAGAGTTGTATGAGAGGTGTATGCTGTTGAGTCCTATAACCGTGTCAGCTAGCTAATTATGTTAAAAGAACATGAACAATGTCTTGTGTTCAACACAGCGACCAACTATGCTTATCATCTAAATAATCTCTTACAGAATAATATGCTTTGGCACAGAGATTAGCTTTTACTTTTGCTTTAAAAACGTTAAACGGCAAATCTAGAAAAGAGGATGGTAACTTGTTATAAAAGGTTATACCAACCCCAACGAATGAATTATGCACCTTGTGAAGCCGATGAAAGGGAGCACGTAGTTTGTGCTTATTCCTCGTGTTAAAGTTGTGGATATCACTGTTTTTACTATACAGGTGTATGTTTTGCCTGATATATAAAATGTTGGCGAATATGTACTGTGAAGCCACTGTTAGAATACCAATCTCTTTAAAGAAATCTTTTAGAGAATCTCGTGCACCTAGTTGGTAAATAGCACGAATCGCTCGTTTCTGGAGTACAAATATATTTTGGATATCAGCGGCTTTACCCCACAGCAGAATACCGTAGGACATAACGCTGTGAAAATAACTAAAATAGACTAATCTAGCTGTGTCAACATCAGTGTACTGTCTAACTTTTCTAACAGCGTAAGCGGCCGAACTAAGCCTACCTGCTAGGCTTGATATATGTTGACGCCATTGTAATTTTGAATCCACTGTTATACCCAGAAACACAGCTGAATCAACAGTTTCAAGCTCCACATTACCAAGGACAATGCTGGGACCCAGGTTTCTGACATTGGGCAAAGTGAACTTTATGCATTTAGTCTTCTTGGCATTAAGAACAAGGTTATTTGTTGTGAACCAATCTGTGACCTTTGATAGTGCGTTGTTCACGTCGTCAAACACTTGTCTATTCCTATCTACTTTAAAGATTAGCGAAGTATCGTCTGCAAACAGTACTACATCGCAGATGTTCTTCAAATAGTATGGTAGATCGTTAATATAAACCAGGAATAAAAACGGACCCAGAATTGAGCCTTGAGGTACACCTAGCTGAACAGGTAACCTAGAAGATTTCACGCCGCCAACATCGACACATTGAAATCTATTATGCAAATATGACTCAATTACATTGAGGGCTTCATTCTGAACACCGTAATGACGAAGTTTACGCAATAGTGTATCGTGGTGTACGCAATCAAAGGCTTTAGAGAGATCACAGAAAACACCAATTGCATTTCGCGACTTCTCCCATGCGTCAAATATGTGTTTCAACAAAGCAACACCCGCATCCGTAGTCGAACGGCCTTTTGTGAACCCGTATTGATCATTGTGAAGAAGACTATTTAGATTGAAATGGCGAAGTAACTGTCTGAGTATTAACTTTTCAAATATTTTGCTAAATGCAGGTAGAATAGAAATTGGTCTGAAATTACCAATATTATTTTTACAGCCAGATTTAAATAAAGGAATGACTTTACTGCTCTTCATGAGATCAGGGAAAGTACCCAAGTCAACGCATTTATTAAAAGTAACAGCAAGATAGGGGGCTACAATATAAAAATAAAATCTACCATCACTTACAGCACTATTGTAGTAAGACTATTGTTGTAAGGGCTTGACGCAGAAAGCAGTTTCTTGGACACGGCGCGCATAGTGAGGACGTTCCTCTCTGTGAAGCCCTAACCACCGGCAGCTTGGTCCATGTTCCTGATGCTGGTGAGCAATTATGTGTATATTTTTTATATTTTTAAATGTTTTTTTTTAATTTAATAAAATTTAAAAATGTAATTAATATGAATAAAATTAAAAAAAAATTATGCTGTCTTTTTCAAAGCTTTGAGTATGTGTGCAGATGCACCATATACGCCATACATTGTAGGTTTGTAAAAGTCAGCGCCGCACTACAGCGAACATCACAAACCAGAATGGAAACATCATAAGTAGACGTAACCGCTTTTTAATGTTTTTTCATGTTACCTACTAAATTTACAACTGAGGTATAATAGGTAAGGTAGGTACGTTAAATACGACAAAGATATATTTATAAAGGGAGCAGTGCCAGATGGAACGTTAAGAAGAAATCTCAAAAGCACTGTCCTGTAGAGCAAAACAGACAAAATAACGTTATTTGAAAATCGTTCTTTGACTGATTTTGCTGTATTGGCTAGTGATACAGATCAGCATCAGTGCATCAGAGTTTGCGGTGAGATAAGTATCGTTATTTAAATAAATAAAATCTGAACGGTTTGTATTTACAGCACCTTTTTATTCCATCATATTGCGATCAGCTTAATAACAAGCCTTTAATTTTGTTGTTGGAATTTATAGACAAGAGAGAACCGTTCCTCGAATGTGGAATCTTTCTGCTTTGTCTGACTATGTTACAACTTGTTACTCGACGAGATCCCAAACGTGTTGTCTTTGTAGCTTCTGCAATTTATTGGTTCGCATACTGCTGTTGCTTAATTGTTATTATGAGAAGAATCTAACTGCAGACTTCTGAGAAGTCTGTACGCATTGAGTAATGGATACATAAGTAGACATAACCGCTTTTTAAGTTTTGTACTAAATTTTTAACTGAGTTATATTAGGTAAGATATGTAAAGGATGAAAAAGATATACATGTTAAGGGAGCAGTGCCAGATGGAACATTCAGAAGAAATCTCAAAAGCACTGTCCTGTAGAGCAAAACAGACAAAATAACGTTATTTGAAAATCGTTCTTTGGCTGATTTTGCTGTATCGGCTAGTGATACAGATCAGCATCAGTGCATCAGAGTTTGCGGTGAGATAAGTATCGTTATTTAAATAAATAAAATCTGAACGGTTTGTACTTACAGCACCTTTTTATTCCCTCATATTGCGATCAGCTTAATAACAAGCCTTTAATTTTGTTGTTGGAATTTATAGACAAGAGAGAACCGTTCCTCGAATGTGGAATCTTTCTGCTTTGTCTAACTATGTTACAACTTGTTACTCAGCGAGATCCCAAACGTGTTGTCTTTGTAGCTTCTGCAATTTATTGGTTCGCATACTGCTGTTGCTTTATTGTTATTATGAGAAGAATCTAACTGCAGACTTCTGAGAAGTCTGTACGCATTGAGTAATGGATACATAAGTAGACATAACCGCTTTTTAAGTTTTGTACTAAATTTTTAAATGAGTTATATTAGGTAAGATATGTAAAGGATGAAAAAGATATACATATTAAGGGAGCAGTGCCAGATGGAACGTTCAGAAGAAATCTCAAAAGCACTGTCCTGTAGAGCAAAACAGACAAAATAACGTTATTTGAAAATCGTTCTTTAGCTGATTTTGCTGTATTGGCTAGTGATACAGATCAGCATCAGTGCATCAGAGTTTGCGGTGAGATAAGTATCGTTATTTAAATAAATATAATCTGAACGGTTTGTATTTACAGCACCTTTTTATTCCATCATATTGCGATCAGCTTAATAACAAGCCTTTAATTTTGTTGTTGGAACTTATAGACAAGAGAGAACCGTTCCTCGAATGTGGAATCTTTCTGCTTTGTCTGACTATGTTACAACTTGTTACTCGACGAGATCCCAAACGTGTTGTCTTTGTAGCTTCTGCAATTTATTGGTTCGCATACTGCTGTTGCTTAATTGTTATTATGAGAAGAATCTAACTGCAGACTTCTGAGAAGTCTGTACGCATTGAGTAATCTATATATTTAAAAGGAGAACTGACTGACGACATATCAACGTACAGCCGAAACTACTGGGGCTAGGAATGTGAAATTTTGCACACGGCTTCCTATTATAATGTAGGGGAGCACTAAGAAGGAGTTTTTGGAAATTTAACCTTTAAGGGGGTGAAAAGGGGGAATTAAGAAAGTACGTAACCCACGCGGACGAAGTCGCGGGCGAAGTGCTAGTGGATACATAAGTAGACATAACCGCTTTTTAAGTTTTGTACTAAATTTTTAACTGAGTTATATTAGGTAAGATATGTAAAGGATGAAAAAGATATACATGTTAAGGGAGCAGTGCCAGATGGAACGTTCAGAAGAAATCTCAAAAGCACTGTCCTGTAGAGCAAAACAGACAAAATAACGTTATTTGAAAATCGTTCTTTGGCTGATTTTGCTGTATTGGCTAGTGATACAGATCAGCATCAGTGCATCAGAGTTTGCGGTGAGATAAGTATCGTTATTTAAATAAATAAAATCTGAACGGTTTGTATTTACACCACCTTTTTATTACATCATATTGCGATCAGCTTAATAACAAGCCTTTAATTTTGTTGTTGGAATTTATAGACAAGAGAGAATCGTTCCTCGAATGTGGAATCTTTCTGCTTTGTCTGACTATGTTACAACTTGTTACTCGACGAGATCCCAAACGTGTTGTCTTTGTAGCTTCTGCAATTTATTGGTTCGCATACTGCTGTTGCTTAATTGTTATTATGAGAAGAATCTAACTGCAGACTTCTGAGAAGTCTGTACGCATTGAGTAATGGATACATAAGTAGACATAACCGCTTTTTAAGTTTTGTACTAAATTTTTAACTGAGTTATATTAGGTAAGATATGTAAAGGATGAAAAAGATATACATGTTAAGGGAGCAGTGCCAGATGGAACGTTCAGAAGAAATCCCAAAAGCACTGTCCTGTAGAGCAAAACAGACAAAATAACGTTATTTGAAAATCGTTCTTTGGCTGATTTTGCTGTATTGGCTAGTGATACAGATCAGCATCAGTGCATCAGAGTTTGCGGTGAGATAAGTATCGTTACTTAAATAAATAAAATCTGAACGGTTTGTACTTACAGCACCTTTTTATTCCATCATATTGCGATCAGCTTAATAACAAGCCTGTAATTTTGTTGTTGGAATTTATAGACAAGAGAGAACCGTTCCTCGAATGTGGAATCTTTCTGCTTTGTCTAAACTATGTTACAACTTGTTACTCAGCGAGATCCCAAACGTGTTGTCTTTGTAGCTTCTGCAATTTATTGGTTCGCATACTGCTGTTACTTAATTGTTATTATGAGAAGAATCTAACTGCAGACTTCTGAGAAGTATGTACGCATTGAGTAATGATTACATAAGTAGACATAACCGCTTTTTAAGTTTTGTACTAAATTTTTAACTGAGTTATATTAGTTAAGATATGTAAAGGATGAAAAAAATATACATATTAAGGGAGCAGTGCCAGATGGAACGTCCAGAAGAAATCTCAAAAGCACTGTCCTGTAGAGCAAAACAGACAAAATAACGTTATTTGAAAATCGTTCTTTGACTGATTTTGCTGTATTGGCTAGTGATACAGATCAGCTTCAGTGCATCAGAGTTTGCGGTGAGATAAGTATCGTTATTTAAATAAATAAAATCTGAACGGTTTGTACTTACAGCACCTTTTTATTCCATCATATTGCGATCAGCTTAATAACAAGCCTTTAATTTTGTTGTTGGAATTTATAGACAAGAGAGAACCGTTCCTCGAATGTGGAATCTTTCTGCTTTGTCTAACTACTATGTTACAACTTGTTACTCAGCGAGATCCCAAACGTGTTGTCTTTGTAGCTTCTGCAATTTATTGGTTCGCATACTGCTGTTGCTTAATTGTTATTATGAGAAGAATCTAACTGCAGACTTCTGAGAAGTCTGTACGCATTGAGTAATGGATACATAAGTAGACATAACCGCTTTTTAAGTTTTGTACTAAATTTTTAACTGAGTTATATTAGGTATGATATGTAAAGGATGAAAAAGATATACATGTTAAGGGAGCAGTGCCAGATGGAACGTTCAGAAGAAATCTCAAAAGCACTGTCCTGTAGAGCAAAACAGACAAAATAACGTTATTTGAAAATCGTTCTTTGGCTGATTTTGCTGTATTGGCTAGTGATACAGATCAGCATCAGTGCATCAGAGTTTGCGGTGAGATAAGTATCGTTATTTAAATAAATAAAATCTGAACGGTTTGTACTTACAGCACCTTTTTATTCCATCATATTGCGATCAGCTTAATAACAAGCCTTTAATTTTGTTGTTGGAATTTATAGACAAGAGAGAACCGTTCCTCGAATGTGGAATCTTTCTGCTTTGTCTAACTATGTTACAACTTGTTACTCAGCGAGATCCCAAACGTGTTGTCTTTGTAGCTTCTGCAATTTATTGGTTCGCATACTGCTGTTACTTAATTGTTATTATGAGAAGAATCTAACTGCAGACTTCTGAGAAGTATGTACGCATTGAGTAATGAATACACAAGTAGACATAACCGCTTTTTAAGTTTTGTACTAAATTTTTAACTGAGTTATATTAGTTAAGATATGTAAAGGATGAAAAAAATATACATATTAAGGGAGCAGTGCCAGATGGAACGTCCAGAAGAAATCTCAAAAGCACTGTCCTGTAGAGCAAAACAGACAAAATAACGTTATTTGAAAATCGTTCTTTGGCTGATTTTGCTGTATTGGCTAGTGATACAGATCAGCATCAGTGCATCAGAGTTTGCGGTGAGATAAGTATCGTTATTTAAATAAATAAAATCTGAACGGTTTGTATTTACAGCACCTTTTTATTCCATCATATTGCGATCAGCTTAATGACAAGCCTTTAATTTTGTTGTTGGAACTTATAGACAAGAGAGAACCGTTCCTCGAATGTGGAATCTTTCTGCTTTGTCTGACTATGTTACAACTTGTTACTCAGCGAGATCCCAAACGTGTTGTCTTTGTAGCTTCTGCAATTTATTGGTTCGCATACTGCTGTTGCTTAATTGTTATTATGAGAAGAATCTAACTGCAGACTTCTGAGAAGTCTGTACGCATTGAGTAATCTATATATATAAAAGGAGAACTGACTGACGACATATCAACGTACAGCCGAAACTACTGGGGCTAGGAATGTGAAATTTTGCACACGGCTTCCTATTATAATGTAGGGGAGCACTAAGAAGGAGTTTTTGGAAATTTAACCTTTAAGGGGGTGAAAAGGGGGAATTAAGAAAGTACGTAACCCACGCGGACGAAGTCGCGGGCGAAGTGCTAGTGGATACATAAGTAGACATAACCGCTTTTTAAGTTTTGTACTAAATTTTTAACTGAGTTATATTAGGTAAGATATGTAAAGGATGAAAAAGATATACATGTTAAGGGAGCAGTGCCAGATGGAACGTTCAGAAGAAATCTCAAAAGCACTGTCCTGTAGAGCAAAACAGACAAAATAACGTTATTTGAAAATCGTTCTTTGGCTGATTTTGCTGTATTGGCTAGTGATACAGATCAGCATCAGTGCATCAGAGTTTGCGGTGAGATAAGTATCGTTATTTTAATAAATAAAATCTGAACGGTTTGTATTTACAGCACCTTTTTATTACATCATATTGCGATCAGCTTAATAACAAGCCTTTAATTTTGTTGTTGGAATTTATAGACAAGAGAGAATCGTTCCTCGAATGTGGAATCTTTCTGCTTTGTCTGACTATGTTACAACTTGTTACTCGACGAGATCCCAAACGTGTTGTCTTTGTAGCTTCTGCAATTTATTGGTTCGCATACTGCTGTTGCTTAATTGTTATTATGAGAAGAATCTAACTGCAGACTTCTGAGAAGTCTGTACGCATTGAGTAATGGATACATAAGTAGACATAACCGCTTTTTAAGTTTTGTACTAAATTTTTAACTGAGTTATATTAGGTAAGATATGTAAAGGATGAAAAAGATATAAATGTTAAGGGAGCAGTGCCAGATGGAACGTTCAGAAGAAATCCCAAAAGCACTGTCCTGTAGAGCAAAACAGACAAAATAACGTTATTTGAAAATCGTTCTTTGGCTGATTTTGCTGTATTGGCTAGTGATACAGATCAGCATCAGTGCATCAGAGTTTGCGGTGAGATAAGTATCGTTATTTAAATAAATAAAATCTGAACGGTTTGTATTTACAGCACCTTTTTATTACATCATATTGCGATCACCTTAATAACAAGCCTTTAATTTTGTTGTTGGAATTTATAGACAATAGAGAACCGTTCCTCGAATGTAGACGCTTTCTGCTTTATCTGATTATGTTACAACTTGTTACTCAACAAGATCCCAAACGCGTTGTCTTTGTGACTTCTGCAACTTATTGCTTCGCATAACGCTGTTGCTAGCTTTTTATTATGAGAAGAATCTAAGTTCAATCACATTCAATCATTCACCGTTGCTTTGGAAAGAGAACGTCTGTCTTTGTCTTCATAAAAACGCGAGTCTACAGCATCGCCATGCTCGGGCAGAATACATCTCGAGTTGGATAGAAAGAGCTTTGTCTTTTCTTGGTAGAATAGAGATACTCGTAGAATCGCCATGCTACGCGTGCTGTAGAGCAAAACAGACGAAATAACGTTATTTGAAAATCGTTCTTTGGCTGATTTTGCTGTACAGGCCAGTGATACACATCAGCATCCGTTCATCAGAGTGTATGAATAAAATATGAACAGTTTGTATTTACAGCACCTTTTTTATTTCATCATATTGCGATCAGCTTAATAACAAGCCTTTAATTTTGTTGTTGGAATTTATAGACAGGAAAGAACCGTTCCTCGAATGTAGAAGCTTTCTGCTAGTGATACAGATCAGCATCAGTGCATCAGAGTTTTCGGTGAGCTAAGTATCGTTATTTAACCATACGAATCGTTTATTTTTGTCTATATCATCATTATCTTATCAGCTAAAGGACGTCCACTGCCTCACATAGGCCTCCCTTACAGATTGGGAGCCATAGATGGTGAAATAGCGGTAGGCGTCGAGACCGTGTTTATAGTGGATAACAATGGGCGACACACGGTCGCGGCTCGGTCGCCGTGGCTCGTGAAAGGTCTCATTGTGGCTCAGACGTTCTAATTTACATGACACGGCAACCGTCCGTAACTACGAGGACTGACAATTAAGTTCCGGGAATTTCGCTCTGCAGTCTCTCCGGGTAACACTGGTGCGTTCGCTCCGGTCGCATTCGAAAGCTAACACGTTTCTATAGTAGTATACGAAATTTCAGCTTAATTGGTGCCGTGGTTGTGTTTTTATAGAATTTTAAACAAAGCTACTTTTTATACCCGTGTCGCGAAAATGTCGGATGTAAATTTCGAACAAAGATGTGCGATCAAATTTTTGGTGAAACTTGGGACAAAACCGGCGGAAATTTTACAAAAACTTCAGACAGTGTACAAGGATGATTGTTATTCGAAAACACGCGTTTACGAGTGGGCCAAGCGGTTTAAGGAGGGAAGAGAGTCGCTCGATGACGATCCGCGGGAAGGTGCTCCTTCCACGTCTCGCACCGACGAAAATGTTGCCCGTTTGCGCGCGAAACTGAACGAAGACCGGCGTGTTAGCCTTCGAATGTTAGAGGAGGAACTAGGCATCAATCGAGAAACAATTCGACGCATGTTGCATGAAGATTTAGGGATGCGCAAAGTGTGTGCCAAAATGGTTCCAAAAGTGCTCACCGCCGAATAAAAACACCTTCGTTTTTCGATCTCGCAAGATTTGATTTCACGGATTGACTCAGAAGGAAGAGATTGGATGCGTAGTATTGTGACCGGAGATGAAAGCTGGGTTTTTGAAACGAAAAGGCAAAGTTTTCAGTGGTTGGGAGAGGGTGAACCACGCCCGAAGAAAGCCCGGATGTCCAAGTCCAAAATCAAAGCGATGCTCATTGTTTTTTTTCGATATTAATGGAGTAATTCATCGAGAATTTGTTCCTCCAGGCCAGACGGTCAATGCGAACTTTTATATTGAAGTTTTAAAGCGTTTACGGTCCAGAGTGTTTCGCGTTCGCCCCGATTTGGCGCTTAATGGTTGGACGCTGCACCACGACAATGCTCCCTCGCATTCCTCGTACGCTGTTCGCGAATTTTTAGCCAAACATTCCATTCCAACGCTGCCGCACCCCCCATACAGCCCTGATCTAGCCCCCTGTGACTTTTTTCTATTCCCAGAAATAAAAAATCACCTGAAGGGAATTCATCACGGGGGGTTAGAGAAGGTGAAAGAAGCCACGACGCGAGTTCTGAAACAGATTCCACAAGCGCGCTACGAAAATTGTTTCCAGACATGGGAGCGCCCTTGGCGCCGGTGCATAGAATTAGGAGGGGACTACTGCGAAGGTGTCTAAGAAAAAATCGCGCACTGAAAAGTATAAGACAAGAACAATCCGTGTAATTTTTTTAAGTAATAGCTGTGGTCGTGTGCCACCTGCGGTTATTGCACACAATCTTTATTGGCTAGGTGGCATACGACACGAATTTTATTGTTAACCCTTAATTTGGTTTTGTTGAGTATAGTTAACATAACAAATACAAAAATCTAGAAGACTAATTTTCTTCTGTGGTTCTGTACTTTTTATTCTAATAACACTTAGTATTAATTCTATTTGGTAGTAAAAAATAGTTTGTCTGTCTGGCAACACTTTGCTTGACATTAGTGAGAAAAAATGGCGAATAAACAACGCGCTCTGCGAGCTTTACAGGTAAATATTTATTTTTGTTGCATTTCGGTCTGTTATTTATACGTACGTTACTTATTTCTGTTTATATAATGTATAATCAATGCGATAAAATTATTTGCTATCTGTTTCTTACTTGGACAAGAACGCGACGAGGTGGAGAACATGAGTGTTAAGTATACTCAACAAAATCGGTAGTAAGTAATCTTGTGTAAACAGGGTATGTAGAGTATACTAAACAAATCTGCATGGTGAGATTTATTGCTATAATGGTATAAGGGTTTTATGTCTGCTTTTTCAATTTTTGACAAAAATATCGAACAAAGAGTTTGTCTTAATTTTGCATCGCCAATGGAATTTCGTGTTCGGAGTCACTGAAAATGTTACAGAAGGCTTACGGTGAATCGACTTTATCAAAAACTCGTGCTTATGAGTGGTTCAAAGCGTTCAAAAGCGGTCGAGATTTGATGGAAGATTTGCCTCGCTCTGGTAGGCCGTCAACGTCTGCAACTGAAGTTAACATCGCAAAAGTGAAGAAAATAGTGACTGAAAATCCCCATTCAACTCTGAGAGAGATAGCCGCCGAACTTTCTGTATCTCACGAGTCGATCCGTACCATTTTAACTAATCATTTGGGTATGAAACATGTTGCTGCTCGGCTAGTCCCAAAAGATCTGAATTTTCTCCAAAAACTCAATCGCATGAAAGTCGCTGAGGACATGCTAGAACGACTCAGTTCGGACCCAACATTCATGAAACGCATTGTTACTGGTGATGAGGCGTGGGTTAACGAGTTTGACATGCAAACTAGTCAACAAGCTTCGGAGTGGCGCCTTCCAACTGAACCGAAACCGAAAAAACCACGCCAAAGTCGATCAAAAGTCAAAGTCATGTTGACTGTTTTCTTTGACTATCGCGGTGTTGTGCACTCTGAATTCTTACCGGAAGGTCTAACGGTAAATAAAGAATATTATTTGAGCGTTATGCGGCATTTAAGAGAGCAAATTCGACGAAAAAGGCCAGATTTGTGGAAAGAAAATTCTTGGATTTTGCACCACGACAATGCGCCTTCGCACAAGGCTATCATTGTGAACGAATTTTTGACCAAACACTCAACAAACACCATCCAGCAACCACCATATTCACCAGATATGGCTCCTGCTGACTTTTTTCTTTTTCCTAAACTCAAATTACCACTTCGTGGCACCCGTTTTCAATCAATAGAAGACATAAAGGGGAATTCGCGGCGAGAACTGAACTCAATTCCGGAAACAGCGTTTAAAAAATGTTTTGATGAATGAATTATTCGTTGGCGCAAGTGTATCCTTTCTAAAGGAGCATACCTTGAAGGTGATAAAATAAATTTGGATGAATAACAGACATTTTGTATATTATTGATCTTTTCCCGGTACTTTCTTGACAGAGTAGTACCTCAATATTGTTTTATTTAAACTTACCGATGAGCCGGATTTGTTAAGTATACTCTACGTGACCATAATTCTTTAATGACCGAATTTTGTTGAGTATACTTAACGTGGTGTTTTCAGGAAACTGTTCAGGTAAGATTTTTTATTTTATTTTTCCCGTGTGTTTTGAAAGCATATGAACATAATATATTAACGCGAACTTTCTAAAATCATTTTTTTAGTTTTGCCAAATTAAGGGTTTTTTTTTTTTTTTCAGGGTGGCAAAATCATCAAATGAGTCCTCCCGCCCTGGGCGGGGCGGAAGGGACTGTCAGACTCTTACTGACTAAAATCCACCCGTGTTTCTTCGGATACCCTTTACGTTCCGGGGCCGCGGTATCCTGGATTAAGAAAAAAGCCGCGACCCCAGCAGGCATTTGGCCCCGTACGCGTGAAACACGACGCGCCACCGACCCGGGCTTGGTCCTTGGTCAGACGGCGAGCTTACCCATTACCCACCGTCCGCAAGCCCGCTCCGCCGCTGTGCCCTCTGCTGTTCAGAGGGACACGCGTTGGAGCTTCCACCCGACAGGCTATTCGCATACGGGCAAACAGACCCCTTAGGCACGCAGTGCCTAAGGAAGAGTTTTTGCCCGCATCCCAGGGTGCACCGTCCCGAAAAACTGGTCTTCCCCCCGGACGTATCCGAAGGGGAACTCCAGTCCACGGGCGCACGTGGAGGTTTCCTGTCTTAGCACCCCAAATTAAGGGTTTACAATTTTTTGTTGAAAGTACTCACTCGTATTCAAATGTTTTTAACTATATGAGATCCAACGGGAATCGTTTTTGGGATTCAACGGGGATAAAACATCGTTCCCTTGTTATTTTGAAATTTGGGATCCAACGGGAATACATAATATTATTTTGTGAGATCCAACGGTAATAAATCAGACTGACTATTAGAAAGTAAAAAATAATAATAAGGTAGTTTAAAGAAGAAGTTGTTTTCTTACATGGCGTGTCGAAAACATGACAAAGAAGAAGACGGAAGACGCTAGATGCAGGTCGCTTCCAACCGGTATATGTAGAGATCTAAAGGATAGGCCTATGTTCAGCAGTGGACGTCCTATGGCTGAGATGATGATGATGATGATGTGTCGAAAACATTATTGTGTTACCCATTATTAGAAAAGTAAACCATACCACACCATATTATAGGTACAGGAGCTTGAGGCAGATCATCAAACGCTGGCCAATCAAGTCCGCAGCGGTGCGATTTAAATGGCTGCGCGTTGTGAAGCGAGCCACCCCTCTGCTCACAGGGGTTGAATTTTGCTAAAACCCGATTAATAAGAATATTAAAAAATTAAGTTTAATCATAAAACGAGATGATGTCAGTTGAATAAATCTATTTCATATTTTTTAGCACACATGAAACTTGAGGACGAACGAATACTATAAAATAATAATATGCAACACGTCTACTGCATCAAAATGTAAACAGGGAAACCGATATTCTGTATAATACACACATCAAAAGTGTCTAGGGATCAAGCATTTTTATGCGGATTTCTTGAGATTGAGATGTGCCTTTGTAATAAATTTATGATTTTATAAATTTATATGGATCCTTTTTGGTGCATTTCATAATTTGAATCAGGAACTGTGAATCAAATTCGAGTAAAAGATGAAAATCAGCTGTCAATATTTTCCCTATAAAAACATACAACGCATTGAAGACATTATTAGTGCTACTGTTTCCCTACTACTGATTAAAACCAACGTTATTATGGAGCGGCACCGTCATTTAAGCAGGGAAGAAATGCTCAGAGCCGTGGGAATGATAGAAGCTGGTTCCCGGCAACGTACTGTGGCTTTAGCTCTGAATACAAGTCAGAGTATTATCAGTCGACTTTGGACACGTTACCGAAGCACTGGTACCGTGGCTGAGCGCCATGGAGGACGGTATCGCTGCACCACACGGAGACAAGACCGATACATTCAAATCTTAACTCGAAGAGCTCCAACAATAACCGCCATGATGTTAGCCGTGAGGCTTCATCACTCTTCAGAGAACTTAATTAGCGACCAAACAGTCAGAAACCGCTTGCATGAAGTGAACCTTCATTCCCGAAGACCGCTACGGGTACCACCTATAGCAATGCACAATCGTAGGATTCGATATCAATGGGCTCTTGAACACAGAAATTGGGCAGAAGAACAATGGCGTTTCGTGTGCTTTTCTGATGAGTCTCGTTTTGGTATGAGACCGGATACAAGACGTATACGACACTGGAGAAGCCCTGGACGCCAACAGCGATTAAAATCCTGCCAGGAAGTCCATCCTTATAGTGGTGGAACCATCATGGTATGGGCGGGTATTTGGATCGGCGGAAGAACTGAGTTGATTTGGATCAGAGGCAACCTCAACGCTCAAATTTATGCTGAGACGATTGTATCAGACGTCATCGTTCCTCTACAAGTGCAAATCGGTCCCTTATTTCAGTTAATGCATGATAATGCACGACCGCACACCGCAAGAGTTGTAAGACAGACTCTCGCCGCAGCTAACATCAATGTCCTGCCCTGGCCTGCTCAGTCGCCAGACTTGAATCCGATTGAGCATGCATGGGATATGCTACAGAGAAGAGCTCTGCCGAATATGGAGGGTATCCAGTCGCAAGAAGACCTTTTTTTGTTGTTGCAACGAACATGGGCGGCCATTCCACAGCGTGATTTGGATGAAGTCATTTTGAGTATGCCAAACCGATGTTCTTGTGTTGTTAGTGTTCGCGGTAGAAACACGGATTATTAATTGTTTAAGTTACCCAATAAAATTTTAAAGAAAACTGTTATTTCAGTCTTTTTTTCGAACTTTTGTGTTAGTGGTTCAAATGTCAAAAATCCCTTTATTAGGAAAATGGCAAATTTCTTTATTAATGCAAAGGTGACTTGGTTTATCGTTACTGTGACAAACGAAAACACTTTATTTGATAAATCCTTAAAAAATTTTTTAATTAATATCAATCAGGAGAAAAGTTATTGCAAAAATATATGTTGATCCCTAGACACTTTTGATGTGTGTATTAATATATGAATATACAGGGTGAATTCGTGGATGACTACATCCGACACTATGAGGATCATCGAAAAATACTGAAAGGAGTCTCGAGGCCGATTTTAACGAAAATTAAAACTGCATCATTGGATTTTAGACAAATCTATAATCCTGGCCAGGAATCGAACCCGCTGATTTTGGAAAAAAAAAACACGCTGTATTATTACGAGTATCCCATCCAAGTGTTGCTAATATGGATGAAATTCTGTGAAGTACCCGCTCAAAATATTGGTAGCCGAAAACCAAACACACTGTATACATTGTAACAGCAAGACTAGTTTTATGACAGATACCCAGCATCGAGACAAGAGTCCCTACACCAAAATTTCTAGAAGTGGCAGCACATTTTATTCCTGAACCAGTTCCATACATTGGTATGTATCGTTTAAGCTCGACATGTTTTTAATTTATTTATACGAAACATAATTATGTACTTCACCAATAAGTTTTCCCGTGTCAGAATGTGAAATGATGAGAAATAACTTCTTAGAAAATGAAATAAGGTTTATTATTACGGAATTATCATTCCAGAAGCTTGGTGGTCATGTCCGTACACCGTTAGCAATAACCACGAGGGACGCTTCCATCAGGACATCGCAAACATGGAAAAATGATTTCAGAACAAGTTAAAAGTTTTGATATTTGTGTATTTTTGTTGAACTGTTTGTCCAGATTACCATTTTGAGTCTAGATCTGAACTGTATGTCTAGATTCTAGACAAACGTATAAGTTCAGCAAAAAGATAACAGAAGTAAATAGAAAAAAATAACGACGGGTTGCACTCTGGGAGTCCCGGCAGAAGTGAAAACTTGAATAGTAATAAACACACACGAACATTCGCGTAAGCGCCCTGCGCCGTCTTACGAATTTTCGATCAGGCTCACGTGTCCTGACGCGAGTTTAACATTTTTTACCCATTCAAAAAAGTGCACAACGCCGCTAAAGAAGTTTTCACTTCAAGCAGCTGGAAGCTGAATATCCGAGGAAAGTGAAAATACTTCTACCAAACAACCATGTAGACCTTTTTTGTTTTGCAAAAGAATGTTTTTCTTTTCTGAAATCGAAAATTGGAAACTAATTTTAAAATCAAATTATTATTTTAGAATTTAGCGTGTGGAAATAAACAGTAAAGGCTACATTACCAGGATATTTCGTTTTGAAATACATTATTTTCATTTTATGTAAACGCACGAATGGCTTAGTTTCGTTTGCAATACACAGTGGTGTATTGTAAACAAAACTGAGCCATTCGCTTACAGACTTCCGAAATCAGATGAAGCGGATTTAGTGAAAATAAAGTCACACAAATAATTTAAATAAACTCACTATCTTAGTACCGTTCCACTTTTCCTGTTGGAAACATATTACGTTTAGGTAGATCATCATCATCATCATCATCTCAGCCATAGGACGTCCACTGCTGAACATAGGCCTCCCCTTTAGATCTCCACATATACCGGTTGGAAGCGACCTGCATCCAGCGTCTTCCGGCGACCTTTATAAGGTCGTCTGTCCACCTTGTTGGTGGACGTCCTACGCTGCGTTTGCTAGTCCGTGGTCTCCACTCTAGTACTTTTCGACCCCATCGGCCATCTGCTCTGCGAGCAATATGGCCTGCCCATTGCCACTTCAGCTTGCTAATCCGGTGGGCTATGTCGGTGACTTTAGTTCGTCTACGGATCTCCTCATTTCGGATTCGATCACGTAGAGAAACACCGAGCATAGCTCTCTCCATAGCTCGTTGAGCGACTTTGAGCTTTGAGATGAGGCCGATAGTGAAGGACCACGTTTCGGTGCCATATGTCATCACTGGTAACACACATTGGTCGAAGACTTTCGTCTTGAGGCACTGAGGTATGTCGGACGAAAAGACATTGCGTAGTTTCCCGAACGCTGCCCAACCGAGTTGGATTCGGCGGTTGATCTCTTTCTCGAAGTTGGACCTACCTAACTGGACTACTTGTCCTAAGTAGATATATGAGTCAACAACTTCGAGTACCGAGTTTCCAACAGAGACTGGGGTGGGCACAACATTGGCATTTGACATAATTTTCGTCTTGTCCATGTTCATTTTCAAGCCCACCCGTTGTGAAACTCGGTCGAGGCCATCGAGCATCATGCTGAGTTCCTCCATCGACTTTGCCATGACTACGATGTCGTCGGCAAACCGAAGGTGAGTGATGTATTCGCCGTTGATGTTGATGCCAAGTCCTTGCCATTCCAGGAGCTTGAAGGCGTCTTCCATTGCGGCAGTAAACAGTTTCGGGGAGATAACGTCCCCCTGTCTTACGCCTCTTCTCAATGGAATCGCCTTCGTGCTATGCTCCTGTACTCGGACCGACATGGTGGCGTTATTATACAAACACTTCAATACCTCGATGTACCGATAGTCAATACGGCATCGCTGGAGTGACTCAAGCACCGCCCATGTTTCCACCGAATCGAAGGCTTTCTCATAGTCCACAAACGCTAAGCATAATGGCAAGTTATACTCTTCGGTCTTCTGTATAACTTGCCGCAGCGTATGGATGTGGTCTATGGTACTATAGCCTCTTCGGAAACCGGCTTGTTCGGGAGGCTGGAAGTCATCAAGTCTGTGTTCGAGACGGTTCGTGATAACCCTTGAAAACAGCTTATAAACATGACTCAGAAGCGTGATGGGTCTGTAGTTCTTCAATAGGCTGTTATCACCTTTTTTGAAGAACAGCACCACCTCACCCCTGCTCCACGTTTCAGGCGTTTTGCCCTCGGACAGGACGGAATTAAAGAGCTTCTGGAGGACTTTAAGTACCGGTGTTCCACCCGCTCTCAGAAGCTCTGAAGTGATTCCGTCCTCGCCCGGCGCCTTGTTGTTCTTAAGCTGCTTCAGGGCCATCCTAATCTCGTACAGACTGATGTCCGGGATATCTTCGGTATAATGTCGGGACAGCTTGGCTCTTGGATCTCCTACCAAGCTGTCAACGGGCTTTGCGACCGAAGTGTATAACTGTCCATAGAACCTCTCGATCTCGCCTAAAACCTCTGCTTTGGTCGACGCTATGCTGCCATCCTCCCGTTTCAGCTTTGTCATCTGGCTTTGCCCAATAGACTTGTCCTTTGCGAACACTTTGGAGCCTTGGTTTCGCTGTATGGTCTCTTTAACACGATTCGTATTAAAGAGACGCAGATCGTGTCGCAAGGACTTAGATATACGTCTATTGAGCTGCCTATATGACTTCGCGTCATCGGAAGACTGCAACTGTAGCAAACGTCGTTCAGCCATGAGGTTTAAGGTTTGCTCGGTCAATTTCTGAGGTCTATCTTTACGGCAGGGTCTAAAAAACTTAGACCCTACCGTGCGGACAGTTTCCACTAGCCCGTCGTTGATCGTTAGGTAGATAGGTTCGATTTTTTATATATACAACAAGTTTCTCACAATGTCGGAAGGTTTGTTGTATTGATAGCTAAATCTAGATAAAAAAATTATTTAAGTTAAATCCAAAATCACGCCACATTGCACCCGTGCGGAGCAACTGAACTAATCCTAGTATCAGAAAATATCGTCCAAATACATGTTCTAACTAAAGTATTTCTTCTAACTAAACGTATACATTGATTGAAACAAGTATATCGGCTAAAAAATTTTTGGCTACTTATTGAATAACAGTCTAATTAATTGTCACTTTAGCGTTGAACATCGCTTACACTTATTATGTGCTTAATTAAGCACAAAGCGTTTTTCAACCCTCAGCCTGCGATGGAAAATACGCTTTAAGAAATGGAGTTTCTGATTTCCGCAATTAATTTCGGAATCGAGTAGATACGATTAACTTTCAACGGCTCTATTATTTTTTAAACATCTATTTACAGGCTGTGATACATCATAAGACTTTTTATTCCGGTAGCCCAATATCCTGGGAGAATTACAGGACTCATAGCCGCGGCCATAAGCTATATTGTGTATATGAGTGTAAAATATAGGAATCTATAATTTTCGTTATGGAAGGAATCAAAATAAGTCATAAGTAACTTGTTTTAATTTTGGTCAGAAATATTGAAAACCACTCTCTCGATTATCTCGGAGGCACCGACACCGACTTCAAACAGATCAGTAGGTGCCTAGCACACAACATTATAAAAATATTATAATTAAATTTATAGCTAATTAGGTTTAGACAAGAATGGTCACATTGTAATTTTGTAAATAAATCATTATAGGTTGTTTGTAAATACATAATATCTTGTTTGTTAAATAAAATAATATTGTAAGTTGATTTGGAATTGGTAGGTAATAATTTTTTTATTTAATTCGTTTGAAAAATACGTGCATTTTTGTTTTCTGAAATACATAAATAGTAGTTTATTTTTCTCTTTTTAGTGGTTTTAGGTGGGGCGTTTGTACTTTTGGAAGTCGGTTTTTTTTTTTTTAAAGTTTGTTTATTTTTCCATTTTTTGTATAAATTATCGTAGGTACGTATGTAGTAAGTTAACTACTAACTTAATGTAACTTAAGTAATTATTTTGAAGTAGCACCATGGGTAGACCGACCAAAAGTGCAGCCTGCATGAGGGAAAATAGAAATAAGGAATCAATAAACAAAACTAAGGAACGTCTATCCAAGAATAGCAATCGAAATGCTGTATCTCGTTCCCAAGAATTACCATTGGCAAGTAGTATCAGATTATCTCGGATGAGAAATTACATGCGTTCTCGATTGTCACAAGAGTCGAAAACTGATCAAATCCGTCGACTCAATCGGATACATGAAAGTTTGAATGGCGAGTCCACTGAACAGCGCGAGCATCGTCTAGATATTATACGAAGTCGATTAGCTAATGAGACTGCAGAGCAAAAAATAAATAATTTTGAAAATCGGTCAACAATTGACTGAAAATACATACAGTCGAGCATAGACTTACTTCTGAAGCTTTTTTTTTATCGTGGTAAAATCATCAAATGAGTCCTCCCACCCAGGGCAGGGCGGGAGGGACTGTCAGACTTGTACTGACTAAAATCCACGGTGTCCTTCAATAGCCCTTTACGTACCGGGGTCACGGTAATCCGTTAGTCCCGCGACCCTGACAGGCTTTGGCCCTCTACAGGCCCCGTCACTATGCTGACACTCTTTGAGGCGCGCGTGGAACACAACGCGCCGTCGACCCGGGCATGGTCCATGGTCGGACAGCGAGTCGCCCATTACTCGCCGCACGCATGCCCGCGCTTACGGTGGCCGGAGATCGTCCTGCGACGTCCGTCGCCGTGGGCGTCTACCACTGCGGCTGGGGTGGAGGGAGGACGCTGTCCTCTCCCTCACGCGGCCCGCCTCCTCCTTCGCGAGCATGACTGCTTCGCAGAAGAAGGCTACCGCTTCCCACTCCGTCTCGCCCCGCAGCATGGCCTCGACTAATGCTGGGCGCGAGAGGTCTCCGCCTATTTCCGTCGTGAGGACACGGCGGTGCTCTGCCCAAGCGGGGTAGTCCTGCACCGTATGCTCCACCGTGTCCTCCGGACGATCCTCGCAGTGGTGACACCCAGGTGTTTCTTCCCTCCTTATCAGACACAGGAACCTCCCGAAACTTCCGTGTCCGGTGAGGACCTGCGTCATGCGGTAGGTCAGGACGCCGTGACGCCTATCCAGCCACTCCTCAAAGAGGGGTCTTACCGCCGCGATTGCGGCGTGCCCGTACTTCTAAAGCTAAAGTTATTTTTAATTTTTTGTGTTTTTGAAGTCGGTTTTATTTTTTGCAAAAAAAGTTTATTTTATATTTTTCAATTCTTTTTATTAGTTGTAATATCCTATACAAACATTTGCTTATTTATTAACAATATTTTTCATGGTAATAGGCTTATCCCCAATAAAATGGAACTTAACATACCTAACTGTCGAAATATGGGTACCTATACTGTACACATCTGCGTACCCCCTCAGAGCATACAGGCGTGATGTTATGCTATGATGTTGTGTAAACAATAAACATCCAAGCGATTGCAGCAATCACGACAGATTTGCTGTCTATTATTGAAGAGTTCCGTTCCATATCTCCGAAGTTCGTGATCAGATCATGACAATATTTCTATGGGACCAACTTGGAAGTATACCCTTTCAAACCAAAAAAGAATTTTTCAAATCGGTTCAGGCGTCTTCGAGTAATCGGTGAACATACATAAAAAAAAAAAAATGATACATACAGTCGAATAGAGAACCTCCTCCTTTTTGGAAGTCGGTTAAAAATAATGTATTTGACAATAATTTGGGTCGAATATTTAAAGTAAAAAGGATAAAATAAAAAACAACCACAAAAAAGTTTAAAATAACCTACAAAATAACTTTTCTTTGTCGGTGGCAAAAAAGTCTAAGAGTATTTTAAGACACGGCTTCAGGATTGAAATTTCATAACGTGTCTGGCGCTCCGGGGGCTGTTCTCCTAATGAGACGTTTGTTCTTTACGGTAATTTTCTTTGAATTGAGCCCCTATTGTTTAAATTGCTTTGCCATTATGTAAATACTTTGGTTTTGGTTTCAGTAATTGCCTAACAGTCTACCAAGCCGAGTGATCCTATTCTTTTATTTCATTTACCGGAGTATCTGAAGTTTATTCCTAATCATGAGGGCGTGTGTCTAATCAGTGTTATAGAGTGACTCGTCAACCCTGAAGTAGCATTGGCCAATCAAGTTTTTTAGGCACTTGATGTAATAAAGGGCAAAATTAGGGGTTCAAGAAAATCTCTTCAATTTGGAAACAATGGAGTACATATTGTATGAACATAAAAAACGTTGCTGGAATAACCAACGAGGCCGAATAAACATGACCGGTCACTCGTGTCGCCTATGAGAAACCAGCCACTGTACCATCAATATTAAGGTTTATTATCCAGATTCCACAACCGCAGAACGCGCTATTACATTTCTCATCACAAAAAAAGATGAAACTTTATCCCATAGGGGATTTCTTTTCATTTATGGGTTTTGGACGTCGGATCGCCGAGTAAAATACTGATTTCAACTGCATCTGATACTTCTGGCCCAACATATAGTCCGATCAACAAGGATGTTCGTTGTATGAAAACTTCCGAACAATTACTCCGGCACTGAAATTTGGCATATGATGAAAGTAGGTGATACAGATTCTATAATCTGTATCACCTACTTTCATAAAAAAAGTTATGTATATTTACCAAAACATTGCTTATGACTCTCTGTGAAAAATTCCTCGGCCTCAAATACTTTCTGTATATGTATATGAATTAGAATAGTAAAGCATAAAAATCCAACAAATTTTCGATTTCAGTGTCACTCCAAATTAACTTTTTCTTGCTCTAACTCGTAGTGATAAATTGCTCTGCCGATTTAATTTTTTTATGTGATTTCTTATCCTTAAATACATAGGTTTGTTAAGTATTGTTGGTTAATTAAACGTTTTAGTTCAGTATAATATCTACATCACTATAACTACTTCGGCATTGCTATGGAAAGAAAACTTATAATATCTTTGTCTTCATTAAAACGTCAGTCTACAGGTCGCGCCATGCTCGGGCAGAAGACATCACGTTGGATCGAAAGAGCTCTGTCTTTTCTTGGTAGAATAGAGATAGAATCGCCATGATACGCTTTCTGAATACGCGGGTTCAAATTCCACTCGCAGCAGATTTTTTCTTTTCTCAACAATAATCTTTATTCGCAATAATGCTCATTACAAATGAATGCTAATATTTATCAGCACTTTTACAATTTACAATGCGGGCGCTGTCTAGGTTTAATCATTACTATTAGTCCGATTTTACTTGACACGTCAACTTGAGAGGAATTTCGCGACTTGCTTTACATGTGCAACGGTGCCACTAGACACGCAAAATCAGCAATAATTTATGTTAATAATTCTAGTAGTATTGTAGAGAATTGGTGGCCCAGTAGTATCGGCCCGGACTTACGAGTTGTAAGTCGTGGGTGCGTACCCATCCAGGCGCATTACCTTGTGTAATTAACTAGTTACTTCATGGAAAAACTGGTGAACGAAAACATCGTGAGGAAACCGGCAGTTTCCTCACCATGTCCTAGAACCAAAAATTCGAAGACATGTGACATCTACCAACCCACACTGGGCATGCGTGGTGGAGTATGGTCCACTCCCTCTTACAGAGAGGAGGCCTGTGTCCCAGGAGTATTCCAGTAGGAACATTTATAGACTAATGATGATGATGTTGTGTGTAATATCTAGTTGATTTCTTTTTTGTTTTGCCGCAGTAGAATTAAAAGGTATGACGCTTGCTGATGTCTAACTGTAATCATCTGTACTGTATTGGTAGACTAAAATTATTAACATGTTTACCAGTCCGTAGCCAGACAAAACTGTATAAAAAATAAATTATTATGACAATTCTAGGTACAACATTGCTCTGTGTAAATTGTATTTTTACGATCGAACAAACATTGCGGCATCTTGAGGTACCCAAGATAATTGAATTTTCCTGTAGGAAAGTAGGTAATTCGATTTTTGTAAGTAAAGCCTGTCGACGAATTCAGGTCAATTATGTTTAAGTATTTAAAACCATAAATTCTTTGAACGAAATGTTGCAGGTTACTCTGAAAATATTCAGAAGTCGCGTCGCAACGAAAATACTGTAAAGTTAGTCTCTTGGCGATCTTTTATTTGCCGACTCCGCTTGTCGGCCACCTTTCCGTAATATTTCAGAAAATAAGTTGAGACAGTAGCATTTTTTTTTCTTCAACTACCTACATTTTTACAATCTTATTTCTCCGCGCTGGTCCATCTTGAACAAAGAAGATATTTCAAAAATATTTGAACCATACCGCATCTACAAAAACTGTTTTATATGGCAGTCGACGAGCAACGCTCGTTCAGTATTTAATAAGTGCTTTAGTATTTGTAATTGGAATACTTCTGGGCAAAATTCCGATAACGCTCCTTGTATTCTACGGATCGAGGAGACATTCTAGGCACAATACATACATAGATAATGGTACCTAATATACGCAACCTGTGTATATAAATATACAGACACATAGGTTGCATTTTAGGGAAAACCTTGAAACGGCAAAATGGAGCTTCAATACATAAAACTGAAAGTACTCAAAAGAGACAGCTTGTCTAAATTTTTACAAACGACTGAAAAGCTAAAAACTCAACAATGCAAAGGTATACAAGAACAGAAAAACTTAACAAATAAAAAAGAATAGGTATACTTGTTTGTAAGAGCGCTGCAAAAGACGCTGTTTACAACTGTCAAAGGTTAGAAAAGAAAAACGACTTAGTCAAAGTTTGAAAAACAGAACCCCGTTGTAACGAACAACGTTCTTCTTGGATAATATATTTCCTTTCGTTTCGTTTATTAATTTTACAAAGCTTTTTCCAACTGTTTAAATAAATATCAACAGAAGAATCTTTACTTTCAATATTTGAACTACAAAATATAGTTATAAGCCTGAAATAAAAATTTGTTGTTATAAATACAGCTGGCATGTTCCCGCATCAAGCGCTTGTGTTCAGAATTTGAGATGATGATACAGAAAGCACGTCATTGCACTGGTACTTGTGAAAAATTGTCATAATGCTTGAATTGTCAAAGCACAAGATCCGATAATACTGCCAGGCCATGCCATTCAAGTCATTACCGGAAGTGATTAGCACTCAATAAATGTAAAACAGCTCCGTAATTGACTGAAGACCAGACATAAGGCAAATCAGGCCGTGGATATAGAGTTTTCGTACTATATTCATTAAAGAGTGTACCCCTACAGCAATATCTAAAACGAATTCTGATAAATAAATTAACTTCAAAGTGAATATAGTGAAACAAAAAAGCCAATAAAAAGTTAGGATATATTTGACGGGTGAATTTTCCGAAACTATAAGGAATAGTGCAAAAAAATGCTTAAAAAAGGACTTCAAGGCCGGTTTTGAAGAAAACTAATTTGCCATTGTTAATGTGTCATTGTTTTTTTTTTTTGAAATATCAATCAAATTATAAAACATGTATCTAATGCCTCTGGTCTAAATAATTAAGTTATGTACATTGAGTACTTAAGTGTCCGCACTATCTAACATTTGTTACCTACGTTATTTATCCCGTTCCCTCAGCTAAAATTCATGTTTTGTAGTTTAAAATAAAACCGGAGGCAGAATAAAAACAACAATATGTGCATAATAACTTAAGCTTTGTTTTGTACTGCTGTTTGTTTGTTTAATCGATTGGCTCTTTCGTCCCGATTTGCAAAGCTAGTTGTTTTAATTTTTGAAATAGTTTGATATTCCTTTTAAATAAAACTATTTAATTGTTATTATTTGCTTTACCGACATGTCAAGCGCACTAGGCGGTTCTGATAACACACATATACAAACATCTATATACATGTAATAGAAAAGTCTTAAAGAAAATTCAAAAAAATAAACAAGAAATTGAACTGACGAAAAACAAAGTTCAATTAAAAATATGTGTGGGTCGGGTTGTATTTGGAACGTCTTCTTTAAAGTCATCTTAGAGAGTGTTGTCTTATGCCAATAAACTGTGAAAATGGAGCACTCCAAAATTATTCACATGGTAAGCAGACGCCAAGAGGAAACTGACTGAGACGCGTGCGCATACTTGATAAAATCGAAATTATCCCACTGGAAAGAAATACCAGGATAAACGGTATCCTATGTGTATAAATTCCAGATTATAACCTATCTCTCAGCCAAATTTCGATCGAACGATCTGTTCAGTCGGTATAGCGTGATTGAGTAACAAACATCCATCCATCTATCCAAACTTCCGCATAAGTAATGTTTTACATAATTATTATATTTAAGTTAAGTGATTTTAAGAAGAGAATAGATTACTTATATACTTATAGAGACTTAATTATTCATCCCTAAGTCCCGCTTTTACTCGGGTTTAAATTTTCGACCTTTTCCAAAAAACTTCTTACGTATAACAACATGTTTTTTACATGTAAATGACTATTAACTAACAGAATAAAAAATATTATACAAGAGTTATGCGCTTGTAGACAGACTTACGTTTGTTCACAGTTACTTTGCAAAAAAGAAGAGACACAATACCGCCAGAATTAGAAAGATTTGGGGGATGGGGGAAACACACGCCGCGCTGAATGAGCAGCTTACGGTGGAACAAAAAATTTATATCAAATACCACCTCAACATTTTTTCTTGGCAAGACGTAACAACTTTTTTTTTTATGTGTGGTAAAATTATCAATGAGTCCTCCCACCCAGGGCAGGGCAGGAGGGACTGTCAGACTTGTACTGACTAAAATCCACGGTGTCCTTCACTAGCCCTTTACGTATCAGGGTTACGGTGATGGGTAAGTCCCGCGACCCCGGCAGGCTTTGGCCCTCTACAGGTCCCGTCACTATGCTGACACTCCTTGAGGCGCGCGTTGAACACAACGCGCCGTCGACCCGGGCATGGTCCATGGTCGGGCTGCGAGTCGCCCATTGCTCGCCGCCCGCATGCCCGCGCCTACGGTGGCCGGAGATCGTCTTGCGACGTCCGACGCCGGGGGCGTCTACCACTGCGGCTGAGGTGGAGGGAGGTCGCTGTTCTCTCCCGAACGCGGCACGCCTCCTCCTTCGCGAGCATGACTGCTTCGCAGAAGGAGGTGACCGCTTCCCACTCCGTCTCGCCCCGCAGCATGGCCTCGACCAATGCCGGGCGCGAGAGGTCTCCGCCTATCGCCGTCGTGAGGACACGGCGGTGCTCTGCCCAAGCGGGGCAGTCCTGCACCGTATGCTCCACCGTGTCCTCCGGACGATCCTCGCAGTGGTGACACCCAGGCGTTTCCTCCTTCCTTTATCCGACACAGGTACCTCCCGAAACTTCCGTGTCCGGTGAGGACCTGCGTCATGCGGAAGGTAAGGACGCCGTGACGCCTATCCAGCCACTCCTCAAAGAGGGGTCTTACTGCCGCGATTGCGGCGTGCCCAAGACGTGACAACTTACAGTAAAATAAAGGACCATGTCCGAAAATTGATTAGTAATTTATTTTTCATAAAACAAAAGCTTTACAAATTCCGAACCAAGCACACTAAATCTTTTTTTTTGTATAAATGATTAGAACGTGTTGAAATATAAAAATTATTTCCCAAGCTTGCAACAATAAAAACAAAGACCAAACCAAGTGCTTGTTCGCAGCGCGGTAGAAATAATTTCCTTTTGAAATTCATTCAAGCTCTAATGAACGATGGACATACCGAAAGAAAAATGCACCGAGAATTCTCTTGTATTAAGGCGGCCGTCTCTGAGTAACTTTGTATTTCACTTTTTTGAAAGAAATAACATGAAATGTTATTATTGCACATAAATAACCATAATATAAGTAAAAGCTCGTTTTTAAGTTAATTTAAGTGTAGTGTATAAGGTAAATCAACCTTTCAATACAGCTCTTTCGTGCCCAACATCATTTCGACGAGTTTTTTTACGTTTGAGTGCGCTCAGTCTAAAGCGATAGAGAATTAATTTACAAATCTGTTCAGCCCATAATGACCGCATTCTCGTCTTCAAAATGAACTGAAACTGATATTTTTTTCTATTTATCTTTCATTTTCATAATTCTACCTCTAGGTTAGAATATCATCAAAATTCTCTGTCTTTATCTCTTAATATTTATTAAGCTCTCTTAATATTTAATGGCCCAAAGACTATTTAGTCTTTTTCATAATGACTATGCATCGTAGGTGTTTAATATTTTGAATATTTTGATGTCAACAGATCAATAAAGCAAATACAAAAAAATACTCTTACAGTAGATGAATTCTCTTCGCTGCTACCGACAATGCGGTGGAATTGGCGGAGTTTTGGGCCAATAAAATATAAATACCGTCGTGCCAGCGACACGAATAAGAAGAAGAAGTGGATGGACGTGACCGAAATAGGTCTGTAGTAGCCCGGGTCACACGAACTACCGTTCTTGGGCACAGGCTGGACGTTAACTTGCTTCCAAGCCTTCAGCACTTTTCGGTCGACAATCGAAAGCTTTAATTACAGCTGGAGTTTTTAGTGCTGAAACCTAAACTTCTTTGGGTACGCCTTTATATTATTCCTTAGTAAGGCAGTAGAGACTGCAGGTGACGAATTTAAAACTCAGTCGTTTTAAGAGGGATGTTCGAAAACAAAAATAAAAATGTTCAAAAACTTTCAAAGTGTTTATAGGGCCATGTGCAGTTTCTAGATTAAGTTCAATATTGCGCTTTTTATTCCTACTTTTTTCATTATTTATTATTTTAAAAAGTAGTTTTCATTTTTTCATAAGCCGATTTAATTTTACTACTAACATAAAGAGCCTTAGCTGTTTTGCAATTTTAAAAGTGTTTGAATATTTGGCAACATACTATATAAAGCTAGTATTGTTCATATTATGACTCTTAAGACCATAAAGTTTGAAGAGTTTATCTCTGCTTTTGCGAATTCCTGGCGTTTTCCAATCACTAAATAAGAACTTTGTGAAGATACTCGTAGTCTTGGTTTTAGTGGAAAAGTACGGATAAATTGTGTATTAAAAAACTCGGCATAAAACTCATTTGGGTTCTATCACTCACTTATATACTCACTTACATAATTTACTTGCTATTGTATTATTCATATTTTCAAAATATTTACATGATATTGGTCTACACTACAATAGTGCCAGTGGATCTACGTCATTCACCACATTATTATAACTATTGTATATTTAAAGACTAAAATTAAAATATTTACAAAAATGACTAAATCAAAACTAAAATTTAATTATAAGATCGTCTACACTTAATTTGAGTTTTTTGAAAAGGCGTGTAGGCGCAAAACGTTGTTTGGTCACTGTGATCAGATGGCAATTTATTTACTACTAGTGGGCGCCCGTGGCTCCGCCCGCGTGAATGTCGGTTACCGCTGCAAAAAGCCTACTCAGGAAAGACACGGTCAGCAACATGATTCCCAGGTCTATTCACAGACACCGACACTAAAATCGACGACGCAGTCATCGCAAACAATCGACATAGATAGATATTGTGTGTCGCGGACTTTTTTGTAGATATTTATAAGATCAACAATTAATTCGAACATTTTATTGTTCTATCTTTTATAGTTTAGGCAGCGTACGCAAAATAAGTAACTTTTCTGGTTGATTTTTTACACCCTGTGGCCGAAAAACCCAAATATCTTACGGAACCCTATTTTTCTCCAAAATAAAATATAGCCTATGTTATTTAAAATCGGTCCAGTAGTTTTTGAGCCTATTCATTACAAACAAACAAACAATCAAACAAAGTTTTCCTCTTTATAATATTAGTGTAGACTACCAAAATAACTAATTTCGTACCTACTATTGCTTCAACTGTAAAGAAATAAAATGTAAACTATTAATATAATTAAACACTACCAAAATAACTGATATTCGTACCTACTATTGCTTCAACTATAAAGAAATAAAATGTAAAATAATAATATATTTAAACACTACCAAAACCTCTTATACCTATTTCATAAATAACAGCAAAACAAATTTAAAAATAAACTATTCAGACTAAAAGTAAAAAAGGGCCCGCAATCGCGGCGATAAGACCCCTCTTTGAGGAGTGGCTGGTTTTTTTTTTTTAGGGTGGCAAAATCATCAAATGAGTCCTCCCGCCCTGGGTGAGGCGGAAGGGACTGTCAGACTCTTACTGACTAAAATCCACCCGTGTTTCTTCGGATACCCTTTACGTTCCGGGGCCGCGGTATCCTGGATTAAGAAAAAAGCCGCGACCCCAGCAGGCATTTGGCCCCGTAAGGGGCCCCGTCGGTGACGCGTGAAACACGACGCGCCACCGACCCGGGCTTGGTCCTTGGTCGGACGGCGAGCTTACCCATTTCTCACCATCCGCAAGCCCGCTCCGCGGCTGTGCCCTGCGCCGTTGGAGCATCCACCCGACAGGCTATTCGCATACGGGCAAAGAGATCCCTTAGGCACACAGTGCCTAAAAGAGTTTTTGCCCGCATCCCAGGGTGCACCGGCCCGAAAAACTGGTCTTCCCCCCGGACGTATCCGAAGGGGAACTCCAGTCCACGGGCGCACGTGGAGGTTTCCTGTCTTAGCACCCCAGGAGTGGCTGGATAGGCGTCACGGCGTCCTGACCTACCGCATGACGCAGGTCTTCACCGGACACGGAAGTTTCGGGAGGTAACTGTGTCTGATAGGGAGGGAAGATACTCCTGGGTGTCACCACTGCGAAGATCGTCCGGAGGACACGGTGGAGCATACGGTGCAGGACTGCCCCGCTTGGGCAGAGCACCGCCGTGTCCTCACGACGGCGATAGGCGGAGACCTCTCGCGCCCGGCATTGGTTGAGGCCATGCTGCAGGGTGAGACGGAGTGGGAAGCGATTGCCTTCTTCTGCGAAGCAGTCATGCTCGCGAAGGAGGAGGCGGGCTGCGTGAGGGAGAGGGCAGCGTCCTCCCTTCACCCCAGCCGCAGTGGTAAACGCCCACGGTGACCGACTTCGGCAGACGATCTCCGTCCACCGTAGGCGCGGGCATGCGGGCGGCGAGTAATGGGCGACTCGCTGTCCGCCCATGGACCATGCCCGCGCCCTAAGGAGTGTCAGCATAATGACGGGGCCTGTAGAGGGCCAAAGCCTGCTGGGGTTGCGGGGCACACAAATTACCGTGACCCCGGTACATAAAGGGCTATTGGACACCGTGGATTTTAGTCAGTCAAGTCTGACAGTCCCTCCCGCCCTGCTCTGGGTGGGAGGACTCATTTGATGATTTTACCACGCCAAAAAAAAAATGTGCTGTTAAGCACGATTTGTAAATAACTATTATTGTCTGTCAATAAGGTCGAACAGTCTGAACGTCTATTCGCATCAACAGCCAAATATTGTATGAAGCACGCGCGCTTTTTTCCAAAATAATCCTTATAGCATGATTCTGTATTCACGCGCGATGACTGAATAGCGTATTTCATGTATAACTTTGGTGTTTCTACACCGATTTACATGATTCTTTTTTTATTGAATAGGTAATAATGTTATTTTTTTTTTAATTAGGTATGAGTGAGAGTGTTGTAAACGTAACAGTAGACAAATATAATCAGAAAGCTCCGAATTGCTAAGCTATCGGGAGTTTCACGTGTTTCTATCTTTTATGGATGACTCACAAGTCATCCATAAAAGATAGACATATGCTGTCAAGGAATATTTTTATATAATTTTAAGGAGAACATTTCCGTCATACATGATTTCTATATAGCTTTAACCATTAAGGCTGCACACGCGACGGAAGCTTAAAAAATGGAGTAACTTCTCCCGTTTTCCCAATATTTCCCTTCACTGCTCTGCTCCTATTGATCGTAGCGTAATGAAAAGTATACTATAACCTGCCCAGGAGTATAAAGAATAATTGTGCCGAATTTCGTTAAAATCCGTCGAGTAGTTTTTGTTTCTATAACGAACATACAGACAGACAGACAGACAGAAAGACAGACAGACAAAAATTTTACTGATTGCATTTTTTGCATCAGTAGCGATCCCTAATCACCCCTTGATAGTTATTTTTTTTAAATATTTCATGTACAGAATTGGCCTCGCTACAGATTTATTATAAGTATAGATTTCCTTATGTAAGTAATCACAATTGGAAAATATATTCTTTATGCATTTGGCAGAATAAGCTGTCACTCTGGTTGGTTCCATAAAAAAATGTGACAAATTAAATTATTTCTAAGGACTCAATAATCTGATACTATTGGAGTTACTCGTATTTTCTAGTAAATTAATATTAAAATCACCACAGATGGTGATAGATTTAGTACTGGTACATATTTTATTTAAAACATCTTCCATTATAGAATCAAACATGGGTAGGTTCTGATAATTTGGGGGTCTGTAGACACATACTATAACATGCTTATTTAACATACATTTACGACTGAAATGGCTAACTATACAATAATTATCATAACAAATAGACATAACTTGATAATCTTTTAATCAATTTTCTGTAAAGCAAACAATATCAAACTTGGTAGATTCCAAAAACATTTATTTCCAGTAATTTAAAAGGGCACCTTGAATATTTCGATGAAACAATTTTTCTCCACTTGATTTTCTATATTTAACCATTTCTTAGAAGAAACCTGTTTATTGTTCACTAATAACACCAGTCTACAGCATTTTTGCGCACGGGTTCTACATTGTTTTTATTGTTTACATATCTACAAATAAGAATAAGAAGATGCGATTTTATGAGTAAAAATGGGAAAATAAAAATCAATGACAATATATAAATATTGACATAGAGATGAAAATGAAAATGAAATCTTTATTTGTAAACATAGGTTTTTAAATGGTGTTACAGTTAAATATAAGAGTCCCGTCTATGTTTTGCGTTTAAGCGTACAAATTAAATTAATGATTATAATCAGTTTTAATCAAAATTCAAATTACAAAATAACATTAATGTCAGAATGATTAGAAAATAACAATATTTTAGATTACAAATTACAGTCAAAAATTTTACACATACAAACAAATTAATTGTCACATAAACATAGAGGTAATAATTATAACAATTTTATTTCAATAATTTAATTCAGTGCGATGTCAAGTTTTTACTAATGTCATAAATCGGATATAGTAGTTCTAGCAAGTTTCATTAAGATAGTCATTAATAGTGTAGTAACATTTTTCAATCAAAAAATCATTTAACCATTTTTTGAACAGATCTGTTTTTCTAGCTTCTATGATATGTTTGGGTAATTTATTGTAGATTTTGGGTGCCATGCCTAAAAGGTTTTTGCTGAATATAGCTTTTTTGTGTCTTGTCATGCATATTGTATTTTTATAGCGTATGCTCTTCGGGTGATTATATAAATGTAGATTTGATTTGACAAAAGTGGCTACTTCATATATATAAAGACACGGGAGTGTAAGTAGCTTAAGCTTTTGAAAATATGGCTTACAGCTCTCTGTATTTTCTATGCCACATATTGCCCTTATGCATTTCTTCTGTGCCCTAAACGCCACTTCTCTGTCTGGCGAGTTTCCCCAAAACATAAGTCCGTAGCGTAATGTTGATGACACATAACCATGGTATGCCATTAAAAGGGTGGCCTGACTTGATATTTTCCTTAGGTTATAACTTATATAGATATATAGATGATTTATTATTAAAGAAACCAAACATCCATTTATGTTATTTTTACAATACAAGTTTTAAAACAAAGTTAAATTATTTTAAAATTAACAGTTTAAGTTTTCTTTTCATGTGCAATGGAAGTTTCTCTTAATAAGAGAAACTTCTACCCCCAAATATTGAATCCCATCATGCTTCCAGTATACCGACTTGTTAACGCCTCTTAAATTCCATTATGTCGTGATATATTTTAATGTAGCATTATGCATATTTAGAGACATTCGACTTCCCATGATGGAAAATGTTTACCAAAATATGTCAGTGATCAGCTCGTCATAAATTATGACGTCGATAGGTCATTCTTTGTAGGTACTCCTAGTAAAAGTAGCAGTTCTGAGTTCTAACTTTTGATCTGTGCTTTCAATAAGTTCATTCTATCTTTTGTATTATTGACACTAATATATTTAATTAAAAAAATAAATGCACCTTTGTAGTTCTTTAAACAACAAAGGTGCATTTCAATCTGTATAAATGAATGATGTTGAGAAAAAATTGCTGATAAAGATATCAATAAAATTACTCCCAACATTATCTGTGGCATTTCATGCATCTTTTAAACTGGGAAATATGTGTTTATATTGAAAGGTAAAACTGCGAATTTAACTCTTTAAGTGGATTTATTTCCACGTTAACTTTCCATACCATTTTGAATGATTTTTATTATTAATGCTGAATACAGCAAGGGAAACTGGGATTCAGCGAAAATGATTCAAGAATTTAAAAAAAAAAAAAAATTAAGTCTTTCAGACAGTTTCGACGATTATTTTTATTTAATTACAAGTGGCGTCTTATACGTTCAGTATCTATCTAGCTATCTAACGATGAGTATCTATATTAGTATCAAACTAACACTACTTTCAGTAAAGCTACAAGCAAATGGGACGACATACGAGTAATAAGAACTTTCATAGAAAGTTCACAACCCAGGGTAAATAGGGAATTCTTCCCAGTGAACTTCCCGCCGGTCGCCTCCTCTTAGAGAGGACCCGCAGGATCCCTTAGAGACATGGACAGCACAATCAGACAGAGTAGAGCCTCCTTCAGGAGGTGTTTGGCCTACCAAGATTAGGTAGGAGCTCCTTGAAGTTGTACAGGCTGTCGATGGGTTTCCATCGTCGATTCGACGCCGATGCTTACCCCTCCGTTCAGACAGCCATGAAAACACATGGTCTCTGTATGATCTTTTGCCGGACATGACGTGAGTGACGCGGCTGTTGTTGGCTGTAATGAGAACGCATGGCTGACTTGATAACTCAACCCGAACTGAATATTTTTATAATGAGTTCAAATGTACGTGGCGTAAACTGCTGATATGAGAATTGTGCGGTTGCAACGTACAGTCTCTATCTTGTGCAGCTCTACTTCGAGTCCCAACTGCCGAGTGCTCTTAACGACTGCGGCCACTGCCTAGTGAGACACTTCCTTTACCAGGACAAGAGTGTCATTAGTGTAACAGAATACGCTGACGCCGCTGGGAGATCGCCTTTCAGGAAAGTCATTCAGACATTACGGATTTACTGACTTAATATTAATAATATATGTAAATAAATTAAAGCGGTGGAAACGGTTGGTAATACAATAATCATTAGCCTATACTTTTTTATTATTGACGAATGGAGCACCTCTACAGACTTCGTCGGTACTGTAGCTGTCTGTTCATTTAACAAACAAAGCTTCCTGAAGCAAATTTCTAATAAGCTGGCTGGTGTAAACCTGCAATTGTACCGCATATTTGTCTACAATGCAAATTAAACAGCGGGTAACATCCAATACGGAACTGTAATTAAGTTCAATCGAGAATCTGCCTAAATGTGGCTCAATTCTATGAGGCTGGAATATATTTCTGCCGAAATAGCCCTATTCGAAACAATTTGTAGATACCAGATAGAGCGACAGAAACCCATTAACTCTGCCATACTTAACTACTTTCTTACGCAACAAAAATAATTCGTACCATTGCTTTTCCAAGCAGCATCCAAGAGCAAATAAAAAATCTTATTACACTGTAAGTTACTTATAACATCGATGTCAGGCTCAAGGTGGAATAAAGTTGAATTTTATTTTTAGTCCCCAATGAGCACCGTGTTAAAATATTTATGATTGGTTCCCAAATGGGCAATGGTGCAAAAGTGCCCAAAAATTGATGCACAAACCGCAATACATTTCAACCATCACCGTTCCATACAATTTTACAAGCTTTTATTTCGTTTCTCAGTTCATTTCATTTCAATAGAAAAACTGAAAAAAATGGTAAAACTGATTGTCAAACTTATGAGCTTCTGACTAACAATAACGACTGTCAAAGATCTAAAAATTACAACCGGAACCAAGACTTCACGTGCTTTCCGAGGCACTCCCTATGACAAATGGTCACCCATCCACAGACAGAACCTCAGATCCTCAGACAGAAGATCAGCCTGTGCGGCTGTTATTATTTAGCCACGAGCTCGTCCTAATTTCACTGTTATATGCCTGTAATAAAATCTTGCAAGTTTTTGGCAGTTTCCGATCTCCGATTGAGCTGAAATTATAACACGCATATGTATGATTTGATGTTGGAGCTGCAAAGTGGCCATATGAACTCTGTGATGAAACAACGCAACCCCATCTAGTTCGAACCCATTTGATTTGTCTTGACGAGGTTTTTATTGGTAGATATTATTTCTGTTAATCAACAAATGTCATTTTTTTAAATAAAAATTAAACTATCGCATGGTTTTAAACAATTTCTTTCATACAAATCTCTTCCTGTCAATTACACATTTACAACACAATAAAAAAATCTTATTTCAAGTACTGCGCTTTTATTTTATTTTTTCAATTCATATACATTTTGTTCCTTTTTCAACACCTTTAAAACTGAAAAGTCAATCAATTTGCTGCTCGTACCCATCCGTCAATAACCGACATTCGATTTAACATCGTTGACGATGACCGTTACTATTCAATCACAAATGTCAATTATCTAAAGCTATTAACATGTGCGACTATAATTTCCGGGGAAAACTTTTTATGCAACGATTTACCTCGACTGCTGTCATAACCCAAAATTCACGTCACATATATTTAGGGTTGCCATCACCAAAATTGTCGGCCCCGAACAAAGACTTCAAAAACCCCGGACATTTGGGTAAAATCATATTTTTTCCCCGGACGCCCTAGAAAAATATATTATTGAAGTAGAAAGTAAAAACAAAGATGTTTAATTATGGTTTTTATTTACTGATAACATTATGGAGCTTTATAACATGTTTAATAATAGGCTTTTTCTATATATTTAATCAACATAACAAAAACAATAAAAAGAAATACTTATCCATAGGAGAATAGAGATCGTGCTTTTTAGCACTCAATTAAACAAATTAAATGTCCGGGTTTTACCCGGACATTTATTGGGTAAATCCCCCCGGACGCCCTCCAAACTAGGACAAATCCGGGGTAACCCGGACGGATGGCAGCCCTACATATATTGAATCTCGCCGAAGCAGAGGCCATATACTCGTCCTAGTTTGTTTTGTTGCTTCCAAATATTTGGTCCATGGTTCATGCCACGACAATAGTCGAATATTTTGGATATTTGTTTAACTTTAGTTAGATATTTTGTAACGTCAAGAAAGACACTCGAGTACTATGCAATGTTAAATGAAGTTATTTAAAAAAATCAGCTATTCAGTTTGCCTAACTCATTGAAATTACTTATTAAATGTACTGAACAGTCCCGCGACTATGCCCCCCTTAGAGGATTGAACGATATATTTATTATGCACTGTTGAGATTATTTGACTTGGAAATGAAATATATTTTAATTTACTAAATTTTAACTACATTTTGGATTTTTGAATTTGTCTCCGTATTCGTCGTATTCTGCTTATCGTACATTTGATTTGGTTTTATGATAGGCGTTGTGTGGAAATTATACATCGTCATTTTGCGGTAATCGTATATTGTCTCATTAACCAAACGAGACTACCGTATTTCGATAAGGTTTAATTCCCGCAAGGAGTAAATATTTGTATATTCTATAAGTAGTTGTTCCGGGTCTGGGCGTTTGTGTATGTGACTTTATTATGTTTGTAAACGCACCTACGATACAGGGGAAATTCCTAGTATGGGGCAACGATTCAATCTCTCGTCTAGTGCAGCTTAAGGCGTATAATAATCATCTTTGAAGGAGCTTCTAGTCAGCTGATACTCAACAACGTCCGTTCAGTTCATACTCATCATTCGTTTGGGGTTGTATTGTATGCTAGAACCAGTTCAGTTACAATTTCAAAAAATATTCGAATAACCGAAGACAATATTCGAATAGTGAAATAGGTCGAATAATAGAAGTATTCGAATATTTGTTTTGGAAACCCTAGTTTGGGAATTGAAATCAGACAACTGAAATGTGGAAATTTGCCAAGTGAAAAGGCCAAACCTGACAAGTTTTCGTTAACAGCCAAACGATTTAGATTGTGACCATTAGCCTATTCTACTTAATTCAACACGATTTACCAAGATTTAATAAGCAATGTTTTTTTAATTCATTATCACGAACTAGTAAATTATTCGTATCATGTAAATTAATTTCATAAAACAAACGAGAGTTTGTGATTAACGCTTTGCTTTCATTTCAACAGGGAAAAGTCGGGATACTTTTCCCTGTTAAAATGAAAGCAAAGCGTTAATGTTTACATTGTTTGTTGACAACAATCCTTTATCCTATTCCCCTTGCAGTTCTTTTCATCCCATTTTCCATTTCCAACTCATTTTAAAACTTCCTTATCTGAGTACAATTTGTAGTTCTTTTTTCTTTTATTTAACTTCTACTAACTACGGTATTCATTCATTCGAGACCGACCAGCCTGCAGCCACACACGGACATTCAAATGAAACAATTGAATTAAGGAGTGAGTAACACAATTGAGCTGGGTTTACATTGTCCGACGTGTTGTGTTGTGATGCATCAGAACGGTATCGGTTTCATACATTTCGTATGGTGAGGTTTACGTTTGTGTGTCGCGATGTGTTGTGATACGCTATACTAAATCGCACGCTTAATCATATACTAACATAACTCAGAAAAGACGTTTTTCGAGAAATCGCAAAAAAAAATTTAGCAAACCTGACAAAATGGCTTATTACTCAAAGAAAATAGCTTTATATAATGAAATAATGTAATGTAGGGATAGTTGATAAAGTGAGAATTGTATTTGAATTTGTACTTTTAAAGAAATTTAGATTATTTACTATAAATTAATCGGTTAAAACAATTGTTCGTCAAGACACGTCAGTTTAATATCAAAGATAAAGTTACATTGATTTAATACTGGTGACATATTTTGAATTGAGTACGTGTTATCTATATATATAAAAGGAGAACTGACTGACTGACATATCAACGTACAGCCGAAACTACTGGGGCTAGGAATATGAAATTTTGCACACGGCTTCCTATCATAATGTAGGGGAGCACTAAGAAGGGGTTTTTGGAAATTTAACCTTTCAGGGGGCGAAAAGGGGGAATTAAGAAAGTACGTAACCCACGCGGACGAAGTCGCGGGAAAAGTGCTAGTGTTTAATATATATTATTAAAGAATACTCATTATTAATGTATGGGTCTTTATATTATGAAGTAAAATTTTAATACTTGTGACGTATAAAATGAATCACATTCTAAAGCAAATCATTTATAACAACGTATTTTAAAATGAGTCCATATTTCATTCAATATATGTTCTTATTGTTATGATAATGAGTCTTTAATGTGACGCATACTGATATTTGCCTCTGTCTCGTAAAAACGTTTGCCGAAACATCTGAGTGTAAAAGAGACAGATATTTAACTCCGTCTAGAAAAAAGAAATCTAAAAATCCGAGATCGGCCGAAAGAGGACGTTAAAATAAACTTCTTGGTATACTTAACTAAATTTTGACCGAAACACTAATCGGTCAGTATATGATTAAGCGTGCGAAATGTATGAAACCGTCCTGTTCTGATGCGTCACAACACGTCAACAATGCTTTTACGTGTTCCATTTCTTTTTTGGTTCCAATTAGCAAGTCTAACTTTTAGGATTATATCCTTTCAGACTTACAGCCGAGTTATCAATAAATTAAATAGAAGTCCGAGTATTGAAATAACATGTTACTGGTATTTATTTCTACCAGCTGAAGAGTAGCACATGATAGTCTACATCCAGTACATCAAACAGTCACAGTCTGATGTGGAGCCTAGTGTATGCTTGTCGAATAGCATGGGCACCTAAAGCCAGCCCCACTCGATAAGCTCTGTCTATTGACTGTTGGAACAGAACCACCTTGTAAACGTACGAAATGTAATCTAAAGTGCAGTTGAGAAGATTAACCAAGTATTCGATTCCTGATCACCGTATCGGTTAGCCTCGCATTTAGGAATGCTGCCTCGAGGTAATACGAAAATTTTGACAAGCCGTATGACGACTATAACTGACAAAGCGTATACGTAATGGGTGTAATATTTAATTAAACACACCATAATATGTATTACGGATACTACTTATTGAAAAAAAAAACCGGCCAAGTGCGAGTCCGACTCGCCCATAAAAGTTCCGTAGCAGCAAGTAACATTACATAAAAGTTCTTATGGTTGTAACTTTGAAAGGTAAATTGCGGTTTACGATTTATGACGTATAAAAAAACCAATTACTTGATCTCGTTCAAACCAATTTTCGCTGATATTTTGCATGGTAACGTACATCATATATATTTTTTTAGTTTTATCATTCTCTTATTTTAGAAGTTACAGGGGGGGGACAGTTTACCACTTTGGAAGTGTCTCTCGCGAAAACTGTTCAGTTAAAAAAAAAATGATATGAGTAACCTATATCATTTTTAAAGACCTATCCATAAATATCCCACACATACGCGTGAAATTCAATTTTTTTCACCAAACCCGTATGGGTTTTGAAAAATTTTGAATTTCAGTTCTAGGTATGAGGAAACCCCAACATTTTTTTTTATTATTATTTTTGTGTGAGAATCCTAATGCGGTTAACATAATACATCTACTTACCAAGTTTCAACAGAATAGCTCTTATACTTTCGAAGAAAAGTGGCTGTGACATACGGACGGACGAAGGGTTCCGTTTTTTGCCATTTGGCTACGGAACCCTAAAAATGAAAGCCACAGTAGCTTTTAGCCTAAAATGTTTACAAACAGCCCGTTTAAAAAAAACATAAAATGCACCGGTCATGTAAATTCTAAAATACATACAGTACTCCCAAATTAATAATGCACATGCAAATCTTCGCTAATTGTCGTATTCCCGGAAACACCCGAATCATTGAATCGGAGAGAGCCCTAAACAATGCACTTGCATTTTGCACCTTGTTCGAAAGAAACAGGAGTCAATGTCAAATGTCGAATCATGTGAAACAATTGAAAACAATTCGGGAGGTCGGCGGCTGTCGCCCGTCAGTCAAAGGTCCGTCAGTCGTCTTTATATATTGGTGGTGACTGCACGTGTTCTCTCTGTGTGGAATTATATAGAGCTGCTATTACACACCCTTTTTGGTTTTTTTTTAAAGGTGAATTCGTTTTCCTCGCTATTTACTTACATCGAATCAATTTCGTTACTGATAAATCAACATTTATCTCTTTTAGCACAAAACACATAATTCTACTAAATTATGCATGAAGAAAATGCACTTAACCACTCTATATGCATATCGTCTTCCGACGCTCGGGAAATACGACCGTTGCCGAACAGTGACGAAGATTTCTATGTGCATTATTAATTTTGGAGTACTGTACAAAAAGTATTGTTCGACGTGCGTTACGATCATTACTTTTTAGCACTTGATTTTCGTGGTAATCTGGTAAACCAATCGTATAAAAAATAGTAAAAGAGCAGCTAGTAAAATACTAGCTTAATTCTATACTAGCTTCCTTAATTTATATTATGTGTATTCACATGTAAGTTAAGGAAAACTATATTGCCTTATAAGTTTAATTTCACTGATCGACAACTATACACCGCAAAATCTCGCAACACCCGACCTACTTGCTTTACAAAATCTAATCTATACTAATATTATAAAGAGGAAACCTTTGTATTTTTGTATGTAGAAATTTTGAAATCGGTCCAGTAGTTTTTGAGCCTATTCAATACAAAATAGGCTCAAATACTACTGGACCGATTTCAAAATTTCTTTTACCATTACTTAGAGGGATTCTTCCGAATCCGTATAGGCTATATTTTATCCCAGAAAATAGATAGGATTTTTCGTGGTAGTGAAAATTGTGGAGTAAGGCGTCGAAAAAACTGCCTGATTCTCGCGAACGCTGCCTAAATGGTTAGAGATGTATGGTTGACTTCTATAGAAAAGTTGTAGAAATCAATAATGCCTACAAAAAGTCCGCGATAGTATAAACCAAACATTTATATTTTAGCCATTATAACCACTTTTCCATAGAATAAAAGTAATTAAAATTATTAGCCTATGTTTATTGATCATATTATCGTCAAATACTAATCCTTATCCAAATAAACTATTTATTGAGCAAGATTGTTTCAATACCTATAAATTACTTTTTATTTTATTCCAATCGGACAATCCATTAAAAAGATATTATGAATTTAAAATTGTGAGAGAGCTTAAAAAATAAATGTCCACCCGTGCGAAGCCGGGGCGTGTCGCTAGTACAGTATATTTCGCAAAGGCAACATAAAAAATACTCTTACCTTTCTGTGCATTGTCTTGCATTATCCTCTGTATTTCACCAGCTTCAGAACCACTTTCCGACTCAGAACACAGCGAATGTCCAGCACTTGTTACACGAACAATGTTTTTACTATGTCCCATTTTTTTCCCTCCGCCCACACTAGTTGTTCGAACAGGGGGTCGTGGAGGCACTCTCGAAGTTAATTCACTAACTTTATTGTCAATCGGTGGCTGTCGGTTTTGCACTTTATAGTCACTGACTTTTAATTCACAATTTTTACCATCACTTGAAGTTTTTCCATATCGTTCTTCAAAACTGACACGTTTTGACTGACCTAAATTCATATTATCTTGAGGTATAGTCCCTCGATAGTATATTGGCATTTTTCGGTCTCGGAACACTGGTGACATTGTCCTTGCAATAAGTTTCTCCGGATGGCGGTAAATTATTTCGGGATCGTCAAACGAAGTCCGTGATTTAATGAATGTATCAGTTCGCCTCTCAGGAGCACCTCGTGTAAAAGGCATCGAAGTGTAAATTGTCTGATTCATAGAGTAACTTTTGAGGTCATTGCCTCGCGGCAAACTATAACTCCTAGGCTCCATGACGTATGAGAAAGAATTCGGAGTGCTGCAATTGGAGTATGCGGAAGTTTTTATTCTCACGGGACTTTTCAAAGAAGAGTTTAGGGACTGTCTGATTAAATATTCATCTTCTTTTTGTTTCAATTCTTTTAATTTCTGCCAGTAGAACGCTTCAACTTTTTGTCTGGTTTTTTCTTTTTCAACCGAATCTTGTTTTGAGTTCTCCTGTAAGGTTGGCGTCATTCTCTGACTATACTCTGATCTAGGCGAAGGTGTCGATTTGTGCCGGAGACTTGTTCTACTCAACGAATTGCGTTTCTCCTCTGTCTCGATCATAGTTTTTCTTACATGTTCATAGGGAGAAACAGTTTTTGGCATGTTCGGTATTTTGTGACTTATGGGCATTGGTGATGTGGGAGCTGAGTAGTTGTATGGTTTTGTGATACTTTCTTGTTTTTTATAGGAATTCGGTTTCTTGTCGTCTTGCTCATTTTCATTATTATTATCAAAAGACAAACTGCGAGCTCGAGTAGGTTGGATGGTTCGTACTTCTGCTTCCTTTTTAGGTGATATTAAAAATTTTGTACTCACTCGTTTTATCTCCGCTCCGACTGAAGCTGGGTTGGATTGTGCTTGTGATGCTCTATAAATTTCAATTTCATCGAATGGCGATATTTTATCAGTCAGTTTCTCCAAAGAATGATAGTAGACGTTCGGAAATTGTGTGTTATCATAATTATTTACTTGATCACTTCGATTTGGTGAGTGTGCCATTTCGTTGAAAGGTTTCGGTGGTACTTGTGGTCTTGCTGCGTAGTTTGTGTAGGCAAAACTTTCTGCTTCAGATATTTGATTGGTGTCGATCGATTTGTTTTTCGTACTCTCCGAAACAAGTGTGCTGCTGGACGAGTGATGACTTGAAATATCGTTGCTTTGCGTTTCGTTATCACTCTGAGGACGGTGTGTTGTTAAATTTTCATATATACGTTCACTATCTTCCAATCCTTGACCATTTTTATCAGACCTTATCGAACGAGGATTCTGATATTGATTACCTTTAGATGATTCTGTGGTACGTTTTGCATTTGAATCTTTATTTGCATTTTTCTCTTTGGATTTATGAGAAAAAAATAGATTTGGAAATAATTTTCGAAAACTACCAGCTCGTTTCTTATTGTTTTCTGACATTGTGTCGAATCTTGGCCGTACTTCGTTGCCTCTGCTAAATGATCTAATTCCTTTTTACCTGAAAAAATAAAAAATCTCTATTATATTCTGAAAAGTTATAATTCTATATATATCATGGTATAATAGTACAAGTCAAACACTTGTACTTAGTTTGAAACTACACAATGTACCTAAAGTTTCAAACTAGTTACTGAACAAGGGTCGTGTTTGTGTTTTCAGCTTTGCTCGTGGCATTTAAATGCTACGTTCTGTAATAAAACTGAATTAATTTTGAACACCTTTAAAATAAATTCATAATTATAATATATAATAATTATAATAACCGAAATGTTTTTTCTCCTTGCAACATTCTTCATTTCGATATTAAATACAGGAATTCTATTGGTATTGGTAACAGGAAGTATTGGTATTGGTAGTCAAAGTGTTTCCTTGCCTCATCAGGAGTCCATAATCCTGAATTTCTGACCCTTTATCAATTTCCGTTACAATCCTTTGGTTATTGGTAGCTTTCTGTGTATCTTTTAAATAATTGTGTACGTACTTTATTGATTAACCCGATTATGAATCATATACCTTGCTAGTGGTTATTGGTTAGTGGTACTGTTGGTTTGAAATTGATCTTTTTTAATCTATTTGCTCTATTTCTGAAAATTGGCTTTTCTAAATCTCACACTTTTCCATGAAAACTGTATTATTATACACTTTAACTGAATTTTAATACCTAAACCGACACGAGCGTTTCTGAAACACAAACCAGTACCTATAGAAACATAGATAGGTAAGAGTACATAAATCGATGTCCAATCATGGTTTGGAATCTTGCCAACTTAATTTTAACACGCTTTTATTAGCTTGACCTGTATGTATGTATGTATGTATGTAACGGAATCTTTTAACTTCATTTTCACCTACTTCCAGCAGTCTGATTAACTTGAAAATTTGCACAGGGGTCAAGGGCCGATGACAATACAATAATCTCATAATTTTTATATTAAAATCCTCCTCTAAGGGGGTGAAAAGGGGTGAAAAAGTTTGTATGAAAAATCTTATTCCTTGGGTTCATAAACTTGAAACTTAGTACGAATATGAGTATAAGTAAATAAAAAAGATGGACATTAATAGTTTTTTAAAACTACCCTCCATTGGTAACCTAGACGATGTTAAAGTTTGTATGGAAAAATCATAAAGCGCTAACTGATGAATTTAAAACTCAGTATATATAAATTAGATCAAAAATAATTAAACACGTGTTTTTGGGTTTTTCGAAAATCACCCCTCAAGTTAGAGAAAAGGGGTATTCAAGTTTAAAGGGAAGGATCTAAAATCGCTAAACGTAGAACCTGAATTTTGGACGGTAGGTGCAATTCATTATGTAGGTGATCACTAAGAAGGGATTTTGCGGAAATCTACCTACAAGGGGTTGAAAAGGGGTAAAAACCTTTGTATGTAAAATCTTATCCGTTAGGTTTAGAAACTTGAAACTTGGTACAAATATGAGTAAAAGTAATTAAAAAGGATGAAAATTATTTGTTTTTTACAACTACCCTCCGTTGGTAATCTAGACGATGTTAAAGTTTGTATGGGAAAATCATAACGCGCTAACCGATAAATTTGAAACTCAGTATATAAAAATTAGATCAAAAATAATCAAACACGTGTTTATGGGTTTTTCGAAAATCACCCCCCATGTTGATGAAAAGGGGTATTCAAGTTTTAAGGTAAGGATATCAAACGCTAAACGTAAAAAGCTGACTTTTGGATGGTAGTTGCCGATAATTATGTAGGTGAGAATTAAGAAGGGATTTTGTGAAAATCCGCCTCTAAGGGGATGAAAGGGGTTGAAAACCTTGGGTTTATAAATTTGGAACTTGGCAAAAATACGAACGTAAGTAAGTATAAAAGATTGGCATTATTAGTTCTTTAAAACTACCGTCCTCTGGTGATTTAGATGATGTTAAAGGTTGTATGGTAAAATCATAAAGCGCTAACTGATGAACTTGAAACTCAGTATATAGAAATTAGATCAAAAATAAACAAACACGTGTTTTTGGGGTTTTCGAAAATCACCCCCTAAGTTGGTGAAAAAGGGTGATTAAGTTATAAGGGAAGGCTGCTTGCTTCGATAAACCCAAAACTTGGCATAAATAGTTTCCCAATCGAATAAAGGATGCGTAATTATATATATTTCAAAAATCAACCCCTAGCGGGCGAACATTGGAAAATCAGTTTGTCTACAATAATATTTCGAGTTCGTAGTTAGAAACACGCGCTGACGAAATCGCGGGCGGAGTGCTTTTTTTTTTTTTTTTTTTTTTATCGTGGTAAAATCATCAAATGAGTCCTCCCACCCAGGGCAGGGTGGGAGGGACTGTCAGACTTGTACTGACTAAAATCCACGGTGTCCTTCACTAGCCCTTTACGTACTGGGGTCACGGTAATCCCTTGGTCCCGCGACCCCAGCAGGCTTTGGCCCTCTACAGGCCCCGTCACTATGCTGACACTCTTTGAGGCGCGCGTGGAACACAACGCGCCGTCGACCCGGGCATGGTCCATGGTCGGACAGCGAGTCGCCCATTACTCGCTGCCCGCATGCCCGCGCCTACGGTGGCCGGAGATCGTCCTGCGACGTCCGACGCCGTGGGCGTCTACCACTGCGGCGGGCGGAGTGCTAGTAAAAAATATATTTAGATTAGTGAGCATGTTAACGCCGATGAAAATGTCATTCTCTGTCTTTTGCTGCCGATTGATCCTCTGCTGCATACGGCCTGTTCCTCTCTCTGGCTTCTCCCACTTTCAAAAGACAAATTTCCTTATTGCACGCTGCTGACGATTGCTGCGCGATCATCCGTTCTCAATCCTCGAATTTTATAATTGAACGCTGCTACCGAAATAATGCGCGCGTAACCGCGCTTGCGTATTTTAATTTCTTTATTTCTTTTATTGTCGTCTTGAGACTAAAAATTCAGAAAATAAATTATAGTTTAAAAAAACTAAAAAAACACGCTTTAATAGCAATCGAACTAAAAAGTAGAAAATAATTTTTCAGTATAAGAGAGTTTGTGTTACTGCAATATAAAATTCAACAATCAATTATCATAATTAATTTAGAATAAGATTAATATAAATATTAAGATAATAACAAAAATTCAAATATTTTTATTCAAAAATTCGAATGTGATGATCATTTTATTAGTTACTGTTTGCAATACCAGAATTATTATAAAAATATCATTGAGCACCCCACGCTTTTTCACTTTATTTGAACTTTTGTTAATATCTTAATATTTATATTAATCTTATTCTAAATTAATTATGATAATTGATTGTTGAATTTTATATTGCAGTAACACAAACTCTCTTATACTGAAAAATTATTTTCTACTTTTTAGTTCGATTGCTATTAAAGCGTGTTTTTTTAGTTTTTTTAAACTATAATTTTTAGATATACCATTAAAGTCTTGCTTGGATGTGCCGGAATCCCGGATTCCCGCACATCTATGATTAGACATATTAGATATCTATTTTTGTTTCGTTTAGGTTACTTTTGAAACCTCTATAAACACGTCAGCCAATTGCCTTTCGAAAGAGCGCCAACCATCCCGGTTTGAGGCAGTACCTACGCTTCCATCCGTTGCCAGATACCTTTTTCAGATCATCGATCCAATTTGCCGCAGGGCGTGGCCATTCACGGTCTTGGATTCGCCAAGTTTTGGTCTCGTCGTCGCAAGCATTGTTACTGAGCTTGGGATACTTACTGGCTTTGATTCCCAAGTCGGTCATTATTATTATTTATCAGTGAACACGCAACTCTTTTCTGGCTGTCTTTCAGTAAATAACTGCGAGACGGGCGTGTTAGATTTAGATCCGATTTGTATTTTTGATTGATTATATCCGGCTTATTTATTGACTTTACTATACTAGCCAATTTCCTAATACTTCTACCCCATTGGGTAGCATTGCGATTGAATTGAAAAGGGACTAATATACCGCTTACAATGAAGTACCTAATATCGGTCGGAAACTTAGGTAATAATCTGACTAGTTAATTAGTAGATCGCGTCCGCCTTGTCGCCAGATGTTGCGAGTTAAATTGATTGCACTCCGAAATCCGTTACACGAGTGTTAATCACGACACATCTAGGTACTAATACTATAAAGCTCTAGTTTGTTTGGCTGAACGCGCTTATCTCAGGAGCTACTGGTCCGAATTGAATTGAGTTATTTTTGTGTTGGATAGTCCATTTATCGAGGAAAGCTATAAGCTGCATTGCATCACGCTACGACCAATAGGAGTCGAGCAGCGGGGCTGAAACCTCGGGAACAGCTATTCAACATAAATTTTCTTAGAATAAAGAACAATTTTAAACAATCTTTACACATGTACACGTATTTTTTAAATCAATGAATATTTTCAAAGGTTCGCTACGAAATTCGGGAGTGGGAGTTTATAATTATAGTATTTACCCGACTACGGCAAAGCCAAAAGGAGGGTTATGATTTTGACCGGTATGGATGTATGTATGTATGTTTGTTTGTTCCCTCATAACTTCTAAACTACTTATCATTACATGACAAATGAGGTCTCGTTAGAAGCGGCTCAGTTGTCCGCTGGTTATAGGGTAGGTGACATGTCACCAAATCCAATATGGCGCCCTCTAGGGGATGAGAAGTCGTTACCGAAAAAAAAATATTTTCGCACAGTATCGACATGGGTATCAAATTAAAGGGCTTGATGAGCACATTTGAAATATATATACATTATATCTGGGGGCACGGCAGTGCCCCAGCCAAGTCTCGAGCAAAACGGGCACGGCCGTACCATCTTTTCTCGATGCGATTCGCGGCTGTTTCGCCCCCCCTATATCTTCGACGTGGACAAAGCTAGGAGTTTAGGTTTTCGGTGAATAATAGTAGGCATTAGAACAAGCTTAAGTTCGAAATTACATGCCAATTGAATTAATAGTTTAGGAGTTACGGTCGATCAAAGTTACACCATTTTGTCACTCACTCACTGACTCACTGACTCACTGACCGATCATCAAAAATCTAAGGTACTTCTAGCAGACTTAGAAACTTCAAATTTTGCACCAAGATAGGTCATTAGCCACATATAAAGGAAAAATTATAAAAACATTAAAAAATAATATACCATAGAAAACAATTTTATATTTGCGGTTTGGCAAGAACATTATGTAGGGATTTTGACTGCATTGTTAACTTTGTTCGTTGTTTAAGTATTCAATTGGATGAATAAATACATGGAATAGAAAAGAATAATAAAAATGTAATACATAGACTATAATTAATTGATACATAAAGTTCATAATTCATTAAATTAATAAAGCTAAAACTCCATTGTATTGCGATAAATTTCGATTGTATGCGCGCTCGATAGATGGCGTTGTACCTGTCTGAATCGCGCTATGGTTTCGTTACCGAGCGCAGTATAAGTAGTACTTTAAAATAATTCGATAATTTTCATTTGATAGCGCCACCTACCTATGAAAAACCATTTCGAAACTAAAAAAATATTGTAGCTATATTCGGAGAACTTAAGTTAGCCGGATTAGATAGAAGATTTATTATTGTTACTGAAACAGTTATTTAGGCGAATAGTTTATTAATATAACATAGACATAGGTAGTTACAATATCTAGTTGTTTACGTGTTATTTAGTTTAGTTATATTTATTTTGTAAGTTAGTAGATTTATGTTTATTTAGCTCGTTGAAAAGAAAGAAAAGAGATAGAGAATGGGTTCTAAGCAAAGCAGTAGCTGAAGTCCAAGAAATTATGAGGTCACCTAAAAAAAAAGAAAGAAATACACTTACAAAAAATAAATGAGATCCCACCAAAAACATTAAAATAATGTAAAAAAATGCCAAGTCTCTCGATGCAGTCTTTCCATCGTAAAAAGTTTTGAGATCTCATAGAAGCCAAGTCCTATTCAAATTATTTTGTAGTTATAAATCAACATTTAGTAATTGTATCAATAGTTTTCTTTATATTATAATTATAGTGACTTGGCAATGAGCACAAGAAGAAACAAAACGGCATATTTGGAGTTGAAAGTCACACACCGCATGCGTAAACATTAATATCACAAAATTAATTTTCTTTTGGTTTATCCGTGTCGTCCCAACCGAATTTCGGCAACGGCAGTCAGTCTCCTCCAAGACTAGTAAACTGCGCAGGACATAAATTATAATGCACAATTGCACAAGTGTGTACGCAAACACTAGTGTTAGTGTACTCTCGGTTCATTTACTTTCATAAAGCGATGGCCCGTAAGGTACTTATTTTTTATTATTGCATTGGAGCATGTAGTCGGTAGTGATCTGATCACAGGTCTCGTCAGTAACATTTGCACATAATTCCAGGCAGCAAGCAGCTTTTAATTGGTGCTCATTGCCAAGATACAATTACTAAATGTTGATTTATAACTACAAAATAATTTGAATAGGACTTGGCTTCTATGAGATCTCAAAACTTTTTACGATGGAAAGACTGCATCGAGAGACTTGGCATTTTTTTACATTATTTTAATGTTTTTGGTGGGATAGCTTTTACTAGCTAATTTTCTGTTTCTAACAGTGTCAACATGGGTATCAAATGATAAATCGTAAATTCACAACTCAGAAACTATACATAAGTTACTTACTTCAAATACTATAACCCCAAAACAATGTAAATAAAAAATAAGTTAAAAATAACTAAAACCCGACTAGGGAAACAACCGCAGGTGGCATACTTACCACAGCTTGTTCTTGTTTTATACTTTTCAGTGCGCGATTTTGACGTAGTCGGGTTTTAGTTATTTTTAACTTATTTTTTTTCTACTTTGATTTTTATTGCTTAACAAAAGGAATATTGATGCAGGCCTACTATTAGTAATGATGCACCTATCTAGTTGTTACATAATGTGACATCATTATTTTTATAACTACACGATAAAAGTTATAGCATTGCATTGATAAAAAAAACATGATAACCTAACGGATCGTATTTGTCACTCATGATTTCGTAACATTATTATCAAACAAACTTAGAGAACGTCTCGCAGATTTGAAAGAGAATTATGTGAAACAATGCACTATAGTTATTTTTTAGGTTGACGAACATGGAAATTCGAATTCATAGAAGCTACCGGAAAACTATTTCTATTGCAAAAAGTACCTCTTTTTTTCGTATACAATTTTTAGCGTAACTACATAATTTCTTGGGTAAGTGTGAGTTGCGCATAACGACCTGAAAAAAAATTTTAAAGTTCCGTACCCAAATGGGACCCTATTACTAAATCCGCCGCCTGTCCGTCTATCTGTCCGTCTGTCACCAGTGTCTCATGAACCGTGATATATAGATATCTTTTTCATAGATGATGTATTTAACGCCACATCAGTTGTTCTTGCTACGTTGAATGTTCAAGGAAGGATAAATGATAACATGGATGAGGTATGCGAGATAGTGAAGGACAAAAGAATAGATGTGCTTTGTGTGAATGAAACAAAAAGAAAGGGAGTAGACATGTCCAAATACGGTTCTCTGACCAGTTGACCACTATCTGGTCCGGTGTCCATAAGACTCATAGGGCCTATGAGAGTGTGGGCTTTGTTTCAGAGCGAATGATGAAATGTGTGAAGGATTAGGTATTTGTGTGTCCAATCCAATCGTTATTTTATGCGTTTATGCACTCGAAGAGTTCTGGGGCAGATTAAGTTTGGTGAAAACAACATGTGACAGTATGTGGATGGAAGAGCTATGGGCGACTCTATCCATGTATGGTGATGAACCTCGCGTATAAGATCAGTACATGTCCTTCAAGACACCTTTCTCGTAGTACCGGTACCATTGCCCCTTTATTATTTTTGTACATAACTTACTTTTATGTAGGTATAGGTATCACAGAAAGAAACATTAAAATAATGTGTACTTATACGTTTTATATTTCAAAAACCGCAGACAAACCGCAACTGTCGTTCGAACTAAATAAAAGGTTTGACAATGTTATCTAGTCGTGTTGGTCGAGTAATTACAGAATAACAAGGGCCTGTGAGACTGTGACTTCATAAAAAGAGCAATAAATAGTGTAAATCCACTCAGGTTGGCAATTACGCTTTAGTAATGGTAAAAATATTATACTTAGGTCTAACATCCAATACGAAAAAAGGATACGCAGAAACAGACTTGTTATTTTAACCCAAAAAACAGAAATCTCATGAAAACTATAGTAGAAGTCCTATGATTAAGTTTTATTGTGCTCACATGAAATCAATGCCTTTAATTAGATGTGTCTGAAAAACGTACTTGGTCATTTTTTTGCATGCATTTGTGCTCATACCACCACTATCTGGTCATAACATGCACTGATAAGAACTATATCTACGGTATTATCTATGTCCAAGGTGTGGCAGATATTCTGATCAAATAAGGTCACCACTGTTACAAAATTTTATCGTTTTTTTTTTGTGGAGAAGTTAAGCCTGTACCTAGTCCGTAGTTCTGCACGTATTTTAAATTCAGAAGTAAAACATTTTTTTCAGTTTTTCATTTTTCGTAAAAGATATTTGGTTAGCTTGTTTTGACATTGCCAAACTTGGTTTACATCTTCGTTCTTTAACACTTATTATCAGTATAGATACGATAACGAGTGCATATTTTTATGATAGATAAATCGACCCTAATTAAATGCCACTCCATTTAAGGCGAGAGGAGTCACTTAATGATGTTAAACCTAAATAATACACTTTAAAAATTAATCAAATATCTAAACAACAAACATATGGGCCGAAAATCATGTTCTTCTCACATTTCTAAATACATTTTTTTAAAGTTCTAAATATAAACCCAAACCTTTTAAATTACAAGGAGGTAACCATGACTAGTGACTACTGAATGAATCAATCAGGACAATGTTTTTAGTTATAAATAAATCGCACCATAAAAGTCGTATCTCAGCAAAAATTTTTGCGCGGTGGGATATAGTTGGCGTTTACAATGCTTGATTGATGGGTTCGTGAACTGTGCCTTTACGTCGTGTGAATATTGAGTTATGAACCTCGGAATACCTACCTCAACGTCCAATAGTAATAGTCAAATGAAAACTTTGAAAAGTGGAGAAGTTTTAAAAACGCTGTTCTGGAAACAATCCCGCATTTAAAAAGAAAATATTCAGCTCCTGAAGCAACAGGAAATAGCTCCAGACCTCTTGTACCGATAAGAAAGAGACGCCAGAACTTGGAAAGAGTGAGAAGTTTCAAAAGAATTACCTCAAGTTGATGATATGTGTACCAGGCAATTTTGGCTATCGTCTTATTAGGTACACATTATTGTAATTCATTTCGAGTGCTTCTTCAGCATTCACATAATCGACTTATCGTTTTTCTTGAACGCTCAACAAGGGCATCCACGATGCCGTACCTACTTAGAACGGGTTGTTGTACAGACGCCAGCACATCAATCTACCTCAATCTGTCAAATGAATCGATTTTCATTCTTATCACAATAGTGGAAGGTAAATGTAAAATTTGACAGATTCGGGTAGGTTGACCTGCAGCTGGCGTCTGTACATTTGCCACAAAGAAAATACGGCACAATTTTTTTTAAATCTCTTATATTTAACGGGGTGTCAATTAAATGGTTAGCATAGTATTGTTATTTCTGTGAGCAGAAAAATATAATCGGTGAGCAGAAATAGCTAATTGGTCAGCAACTATTTATTTATCTATCATATGTATGTATTTAGAAATATATAAGTATGTTTATCAGTTGTCTAGTACCCATAACACAAGTTCTGCTTAGCTTGGGACTAGATGGCGTTGTGTGATAGTTGTGGAATATTTATATTTATATTTATTTATATTTAACTCATGGTCAGCAAACATTTCAAAATCAATCAGCAATTTTTGTCATTCTGGATGGCTGTAATTATTTTTGTACAGCATATTAATTATATAAGCTGCAATCAGCTGCTCATGTTTAATAAAATTTTGGTAAGCACTCAGAGTGTAAGCAAAAAAATGCATTTTGTGCTGCATATAAAAGTAGCAAAAATACTTCACTTGTTCACCGATTATATTTTTCTGCTCACAGAAATAACAATACTATGCTAACCATTTAATTGACACCCAGCATGTCGACGGAGCCCCGCTTCGCGGGGCTCCTACTTCTGGGTGGTTTAAAAAAAAAATAACCACGAAGAGGATGGCGGGGTCTTTCAGACCCCGCCATCCTCTTCTAACCTAAATTGTCCGAGTCGGGGTGCCAGCAAGTCGTGTCACGCGCCTGCTCTTGCTCCGCCCACTTTTAACGTACATTGCCGCTTTTTCAACAAAAACGCAATCCAAGTAGTTATTTTGCTCACCATGTTTTAAATATGCATACCAATCAAATATACTGCTTATAGACATGTTTTTCTGCCGCTCAATCATGAAATCTTGCCGCTCAAGTAGTTATTTTGCAGACTGAATGTTTATTATGCAGACTCATGTTATTGTTGGTTGCCTATGTATGATTTAATTTTTGACCATTATCAAAATTAGTTGCGGAACAAGAATTGCTGCCTGCAAACAAAATCTTTGTATGCTGACCAAATTATTTAAATGCTGCTTTTGGGTGGCTTGCCAAATTTTATAATTGCTGACCAATGTAATTACTTCTCTATTTAAAGTATGTTCGCCACATGTAGTTATTGCATATCCACATTTCACGACATTTTTGGTTAAAGTAGCGACAGCAAGCAAAGATTTTTGTTAAATTAGTTTAAAAAATTAATATCTGTCAAACAATAATATATATATATATATATATATTACCTCTGATATTCTGTAATACTCGTATTGTCAAAAGTACAAAGTTGTTTATTAGAGAAAGAACTGTTACATTAATACCACCTTGAATGTATAAAAGCCTTCATTTATTTTGTTTAGTACTTTTTATTTTATGAGCATTTTTCTCTTAAGTCTTTGTCAAACAGACAGGCGTGGCGATTACGAAGCGAAGCGTTTTTATTTGTAATGTATGGAATTATTTGAATCCGTGACCGATTACATTTTTTTTATTAATTGATATTAATTGAATAGTAACGTACTTTATTTACGCAATCTAATCAATATTTCGATTGACACAAAAGATTGAGTTTAAATAATTGAAAAAATATCGAAATAATATGTATGGTTTGGGACCTTACACCTTGAGTACATGCTGATTGATACACTGATAGATGTGATTGATATTTATTGATAAAAGTATGATTGTATGATAGATGAGTGCACGCGGTATGAATGCTATTCGTGTACTGAATTCACCGGCCCAGCGCACGTAAAATGCTGACTTACTTATTGATACAAAACTGTGCTGTGCTTGCACTGTACATGCTCCAGGCCCGGAGAAGATAAAGGTGCATAGGTGATATGATTCGTGATAGTGCTAATTAACAAGGTGATAAAACATAATTTCTTATATTAAGACTTAAATAACACTACATTGATCTGTATAGATTTCCAAAACGTGGTGACGATGCCCTGTCAACTATGTGAGTGTTGCTACTTCTGTTGTCAGCAGTAGCGAAGGTCTGTGATGGTCTTCTTACGGCAGTCGTGTAGTGCACGTTGGGTTCCTGACGATCTTGTTGAACCGTGTCCATGCGGATTCGCAGCTGTCGCCACACGTAGAGGAGCACAATGATTATGATCACTGCCACTACAGTGTATATGGCGACGTAATGGTGGATGTCGTGGGATGAGACTTGATCCGTCAGTACGTCAACTTCCTTCGCTCTGGCATTCTTGATGGCGAGACTGATGAATTCTAAATCCTTTTGCCGTTTGACAGTCTCTTCGGTGTCGTTCAGTATGGCAGTTGATGGTACAGTTAGATTGATAATGTGATTTATAGACGGAATCTCAATGTCCATGACGTCTGTTTTCGTATGGATTGAATTGCTTAAGCTTTGTTGCGAATAAATCGTAAATGTTTGACCTTTGATTACGCAACCTTCACCGAGTGTCAGTACCCCGGCCTTGCTGAGTCGTTCAGCAGTAATATAATCCTCACATATGACTCGCACGGTGCATTGTCCGCAACAATAATATAAATATGTGTTGACGATGCTTAATTCTGTCCACTGGTCTATGCATTCTTTGGCTTCTGTTTGACATTGATTTGCGACTTGATCCTTAACACACAGATTGTTATCTGCGGTCATTTGATAAATAGGCTTTCCCAAATGACAAATGAAATCGTCATGATCGTAAGGCGTACATCGTCCCCAATCGTCTTCCGACATCGGACTCGGAATCGACTCGGGATGAACGAGTCCTTATGTATATTTATCGCTAAGTGATGAGCAATAGGTGTGATGGTGACCATGCTTTCAGCTACTTGCAACGGAATTGGTATGAGGTTGTAGAGCTCATAATCTTCCCTAGTCACAAGAGGAATCCTGACTTCAAAAATCATGTATTGCTTGGTTCCTCTGGCTTTTACTTTTAGTAAATGATATATCTTAGCAAGATCCGTTTGAATATTATTTATGGGTATGGTCAATTCCTTTGATAGTTGTCCTGTTATAGTGTTGAGTTCATCTCTCAGCTGTGTTGGTGTTAAAAGGTGAAAGTTGAATTTTTCATAAAAAATATTCGCCACTGTATCTACCAGCGTTTCCTGGATATCTTTCAGGCTTGACAGCATATGGGATGCCACCAAGGCGGATAAAGTCACTTCTGCTATCTGTCTTTTGAATTTGCTCTTTTAGTTTATTTATTTCCAGGTTGCAGTTGATTACGTGTTGATTAATGAGTTTATGTTGTTTTTCCAAGGCGGTTTCAACTCGTTTGATGACATTCAATTCTGCTTCCACGATTGATGTCTGATTTTTCCACAATAAGTTAAGATGTTTTTGATTCTTCTTAATAAGGTCGATATCTTTTTGATATTTTTCAGCGAAATCTTCATCCAATATTCCGAATAAACTGCGTGCAACGTTGCCTACACCGTTGATAAGGCCTCTACGTCGGCGCAATCGGTGCATTTGCTGACCAAGTAAAATGCTGTTATAATGTTCGAGTTCCTCGTACCCATGACGTAATTGCAGTCGCACTACGTCACATTGTGCTATTTGATCTGATGAGCATATGTTTTCAAGGTGATTCATATATTTGTTGAGTACGTCTATTCCTCGCCAATATGGAGCCATATCGTAATAAACTATTAGCTTCCATTCTTCGCGTTGTAACCGCATATTGGCTACCTTGTCAAAATATATGCTTTGGTTACTACTCAGGCTTGTGAACTTGTACTCGCTTCTTACTGTTGATGCCATCATCATAATTATCATGAGTATAGTATAAATTAAGTTGCAAAATTTTGATGACGATTGTCGTGTTCGTTGTTTTGGTACGTTAGTAGCCGATTTTTGATGCTCTTGCTCTTCTGTTTGATTTTCATTGATGGGCAATAATGATAGTTTTGTTATTGGTCTTTTAAGTGATCCATTTTTTGTGCGAATTGTAACCACTCGGACATTTCCATCTTTTCCGGGATGTAGTTCCGTGATTCTTCCCATGGCCCATTTTCCTGATGGTAATTGCACGTCGTGTATGATGACAATGTCGTTAATCTTTAGATTTGTGTGCGATTGCCGCCATTTACTACGCACTGACAACTGACTTAAATATTCCGCTCTCCATCTTTTCCATAGGTCATCCACAATTTTTTGAGTAAGATGCCACCTCGTCCGTAAGTCTTTTTCTGTTTCGATTAACGTCAAGGTTGGTCCGCTTGCTAAAAAGTGGGATGGCGTAAGGTAATCCAAATCTTCTGGATCTTCTGTTAGAGCGCACAGTGGTCGTGTGTTCAAACATGCTTCGACTTGTGCTAGCACTGTTGAATATTCTTCAAACGTCAGCCGTTGTTCGCCAATCACTCTCTTTAGATGGTACTTTAAGCTCTTCACAGCTGCTTCCCATACACCTCCTGCGTTCGGCCAAGATGGGGCGTTAAAGTGCCAATTAATCTCCATGTCGGTGATTGCTTCGTAAAATTTCACGTCTAACACTTTTTGTATGTTGACGAATTCTTCGTTTAGGATTCTGCTTGCTCCTACGAAGTTTGTACCATTGTCGCTGTATATGTGTCTTGGGGCGCCCCTTCTTGCTGACATTCTGCGTAATGCTGATAAAAATGCTGAGGAGCTCAGATCCGAGACTAGTTCGAGATGCACGGCTTTTGTGGCCATGCATACGAACACAGCGATGTAGCCTTTTGATGTCTTCACTCCGCGACCTTTGTTTGTTTTTACGTACACAAAGCCAGTGTAGTCAACCCCTGAGTGATAAAAAGGGCGTGCTGGATTACTGCGTGCTGCAGGCAAGTCTCCCATCAACTGCTCTTGTTTGATTGGGTTGTGACGTCTGCATTTGATACAGTTTCTAAGGCGCTTCTTGATTGCTCGGTTTCCGCCTATGATCCAGTACTGCTGCCGAAGCCAAGCTTGCGTGATTCGGGCTCCGCCATGATACGTCATGTTATGTCCTTGGTCGATCAGCAAGTTACTGAGATGAGAGTTTTTAGGTATAATGAGTGGATGTCTCATATTTTGATGGATGTTCGCGTTAGAGATCCTCCCGCCAACTCTCAACAAGCCTTCTTGATCCAGGAACGGGTTCAGCTTCAGCAGTTCACTTTTTGCACTGACTTGTTTGTGATTCTGAAGACTGATGATATCTTCTCTGAATTCCGAATGTTGAACTTGCTTAATGATAAGATTTCTTGATTTCTTCATTTCGCCGATCGTCAAAAACTTTGGTTTGTGCTGATTATTGCGTGTTATTGCGCGCAAAGTCCAAGCTAGAACTCGCGTCGCTCTGTTGAAATTGCTACATTTATTTAATATTTTTTGAGCTATGTCATCATTTTGTTGAATGATGCCAGCTTGTACTGATTTTTTAATTTCGTCTTGCGTGACATACTTTTGTTGTGTATGTTCATTTTCATCAAATGACGATAGCCACCCTGGTCCATGCCACCATAGTGAATGTTCTTTGAGTTGTTCTGCTGAACATCCTCGGCTTGCACAATCAGCAGGATTTTCAGCTGACTTTACATAGTACCAGTTTGTGGTTGGAATGACTTCCGTGACTTGTTTCACTCGATTTGCCACAAATGGTTTCCAGCGATTCGGATCTCCTTGTAGCCAGCCCAGGACAGCTGTTGAATCTGACCATCCGTATACTTTGATACTGTAGTTCTGTAAAGTTTTTTGAACTACTTGCATCAAAAGTGATAATAAATGCGCTGCGCTTAGCTCTAATCTTGGCAATGAAATCGCTTTATTGACAGGAACAAGTCTTGATTTGCCTGCTAATATGGTCACAGAAGTTGGATTATTTTGGTTGTGTTTGATGATTCTGCAATATATTACGCAAGCATACGCTTTTGTAGATGCGTCACAGAAACCATGAAGTTCAATTTCTGCGTTTTGCTGTATTTGTAGCCATCGTGAAACATTAATCTGCTCTATATTTGGTAGATCTTTCTTGATCTTCTGCCATTGCTCGTTGATATGTGCTGGTACTTTGTCGTCCCATTGTAGTGTGAGTGACCAGACATTTTGAAATAATAGTTTTAGTTTGGTTGAGACCGGTGCCAGCCAGCCCAGTGGGTCAAATATTTTCGATATATCTGATAGTAAAGACCTCTTGGTAGCTGTAGCTGTTAATTTGGTGTCAATTTTCATTTGGAACTTAAACTGATCGTCCAGTGGGTGCCAGCGTAGTCCCAATGTTTTTGTCGACTCTTGATGTTTGAATTCAAATGATTGACGCTCTGTGTTTGATGTGACGTCATCTAATAGCTCTATTTTATTAGATGACCATTTTCTCAAATTAAATCCGCCTGATCTCAGTAATTTGATAAGATCAGATTTTAGTTGCTTTGCTTCTTCGATGCTATGATGTCCAACCAATAGGTCATCCATGTAGAAGCAGCTGTCAACAACTGCTGCAGCAGCAGGATACCTTGAGCGTTCATCTTCTGCTATTCGCTTCAGAGTCATCATGGCGAGAAAGGGTGCAGATTTAGTGCCGTATGTAACTGTGGTTAGCTCATATTCACGTAATTTCTCTTGAGGTGAGTCGCGCCATACGATTTTTTGATATTGCAGATCATCGTCATGACAGTAGATTTGTCTGAACATTTTTTCGATGTCCGCTGTGATTGCATATCTATGTTGTCTCCATCTCAAAATTAACGTTAATAGGTCTTGCTGAAGATTTGGGCCAGTGTACATCAAATCATTTAAACTGTAGCCAGTCGATGTTTTTGCTGACGCATTAAACACCACACGTAATGCTGTTGTTGCTGATTCGGGCCTCAATACACATAGGTGAGGTAAAATGCAATCTGGCTGTTTTTTATTCTTGCACTCGCGCATGTGACCTAGTTCGATGTATTCATCGATAAATGATTTGTAGTCTTGCGCAATCTTTGGGTTTTTTTCAAACTTTTTCTCCAACTGATGAAATTGTGCTATAGCCTTGGGTTTTGACTCTCCCAATTTTTCCTTTATTTCTGGCTTTAATGGTAATCTTACAACATATCTGCCGTCCTCCCGTCGCGAGGTTTCAGTCTGATATTGCTGAATGCACTGATGATCCTCTTTGGACATGTTGATATTGCCATCTGCTATGTCTTCAATGGCCCAGAACCTTTGTATGTCCTCAATGTTGTTCATCACGACGTTGCAGTGATATGATTTGACATTTCCGCTTAACATCCACCCAAGCTGAGTTTGTTGTGCTACGGGTAATAACTCGTTTTCTTTAATAATGCCTCCCATTATTATTTGAGAATATACGTCGGCGCCTAGTAGTAAATCTACAGGACGGCTCGTGTAAAATTCTGGATCTGCTAGTTGTATGTTCTGTAGGTATGCGCATTGTGGTTTTGAAAATGTTCTGTTGGGCAGGTTATGTAATAGTGTGTTCATTATCAGCACATCTGCTTGAAAGGTAAAATCAGTATGCAATGATGCTGCAGTAATACTGATCTCTCCCTTACACTTGGCTTGATTTGTGCCGATGCCAAATATGACGCCCTTGAATGCTTGTCTTGCGAGCTCTAGTTTTTGAGCTGCGCATTCTGATATTAGAGATACTTGTGAGCCTTGGTCAATAAGAGCACGCAGCGTGTGGTATTTCCCGTTTCGTGCTTTCACTCGAACAAGGGCTGTTGCTAGCAGGATCTCTACAATGCTTCCATTTGAGACATGGTTGACAGTGTCCCGTGTTCTGTTTTCTCGTGAGCTGGACTGTTGGTCTTCTGTAACCGACGACGTGTTTATTACTTTTGCGTTACTGTGAAACGTGTCGTGCAACAATGTGTTATGCTTTTCCTGGCATACTCTGCATTTTGTTTCCGAGTAGCATGGCTTGTCTTTGTGATCATGGAGACAATTTTTGCATACGTTTAATTGTTTCACAATATCTCTTTTGGCGTCTGGCCTAGATTCTAAAAATGTTTTGCAGCGGAAAAGTCCGTGGTTGTCATTGCAAAGTGGACAATTTGCTTTGTTCGTTGCAAAACTTTTAAATGTTGAATTGCGGAAAAATGGTTTGCCTCCATCGTTCTTATTATTTTGCTGATTAGGTTTGCTTTGTTTGTTAGGCTGATGTTCCGATTCTTTTTTGTTGAATGTCTCTTGCTTTGATTTTGGAGTATACTGCTTTCGCCGAGATGATTCAAGAGCCGTATATTTGTTCTCCAGGAATCTAAGGAATTCGTCGAGTGTCGGTAGTGCTCTGGGATCAGTTAGTGATTGAATATATTCCCCATGCGTCTCGCTGTCCATTTTTAGAGTCAGCAGGTGCACAATAAGTGGGTCCCAGTTCGATATGTTGACACCGAGATTCTTTATGGCGTTAAGACATTCGTTGGTAGTATCAAACATCCTTTTGATTTGATAATCTGCTTGATTCTGCATTGTAGGTATTGCTAGAAGCGCGTTAATATGCGAGGTAAAGATGAGCTTTTCGTTGTTGTATCTACGATTTAAGATGTCCCAACATAGTTGATAATTTTCCGAACTGATGTTTAAATGTTGGACTAGCTTTTCCGCTTCACCTTTTAGCTTGCTTTTCAAAAACTGCCTTTTCTGAGCACTCGACATTGACTTGTTGTTGTGGATCGTTTCTATAAATAGATCTTTGAATGATGTCCACTTCAAGTAGTTTCCACTGAAGATAGGAATGTCGATTTTGGGGGTACAATTCTCACGATGTGAAATGGAGCCCATCTTGATATTGATTGACTTTTTCATATCATTGTATAATTGTTCATATCTGCTGTATGTTTGTTCATAATCTTCATCTTCCTCGTACAGCTCACTGTCAATTTCCCAGTGCAACGAGTCTATATTTGACCACCTTTTTTGTACATTACGCAGTAGATCTTCGAGTTCCCATTTTTCAGAAATGTTCTCTAATTCTACGCTCTTGATTGTACGCGCCAAAGCTTTGAAGTTACTTTTTTGCTTACGCAGCATTTCTTCTAGTTTGCTTGCGTTTCCTTGAGAAACAATTTTCCACAGAGATGTAGACTTACTGTTACAAGAATCGCTGTTTGCTTGATCGGGGTCAACTGATGAAATATTTGACGTAACTTGTTCGTGTTTTCCAGATACTGATGCTTGAACTGATGGATTTCTCACACCTTCACTAGGAATTTTCGACTCGTAACGTTCGATAGTGTCCCGTGTTTCAGTGTAGAAGAGATTAGTTTTTTGATATAAATTGTCGGTGAAATATCTGGCACTGCGAGTTTCACCTTCACATAATTTCAAATGATTAGACTGGAACTCAGACCAATAACTATCTAAAGTTTGCAGTCGTTTCTTGATATTGGATGGAGTCTTACGTTCTGCAGAATCTTTCTTGAAGTTCCTTAATAGCTGCTCCATAGCTTGCATGATTTGATCTTGATTTGCTAATAAGTTCTCCATCGTAGAACTCATGATTGATGTGTTTCTTGATAATGCTCCTGACCGCTATTCCACAGAAAATGCTCTAGCGAACTCTCCGCGATATTAGCGCCTTCTCAATCCAACCAGTGAGACCCGCTTGTGGGAGGCCGGCTGAACCGATTCGCAACCACGGAAAGATAAGCAAAGCACCTTCTTTGGCGATATTGCAGCAGTCGAGGGCTTGATTACTTTAGTAGACCGTTGACTGTCGGCCACAGGTCGTTTATACAGGAACCACCACTATTATGTTCGCAACGTGATTGAATCCCGCAATCCGGCTCGAAGGACCATTAAGATGTATGGTTTGGGACCTTACACCTTGAGTACATGCTGATTGATACACTGATAGATGTGATTGATATTTATTGATAAAAGTATGATTGTATGATAGATGAGTGCACGCGGTATGAATGCTATTCGTGTACTGAATTCACCGGCCCAGCGCACGTAAAATGCTGACTTACTTATTGATACAAAACTGTGCTGTGCTTGCACTGTACAAATATGTATATTGAAGTGTGATGGATGACATATTATTATTATGTAGGTATGCATTTTTTCTCATTTTTCGCACGGTGAATAATAAACTTACAGTATAAGAAGCTTAATATTGCATATCGCGAATAAATCGCAACTGGTAAAGTAATTTTAAACTTTCCGTTATTATATGTGGAAACTTGTCTTAATTGTCAAACTCAATTGGTCATTGGGCAATCGTATAATTGAGGTAGGATTACGGAACCGACCTAAGTATCCAACTTCTGAATTTAGGTAAATCAGAAATTAGAATGCGGGGAGCAGTTACTAAGGTATGTCAGATAGGGGTAACTTCGCATCGGATTTTAATGCGGTTTTTTTAATAGGTAGAATGATTCTGGAGAGAAGATATATTATATATATAATAGCATGCATCATATAGTAGAGATTGAACCCGTGCGGACCCGGAACGGGTCGCTTGTAATAAATAAACAAAAATCAAATGCACAATGTAGACAACAATTCCGTTGAAATATCTCAATATTCGACAAACACAGTATAAAACGTCTATTAAATTCAAGTCTTTAAAGCGTAAAATACACCAATCACAAACAATTTCTATTCCCGCACACAAGTTACAGTTTACAGTAGAAAATGCGGCGGCAGCTTGACTCATTCAGATGCAGACAACCTTTTATTACACAGAAACAACTTGAAATGTTCAAAGGTTTATTCAAATAAATTTAATGCTAAACTACTACACTATGAGCGGTGTGCAGTCTGAAGTGACTACTAAGAATATAACCACAGCATTAAAGAGCATTCATTTTGGGATTTTGGGATTTCAAACAGGTTTCAGAACATTTAATCTATACTTATAATTAATCTATAGAGAGGCCAATTCTGTACATGAAATATATTTCAAAAACAACTATCAAGGGGTGATAAGGGATCGCTACTGATGCAAAAAATGCAATCAGTAAAATTTTTGTCTGTCTGTCTGTATGTTCATTATAGAAACAAAAACTACTCGACGGATTTTAACGAAATTTGGCACAATTATTCTTCATACTCCTGGGCAGGTTATAGTATACTTTTCATTACGCTACGATCAATAGGAGCAGAGCAGTGAAGGGAAATATTGGAAAAACGGGAGAAGTTACTCCATTTTTTAAGCTTCCGTCGCGTGTGCAGTCTTAATGGTTAAAGCTACATAGAAATCATGCATGACGGAAATGTTCTCCTTAAAATTATATAAAAATATTCCTTGACAGCATATGTCTATCTTTTATGGTTGACTTACAATAACTCCTTGCGGGCGAAGCCGCTGGCAAAAGCTAGATTATAATAAAAACCTAAGAGTAGTTCGAAAGTTGTATTAAATGGAACTAGTTGCATTTTTTCAAATAAAGCTTTTATTTTGTTAACACAAACTGAGTCAAAACCTAAAATATGTATAGTATAAACAAATGTGTATTGAATAAGAGCAAAATGCAACAGGATTCTCTTAGAAAATATTACTATTTATTTACTAAAGTAAATAAATAGTAATATTTTCTTATTATATTTTAACAGGCTTTATAAATTAATTCACCGGTTTTTAAACGGTTTTATTTAGCTCGAGCCCGTATGATTATATTATTTGTATCAAATCTTGCGAAAACATTCTACTGTTAAGCGACGAAACGACACGCATGAGGCTCCAGTGCCAATGGAATATAATCAAGAAGCCAAACTTAAAACTATAAAAAGATAAAAATACTTTACTAATAAAAAAGATGTAAATTTTAATATACTCTTTTGGCGTACTCAAATGGACTCAATCTGAACTTGACGCCTTGCATAGACGAGTCCGTACGTTGATGACCGTAAACCGGATGCATCACCCACGACCATCGGTGATGAAGCTGTACATCCAGCGGAAGTGTGGGGGGAGAGGCTTTTTAAATGCTAAGACCCTCCACAAACGCGAGGTGTGCTCAGAGAATATTTTTAGAAAATGGAAGTGGGTATGCACTGAGATGTATATCGGTACCCAATTTTGGGTAATTTGGAAACTTCATCATCATCATCTTCCTGCCCTTATCCCATTTTACTTGGGGTCGGCGCAACACGTTTTTTTTCTTCCATTCTCCTCTATCAAACGTCACAGTATCATTCACTCCTCTTTCTTCCATATCATTCCTTATACAAACCATCCATCTCTTCTTTGGCCTTCCTCTTCCTCTCCATCCATCAACATTCATACTCATCACTCTCTTAGTCACATGAGTGTCATCCCTCCTCATCACATGTCCATACCAAGACAGACGATTCCCTTTAATTTTTTCTGTAACAGGCGCCACTTTCAAACTTCCCCTTATAAACTCATTCCTTACTTTATCCATTCTTGTCACTCCACACATCCATCTTAACATTCTCATCTCCGCTACATGCAAACGTTTCTCATCCATCTTTTTCACAGCCCAACATTCCGATCCATACAATACAACAGGTCTAATCACGGATTTGTATATTTTCCCCTTTAACTTGAGGGGCATCCGTGGGTCGCAAGTTGTTCCGGTGACCTGTCGCCATTTCATCCATCCCGAGTTAATCCGGTGTGTTATGTCCCGGTCTACATCGCCATCTCCTTGGACCAACGACCCGAGGTACCGAAAGTCGGAACAGACTGGTATGGGCGTTCCGGCAAGTGTAATGGGCACAGGACTGGAGAGACCGCCAAAATCGCAAAACAAATATTCGGTTTTGGTTCTGCTCAATTTCAGGCCAACGTTCTCCAGTCTTTGCCACCAAGCCTCCAATCTGTTCTGGACCTCTAGGCCGCTCTCGGCAATAAGCACAATATCATCGGCAAACAGCATACACCAGGGGGCCTCCTCCTGAATGTCCGACGTCAGAGCATCCATTATCATCAGGGAATAAGAGATATAAGATATTTTCAATATTAAAATCCACCCTAAAATTACGTTTTCGTTATTCTTACTAACACAAAGCCAGCGAGCACAAAGTTCTGTGTGGGTTTATAATCCCATGTCATACCATGTCACTAACTCCTATTAAATAACTTAGTTCCGTCGGACAAAGCCTGACAAACTGTTACTAATTGTGGAATTTAGGAACGAAATTGTCCAATTAACAACTCACTGATTGAATAAGCGCACAGCTCTTACTACTTATTTGGGACTAGCAACGTGAAATTTAAAATTTACGTACTTATACGTTCATTTTACTAAATGTAGGCGAGCGCTACTAGGTTTACTAAAAGTTTAGGAGAGATTTTTAAAATTCGACTTTTACTTATAAGTTGTTGAAATGAGAAGACAACGTTTGAATGAAATGATGAACTATATTTCATTCGTAAGTAAATATCAAGTTAGCAGGAGCACTCACCTAGCCTAATTCTGTTTGTGGAGATCATACAACGGGCACGCTTCTGAAATACCGAAATGAAGTTACGTACGGCCCGGGTTACGCTTTAAATGCCTTAGGCCATACTCGGCCCCGGGCTAGCCATCACAAAACATATTTATAATAGAGGTTTACCTCTACTCGTACCTCTACTGTTTACCTCTTTTATCTATTCTGTGCTGGGGACAATGAGCTTATATCAGAGATTCCAAAACTTTTCAGTTCGAGGCTGCGTCAGACTACAAATTTAGTATTTTTCAAAGAGTTTTTCAGATTTAGTTTAGTATTTCTCAAAGAGCTGTCAGAAATCTGACGGCCAAAACCTGCCGGGGTCGCGGGACTGTCTCATGAGGTAACAGTGACCCTGGAACGTAAAGTGCTATTGAAGGATCACCGTGGATTTTAGTCAGTATAAGTCTGAAAGTCCCTCCCGTCCCGCCCTGGGTCCATTTGATGATATTACCTAGACAAAAAAAAGTTTACGGCCTAATGGCATTTAATTAAAGAAGAATTGATTAGGTATAATTTGAAAGACAGAATCGGAACCATTAGACATCTGTGGTTAATTAAGCAGTATTAAGCACTAATAACTTTTTAATAGTCTAGTCGGTCTACGTACGTGACCTCACAAGTAACTTATTTGCGTCTTTACTGGGCCCGCTGTGGGTCAGTTTAATCTTATTGAACATGTTTACAGGACAGGACACAGGACGTGAATCATAACTAAATTACCTGCTGTTACTAACTTAATTTATTATCTCAGTTATCTGCTCCTAGACTCGCTCATTCTGGTACGGAAGTAGCTATGCCCTGGACTATAGTTCTCTTTAATGTCGTAAAGGTTAACATTTACGTCGTTAATAAAGTTATTGATAACGCTCACCACGCTTTCTCAAAATGAAGTAGAGATAACAAGCGTTATGTGTGATCAAATTGATCGAGATAATATTTCGAACGTTAAATGTGGAGCAAGTGCTTGTAAAGTTTAGGAAAATGTAATGTCGCTCAATTATTTAATTAATTGGCTGTCAGATATACTGATTTTTAGAGGGGTAAATCTATCGCACTCCCGATTCTTGGCAGGTAGGCTAAATTCAACTACCTTCAGTTTTATGTTGTATTCCACGGTACCTAATTATGTGATTATTGTCTTTGTTTTGGAGCAGCTTGGACAGGAGCTGTTGAAAGTTTTTTTGACATAACTGGTCACATAGGGTCACTGGAGCATTATTTTTGGTAATAATCACGTTTCTTATTGAATATAGTAATAATATCTTACAATTTAGAGAAATACAGGTACAAAATACTACTTCTGCAGAAGTAACTTTGATTCTACGTAATTATTAGTAATTACTTTTTGATGATGATACTCGTTCTTTATACATTGACGTAACTGCATAGTAAAATGACAATTTATCAAAATCAACTTACTTTTTCGAAATTGTAATTTTCGTAGTTAAAATTTAACTTATTCCAACAGGTTCCCAACCTGGAACAAAGGGCTGAAATATTCTCCATGAAGATGGCTCACAATAAAACTGCTTGGTTTAATTTTCTATGGATGAGATATCGACACTCGACTGGCAGAATGCTACGAATATAATTACGTTATTAATAACAGTCGACTCATGGGGTTGCTAAGCCAGGCAAACGCTGCAACGTGGAAGAACTGACGTCGTTAAAGTAGGAATTCTGCAAATGAATTGTAATATTACACAGTATACTAAACCATGCTACTACTCGCACAATAGGTAATTGAATTATTAGCTACTGTGTGAGTAGTAGCATAGTTTGGTATACTGTGTAGTAGTAGTAGGTATTCTGAAGCACAATTGCCACACAGATTATGTTCAGGATAATGCTCCGATATACACAGCCCGGGCTACATTAGCGTGCTTCGATATGCCCGCTCGGTCAACAGATATGAACCCTATTGAAAATCAGTGAAACATAACTAAGTATAAGCAATATTCGGCGGGCGAGTGAGGGCACACAAATGATTTACCTATTACGCTGAACAGGAATTGGGTGCAGTGTGTTGTGTTGTACAGACGCCAGCAGAATCCTCTACCTACCCGATACTGTCAAATTTTTCCAATCGAACACTAACCTTCCGGTATTGGTCATAAGGTTGAAAAAGTATTTTATAAATTGACAGATTGAGGTAGGTTGATCTGCTGGAGTCTGTACATTCATCATAACAAATGTCAAGATGCAATCATTTAAGGTTTTTTTTTATCGTGGTAAAATCATCAAATGATTCCTCCCATCCAGGGCAGGGCGGGAGGGACTGTCAGACTTGTAGGTACTGACTAAAATCCACGGTGTCCTTCACTGGCCCTTTACGTACCGGGGTCACGGTAATGGGTAAGTCCCGCGACCCCGGCAGGCTTTGGCCCTCTACAGGCCCCGTCACTATGCTGACACTCCTTGAGGCGCGCGTGGAACACAACGCGCCACCGACCCGGGCATGGTCCATGGTCGGGCTGCGAGTCGCCCATTACTCACCGCCCGCATGCCCGCGCCTACGTTGGCCGGAGATCGTCTTGCAACGTCCGACGCCGTGGGCGTCTACCACTGCGGTTGGGGTGGAGGGAGGTCGCTGTTCTCTCCCTCACGCGGCCCAATCATTTAAGGTTACAGATAAATATGATTGGTAGTTGGGATAACTGAGACCATAGACGATCAGACAGTCATGTCGACTAAAAAGCGGTTCTATGGGACATGGAAGACTAGAAGTCTTTTGCAACGTTTCTCACTTCTGTCTTCATGAGCCATCACTCATCACATCGATGAGAGAATAATGTTAATACTAAATTGACTGAAGCTAAAAAAAAACAAACAAATAGTGATTCGCTGATTGATATTTGAATAAATATTTAATTTTTTCGCCGCCGCCTATTGTTTAACATAATCTTCGAAACTGCAAAGAATATTAACGCCGCCGTGTCAAAGTTACGCCAAAACATTGTATGAGAGACTGTTCTATAACACAGTACACAGCGGATCACTGCAGAGTAAAGTGACTCTCCACAACAAAGCATCTGTCAACGTCAAACACATGTCGGCCGCCTGTCAACTCGACACGAACGTTGCCCAACACCTGTGGCGGCTTTGATGAGTACTCGAGTAGTCCTTTAGCCTTTTGAAGGTAAATATTATATACCTAGTTATGGGACAGGTGCCAACTCAAGGTTTTTTTATACTGTGGTAAAATCATCAAGTGAGTACTACCACCCAGAGCGGGACGGGAGCGACTGTCAGACTCGTAATGTCTAAAATCCAGCACGTTCTGCAATGGCCCTTTACGTTCCAGGGTCACGGTTACCTGATGAGGCAGTCCCGTGACACCGGCAGGCTTTGGCCCTCTAAGAGGGGCCAGATTGCTGAGGGCACTTTGGTCAAGCGCGCGCGTAGAACAAGCGCCTCAGGCGGCAAGTCGGACGGCAAGGCGGCAATTACTCGCCGTCAGACGCCATGGGCGTCTCCCGCGGCGGCTGGGTCATGGCTGTAATCTCCTCCTTTGCAATTATGACTGTTTCGCAGAAGAGGCGACCGCTCGACCATAGCCGGACGCGAGAGTTCGCCGCCGCCTACCGCCGTGAGCACACGGCGCCTGCACCGTATGATCAATCAGATACAGGAACCTGCCGAAACCTCTGCGTCAGGCATACCAATACAAGGTGGAATTAAAAAATATACGTGTGGCACTCGGGGATGCCGCGGTAAAGCTATAGCAATTTTAAACAAACAAGAAAAAATTATCGCCTATTGTGAATATTTAACGAGAATGTAATTTATTTAAAATGTTTGTGGTCCACTACTGTAATAAAGAAAAATAAATTATAGTGAAGTTATAAGTGGGTCTTTATATAGGATTAGCAGGTCTCACTTCCAAACTGGGTCAAAATTTTCAACAGGTTATGGGCCCAGCACTCTTCCACTGCGCCACTCTGCTTTGTTGTAGGACAATTTTATAAGTAGGTTTCATTGTGAAAACCTCTCTTTGTAGCTGGCCGTTTAGAATATGTACGAAAAAGTAAATTGTATTAATGACGGATGTTTTTATGATTTCCGAAGTCTGTCGAACTGAAACGCCGTTAGACGATGCGGGGTGTTAAGTATTTTCGTTAGGCAATTTCTTGATTCGGTCGCCGCGCTCAGAGCCCGTGATAAAAGCTATGCAAAATGTAGCTTAAAAGTGCTAATGTACCCGACGTTATTTACTCGCTAGATGCAAAAACACAAACCGCGTAGATGTATTGGTCATTATCCAGTGTAGGAACCCTAACAAGTAAGATTTTCTTTAAGCGAACTTCTAAGAAATTACGATATTTAAACGCGGTCCGTAGTTTATTCGATCAATGTTAAGTCGACTGAACTTCGAATCTTTATTGCAGAACATCCTTAGCCAATAATACAGACCTATTCGGTGAGTTGTTCCGTCGAAGTAGAGGTTGGCGATAAAAGGTTGTTTCGCAATAAATTAAATTCGAACTATCGTTCAGTCGACTTTTCATCAATCGCAAATATGACTCGAAGTTAAGTTACGAACCCAGTAGTACGTACAATCCATCCTATCCACATGTTACTTAGGTACTTCCATAAAGTTAACGAAAATATCTCTATGTACCTACTTTTCCCGATTTCTGCTGATAACAGACTAAAATTAGCGAAAATTAATTATTTTTGGTAGGCACATAAGCACATACAAACATTTGTCTTTTTTTTTAGCGTGGTAAAATCATCAAATGAGTCCTCCCACCCAGGGCAGAGCGGGAGAGACTGTCAGACTCGTACTGACTACGATCCACAGTGTCCTTCAATAGCCCTTTAAGTTCCGGGGTCACGGTAATTCCTGAGTCCCGCGACCCCGGCAGGTTTTGGCCCTCTAGAGGGGGGCCCCGTCATTTTGCTGAAACTCTGAGGCGCGCGTGGAACACAACGCGCCGTCGACCCGGGCATGGTCCATGGTCGGACAGCGAGTTGCCCATTACTCGCTGCCCGCATGCCCGCTCCTACGGTGGCCGGAGATCGTCTGCCGACGTCCATCGCAGTGGGCGTCTGCCACTGCGGCTGGGGTGAAGGGAGGACGCTGTCCTCTCCCTCACGCGGCCCGCCTTCTTCGCGAGCATGACTGCTTCGCAGAAGGGGGCGACCGTTTCCCACTCCGTCTCGCCCCGCAGCATGGCCTCGACTAATGCCGGGCGCAAAAGGTCTCCGCCTATCGCCGTCGTGAAGACACGGGGGTCCTCTATCCAAGCGGGGCAGTCGCGCACGGTATGCTCCACCGTGCCCTCCAGACGATCCTCGCAGTGGTGACACCCAGACGTTTTATCTACTTATCAGACACAGGTACCTCCCGAAACTTCCGTATCCGGTGAGGACCTGCGTCATGCCGCTCCTCAAAGAGGGGTCTTACTGCCGCGATTGCGTACTTATGAAATAACGCCTCTCATCATTTTAAATAGGTAGAAACGTTTGTCACGCGATTAACTAACGAACGGCTAGGTATTTTACTATGTTATGTGATTAGAAGAAGCATTCGAGGTTGTTTGAAACCTTATTTGAAGCACATCTTTTGAAGAATAAGACAAATAGCAGTTGGTAATAATCGTTCAAGGTTTAATAAAAAACTTTGACTTATTTTTAAAAACTTTAGTAGAGTTTAGTGTTCCGTTACCGATGGAATATCATTCAGAAAACTTAGTCGCATTGTGCAACACGTACAACATGTAGTAATTTTAAAACAAGTTCATATTAAAACAACAGAAACCATTGTTATCCGGATCATGAGTCATACTAGAAAATTATTCCTGTAAGGACCACTCGCAAACACTTGAATTTGCCGCAATTATGTCATGCAAAGAATAATTATCACTTAGAACATTAACTTACGGTTAAACTTACTGCCATTCACAGCAATTAACACTTTGTCAGTACGTTAACACAAATAGTCCAAATTATCTTTTAAACTCGAACGAAACAACACTGTACACAAGTAAATCACAACTTCAACTAAACTTACATTAAAGTTTTTAACTTCCAACAGTTGCAGTAGAAGAACTTTGTAATAACTTCTTATTAAAGGTCATAATTTAAATATTAAGTACGTAATATTAAATTCAACTTTTGGGCGGAAATCGTCTGTCTGCTATGTAACAATAAAAAATAACCTTTTAAGTTTACCTATTCTACATCATAGCTAGAGCATTTTTTGTAAAATTGAAGGCCATAACTCAAGTTGTAGAGTAAGCCTTTGTGCCACCAGATAGAGTTGCTTTTGGAATTTCTGTCGAAACATTGTTCTGCGTTCCGTTTTACGAATTTCCAATTGGAATTCAACGGTTACAGATAAAAAATATAGTTGAAAACCTAATTTTAATTTTTAATTTAATTCTAAAAACTTTTAACAGTTTATTAAGTTCTGTTTCTGAATGGAATTTAATGAAAGAATGATTTATGTTCGACACAGCACAGAAGAGTAAATTGTAAGTACTTACAATTTACTCTTCTGTGCTGTGTCGAACATAAATCATTCTGTACTTACACAATTTTCTCTGCTTAGCTCTGGTTATAAAAGACTACAAGGTTGTAGTTATCGTTATTTTTAAAACTTTGAAAAGAGATTATATTTCTAATGTCCATGTTGTTTGAAAAAACAAACATGTGCTTGTGCATCCCTCTTCTATACAAGAGGGTAACAAACCCTAACTTACGAAGTATGCATAGGTAAAGGCAGATGGCACTTAATTCAGTTATATTTTAATAAAGGTGATGAGTATTGCAGAATATCTGATTATTCGTTATAAAAACATGACTTTATCATAGTACAGTTTTAAAGTAAATCACTATTCTTAGCTGCATGAAAACCAAAACGGATAATAGTATATGTTTAGTGAAAATTACACTTACCGCTTGGAACCATCATTATTTTTAGTTTTACAAACTCAGCACATTTATTTTGATCAGTTTTGAGCCTTAGGTCCTTATTTTCTGTAATAACTTTCAAAAATACCATATTTTTCCTAATGATAACAAGTTAGCATCAGAGTTACTTCTTTATTCAAAAATAAATTTAAAAAGACTTGTCTTTGTCTATGTGGACAGATCTTCTGGAATAAAAATATTCAAAGCTGAATAAAAATATAAAAAAAAAACTTCACTGTTCTGCCGCGCAATTTATAAACGCAGTAAAGAACATGTGAATGGTTTCGAGAAAAACGCGGTCAAAGTTGAAATTTTATTTTTGGTTGCTTGCAATTTGTTACTCAATTATTAGTACAAATATATATATGGGCTCAAAGAGCAATTTTAGAAGATGAAGTTGATATTGGATTTCTGCTTTTTATTTAATATTTTGTGTGTAAAATATTAAAAAAACTGTTTCTGTTATGGCTTCACTTAGTTTACACTCGATACTCAACTACTCATGAATGCAGTATAAGTGTTGCTTACTGCATTTATCTGTAGTTTCCTGTTTTTACGGCACATATGTTAGACGATTCAATGTAATGATAGATCCTACAACATAATATATGCACCGTATTTTTACAGGTTACTGCATTTATATGTAGGAACACGAAACGAAATAACTCTTCAAAACTTTTACTGCGCAGTAGTATTACAATTATACTGCGTTTATCTTATGTCAATACCACTTCCACATTGAACTTTACCAAATGAACAATCAGTAAATGAAACAAGGATAATGATAATTGCTGGAATTTCCTATTTTTCCAAGAAAATAATTGTTTAAAACGTACATAACTGGACAATAAATATGTTGTTAACAACAATCAACACCAAAACTAAAGTTAAAACTAGAAATATATCATCATAAAAGGGATTGTGATACTTAAGAACAAACAGAAATAAGGAACATGAAATGTCAAAAATTACGGTTCTGAATGCTGACTAGAAGCAGGACACAATGACTACAAGCACACCTACCATCTCCGGGCTCGTCGCTGAGCTCCGCCTCGCAGCCGCCGGGACACGCCACCCCCGTGAACGTCGTGTCACCGGTAGTTGCAGCCGCGTCGAGCTCAAGCGACGAGTTTTACTCCCCGCCGTCGACGCCTCCACAAGCAAGACGACGAGGAAGAGCACGGCCACCAGCGGGCTTGGGACCTCGAGGCCAAAAGGCCCCGAACAGGGTCCCCGCTGCCGGTGGAAATGTGTCGCGCATGCGATGGACTCAGTCCATTAATGAAAATGTCATGCGTGCATATTATGGTTTGACTGCGTACCGTGGTCGGATGCTGTCTCTGTTTCAGGTGCTGGAGCCAGATGTCAGCGTAACGGCGCAACGATTGTCGGATCAGGTACGGGTCATTCAACGTAACCGTATGTTGAATGACACTGTACTTGATCGACTACGCTCTGAATCACGGAGTAACCTAGTTACTGATCCTGCTTTGCCATTGATTGCGGTGCAACTACAAAACATATTCAGTGTGCCGCCGCGGTCTGACCACGTTGGTGAAGAGGATCATGACGAAGTTATATCCGTGAGTGCTCAGTGCAACGTACAATTGAGGAGCGCTTTGGAGTGTGCGTTTCTGGAGTACCGTTCAACACCTCCTGAACTTAGACCACGTTTACCTCGTTTGCCCATGCACAATAGAAACAAGGCGCTGGTGTGTGCTCTAGACTCGGAGTTGTCAAATTATTATGATAACAGCAAAGACCTCGCTGATACCCACTCAATATTGTACTGTGGAGCTATAGCGGCGTGCGTGTAGCTCATGTCAAATTCCTTGATAGTGACAGACCTACGCGACCAAAATCAGCTGCTCCAGCTTGGCAGTGCAGGATTGAGCGGCGTATCGGTGAGGCTACAGCACTCATTGGTAAGTTGATCTGCTTTAGGGAGGGTAATACTCGCCCTAGAGTGATGCGCTTTGTGAGGCGGGCGTTCTCGGGGATTGATATTAGTCCACGTGAATATTTGGCCCGCGTCACAGAGCGTATCGACTTCCTGAAGCAGAAGATTTGTGCATGGGCAAACCGTATTCGTCGGTACAAGCGACGATTGGAGCGATACACTTTGAATCGCACATTCCAAAGCGACGAAAAGTGGGTTTATAGAGCTTGGCAGCGACCGGACCAAGGTGTTGCTGACACGCCCCTGCCGGATGATGACATGACTTCATTTTGGCGCAGCATCTGGTCGGTGCCTGTCAGTCACACTGAGGGCGATTGGACCCGGGAGATTGAATGAGCGTGTGATCAGATTACCGAAATGGGGGCAATTACCATCAGCCCCCAAGACGTAGCTTGTGCAGTCCATCCGTTGCCTATCTGGAAATCACCAGGGCCGGATGGACTGCACAATTTCTGGATAAAATGGTTTAAAAGATCACACGTTCGCTTGGCATCCCAGTTCCAATTAGCCTTAGAGTTAGGGTCGCTGCCCCAATTTTTGACAACAGGAGTAACCCACCTGCTCCATAAATCGGGTAGTACTGCGGAACCCAAAAATTATAGACCGATTACTTGTCTACCAACGGTCTATAAAGTTCTTACATCCATTTTGAGAGTTAAAATCACTCAACATATTGTGACTAATTCTATCATGTCTGCCTCTCAGAATGGATGCAGGAACGGGTCCCGCGGTACTAAGGAGCTCCTCCTTATTGATATGGCCATTAGCCAACAGGTTCGTCGCTCCCGAAAAGATCTGTCCGCATGTTGGATAGATTACAAGAAGGCCTATGATTCGGTACCCCATACATGGCTCATGAGGGTACTAGAGTTGTATAAAGTTAATATAACTCTACGTACCTTCCTGTTCTCGTGTATGGGAACCTGGAGAACAGTCCTTCGCTATCCAAGATGTCGACAGGTCCGAGGTAGCAGCGAACCGATAAGGATGGAGCGCGGCATATTCCAGGGTGATAGTCTGAGTCCTTTATGGTTCTGCCTGGCCTTGAACCCGCTCAGCATATTGCTGGAGGGTTCGGGGTTAGGATATCGGTTGAAGTGAGGTGGTCAGGTCATATCTCACCTTCTTTACATGGATGATCATCTGAAACTCTTTGCCCCCAACAACTTGCAACTGATGAAGTTACTGAAGGTAACAGAAACTTTCAGTAACGCCATCAGGATGGAATTTGGTGTAGACAAATGTGCAGTCATGCATGTGAAGCGAAGGGAGATTATGGAATCCGAGGGAACTCAACTCTCGGATTCCATACATCTTAGATCTCTCTCTTCAACAGAGACCTACAAATATTTGGGTATGTCGGAAGCATTAGGCATCAATAATGCTGACATGAAACAATCGTTGAGGGAGCGCTACTTTGGCCGCCTGAATAAAGTACTTAACAGTCTTTTGTCGGGTGGCAATAAGGTGCGCGCTTTCAACGGTTGGGTCATGCCGGTATTGATGTATTCTTTTGGCATACTCAAATGGACTCAGACGGAACTTGACGCCCTGGATAGGAGAGTCCGTTCACTGCTGACTGCAAATGGGATGCATCATCCACGGTCGTCGGTGATGAGACTGTATATCCCGCGGAAGTGCGGGGGTCGTGGCTTCTTAAATGCTAAGACCCTGCACAACCGTGAGGTATGCAGTCTTAAGGAATATTTCCTAGAAACCGACGTGGGGATGCACCGAGATGTGGTCACAGTGGACAAGGGTCTTACTCCGCTCTCCTTGGCTAACGAGAACTGGCGCAAACCTAAAGTATTAGACACTAATGATCGTAAGGAGATATGGCAGAGCAAGGAGCTTCACGGACGCTTTTACCGGGCATTACATGGTCCCGATGTAGACTTTTTAGCGTCCGTATCCTGGCTACGCTTCGGTGACCTGTTTGGGGAAACCGAAAGTTTTGTATGTGCAATTATGGACGAAGTTATGATGACGAATAACTACCGGAAATACATTGTGAAGGATGGCACGGTTGACATATGTCGGGCATGCCACTGCGTTTGTAACATATTGCAGTTATACAGCACTCCGGTGAACCTTAATATATACGCAGTATAATTGTAATTACTGCATTAATATTAAGTACGAGTCATCTGTTTTTACTATAGAAACATATCCATATGTGATTAAGTGAACTTACTGCGCATTTACTATATGCAAAATTAAATTAATAATTGTAGAAACGTAACAAGAGAGACGCAATTGGCACATACTGCATAATTGTTATGTTGCAAGTTCAGTAAGCATGAGTTTTCACGTAATATTAAGTTATTAAGTACTCTTACTGCGATTATACTAAGTACATCAATCTTAAATCTGCTCTTTACTGCATTTATGTTAATATGTTTTGGCCTTTCTAATAGAGATAGAAAAAAATGGGTTTTTGATTCTTATAGATTTTAATGTCAGCATCTTGAATATCTAATACAACCATAAATGCAGTAAGTGGTACTTACTGCGTTTATAAATTGTGCGGCAGTGTTCTAAACGTCACTAACATCATTCATCTCTCTCAATAACATACGCTTAAAATAGTTTCTAGGTTATGTCTAATATAACAATCCTGTCCAATATCCGTCCAAATTCCGTATCCAAAATTTTTAATTTTCTACCTCAGATCTGAGTTTTCTACCAAGTTTTCTCGTTTTATTAAGTGGCATTGCGCAAATAGCGACATGCCAAAAGAAAAAAAAAAAAACGTCACTTCACTAACATCTAACATCGCATCCTATTTACAAAGACATAAACCAAATTAATTTTCGAAATTGATTTTTGAAAGTGGTCGACGCGGTGACATTGTTCCTTTCCCTGAACCACAACGAGCCATACTTTGGTCAGTGGGTTGTCTTAGGGTACAGCTGACTCGCGAAACCTGCCTAAAGCTGGTTATGAAATTGGAGTCTATTTCTATTAGCAATCATCATAATTATCATCGCTGAAGTAGGGGAGCAAAAATTCTAATGTAAGTTAGTGATTGGTCGTTGACGGTTTTTCCGTCAAAAAAAAAACTTATTCTATCTTTACAGGGTTTACCCTAATGCGACAGATAAGACCTTAAACTAAACTTAGACTGACATAAACAATAAGTACAATAACCAAATTAGAAAACAATAAAATAAAGCTATAAACAGTTACACAATTCAATAAAATTAAAACACAAAGCACCTATGATACAAAATCATTTATAACGTAAATACTTATACTTACTACTACTTAACTAATTAATACACTACAATAACACACTAATGCTACATTAATATACACACAAATTACAAATTATTTTGTGGCATAAAATAAATAATAATAGCCTTGCGAATTCATCTAAAGAACACATAAAGATATCAATCAAATGGTATGGATAGTTCTGGTAAGAGGTGCTTTGGCATGTGCACTTGCAACCTAAATCGTTGATTCATTGAATGGTTTTCATGTAACAACAGCACATTCAATTTTGGAAACAATTTGATTTAATTGATGTTATGGAAAATGTTTGATTGACGGTTCTACTAAGATGACCTTCCCTCCATACTTTCTCTTCAGGCTTAGGACTGACTGAATAGACTACCTATTCTTAAAATAATTATTTTGAGATTCAACTCTTTGATTCGTTACTTCGACTTCAAATTCTATGATATGACCGTTGCTCACAATCTATGACTTTATTTTCAATGCAAGTTTTTTAAATTGCTCAGCGAATTGCATTTGCATTCTCGTTTATTGAACGAGACACACTAGTCATATTTATTAACGTTGTTAACAAATTGAACTAGTTGATTCATATTCAGTTAATGTTAATACAACTAGTTCATTGATTCAATGCTCATCCCTAATGTATCTATATATAGTAACTATTTTTTTAACATCTAATTACTCTTTCCTAATAATAGATTCTAATTCCTCTTAGTATGGTATTTGTTTCTAGTTTCACTTTAAAACCTCCTATTATAATGTTCCACCCATGTTCAGTCTGTTTTACAATGTGCAGCTTCATATAATTTGAAAGCTGTTCGTCTTCCTTGGCGTATACTATACTTGCTTTCAGACTTCCCTAGAGATTTTGCATTGATATCTAAGATAGTCTCATCAACTATGACTTTCTTCAAATAATCTCTGAAGTTAGAATAGGAATGTACTGCTTCCACATCAATAAATTTTAACATCAAAAATGTTTTTTGAATCGGTTGTTTTTGAAATCATCAAAAAATAATAAATCAGTTTATATTCTTAGTAGCTTTTTATTATTTCTCCCTACAAATTAATTAGGCAACAAACTATGACAAAGTGTTCATCTAAACATGAAACATATTTATAATTTACAACAGAGTGTGGTTTGAGTATGGAAAATTCTCTTACACGCTTGATAACTCTTTAAGCGTGGTCTCTTATGCTTGCTATTACTTTGCTTTGTACATCTTCAGTAGCATTTTGTTTGGTAGACACTTGGTGGCCTTAAGATTTTTATACCATGTAAACTAAATACAGACTCAATTTCTTTCAATCCTCTGTCAGCGAAACCAACAGCATTTGGTTGCAAAACATTCAACAAGTTACTATTATTAACTATGGCTTCTAAAACTTCTTCTGCAGGGAGTCTATCTCGGACTTCACACTGGTTTGAGGCATCAAACTGAAAGCAAAAAGTATGAATCATATTTTTTTTCAGTAACCAACACAATAGCATTGTAACTGATGTGTGTGAAGTTATCATACAATCATAGATATTTGTATAATAACTTCATATACCCCATACACACTGCCTTCTTATTACATGGTTTATTTTCAGGATATGGAGAAATGATTGATTTCTAACTTGTTTACAATGTACAGCTGATTTTGCATCATGATGCTAGTTATGTTAATAACTACAAATCACTCTTTCTGATTATATGAAAAAAATAAGAATAGTAGAAAGTGTTAAAAGTAATTTAAAGATTGAATTATATTTTACTGATCAACCAGTTTCAAGGTTTGCTCATTGTTGTGTTAAGTGGTGTGTTTATTTAAGTGATCTTTTTTTTCATCTTTTTACTTCTAAAAATTTTAACAAAGATAAAGAAATAAAAAGCATTTAAAAATAGCAGTCCACCAGCATCAGGAACAGGGTCCAAGCTACCGGAGGTTAGGGCTCCAGAGACAGGAACCTCCTCACAATGCAAGCTATATCGAGGAGCATTGCCTTCTGAATCAGGACTATCGGCACAATGATAGCCGAGCTCACATTCCAAATGTCGAAGACCTCGCGCGCTAGTCGAGTTATTTGATTTGTTTATCTTTCTCAGCCTTCACGAGGTGCTCGTCATGTGGAATGGTAACATCGATTATCATTACGTGGCGCGCTGATCTGTCTATCACTACTATATCAGGCTTATTGGCGACAATAGTCCTGTCAGTAATGATAGGCAGATCCCAGTACAGCGTGACATGGTCTTTCTCGAGAACTGGGTCGGGCACATACTTGAATAATCCTGGCCACTAGGTTATGCCTGTGCCACTCGCCGTTAGCAAAACGAGACCAACCAATATGTCTGATCGACTCACCCGGACAACGACTTAACCGTCCCGTCTTTCATAATATGTCTCCGGTAGTTATTAGTCAAGATAACTAAGTCCATAATCGCACAGACAAAACCTTGTTTGGATTATTATTAGTATTGTTGCTGCAAGTTGGGACAAAGCACTTCTTGTATTCCATAACATATGTAATATTGCCGAGTGTTGAAAGAATTAAACGAGATTATAAGGCAAGTTGCAGTAATAATATTTGTTTATATTTTTGACATTTATAATTTGACACTTGACAGATTGTAGTTTTTTTTTTTTAATTTGTTCTTTTCAGAACAGGCTAAGGTCTGAGACCATGCTGCCTAGATATTGACAGATTGTAGAAAATACTTGCCACTTTTTATTTTCTGAGGCAACGATACAAAGCTGTAAATGCCAAACCTAACGTCATTTGAAGGGCAAGGAAGGTCTATCGTATTTTGTCAAAGATATCATCAAATCTATACATACATATAATAAATCTGTAGAAGGGTCAATTCTGTACATTGAAAATATTGAAAAAATAAATAGCGGGGGGTGTTGCTGGATCGATACCAAACCCAAATATATGATTTAAAAAATTTTTGTCTGTCTGTCTGTCTGTCTGTTTGTGCAGGCATCACGTGAAAACTAACGGTTCGATTTCGATGAAACTTGGTATAATTATTCCTTATTATCCTGGGCATAACATAGGATACTTTTTATCCTGGAAAAATACGTAGAAAAAAAATCTTATTTTTCGGTTTTATTCATAGACGTTGTTCTGTAGAACCACGAACACACGTTGAAGTAGTGGTAAGAAGTAGTACACGCCGTAATATTTATAAGATGTCATTGTCAGAGTTACTCAAAATGGGGAAATAAACCATCCACGCGAAGACCGACATCCACGCGGACGGAAGCTAGTTATGAATATTTTTAATTAGTCCATAATGACCAGTAACGGTTTTTCAATTGCAACATATTAGTAGTGGGACAGTACCTTGTTACCAGTTACCAACGACTTAGTACTCACAGTTACCCCCAGTAACAGGATATTGTAAAATAATTTATTGGTGCTAGGTCTCAGTGCACCATGAAATTTGTTGATATAAATAGCGTGTTTTTAGACAATAAATATTGGATTCGATTATCTGACTTCAATTCTGAGTTTTATTTTACTCAACGACGAAGATCCCAGGTTCAGTTAGGTAAATGAAAAAATAAATAACAACACCCATTAATTACAACCTGATACAGCCCAAGCAAACCTTTCACCTGTACCGAAGACTAAGGCCCCAAATACTTCATGGAATGCAACGGAGTCAAAACCTGAAGCGCCTTTATATTTTGCTTGTGAATTATTAAAATCACGCGGATCGACGAGGACAACGTATTTTTTGTTGTAAAAACGACTCCGGATCAGTATTTACGAAACGAGCTATGGCGGTAAGGTAGTATGGTGGTTTGTGGTTCTCTGGTAGCTGTACTAAGTCAAAAGTAACTAAGTACTGTGCCGGACAGAAATATAAAGATGTAGTATCTTTATATTTCTGTCCGTTTGTACTAGAAAACTAGAATTGACTTCTTATAGAAAAAATCAACTGATAATTTTTTTATCACTGTCTTCATTCAGATAACATCATAATAATTACTCACTGTAATGCTCAGTTCTTTCTTAGCCATACTATTAAGTGTTAGATGTATTTGTGTATTTGCCGGCGGGGTGTAGACCAGAATATTTCTAAAACCGATTTAAAGTCGATTAAAGATCTACTACTACTACTACTACTACTGCTAGCCTACATCATCCTACTGCTGGGCAAAAGCCTCTCCCCATGACTTCCAGTTTTCATGATTCAGGGCCAAAGTGGGCCACTGGTCGTGGGTTTTGTCAAGCTCGTCCCGATTAAAGAACAGTAAAGTAAAAAAAAGGTCTTAACTTATGAAAAAAATAAGTCCTAACTAATAATAAAAAAAGATATAGGTATATTTAATATGAATTAATCTGCTTGACATACATTGATATTTAAAAACCCAAGATGCACAATCAGCGTCTAAAAAACGTCCCTAAAAAATGAGCGTAACATTCTGAATTGAGCGCTCATTTCAAATAGTTACGCGCGCTTGTGTCTGGGAGCAGTTGTAAAAAATACCGAAGTGTTCTGTGAGAAATTGTAAAATATTACGTCTAGAAGGTTAAAAAAGGATGGGTTATCGTATTTTCGGTAAGTAAAAAGTTTATTGATTAGTTTTTGTTGTTTTTATGACTGACTATAGCAAGCAATGTGTGATTTTGATTTATTTTTTCTAAAAACTTCATTCTTTGCTCAAACTTTAAATAATTCGTTGTAGTAAATTGCCAGCAAACAAAAAAAGCTGTAACTTGTCATGTTGTCAATATTGTCAAGAACACGTGGACGAATGACAGCTTAACCAGTTCTCTCTTTCTATTGGGTTTTCAGTAAAGGGTGTCAGTTCGTCGTGTCAAATCTGTCAAGGCACGCCTTGATTTGATTTTGAATTGATTGAAATTAGGTTCGGTAGACTCGGCAGGTCGGCTTCGAAATCGATATTTTTTGCTTTTGCTTATGTCAAGTGTAGTGGTCATTGGGGTTTCTCAAAATCATAATAATAAAGATTTGCAAACATTGAATCCTTCCATAAATAAAGGTATTGTAGTTAGGAATTAATATAAACCAATGAGTAACTATTTTGTGATTATTGTATCAATCATCGTTAGATTTTAATAAAAAACTCAACTTTATTACAGTCTCTGCGTGGCACAATTCTTTCGGCGAAATGTCTAAAAGCCGCAGCGAATTTAGGTTTCTGTTTTATGCCGGTGCAATATTTGTATGTTATTTCATTTATGGAATGTTACAAGAGAAAATAACTCGGGGCAAATATGGTGAAAATAATGAGAAGTTCACGTGTTCGCTTTCGCTTGTCCTAATACAGTGTGTCGTGAATTACATCTTTGTTCAACTTCTGATGGTAAGTATTTACATCATCACACTTAGTTACAACTTAGTCCAGTTAGATTCCTTTGTTTAAAAATGTAGATTTCTTAGTTATTGATGTAAGATTCCTAACAGTAGGTGTTTATTATTGAGAATTCTATGATGATCATTCAAAATTCTAAAGTTTATCGTTAAATATCACTGTACTACATCAATTCATAAAAACTGTATGACACAAAGACAGATAAGTCACACTATCTAAAAAAAAAGATGAACCTCTCTTCTGTTTCACAAATACCAACTGCCTAGTCTCATCTCTATAATACACACATCAAAAGTGTCTAGGGATCAACATATATTTTTGCAATAACTTTTCTCCTGATTGATATTAATTAAATTTTTTTTAAGGATTCATCAAATAAAGTGTTTTCGTTTGTCACAGTAACGATAAACCAAGTCACCTTTGCATTAATAAAGAAATTTGCCATTTTCCTAATAAAGGGATTTTTGACATTTGAACCACTAACACAAAAGTTCGAATAAAAGACTGAAATAACAGTTTTCTTTAAAATTTTATTGGGTAACTTAAACAATTAATAATCCGTGTTTCTACCGCGAACACTAACAACACAAGAACATCGGTTTGGCATACTCAAAATGAGTTCATCCAAATCACGCTGTGGAATAGCCGCCCATGTTCGTTGCAACAACAAAAAAAGGTCTTCTTGCGACTGGATACCCTCCATATTCGGCAGAGCTCTTCTCTGTAGCATATCCCATGCATGCTCAATCGGATTCAAGTCTGGCGACTGAGCAGGCCAGGGCAGGACATTGATGTTAGCTGCGGCGAGAGTCTGTCTTACAACTCTTGCGGTGTGCGGTCGTGCATTATCATGCATTAACTGAAATAAGGGACCGATTTGCACTTGTAGAGGAACGATGACGTCTGATACAATCGTCTCAGCATAAATTTGAGCGTTGAGGTTGCCTCTGATCCAAATCAACTCAGTTCTTCCGCCGATCCAAATACCCGCCCATACCATGATGGTTCCACCACTATAAGGATGGACTTCCTGGCAGGATTTTAATCGCTGTTGGCGTCCAGGGCTTCTCCAGTGTCGGTCTTGTCTCCGTGTGGTGCAGCGATACCGTCCTCCATGGCGCTCAGCCACGGTACCAGTGCTTCGGTAACGTGTCCAAAGTTGACTGATAATACTCTGACTTGTATTCAGAGCTAAAGCCACAGTACGTTGCCGGGAACCAGCTTCTATCATTCCCACGGCTCTGAGCATTTCTTCCCTGCTTAAATGACGTCGCCGCTCCATAATAACGTTGGTTTTAATCAGTAGTAGGGAAACAGTAGCACTAATAATGTCTTCAATGCGTTGTATGTTTTTATAGGGAAAATATTGACAGCTGATTTTCATCTTTTACTCGAATTTGATTCACAGTTCCTGATTTAAATTATGAAATGCACCAAAAAGGATCCATATAAATTTATAAAATCATAAATTTATTACAAAGCCACATCTCAATCTCAAGAAATCCGCATAAAAATGCTTGATCCCTAGACACTTTTGATGTGTGTATAATCAGTGTTTACTGGCCACCACGATTTTGTGGACACAAAGGAGGCTGTATGTGCATACAGCCAACAGATAGTTACCCATATTGAGCCATAGAGCGTTTTATGCTTGATTTTGGAACTCGAATAGAGTTGAGCAGGGCAACTAGCATGGCATATCAAAGCATAGTGAATAGTTAATTTATAAAACTGTGACCAAGCAGCAGCCTAGAAATAGTAAGAGCAACTGTTGGTTGTCTAGCAGTGAGGTAGGCAGACTAAATGTTGTTATCTTTATCTTTAAGACCTAGATGAGCACAAGAGTGTTGAGATTGTCTGAAACAAACAGAAGCCAATAATTATACACCATGATGTGACTTATAGGTTAAGAACTGGTCTAACTCTAACAGATTAAGTACATATCTATCAATTAATTAAACTTTAACTTATAAGATTTAATCCTGGAGGAGCTGCTATATTTGAAGCTCCTTCAAAATTGAAATGGGTACAATTGAAAAAAAGTTGTCAGCTTCATTAGTTCAGCCAAACTAGGTCTCACTGCAGAGGAAAGAAGTGTGTAAGTTTCTAAATGTAAAACTTATATCATTATTATTACTTTATAATATTGAAATGAATCACTTGTATGGGTTAAAAAATCTCCAATTTTATTTTAAACCAACAGGAACAGTGAAAGTTAGGAAGATCTAAGACAAGTAAGAAATTAGCTGATAATCACTAAATCAAAAAATATCTTCATAAATAATAGGAACCATCTTAACCACATTAATAGACACTCAGACTTGAAGATTATACACAGACAGACAAATCAATCTTAAAGCACCTCTCTTTTAGCACTTGATACTCATAATATTAAAGTAGGCCTTTAGTATTTTACCTAAAATATGTTATAAGGTTTGGTTATGTTAATAATATGATGCATTTGGGTGACATTTCATAAAATTAAATATTCTGTTTTTTATTTTCTTCCAATAATCTGTATTTAACATATACAAGCACCTTAATACTGACTTTTTGTAACCCAGTTGCTAGAACACTAAACCTCTTGGAAAAGTTATTTTTTTATCTCTTGATCAAAATTTTAATATTATAATTTGCTTCATTTCAGTTATCATGGAAAAGGGAAGTGGATACAACCAGAACAATGTATTATTTCTCTTCGGCCTTGACATACCTCCTCGCTATGGTCTGTTCAAACATGGCTCTGCAATGGATCAATTACCCCACACAGGTCTATTATTTTAAAGTTATATTCATGTATTATATATGTCGCTGTATAACTAAGTATCTGCGTTTTCTGTGATATCACTAGAACTTTTGAGAAAATTCAATTTAATAAATTATCCAACGACATATAAAAAACCATTATTGTAGAGTTTACTAAGTGGTGTGAACACAGTTTATTATAACTTCTTTTAGATCTTGAAAGTAGGTGCTCGTGCAGACTATAAATTAGTTACTGAAAAGTGAAAGTATCAGAAAAAAACATTATTTTCTAACCTTAAGCTATATTTACTAGTCCTTGGTTTGGCTTCACCAAAATTATGTTGTAGTCAGATGAACTGAATCTAGTTGGTTTAGCTTTCAGAACCATCAAAAAATTTTATAAGATATTTAGGTATAAAGAGTATAAAAATACTATTCAATCAATTCCAGCCAATTACGGGCACTCTTTCAAACTCAGTTCAACAAAGATTTACAAATTACAGCCAGGAGATGCATTATTTTGCATGCCAGCAATGGCTTATAATGATATGAGATGTGGAGTAATCTCAATAATTATGTCATGGTCAGTCAATCAGTTATAGGCAGATGTGGCGTAGCTTCAATCAATGAAACTGCTATTACTTACTGACAAGGAAATTCATTACTTTGGATATTAAAGTAGTTTCTCTTAGTAGACCGTAGTAGGTCCCAAGTGGTCACACTCCATGTTAAATAATGGTGAAAGCTGACTGCTGACCCCAATATAGAAAAGGTGGTGCACATGATATTATATTTGTATTATGCAACAAACTGTGTATCTTTATATTTAGTAATTATTTCCTTGATAATATTTTCAGGTTGTGGGCAAAGCAGCAAAGCCGATACCTGTGATGATACTTGGTGTTCTCATCGGACATAAGTCCTACCCATTGAAGAAATATTTCTTCGTTTTGCTGATAGTTCTTGGTGTAGTGCTGTTTATGTACAAAGACCAAGTCAAGAAAACTGTGGATGAGTCGTCTGGTTTGGGTATTGGTGAAATGCTGCTGTTTCTATCTTTGACTATGGATGGACTGACTGGTGCTGTACAGGTGAGACTTATTTTGTTTTGAGTGTGATGTCTCAGAGTCATATACATAAACGTTTTTATATGTAAGGCGAACCAAAACGGTCAGGCGCGAACTTAACATATTCTTAGCAATATTCAGATAAAGTAAATTTAAATGATGTCTGTGTACAGATGCCAGCATATACCCCAATTTGTCATATTTCTTTAATATATTTTTTAACTTTATTACAACAAGAAAGTTATTGTTGAAGTGCAAATCATTCAGTGTGAGGTTGATTACACATATTATTCTGGGATTACATCTGAGATTTGTTAAGCAAGTAGTATCTGTATTGGTTGTAAATCTGAAATTATATTGTTCAATTAATTTTATCAATTATCTACTAACATGCAGAGCCTGTAATATAAATCTATGCACACATGAAAACTTACAACTGGATAGCAAAATCACAAAGTTATAAGCTTGTTATGTTAGTTGGTTGTCCATTCAAATTCATTGATTTCGCTGATAACAGACTAAAATTAGTGCTTAATGGTAGGCACATAAGCACATACAAACATTTGTCTTTTTTTAGCGTGGTAAAATCATCAAATGAGTCCTCCCACCCAGGGCAGGGCGGGAGGGACTGTCAGACTCGTACTGGCTAAAATCCACGGTGTCCTTCAATAGCCCTTTACGTACTGGGGTCACGGTAATCCGTTAGTCCCGCTACCTCGGCAGGCTTTGGTCCTCTATAGGCCCCGTCACCATGCTGAAACTCTTTGAGGCGCGCGTGGAACGCGCCGTCGACCCGGGCATGGTCGGACAGCGAGTTGCCCATTACTCGTTGCCCGCATGCCCGCGCCTACGGTGGCCGGAGATCGTCTGGCGACGTCCGACGCCGTGGGCGTCTACCACTGCGGCTGGGGTGGTGGGAGGACGCTGTCCTCTGCCTCACGCGGCCCGCCTCCTCCTTCACTAGCATTACTGCTTCGCAGAAGGAGGCGACCGCTTCCCACTCCGTCTCGCCCCGCAGCATGGCCTCGACCAATGCCGGGCGCGAGAGGTCTCCGCCTATCGCCGTCGTGAGGACACGGCGGTGCTCTGCCCAAGCGGGGCAGTCCTGCACCGTATGCTCCATCGTGTCCTCCGGACGATCCTCGCAGTGGTGACACCCAGGCGTTTCTTCCCTCCCTATCAGACACAGGAAACTCCCGAAACTTCCGTGTCCGGTGAGGACCTGCGTCATGCGGTAGGTCAGGACGCCTATCCAGCCACTCCTCAAAGAGGGGTCTTACTGCCGCGAGTATATAAGTATGTAGCCAGTAACTTTTACAGCCACGCAGTACTAAAGTGTAGCCATTCAAGACTTCAGCATTGCTAACGCAGTATCTATAAATGTTTGTTAGAGCATTTTTAATATTTAAAATATTATATTTAACTCTTTCCAGGAGCGCATTAAGAGCGAATCTGCACCTTCTGCATATGCAATGATGATGAATACTAACTGGTGGTATGTTGTCTCCTATTAATATTTAATATAATTAAATAACTGAAGGTTATGGGAGACCTTTTCCCAGTAGTGGGACAATATAGGTTAATAATATATATATCTGCTGCTTGTCTGAGCGAAAAGCAAAGTTTTCATTTTTGTACTTGCGTATTGCGAAATGCCCAAACAGTTATGCTTGCTCTGCGCATGTGCCTAGGCTCCGCTTGCGTACTGCTTACGAACTTGCGTACTATTTATGTACTTGCGTACTACTTACGTACTTGCACACTACTTACTATCTTAAAATAACATTTGTCAGAGCAAAGTGTTGATCAAAAAGTCAAAATATTAGTTACTCTTCAGCCTGAGCAATCAAATTGCAGATTGTGAATCAAATTCACCAGTGGCGTAGTGAGCCCGAATCTAAGAGAGGGCGTGACGCATCTATGAGGCCTGTGTTCTTACAAGATGAAAAAGATCCCGCGGATTTGTGATTTTTTTTAAACCCATCGAGTGGGGTGCCAAAATAAAATGTCGTCATAAAAACATATTGTGCGCGAGGCCCCTTTTTTGTAAGATAACATGTTGTTCCCCCAAGTCATCTATACCAAATGTGATTGTCAGCGACACTTACTCTTTCAGTTCCTAGTTAGAAATAAAACGTAACCAAGTCATCTTGCCACAAGGGGGCCTCGCGGGGCAGTGAAAAGGCTAGACCTAAATTCCGGGGGCCGCTTCGCCCCCGCCTAGCTTTGCCACTGAAATTCACAATATACAATTTGTAATCTGCTATTTTCTATCAACCTAAGGCATAAGCGAATAAGAGGCTAAAAAAGGTACAGATGCCAGCACATCAACCTACCTCAATCTGTCAAATTTCTTTAATAGATTTTCAACCTTATCACAATAATGGAATGTTATTATTCGATTGGTATTATTTAGATCGGGTTAGGTTGACCAGCTGGCGTCTGTACATTATCATCAGTGTCTGTCGTTCGTAGTACGTACGAACTTTAAGCCGCAACCGAAATATCTATGAAAACATGTGAAAGTGTTACATTTCACATCATAACATTTGATTGTTACATTTCAGGTCGTCGCTGATTCTGTCGGTGGGCGTCTTCCTGAGCGGTGAAATATTCAAGTTCATCGTTTTTGTGTCGGCGTATCCTGAAGTGATAATATACCTCGTTGGATTAGCTCTCGTCGGCGCTTTGGGACAAATGTTCATATTTTATATGGTAAGATTAGAATTCTAGTTTATGACAAATCATAATACCTACTGACATCATGCCTGTATCTTCCGAGGGATTAGTTCCTCGTAGATAGGCATTGTTATTCGGTTTTCCATTATTTGGAATCCTCATTGTTTAATTTAGTAGCAATAGACTTCAGCTTTAAAATGTTACGGGTGAAATGTTCAATTATTGATGGCACAGAAAGAACTGACATTTGCAATTGACCGAACAAAAGTATATAAAAAAATGTTCCAACGGTGTCTCAGGTGACTAGCCGTGCGGCGAAAATCTACCGTCTACGTGGCAATTCGACTAGTTTAGACGGGTGATTAGTCGAACGGCTAGTAGAACAGCTAGTTACTAGGAAAATCGACCGAAAAGTCGGCCCATGTAAATGCTCCATTAGGTACGTCTGATTTGTGCTTGTTGGCGTTTTGGATATGGCCCTCTAGGAAGTCCTGGTTTAGTGTCCCATCTTCTTTTTGTACTAAATCAAGTCATAATTCATGACTGCTATCTTTTTAGTTGTTGGTTTTCTAGTGAATTCGCCAGTACGGCAGGATTTCACATGTTTTTCCATGCGTTGTTCGCTCTAAATTATAAACTATCGTTCCGTGCACATTTCTGCTTTCACTGTCATTCCAGTAAGTTTAGATTACTTGAGTCAAATCTGGTAGTTCTGAATTTTAGCAGACTTGTTTATTTTGATGTTCGTTCAATGAATAATCTAAGTTTGTGAAATCGGGTGCCGAACGCAACTACGTCAAATATACAAAAAAAAAGTTAGCCCATAACCCGAGCTAGTTTTACAAGAAAATACATTTATTTGTAGAAACATGAGTATACATCAAGCCATGCAGGTTGTTCAAATACATTAAAAGAACTCCGTCATGTTCGACCTTCAAGGCATAGAAAAAATAAACATTAAAAAAATAGATAAAGGACATTTAAATTATTGTCATAATTAAACAGAGTTAAGTAAAGTCAGCATGTTATAATATTATTTAATCAAAAACGGCTTACACCTGTTAGTCGAATCTATTTTAAACTTCGCCCGTAAGCACCGTTTTTTGGCTTTGAAAGGTAAATCCTTGTCAGTCAGTGAGATTTATATCTGAAGATCCAATCGTTTCCGAGATAAAGCTTTTGAAAATTCATAATATTTCAAACCTCAATTAGTCGAAAAAATCAAAATTCAATCCAGATGTTGATTTAGAGTAAGTTGTGCAGTTCAGACATTAAAAAAAAAACACTATTTGCCACTATGCCAAGTAGTAGACTCTTATAGGCTCGCCGCATTCACATGTTTTCCGAATTCGTTTGCTTCATGTGGAATTCCGATTCGAAATTCCGGGAGACCAGCTCCATTTCGAAAATAAACCAACGTGTGCGGCACGTAGAACACTGTATAAAATATGTGCAGTCAGGTTTCTGAATTCGGAAAATGTGTGTGCGACCGCAAGCCAGCCTTATATGTAAAATGAGAGTTTATTATGGCATGTAGTGGTTACTTAGTTTTTACATGGTTCAAGGTGGCAGAATATGGTCCACTTCCGTGCTCCGTGGTGACGACGACGAGGAAGTTCTTCACAGTGCTGATGTCTGTCATTATATTCGGCAATGTGCTGCTGCCGCGCCAGTGGTTCGGGGCTGTCCTAGTATTCTCAGGTATGACTTTCTCGCTCTTTCGCGAGAAGATAATTCAATAATCAATAACTAACGATAACGGACATGCCAATAATAAAAATATGGCTACAACCAAACGCCATAAATATTGTACTAAAAAGAAATAATACTGCCGTTTAATTCTCTTCTAAAATCAAGGTCATGATTCTTTTGACTACCATGTGATTCAGATCTGAAGAACTGATGCGGTTTGGAACTTCGGACACAGTTGATAGCTGTTGGTTTTGTTATTTTGTGTTATATTATGCATTCTATTTGGTTTTCATTGTATTTCGTTACTTCAACTACACCATTGCTTCTTATATTTTAGTCATTGGCTTTTCTTAAAACTTTCTTTCTATGTACAGGTCTTCTGCGAGCCTCTGAATAATGTAATTTCATCTTGTATATATTTAATTCGTGTTTTTTCCTGCCATAACATAGATTTTTCTTCTGTTTTCAGGCTTGTTCCTCGACATGTTCTACAGCAAAGGCAAGCAGTCACAAAAGAGAGTGGCGGGTAAATGATGGCTGATTAAACATAGCATAGAGGCTAGCAAAATAAATTTAAGATATAAATAATAACACCAGAAGTTACTTAATGAATTCCAATAATATCAGGAGCTCCAAACATCCTTTTGGATGATCTAAAACAATACAGGTGTTAGTTAAATGAACTTTAAGAGCTTGGTTCCCAATATATAGGAAGACTGATGTATTTCTCGGGCTTTTATATTATTTTTATGTTTTGCGGTATGGCGACTGTAGGTATTTCACCTACAGTCGCGATACCGCCGACTACAGTAGAATTGGCAAAAAATTGTGTATCAGTCAATTTCATGCTTCCATTCCATCTAATTCAAGGCAATTTAGTAATAGCAGTTCTATAATATGTAGAAACGGAAATATTAAGATAAATACTTTTATGATTTACATTACACAGTTTGTTCATTCATTGTACGATTGTGAATATCTCACTATAACCATTAATGCGATTTACTTATTCTTAAAGTTTTTAGTACAGAAGTATGTAGAATCAATGTAGTAAAATACAAAACTAAAATGAATTTGGAATCTTTTATGGTTAATATAATATACTAGATGTAGGTTATACTTATCAATATTATTAAAAAATCAATTACAAAGTAAATTATGTACCGAAAATATATGGGTATGTCACAAATATATATTTCTGACAAATCTGAGTTAGAATATTCAAAATCAGTTTTCTCGCATTTGGAGTCCACAACTTTTTTATTTTCTTAACATTATAATTTACTTATTTATGATAAAGTTAAATTTGAAAGTTTTTACCAATTTTTTTTTGTCAGGCGTCAAACATCGTACACTTAATATTACATCATCATTGAAATTTTTAGCTTACCTCTAAACAGTTTACCTAAACCATCTTTGTGAATCATGTAGTTGGCCGTTTCCAGTTTTGCAAAAACTTCTCAAGAACAGTTCTTATTTGTAGTTAGTATTGTAAATGTTTGTTAGAGATGGAAAACAAATTGGTTGTTATTTGTACATTTTTGTACTTTGGCTAAATTTGCTAAACGACAGGAATATTTAAAGAATTGTAGATAAAAATTAAAAATAATTTTTAGTTTTTGCATTTATTGTTTTTGAAAAATCTCGTTTCTCTGTGGAATTGTTACCATGCAAACAGTTGTTTTTCTATGAGTACAATATTATATTAAAATATTTCACTTATCCGTACAGTATATTATACGTATAAATATGCTTTTGAATACTTATTTAGAAAGATCGTTAAGTTAGTAATAAACCAAACAGCGTTAACCATACTCGTAGGGTTTTTGCTTATTGACTATAACTCAACTTCATGTATACGCATATCGTGTAGTAATTGAAATATTAATTACATTTACATAGATCTAAACATACCAATATAATTACGACTGTGGTTTAATTCATGTAAGTATGCATAATCAGTGTTTATATAATAGATATAAATGAATAGATTAAGTTACACAGTGTTGCGCTATTTACATGTGGTTTTATGACCACATCTATGAAAGCGTTAGAATCAACATACTCTTCGGTAGCGGTAGGAAGTGCGGGAGTAGTAGAATCTGTAGGTTTTTTTAATTGCACAAAAAGGGAAGTGTTGGCTGAGATATTTGAGTTTTCTTTAAAAAAAAATTGCCTTGTCCCATAAAGTTTGAGGTTCCAAAGTTACACTAGTTTCCAGTCATATCTATATACTTGTAATTTATTAATATTTCTTATTTGATTTCGCTAGATATTGGGAATTGAGCTCCTATATACAACAATTTTACTTATTTTACTATTGTACTGTACAAGATGTTATAATAGGGTTTCTTAAAACCGTCGATCTGCCCTTTGTTCACCTTCACGAAAAGTATTAAAATATTCTTGCGACCATAAACACCTTGTTTATTGTTGTTGTCATAGTCTAGTTGACTATACACAGTTATGACTCATGAACTTTAATGAACATTATATACAACGTGTCCCAGAAATCAACGTCAAGCCGAAAACGGGCAATAGGCCAAGTCGTGACAGTTATTAAAAAAATATTTAAAAAATCTTGGTCATGTACTTTTCAAATTATATGGATTCAAAAATAAATCTCAAAAAGTGATACCCTGTGATGATCTATCAAGTTCTGTTACTACAAATATTAACTTTTCGTCTGTTTAGTAATAATTTTTAATTAATCAGATTTACCAAGTTTATATTAAATGTTCGAGAGGAACCGCGTATTTTTTTAAATTCTATTGTCAGATGAATCAACATTTAAAAAGGACGGTTACATGAACCTCCACAATTTGCTCGAATGGCACGTGGAAAATCCAAATTTAATGCGGGAAGACAGATCGCAGTTCCAGTTGAAAGTGAACATGTGGACAGGAATTTTGAATGCTTAAGTATTTGGACTTTTTACAAAACCAATTACCAGAATTATTGGAAGAAGTGCCACTGAACATTTACGGCACAATGTGGTATCAACAAGATGAATGCCCAGCCCATTATGCTCTAACAGTACGTGAGTGTCACGACAAACTTGGTAAATCTGATTAATAAAAAAATTATAACTCAAGAAATCCAACAATTGAATTTTATTTCAAACGGACCTAAAACTAACATATTTTTTTTTCCTCAATAAAGAGGCAGCAATTAGTAAGTGGCATACCATTTTGGTACAGCCGTGAGGCACACGGTACCTACTTTTGTGTTCTTCCTTTTCCTTTGAAATTGTGTAATTTTTCATTGTAATTGTGTGCCGAAGGCGTGTCAAATAAACCTATTTTCTTCTTCTTCTAAATCCAGACTAAACGCGCCATCTTTTAAAGTAACTTGCCAAAATAGTGTAGTAATTTTTTTTTACATCACCCGCGGTTAAAGTTGTTTGATGTAATAATTTTGAATTCAATGTTGGGCACAAATCTAACATTTTATTTAAAACTGAGGTAGTTATGTTTTAACCTTTAACTGTAATTTACAGAAGGGTTATTCATGGTTACGTCGCAGAAAAAATACAGACGAAAAGTTTATATTTGTAGTAACAGGACTTGATAGATCATCACAGGGTGTCACTTTTAGAGATTTATTTTTGAATCCATCTTATTTGAAAAGTACATAACCAAGATTGTTTTAAATATTTTTTTAATAACTGTCACGACTTGGTCTATTGCCCGTTTTCGGCTTGACGTTGATTTCTGGGACACGTTGTATAATTACCGTGAAGAAAAAAGACCACAAAAAACTTTCTTAACGTCTTCCAAAATACTGTCGTCAAGCCTATTCTTTATTCTGTTTTAAGAAGACCCATTGTAATATCTTCATATTTTTAAGTAGCAAATGATTTATTTGACTTTTTAAGTAGATTTTTTACATATCTTTATTAATTTATGACATAAGATTCTTGACAGCTTACATAACAAAAAGTTTAGACGCTAATTTATAAATTAAGGGAATTCAAAATTCTACTATTTTAAGTTAGGGTAACGCAGACGTCGGAATATATTTGTGATTCTCTATGGATTTAGAATTTAGTTATTTATAAGACGGCAGACATTCTATTTCGTCTGCAAAATGTTAGCTTCTATTTAGACCAATAGTTGACTGATACAGCCTGCCTAATATCATTTATTTCAAGCAAATAATAAAGGATCCTAATAATATCTGTCCTCTGCGTAAGTCCTAACCATTATATAACTTTTGTATGAAATATATTTTATGCAACTTTATTTATACTATGGATAGTATTTTTTGTGCTGAAAATACCACATTTTCGAAGTGTGGCGACGATAGTGCAATATTTTTTAAGTGTTAACGGTATAAAGTTTAATTTGACAATTCATGAACTTATTTATTCTTATAAGCTAATCTTGAAATGCGATTATTATGTATATTAACTTGGAAATACTAAAAACTACATCATTTTTTCTTTTTTGGCAATTGAACTGAACAGTGTTATCTCTTGGAATTTTACAGCTTTGTTACGTTTTATGTATTCGATGCTCTCTCGACGTTAAGGTCATTAAGGATTTAAATAAAACCTATTTGATTGAATGAAAAACATTAGAAACTACAGTAAATGAATGTTAAACAAGTGTATATCGATTAGCGTTTGTAAATTAATAAACTTAGTCTCATTTACAATAGAACTCGGCTCTAATAAAGACATATTATGTCTCATATATATGTTTAATGGTAGGTTACATATTGGTTGTAAATTTCTTTATTTTAGTTTTACTCGCCATTTTGATCCGCGGGCATTCCTTGCTTATTAAATTTGTGACATTGGGCTGTAAAAAGAATGGTAATCCAGGAATTTATGTACTTAGTTCAAATTTATGTACCTAAAAGTACGGCATAACATTCCATTTTTTAAGTAATTTTTATGCTTTGCGGGTCTAAAACAGCTACCTATTTTAAGCAATATTCCTAAGCATTTTTCTTCATGCATTCCCAGCAACGTCAATGACTATTCTTTCACGAAGTGAATCATTATGACTTGCCAAGTGGCTGTTTAAAACCCGCTGTGCGGCACATAGACATAATAGCATGGTCTTGAGAAAAACAATTACAGGAACATCTATCTCTTGCCTCTTTAAATTACTTTACACGGTGTCTATTTAGATAGATGGTCAAATATTTTTATTGTGTTTATTTCTTTCTAGTGAGGTAATCATTTTAGGAAGATAATGCTAGGTCCACGCCCAATAGCAATGGTCCAGCAGAGCTGTAGCCATATTGATAGGGCCCTTTCACAACCTTGCCGCTGTGAACGATGACTTAGCGCGGGGGCGGCGAGTGGTAATATCAAATGTAAAGAAATGTTTGAAACACGCTACGGGCAACACTAGTGGCGAATTCGCGTGCTTACAAAGTAAGTCGTAAGTAAGTACGTCGCTCCGCTCACCGCTCAGTGCAAAGTTGTGAACGAGACTTTACAGGTCGCGTATGCAATTTGTACAGCATTTTTATGAAAGGTGTTTTGATATTGAATAGTGTAGCTCAGATCATCAAGCAACTAATTTCTTCATGGAATCAACACCGCAGTTATTAACATCTGCGTAAACATTTATCAACTGTCCCGGGCTGGCTATGGACTGGCCCCACGCCTTTCTAGTATATGTAACTTTTTGTGAACGACAATGAATAAGAATGAGGTTACGTGATATGTTTTTGTGATGTTCTTCCTCCCATCACTCTAACGTCTCCAAAGACTCCAGTTGGAGATGAATGCAAACTATTTGTATTTTACCAGCAGTTAGCAGTAGAAGTAATTAATGACATTTTTGTAAATAAATTGGATATTATTGGAAACATATTTATCAAAAAGTGGAAATAAACGTATTCACGATTTTAGTATTATTTTTTTGTTTTCCTTATATTAGATTTGATATGTGTCAATTTTTGTTTAGCATTGAATGAAGACACCAACGACCATACAGCATCTAGACGCCTAAAGCTGAGAACGATAATTTGTTCTCAGTTTTAGGCGTCGGCTCGACGCGAGTGTGCACGGTAGTTCGAACACACCGTCCCCTGACACACAACAAAGATGCTGTTCGGACGTTCGAACGCTCAAGGGCGACTCAAGGTCACGAGCTCGAAAAAATTTAATTACAAGATCAGGATGAGTGAAATTTTGTAAATTATGCCCACACACGCCGTGCATGAATGATACTGCGGTAATAACGACCCTGATTTTCCATTGTTTTCAGTGGGGGCTGATAAAGTGCCCCTTTATTTTCATGGGCCCTGGGCTGCAGCCCAAAAAGCCTTTAGGTAGATCCGCCCTTGGCCAGGGGGCCTGGCCTCCAGGCTTGAAAATAAGAAAATGCAATTTTTTAATGCCTTTCCTTTTCGTGAACTTACAAGTTTAAATTATTTTAGACACAGAGTTTATTTTAAAAGTCGGTTATATTTTTTTTTCCAAAAACGTCTTCCTTAAATTTCTGAAGTCCAAATTCCCCTATCCTGTTCTTTCGCCCATGAATAGTTCCCTCGTGAATTGTCGTGGATAAGCACATCATCGAGAGAAGTGAAAGGATTGGAGGCCTTTGGCTCAGGAGAGGGACAAAATATAATGAACAAAACAAGAAATTTTTGATTTTAGTTTCTCTACGATTCCAGCTGGCCGGGATTTTAGAATAGTGACATCTTGCTGCAGTTATAGGGAACTATTTCAGGGGACATGTTCTCAACTGAATTAGATGGCGTTACCTTGTTCATTTTATCGCGAAAATTATAACTTGTTTATCACCAAAAACTCACAAAAAAAGATATCAGGTGAAATACCAGATATGTTTTTTTTTGAGTTTTTTTATATCATTACTTCCCAGAATTTGATCCACCATAGTGACACTATCGGATGATGTAATAATTATTTTTATTATTAATTCATATATTGAAGGCAACAGAGCCCACAGAATAACTGTAACCTAAATACAATATAATTACCTATTTAAATTGTTAGTAACAATATAAACTTTTACCTATGTTAGTAACACAATCATCATCTTCCTGCCCTTATCCCATTTTACTTGGGGTCGGCGCAACACGTTTTTTTCTTCCATTCTCCTCTATCAAACGTCACAGTATCATTCACTCCTCTGTCTTCCATATCATTCCTTATACAATCCATCCATCTCTTCTTTGGCCTTCCTCTTCCTCTCCATCCATCAACATTCATACTCATCACTCTCTTAGTCACATGAGTGTCATCCCTCCTCATCACATGTCCATACCAAGACAGACGATTCCCTTTAATTTTTTCTGTAACAGGCGCCACTTTCAAAGTTCCCCTTATAAACTCATTCCTTACTTTATCCATTTTTGTCACTCCACACATCCATCTTAACATTCTCATCTCCGCTACATGCAAACGTTTCTCATCCAACTTCTGCTATCAAGCACCTTGGGTCACTCGAATGGTGGCGGGTAAACCACCAACAAACGCATTCCCAAAGAGGGTTAGTGTCAGGCAGGCGGCCGGCTATAAAATCAAAGCCAAATCCTTAAGCAATATGTTAGTAACACAATAACAACATTAAACACAAACATTTACAGCATACACATCAATCTATCATTGCTTCAGCATTTCAGCTGAAATATTGGAGCAACGGTTCATAACAGCATAATCCAGCTTTTCAGTATTAATGCTCAGAATGCTGTTAGATCTGCACACCAAGGAATCGCATCTTTTACGCATCAATGCGTAAAAGCAATCAACGAGCATTTTCGCAAACATCCCTGATACGCTACAGAAGCGAGACAGCCCCATCAGCATCCTAAAAGCATTATTATACTGAACGCGAAATTTTTGCGTAAAATTAACCTACATGCTATAGGCGTAAAATGAGGTGCAGAAGGCCCTGAACAGACTTCGTAACCCCCGCAGAAGCAGGTGAAAAGGCGCGGGCAATCATATTCGCTCTGACCGACATGAGCGCCCTTCGCTCAATCTCAATGTAATCATCATCCCTGAGGCTAGTGGTCAACACGTGCCCAAAGTAAAGTAAGTAAAGATAAGGCCCAAAAAAGATGCACAAACAAAAAATGTCTTTTATATGCAGGACTAGCACTTTCGGGCACGCCGCAATCGCGGCGGTAAGACCCCTCTTTGAGGAGTGGCTGGATAGGCGTCACGGCGTCCTTACCTTCCGCATGACGCAGGTCCTCACCGGACACGGAAGTTTCGGGAGGTTCCTGTGTCTGATAGGGAGGGAAGAAACGCCTGGGTGTCACCACTGCGAGGATCGTCCGGAGGACACGGTGGAGCATACGGTGCAGGACTGCCCCGCTTGGGCAGAGCACCGCCGTGTCCTCACGACGGCGATAGGCGGAGACCTCTCGCGCCCGGCATTGGTCGAGGCCATGCTGCGGGGCGAGACGGAGTGGGAAGCGGTCGCCTCCTTCTGCGAAGCAGTCATGCTCGTGAAGGAGGAGGCGGGCCGCCTGAGGGAGAGGACAGCGTCCTCCCTCCATCCCAGCCGCAGTGGTAGACGCCCACGGCGTCGGACGTCACAGGACGATCTCCGGCCACCGTAGGCGCGGGCATGCGGGCAGCGAGTAATGGGCGACTTGCTGTCCGACCATGGACCATGCCCGGGTCGACGGCGCGTTGTGTTCCACGCGCGCCTCAAAGAGTGTCAGCAAATTGACGGGGCCTGTAGAGGGCCAGAGCCTGCCGGGGTCGCGGGACTTACCCATTACCGTAACCCCGGTACGTAAAGGGCTCGTGAAGGACACCGTGGATTTTAGTCAGTACAAGTCTGACAGTCCCTGCCGCCCTGCCCTGGGTGGGAGGACTCATTTGATGATTTTACCACGATAAAAAAAAAAAAAAAGGACTAGCACTTTGCCCACGACTTCGTCCGCGTGGGTTACGTACTTTCCTAATTCCCCCTTTTCACCCCCTCAAAGGTTAAATTTCCAAAAACCCCTTCTTAGTGCTCCCCTACATTATAATAGAAAGCCGTGTACAAAATTTCACATTCCTAGCCCCAGTAGTTTTGGCTGTACGTTGATATGTCAGTCAGTCAGTTCTCCTTTTATATATATAGATAGATTAGCAGGTCTCACTTCCAAACTGGGTCAAAATTTTCAACAGGTTATGGGCCCAGCACGCTTCCACTGCGCCACTCTGTTGTAGGAGAATTTTATAAGTAGGTTTTATTGTGAAAACCTCCTTTTGTAGCGGGCCGTTTAGAATGAGTAAGAAAAAGTAAATTGTCATTATGACATTTTTATGATTGCCGAAATCTGCCGAACTGAAACGACGTTAGACGATGTGTGGTGTTAGGTTTATTTTCGTGAGATTTATTTTCGAAAGGGAATTTCTTGATTCGGTCGCCGCGCTCAGAGCCCTTTATAAAAGCTATGCAATAGCTTAAAAATACACATGCAATAGTACATTGTTATCCAAGGGGTGAAAGTTACTTATTTAGTCCCGGGACGGGGTTTGGCCCGTAACGTAGTGAGGGCGCTAATAGTTCGACGGACTAAATAAGTAATTTACCCGAGGTAAACACTGCTTTTCATTAAGATTATGAGGAAAATAAAATAAGAACATACATTTTTAGCTAAAGAAAACAAAAGTGTTGAACGGATTGTAGCTTTCCCGCTTGTACTGTGGTCGTCCAGCTATACAGCCAATTTTTTTTAATGTTCATAATTTAAAAAATGGCAAAGATGGTGCCGATATCTATGATATTTTAGAGAAATGGTTGAAAGTAAATGATATTAAAGTGAAATATACACTTGAGAGCAATAAAATCGCACACCCCTTGTAATTTGGTTTATTACTGCAAAAGCGAAAAAACAAACAGTTGAGTCGCTCCCCCTCCCCCCCCAGGCAACTGCTAGCACCTCGCAGCAGCCAAGCCGCCCGCACAGCCCCATGGCCACTACCCCGGCCGCGGAGGCAAACTCCCAGGGCAATAGCCCAACAGCCACCTCGGCTAAAAAGACCCGCCCCCCGCCCCCCCTCTTCATCCACGACAAGGCGTCGTGGATCGAAATCTCCAAGGCGTGCGCTGACCGCCAAATCAACTACACCCGAGCCCGCGCTGTAGAGCAGGGCATAAAAGTACTGGTGCCCACAGCCCAGGACTACAGAGAGCTCAACAAGCTCCTGAGAGTAAGGAACATCCCGTTCCATACGTACACACTCCAGGAGGAGCGCCCGACAAGGGTGGTTATTAAAAACATCCCGGTGGAGATCACTCCCACCGAAGTCCTCAATGACCTGGAATCTCAGAAGATTCCAGTAGCGGAAGTGCACAGGATGCACAGGAAGGATGGCAAATCCTTCAATATGATTATTGTGATTTGCCACCCTACCGAGGGCCACCACCCAATATTTCAGATCTCAAAGATCTGTGGCCTCTCTGGCCTAAAAATAGAAAAACCCCACGCCAGTGGCACCATGGGACAATGCCACAGGTGCCAGCTATACGGCCATGCGCAAAGAAACTGCCATGGCAAGCCCAGGTGCGTCAAGTGCCTGGGTGATCACGGGACCGCGGATTGCCCAAGACCCAAGGACCGCACACAGTGCACGGAGCCTCCCAGCTGCGTGCTGTGCGGTGAAGTTGGCCATCCCGCCAACTACAGAGGATGCCCAAAGGCCCCTAAATCATCGGCCCCAAAGCTGGCCAAGAGGAATGCTGCCAAGCAGCAGAGGGAATGCCCCTCTCTCAGCCAGCCTAAACTGAGCCCACAGCGCCCCAGTCCCTGGAACGCGCTCAACCATCAGGCCCATTTCCCGGCCCTAAGACCCCAAGCGCAGGACTCACCTGCCATCCCCCCTCTAATGAACATCTTCCCTCGGTCTGAACCCGTACCGAACCCCGCCCCCGAAAAACCGGCTACTGCTAAAGCCGCCCCCCCCCAGCGTCCCCCACAACGCCACCCCCAACCCCAACCAGAGCCCAAACGCTTCGACCCCTTCAGGGTCATAACGAGCACCTTTGGGATATTCCATAGTCCCCGCGGCAAACAAATGGCCCGCGACATCGAAGCCTGTGAGGGCAATTTTGTACTCATAGCACAAGTTTACTACGCGTACCCGGACGTAGTACAAGCCCTGGAAAACCTCCCCTATAATATCCAATAATGGATAAAAGGCCCCTTCCCTGTAGGTTTAAGCCGAAAACCCTTAGAGTAGGGACTTTCAACGCCAACGGCCTGTCTGGCCAACGTGATGAGATCGCCAAATTCCTCCGCGACCATCACTTAGATATCCTACTAGTTCAAGAGACCTTCCTAAAGCCCAATCACCGAGACCCGAGAATTGCCAACTACCGGATAGTTCGCAATGACAGGTCTCGTTGTCATAATGGAGGTACTCTTATATACTACAGAGCAGCACTGTACTGCATTCCTATGGATCCCCCGCCCCTGTCCAACCTAGAAGTCTCGGTCTGTCGGCTGGGCATGACAGGGCATCAACCCATCACGGTTGTCTCGGCCTACCTCGCCCCTGGCGGCAACTCTACAAATATAAATTCGTCCCTGAGGACTGACCTCTCCACCGTGCTTGGCTTAAGCGACTCAGTTCTTATAGCAGGAGACCTTAATGCCAAGCACCCTTCGTGGAATTCTCACTCGACCACCACCAGAGGCAGGGTCCTATTCGACCTGTGCACCCCCCTCTGCTTTGATATCATAGCTCCGATGAGCCCCACTCACTACCCCCACAATCCCAACCAGCGCCCGGACGTGCTGGACGTCGCGCTTCTGAAGAATGTAAACTTGCGATTGCATTCTGTAGAGGCGATCGACGAACTCAATTCTGACCACAGGCCTGTCATAATGGAGTTCGCTCCCAGGACTGGCCCCTTCGACCCCACCCGACCTCCACCTTTAAAAGTAGTCACGGATTCGGGGAAAGTAAGCGAAATGCTGAAATCCACCGAATCCCCTCACCTCAACCAAATTCCAGACCACATCGAGACTGTAGCGCAGACGGAGGCCGCTATCGAATCGTTCACTGACCACGTACAATCCGTCCTGAACGAATGTTCTAGGGAGACACCGGCGATAGACAATCGCTGGATACTCCCAGACGATGTGCGTGACCTAGTGACCGAGAAGAATGCGGCTATTCGTGCCTACAGATCTTTCCCATGCGCCAGTAACAAGGCCTTTATGCGATACCTACAACGCAAAGTAAGTAGACGCATCAAAGAGCTACGTAACGACGACTGGAACAAGATGCTCGATGATCTAGAACCGACCCATCAGGCCTTCTGGAATCTCCAGAGGAAGCTTCGCTCCTCTGAGATCTCCTCCATGCCCCCCCTCATTCGCCCTGACGGGAGCGTCGCCTTCGAAGACGACGAGAAGGCCGAGTGCCTGGCCGACAGCCTAGAGGCCCAGTGCTCCCCCAGCACCCAGCCAGTAGACCCAATCCACCTCGCTGAGGTGGATACTGAGGTCGAACGCCGAACCTCCCTCCCCCCGGTGGAGGACCCGACCGACCCCTTACCCCCCGTCACTCCAGACGAGGTGAGGGAGATCATCAAGGGACTGAAACCGAGAAAGGCCCCTGGCTCTGATGGTATCACCAATAAGGTATACAAACTCTTCCCCCCCGTCCTAATAGTGCTAATGACAGCCATCTTCAATGGCGCATTAGTAAATAACATGTTCCCACAAGCTTGGAAGCGAGCTACCGTAATCGGCATTCCAAAGCCGGGTAAGCCCAAATCCGCTCCCAGTAGCTACCGCCCCATCAGTCTACTCAACGTATTAGGCAAAATCTACGAGAGACTTATTTATAAGCGACTCAAGGATTATGCCGAAGCGAAGAGTCTGATTCCGGAAGAGCAGTTCGGCTTTAGAGCCCGACACTCTTGTGTCCAACAGGTGCACCGCATAATAGAACACACTCTCGCCCACCGACAACTGGGCAGCGTGACCGGTGCCCTGTTCTTCGATATCGCGAAAGCATTCGACAAGGTCTGGCACAACGGACTGATATACAAGTTGTATCAGCTCGGTGTGCCAGATCGTCTCGTACTGATACTACGGGACTTTCTGTCGAATCGCAGTTTCAGTTATCGCATCGAAGGTGCACTCTCCACCCCACACCCGATCCTAGCCGGGGTCCCACAAGGCTCCGTGTTATCCCCATTAATGTTTACGCTCTACACAAGCGACATCCCCAAAGGCAAACCGTCACAGCTCGCTCTTTTCGCTGACGACACCGCCATCTATCATTCAGGCAGATGCCCTCAAAGAATAGCCACGACTCTCCAGAAATCCGCAAACGCCTTAGGCGCTTGGTTCCGGAAATGGAGAATCGAAGTAAATCCCGATAAGAGCCAGGCGGTCATGTTCTACAGACCCCACACATCCATCCCAACCCAGCCCACTCCGATCTCTATGTTCGGCAAGCCTATCCCTTGGGAGAAGCAAGCCAAATACCTAGGGGTCATCCTAGACCAACGTCTATCTTTCGGAGAGCACATAAAGACGGTTCGCTCGCAGGCCGCTTTCGCTCTCGGTAGACTCCACTCGGTGCTGAATGCACGCAGCAAATTGTCACTCAAGTGCAAGTTGCGTATTTACACCGCATGCATTCGGCCCATTCTGACATACGCGTGCCCAGTGTTCGCGCATGCAAAATCCCATCACATCCATAGGATGCAGACCCTACAGAACCGGTTTCTCCGAAAGGCCACGGGTTCACCCTGGTTTATTAGGAACGAGCGACTCCATGTCGATCTTAAAATCCCTACAATAAAACAGATTATGAAACGCCTTACAAAGCGTTTTCTCGACTCAGCCGAGAAGCATCCCAACCCGCTCATCTCATCGGCCGCCCGATACACCCCAACTAGAATAGGGAAAATCCGTCGCCCTAGGCATACCCTGATAGATCCAGACGATCCCATAACCCTCCTCCAAGAGAGCTGTAGGGAAACTAGCACAATTCGAAAATAAAAATACAGATACCGACCGCGTTTCCGGCCCCGCCGACGAGGCCCACCGCGAACTCCCAGTAATACTACTGCCCGACCCTTGCTCGACAAGCCAGCTCGCGAAGCTGAGCAAGTAGCTTTAAATTCCCCTAATAATAATTCGACCCAGCCTGACCCTTGCTGCCCCCCCCTCAATGACGCACTAAGCCTAGGTCCGAACCCCGCAGGGGGTGCCCTTAGTGACGTTCATTTAATTGAACTTTAGTTGTAAGCCCTGGCTGGGGGCCTTAAAGTAATTTTTGGCCACCGCAGGATTGTCCGGTTAAGTAGCATCAACCTTCTAGAGTTGTTGTGCTACGAGAGGCCATATCAAAAAAAAAAAAAAAAAATTTTATTCAGTTGCATACCGACGGTCAACGTGATAACATCTCTACTGGAAGCATACGGATTTACTGGAAAAATATGGATACCACGCCCGCAGAAGCCGCTCAAGTTATTGCCTTGCTCGAAGCAGGCCATAACCAAAGTGAAGTTGCTCGACGGCTAAATTTGAGCCGCTACTCTGTTCGTCGTGTATACCAGAGGTTCCAAGAGACCGGTGGCTATATTCGGCGACCAGGATCTGGCCGGCGACGCACAACATCAGAGCGTGATGACCGCTTTCTTGTGACAAGGTCTTTGAGAAATCGGCAACTGAACGCGGTTCAACTGGGACAACAGCTTCGAGAAGTTCGCAATGTCAGTATAAGTCGGTGGACAGTTCGAAGAAGACTAGGTGAAGCAGGAATGACTTCACATCGCCCAGCAAATGGTCCCAAATTGACCACAGCTCACCGACAAGCCCGGCTACAATTTGCTAGGGAACATTTAAATTGGACGTATGACCAATGGCGGGCTGTTATGTTCTCTGATGAGTGCAGAATGACTTTACATGGTCATGATGGACGCTCTAGGGTCTACAGAAGGTCATCAGAGCGATTTTCACAATGCTGCATAAGCGAACGTGTGGCTTTTGGAGGTGGATCGTGTATGTTTTGGGGTGGCATAATGTTGGACACTAAAACTGACATTGTATTCATCACTACGGCGAATACCGGCCCGAGATCGAGAAGTTTGACGGCTGCACGATACGTCGAAGAAGTGCTCGAAGAACATGTGAGGCCGCTTGCGTGGCTTATGGGAGAAGATTTTCTCTTAATGCAGAGTTCGAGCAAGAAGCCCTGCTCCTACGCGCCTCCAAGAGCTTCAACTTGCCATTGAAGAGGAGTGGAACGCCATACCACAAGATTTCATGGTGAAATTAATACGGTCCATGAAAAACGGATTAAGAGCTGTAATCAAGGCTAGGGGAGAGAATACACCTTATTAAAAAACAATTTGATCAAGCAAATTGAGTTTTATTTTTATTCTTTGTTAAGCTAAATTGGGTAATTTTATCCGTATGTTGGGTTTTGTGCCCTAAAACTCCCTATGGGTACTTTTTTTACACTGTATTTGATATCATTAGAAAGGTACTGAAGTAAACATTCAAATAGTGTAAGTTTTAATAATATGTATTCACATTTATGAAAAAAACTGCTTTAACAACAAAAAGTCAACGTGTGCGATTTTATTGCTCTCAAGTGTATATTCTAAATAGGTACTTTACTTTCCGGGGTCGCGGGACTAACGAATATCGTGAACCCAGAAAAAAGGGCAATTGAAGAACACCGTGGATTTTAGTCAGTACAAGTCTGACAGTCCCTCCTGCCCTGCCCTGGGTCATTTGATGATTTAAACACGCAAAAAAAACTTAACTTTATGTTATTTTAATTTTAAATCGCGCTGTAATTTATTGGCTGTATAAAAAGTTAGAACATGGTTCAATTGAAGTGTCAAAATAGAACTTAAATTAGTTCCTCGTTCGTACAGACGAGGCGTATTTTTTTTCCATACAATAAACGCCCGGGCACGCCGCAGTCGCGGCGGTAAGACCCCTCTTTGAGGAATGGCTGGATAGGCGTCACGGCGTCCTGACCTACCACATGACGCAGGTCTCCACCGGACACGGAAGTTTCGGGAGGTTCCTGTGTCTGTTGGGGAGGGAAGAAACGCCTGGGTGTCACCACTGCGAGGATCGTCCGGAGGACACGGTGGAGCATACGGTGCAGGACTGCCCCGCTTGGGCAGAGCACCGCCGTGTCCTCACGATGGCGATAGGCGGAGACCTCTCGCCCCCGGCATTGGTCGAGGCCATGCTGCGGGGCGAGACGGAGTGGGAAGCGGTCGCCTCCTTCTGCGAAGCAGTCCTCGAGCAGGACTGCTTCGCAGAAGGAGGCGGCGTGAAGGAGGAGGCGGGCCGAGTGAGGCAGAGGACAGCGTCCTCCCTCCACCCCAGCCGCAGTGATAGACGCCCACGGCGTCGGACGTCGCCAAACGATCTCCGGCCACCGAAGCGCGGGCATGGGGGCAGCGAGTAATGGGCAACTTGCTGTCCGACCATGGACCATGCCCCGGTCGACGGCGCGTTGTGTTGCACGCGCGCCTCAAGGAGTGTCAGAATAGTGACGGGGCCTGTAGAGGGCCAAAACCGGCCTGGGTCGCGGGACTAACGAATTACCGTGACCCCGGTACGTAAAAGGCTATTGAAGGACACCGTGGATTTTAGTCAGTACAAGTCTGACAGTCCCTCGCGCCCTGCCCTGGGTGGGAGGACTCATTTGATGATAGTACCACGCTAAAAAAAACAATAAACGCTGAAAACATTTGAAGCACGCTGAGGTAAAATATGGAAATCATGTGGGCTAAGGGCTCTGCATCACGCAAAATAGTTCCCCGTAAGTTAAGAACATAGCACATATGAAAATTAGTCGTAGTCGGGCAGTATGCACACCAGACACAACACACGTCTGATAGGAGGTGATCCTCTTTTAGCAGGATACTATGAAAAGAGGGGCACGTTAGTTCTCCCCCGCGGGTATTTAACCGTGTGCGTATGTGTGCCAGCTGCGAAGTTTAGGTTGTTCCATTGCTTTTTTTTCAAAAAATCGATAATTTGGTACATTGAAAACGAACCACATAAAGAAACAGAACATCTTGTTTCTTATCTACCACATAATCCTTCCTAATTCCTCCTTTCTTACCTTCGTCTCAATTATGTTATTTCGAATTTCGATACCTATGCGACAGATTTACAAACGAAGGGGTCGTTTGGCCCTACTATTTAATTACAAAACCGAAGTTCCCTCAACATAAGATTATGCTGGGTAAACTAGAAGGTATATACAAAATAAACTAAAATAAACGTGTTCCTTCTTTTTATTTTACCACGATAAAAAACCACATGCACATTTTAAGGACAAAGATGGGGTCCCACAGGGCCAAACGCCTAATATAACCCGGGTGAAACCGCGGGCAGAAGCTAGTATCTATACAAGCGGAAGTATCTTACACAGCGTATAGAGTATTTTTAGAAATGTGATAGTCTGTATAAAGCAACAGTAAGTTTTGTTTCGCAAACTATTGCCAACTTTTGACGTCGACTTCTAAATTCAACAGGTTTCCCTGAGATCGTCGGAAATTGACGTTGTTACTTCTGAGTTTTCCACAAAGATGTAACAACGTCAATTTCCGACGATATTGAGGTTACTAATATTTTTTTTTTCTAAACTAAACAGTTTGCGCGAGAGACACTTCCAAAGTGGTAAAATGTGTCCCCCACCCCTGTAACTTCTAAAATAAGAGATAAATAAAACTAAAAAAAATATATGATGTACATTACCATGCAAACCATAATTACCAGCGAAAATTGGTTTGAATGAGATCAAATAATTAGTTTTTTTTTAATACGTCATAAATCGTAAACCGCAATTTACCTTTCAAAGTTACAACAAACTACAAGAACTTTTATATTATGTTACTTGCTGCTACGGAACCCTTTATGGGCGAGTCCGAACCGCACTTAGCCGGTTTTTTTTTGTTGATAAAATCATCAAATTAGTCCTCCCGCCCTAGGTGGAGCGGAAGGAACTGTTAAACGCTTACTGACAAAAATTCCACCCTATTCTTTCGGTTGCCCTTTGCGTTCTAGAGCCACGGTGTCGTGGTTAGTCCAGCAACCCCAGCTGGCTGTCATGGAATCTTGGCTCAATTTTCTTCTCAAGCAGATATTCAGCTATTAGACGGATGATGATGAATGCTCCACATTTGTTTGGTTTCTATATATGTCGAGAGGTACATCGATGAAGTGATATTTGCGGTTATCGACCTCATAAAGAAGTAAGTAATTAATTCATAATAGAAATATACTTAGTTATGTTGAAATAGATAACGGCTGCTAATCTTTACACTATTTAAGTAGGTATTATTTTTAACAAAATAAATATTCATGATGCTTTACTGAAAAAGTTAGTGCCTACTGCTGAATTCAAGTGTCCAAATATTATGTCTTAACTCAACCTTATCTAATATTCGACAAAAACGGAAACATCAAAATTATTCAGTAGGTAGTATACCGATTTTAAAATTCATAAAATAACTTAGAATTTAAGATTTGTGAATGAATATAATTATTGTGTTCTGATAAAGTTAAAGAAGTTAAGACTACTCTAGGTAACCAAGGTTTTTGTGATACCATCATTGTTTTTTGTTTTTGTTTTAAGATAAGATAATTCTTGCTTCTTTGCATTATATTTAAGACAAAGTTCATACTAATTATTTTTAATTAAAAGCTTATTGAGTATCATGGTAGATAATTCAATCCAGTTACCGGGTACTAAGAGAGCTCATCGTAGGATTGATTGTCTGAAATAAGAGGGATATGTAAAATGAGTGTCAAACATAAATAGAAGTTAAATTAATAGGGGTACATACAAAATCGCACATTTTGTATTTGTCGTCGCAAGCTAAACAGGGCCGTAACTAGGGGTGTAATAAGGTGCCCAATCTCATTACATCTCTAGTAGCCCTACCTTATTACAGGCCGTTGTTGACAAGTGATGAGCATTGGTATGTCAACATTTTACTTGATATGATTTGTCAATAGATTTTTGTTGTAGGTACCTATTTGACTTCCTAGGGATGTGCCCTAACAGGCGTTGCACAGAGGGGGCCACGGTCAGGTCTTTTAAGAGGAAACGGGGCCTCCTCCCATGTGCTGATGGTGACCACCGGGGTGGTTTTAGTGAGGGAAAAATCCCACACTCCCCGGTCTTTTCCGGTAGCCTTTTGAAGGTTCCCTCCGACAAAAAAAAAGTAACTTTCTGACTTATTATTATATTATATCAGCCCATAGTGTCCCACTGCTGGGCAAAGGCCTCCCTCCACTCTTTCCACTTCTCACGGCTTTCTGCGACCGTGGTCCAGTCCTTCTGACCTATAGTCCACGCAAAAATTTTATTTGGGGTTATATTTGTCAGAGAACGGAATTTCATTTTATAGATCTCAAGGGCGTTTAGTGAAAAGTTAAAACATAGGGATAATATTAAAAAAAGGTATTTTTAAGGTAGGACATTATCATGTGTGTGTGGCCCGGCTATAAATTGTCCCTCCTAGATTCGGCTCTGTCACGATGGGCCAGTCACTTTTTTGTATGACATTGAAATCAATGACATATGTACATCGTAAAATAAAATATATACTCGTAAATACTCATTTACAAATTGACTGTGACAAGCACAGCTTAAATTAAGTGATTGTCTGTTCGCTGTGTCTTGTTATTTTATGGATCTTTGATGTGTGACCAAAATCAGAACTAACACCACCCACCTAACATTTGGAGAACAGATATTTTCTAATAGAAAATATCTGTTCTCCAAATATCTATAAAGCAGTTTAATTTTAAATACATGCACAATTGTGCAAAAATAAATATGCTAACTTAACATACTTATTTATTTTTTAACTTAACATGTCTCAGATAGCGGTGTACGACCACGTCGCAATCTCGGCTGCTTAACCCTAATATGGGAAGCGGTTACCTCCTTCTGCAAAGCAGTAGTGAAGGAGGAGGGGGGTGTGTAAGGAAGAGGAGATCCTCCATCCGTTGGACCGTAGGCAGGGGCTGGCAGTCGGCGAGTAATGGGTAGCTCGCCGACGGATTAGTCCCGGCGCCTCGCGCACCGTGTTCCACGCGCGTGTCAAGCAGCTATAGCTGTTAGCAGACTGATGCCCCCCCCCCTCCTCCATAGGGCCTGTTTAAGCTGGTTACTGCGGCTCTGGAACGCAAAAGATTTTAGACGGAGCGGGGTTGATTTTTAATCAGTAAGAGTCTAACAGTCCCTTCCGGACAAAGCGGGGGAAAGCATTAAGATAAGGTGTACAGTAAAATAAAAACACATGCTACCAAAACTTATGAAAATCAACGATTTTAGCGCAGAATAATAATAAATAAACAAAAAAGTAAACTGGAACTATGATGTTAAGTTGGTAAAAAAAATTTTAGTTCATCGGTCGTTCTGTATACTAGAGGCGCTTTTTCATACTTATTCCATACAATAATCGCCTTACATACTTCAAGTTAAATACGGATATCTTGTGCTAAGGCCTCAGGTGTTTGAATGTGGACGAGACAAGGATGCCTAATTAATCAGTATCGTCAAAATATTGATAGCAACTTTTCGGATTACATACTAATTGCTCCATTAAATCTGTCAGTAACCGCTAGAACGGACTCCAATGTTGTCGGAAAAATAATATCAGATGTGGTATCAATATTTTTGAACTGATTGTTCGGTTTATTTAAAAGGCAAAATAAAATGTCACTCATAAACTACATGGTTGCATTATTTACAAAGGTAATGCACAAAACATCACGGCCGTATTCTCACATAGAGTGTAGGCAGGGGTATAAAGTACACCCACATGTCGCCAGGCGTCCCATGTGATAGGGGGTAGCGTATTACGTATCATTAGGTAACCGACACTACACAGGAAAATTTGTATCTTGATAAATTCAGAGTGTTGCCAAGTACGAGTAATGTTCCCAGAAATATTACGAAATTCATACAATCAAGGCACTTATTTTCGATATATTTAAAAAACGTCTTAATGGAATGTGCTTGAAGTTATGAAACATATGGCGTCTAATAAATGAGTCAAAACGGACAGAATGAATCTTCGGCTCATGTTCATCCAAACCTGAAACAGAAAAATTATGAGTAGTGTCTTGCTCTGAGCGGGAATCGAATCCACAACGCGACCTAGATAAGGAAAAGGTAAATGTCGAATCATTGCACAGCAACGTTCAGTGCTAACATCCCTAAAGTTTATCGTGACGAGAAGATGGCTCTAGATAGCCTAACCTAACCTTTTATAACCTAACCCAATTCTGAAGAACTCTTATCTGCCACTTATAAACTAGCTAAATTATTTCTGTTAAAAGTATTATGACACGAGGATTACACACTTGAGAATTTTTAATTGCTTCCGTTTTTCTGTTACTTTGGAAATGAACTATTTACCTTCCATCTGAGTATAAAAAGCATGATGTTTTCATTAAATTTTTATTGCAATTTGAGTATACAATAAACTATAATTAAATGGGAGTAGGTACAGCTTACTGTGCGTAGGAATTGGGCGCGACGAGTAAGTAAATAACGATATCACTTTGAATCACTACGGCTCATCTAATATTACAATTCAAACTCTACTCTAAAGAAATAACGAATATTTTTCTTTCCACAACGCGGTAAAACATAAGGCATTTTTGATTTATGATTGCGCCATTGTGATAAGCGCAAGAGAGGGGTCATAGAACTTTGCAGGGCTCACACGCGGGATCGAGTCGTAGATTTTTTCTTCATTCTGAGTCGGATTATAATTACTTGACTTTTGCATACCAATGCCTAAGGGAAGTAATCGCCGGTTAAGGATCTCAGTAAAATAAAATAAACATCATAAAATGAGATAAATATGATATAAGAATGCACATTATAGAACTGGTATCGGAGTGGGACGATGTGAGCGCATCGCAGGCTGCGTAGGAAGTATTGCAGGCCGCAGTGTGGAGCGGCGGCTTCGTTGCGTGCGCTTCTGGACTTGGGACGAAAAGCTAACAGAGGAGAGGAGCGGAGGAGCCGAGCGGAGCGGGCACGGGCATCATTCGCGGTCCGACAGTGGTGCGGCGCGGACGACGACGCGCGCCTACCGGTCAACGGACTAACTTTCCAACATTCGTCTTCCAACTCTTTTGGACCACCATGAGGACCGGAAGGGTCCCGCTTGCGGCCCTTCTGCTAGTCCTCGTCTCCGTTGTACTACAGGTAAGTCTTTTCTCAAACTTTGCCAAAAAGCCGGCACGCAACCAGTCCGCGACGATTCTGAAAAATAACTTTGCAAAAACTTTTTTGACTTCGCGCAGTCTAGACCACGCGATTTTGTATTTATTATATGCCTGAGTCATTTTAACTGGACAAAAGATTTGTGTTTGAGTATTGACTAACTTAAAGTAACAACTAGGTATCGGTGACAAAGCCGGTTTCTGCAACAGAACTACAGAATATATTTTAACTTAACGATGTTCAATTAGTGTGCTTGTTTGAATAAAATATGAATTAATATGTCCACGCACAATTTGGAAGGACATCCTACTGTAACTTGGCTACAATTTTATCTATGGACTTATTTAATGAATTTTCCCTTCTTCGTAATACAGTAGTAACTATATGAATTGTAATGCACGAAAAATTGTGTCTTGTATCTAAGTATCAAACGATAAAACAGATTATTTGAAGTAGATAAGGTTAAAGGTAACCTAGATACAAAATAAATATAAGTATTATATTCTTTGATTAAAATAAAATAGTATACAACTCATAATTTATTAATTGTCAATTTTACATAGGAAATAAGTGGCGTGTTGAATTGCACAATAATGTAATTTTCAGTAAAACATCAATGAAACGCTTATTGTCTCATTGCCTTTTTTACAACTGCAAAGTATTACCTACGGGTGTTTTGTTACTGCTGTTTGATTGCCTAGGCTAATTCTATTCAAGTCGAGACTGCACTTATGTTTAGCAATGTAATTATTTCATAAAATGTGCAAACACTAAATGAGGTCAATACACCAAATAAAATCAATCGCAAGTCGTATTTTCGGAATCTAAATTGTTGTTGTCAGTCGCACACGCGTTTTATATAAAAAAGTATCATAAAACAGGTTTTATTCTATAAGATTCGATCACAGCGTATAATTATTGGTTTATTTTAGTAGTCTCTTAATTGACTGTAGGGGAAGGAAGTTTTGTTGAAGGCTTAATACTGTCTGAGCTTCACTTTGTGGAATAGATAGCTCTGTCCCACACTGCCAGGGGGTCTTCTCCAACGGCGTGAAGACAACTTATTACTTCCAAACAGCTGAATAAAAAAATGTATTTTTACTTCCCATTTATACTCATTTCCCTAAGGTCAATCAAATCATCAAATAAAAACTAAAACTGTTTTCTAGAAAAATCTATAGGTAGCTTTAGCCAATAAAAATCGTCGGCCAAAAAATTAAACTGAATAGTTTAGGTACTTTAAAAGACACGAAAAACTACAAATCACTGAGTCTTTCTAGCAAAGGATAGTTTTAATATAAAACATCCTACCATTAGCTTCCATTTTCACGTCACTTCAAATACCAGAGACACAATAAAAAAAATTAAATCTATCCTAATGTAACTTGCTTGCTACGTCATTATTCATTACATGACCGGTTTTATTCGTTTAATAAGAGGTTATCTAAAAATTTTTGAATCAAAGTTCTGTAATGGAGATACAAGACAATAAAATTGTTATATTATTAACTTATAGATGACTATAAGTTTCAAAGTCTACATGTCAGTTTCTTGGAAATTCCTTCCAGTTAAATTAGGAAATAATTTACAAAAATAAATTGAAAAAAATGTTGAAAAAAAATTATGAATGAGAATTGTTTTAAGAGCAGGGGTAGACCAAACATAATGCTAAACAGGTTGAAGTAGAAAGAAAGGTGGTGATTATTGAGATGACTTGAAAACGGTGTAGACCATGGGTTTCCAATAGGGGCAGTACCAGCCCCCAGTGGGCGCTGAACTTTATCGAGAAAGCGGTAGCGGCCCCAAAAGCAAATGGTATCATTATGATTTACCACTATTTTTTTATCTAGTAGTCTATTTTTTATGGTGAGAGAACAGGATGAAAGACGGAGAGAGAGAGAATACATTTTTAATTTGTGCTTATTAGCAGATACCTAATAACAGACACATATAAAATTGGTACCTATACTTATAATGCCTAATTAATTATTGCATTATTGCTTGATTTTGTCAAGGGGGCGGTAGTCCGTAAAGGTTTAGAACCTATGCTAGACGTATATAACAAGAGAAGAAAGATAATAGTCAAGTCTGTAGCTACACTACTATTACTAACTACATACAGACCAAATGTTAGAAATAGATATTTCCCACAACATATGGAAGTTCAACTATTCCTAGTCAGTAATTGAATTAAGGAGTTGGACGTCTTTGCCCTAGAATCTATACATATACTCGTAATAAGATGGTAGGAAAGTCAAAACTATATTTTTATCTTTTAAAAAGAATTCTTTACATTCGATACCGAAGCCAAAAATATAGTTTTCAGAATCTTTGTCTGTTTGTCTATATGAATGTCCGGGATAAACTCAAAAGGTACTGCATAGATTTACTTCAAATTTGGCACGAATATTATTAAGAAGTCGGGTCAACATATAGGCAACATATTATCACGCTATCACCTACGGGGGCCGGGTTCGCGGGACTGTACGAATTACCGTGACCCCGGAACGTAAAGGGCTATTGAAGGACACCGTGGATTTTAGTCAGTACGAGTCTGACAGTCCCTCCCGCTCTGCCCTGGGTGGGAGGACTCATTTGATGATATTAATACGAGAAAAAAAAACACCTACGGGGCAGTAAACCTATTTCTTTCCTATTTCTTCAACGCATTCACAACCACGTCGCGGGCAGCAGCTAGTCAAGAATAAACATAGACTTAGGTTTTTACTTTTACTGATTGATAATAACTGTACTACCTATTGACTTTCTTGAGCATTAGAACTTTTCAAACTTATGATGCAATGCAATGTGATTTTCCCGTGAAATCCTTGACATTGTGGAAGACAAAACAAAACTGTTTTACGATTTTAAGGTGTTTGCCTCAGAAAACACAATAAAAATACCTGTAGTATTTTTTTTTTGTAATCTTCACTGTGATTCAGAACAGTTAATAGGTAAATCTTCAGAACCCAAGTGTTTGACTGTTGTTGCCACAGTCTAAAAACTGAGCGACAAAGTGTTCGCCGAGGGTACTGGTGCCGGGTGCGTCATCTACAACTCAATTTGCCATAGGAGTATACTCCTTAAAAGCTTTTCTCTTTTCGCCACTAAACATCCAACTAAACAATTTTCACTATATAATTTGTTACAAATGATTTATATAAAGTAAATAGTAATTTGTAGATGATATCATTAGTATGAGACTCTTATAATGTTTATATACCCGGACTATCAAGGAAAGGTTATGTTATTACATCCTGACTTAAATTTCGATGTGGTTTTGCACCAGTATTTCTATAATTGATTCCGTAAACTTTAATGAGTATAAAAAATTATTAGGTAAATTTTTAATAATTTACGTACCATGTTGTTTTGAATATACGCGGGAAATAGTAAAGGTCTTATCTGCTTCTTCAGAGGGATTTACACAGATTTTTCTTAACACAAACACTTGTTTCAGTATTTTGCCTGTAAAGATCTGTTTTGTAGTTATCGCTTTAACCATAGTGAAAAGAATTACTAGAGAATTAATATATTATAAAATATTTCATATTTGAATAAAATCTTCTGGTTTGTTATGCGATAGGTAGAGATTGGAATTGGTAGACTTTATGTGGTGTGGATGATATCCTGTTACAGGTTTCAATTTCTGGAATAAAGCAGTGCAATACACATGTTCTTACATCCGATATCTGACGAAGGGTGCCGTGCAATAAGGTTCCCATCGAGTTAGATTTGTGCCGAATACGCAGCGTATGAATTTGTACACTATAGCACGCATACTAATAGGTAGTATGCGTGCTATAGTGTAACAACTTTTATTTAAACGTAATATTTTTAAATTAATATTGACGCAATCGCTTCACATTTTGAGCTCTAAAGTAGATAGCCAATAGTGGTTATCAGTAAAGGCTATCATTAACAGTTTTAACCAAATAAAATATTATACCATTTGCCGGTTTCGGCATGTCAGATTATGTTGGTTAACACCCTCGGTCTGTCACCTGCAAGTTCGTTGTGATTTCAAATTTAGGTCCTCATGATACATTTGCGGGTCAAAACCATAAGGGTCTAATTAAAGACTTTAGCCTTTGTATATCGTTGTACCTGCTCAGCTCGCACTATGTGTTCACCACGTGTACACTATGTCATTGTTTGTTTGAAGCAGATCTAAGCTTCCCAAAATCACCCGGTGATTCCTTTCATGAGTAAAGCTAGGCGTCCATGAGTGCTGCAGGTTATAAGTGTGATTTCAATACGTCCATTCCAGTAAATTCGAATGGGAATCAAAATGAGACGGGTTTTGTCGTTACAGAAGCTTGCAGCTGTTTGAACAAACGAAACAACTGTGTCATATAAACGTTCACTAAAAATGTGTAAAACACAGTTCGATGAAAGCCCTTTGACAGGTGCGTGTGTTCAGGCTTTACTGTTTGTTAATCCTCGAAAATGCTGGTTTCTCTTTAAATTTCTAGGAAAGCCTTAATTTAATGGAGATAGCGCCGCCTGCTGCTGTAGCTTTGAGTGGCTTAGCAGTAATAAATATGATTGATGGACGCATGCGTTTCGCGAAACTGAGGATAATCCTTGCACTTTTTTTTTAAACTTTGCCCCACACTAGGATTTTTTCATTGATGTACTGCTAATAGTAAACTGAACGATACTGGAACTTTTGGACGGACACACAGACAAATACGACAAAAAAAGATTTTAGTATTTTTGACAAAACCGATACCTGGGAAGGTAAATGAGGCATTAATGCCTTAATTAAGAATACGATATACAACTCCTTGTGTTACGAGAATGACAACGAAACCCCTGAATTCTGTGAGCATCTGCGCGTACACATGCCTTGACTATATTCCGACTAAAGAACTGGTTTTAAAGTTCACTGGGCGCTTTGGTGGATAATTTAATGACTTTCGACATTAAAATGATTATTGACTTGATTGAAGTGAGGCTGAATCCTACACGGGGATCAGCTCACAGTGTGTGAGAAATTGCTAAACGGATTTAGATACAGACACACTCATACAAACACTTGCAGAAAAACCTGGAAGTGTACGCGGTGGGTCTCCCATTTGTCCGTATTGGTTTGTGATACTTAATCTCAAACTAATGTAAAGCGAGAAGTTCTAATATAATATATATCTATTTACTTACGACTGACTTCATGTCGATGACCCACTTGAAAATGTACGTTAATACAATATAACTACTGAAGTAACTAATCAATTTGCATCACACATTTCAGGACACACGCTAACTGGCAGATAAAGATGTTTACACATTTCATTGTTTGTTGACATTTTACTGATTCAATCTAAATCTAGACTTTATATATTGACGTGGAAGGTGCTTCTTAGCGCGATATTTTGCACGATGCGACTTTGAGTTACATAGCGACATAAAATTCACCGCTTCGATGATTCAACAGGAGACGAGCTTATTAGTTATAAACGCGAGCTACTAGGAATTGTGTGAACTGATCTGCAAGATTTTAATAATTGTACCTATAATAGTTATTTGTTTGTTGACAGTGGTATTTAGAGAATCTCTCACATTGTCACCTCGAATGGATCAATAGACATATTTTGAGACATGTTTGAATTATTCATCGATTGTTCAGAAAATTAGTCCATAGGAATATCTTCATTCGCTGTGGTTTTAATTGATCTATGCCATATTTTAGCTCAGTGATGCAACTGAACAGTAGTAAAACCAAATAATTATAATTCTTGCTTTATAAAAAATAGTTAGAGTTCTTTTGACCCCGTCAAACACGCGACAGTTTTTATCAAGGTTATCTCATACTGTGATATGCTATGCCTAAATTTAGTGTTAAAGTTTAACTTTTTGGCGTCGCCTATCTGTCGTACGCAAACATACGTTTAGGCCAAGAACTCTCGTTATCCGTTTCAAATTGGTAAATAAGATAAAAATGATCTTTAGAGGCGCGTTCTAATCTGAAATATTCTCTTCCTGCTCAAACAGTAGAACTAAGATTTTTTTATTATTTTATTCAACTATGTAATTTGAACGGGTTTTTATAATAACATAATTTATTATAAAAGTTTGTAGAATATCATTACTATGTACATAAATATCAGCCAATAGTGTTTTCAAAAACATATCAAACGACGGTGACCATGAATTTTAGTTAGGTACGGTACCTACTGATTTTAGTGTCGGTAGCCGTGGCGACCTCCCTGAAAAACATCAGTATTTTTGTACTATGTCCACCTAAAGTATGTACATATTATGAAAATAAACGATTCTGAATATTTTTTGATGATTGTGAAACACTACATTGTACGATCTATACATATTAAGATGCGGCATTTACTTAAATACATAATGTAAAAGCTACTTCAAGGAAACTACTTAAAGGACGCAGCTCAAAACAGAACTGCGTTCATTCAGCTATTTATATAACTTGGCAACAAAGTTAATTAGCTTTCCTATGTGTAAAGGTGAAGGTTGCGGGACCCATGAATTACCGTGACCCCAGTACGTAAAGGGCTATTGAGGGACACCGTGGATTATAGTCAGTACGAGTCTGACAGTCCCTCCCGCTCTGCCCTGGGTGGGAGGACTCATTAGATGATTATACCACTTAAAAAAAATGTGTAAAGGTGAAAAGTTTATCAAACTTTTGCTTTGCTATAATGCAGATGTGTAATGACTAGATAGTTCCTATAAATGAGTTGAAGAAGCGAATCTTTTTACCTATCTCATAAACTGAATGATGTTACTACTCTGGGGATTTCTTTGTGCGAAAATCTCTGTAACGTATCTGCTTTGCTAACTAAGCTGCGTTGTTGCTTCGGAATGATAAAATTGCTTTTTGTTAAAGCTTGTAAGAAATTTTTAACGTGCTTTAATTATTGGTAATTAGTTTTTTGCGGATATTTTTATTAGTAGAGGATGATAAAAAAGAAAACATGAATGCCAAGATGCTGGCGACCTAAAAGTTCTCAAAATATATCAACCGTTGATTTGAAAGATTTATGATATTGTTGCACTTCAGAAAATCGTCAATTACTCATTTTCACATGACAAGATAGTGCTAGCGATGATACAGATGTTTGTCTGACACACATTACTTAACTGGCGGCAAATGATTTTTATTAAATTATAATTAAAAAAATAAAATTAATACAAGAATAAAATCAATACTGAGCAGTATATCAGTTAAAATAAAGATAAAGTGGGTCACTTCCCACTAAGAATTGTATCGTGTGAAAGGTCAAGAATGCATCAACTATTTGTATAACAATGTTTTTGTACAATTTATCGGTAACCGATAAGGAAGCGAATGGATTGCGCAAATTGCGCAACTTCCAAATAAAACAAATTAAAAACTAAAATGATTTTATATTAATTTTATTAACGTGTTTTTGATTTGGAATAAACTTCAAACGAAAACGAAACAAATACACAAATAGAGCGATTTGTGTTCACGGAACTTAAAGGAGTAAATAAGTCAGAAATCAGAAGATTTTCATTGTATAGTATAGTAGGTGGTAGGTCTATCAAGGACAATAGTTCTTGCATTTTAGTGTATGACATCATCTATTGTTCATGACATTGACCACAAGTTACTCATTTAACAAGTAAAATAACCAAAAAATAATAAAACTTACTTTCACATTTTATAATATTAGGTAGTAATTTAAAGAATGTCTGCCAGTTAACAATTTGTCTTAAGAACAAAGTTTCATCGCAATAGTGAGGAAGATGCCTAATCTACCCACAGTCATTTCTTCGAAGTAATTAGAATAATCTCCGGAGTACTGGTTATCAACCTACCGGTGTTTATACAAATATAGCGAATCATGTGCATGCGCACGATTTCAAGCACAGTAGCCTGGAGATAGTCGTTTATCGAGGTTATCCAATATGTTATCAAGAAGCTCTTCACATATATTCATCATCTTGCTATTTCTGTAACGCAAGATAAATTAAAGAAAAATATATTAATATTTTGTGATTTTTTTTTCTTGTGGTTATCGTCTCAAGCCAGTTTATCAAACACACTGACCTCATGACGCCTTGCACAATAAGTATACTTAAACGTTGATAACGTTGTCAATTTCCTTGTAATAATATACAATATATTATATATTTAGTTTAATTACTTAATTGAGATTTTTGGAACACGTTGTCGAGCAAAAAATGAGCGTGTGTCTTGTAGTCTTCACTTACAATTTTGTTCCAAGTTCCGTATTTTTATAATTTGCCGACTTATAAGCTTAGAGCACATTGTGTACCTACCTAATATAATATGTTCAAACAATTTTGAGTGCATTTTGCTGTGAATTATGTAAAAATAGCTTGTATGACGTAATATTTGGGGATCACACAGTTTATTGCGAAAAACTTACATCGTATCGCCCCTCATTATTTCAACATGAAGTTTTTGGTTACAATAGATATTTGATTAATAATTTTGATAAAACCGTCAGTAACAATGGATAATAAAGTATTTTGCAGTAAAAGGGAGGTGCTTACAGTATTCTCATTATAATGTGAACATATATTTTTAAGCAACATTAACGATCGTTTCTGTCATCCCAAAAATAAGTTAAATTCATAATAAATGATATTTATGTTGTAAGCTGGTCAAAAGAAACACTTTTACTCGTCACAACAAATATTTTTTTGCGTTTCCAGTTCGGAATAACGAGTAGGTAGTAGAATTTTCAGTTTTAGTTTGATTTTTACAGTGGTCATGAAATAAACTAAAAAAAGTAACGATCTTGTTTGCCTACTACTGTTCCTATATGACTTGATGATTTGGTACCTTAAGCCCAGATTACCTCACCATGATTTTATCTTAAAATCCTAATTCAATAATGTTTTAGAACCAACCTACTTCCACTTTAGCTGGCTATGCTTTGTCCTTACCAACTTGGAACATGTCTAAAAAGTCACTCTTTGTCATTCGCACATGACAACTTTTGTCACTAAATTACTTTATTGCTCCACCAATACCGAGCGTCAAGTGCAAGTTACTGACTTCGAAACCCCAGTATATAAACATATTTACTTTACAGTCTTATGTTCTGATTACAAAGAAAATGTTTCAGTATGTGGGAACTATGAGGAATTATGATAACAATAAGGTGATAACGCATTCGACCTACATCTCGCATTCTGTGTTGCTTAACCTGGATGCAACGGATGTGCGTGCTTGCGTTGCAACGTGCACCTTATTTGCACACAAATAGATTTCAAAATAAACTGTCGGTGTCGAAAGGTAGGTTTTTCTTACTTATGTGGAGACATGTCTGAAACCTGATTGTGTTTCGTTTGCTTGAAAACGTGCATTCATCTGTAACTTGACCCCAAAAGTTTTTTTTGTAAAATAGGTAGGAAAGTATTAACTGACGCTGACGTAAGTGCATGAAGGTAAAAATAACATAAATATTATGATCATACATTTATTATGCATGACAGCAATCTTAAAATTTCCTTTTTTTTGGAATGCACGATACAGTATACAATGTTTTCTTTGACATTTACGCCTTTGCAAAAAGCTGCGTTTTAGAAGCTGGTTTTAAATAGTCGATATTATCATTGAAATTGACACCTTACATTATTTGCTGTGACATCCAAACTAATATTATAAATTCGAAAGTAACTCTGTCTGTCTTTTCTTCACGCCTAAACTACTGAACCGATTTGTGTGAAATTTGGTACAGACATAGTTTGGAACTCGAGAAAGGACATAGGATAGTTTTTATTGCAAAAATAAAAATAAAAACTAATATCTGCCGGAAGTCACTATTCCACGCGAACGAAGTCGCGGGCAAAAGCTAGTATTTTATAAAACTGTATTTTTTTTTGTATAAGACACCAATTATTATGTAGTCACGCAGTATGCTCAAATTGAAAGTGGTGTTAAATATTTGAACATATTTCTTGACATATCATCAACGGAGCACCAGCGGCCATGACAGTTAAGCATAATAGTATGATTGATGATGTCTGACCAATTCCTAAGTTGTATCGCGTCTAAAGCTGTGGTGTTGTCGACAAGGCGGTAAGTTGTCACTGACAGGACAATCTGGACTCACTTGATCCCGAATATACAAACATGCATTTAAACTAGGTTATCATAAGATAATTACATAGGTTTTTAATGGCGGAAAGGACTGGGATATTTATTTGAAGAAAGAAAGAACATGTTTATTTGGCACGAATACAGAATGAACAAAACTTTGTCATTACAAAAAAAATGGGGTATAGATAGAATTGAGACTTAATTTTCTTTTGTCGGATAATATGAAGGATAGGCTTATAAATTCACACCTACTAGACATCTAAAAAATAATCTCAAAGGTCGAGTTGCATAGATCGAGCTCCGAAAGACTGATGAATATAAATCCCGCCGTTGCAGGTGGGTGGCACTAATACTATACTTAAGAATTAGTAATCCCTGAACTTAACATTTTCACGTTGAAGTTGCAATTGACAGGTCATATCACTCGTAGAACTGATAGCCGATATCATAGAAAAGCGCTCAAGTGCGACCACAAACCGAAAAACGCAGTGTAGGCAGGCGTCCCACTGGTCGCGGGCAACCGATAGAAGAAAGTAGCGGATTGTGGTTCGGCATGATGTTCAGGGTGGTTTTGTTCAGCACTGGAAGTCTTTCGGATAATTTTGATAATTAACTTTAAAACAACCCTTTTTATTTTCGAACTAGGACTAAACCAAGGAAACGATATGGTACATCTGAAGTTGGTATACTTCTCGGTTAATAAGATGGTTACAATGTGATCGAACATCTGAACTAACAAACATTGTTTAGCGCACGATGGAAGATGCGGTGCCGGCGCAGTTACCAACAAATTATATTCACAGATTCGACATTCTGGCACCATGACATAATATCAAACATTACTGCATTATAACAGGACCATTATAATAATAATGAATTGATCACCAGACATGCCATATAGAAATGTTAAATCTAATCTTATGACAAACTCATTACACCATAAAATCTAGGTTTCAGCTTCATTTTGGTGCTCATCCGGTACCTAACTTTATACATTAACATTTCATGTTTTATTATTGTGTTAATTCACACGTTTAAAAGGATTGTATTTAAATTTTTATGACTGGTTTATCATAACACCGCTATACGGAGACGTGATGTGAATTAGTAAGGTTATGTTGAATGCAATTCGAACTGATGCCATGTTCTTTGGGAAGATTCGCATTCCAGACACTTTTAATGTCTTATGACATTACGTTTTAATGTATATGGCATAAATTATCATAATTTATAACAAAGTATTTTTCTACAATGTAAATTGATTTGAGAATATTCTACAGTGACTATGTTTATTATCTGTATAATTTTAAGTCTACTGTAGAAAAATTGTTCAGCTCACAGTAATGCAATCTGGTAGCTTATAAAGGCTACCTGATGAGTAACATTTTTAAAGTCCATCCATTCTTCTTAATTAGGGCTGTTTATAAATGCGTTTTTGATTAAACATAAGTTACAATCTAGGTTAGTACATAATGCAAAGAAATAATCAATTTTCTCGATGACGCGTTGAAAGTGAATTAATGATAATAATTCATTATCAGCGCGTCAACGAGACGGATGAGTTGATTCTGTTTATATTTCGTTGACCCTAATTGACTGATTGTAATATATTAATAATAGATTAGTAATCATGCAAAAATTTCATTCATATTCTAGGTAATTAGTGTCTAGAATTAGCACAGATTTAATAATAAAACATTATGTTTGTAATCTTCGAAGGGTTTTTTTATCGTGGTAAAATCATCAAATGAGTTCCCCACCCGGGCTGGGACGGGAGCGACTTTGAGACTCGTACCGTCGTCGATTAAAATTCACAGTGTCCTTCAATAGCCCTTTACATTCCAGGTTCAGGGTTACCTGATAAGAATGTCTCGCGGCCTGGCAGGCTTTGGCGCTTCAAGGAGGGCCCGTCAGATTACTCTCAGCTCTTTGAGGCGCGCGTGTAACATGAGACGCCGTCGATCCGGGCATGGTCCATGATCTGCCGGCAAGTTATCCATTACTCGCTGTCTGCATGCCCGCGCCTAAGGTGGCCGGAAATCGCTTCGCGTCGTTGTTGCCCTGTGCGTCTCCCGCGGAGACCTGCATCGTATGCTTCACCGTGAACCCGGGCGATATGCGCAGTGGTGACATCCAGGCGTTTCTTCCTTCCCTATCCGACACAGGAACTTCCCGAAAGTTCCGTGTTCGGTGAAGACCTGTGTCAGGCGGAAGGTGAGGACGGCACGTTTCCAGCCACTCCCTAAGAACAGACTTACCGTCACGAAACAGCGTGTCCGAACCTCGCGCCCCTGTTGTGAGGGCCACGGCGTTGCGCAGAAGGGTTCTGTTAATTGACATTCGTTTATTCTTTTTTTTTTCCTATCTGTTTACATTTTTAAATAATTTACAAAAAACAAAAATTTTAAAAACATTTAAAAATATAAAAAATAATGCCATCAGCGCCACCTCGGGAAAAGATCATTGACTTTTCCCGAGGTGGCGCTGATGGCATTACTTTGCCCTATTTGGAAACCAAACCCTAGATCAGCACTTGATTTTTGAGTTATGTCATGCAATAAGGAATCCTTTGATCATTATGTACTTGAAACTTGAAATTCTAAGAATTGAGTTAGATCAAAAACTGTATCATCTAAGATTGTCATGTTATATCTAACCTAATTGTTCATTTTGGTGAAGATAACTCTTATTTCGTCTATATAATGCGCATAATTGTAGTAGTAAATGCGGTCTTATTCTAATCAGTCATAGATCTTAGATTATGTAGCAATATTGTTTATTCTTTTGTCACTAAATTATCAACCTCTGAAATTTAATCGTAGTAGAAAAAAATATACCGGAAGTCAGATAACCGGTATCGGCTTAACTATACAATATTACTGATTCTTTAGCATATGTAGTTTATTGAGTGAGGAAGGCATTTATGGCAGTGATTCTATAAGTCAAACACGCCAAATTACATCATGAATGATAACCTAACCACATAAAACACGTTGCAAAAATAATATTTTTAAGGCTTCCTGGATACGAATAAAAATGAAAACTTTTTTGTAACTACAAACAGACGAAGGTTTTTATTTTAAATGGAATAGCAACATATAGTGCACAGGGAAATGGACGTCCTAATCCTAGGTCCACCAGATTTAACACGCAACCGAGCAGAGAATAAAGTAATTTAAAAACAGAAAATTTAACACGGGGGATGTTAAGTTATTCCGTTTTTTGTTTTTACGAAATAGAAAAATAAATCGTGTCCTGAAACAAATGCAAACAGTCAATTAATTTTAAAATATTTAAAAATAAGTGTTGTTGGTTGTTCAGTGCATGACTTTCGAAAGGTCGGAAGAAATATTTGCTTGGCTTTTTAAAGTCAGCTAGAAAATAAGTTAATAAAGGCAAAGTGAAATCTTTCCCTTTTTTAAACAACTTAAAATTAAATCATACAACTTCGTACGTAATATAACGTGCTTATTGTCCCAATAAAAGTATGACAGCACCGCGGTAGGTAGCCAAAAATAATGTATATGAGTAAATGCAAGATTTTTTGTGTGCTCATACGATTATAATACATTCGTACGATGTTTTCATGGAACTTTGACACTTACGTAAGTAGTTTTTATGTCATGCGATTAAAACTGTGTAAGAAATACGAGACTGCGTGTGCGCATAGCGTGTTTTCGGCGAGTGATTTGAGAATATTGATACAGTGAAACTTGGTTAAGTGGGACCTGGATAAGTGAGAAACCTCCATAACTGGAACTCATGCTGAGGTCCCAACACTTTGGCACTGTATATCTGAGACACTGGGTAAGTGGAATACCTCTATAAGTGAAACGACATTGCAGGTCCCTTGATGTCTCACTTAACCAGGTTTCACTGTATTTTATTGGTTCTGTCTGCTTTGACATTTTGATGATTAGGTGTGCTCTACTTATTGACTTTTAAAGTATTATTTCTTGTTTTTGAACAGACTATGTTCTTCATGATTATTTGATATTAGAAGTAAATTAAAGAACTTACAAATACAAAATACTAAGTTAAAAAGGTATGTTGCCGTCACGAAGGGTCCGGTTATTTTAGTATAGAGTATAGACAACTGTACCTGACTACAGGGAGGGTAGCAAATAAAATTGTATTAAAACACTTCTGAAGCCTGCCTGTCTCCAAAAGCTTCCCGACGCACTCTCACATTTTTGTATTTTAAAAACTAGACTTTTCAGTAGTTACCTATATTTTTTGCAAGATGTTTTAAAAGCGACCAGAGGCCTTTTCACGAGTTTTCATGTTTTTGTGACGTAAAGTAAACAGGGACTGACGGAAATTTGATGGAAAATAGTTTTCAATACAAGTCACGTCATAATACTTCAAGTAGGCTGTACGATAAAATACGGCAATCTTGTGCCAACGCCTTTAAAAATATAAGTTTTTGTGAACTGTAGCCATGTGATTAGATTTCGTCACTTACTCATAAATTAAAGAGCGCTCTTCTCAAAGACATTTACGATGCGCAAGCACCGAATAGCTGAACACTGTACAGGCTGTAATAATAAACAATATGTCATTTGGTTATTCGGTGATTCTTGCAATCCTTGAGACAGTGACGTCACTGGTTTCTGATTGGCTCCCAGCTCATTTGGCTAAGAGTATAAACTAAACGAGGATTGCTTAAGTTTGGAATTATGAACGACAGATAGGTACTATTAAAGTTTATGGTGATGAAAAATGACACTGTATTAAATATTTTGTACATGAGTTCAGCTATCTGAATACTAACTGACACTCCCGTAAAATTTAAAACCGTATAACAAAATTTTTAACTACGCTTGAACAATGTAATTTATTAAGCAAATTGGCACCTTAATTAATTTCGTATTACATTAATTTCTTACCACTGACCAAACGATAACATTTTTAAAGAAAAGAGATGTTGTTTTTTTTAACTTGAGAGCTACATTGCTAACAATTTACTGCTCTGACTTAGCATCAAATACTTGTTCTCATTGTTGCTACTCGTATCACCTAACAACAAATAATATCCTATTGTATTGTAATGTTAATTTTAACAATTACTTCATAATGAATTCGACACCACCTAATGTTTTTGTTAATTTTGACGCTGTTTAGCATCATTTCAATTATGTTAAATCATTGCAACATTCGTGGAATAGATTGCTATTAAGTTTCAAGGTGTGATCTCCGTCGTTACGGTAATTCCTTCATGTCGAACTATCGTCCTTTCAACCTATCAGTTTTCTGATCTATCATTATTCCTTCACAATATTATTATCCTTCATTTTTACGACATTTTCAAATGCTTCTGATCCCTCAATAGGTGGAGTTGTACTACAAGGAGCTTTCATCTACTTCTTCTCTTGTTTCCTCTGAATACTCCATTAAATAAAGGTGTGATGTGGAATGATTGACTCACAGAAATTAAATGGCTTTTGTGATGTTGTCTAACACGAGTAGATTTTTGCATGTCCTAATGACATTAAAATATAGATTCTTTTAAATTTCTTTGATTTGACAAAATATTACCATAGATTTATTTGCAATTAATAGATAGATAATTATGATTACCACAGACAATAGTTTTAAAATACAGCTATTTAAAAACCTACATTAAAAATAGCCAAATTGATCAAGTAATTCTTTCTAAAATTCTGGTCTTGTATTAAAAGCATGTGACATCGAGACAAAAATTCCTCGATTTTATATTAAACTCAGCAGTTATTTACAATTTGTCGCTCAGGTTGCATTATGTGGAATTGTGGATTTTAATTTCGTGTCAAAAGTGGTATCAACATTTTAGCCTATATCGTTCACATTTGCGGGCTAATGCGAAATATCCATAACCCACCATGCGGGTCCAGTGCGGGTAAACTAATAATATGACAAGTTGCATAAGTGACCCTATTATATGATATAGTCTAAAGGGCCACATGTTTAAATGGCTACGTGTTTACATTGTTGTCTCACAGTTTAGTTAGCGTGGCCCCATTACGGCTTCCGTTCAATTATCTCGATGTATTTCATCTTTCTTGCATTGCTTACGATAATGTTTGAAAGCTTTCACACATCCACATGATGCACTAGAAGGTGGCGGCAGAAGTCTATTTTGACTAGTTCGTCTATAATAATTGAAGATGTCACCATTCTCTGGTATCAGATTTATGTAAGATTTGTGCCCTGCTCCTGACTTGTCTTTACAACTTTAATTGATCACATAAGTCCAGGTTTCCCCGCGGTGTTTTTTCTCATCTATGTCAGTAATGTCCAAAATAAACTTAGGAACCACGTAAATGTTTTGAAAAAGACCCAACATGGTACTCGCCCGGGTTTGAACTCACAACGTATTGTATGAGCGACGAGGTGTTAACCTGTCTAATGAATTCAACACAGATTTTGAAGTAAGTTAATTTTTTTTAAGATTTTTGCATAGTTCAGAGTAAAGATTAAACTGAGTCCATGGGAACAAACTGTTCCCATGGATCGCGCGTCGATGTTCCTTACAGCCAAAGAAATAATCTGACACCAATGTATGACTTCATACAAGCTCTAAGTTTCCTATTACATTTTAATGTAGTTCTGAATCTCATCGCATAAATATTTTATCGTTTCCCCTAAATGTCAACCGTCCATTTTGGAATTGAAGGTCTCTTCTTGATGCAGTTACTGGCATCATTATAATGTATTAGCAACGGTTGAAGATCTCATCACCTTAAACTATAAGTACTTCCATGCTATTTTTTTCCTATTATGAGATAACTTAAAAAATCTCTCACAATGTTTGGTTGCGTTATAGGAGATGTGACTATTTTACCACTTTTTTCCCGTCTATTTTGATCAAAGACATCCGATTGATGCCACTATATCATCGACTGTGTCGTGGGCCCATCGTTTCTACCGGAAGAGTCCAGCCCAGCCCAGACCTATTTGATCTGAGCAGCCTTCGAACCACGTCGACGATCTGAGTTCTGGAGAGCACTATAGTATTTCATAATTGCCAGTTTAACACATAGTCTACACACATAAAAAAAGTTTGCGATCAGTTTTAAAAATCGAAATCTGTTTAAATTCTTTATTTAAAAATATAGATTTAGAATATAGAGCAATAAAACAGTTCAATTGCTTTTCCATAAAAAATAAAAAGAATTCTGAAATAATTATAATTAATGTGAAATCTCGTTTTTTTAATGCAGGTGTTTGAAATTTTAATTATTTTCTAATTACTTTGTAGTATTTTCTAAGGAAATAGTAACTTTTAATAAAATCGATCAGCATACGTACAAAGAAAACAAAAGGTTACTGTTACCACACTGGAGCTAACGGAGGATTAAATTTTGCAACAGAATTTATTTCTTATAAATTATAATCAAGTTTTCCCCAGGCTTCATAGTCTTGGTCTCTGATTAAATAGTAAGTTTACTGCTTACTTTTTATTTTCCTATACACCGATATCTTAAGATGATCGTGTGATACAACATGTTTTTTGCAATGTGTATTTTATACATTTTTTTTTATTGAGTATTCATTGAGTACTCGTCTTTTTCAAAGTGAATAAAAAAAACGAGGATATAGTGCCTCAGCGGCGTTCAAGTATTGCAATGCGAATCATGCTTAAAGAAACCATTTCACTTAACACATTAACGGTATATAAGGCACACAAAGTGACCGAAACCTATAAATAAGTCTCCGCTACGCACAAACCAGTTTCACTGGTGCATATAGCGGATAAAGGAACGTTTTCCGACGGCTGCCATCCAATGCTGAGTTTATACGAACTATTCGAAGTTGGACAGAACCCGTCTGTCGATGGTTATCGAATAAGCGTTACATTCCTTGTCGCAAGGAAAGACCTCTTCTGAGTCACAACGTGTTCGCAACGAGTCAAAATTCTGGATCTCGGATCATCCTATAAGGCGAGTTCACACAGAAGCATTGTTAGAGTTAACACATGATGTGAATTTAATATCTTAATTGACTCTTAAATAACCTGACAACTGTATATATATTGCAGATCTAATATTCGTAGCTAAATAGATGATTCGTAGTTTCGAGATATTGAATTTCCATCTATTTTATAGTGTCAGTGCAGTATCGCTGTGCCACAGGTTTCACGACTCGGTTAAATGAAATCCGTATTAAAAACGACACGTCTGAAGAGATGAGAAAAAGGGATCATGGATTTTTGAGAAGTTGAAAAATAAATGTTTTGTGAAATTAATAAGTTTAGGCGGACTATCGTGGCTAAAGTTTTTTAAGTTTTACCTGGAACTTCTATTACATCACGATAAAAAATATTATTATACAAAAATATGTGCATATCGATTAAAAGTCAATGGTCGTTCAAGGCTAATGTCTTATTTATTCAAAGTGATCTAGCATTGATTTTGCCAAATAAAGCTGCAAACACACAGCTAAACAAAACAAATGCAATATAAAGGAATGCGGTTTAGCTAGCTAGCATGGACCATTTTTATTTATAAAATACAAATCTACCGTCAGCCCAATCAGAATTATAACCTCTATGTTATTTTATTGATACACTAGCTTTGCCTGCGACTTCCTCCGATCCACCGCGATGCGTTCTATCACCCGTCTTCTTTTGTATTTTTTTCGACGTGCTAGATAAAAATTGTAATAGCTCTGCTAATATACATGATAATGTAAAAAAAAAATGGTTCTCTATCTATCCCCTACAAACAGATTTTACCTCTTTCATTCTATTAGTTTAGATAGATAAGTATGTGCCCCTGTGATTGTCATAACAGCGCTTTAAGTTTTTCGGTTCTCCCAATAAAGGCAAGCACTTTTTGAAATAAAACTGGAAATATTTGAATGTATTAGGTACACCTCTGCTTAACCTGGATGATTATATTATGATGATGACGGTTATGGTTTAATATTACGAAAATGTTACATGTACACGTGTTTCGCGTATCTGTAGAATTAGACAAACAGACCGCTCTATATTTACGCGGGATTAGATTAGATAACGTGTTGCATCATTATCATTACCCTTTCACGCATGTTTTAGACGAAATTGTAACGCGAGGTTTTTTTTTTCAAAATTCAAAAACTAAACTAGGAAGAAAAATGACTTAGGCACGGCAGACGCATTGTTATAGTACACTTTTGGTTAGTTGGTTTAGGCGCATAAAGCCGAACTCGCAAAATGGCAACCGAGGCGCAAAAGGATAAGTTCTTTCTCTCTCAAATTCTCAAAAGGGCCTATTTCCATTTTGATCATTTGCCATTTTGAGAATTGGCCATATTGAGCATGAACCCTTTTGAGAATTTGTCCTTTTGCGCCTCGGTTGATATTTTGCAAATTAGACTTTTTGTGCATTGTGGGGTTTGTCCCAAAAAAAATCTACATTTATTATGTTAATTTGATAAACCATTATTTAATCTACGTAACAAGCGGCTGCTAACGATTCCAGGATATCGTTAAAATTAACAATCCCAGAAACAAGTAGTTTGCATGGTGTAACTTTACTACGCATACTCTGACATTAGAAGTATCGGGAAGTGATAAACCTATATAAGATTAATTATTGTTGTTCTTAGATAAATCTTCTTTAACAGCAATTGGAGTGATCTGAGTCACGATAACTATTTAAATCTACGATTGTTCCGATATTTGTTTGAATCGAGGTTGTTTCTTTTTACGCAAAAACTACTGAATGGATTTCGGATCCCGTTTCTTGTCAGTAGATAACAATAAATATTATTATATTATAGATTAAAAATAATACTCTAAAAACAAAGAGCTCTCAATAGGATTGCCATTATGGACACCGGCGAACGTAATCAGACATGCAAATCGTTCGTAAGTTCGAGGGCCGGGTATAGTCTCGGGTGCGCCGGCGCCGCCGCCGTCGTGCACGTTGGCTGTGGTATTATTATATATTATATTATATATTGGTACGTGGAAACTGAAAAACAGATAATTGAACGTGACTATCAGCCTGACAGAGTGAAAAGTAAGAGCGGCTCGTGTCACGGGGAATTAGAGAGAGTGATAAAATAACATTAAAAAAACGGATTATCTGCTGCATCCCTTATTTCGGATTGATATTGCCGGCGGCTGCGTCATGCATCACCTGTCTTTTTTAAAATTGAACAGCAAACAGTGTACATTTATATTCACGAAGTAACCTTTGGCTTTTTATTTCGAAATACTACTAGTTAGTATATCATTTTGATGATATAAAGGTTTTGAAACTGACAAAAATGTTTGAATCTATATCATCGGATAGAAAGAATTGACTGCTGACGACTTATGTAATAGAAAGATAATAATGAAGACGTTAAAAAAAACAAAATATAGAACTTATCAGTTTTCAAGAAATTGAAACATATTTATTTACGCGTCATCACACCACCTGTTATATTCTTTACTTCTTTCGCCTCGTCCACCTCCGTGACCACACATATTAAAAAAAACGACGGGTTGCACTCTGGGAGTGCCGGCAGAAGTGAAAACTTGAATAGTAACTGTTGGAAATATCTTGTGAACAGATTTTAGTAAAACTCGCAAAAATGGTTGACTTTTTATTTCAATAATTTTCCAATGTGACGTACATCTTTTATAAACAATGTTACCTAGCAACGAATGTATCCAGCATACAAACTTCTTTAAAAGTAATAAAGTCACACGAACATTCACGCAAGCGCCCTGCGCCGTCCTACGCTTTTTCGGTCAGGGTCACGTGTCCTGACGCGAGTGTCCTGACGCGAGTTTAAGATTTTATACCCATTACAGAAAAGTGCTCAACGCCGCTAAAGAAGTTTTCACTTCAAAAAAGTTAAATCAACCTAAATTGTCTATCGAGTAAGACAGATTGTTCTCTAATATATTATAGTTCAATGATTACGAACGAGATATTTTTTGATGATTGCTGACTTTATTTTATTTTTGTTGCAGGTAACATCAACTAAATACTTCTAGAATGCACAGAAGCACTAGGCACTGCCTAGATTGATAAATCAAGCGGAGCACCATCTATCAGGAAAGATCTGAATTTGTTTTAACAACTTGACCAATTGAATTGAAAACTTACACATGCATCATTGTCAATTTATTTCTGGACGTCGTTAATCTAAAAATCATATTTCGTCGGGTCAGTTACTGAGAATCCATTCGATGAGATTCGCTTTATAAGTCGATGGCAAACATGTCAGTGACGTACGAATGGCGGGCTAATTTGTTGGCGCAAGGTAGAGTCGACGGCGGGTAGAAACAGGGGAACTATTTCCTTCTTTTTACAAGTGAGTGCTGCGTGTGCCCTGAGTTGTGCAGAGTTTTGTCGATGGTCGAAAATGATAGAATGTAGAAAGATATCTGAATGATAGATCATTTAGATTAAATATTAAAACAAGGCAATGTTTAAGACGTCGTTTGCAAAAAAATGAACTTTTATAGAAATGAGTTTGTCTATTCTTGATAGAATAGAAATAAAATGTGGTCATGCTATGCGGGGTCGTGCAAAGATCAGTTCATGTTGATTTGAGTTACATTAAATCTATTTTATAGTTTAAAAAAACATGTGGTCACATATAACTTTAAACACAGACCTTCATAATAGACCACCGGCCGAAGTCGGCTAGATAAATTAACAAATAAACAAATCTTTACTAATCTATATATATAAAAATGTTATGTTGGTTTGTGTATGCTTCAAAAACTCAAAAAGTTCTGCACCGATTGAGCTGAAATTTTAGCATGATATGTAATCCGCATCAAGGATTGTTTTTATCTATTTTTTGCATCAGTCACATATCCGCAACCGCGAAAAAACAGTTATTTTAACGATCAGCTCTGTACCAGTGACCGCGCCATCTACCGGAAGCGAGGATAACACTCGCTGACAACCGCAGTCGTAATGACGCAGTCACATGAGAAGAAATTTTAGCATGATATGTAATCCGCATCAAGGATTGTTTTTATTGTTGAAAAAACAGTTTTTTGTGCCACAGCGAAGCGGGGCAGGGTACAGCTAGTATAATATATAAACAAATCTTTGCTATAAATCGATAGCTAATAAGCTAGTAACTAAGAAAAACATATACGCAAACAGTGATTATCCTATGCCCGATATAACCATTTTCTATAAGAAAATATCTGCGAACATTATAAGTATGATATATTATAACATTTTGTCACTTGCGACAGACGGTTGTCAATCGTCGACATATTTATTCTCAGCTCGCCTATTGAACTAATTTATAAACGGTCACAAATCATATTGATCAATTTAAAAGTCCCCCCTAAATGATTTAAACACTTTTATGGTTGATGTGTGTGCAGTCCAGTCATCGTCGCTTATGACTTGACAAAATTGTCTAACGTTAGACACGACCACTTTATGAGGAGATGCTTTTGCCCAGCAGTGGGACAGTGACAGGCTGGAATTATATCTAACATACGTTTATATTGCAGTTGTAAATCCAAAAGGAATTTAATTAAATGATCCGGTCTCTGTTCACTCTATATGAAAATTGAGGCAAAATAAAACATAACTTTAATTGATTTCAATATTTAGAGTATAAATAATACTAGTTTTCTTTCAGTTGTAAAATAAATGAGATATATTTCAATCACATGATTCCAGAATTTATCTGAATGTTTTTTCGAGTCCAATATAATGGACTTAACACATTGTTTCATAGGGATAAACTGCAGCAGCACGCCATGATGAATACATCCCACTGTCTACTAAAACCATGGACTTAACATTTTTCTGTTTTAAAAAGGATCTTGATCGACTAGGAGTATGTTTTAAGAAATCGACCAAAACAATTAGCAATTTTAAGAAAAATAAAAACCTTTTATTTAAGTAAAATAGCACTTTTTTGGCTTATGCCATTAATGGCACAATTAAACATCTGAATGTAATAATTGAGTGTGGACTTAACACATTGTTTCATAGGGATAAACTGCAGCAGCACGCCATGATGAATACATCCCACTGTCTACTAAAACCATGGACTTAACATTTTTCTGTTTTAAAAAGGATCTTGATCGACTAGGAGTATGTTTTAAGAAATCGACCAAAACAATTAGCAATTTTAAGAAAAATAAAAACCTTTTATTTAAGTAAAATAGCACTTTTTTGGCTTATGCCATTAATGGCACAATTAAACATCTGAATGAATTATTTTTATGGCTATTGAATGGTATAAAACAAAAACAAAATGTCGAGTCTGTTGGGTTAGCAGGACAGTACTTAACTTTGAAGTTTCCCAATTTTATATTTCATCTTGACATGTTTATGACATAACACTTTTTGGGATAATTCCACACTCAATTATTACATTTGTATTTTGTTTATAAAATCAAATTGTCATTTAGCTGGTCGATTTTCGCCTCACGGCAAGTCACCAGATAAATCGACCGAAAAATAGACCCGTGTATTGCCATAGGGCAAGAATAGTCTGAACTCCCCTGTTTACCTAGTTAAAATCAGTCAGTACTCTTCGCTTAAGAGTCTATCATAGCCAATATGACTTGAATGAAGGTCTGATTGCCTGTCGAGTATGCTGGCACATATGTTGTGCAGATGTATGTCCTTCGTGTTTTACTTATAAATATATTTGCTGACAGTATGCACTAGTTTCTTGTAAGTCACTTCTTAGCAAGCGTGCTTCACCGTCGACCACATCATTACTTATCATCAGGCGTGATTGGTTAAGTCAGCTTATCATAAATAAAAAAAAAGTAGTCAGAGTTTCATGTAAATTAAGTGAGGTATCTCGAATTGTCTATGTAAAATAAGACGATTGATACGTTAGATGCATAAAATTGATTTTTAACAAAGAAAGGGGTAGCTACATTCGACAGTAACTCTTATGTAACAAAATCGACTCGTGCAATGACTTTTATTTGACTCTTCTCGATCGACGAACTCTATTTGAGATTTTCTATCGATAAATTATGTTCGTGATGGCTCGGCGTTGATAGGCGATCGAACTGAAAAAAAGTAAGTTAAAGATTCGAAAATGCGTAAATGGTCACAAATTGTATTGTCTAGAAAAACCAGTATATTCGTGTTAAGGAGGTTCACTATTCTATACAACGCGAAATTAAAATACGTTTCATTTAAAACATTGCTATTTTTAATTTCGCTGCTCCCAATCACTCCGACCTCACACGAAGTAGCTCTAACTAAAAATGACATCACATAATATATATCATCGCCACAGATAATATGATTTAAATCAACGCCAAAACAAGGCTGAATGTTTTGTCGCCGGCCGTAATTTAGAGCAGTAGTATTTCTATTAGGCAGATGAATAACGACTGTGCACGACCCCACATGACGCTACATGCGAAGTTGCGACGCGACTAGACGCGACGCGAAAAGAAACGAGGGCACGCGTTTTTCGTGTGAGTATCGTCGTCATCTTGCGGTGAAACGAGATAATATGCTAAGTTGCTTTTATTTATTTTTGCCATAGTCGCTGTAACCCGCGTCTTGTGCTTGATCGAGTCAGTCGTGGCCAAGCCGTAAGGTTCTTCCACTAAGTGATGTAGATTCGACACTCGTTTACGACAACTCGCAACTCACACTTGTTTTATTATTTCTCTAATGGCATGTCGCGTAGTTAACGCCCTATTTGAAAGCTATGGTAATTTTACACGTCTTTAACGAATAGGCGCTTTGTTGTTTTTCTTTTCAGTAAAGTTGTAAGTGTTTTATGGTGTTACGCGGAAGCATCATTCATTATTGTTTTGTAGATAGATACCTGATTAGATTTACTTTGATTCCGATGTTTTGTTTTGGAAAATATCGTGTCAAATATTTATTATTTATTTACATCAGCAACTATGATCATAGATTTAAATCAAATATAACACAAGTAACGGACATACTTTGACTCAAGTATTCATTCCTAATATTCAATCAAAAAGATAAAAATAACTAATACTGTACAAAAACAGATCGCCAAAAACTTGCAAAAAGCACCGTCGACTAAAGGCACTAAAAAGAAGCTAGGCGCCGAACACTTAACAAAACTTGTGTCGTACTTTAATCGGGGAGGGCTTATATGAAAAATTATGACGTCAGTTTAGTATGCGGGATGGTGCCCGTCTTGCTCCACGGCGGGGCTGCGGGACTCCGGGACAAACCCCGCTGGATCGGGGGCTAATTGGCGAAGAATGGTCCGCCGTTCTGTCCTCTTAGTATTCTGTTCGGGCTGGCTCTCGGTACTAACATCAATCTCAATATGAAGAGATGACGGGCGGCGGAAAAGCTCGGCGCGGACAAGAAATCCCTCTTAGCGCGTGTTCTCCGTGATGACCGGCACTTTGATTGATCCAGCCGTTTGATTGCTCGCGAAAAACTGATATGATATCCACTTGCTGCAATTTAATTTAATTCTTGAGTCGAAAAGTCTAAAGTATTACCTATCTATTTAAGTAAAAAAAAAATATTGCGTTTTTTCAGGACTGTATCACGAAGAATTAGGTATATCTTTAATTTATTTAAAAAGTAGATATATAATAACATTGATTAAACAAAAAAAAATAATTGATTACTAATCTTCTATAATATTAAAATGAATGTGTTGCTAAGCGCAAATCTCGAGAGCAGCTGAACGGATTTCGCTAATTCTTTTTTTTTTTTTTAATAATATTGCTTGAACTACGAGGACGGTTTTTTTTTAAGTAGAGAAAAATTCTGAAAATTGCCTGAAAAAGTCTTAAAACAACAATTTTCTATATTCCCATACAAAAAAATCGTAATAATATTTAAAAGTCAATTTGAACTTTAATACCATACCATAAAGTTTAAGTGTTAGTGTAGGGGTTCCGGGAAGGCAAAACAATTGAGTGACGTTAGTTATACGTAGTAGGAAGTTTGCCGGGCCAGCTAGTTATTAATAAATATGTATCATATCATAAAAAATAAGTTAAAAATAACTAAAACCCGACTACGAAAAAATCGCGCACTGAAAAGTATAAAACAAGAGCAAGCCGTGGTCGTATGCCACCTGCGGTTATTTCACACAGTCTTTATTGGCTAGGTGGCATACGACCACGGCTTGCTCTTGTTTTATACTTTTCAGTGCGCGATTTTTTCGTAGTCGGGTTTTAGTTATTTTTAACTTATTTTTTATTTACATTATTTTGGGGTTATATTATTTGAAGTAAGTAATTTATGTTATGGGTATAGTTTCCGAGTTGTGAATTTAAGATTTATCATTTGATACCCATGTTGACACTGTTAGAAACAGAAAATTAGCTAGCAAAAGCTATATAATGTATATATATTTCAAATGTGCTTATCAAGCCCTTTAATTTGATACCCATGTCGATACTGTGCTAAAATATATTTTTTTTCGGTAACGACTTCTAATCCCCTAAAGGGCGCCATATTGGATTTGGTGACACGTCACCTACCCTATAACCAGCGGACAACTGAGACGATTGTAACGAGACCTCATTTGTCATGTAATGATAAGTAGTTTAGAAGTTATGAGGGAACAAACAAACATACATACATACATACAAACATACATACATACAAACATACATACCGGTCAAAATCATAACCCTCCTTTTGGCTTTGCCGTAGTCGGGTAATAAAAAGCCGACTTTCGAGTTGTTAGTCGTGGATTCGAACCCATGCGCATTACTTTGTGTAATTTATTTCATTACCACTGCTTTCAAAAACGGTGAAGGAAAATATCGTGAGGAAATCTGTATGCTCTTTATCCATGTGACATCTACCAACGGGGCCCGCGTGGGAATATGTCCCTGCAGTGGGAACACTTCTCATAGGCTGATATTAATTTATGTTCATTCAAAGTAACAAAGTCAAGTCTCCGTTAGTCACTCCTTACATTAAATTGCTCAGCTACGCAAGGGCAGTTCATCGGAAATTAATTTACTTTGTAATCATGAGCTGATGCTGTCGATATAATACCTGGAAGAGGGGTCTGCATCCACCACAAAGGGTTGTTAACTGCAGTGCCGGTTCCAAAGTCTAATTACATTCTAGAATAATACAGTTCAGCGGATAATAGATTATGCTCGATAATTGAATATCGACTTCATCAAGTATCTACCACACGAGCCCTGTGAGGGTTTGACCATGTCTCATGTCTTCAAATTTAAGCAAACCCATTCAGGTTTGAACCCACGACTGGCAACTTGTAAGTCGCGGCAATATTTTTATGACTGATATAATAAATTATTGTCTACGTTTTTAAGTCAATCTTTTAGATATAGGAAAAGAGACCGGTATTAATATTTTATGTAATAAAATTTATTTCAAAATACTGGCCTATTTTTAATGATAATGTGTTGTATTAAGTGATTAAAATATAAACAGAATTAAAATTAAAAATTAACAAATATTGACTAAAATTAAATATATTGAAAAAAAAAAACAAAAAACGCTCGCATATCTGCTCAGAAGACTGGCAGCATTGCCACGTTGAATGGCAAAACCAACTTGACCAAAGAAAGTGCCAGCCGAAGTAAAGAAAATAGAAATTTCGTTCTGTATTTTGAATTCTGTTGAGAAAAAGGCTTTCAAGTCTGCAGTGGTAAACCGTGAATTAAAAATAAAAACTTTCAGTTCCCAGTCAGTTGAAAAATGTTTTACACTTAGCTCCGTTGACGGCCGTCAACGGGAGGGTAGTGTTTTTTTGCGGATTTATTTCCTTTTTAAATTTTAATAGTTTTGTAAATTTTATTTAAGTACTGAAAATATTACTATTGAAAATAGAATTTAAAGCTTTATTTAATTAAAATAATTGAGATTCGGTTAGTTATTTCATCAAAATGTTAATAATATCGCAAGAAATGATATTTTAAGGGCTGCTGGTTAAAAGTTGCATCAAGGCTAGCACTTTTCCTATTGATGTAGTGCTGTGATTGTTATTGTTATAATTTTTTTTCATTACTCGCCTTGTTATTTTTTGATAATTGTACAGATTTGTTTTTTTATATCTATTTCTAGTTTACAAATAATGCACATCAACCGACACGGTATCTATCATTTTTTCCCAATCGAACAGGAGTTTCTGTTCTGCTGCTGTGATAAAGTTGAATATCAGCAGAATGTACGACTGGCGTAGGTTGATGTGCTGGCGTCTGTACGTAAATGAGGCCCTGGAGCAGTTGCAATCATAAATTAAAACGCAGCAAACCATCGCCATTGCGCCTAAATCAATATGTACCATTAATTGATTTCAAACCTGGCCTTTCATACACAAGGTTTGTCACAGATCAAGCGTCGATGTTTTTAATAAAGGATCAAAGTTTCGCACATTCGCAGGCTAAATGTTATATTATACCGAATAAAACATCGTGATATCACTCTTATCATACTTGCAAAGATCGGCGTAATGTATACGTGATATTATTATTGTAATGTTAAAATTCGTTGACCAGAGATCCTTGAGAGCCGCCGATGAATAACAATGGCAACACAATCCACGGATAAGGCTTGATTCAGACGACACGGAGCGACCATTACTGTATGAATTTATGTATGTGGACGCACCCCGGTTTTAGTGCTCTGACCGAGTTGTGGTTCTTATTTAAATAAAGATAATAGAGTTTTAAGTAAAAATATACTTTATTGCTAATGCTGGGCCACAATCACCACATAGCCATCAATTTGTACACAAAGAAACCAATTTCTGTTTCGTTGAATAAAATGAGGGTAGTGTAACGTGGTGCCACGATGGACTGGTGAATTGTATCATTTAATGTATAGTACAGGAAGATCGGAGGTATTAAAAAAACAAGTACAATTATGAAAGTTTCATCATTTTAATCTCGTATTATAAAAATAGAACTGTTCCATGTAACGAAATATGAAACTAAAACTAGGTGTTCTATAAAAAGAGTAGGTAGGTATCAACACTTTCTCAAAATAGGTGAACACGAAACGACATAAAAAGTTGTTTTATTTCGTGATATTTGTTATTTTTTTTTCTTAAAAACGTTGCCCCGCACTAGGATTTTTCCTGTGTCGTAGGTGCGTTTACAAACATATAAACTCACATATTCGCAAACGCCCAGAGCCGGAACAACTACTTGTAGATCCTACAAATATTTGCTCCGTGCGGTAATCGAACCCCCGACACGCAGCGCAGCAGTCTAATCGCTCAGCCACTGCGCTAACCGCTAAACATTGTTGTTAGGGTGCCAGTTGTTGTTTGATATATGGTCCTACGTACTTAAAAGCTGATGGAAATAAATAGAAGCCATTACTAGAAAAAGCTAGTTTATGGCAGTTACATATTCTATTATAAAAATCAATGCCACTTTTCGTTGTAATTTTATAACTCAAGAACGGGCTCACCTATTCAAACCAAATGTTTAGGCTTTGTTCGAACTATTTAGTAGATGGTTTATGTGAAGTTTGTACAAAATCGGTCGAGCGGTTCTTCATTTATCACATTTTTTGTGACAAATGAGTTCAATAAATGGCGGATCATTTTGTTAATTGGGATATTGCTGTTTGACAGCAATATCCCAATTAACAAAATTAACAAAATGATGATAAAGTTAAATAATAAAAAAGTTCCAATTTGATTGAAACTTTTTTATTATTTAACTTTATACGTAGCGAAGCACTTACCGGGCAGCTAGTCAATAGATACTATTTTTATAATGGCTTACATAAATGTAACATTGAAAACATTGCAACTACGTCGTACATATATGGTAAACTAACTAAAAGGTTTTTTATAGGTTTGGCTAGGACTTAAGTCCGGTTAAGTAGCCCACAACCTCTTCTAGGTTGACCTGCGAGATCCCAAACACAAAAAAAAAAATGGCCAGGACTTGGTTTTTCCTTTCCGGTTACTTAGATATCTTATGCAAGGCCATGCAAATAATATAAATTCATTCACAGAGGTACCATTCATAAAAAAATAAGTGCAAAACGCATTATTGATACCAACTTCGCAAATACAGACCAAAATGTAAATATACATATAAGTTTGCACTTTTTTTTCACTGTGCTGAAGCCGCCGCCACCGGTCCTTCTCCATACTTAAAGAGGGTTTATCTTACTTACACAGATCAGCCCTACTTGTATTTTTTTTCTATGTAGACCCCCTCTAGTGCATCAAAGGGTACGTAGCATCACCGTTATCCTTTTTTCTGGTGACTCGCTGGTTTTTAACCAGCAGTCTTTCTTTATTATAATTAATAAATCTTTAATTATTATCTTTTGTTCCACTTGCACTCTTGGGAACCACCAGGTTACGGAAATATTGAAAATCAAGGTTCTAAAGTTATAACTTTATTTTTGAACTGGATGTTCTACTACTACTGTACTACTTTTGGTTTTAGCGTGATGTTAAATAGTCTAAAGCTATATAGATAAATGGGCTAAGCAACACAAAAAGATTTTTCTGTTCCATACCGTAGTTCCTGAAATTAACGCGTTTAAACAAACTTTAAACTCTTCAGCTTTATAATATTAGTTATTCACTTCATAGTTCACGATACTAGTTTATACATTTGGAAGAGCGAAACCTGCAACACAAGCAATCATTTACTTAAAAGGGGATTCCAAAAACTGTTACTATTGTAAGTTGTGAAATAAAATACATCCACCAACATTATGTACCAAAACCTCCTGAGATCTTTTTATATCGCACTATTTTAATAATTTATTTTTTCAGTAAAATAAAATTAGCTATCCCCATTTATTATCAATCTTGTCCGGCAGACAAGATTAAAATGCTCATTTTATTTTCATGACTATTGGACGCAGAAAGGAAAAAGAAGAATTAAAATAATAGGGAAACATTCAAGCGGAAATACGGTTCATAATAAAAATATAAGAACGTGTGTTTTGATCGGAGCTGTAACTTCATAAAGTAGAGCAGGGATTATATTCTGGCTAACGAGACTGCATGCGATAATAGCTACCAATGGATTAACTTATAGTCAACATATTAAGCTAGCGGATCTTTTCGTACGCCTTTTTCGAAGGCATTATGTTTCAATCGGATTATTATGTTCTTTTATTAGAACCAACGATAGCTAGCGGCTTTTTTTTTTTTTTTTTTTTTTATCGTGGTAAAATCATCAAATGAGTCCTCCCACCCAGGGCAGGGCGGGAGGGACTGTCAGACTTGTACTGACTAAAATCCACGGTGTCCTTCACTAGCCCTTTACGTACCGGGGTCACGGTAATCCCTTGGTCCCGCGACCCCGGCAGGCTTTGGCCCTCTACAGGCCCCGTCACTATGCTGACACTCTTTGAGGCGCGCGTGGAACACAACGCGCCGTCGACCCGGGCATGGTCCATGGTCGGACAGCGAGTCGCCCATTACTCGCTGCCCGCATGCCCGCGCCTACGGTGGCCGGAGATCGTCTTGCGACGTCCGACGCCGTGGGCGTCTACCACTGCGGCTGGGGTGGAGGGAGGACGCTGTCCTCTCCCTCAGGCGGCCCGCCTCCTCCTTCACGAGCATGACTGCTTCGCAGAAGGAGGCGACCGCTTCCCACTCCGTCTCGCCCCGCAGCATGGCCTCGACCAATGCCGGGCGCGAGAGGTCTCCGCCTATCGCCGTCGTGAGGACACGGCGGTGCTCTGCCCAAGCGGGGCAGTCCTGCACCGTATGCTCCACCGTGTCCTCCGGACGATCCTCGCAGTGGTGACACCCAGGCGTTTCTTCCCTCCCTATCAGACACAGGAACCTCCCAAAACTTCCGTGTCCGGTGAGGACCTGCGTCATGCGGTAGGTCAGGACGCCGTGACGCCTATCCAGCCACTCCTCAAAGAGGGGTCTTACCGCCGCAATTGCGGCGTGCCCGGACCTCGGTTGCGACAGTCGCTCCCTCCATACTGCCCTGAGATCGCGCCGGAGCTCTTCCCGCCGCGCCTCGACTTGTCGAGGCAGCGGGGATTCGCCCCGACGCTGCGCCTCCACGCGCCATTCATAGACGCGCTGGAGGGCAGTCGCCTCCAGATCCCAGGGCAGCAATCCCGCTAGGAGGTTGGCTGATTCGCCGGCGATCGTGCGGTATCCCCGGATCATCCGGATAGCCATGACCCTCTGGCATGCGACCAGCTTGAGTGGTCGCGTCCGGATGCTTAGGGCCCACACAGGGGCCCCGTAGAGGGCCATGGACCGCACGACACCGGCGTACAGCCTCCGGCTGGAGGCATTTGGCCCGCCGAGATTGGGCAGGAGCCGCTTGAGAGCGGCTGCTGCCCGGTTCAGCCTTGGGGCCAAATGCAGGAAATGCTCCCTGAAGTTCCACCGGCTGTCGAGGACGAGTCCCAGGTACTTCATCGTCCTCCCGACGCCGATGCGAACCCCCTCCACCGTAATGTGGGACTCTGAACGTGGCGCGTTCAGACGGCCATGAAAACACATGGCCTCTGTTTTGTGCAGCGCCACGTCGAGTCCCAACTGCCGGATCCTATTAGCGACTGTCGCTACCGCCTGCGTCGCCACGTCGGCCGCCGCCTGGTGCGACTCTCCCTTCGCCAGGACGAGCGTGTCGTCGGCGTAACAAATCACGCCGACGCCGTCAGGGAGGTCGCCGCGCAGCACCCAGTCGTAACCGATGTTCCACAGGAGCGGCCCCAAGACCGATCCCTGTGGAACACCGCACGACATCTCTCGCCGGTTCCACTCTCCCCGGTGACCGGGGTAGATGACGGCTCTGTCCGTCAGGTAGTCCTCGACTATACGACGGAGGTAGGTCGGCACCCGGTGATACCGGAGTGCCTCCCTGATGCAACTCCAGGGCAGGGTGTTAAAGGCATTGGAGATGTCTAAAGACACCCCCAAGACGACCCTGCCCCGGGAAACCGCATCCCCCGTCGTGAGGGCTCTCACGCGCGTGATGGCATCCACCGTCGAGCGCCCCCTGCGGAAGCCAAACTGGCTCTCCGCAAGGTCCGGGCCCACCCGATTCAGGTGCCCGACGAGGCGGTTTGCAATTACTCTTTCAAAGAGCTTGCCCACCTCGTCGAGCAGCACGATGGGCCGGAATGCGGACGGAGAGGCCGCAGGGCGCCCGGGCTTCTGGATCAGGACCAGTTTCCCCGTCTTCCAACGAAGCGGGAACCGGCCCCTCTCCAGGCACGCGCTAAAGAGCCCCCCCAGTCGAGGCCCGAGAGTCCCTGAGGCCAGGACCCAGGCTTTTCCTGGCAAGCCGTCGGGTCCTGGGGCGGTATTCTTGGCTTTGAGCCGTTGTACCGCCACTCTCAGGTCTACCTCGGTCACCTCCGGAGCGTCGTAGACGTCGTCGTCGCTGTGGTCCGCGTCTGCGTCAGCGTCAGGCACCGCCGGAGACGGAGCCATGGGCGGGGGAGTGTGCTCCTCCCGCGAGGGGAACAGGGCGCTCACCACGTCCTCCACGAACTGAGGCTGGAGACTCTGCGTCAACGGGGGAGCCCAGGGGCGGAGCTTCTCTCTCACCCACTTATAGGGCCGGCCCCATGGGTCCCCGTCCAGAGCCTCCAGCATCTCCTTGCGGGTCAATTCCTTGGCCCGCCAGATCTCGTCGCGGAGGGCGGTCTTCGCTGCCCTGTAGCCATCCTGCAGCTCCGTCTCTACAGCCACCGCATCCGGAGGTCGGGTGCGGCGCCTGCGGAACCTGGTGTACCGGCGTCGCGCGGCAACGCACGCCTCGCGCAGCGCTGCTAGCTCGCGCGACCACCAGTACAACTGACGCCGGGCGCGTCCTAGCCGGACCCGGGGCATGGCCACGTCGCAGATCTCCGACATGGCCTCCTGGAACCACCCCGCCTCGTCGTTGATGTCGGCAGGCCTGTCCGGTGGTGACACCCAGGCCTGCACGATCGAGGCTTCCAGGAATAGCTCCCGGTCCAGCTGCTTCAGCGCCCATCGCGGACCACTTGGGTTCCGTCGGACCGGCGCGTCTGAGGTCTGGGCGGAGACATCAAACCGGATATACCGGTGATCGGAGTAGGTCTCCACCTCCTCTACAACGCGCCAGTCGATGACGCGCGGCGACAGGGCGGCGTTGGCGAACGTTAAGTCCACCACCGACTCGCCCGTCCACCGCACGCACGTGGGGACGGAACCCCGGTTCTCGGCGACCAGGCCATGCGCCAGGGCCCAGCGCTCGAGCGTCCTGCCCCGCGTGTAGTCCGTAACCCGGGAACCCCAAGCCACATTCTTGGCATTGAAGTCCCCGAGGACGAGCGCGGGGAGGGAACCGAAGGCGACGACGACGTCTCCCAGCTCCGATAGGGAGTCCTGGAACTCGGCGAGAGTTCGGTTCGGGGAGAAATAAACGCCTATCACGGCGATCTCCCCGAACCGTGCTGCGACGATCCCACGCCCTCTCTCGACGCGATCGAGGGGCGGGGTACCGGCGGCGGCCGACGAGATGAGGGTCACCGAGCCGTTCAGGTCCGCCACCCAGTCATTCCTGGGCGGGACGAAGTACGGCTCGGCGACCACGGCGACGTTGATAAACCACTGCGCCATGCTCTGGAGCAGGAGATCCTGAGCAGCGGCGCAGTGGTTGATGTTCGCCTGGAGGAAGCGCAATGGAGCCATTAATTTGAGTCCATCGCGGCCTCCTCCAGGGCCCTCTGTGAGGGCGCAGCCACGGCGGCAGCGGCAGAAGCGGCGGCGGCGGCGGCAGCGGCGGCGGCGGCGGCAGCAGGAGCTGCGGCGGCGGCGGGGACGGCGGCGGCAGAGGGCCTACCTCTGCTCCTGGTTTTGGCGGGGGGCGCGCAGGCCTTGCCCCCTGCCCGGTGATCGGCCGGCTTGCCAACTGCCGCACATGCGAAACAGTGCGGCGGGGCGGAGCACGAGCCGGCCTTGTGACCGGGCTGACCGCAGCGGAAACAATTGTCGCTGCGGTCCACCTCCGAGGTGCACCTACATGCCGCGTGGTTACCCACTTGGCAGCGGAAGCACCTCAGGGGCCTGGGCTCCAGCAGTTTTACCTGCGCGGAGACCCAGCCAACCAGGAGCCTTCGGCTCTCCTCTATCTTTTTGGCCGCCGGCACGGGGCAGCTGACTGTAATGGTCAGCAGCCCCGCGAAGCCAGGGCGTAGGATGCCTGCCTTAATTTGGTCGGCAGGGCATTCCCCAGCCCTGGCGACGGCGGCCACCACGTCCCCCTCCGTGACCGAGTCGTCCAGACCCATAATGCGCAAGTCAGCGCGCTTAACGGGCCTGGACACCCGGGCCTCCTCCGCGTTTAGGGACGCTCTGAGCCTTTCGGCCAGAGCGTCAGCGGTAGGGCCGCTGGCCGCGCCGGGGATCGACAGGAGTCTGGCCCCCGTCGCGGTGACGTGCACCCGGAGGCCCCCGTCGACTCCCAGCTCTCGGAGGTCCACCGCCTCCCTCGCCTTAGCGAACACGTCGCGGTACGTTACGCCCCTTTTGACCGCTTCCGGCTGTAGCGTAATTACTACAGCCGCGGTCTTGGGGGCGCGGAGTCTTGCCGCGACGGTTTGTCTTTTGCGTTGCCGCTGCCGCCGTCTCTGCCTCTTGTTGGCAGCCTTCTCTCCAACCGTCTGCCACTCGGCGACGGCTGGGGGAGCCTGTGAAGGCGTGGTGGGTTGGGACGGCCGTCCTGCCGCCGCCGCCGCCGCCGGGACACTCTTTTTTGGCTTTGCCTTCGCCGGGGCCGATGCTGGGGCGGAGCCCGGCGTGGCCGGTGCCACGGGGGCCGCCCTGGATGGACCCGGACCCGCCCTTGCCGTGGCCGCTTTCCCCGGGGGCTGCCTCCCTTTCGCTGGCCTCGCCGCGGTTCGGTTCTCCGGGGCCGGGGCTGGAGCCGGTCTAGGCAGCGTGGAAGCCGCGGCAGCCGCGTAGGAGGTCGCAGCAAGCGAGGGGCGCAGGATGCGGCCCTCTAAGACCGCAAAACGCTGGTTAAAGGCCGCCAGCTCCTGCCGCACCAGTTTTAGGACAGCGTCCTCTGTTGGTGCGGCCTGCGCCGGCGGCTCCTTGTTCCGCTCCCGCGGGACCTCCTCCCGGCGGCCTGCCTTCCGCAGTCCGGCCAGCTCCGTCTTTAGATGGAGGTTCTCCTTCTGGAGAACCTCCATCGCGGCCGTCAAGCGGGCGACGTCCGCCCGCATTTGGGACATTTCGTCCCCATCCGTCGATGCGGGCGGTGCCTGGCCGAGGCTAGCCGCCGCCACTGCCGCCATAATCTTGGCAGTGGCCACGCCTGCGGCCCGATCTTTGGTCGCCCGCTTTCCGGGTTTTGTGGAGGCCAGGCTGCGGACGGCCGCCCTAACCGCCTCCTCCAGGGTGGGCTCCTCAACACACCCTCTACCGCCGGTCCTGCCTCGGCCTTTACCCCGAACACTAGTCGGGATCTTCCGGCCCGAGGCAGGCTCGTCGTCCGACGACAACGAATGGGGCCGCTTGAGGAAGCGTTTCCTCCTCTCGGCGGCCCCCTTTCCTCCGCGCCCAGAGCCAGGGCTCTGAGCGCTCATGGCGTCTGACGAGTCGGACTCCGACAGCGCCATCTTCCCTTTTTGAGCGGCACTCTGTGCCCGCTCCGTCGGTGCCGGTGAGGCGGACGTGCTGGACAAGTCCAGCGACTCCACCTCACGGGCACGTGAGCCTCCCTGGCTCTCTGCGGCGACTGCCGGTTGTTGGGGGGGATTTGTTTTGGTCTTTTCCATAAGATTCCCACGAGTATGGGGGATAATGGTCCACCTGAGCAGAGACCCCTGTACTCAGGTAAGCCTACGACATTTATTACTCGCCAGAGGGTCGGCCGGTACCCTGGCGAGGGTAGCACTAGCGACTGATTTGTTCAAAAGAACTCCCGTCAGCCATACATCTCCTCGCGGTGCTCCGCCGCTTGAGATTCGGGGTGACTTTTTATAGAGGTTTTCTACCTCGCGGCCCGGGCGGTTAAGCCAAGGCCCTCGACCCCCGTCGAAAGTCAGAGACGTGATCCTGACAATCTTCGGGGCTACGAGAATAGCGGTGGCAAGAGGAAGTGGGAGTGCAATACCTCCTCCTGCCTGCCCGGCGGCAGGGTAAGTGCACGCCGAGCCCGCTCTTGCTCCAACCACTGTGCCCTCTGCTGAGCAGAGGGACACGCGGTGGAGCGACGCGACAGGACATTGGCATACGGGCAAGGAGACCCCTTTTAGGGGAGTTCTTGCCCGCATCCCGAGGCGCACCGTCCCGAGAATCTGGGCTTCCCCCCGGACGTATCCGGAAAGGAACTTCCAGCCTCGGGCACTCGAGGAGGTTTCCTGTCCTTAGCACCCCATAGCTAGCGGCTAATGACAATTATAATATGAAACTAAAATTGTTCATTAATATTGATCAAAGCTACACTAAAGCCGAAATACAAGCAAATAACTATTCTGAAGTTTTAAAAGATACACTATTTATTGTAAACTGAGAGTGAAACCAAAAACCAAAAGAGGTTTTATTCAGGGACCGATTAAAAGATAATGGCCGTTCAAAGTGTCATTATACCTCTCTTCGGAAACGAAAAATATGACTTTATCTGTATCACTCAAAGGAATAGCGAGGGCCTTACACAATAACCGTCAGAGCTATAGGTAGGTACTTTTTGCCAGTCCCACTCGACTGGCGACGTCCCCATCTTGCTTACATACATTTCATGAGCTATTAAATCCAACCCCTCTACAGATGTCACCGATAATTCTTAGAGCTGTTGAAACCACCGCTCTTAATCGTTCGAATTGTATGTAATTGGCTTGAAATGGTATTTTATAACTGAAGGAGTAGTAACACTAAAAATAACGAATAACTTTCCTTAGTTAAAACTGTTACTGTTTTTTAGCTTGCGTTATCGTATTGTACAAAGGTCCCGATACCAAGTTGTTCCTAGAAAAAAAAATCAATACAAAAAAATATGCACTCCAGACTTAAAGTTCTATATCAAAAATAAGAATTAGGTAAGCGATAAGTTTACTGTAATAGAAGTCCATTAACCAATTTATTTGCTATGATGAACGATTTTTTATCGGTAAAGTGATTTGATAAGCATAGGGAAGGACCGACGGCGGGCGGCGGCCGCTTCAGCGCAGTGATAAAAAAGGTGCAAACTTAAATATTTACATTTTGGTCTGTATTTGCAAAGTTGGTATCAGTAATGCGTTTTGCATTTTTTTTTATGAATGGTACTTCTGTGAATGAGTATATATTATTTGCATGGCCTTGCATAAAATATTTAAATATTTGGGAGAAACCAGGCCCTGGACAAACCTATAAAAAACTTTTAGTTAGTTTACCATTTTGGGCGTGTTTGCACAGTAGGTACAGTGTGTATTATGAATGTTATATTAATTTAAGACATTATAAAATATGTATGTCACTCAGGACCAAAGCAGCTTTCAACTGGTAAAAGAATTTTTGAAATCGGGGTTTTATCTTTACCATTTATTTGAGCTTTTGTTCAATTTTGAATATTTATGTTTATTAATTATTATAAATCTTAAACTTGATTAGATTTTTAGACGCATATTAAAGGACAGTTAATTAATAATAAATTGCAATGTAAAACCGATTTCTATTGGAACTTGAGACTTATTATTAGGTACTTAGATAATAATGATTTATATTTTGTCAAAAAACGAGAGAAATTAGGGCGTATCATTAGTTTATTAGAAGATAGGTTTGTTACAATGATGTTGTGCTGAATCCATTATTATTAAGCTAAGACTGCATGTTAATAGGTGAAGTTTCATATTACTTGCTCCAGCAAGCAGCGTTCGTAGAAATGCCCACATTTCTACTAGCACTTGTAGTAACATAGTTTCATACATTTTTAGAGTACCAGCAGTTGTACAAGTACCTATCCTCTACTTTAATTTCCGTACATAGTTATATTTTAACATATAAGTATAATATCAGCAGCTGTTAGTTACCAACCAAAACCGAAACATGGAAAATAAAAATAATCACACATAAATGATATCTGTCACACCATGGCCTCCACAAATAATGCTAACAGCCTTTGTGAATTCGTGAAATTAGTTGAGCTGTTAGCGATTTCACTTTTGCAGATTTATTTGACTTTATTTATTTTTCAATTTTATATCTATGATCAAAATTCATAATAGGTAAATCTATAAATTACAAAAATAAACTAAAACAGTAAAACTAAACTAAACGACATATCTATACATATAATAAATCTGTAGAAGGGTCAATTCTGTACATTGAAAATATTGAAAAAATAAATAGCGGGGCGTGTTGCTGGATCGATACCAAACCCAAATATATGATTAAAAAAATTTTTGTCTGTCTGTCTGTCTGTTTATGCAGGCATCACGTGAAAACTAACGGTTCGATTTCGATGAAACTTGGTATAATTATTCCTTATTATCCTGGGCATAACATAGGATACTCTTTATCCTGGAAAAATACGTAGAAAAAAAATCTTATTTTTCAGTTTTATTCATAGACGTTGTTCTGTAGAACCGCGAACACACGTTGCATTACCCGCAGTGGATTCAGCGCCGTAATATTTATAAGATGTCATTGTCAGAGTTACTCAAAATGGGGAAATAAACCATCCACGCGAAGACCGACATCCGCGCGGACGGAGACGCGGGCGGAAGCTAGTTCAAAAATATAAAGCGTCACGGTACGGCGTAGTGGCCGAGCGATCGACTAGTACACTGCGTCTCGCGTGTTCGATAACCGCTCGGGACAAATATTTGTATAGCCTATAAGTGATTGTACCAGGCCAGGGTGTTTGTGTATGTGAGTTTAAAAGTTTGTAAACGCACCCACGACTGACGACAAATTACCAGTGTGGGGCAACGTTTAAAAAAAAAGCATCGACAATACTTCTCTTCAACGCTGTCAACTTGTTATGTGCTCAAGAGACTGGCAGCGTTACCTCGTCGTATAAAAACGTTAAGTTATAAAGTCTAGGCTATTGAAGGAACACCGTGGATTTTAGTCAGTACGAGTATGACAAGCCCAAGGCATCTGGGTGGGAAACACTTATTTGATGACTTTTTTTATCGTGGTATAATCATCAAATGAGTCCTCCCATCCAGGCAGTGGCTTCACTAAAACCGTTATATTTTGTTTCGAAAACGCAATCTGGTCATTTTATACTCGTAATTTCAGTTTGATGATTTAACCACGACAAAAAGGAAGTTTATTCAGTTCCAGGCAACAATGCAACCCTAGGGTCTGCATTGTTTATTCTGACTAGAAATCGTTTCAAAAGCATACTCCTAGTAGATTATTAGAAGAGGGGTTAGAAACACTGGGCACTTCACTGTAAATTTTTGTTTTGACTACCTACTCTTCATTATGTTAAGTTCATTTGAAATTGTGAAAGTGAAAGCTGGTTAACCTGGTATTGGCGACTGTGTAAGTCCTAGTCGCATTATAATTATATACCTTAACTTTACTGTGCACAGAAGCTGTTGGAAAACCTTATTAAAAAGAAAAATGCTATGAAGTTTCTTTGAAAATTTAATGAAGTTTATAGTGACAATTTGTTGTTCCCGCATTTTCACTCACTACTATTGTTTCTTTATTTTCACCCACTACTATTGTACTATAATTTTCACCAAATACTACAATTCAATTCGAATTACTACTTTCTGAAATTTGCGCGTTAAAAAAACTCTTTATTTTTATAATAAAATAATAGAAGATATTACGTTTTTTTTTTTAAATAGACAGATTTATACGTAATTATATTAATTGCCTATCATAACACAACAACAAAGCGTTTTGCATATGCTACTCGTGTGTTGCTACAACACGAAGTTATCCTCGCTTTGTCAAATCGTCATCCCTAGATAGTATTAAGATTTCACTCAAAAGGGATTTAGATTCGCAATACCTGTACTTATACGTAATTACAGGGAAGCTCCCCACGTCAGTGCTTGTGTTCTCACATCGTCTAACAGAAGCTGTGATCTGACAGATATAGTAGATAGATGTGGATTTCAGGCGCGTTTCCATTAGGCAAGTCTTGCATACTTACAAATGTGACGTCAGACTCGTATGAGTCTGACGTCACATTTGTATATAAGTTGCTTGAATTCAAACTACCCGCTTGTAACATAACATACATAAGTAATATAACATACTTACATAAAAAAATATAGTTTTAACTTTTCGTTCTGATCAAAGCCAAGATAAGAAGTAAGTAGCTTCAAATTATGTAAATTAATGATATTTGAATTGAGTTATTGAATTGAAATCGATGAAAACCACATCTCAGTAGGATTTTATATTTACTGTCCATTGATAGTTTACTTGTTTTTTTTTTCCTATTTGCCATCATATGTTCATCACTGGCTAAAATTCGTCTGATGATGTCTTCAAGCTATGGGCGATAAGTAAATAATTCTATGTATAAATAACTGTTCTTCGACATACTTCAAGTACCTTACTTGAAGTAAGCACGACGTAAAAGCGCCTCTAGTGTACTAACGAGGAATTAATTTTATCCATCAAATTAGCGTTGTACAAACGTGAACTCATGATAAGATACAAACTCGTGTTAAGCCCCGAAGAAATAGCAACAAAAAAAAAGCATTCAATCCAATTAAGATTAAATAATTAACAATTTAATTTTTGTAAAATTGATACCATTATTTTTTATTATAAGCAGGTCCCAACTTATCACGCCGGTATTATTAGGGATAGAAATATTGTAGCTGTACGTAAAAATACCTCTTTTTAAAAAGATTCAAAGATCATTAATCACGGTTCATTATTACGGCCCATTAAGAGTAATGCAATCTAATCGCGGGTGCGGGTAACATTTCACAGTATTTATATTTGTGTCATCAATTCATCATTGCTTACTTCATCAACTCTGAAAATACCAGCCGTTATGAAGTTTGAACTAAGTTCTATGTCAGTTATGTGTAAATCTCAAAGAACTTATCAACACAATACATATACAAACAATGCCCCGACTATATAAATTATTCAACCACAATTGTAAACTTAATTAAAGGTTTTCCAAAGATTAATTAAATATTTAATATGAAAGAATATAGTTTAATTGAATCAACTATTTATCAATTAATAACTTCAAAATAAAATATATGAAGATGATGTCATGTTCGTAAATGAGCTTTACGTTTACGAACATTACATCTTCTTCGTCATATTTTTTTATTTTGAAGTTATTAATTTCAATTGTAGGTTAATATTATAAGCCCCTTTACTCTGTAAAACTTAGCGGCCACTAAGCTCTATTCCTAATGATTCACTTTATTGCCCCTCTAATCTTACATAAACTACGTTCGATCACGCCACAGACATGCATCCATATCACTATATATTTCAATAACAACATGACTTCATTGTCTTACTATAGAAAAAGAATACTTAAAGCTAAGTTAGAAACGTTCGTTATTCATGTCGCGATGTATGCAGTCTGTTGAATGTTTAGCAATTGTTTGGAGGGAGGCGCAGGGTGGGTGACAAAGGACCCTTAGGGTGAAGACGCGCCGGCTCACACGTGTACACACAGCTACACATCAGGCTATACGAAACCAGTATAAGCTGACCGTTGAACGTGCGGAAAGATCATACAAAGTGAGTCCACGATAAACTGGTTTATTACAGCTTGATCTGTAGCCGTGTATACAAACCGTACCTGTATTAACACTCACAACTATAGTTTTGCGAAAAATGAGGCGACTGCAATATGCATGTTAAAGATTTGGTATTAGTGCTGCTATTTAGGTCCCATATTCACGCTGCAAGAAATTGCATGCGAGTTGCATGCAATTTGACTACGTTGCGGGCTAATGAACAATGAATACAGTTGATCGAACAAATGCCGCAATGTAGTCAAACTTGCATGCAACCAGTATCGTCTAAAGAAAAAAAATGCGTAGCAGTAACTATACGATACATACAGATAATAAATTGGTCCGTTTATAAATAGAGCATTATTTCAAGCAAAACGCAGTATGGAGTGTTCATTGTCTGTCTAACGCTACTTTCACATTAGTTGGTTCAGCAAAACGAGTACCGAAGTGTCGAAACTTTGTCCAGTTGTTTCTAACAATTGTCACCGACTAAGCTAAATGCAGAATTGGTTCAGCTCACTAATTTAACAGATTATGAAAACGTGATTTTTTCGGCTATTATGGAGATTCAGATTCAAATATTTAGTGTCTTGTGTTTTTTGATAATCTTTTTTCAAAATATCAAACGACTTGATATAAGACTAGCTGTTCACCGTGGTTTTATCCTTGCTGCTCGGCTCCTACTGGATAAATAGAAATCCAAAAAAATATTTTTTCAATTCGAACTAGTAGTGTGTTTGTGTTAAAGTGTTCCTAAGATTAGCGCGTTTAACCAAACAAACAAACTATGAGACTCAAAAAGATGAGCTTCTGTTTTTTAATACCTGATGCAAAATGATGTAAACCCAGAAAATTGTCTAGACTCTCTGTAGTGAGTTCAGTGTAGATGAGGGTGATCTTACCTGCAGCCTCGTATTAATTCTGAATGTCGGCAATGTGTCACGAACTGCACTTAGATACTAATATGACTTAGCATGTTGCCTGTTGATATGGTGGCTATACCGGTAGCGGTTCAAAAAATGTATTTGATAAATATTTTTCCTTTTAAGGTCCTGATAAACTTGAGCATTCACTTGTTATGACAATTCTAGCGGATGTTACATTACAAAAAAAAACAAACGAGAGTGTTTTAGCGAGTTTTCTGCCTAGGTGACGACATCTTCATGATAAAATGTTTTTGACGACCATCGACTAGAGCGTTCGCTAAAAAGTAAAAATCGTGAAAATGTACGTAGCGATGTCGCGGGACTTACGAATTACCGTGACCCCGGAACGTAAAGGTTTATTGAAGGACACCGTGCATTTAAGTCAGTTTTACCACGTAAAAAAAAGCGATGTTTAGCTCTGTTCGTTGTTCAGTTCGACAAAAACGGCGAATACTCGATGTTCTGTTACAAGTGAATACTCAAGTCTATCACCACCTTTTGTAAGAAAAAATCATAGTGTTGTTCACGCTGTTCTCATTACCCTGTTGCCTAGCAGCCAGGGCCTGTTACCACGTCTGTAAAATAACAACCGCTAGAAATACTCGTATTTGCGATTAAATAAGTTATTATGATACTAAATAAGTACATCAACAAGTGTTTTTAAAAAATATACTAGGAAATTAATGTTATCAACTTGTATTTGTGCGGTTTCTATTATTACATTAATTAAATAAAGTGACATTAAATTTATTTTTGTGTCCAACACAATAGTGTTTATTAAAATGATTAATTAGTACCTATTTTTAAATGATTTGTTATAAGCGACATATTTTTTTTTTTAATTTACATTTATTTATTTATTTATTTATTTGACAAGGCACACCAACGACATATTTACAAAATTTATGACAATGATTAAATTACAGGTTTTCGGTGCTGTGTAAATACATCACTTACAGGCATGCACAACTTTCAAAGTGTGGGAAAAATAACAATTTTAAATTAACAATTTTAGAGTATTATGAAAATTATCTAATAAAATTTTAAAATAAATTTATGTGTTTTGTTGCATTGCACGAGGACAATACAACAATAACAAACATTGTTATTATGATAATATTTTCGACTAAGGCCCACTTGCACCGGGGTGCTAAGACAGGAAACCTCCACGTGCGCCCGTGGACTGGAGTTCCCTCTCGGATACGTCCGGGGGGAAGACCAGTTTTTCGGGCCGGTGCACCCTGGGATACGGGCAAAACACTTAGGCACTGTGTGCCTGAGGGGTCTCTTTGCCCGTATGCGAATAGCCTGTCGGGTGGATGCTCCAACGCGTGTCCCTCTGAATAGCAGAGGGCACAGCGGCGGAGCGGGCTTGCGGACGGCGAGTAATGGGCAAGCCCGCCGTCCGACCAAGGACCAAGCCCAGGTCGGTGGCGCGTCGTGTTTCACGGGTCACCGACGGGGCCCCTTACGGGGCCAAATGCCTGCTGGGGTCGCGGATTTTTTCTTAATCCAGGTTACCGCGGCCCCGGAACGTAAAGGGCATCCGAAGAAACACGGGTGGATTTTAGTCAGTAAGAGTCTGACAGTCCCTCCCGCCCCACCCAGGGCGGGAGGACTCATTTGATGATTTTGCCACCCTTAAAAAAAAAAAAAAAAAAAAAAAAAAAAAAAAAAAAAAAAAAAAAAAAAAAAAAAAAAAAGGCCCACTTGCACCACAAACCACTAAACAGATTTAACGCTAAACTGATTTAAAACATCGTTCTGTCTCTGTCAAATTGTTTGAAGTTGACAAAGAAAGAACGACGTTTTAAATCAGTTTAGCGCTAAACCTGTTCAGTGGTTTGTGGTGCAAGTGGGCCTAAGTCTGAAAAAATACCAATTAAAATTAAATACAACAATAGCCATAGTGAAAGCATAATAAAATTAAAATTACAATTACATTCAAATAAATGGAGTCTTACGATGTCAAACTATTAAAATGTCAATACATAAAAAATGTGGTTAATAAATGACAATGGATTTAAATTATGATATGAAAAATTAAATTAATATTAGTGTTGTTTTTTACATGAATATTAGTGTTGTTTTTTTATTGAGAACTAATCAAAGTATGAAAAGTATCCGTTTTTTGGAAAAAAACGATAAACACTAAAAATTATAATTTTTGCGATTGTGGTAACTGTATTTAATTAGTTTTTATGAAGGCAACACGTTTTTATTTTGTTTACAACTTGCTAATTTAGAGGGTCGTATGTAACTTTGACAATCACTTCACTTCAATCATCAGATTTCTCTACGGTCCATATAAGGTCGCGGGACCAAGGGATTACCGTGACCCCGGTACGTAAAGGGCTATTAAATGACACCGTGGATTTTAGTCAGTACAAGTCTGACAGTCCCTCCCGCCCTGCCCTGGGTGGGAGGACTCATTTGATGATTTTACCACGGAAAAAAAAACAAACGGTCCATATAAGGTATAAGATAACAATATTTCTACCACATGTTTCTGTCAAAAGACTATTTATATAATCCTCGTTTACCTCTCGTAAAATAAATACGAGTACATTGCTATTACATTATAGTTTCCAAGAATTTCTGACGACCGCAGATTACTTATGACATGACATCATAATGCAAGTCCCGTTAGCACCTACGTCGGCAAATTTGAATTATGATCCGCCATAAGCTTATTTTCTTACAAATACAATTAGGTAGACATTCGCCTAAACATACATTTCCATGGTAAGGACCTTGATCTTCGTTATTTTGACGGCCAAAGTGGGACATGATTAAAATATGTCGATTGTAACTTAACACAAAACGGAAAGAGAACTTTGAAAGTTTAAGCTTTTATTTTATTCGTACACTCACTAGGATCAAATAACAGTTGCACGACGTACATAGGTATTCCTTGTTAGGACAGTTCTAGTGGTATTAATTTCTGAGATAAAACTCATGTAACGTTTTATTTATACTATGATAGTATAAAACGTTACATTTTATCTCTCAGTAGTTAAATGATGCGTGAAAAATCTGTTTTACTTGTTTCACACTCACTAATTTATAAAATGTTCTAAAACGAATTACTGTAGGCCTGATGTTTACAGAATACGGTTTCTAAATCTGTAGTTAGCATTGTTTACGACTATCTAGACATAGTATTTAAGATAATGGGCTCACAATATAAACATCACAGTTTATAAAAAATATATTTCAGTTAGCTGCTTTAGCACTTCTCGTAAAAACTTCAACAGTTGTCTTGCAATGTGGAGTGTAGAGTACCTGACGTACTGCTGATGTTATGTAAGAATATTTATTGATATGATATATTTAAAGATATGTATATCAATGACACTTTTTTATTTTTATCGTGGTAAAATCATCAAATGAGTCCTCCCACCCAGGGCAGGGCGGGAGGGAATGTCAGACTTGTACTGACTAAAATCCACGGTGTCCTTTACTAGCCCTTTACGTACCGGGGTCACGGTAATGGAAAAGTCCCGCGACCATATCAATGACACTATAATAGTAATAGATTTGCTTCACGACAGGAAAGATTAATGAGAGGATAATTTTAAGATAGCTCATAGTATGAAAGTCTTCTAGTTACTTTTTTAATGTAACTTAGCCCTACCCTATAGCACACACTTAAAATAAAATGGTGTATTTTTACAAAATATTTAGAGTTTTCTCTGTACCTACTTAATATATGAATGTATCTTGTATTGTAGGTATATAAAATGTATGGGACATTTAATATACAAGACTTTTACTTTAATAAGTTGCATTTATAGTAGTGTAACTTTATTTTGCCGTAGTCAGGTCAAAGGGTTGTTAATCAGGATTCCATCGGTCAATCTTATTCCAAAGAGCATAAAAATGAAGAGAAAATAGAACGGCATTGATAACTAGTGTGTTAAATGCTTATCTATTACGGAAGTCTTTGAACTGATTAAAATTATAGGTCAGTGACGCAATAGGTACATAGCAAACTCTCTTCTATTTCTAAGATACTCGTATCTTCTAGCTCTCTCCATCCGGGATTCACATGACAAGTAGGTTTCTATTGAAGGAGGATCGGCCAATACCAAGTGTTACCGAGATACCTTTTAGAAGATTCCATCGAAATTATGTCCTAAAACAAATTTAACATCTGGTAATTTTGTATTTTTTATTGTTATCTTTCTGGCTTTCCCATCGCAGGCAGAGCAAAATAACTCTCAATAGTTTTTGGTTTTAGAAGATTAATCAGCACGCTTAGAATAAGAGCCTAAAAACGTGTTTTTGACAACTGAAGAAATAGACAACAAGACAGCATGTAAAAGTTTTCTATCGTCAAATGCATATCGATGTTTAAATGTAGATTTTTGAATTTGTAGATATCTTTTTATAACTTTATCTATTCGTTGTACAATTGGTAATGTAACGAGTGCATAACCTTTTTAAGACATTTCGATGTGCATTCACAGATTGGTAAAAGTATATACACACCAGGGCAGTCTAGCTTAATACTTTGTATCCCACCCTGTATAATTATGCAGCGCAGTGTAGTGTAAAGACAGAATATCACCTGTTACAGAACCTGTAAACAACTCGTTTACTCGTTTACCTCGTTTTACTTCATAATCCGATTCCAGTATCATACAATGGTCTTTTCATAATTCAAAGAAAAGTTTATTATTGTTCTGCAGTTTCACAGAGGGACATGTAAAACTTTTACGTTTGTATGCCGGAAATTGTTTCATATGATCTGCGAGTACTTTAAATGAAATAATTTTTCACTTTATTTCGCTTACAGCTCATTCCTGAACTAGTTGTACAAAATTAAAAGTTGAGTGTTAATGAGAATATTATCACGCTTTTTCTGTCATTTATGTTAATTCGAAAAGTTTTACATACTAACATAAAATACTTACCTGATAAAGTGTTCAAATTAATTTGTTGGAACATGAATGGTCACACTTTTTTATACGTTTTGCAAGTAGCCTGATAATAAATATTTTCGTCTGAACATCCAAATTTCTTTATTAGCAGTTAAAGAAATGACATAATTGCATTTCTGTTACAGAAAAAAAAAACGAAACGTTTCCCGCTAATCACATAATCTACATAGGAATAAGTGAGCATAGTTCTTCGAGTCTATATCTGGTATAAACAATTTTTCAATAATGATTTATCAACCTATTCTAGATCGTCGAACAGATATACAAGGAAAGAATATAAAAGTATACGTAAAAGGATTCACACTTAGGATTCAAAATCGACCAAAAATCGTTCTTTGTTCTGTGTAACTCCGTATCTATATATATAAAAGGAGAACTGACTTACTGACATATCAACGTACAGCCGAAACTACTGGGGCTAGGAATGTGAAATTTTGCACACGGCTTCCTATCATAATGTAGGGGAGCACTAAGAAGGGGTTTTTGGAAATTTAAACTTTAAGGGGGTGAAAAGGGGGAATTAGGAAAGTACGTAAACCACGCGGACGAAGTCGCGGGCAAAGTGCTAGTTATACATATAAACATAAATCTAGTGACCTCGCTCCATCGGATAAATAACATTTAAAAAGTAGATTTCATTCTGGAAGTTTAGATTGGACAGGTGAAAACTGATGTTAACTTTAAAATAGTTACTCGAGCTATAAGCATCTGAATTATGTGCCTAAAAAAAAGTGTTTATTCATAAGGCCTTCTCTCCGTAATGGGGAATATACCGGGACGATTTTTAGGTCGATTCACCTGCCCGATTTGCGGTTGTCACCAGTCGCGTCGCTTGCAAGAATTATATTAGTAGTAAAACGCTAGTCGAATTCAGTTTAGACTGTCGATTTTTAGACGGCAGGCAGCACGGTTAATCGACAAAAAATAGGCACGTGTAAATGCCCCATTTTTTTGACTAACCTAGAGGAGGTTGTGCACTGCTTAACTAAACAATCCTGTGGTATGGCTTGAATCTAATGCCTCCAGCCAGGATTAATGTCCATAACAGAGAATGGATAGTAATAATGCACCAAGCGTGCCAGTGTGTGTTTATGAATGTCACATAAATCTTCCGTAGTTTGATTCTAGAATATATCGATTTCCTAAATGTTTTCAAGTCCCCACTACGCTAATTAATAACTGCGATCAAAAAGAACCTCATCAGTTATGTCCGTTCCAGTTTTCATTCATTTGGTTGTTTACTAAATCGACAGAATATTTATATAAGAAATACGAGAATAACATTTTTTTGCACGGTTTTTCTGTGTCCAATGCATGCATGTAATTTTCCGAACGTTTGAAGTTTCTCCTTTAAAGCTAATAAATAAACAGTATGCATTACTTGGATATTAGTGCCAGAAGCAGAACTCGCAGAACGATCAAAGCTAAAGTGTTTTTTTTTTAGGTGTAATCGCAAACCTCATAGCTGCATTCTGTTTTTTTTTTATTACTCATCTGTATTTCACTATGAACTCTTTTAGATCCAACTGATCGCAGCAATCTTTAACCGAATATCATTTAGAACATCGGTAAATTCTACGTCAGATTCAAGAGGATTCAATCCTTTCGATAATGTTGAAAAAACTCATACAGTACATAGTGATTGAATAATATATTAGATTGTCTACCCCAGTCAATGCCCGGGCGTGACATTCTAGGACGTTTCATTATTGTGTAAGACATGACTGTAAGAATATGAGAACATGCATTGCATTGATTTATATACTATTTCTCAGGGGTAAATGTCATTGTGAAATACTGAATTAATAAATACATAAGAAAATATTCTCTGTCAACCCTATGGTAGGATTTTTCTCAAATCGAAAAACCAATAACAATATAGTTTCAGAGAAATTAAAAAGTTTCTCAACGTTCTTTAATTTTATTGCTCAAATGACGGAAAAATTAGGGGAAAACATGTTAAGAAACAAAAGGCAATGAATAGAGGAATTTATGTGGTACCCTGAAACTTGATCAGACCAGGTAGAAAAATAAATTAATGTGTTTTCATAACCTGTTAAAGGTTAAAGTTATTGTTGACATAAACATATAAAATAAATAAATAAATAAAAAAGTGATATCGAACCTAAATAGAACAATTACCTTCGATAGACAAAGCTATTAAACAGATATTAAAACTATGGATTAGGTAACAAAATGTCTGTAGAATATCTATGATTCGTTTAGGGTAGTGCTTCAAATACTACTATTTCTACTATTTCTTTGCATACACTTGAGAACGTACTTATATGAAAAAAGTCACGATGATCGGTTCAGTAGTTTACGCGTGAAAGGGTGACAAACAAACTTACTTTCGCATTTATAATACTAGTCGGAAACAGTTATGTTACTTTTGAACACACCAATACTTAATTTATTTATTTTATCCAAGCGAAGATTCTGTAGAATATCATCAACAATATTTACAATTTCTTACAGATAAAAACTTTTACTTTTAATGAAACACAATGGTTATTTTACAATTGTTTGCCTATAAAAGTTATTAAAAATCAAACTTGTGATGGATCTGTGTATAATGCGTATGGATCGTTTTCGTACGATATATTGAACTGTATTCCATATCAATTATCTCATTGGTCTCTATACTTTCACAGTTATTGTTGGGACTGTAGCACCATATTTTTTGTAGTATTTTAATTATTTTTTACCCGACTACGGCAAAGCCAAAAGGAGGGTTATGATTTTGACCGGTATGTATGTTTGTATGTATGTATGTATGTATGTATGTATGTATGTATGTATGTATGTATGTATGTTTGTTTGTTCCCTCATAACTACTAAACTACTTATCATTACATGACAAATGAGATCTTGTTAGAAGCGTCTCAGTCGTCCGCTGGTTATAGGGTAGGTGACGTGTCACCAAATCCAATATGGCGCCCTCTAGGGGATGAGAAGTCGTTACCGAAAAAAAAAATATTTTTGCACAGTATCGATATGGGTATCAAATTAAAGGGCTTGATGAGCACATTTGAAATATATATACATTATATAGCTTTTACTAACTAATTTTCTGTTTCTAACAGTGTCAACATGGGTATCTAAATGATAAATCTTAAATTCACAACTCTGAAACTATACATATAACAAAAGTTACTTACTTCAAATAATATAACCCCAAAATAGTGTAAATAAAAAATAAGTTAAAAATAACTAAAACCCGACTACGAAAAAATTTTGCACTGAAAAGTATAAAACAAGAACAAGCCGTGGTCGTATGCCACCTAGCCAATCAAGATTGAGTAAAACAACCGCAGGTGGCATACGACCACGGCTTGTTCTTGTTTTATACTTTTCAGTGCAAAATTTTTTCGTAGTCGGGTTTTAGTTATTTTTTTGTCTTTGACTATTCTAAAGTGACTGTAACTGGCTTACTTGAAGTAAATGCTTTGATTTGGATCGCTTTCAGTTTCAATGGTGAACATGCCCTGGAAATGTTATCTATTTCAATGTTTTGTGTAATTCTACGATAAACAGGTGCCTGGATCAGCAAGATCAATGTATATCTTATCAAACGTTTGTATTTGGGACGCTCTAATCTAACCATTTATGATCAGTTCGCTATACTACTAGATGTGCCCCGCTACTTTGTGTGAGGTTCACTTTAATTTATAATAATTATAAATTCTGAAGAAAGTATTTTTATTAGCTTTTCTTGCATTAACCACTGAAAAGACCACGATCATACTGAAAGTTTTCATATAATGTTGTCAGGTGTACAGACAGAAACCGGCACTTATAGATATCTTCATTACAGTGTAGCTTGAACTTTTCCATTTCAATTCCTCATATTAAACTCATTAGATGAGTATATTTATTCCCTTAATAGGTTCAATATTATGTTCGTTGTTTCTCCTCGCTTTTCCATGTAATACTGTGGTGAGTTCTTGGTATCAATGTATTATATTTCAAAGTTCAATTCTCATAAAGAATCCGATACAGTTAAAGAGAAATTTCTTTTTCATAAAGCTGTTAATATAAGTTTTTTTAGCGTCTCGTCTTGCGTGGCTTCGATGTACCCGATTTGTGCTATTGCAGAAACTTTCTAAGCGGAGCCATTATTTCAAGGGCTTCCGAAGTTGTTTCATGAAAAGACCTACGTACCTTTGAAATTTTATTTTCGACTCTTAGGTTAAAAATCGGGAAATATTGTGAAAAGCTATGTTAAGATACTTAACGAAGTTATGGCAACGTGGCGAATATTTATTTAAACATTTTGTTAGCCAAGAGGACTTCAGACATGGACAGATATTTTAATATCTGCCTACACTATGTATTTAATGTCAGCCCAGTTCTAGTAGCAGTTTGTCTCAACTTACTTTGACTTCAGCTGTAAGAGGAAGAGTGACAGACAGAAATAATGATCAAGTATCAAATCAAAAGCGTTCCCGGTTCATATTTGTTTCAAGTTCGCTACTAATGACCGCAGCCGGTCAATTAGCGAATGCTCTAATAGTATTAGTTTGTATGAATGAGGTTCGTCTGCGATGAGCACTTTTGTGTGGGCTAATCTGTTTGTTGAGTAAATAAACGGTTCCCCTACTACTTGCTTCAACTTTACTGAGAGAATTCGCGTGAGATTTCAGTTCTGTATGTTTTTATTTACGATTGGTTTGTCTTGACTATAGTCTAGGTTAGGGGTGATCGAGACAAAGTCGTCGGTGGAATTATGGAATTAGTGTTGTACTGACGCCAAGCACATCAACCGACCCCATAATTAATTCTTTTAAAACTTAAACATGAAATTTGGAGGTATTCCTCGTAGCGCTCCCGTTTTGAAACGCTCCCATCTAAGCGCTCCCGTTTTGTTCCTCTAAGCGCTCCCAAAAGGAGCGCTTAGAGGAACGATTAAAAATATTAAAATTTATTTCCTCTAAGCGCTCCCATGATTAACTTTCGGATAGAGATGGGACTATACTAACTGAAATTATCGATAATAACTTTAACTAGGTAGGTAATAAGTAGAACACATTGTTATAATATACAACTAGCGGCCCGTCCCGGCTTCGCACGGGTTCGGTAATTATTATTATTATTTTTAACACGCTTTTATTAGCTTGATCTGTATGTATGTATGTAACGGAATCTTTTAACTTCATTTTCACCTACTTCCAGCAGTCTCATTAACTTGAAGATATGCAAAGGGGTCAAGGGCCGATGACAATACAATAATCTCATAACTTTATATTAAAGTCCTGACTAGGATCTTCAGGATAATAAAAAATATATTTAGATTAGTGAGCATGTTAACGCCGATGAAAATGTCATTCTCTGTCTTTTGCTACCGATTATATGTAACTATTAGTAAAATCATTTTATTAGTAAATAATAAAATGATTACCACATTCGATATCAATCAAATATTGACATGGCTAAAGGTTTAGTTAATGGCAATATGGGTATTATCACTGAAATTATCTGGCCACATTTCCGACGTGATCAAGTATATGATTCAGACATACCATCAGTCCGTATCGACTTTGGTCAGGATGGTGTACATCTAATGAAGCCAATATCGATATAGTTTCCAGCAAAATATAGCTATGGTACTGCTGAAAGACGAATGTTGCCGATAATTCTGAGTTGGGCATTTACTGTGCACAAAATGCAAGGTTGTACAGTAGATAATGCGGTTATTTATTTGGGTTCTCGTTTGTTAGCTGCTGGATAATCTTATGTTGCTCTAAGTCGCGGCAGGTCACTAAATGGTATTCGAATAGAAGAACTTGATTGCTCAAAATGAACAGGGAAAGTTCATTGTAATAGAGATTCGTTAGATGAAATGGAAAGATTACGTAAACAGGAATGAAGTAAACTTAGACCTATTATGGAATATATAATATATCAAAAATCAAAGCGTTTGGTTATAAGTTTTTCTTTTATTGTCGTCTTGAGACTAAAAATTCAGAAAATAAATTACAGTTTAAAAAACTAAAAAGACACGCTTTAATAGCAATCGAATTAAAAAGTAGAAAATAATTTTTAAGTATAAGAGAGTTTGTGTTACTGCAATATAAAATCCAACAATCAATTGTCATAATTAATTTAGAATAAGATTATTATAAATATTAAGATATTAACAAAAATTCAAATAAAGTGAAAAAGGGTGGGGTGCTTGATATCGAATGTAATGATCATTTTGTTAGTTACTGTTTGCAATATCAGAATTATTATAAAAATATCATTAAGCACCCCATTTATACTAATCTAATTTAGAAAGCTTATGATTTCTCTCCATTATGTTTCCCAATGCTACCCCCCTCCGCGCACACCTCAATGTTTTGTCGGAAGTTTTTCGTAGAAATAAGGCAAAGAGGTGTCTATCGTTTACGTCAATAGTAGAAATGACTTTCCTTGTCCTAGGCGGGGCGAGAGAGTGTCAGACTCTTACTGACTAAAACCACCCAGTAATTATTATGTAGGTCCTACTGCAATGTGATTATTATACGTATATAATTATATTAAGTAAATCTATGCGTTTTATTTATAACATCCTCTTTGAACACACAATAACATTTGTCCTTGTATACACATAAGAGTGCCGAAAGCAAAAAGATATTATTCTCTCAATTTCGTAATTTGGTTAAGCAACTTCGATGTCGATGAAGCACACATGAGTTTTTAAAAATTATCGATATAATTCATTACGTTTACTTCATGCTTTTCCCTATTTTTAAACGTGGGAGCGCTTCGAGGAAATACATTTTAATATTTTTAATCGTTCCTCGAAGCGCTCCTGTTGGGAGCGCTCCGAGGAACAAAACGGGAGCGCTTAGATGGGAGCGTTTCAAAACGGGAGCGCTACGAGGAATACCTCGAAATTTGAAGACAATCTAAGAACAAAACAATGAAATTGCATGACATCACTTGTGATCAGTGACTTGTCATTGATTCGTCGAAGTGACACTAGATTCCATAAGTACAGATGCCAGCACATCAACCTACCTCAATCTGTCAAATTTATTTAATAGATTTCATCCCTATCACAATAGTGGAAGGTTAATGTTCGATTGTTAAAATTTGACAGATTGGGTAGATTTAAACATTTTTCGTTCATTTGTGCCCCTTTCAATCAAAACATGTATTTGATATGAGCCTAGAAACCGCAAGAAATCGCATGTAAAAATGTACTACTTGTGACAAATAAGGTGTACTTGCGCCAAAATTTTTTTTTTCTTTTAATCGCTGACAAAATGCGTTCTTTTTTAGATCTCTTGATTTCAAAATCAAAGCATTTATTTCAAGTATGCCAGTACTTACTTGTGAATTGTCAAAAGTGAAAAATAACTATAAAAAATGGTGTTACCGTCCCCAACTGTGAAATAGCATAGGTGTGCTGTCATTTTCAGATTCAGTGATTTGGCCTATGGTAGGAGTCCGCTCGGCGGTCCCCACCGCTCGCTAAGTGGACTCAACTTCCTCTTGCCACCTCGACAAGTCGCGGAATCGACTTCACTGACTCCTTGATACTTCACCAAACTTTTGCATTCTTTTATACTTTTCTTAACGTATAGTTGGGAGGTTTGTGATCTTCTGAGGTGACCTTTGGTGGGTCACTCATTAAAGCCGGGCCACACTAACGGCATTTCCCGCCAGTGTTGCCGTTATTAAGTTTGAAAGATTATTTATTTGGCGTATGGTTTATCTTCTTTCAAATAAATACAAAACGAATCAAAGTCTTGTTTGTTTATTATATTTGTAAGTGCTGCTCGACTTCCCTTTGCTGACAGATTTCAATACGTCATTACCGAAAGATTAGACAATTTAATAAAAGCTATGTTAACCCGTAATCAGCAGTTAGGATATTGTGGTAGGGTGGGGCTAACTGAGCAATTTTTCACTTGAGCGGATATAGGTCCTTAACCTTAAGCCTCAATGGGTTGTTATGCAACGTGATAGATTTGTAATTTATCCCTCTGTAAAAGTGTCTATAGTATTTATTCCTTATTAGTTGTGTTTAAGAGCAACAACTGCACCCTATAGGTGAGGTAAGTTGAGCAAGGGTATGGGGGTAAGTTGAGCACTTAGAATTTTTAGCCAAGCTATAGGTTCAGTGTTAACGAGAGAAGCAATAAAATAACTGTTTCACAGTCAACTGTTTAATAATTCACTCTTTAATAACTATAAACTCTTTTATTCTTGAATATTTAAGAAAATACACGACCGTATCTTACGATTAATTTTAGGTATAAATGCAGTCTTTCCGTTGTTAAATGAAGTCGCCGGAGAGGGTCGTATAGTCGCTTTCCCCGTTTATTTTGATTTTTATTTATTTATGTCGTGTGGTCGTCCAGCTATACAGCCAGTATTTTTAATGCTCATCATTAATATAAAAAAAATGGCAAAGATTTTGCCGAAATCTATGTTATTTTGAAGTGAGAAACTTGAGAAGTTAGAGTTGAAACTTGATGATATTTAAGTTATAATATAATTTTCCGTTTTTTTTTCGCCTTCAATATTTATGTAATCATCAATATCGTTTAAATCTTAAAAGATAATAAGGATAAACTATTTTTCAGTAAGTAACCAGTCTAATATTGTACCCATTGTACAATGTTACCTACATTGTACAATGGGTACAATATTAGACTGGTTGTCAGAATTTAGAATTTATATAAAATAGCTGGAACGCATAGAAATGGCCGCATAGATAATCTTATTCTTTTCCTATCAAAAGTCAAGATTTTCTGAAGTTCAAGATTGAAAGTCAATATTTAATTATCAAACGAAGAGTTTGAAATCTTATATTGCAGTAAAAAAAAATAAGAATGAATCATTTCATTTAAATCACTCGAGACAATTCGTCAGCGCTTTTATACCAAACAATGCATTTGATAATTCAATCCTATTGAAGCGTTACTAAATAGCAAATTGTCAGAACAAAGAGTAGTTTGACCTGATAAATGTGTTCATTGATGACGATGACTTATTATGCCAAAAGTCTGGCTGGTAATGGCTTACGATCAAAAAATAATCCAAAATGCTACGTTTGCAAGATAGACGAAAAAAAGGAAACGAAAAATAAGTCAGTGTTTTTGTTGTACTAGATTTGGCTAACATAAAAATATGCATAGAATGATGAAACATTTTATTTTCAAATTGTTTTAAATAAATATTAAAAATAAGGAATTATTAAAGAATAATTATGAAATTTTAAAAACATTGTCATGACCTTGAGACATGCTATTTATATTCTGATTAATAAAAAAATATATTCTATATAAGGTGCTATAAAAATATCTGCCACAGCTGCAATGGGAGATAGTATTGTGTTTATAGATTACAATAGTAAAGATAAATTATTGAATAATTGTCATATTTTTTTCATGAAAAAAAAGTACGTATAAATTTGAATTGATTTATTAGAATAAAACCATCCCGTAGTAAGCTGTTCCCGTACCGCACCGAATTCAATTCATAAACGCCGCGCCGCGCCGGCGACGTTCATACACTGTTGCCAACGAATTTTTGCCGAAAACCGACATCGACTTCGTTGGACTCTACTTATTGACTTATCTACTTTACGTTGCATCCTTCTATTCTTCTATCTTATATCTATCTCGTTTTGACAGCTACAAATTGATTCTGATTAAACTGATTTGTTCCATATCACTGCAACAGTTCTATGTAATTGAAACTTAATCAATTGTACTAGCTACTTAGCCCACCGTGTATCTATTATGCGCCTGTGCCTAATTGAAATCATATAATGCCATTATGCAATAATGATTGTCCAGGAAGCTATTAAATTTGAACCACTGGCCCTAATTACGTCGTTTAATACTATTCAATAACGGAAGGAGTTCAAAATCTAGTGCTTAAGTACATAACTATACCTTATCCGTCTTATTCCAAAACGCCGACTAAATATAGTACTGGGATTAGTTCTAGGTTTAAACCATGGACTAAGAAAAACTTTATTATAAAATGAAGTTTATCTCTAATCCTTGTACTATCTATGGTACTAAAGATAAACCCGCGAGACCCCTAGTTTATCCACGGTCTAACTTTGGTACTATTGTCAAATGTCAATTTCTACAAAAAGTTGAGGTTACCGTGGCTATAATTTTCTGTGTTTAGTGTTTATAAATCGTTGAAAAATGGATATTAATATGATTGACTTGATGGACTTAGAAGATATGGAGATGCTTGAGACTTCTCGTCGATCTGCGATACGTCGTCATTGTGCAAATCCATTTTTATTGAGTGACGGAGATTTTAAATACAAATATAGGTTCACAAAACGTTTCGGTGAAAAAATTGTGGATCTTTTACGTGACGATTTAGCTCACGATCCTCGAGGATGCCCCTTGAGCCCTGAGCTCCAAGTAGTTTGCACATTGCGCAACTGGGCTCGCCGTGAAGTAAGTGCTATTTGTACTTGTTCATTGCATACATAACGCTCAGCTAACATTCTAATACCTATTATTTATGTTATTTGTAGATTCAAGATGATACAGCTGATTTACATGGGGTGTCTCAGCCAGTTATCAGCAAGACTTGTAAAAAGGTGGCAGACATTTTGTCACGAATATCACGAAGATATATTAAAATGCACACATTGGTTTATCTGCTAAATAAAAATAAAAATTCCATGTTTTACTAACTTTTTCTTCAGTACTCCAGTTTTCACCCCGTTTTTTCTTTTGTTGTTCCATTTTTTATTGCATTCAGGAACAACAAACAATACAAAATAATAATAATAAAAAAGACGCAAGTTAGTATTCCATTTCGGATCTTTCGTGCTCTACCGCCTTCTGTAAGTCGCTCCATTTCATGCTAAAGGTGTTAAAAAATATGACAACTTGATTATAAAAAGCTCGTCAAAATACAAGTTGTGCTTGTTCACCATATTGTAACATAAACAAAGAACAATTTATGTTATAATTTTGTGTTGATACATAATTATTTAAGCATTTTAAGCGTTAATAAAACAACAATATTTAGACGAACGGAACGTTGCTTCAACTGGAGACTGAATGAACGAATGAAAGAATGCCATTTAGGTTTTTTATCTGTGGGTAATATTTAAACCACAGATTTTCTTTGGTACTAGCTAATCCTCGAAAAGTCTTAGTTTTGTAATTGGAACAAATTTTAATCCTGGTACTAGCTTTAATACCGTTACAAACCTAGATCTTGTAGTCCGGGTTTAAACCAGTACTAAGTCAAACTTTTGTAATAAGACGGATTATGTTTTATACTGAGATCTTATTCTGACCAGGAGGTCTAATCTCTAAGCACGAAGCCCGTGGTTTCGGCCTTAGTAACAGACGTTTTTACAACGAGCGCGAATCAAAATGAACGATATTATATTACGATTTGACAGATAGCTTCTTACGAGTCCGCGCCACCACTCATGGCCTGCGGAAATTTACGGTACTACATTTTTTAAATGCAATTTGATGTAATGACATAGACACTAGCGCCGCGTCAAAATGAATTCAGTCGTGCTGCCCGTCCGCTTTTAGTGTTTGACGTTAGTTACGTTCGTAATGTTTTTGTTCACGGACCTAGAAAGTAGACACCCAGAGGCACAAGATTTCCGTATTTTACCTATTAGTATGGTAATTTGAAAATCGCCTCCAATGTCCGAACGAGGAACTAATTTTTTCCATCAAATTAACGTCAAAGTTCCTGTTTACTTTACGTTACGAAAACGGTAAAAGACATGGTACCGGCGCGATCTCAGGGCAGTATGGAGGGAGCGACTGTCGCAACCGAGGTCCGGACACGCCGCAATCGCGGCGGTAAGACCTCTCTTTGAGGAGTGGCTGGATAGGCATCACGGCGTCCTGACCTACCGCATGACGCAGGTCCTCTGCCCCGCTTGGGCAGAGCATCGCCGTGTCCTCACGACTGTGATAGGCGCCCGTGACCCCGGAACTTAATAACGGAACGGAACGGACGGATATTAGTCAGTATAAGTTTGACAGTCCCTCCTGCCCTGCCCTGGGTGGGAGGACTCATTGTATTATTTTACTACGTAACAAAACGACGGGTTGCACTCTGGGAGTGCCGGCAGAAGTGAAAACTTCAATAGTAATAAACACACACGAACATTCGCGCAAGCGCCCTGCGCCGTCTTACGAATTTTCGATCAGGTCACGTGTCCTGACGCGAGTTTAACATTTTTTCCCCCATTCCAATAAAAGTGCACAACGCCGCTAAAGAAGTTTTCTCTTAAAAAAAAAGACATGCTAAGGCCTAAAATGCAACATAATGAAGTGACAGTAGGTATCTGTTTTACTATAAGAACTTGAAACTATTAGTACCTACGAGTAATAATAAAAATGCGAAAGTAAGTTTTGGTATACAGATGTGAGACTTCAAGTCTTAAAACTATAAAATGAGTAATGGCGGGAAGGTGTGAGTAAAGCCGTGGGCAGAAGATAGGTTCCCACGTATATTAAAAATCAAAATATTTTAATTCACAAAGGTACCTGACGGCCTTATAAGTAAAATTTCTGAAAACAGCATGATATGTTTCCGATATTTTAGTTGCAAGATATACGAATAAAATTATTGTTTATTAAAATAAAACAGTTACACAGATCATCATTTTAATTATATTTTTCATCAACAACAATTAGGATAATTTTAACGAATTTAATAATAAACCATAGCCACAATTTACAGGTTAAACTGAAACATTTCTGGATTTATCGCAACCCCGAATGTACGCGTAACTAACCTAATTTAAAGTACATTATAATACACAGTAGTGGCTAGGTGGGTGGAGGTTCGGCACTGAACTTAAACTGATGTTTTGGATACATTACTTGAGTAGAACATATTTACGTGACAAAACCACTTTTGGACAATCACAAGCACTAAAATTATTAATATGTAATAACTAGATAGGGTTGACCGTAAATCGGGTGCATTACCGGTGACCCTTCTAACCGAGAGGTGTGCAGTCTCAGAGGATATATTTTGAAAATAGAAGTGGGTATGCACCGAGATGTGGTCACAGTAAACAAGGGACTCACCCCGCTGTTCATGGCTAAAGAGAACTGGCGCAAACCTGTGGTACTCAGTACCGAAGACCGCAAGGAGGTATGGCAAGGCAAGGAGCTTCACGTACGCTTCTACCGGGCTCTTCATGGGCCCAATGTAGATTTTCTAGCATCCTTGTCCTGGCTACGTTTCGGTGACCTCTTCGGGGAAACTGACTTGGTTTTGTCTGTGCGATTATGGACGAAGTTATCTTGACGAGCAACTACCGGAGACATATTATAAAGAATGGGACAATTGACGTGTGGCGGGCATGCCATCGTCCAGGTGAATCTATTAGACTCTCGTTGTTCTCGTTTTCCCAACGGTGAGTACTTGCACAGACATAACCCAGTAGCCAGAATTATCCATGAGCAACTTGCTTTGAAATACAATCTTGTGGATTCTGAGGTGCCAGTTCTCGAAAAAGACCATGTCACGATGTACTGGGATCTGCCTATCATTACTGACAGGACTATTATTAATAAGCCTGACATAGTAGTGATAGACAGATCAGCGCGCCGCGTAATGATCGATGTTACCATTCCACATGACGAGAACCTCGTGAAAGCCGAGAAAGATAAACAAATAAAATATCTTTACTTGGCTCACGAGGTTGTCGAAATGTGGAATGTGAGCTCGGCTATCATTGTGCCGATTGTTGTAACGGCCAACACGGACACTATTTTTATATTTTTAAATGTTTTTCTTTAAGAAAAATTTCATCATCATCATCTCAGCCATAGGACGTCCACTGCTGAACATAGGCCTCCCCTTTAGATCTCCACATATACCGGTTGGAAGCGACCTGCATCCAGCGTCTTCCGGCGACCTTTATAAGGTCGTCTGTCCACCTGGTTGGTGGACGTCCTACGCTGCGCTTGCTAGTCCTTGGTCTCCACTCTAGTACTTTTCGACCCCATCGGCCATCTGCTCTGCGAGCAATATGGCCTGCCCATTGCCACTTCAGCTTGCTAATCCGGTGGGCTATGTCGGTGACTTTAGTTCGTCTTTTTTTTTTTTTTTTTTTTTTTTGCGTGGTAAAATCATCAAATGAGTCCTCCCACCCAGGGCAGGGCGGGAGGGACTGTCAGACTTGTACTGACTAAAATCCACGGTGTCCTTCACGAGCCCTTTACGTACCGGGGTTACGGTGATGGGTAAGACCCGCGACCCCGGCAGGCTCTGGCCCTCTACAGGCCCCGTCAGTTTGCTGACACTCCTTGAGGCGCGCGTGGAACACAACGCGCCGTCGACCCGGGCATGGTCCATGGTCGGGCAGCGAGTCGCCCATTACTCGCTGCCCGCATGCCCGCGCCTACGGTGGCCGGAGATCGTCTGGCGACGTCCGTCGCCGTGGGCGTCTACCACTGCGGGTGGGTCGGAGGGAGGACACTGTTCTCTCCCTCACGCGGCACGCCTCCTCCTTCGCGAGCATGACTGCTTCGCAGAAGGAGGCGACCGCTTCCCACTCCGTCTCGCCCCGCAGCATGGCCTCGACCAATGCCGGGCGCGAGAGGTCTCCGCCTATCGCCGTCGTGAGGACACGGCGGTGCTCTGCCCAAGCGGGGCAGTCCTGCACCGTATGCTCCACCGTGTCCTCAGGACGGGACTTTAGTTCGTCTACGGATCTCCTCATTTCGGATTCGATCACGTAGAGAAACACCGAGCATAGCTCTCTCCATAGCTCGTTGAGCGACTTTGAGCTTTGAGATGAGGCCGATAGTGAAAGACCACGTTTCGGTGCCGTACGTCATCACTGGTAACACACATTGGTCGAAGACTTTCGTCTTGAGGCACTGAGGTATGTCGGACGAAAAGACATTGCGTAGTTTCCCGAACGCTGCCCAACCGAGTTGGATTCGGCGGTTGACCTCTTTCTCGAAGTTGGACCTACCTAATTGGACTACTTGTCCTAAGTAGATATATGAGTCAACAACTTCGAGTACCGAGTTTCCAACAGAGACTGGGGTGGGCACAACATTGGCATTTGACATAATTTTCGTCTTGTCCATGTTCATTTTCAAGCCCACCCGTTGTGAAACTCGGTCGAGGCCATCGAGCATCATGCTGAGTTCCTCCATCGACTTTGCCATGACTACGATGTCGTCGGCAAACCGAAGGTGAGTGATGTATTCGCCGTTGATGTTGATGCCAAGTCCTTGCCATTCCAGGAGCTTGAAGGCGTCTTCCATTGCGGCAGTAAACAGTTTCGGGGAGATAACGTCCCCCTGTCTTACGCCTCTTCTCAATGGAATCGCCTTCGTGCTATGCTCCTGTACTCGGACCGACATGGTGGCGTTATTATACAAACACTTCAATACCTCGATGTACCGATAGTCAATACGGCATCGCTGGAGTGACTCAAGCACAGCCCATGTTTCCACCGAATCGAAGGCTTTCTCATAGTCCACAAACGCTAAGCATAATGGCAAGTTATACTCTTCGGTCTTCTGTATAACTTGCCGCAGCGTATGGATGTGGTCTATGGTACTATAGCCTTTTCGGAAACCGGCTTGTTCGGGAGGCTGGAAGTCATCAAGTCTGTGTTCGAGACGGTTCGTGATAACCCTTGAAAACAGCTTATAAACATGACTCAGAAGCGTGATGGGTCTGTAGTTCTTCAATAGGCTGTTATCACCTTTTTTGAAGAACAGCACCACCTCACCCCTGCTCCACGTTTCAGGCGTTTTGCCCTCGGACAGGACGGAATTAAAGAGTTTCTGGAGGACTTTAAGTACCGGTGTTCCACCCGCTCTCAGAAGCTCTGACGTGATTCCGTCCTCGCCCGGCGCCTTGTTGTTCTTAAGCTGCTTCAGGGCCATCCTAATCTCGTACAGACTGATGTCCGGGATATCTTCGGTATAATGTCGGGACAGCTTGGCTCTTGGATCTCCTACCAAGCTGTCAACGGGCTTTGCGACCGAAGTGTATAACTGTCCATAGAACCTCTCGATCTCGCCTAAAACCTCTGCTTTGGTCGACGCTATGCTGCCATCCTCCCGTTTCAGCTTTGTCATCTGGCTTTGTCCAATAGACTTGTCCTTTGCGAACACTTTGGAGCCTTGGTTTCGCTGTATGGTCTCTTTAACACGATTCGTATTAAAGAGACGCAGATCGTGTCGCAAGGACTTAGATATGCGTCTATTGAGCTGCCTATATGACTTCGCGTCATCGGAGGACTGCAACTGTAGCAAACGTCGTTCAGCCATGAGGTTTAAGGTTTGCTCGGTCAATTTCTGAGGTCTATCTTTACGGCAGGGTCTAAAAAACTTAGACCCTACCGTGCGGACAGTTTCCACTAGCCCGTCGTTGATCTCGTCCACTGAAACTAAGTTCTCAAGGCAAGCAAAGCGATTTGAGAGCTCGAGTTGAAAGCTTTCGGGGTTTTGAATGTGGGATCGAGTAGGTCGGAGCGTAGACTTCATCAAGCTGGACCTTTCAAGTTTAACATTGATATTCAGTGAGCCTCTTACGATTCGGTGATCGCTACCGGTTTTTACCCTGTTGATCACAGAGACATCACTGAATATCCGTTTCTTGTCGGTCATGAAGAAGTCTATCTCGTTTCTCGTGAAACCATCGGGGCTCAACCAGGTCCATTTCCTGTGAGGCGGCTTCTGGAAGAAAGAGTTCATCATGAAGAGTTCCTCTTTCTCCAGAAAGTCGGCCAGCCTCTGCCCCCTAGGGTTCCGTTGCCCATATCCAAATTGCCCCACTCTCAACTCATCACCGCTTTTCTTGCCCAACTTTGCGTTAAAGTCCCCCATAACAACAGTAAAGTGGGTTTTGGAACTATGTATGGCCCTACTTACGTCCTCATACATAGTCTCCACTTCATCATCGGAGTGTGACGAGGTCGGTGCGTATACCTGAATGACCTTCAGCGAATATCTTTTGGATATTCTGAGTATTAGGTATACCACCCTGCTCGACACACTGTCGATGGTTATTATGTTGTTTACGAGGGACTTGTGAACGAGAAACCCGACACCACCTTGGGACTGTTGGTCGCCCTCCCGGTAGTAGAGCAAATTACCAGACTTCAGGGTTACGGTGTCCTCCCCCTCTCTACGGACTTCGCATAACCCTATAATGTCCCAGTGTAATTTGCTCAGCTCCTCTTCCAGCTCGCAGATCTTTTCGTCAGTCCTCATTGTGCGTATGTTGTGTGTTACCAGGGCCAGTCGTCGTCGGGGTGGGTAGCCGGATCTCTTCCGGAGATTCTTCGCACCCCCTGCTCCGCCGTTACCTTGACTGCTACCCGCGCCAGGGATAGCGGAGCTGCCGGGGACTGGGGGCCTGGTTACTGTGCTCATCATTAGGGGGTATAATGCCTTTAATCGCCACGCTTGGCAGGCGGGTTGGCGATCGCAGTGAGGATGTGCAGTACACGGAGGACGCTGCTGCCCGGCCTCCGGTTTGTCCCTTAGTCGCCTCTTACGACACCCACGGGATGATTTGGGGGAACGCAATTCTAAGCCGGCGCCCCACGGCACAACTAAACTAAAAATTACTAAGACTGAACTATAAATTAAATAATATTAATAATAATTATATAATATTACTGAGACTAAACTATAAATTAAATAATTATAAAGAAAAATTTATAATTATTTAATTTATAGTTTTAAAATGAATAAACGAAGGCAAGATAGGAAAAAAAATATGAAATATTTACTGTAACTATGTTAAATTAGTTACCTATTATTATGTTATTATATCGTGCCCCAAAATACTATGTTTGCAATAAAATTTGGTATTACCAGGAGTTAAACACTTTTTAAAGATTAAAATTTCAACGAGAACATGTTGGATGCAAAATAGTGAAATAAAGAAAAAAAAAGAACTTTTCCTTTTTAAGGCGTGACTAGTAATTTCTAGTCAATTTTAACTATAGTAACTAGGCGACACCAAATTATAAACGGCCGGGTGGTCAAGTGCAGATCCCATACTCGAGATTGTTGATTAAATATTTTAATTAAGAGAATGTGTGCGAATAGGACCATAGACCACCTGCATCTTTATGATTTATGCACGCCATGTCCCGTTTAATGACATACACTCTCTTTTGTCTAAAGCCTTATTGGGACATAAGACTATTGTGTCGATTTAGACTCGGTAGAGTCATGGATCTACCTTTTATAGGTATCTTTAATGTTAATTTAATGAAAAATATCAAGTCGCTCGTTCGTGCAGTAGAGGCGCTTTTTCATCAATACTTCAAGTAAGCTTGACAATACTTCAATTTAGCGGTACGATTAAATACGGAAGTCTTGTGCCAAATAGTTTAACTTCACTAAGTAGCGGGTTTCGTCAATGGTATTTTTACATCGATTGTTAGGCTAAACATCTCATTAATGATATTTGTCCCGATTGACTAATATTTGTGAGTGCTTTCATACATTATTTATTTTCATGATATTATTATCTACTGGATGAGTGTTATGGATTTATCACAGGATTGATTAGATCGGTATCTCACGAGACTAGAAAACAAAGCTATTTTAAATATAGGTATGATACAGACGGCTGATTGATGTATAATACACACTAATACACCACTTCACAAGACCAACTTTTTTTTTATCTTGGTAAAATCATCAAATGAGTCCTCCCACCCAGGGCAGGGCGGGAGGGACTGTCAGACTTGTACTGACTAAAATCCACGGAGTCCTTCACGAGCCCTTTACGTACCGGGGTCACGGTAATCCCTTGGTCCCGCGACCCAACAAAATATTTTTTTTTGTGAAATCTTCTCTGAAAAAAAACCTACAGAAATAGTATATATTATTTAAATTCTTCTTATTTGCTATCAGAGATAAATAAATGATGAATGTATTAGAATGTCACAAAGTTCTGAGTACCTTAAGTACCTTAGTACCTTTCACTATAGGCACTGACTAATTGCATTTCAAGGGGGGTACAGTCATTCACAATATCGATAGCAGGCATATTACGCGTCTTCATATATTGTACTTAGGTACTTTGTTCTGCTTAATTGCTAAATATGATTGGGCGTCTGAAAGCTCTGGTAGACGTTCATTATCGTACTTTGACAGCCTTTAAATATTGATTGTTTATATTTTGGTACATACCTTTGGAGGGTACTGTCTGTCGATTGTCGAAGGTGACAATCAATAATGCGTCCTTAACATTTGCGTGCAGTTGATTGCAACTTTTAAAATTCAAACAATACGCTATTAAACTGTGGTGTAAGGTTATTTTTATACTTGCTCGTACTTAATTTGTATGCAACATGAATTTGACATTGACGCAGAACATCGTGGTCAAAATTAAACTTCTACCGCCTTATTACAAAAAGGGGTTTAACTAAAAACCCAGGTTTAATCTTGTAAAACTACGGTTTACACAAACTTTATTACAATTCGTGGTTTTGCGATAAACCATGGTCTAACAGTAGTAGCTGTCAAAGGTGTGTCAAAGTTTCTCATAACAACTTTTTCATTGTGTTGTAGTTTTTGTGTTATTTTCACCCAAAATGGATTGAAACAAGGTAGATTTAATTGTTGTTACTCATTGTGGATTTAATTGTTTAGACAATCGTTCAAATGGCGGTACTAAAGTCGACGTTTTATCTTAGTTTTGTAATACGGACAAATTTAAACCATGGCTCTGCAGATAAGCCTGGACTTGATAGACCAGGTTTAAACCAAGGTTTATTTAGTTTTTGTAATAAGGTCGATTGTATTTGATATTCTCGAAAATTAGTCTAAAGCTTTTTTTTTGAAATCCACATTGGAGTTTGCTAATCTAGACTGTACGTTAAATTAAATAAACTGACAGCGCAACACTCTACAGGTTGTACGCATAGCTCAAAAATACGATGATGCTGTACATATTGTTAACGAATAACATAATTAGTTTTTGGGATTAAACCATTATCTTATACTCATTTATGAGCTCTTGATTTTAATAAATATTTGTAAGATCTTTCGTCTCCGACTGTACGTCCAAAAGCTTCAATTTATTACAAAGTACTAACTAAATAGTACGGGCAGTTCGCCGGTAAATGGGGTAGCCACGTGCATCATGCATTCTCATACAAAATTAGAGGCATGGCCACGTGTCGCTCACGAATGAGGAATGTATCGCTAAGTCCATTAATAGACTAGTTAGTTTGAGACATTGATATCGATTGGAAGTTGGTCTGCTTCTGTCGTATCTTTATCATATCGTTCTTAAAGACAATGATCTCCTTAGGTACGGTTTTTTATACCATTATGGCGACAAACAAGCAAACGGCCCGCCTGATGGAAAGCAGTCACCGTAGCCTACAACACCAAGTATCGCCTGCACGTTGTTGACCCTGCAGAAACTGATGGCTTTTTTTTTTATTGGGACAAACCCACCACACTATTCCCTAACCACTGCAACTCCTGTGCGCCAGAATCAACAGTGGCAACCAACCAGAAAAGGGCCGAGACAATGAAGCTCGACGTGTCCCGGAGAATGAATTTACCTGTCTTGGATCCTGCAACGAAATTAATCAGAAAAGAATAGTGGAGGAGTAGGAAAAAAAAAACTAATGGCTTATCAAATTTTAAATACGGTGGATTGTTTGTACAGACGCCAGCACATCAAGCTACCACAATCTGTCAAACTTTAATAGATTTTCAACCTAATCATATTACTTAATGAAGTTTAATGTTCAATTTGTATAATTTGACAGATTCGGGTAGTTTGACCTACTGGCGTCTGTACTATATAAAGATTCACCCTGTAAGTTGTTGAGTGGAAGAAATCGAGAGTAAAATAGAGCGATGTGGAGCAACTGTCCCACAGCACTGTCACTTGCTAACTCCTTACTTAAGTTTTCTATTAACTTTGACGTTAGCATTTACTTTTCTCGAAGAAATGTATATAGACTTTATAAACTGAATGGTCCAGGGGTAAAATATTATTTGAAGGGGACTTAGTTTGCTGATTGTTTCCTTCGCAATGTTCCCTATAGTTTTATTTTGTCAAGGTTTTTTTATTATTCCTATTCTGGTTTCTGTTGGAAAGTACACAGTCATTTTCATACAGCGTTAAATGTATGAGAGTGCACTCTCAACATACATTTTCAAGGAAGAACGATTAATCTGGATATCTTCCTTGTGATGGTAGTCATGGTGATCTTTACACATACCTAATTGACGAAATGTGGGGTACTGTAGTATTAAATGGAAAACTGAATCAATACTGAATCTACAATTTATTCAATAAAATATAATTAACATCTTGGAACTTGAATTTGCCGTTCATGTCAAATCACACCGGGCTGACATAGGTCACCCCGCCTTGTCTCTGCTCGCTCCGCTAGGGATGTACCACGATGCGTAGGGTTGGGATTCCAGTTACCAATTTACGTTTATCAGTAGGTACATATCAGGCTCTCTTTGGGAGGAACCGAAACGTGACAGTAACATAAACGAGAATAATAATAATTTTGAAACACACCACCGCAAATGAGAAGGAAGTTAGACGAACATATAAAAAAAAAACTAGCACAACATTATCTTTAAGAACTTTGTAGTTTTAGTACCATATTATTATGAATTGACAGACAAATTTAGCCGGCAAAGAGATATGCAAATGTGACCAGCGTCACGGAGCTAGCCAAGTTCAATGTCACGTAATACGACACAAGCGAACAGCGGATTCACCTTATCTTTATTAATAAACCTCGTGTGTTTGTTGTAATTTCATAAACTTATGTGAGTGAGAAAAAGCAATGGAGTGATTGTGTGGGGAACTCCCATAGCCAATGTTGCTGATTTTCACAATTCATCTATCTAACTTTAGTGCGTTATTTACTTAACTAAAACCCAATAAGGTTCAACTTCTTAAATCCTCGGGATAATGATGGAAAATAAATGGTTATTTTCAAATAAATAAATAGTTAATACCTACTTTCATTTGAGCAGCCACTAATTAAAACAAAATTTCAATCTACTGTGGGCCTGACCGCAGACCGAACAAGACTTCTGTATTTTATTTACGGTGTATTTGAAATATTTACTGCGTTAATTGTATGGAAAATTGAAAAAGCGCCCCTAGAGTACGAACGAGGGACTATATAATTAACGGCAAAGCTCCTGTTTTCTTTATGTCATAAAACCATGAAAATTCACGCTAAGGCCTCAGAAGTGGTCACGGGACTCACGAGCTACCGTGACCCCGGAAGGTAAACGGCTATTGAAGAACACCGTGGATTTTATTCAGTACAAGTCTGACAGTCCCTGCTGCCCTGCCCTGGGTGGGGACTCATTTGATGATTTTACCACGATAAAAAACAAAAAGGCCTCAGAAGTAGGTATAACCTGATCGCTTATAATTTAAACCGTGGCCGATAGTAAACTCTCGTTTGTTGGCTTAACAGACGCGTTACCTAACGTGGTTTGGTGACTAATGTAACCTTGGTTTACGTGATAACTGATAGATAATGAGCCTTGGGAGCAGCAGCGTCTTAACGTTAGTTTAAAAAGGTCAAGATTTTTTTATCAGATTGTCATTTCCGTGGGTTATTTTTTACCAAAATGAGCTCGGGGCTCTTAGAGAACCAAACGTGCGCCTAAACCCATAACACAACTACAAAAACTTTCCTACACAATGAATCTCACACAACCCTCCCGATGCTCGGCTTTTCAAATATTATTCAACTTGAGAGGCGGTCCGTTTTACTAATTGTGTAGACAATTAGAAGCCTTCGTTAATATAGGTAGGTACTTAATGAGGAAACTCCATACCCCTTGCCCATTTCTTCGTTATTCTATTAATTTTTGACGGATTTTAACGGCTTAGAAGAGGGCATGTCTTAGAGTATTTACAATTTAACATATTTATGGAAATATAATAATAAAATTGTAACGATACTGGTAGTTGTAGGTTTTTGTGCGTAGTTAGATGTTAAGTATGAAGGGCGACCAGCAAAAGATAGGTCGTCACTTCGATTCCAGATACTCACACTATTCTCACCTAGCACTTGCGAATCCATCAAAATTATAAGTGTTACGAGGTGAGTGCTAAAAATTATAAAAATGAAATCTTGAAAAAAGCTTTCCTCGATTTATCATGACACTTACCAATAAATTTTCGTCTGACGAAGCATTTTCTCATAATTTCATCCAACGGTTTCATAATTTTGTGAGTTACTCACTAAAACGCAACCCTCTAGAGGAAATTTTCTCTCCTAGCGAGCTATTGTGTAAGTTTCAAGCTAGACGAAAGCGCGCTGTCTGTGTTCTAAACCGAGACTGGTTATAAAAATAGGATTTTACTTACCTATTCATTAAGGCTTTTGAAACGAGTTTAACGAGATTAAAATACTCTAGAAATCCATGAAAAAAGTACAAGCGTTTTCACATAAAACGAACATTAGTATAATTAGAATATATGTTATTACTGAGTGTGGACAATCCAGAGGTCCTTCCACGACTTTTCATGTTTTTGTGACGTGAATGAGAACTTTGACGTTAATTCGTTCGAAAAAAGCGCCTGTAGCGCGCTTTTTAATTTTACATAAAATAAGGAAAACTTGTGATAAGGCGTCAGTAGGCATTAACTTCTACCAAACATCAATAAATAAGATACTCTTAGATTACTTTTATTAAAAAGTCCAGATACCGTGGTCAAAATAAAGCATAACGTTTTCGTGAAGCAAGTTTTTTAGAAATGTGCAAGTGAGCACTTAAAACACATTTGTTTTCCTTGGACATGTTCACTTGTTTTACGTAGGAATCGAATGAAAGGTATAATTTTTATTACTTTTTTTGGCTTCAATTCTCAGTGTCCTAATAGGAATATGGACAATCTATAATAATCTAAGAAAACCCTCATATTAAACATTTTTAACCCTGCTTCTACAACGTTACGTTTGTTACGTAATAACCACACACGGTTTATGTTACCAGCACGCACAAAGTACGCACAAACAAAACACGATCTTGACTTCTTGGCCCAATTATTTCACGTTACCTCTATTTCTTTTGAACCCGCTAAATATCAATCGGCAACATTCCAAATTCCAGGTATGCGGTGCTTATATACATCCATCTTTCAGTTACTATGTTTACATCCAAAACCTCAGATGTATGTTTACATACGCAAAATGTTATTTAATGCATTTGATACTTTACGTTTCCGATTTAGAGGCGAGAGGGATATGAACTAAGAGATTTGTAAAGGGCTACGTAAATGTAGACGAATTTAGTTTTTTGTTAGGTAAGCGTTAGTAAATAAAACCTTTGTGCATGTTTATTAATTTACTATGTTTTTGTAAATTGTACATAAAAAAGAATCGATCTTTTCATGTTGTATGACGAAACGTGTATAATGTTTCTTGATGACCGACGTTTCAACGTGAAAAGAACACATCATCAGTTAAAACATACTTATTTCCTTTAAATTATAACTTTGCTTAAATATAAAAAAGAAAAAAATCGTTATTGGATCGATGATCAACTTTTAGTTCTCGAACCAAAAGTCTAAGATATTAATGCTACGTACACATGCCAAGGTTGGCCTTCCATTCGGTTGTAGCTGCGTTAACTCTATAAACCTATTTTACTATATCCTTCGCTATATCTTAAGAGGTATTGATCATCAAGGCAATAGATTGGCGTCATAATCAGTAGGAAGTTTGACAAACAAGCAATCGATGTTGGGCTACAAATTCATCATTAAAGTTGTGTTTAGAAAACTGACGTCATTTTACAAAATGCGCTTTTGAAATGATAATAATCCAACCCATCTTATGCTTAGCTTTTATACTATCATGGGGTCAAATTGGCCGTATTTGAATACCAGTATTATACATGGAGTGACTGCATAAATAACCTCCACAACTCAAATAATGTTTTCAGATTTTCGGGTTTTGAATTCCCATAACGAGATTCAAAATATCTACAAATGAGCAACCGCTAAACCTATCTTTAAACACTTTGTGGCCGTAAAATTGGCAATGAACTAGTTAAAGGCCAAACTAACTTAATTTTAGTACCTATTAATTAACTGTGTTATGAATTTTCTCGCCGTAATTAGGTGTTTACTATTACCAAATGAAAACGAGTTCTTGAATCTTATTACGTCACAATAGTCATCAAATCTAAAATTGTCGATAGTTATAACACCATTACACTTAGTTAGCTGCCGTTTGCGAACATAACAAACAAATAGTACCTACAGTCGGTCGGTCGAACGATATTGCTTACAATACCAGTTTAGTCTGACCCCTTAGGATATTGAAACTCCCTGCTATCAGAGACCAGTTCAAGGTCAATATAACCACTAACTTGCGCTCGACAGTACAAAAGTAATAATGTAAGATGTTAATTCTGTTTAAACATACAATTCAAAAACAAATTGTGTATTTTACAAAACAAACAGACATGTTTTAGTTTCGATGATTCTGTTCAAGGTTTTAGAAATAAAACAAAGGATGTTTTCATTTACTCCGACGATAATTTTGCGAGGAAATTTCTATTAATTTAAAAGTAAACAGGTAAGGGCTCTTCCCTTAACGTGTTTTAATTTTATTAGGTATCATTTTTTTATTATACGAGATTTATTCGTACTGTACTAGTAGTTTTTACATTGCAAATGTCACATTACTTATACCTACACTGTTAATTTGAAATACCGTGATGTTTTAGTCTTGTTGTAAGTGTCCACAGAGTACAGCGCCATCTAGTATAACGGTTGAATACCAAACTTTGTGAGTTGCAGGAGAGAAACCCGATTCAGACTACAGAGTAATTTAATGTTGAATTTTAGTTACTCTTATATTATTGATGCTTTATTTTGGGACCTATTTGGAAAACACCATGCTGTGGTAATATTTACAACTTAGTTATGACTATGTTCTGTGCTTGATACTTTTAATTTTCTGTAAAATTGGTAGCCTACCATTTTAAATTAGTAGCTAAGTAGTATTCAGTTTTTTCGATTGTTTATGAAGCCGTCTACTTTTTTCTGTATTTCTTTTGTTAATGAACATCAGTTAGTTCACAATAATTATTAGTGGTTATTACAACAATAATAAAGATTTGTACCAAGTAATGTAGAATGCAATAAATTGTTCGCTCATCAACCTTTAAGCCGGACACGTTTTCAACTGGGCTTTCAGATTGCAGACACTGAAATTGTAGTTTGAACTACCCACCTACATAAGTATCCTTCTAATATTATAAACGTGAAAGTTTATTAAGATGGATAGATGTTTGTTACTCTTTCACGCTTAACACTGGATAGTTTTTATACCGATTTTATCTTTCTGTGGGATAATTTTAGAATATCATAGCGGGTGAAACCGCTATCAAATAATATTCTACTGTTATAGTAAGATTGCATTTAAAATGTAAATATTTTGACGATACGTTTTCTAAACTAAAAAGTATTATCAATGTAATACCATGATCTAAATTAAAAACTCGTAGAGAATGGCGTGCAAAAATGATCGCCCAACTACGTAACACTTTTGAGAAAGTATCGCCCTAAGTCAAGAGTGAGTTGGGGCAAGTCGTCCGTCCCGACGCGGCCATTAGCTTGCAAGTCTTGTCGTTCTCACCCGTCGGCGGATCATGTTGGACTAACTAAAATTGCAAGGAAATCCCCCTTGTGCCGACGACCCCACCCTCCCCTAATTGCGGCTCGAGTGTCGATTTATTTGCGAATCATGACTCCTCGCAACGACTTAATGACGATTTTACGATCTCTTGTCCGGTTTTTTGTTATTTTAACGTTTTTTCGGGTGTATCGTACCATCTTATGGTAATAAAGTCGGGGTAGCTCTATTTTCAAAGACAGTGTCAATGATTTTGAGTTTTTGAATAGAATATATAATAAGATACAATTTATAAGAAATCTGTGAGTTTTTTAGTAAAATTAACTTATACAAATACAAACCATATAAAAAAAATTACTTACTCTTTTTATCTAAAACAAGACACCAATTCTCTTTACTAATGCTAACATTTGTTACATCGATCCTCAATTTACTTGACATTTCATTAAAGTAATTCAATAACATTAATAAATAATTAAAGAAATCTTATAGTCTTACAAGGCATTTCTGCCTGGTTACTAAATGCAGGGGTCGGTACAATCTCACCTCGTATGCAACAATAGTAGCGCTGAGAGCTGAACTGAATGTGGTTCGCCTAAAACCATAAGATACACGTAGTTCAGCTACCGGCTCTTAGATGTCGCTACTTGTTTCAACTTCGGATGAACTAAATATTTAGTATTTTTCAATATACATGTTGCTTAGCGATATTTGTTAAATAAAATGTATATTATTAATAACATGTTTGGGAGCTCTTTATAATGGAAAAGAAATGGTAGATTTTCGAAGTAACTTTTTAATTGACGTCCACTCGCAAAAATTTCATAAAATTAGTAAGCTCTTCAGAACGATTTCATTGACATTTTTTAACTGAAAATGCTGAAATAATATCGTCCGATATGAAATGAGTTGAGTAAAGCATCATAGTTTTTATTGATACAAATTACAATCATACTTGTAACAGAATAATCAGGGAAATTGATTGTTCAGCAAATTTTCAGTTGCATGAAAAAGCTAAGTTTGCTCGTTACATAAACTATTAAATTTAGATGACAATTTTAATAAAGCTCTGTAGATGATTAATTTGTGTTTACACAATGAATACTTACTATGTCACTTGTCATAAGTATTGACCGGATTATATGCAAATGCATATTTGTATAAAATTAATTAATATGTGCATATTATGGCTAGTTTTTTTTTATTATTGCAATTTTACCTAAAATCAGCTGATATCGCATTATTATAACGCTTTGTAGGCGTATTATAATTTAAATATGCAAATGAAAATAAATAGAAAAAAAAAAACAATAATAATAACAGTCGCATAAAATTTTATGTTTCTACATATTTTAGCGACTTAGTTGCATATTCAGACATTTATGTTGCATATTTCGCCAATTTTAGCTATGTATGATCCGGTCTCTAGTTATAAGTATTAGTTACTCGATACTTGTAGTAATCATCTACATAAGGAGAATGCCCTACATTCTTTCACTACGGGGCGCGCGAAGATACTGGTAGGTACCTAAGTAAATGAATGAAATGCTCCAACGCCCCAAATTCAAGGCCCGCATATTGATCCAAACAGCATTTACTGTCTCTAATATTTCAACAAGATTTCTTTTAAAGATATCTAAGTAAATTTTGAGTCATTTATTTATTAAAATGGGCTTTAAGTAAATAAAGAGCTAGTTTGTCACTGCATCCAGAGTGCATAAGATGAGTGCACGCGTTGCATTTTAGGCGTAATAATTCACTAAAAGGCCGTTTTTTTTTCACTGAAAACTGTAGAAAGGTTTACGTGTTACATTGTAAATGTACAAAATAAAGGCGGAGATTACTAGAACGAGATTCAGCAGTTAAATCGAGATCGTTATAAAGGCGGGGCTAGCGAGCGGGTCTGACCAATCACGCAACACTTATTTACTTATTCCCATATAATCCAAACCGAGGGTCTTATGTAGCTAATAAACATTTCTTCACGAAATTTCTTGGTACGTTAAAGTATTGAATAAGACGTGTTCAGTTCTATGCGCCGCATCTCTCGATCACTGTAGGACTCTCTGCCGATAGATAACTGCCTCGAACGATTTATTAGGTACCTGTAAAATAAGTATCACGTAATTAAAATTGTTAAATGTGTTTAAAATGTTTTCTATAATAGAAGCAGTTTTAGCAAAAGTAACAAAATAAGTCAATTTAAAAGACATGTAAGAACTAGCTAGGATTCGCAAACCAAGAAAGCATGTCAGAATGGGAAGAGCGCCTGATGGTGTAAATACGATGATTATGATCTGTCCTTAATTAATGAACCCAGCTCAATTAGTTTAGGAAAACTTTCTAAGTGATTATTGTCTAATTTTATTAATATTAGTGGTCACCCAGTGGTCGAGGTTTTACCAGAAATCTTTAAATGTGGCATCAAAGAACATAGGCAAATTCTCTGTCAAACTTTTATTGCATTGATTTTTTTGTGTGAACTGATGAAAAATATGTACATTTTGGTATATTCTGTTCACATTTCTTCGTCTTTTCTTTCACTTAATTTTCATAATGTTCGTACAAAAGGATACTAAGTTTTTCTCTCACGTTTATCAAGTTTAATATTATAGATTTTCGAAGTGAACATTTTCTAATGATGAATATTGCTTACGTTTCAGGTATCGGCGACGAATGATATCTACTGGGAGGGAGAGGAAGACGCTTCAAATGAGTTCTTAGAAGTAAAACATGAAGAACCCACCGTATTGGACAGCCTCAAACGACTCAAAAGGCAATGGAGTAAGTATGGAAGTTATTTTAACAACGTGTATGAGCAACATGTGTAGAAATATTGAAATTGTCTTTAATAAATTATAACAAATACATTTAAAATACTCAATTTAGAACACTAGTGTTAAGACAAACTCCCACGTTTATAAATTTAGTAGGAAGGTTTAGTAGTATAGAAAGTAGGATATGATAGGATAGGGTAAAGTTGATGTCGCAAAAGGGTATGCAAATTTTAGTATGGACCTTGGCATCAATTTTTTTTTCTTTCGTCAGTGATTAAATTTTGGGCACAATTAGACTACAACTTAAGAAGTCCATAGAAAAAAAAAAGTTTCTAAACCGTAACCAACCAAAGATATGACGGTTTTTATTTTGTTCTAATCACGAGTTATTTTTTGTAGGAATCCATAGATTTATTGATTTGCTCCTGATTAGAACAAAATAAAATCCGTTATATCTCTGGTTGGTTACGGTTTAGAATTTTTTTATCATTTTTACAAAGTTCTTAGGTTGCGATCTACTAATGACTAACATTTCATTACTGGCAAAGCAAAAAAAAATTGATGCCATAAAGTTGCATACCCCTTTGTAATAGCCGTTTACTTCAGTGCAAGCTTATTGTAAGTACAGTCCCATTAAAAGGCTTGGTGCATACTGAAAGATCTTTTTCTTCTTCGTCATCTTTAATAAAATATAAAACTGAACTTAAAGTTTTTTTTACGTGGAAAAGTCATCCTACACATATAAAAAAAGTTTGTGATCATTTAAAAAAATCGATAATTATCTTTTATACTACACCTGCGTGGAAAGTACCTTGATACTTTATCAAATTTACGGTAGAAAGTACGTCATTGCATATCGAACAAAATATGCGGGGAGAAAACGCATCTGAGCGGGAGAGAAAAGTGTATATAAATCCATTTCTTACGTTGTTTTTCTTTTTTAATTTTGGGTAAGACTATGCACCGGTAACCTAAATATCAAAAGCCAAAAAGTTTTTACAGTGAGTTTTTATCTCCCAGTTCGCAAAATGACACTGGCCACTAGCTGTGTGTTGGATGGTGTCGGGCTGGCAGTGCGACCCTGCGGCGGCAGGCTATACAATTTGAAAAAAGAACATATGAAAATTGCAGACGCCATTGGCGCCATTTTCAATTTGTGTGTTGTTTGAGGATTCAGTTTTCGTAGAAAGTAAAAGTATATGTATTCAGCTTAATAGCCTTATCAAACAAAAATTCTAAACCTGTATGTGCGCCGCGAGCTGAAAAAGTTTGGGAACCTCTGGGCTAGGGTGTATTGTGTTAGTATATCTGGTACATTCTAGTAATATATATGTCTATGGGTACATTATGAATATTTGTTTTATTACAGATCCCTTCTCCTTCTTCGACACAGACAAAGATTCTGAACCAGAAGCGGAAGCGGAAACAGCCACAGATGTTCCTGACGACACCGGCAGGTAAATTATCTTTAAAAAACAAAAGTTTAATATTAGTTTAGATTCTTCCCGCAGTTACAACCGCGTTGATAGAACTAGATAATCTTACTTTTAAACTTCTTTTAAAATCGCCAAAAAATTAGTTTAAATTAAGTGGATTTTTAAAAGCTTCGATATCGTACTACCTTTTAGCAAGCATTAGACATATATTTTTTAAATGATTTAATTATATTTGTGTTATGTTTCAGTTATGGCAAGGATGATGACGTGGACATCGGGTCTGGAGTACCTGACAAGTCGGATTCCGAACCTCGGGAAAGTAAGTATAATCGAGACTGTAAAAAACTACCCCTTACCTCTTATAGCCGGGCCACACTAACGGCATTTCCCGTTGATTTTCGCGATAATAATCTTTAAATGTTCGTAGAAACGTATGGCGTTTATACGAATATTTAAAGATCATTATCATTTAAAGATTATATCGTTAATGGTAACGGGATAATTAACGGCTTTTTTTGTTGGTATGGCCTTAGCTTTAGGGAGGCCTGTGTTCCAGCATTACGCCAAACGGTTTTTCCTACAAATCCTTATTTTTCGAAATAACTGAACCGATTTTATTAAAACTTTACCCACATAAAGGTGCTGAAACACTCAAGTTTATCAGCACGATCATACAGCGCGATCTGTGCCGCCAATACGATCTAAACGCAGGCGTTTTTTCGATAATTAAATTTATTTTTTAAATATTTCAGAGACTCTCCGCGTTACCTTCTTGGTCATGGAGCCTTACATCACGGCGTACTCCAACAGGGACTCACCAGAGTTCTTGAACATCTCACGCTCGCTGGCAAATGCCGTGGACTTGCTCTTCGAGGGCCTGCCCGGCACGCAGCGATCCAGTTTAGTCAGAATACAGTAAGTGTTGGTCATCATTATCTCAATAATATGACTAAAAAGCAATGTAAGCCATTTCTGGTGTTCTATTACATCAAGAAAATAGCGAGATGCCTTGGCAAACCATCGAGTGAAGTAGAAGTAATGGGCGTATGCTTTTAGTCAAAAGTGAGTGGACTAAACAAAGTATGTCTCTCGCCTAGCCATGATACCTGCCACGTTCCAATGTAACCAACCAGGAGATGCGGGCAACCTCATGCCCTGTTACATTTTTAATTTTTTATATGTAACTAGCACTCCGCCCGCGACTTCGTCAGCGCGTGTTTCTAACTTCGAACTCGAAATATTAGTGTAGATAAACTGAATTTCCGATATTCGCCCGCTAGGTTGAATTTTGAAATATAGATAATTAGGCATCCTTTCTTTGATTGGGAAACGTTTTATGCCAAGTTTTGAGTTTATCGAAGCAAGCAGTAAAATCCTTCCTTTAAAACTTGAATCCAACTTAGGGGCTGATTTTCGAAAAACGCAAAAACGGGTGTTTGATTATTTTTGATCTATTTTCTATATACTGAGTTTCAAATTCACCGTTAGCGCGTTATGATTTTCCCATACAAAGTTTAACATCGTCTAAATTACCAATGGAGGGTAGTTTTAAAAAACTAATAATGCCCATCTTTTTTATTTACCTACGTTCGTATTTCTGCCAAGTTACAAATTTATAAACCCAAGGCATAAGATTTCACAAACAAAGGTATTCACCCCTTTTCACCCCCTTAGAGGTGGATTTATGCAAAATCCCTTCTTAATTCTCACTTACATAATTAAAGGCAACTACCATCGAAAAGTCAGCTTTCTACGTTTAGCGTTTAATATCCTTACCTTAAAACTTAATCATCCCTTTTTATTAATTAAGGGGGTAATTTGTAAAAACCCAAAAACACGTATTTAATTATTTTTGATCTAATTTCTATATACTTAGTTTCAAATTCATCAGTTCGTGCGTTACGATTTTCCCATACAAAGTTTAACATCCTTTAAATCATCACTGGAGGTTAGTTTAAAAAAAGTATTAATGTCCATCTTTTTTAGTAATTTATACTCATATTCGTACTAAGTTTCAAGTTTATAAACCCAAGTAATAAGATTTTTCATACAACAGTTTTCATCCCTTTTCACCCCCTTAGAGGAGGACTTTCGCAAAATCCCGTCTTATTGCCCCCTAAATGGTAGACTGCAACTGCTGTCCAAAATTCAAGTCACTGCGTTTAGCGGTTGCGGCTGTAGTCGAGTCTTAATAAAAAACCCTGTTCTTTTATATATATAGATTTGTTGTGTGCTTTTCACGAATACTACTACAATTATGAAACCTACAAAACATTTAAAATTGAACTCAGAAGTAGTTTACTATTATGATTAATTTTCAATTGCGAGAACTTAATGTGTCTCTCCTGTTCCATTTAACTCAAACATTCACTCGTTAATAATAGAGATAATGCTCAGACTAGGCCAGCCCATTCTAGTTCTAAGTCGAAACGCAGTCACACGTTCCGATAAATCCTGTGTCACATACGACATATATTATAATGGATTAGAATCGACGAAGCGAGGAACTGAAATTCAACAACAAGAAATTCAAGCACACTAGTGTTAAACGAATTAACGAACTAATTCGAAAATAATTCTAAAATAAAGATGCAACTATCGTTGTCATTGTACTTTTCTTGAGTACTAATTTCTCAAGAAAAGTACCATTACAACACAGGTCTGTTTAATTCTATAATGTAAAAACCTACATTCTGAGCAAATAAATAAATACTTCTTGGTTTCGGTCTGTACAAACTTATTGCCTTCATTGCCATATCATTAATGACTTATCATACGGGATCTGAACAGCTTTCAACTGGTAAAATAAATTTTGAAATCAGTTTCGGAGCCTATTCAATACAAACAAACAAATCTTTCCTCTTTATAATATTAGTGTGAAAAACAAAAATTACTAACGTTGAGCAGGGGTTGGATTCCGATTCTGACCCCAAAAGTGTAATAGTTTTATTGACAGTATTGAGCAAGCTGTCTCCCTTTTAAGTTTGTACAGATGGAAACCGGACACGTTATATTGCAGCTTTGATGTGCTTCAGTTCAAAGTTACACCGAAATCGCACGAAACCACACACCGATAGCAAACGACTAACCTGTCGTAAGTGATAGACTTTGGAGCTATCAAAGCCAATCTTACCTTTGACGTACTGAACGGTTTAGTGGGTACCTTTGAGGATTACGGTCCATTTATGTTTGTTGCACATTGACGCAAGATATCCTAACTAGTAACTAATAATTGTCTAACAAACAAGCAAACAGACGTTACGAAAAATAATTCAAGTCATTGATCACGAAATCTCAAAAAACTACAAGTACTAGGAGTTTCAAATTTCGCATGGTGGTTCCTTTTGGGATGTAGGTGCTCACTTAGACGGGATTTTGCGGGGGGTTTTCTTGGAGTTTATAGTTTTATGAATCTACTTCGTTTCTACAAGTGCTAGGAGATTCAAATTTACATGATATTTATTTAGATTTGCCAAATGTATCCCATAAAGAGTTCGAAATTCACGCGAACGAAGTTAGTATTTAATAATATTTTCTTTCTTTCTAGGTCTCTAGTCAATGATGATTTTCTCTGCAAAGTCACCCTGGACATCGTAACGACGAGGAACGAAGATACGGATACCATCACGGATATTTTGAGGAACCACATCAAGAACATTGGACGCCTTGGAGAGACCTCTGTGCGTGACGGAGACTTTAGTGCCCAATTGATTGATCCAGGTTAGTATTTGATAATATCAAGTATCCAGTAACAGGAATATAGTTATTGTTCACGCATTGGGCACCCGCTGAAACGGCACCTGAAATATTCCACTTAAGGCACCTATGAATATTTTTTGCAGGTGCCATTAGTGAGTTTATTTCTGGAAATTGGCTGCCTTTTTTATTTCTTGTTTTAATTTTTCGCTAGTTTTCTTTTATTTTTTCTGTTCTTTTTATTTCTTTTCTTTTTCTATTTAATTTAGGAACGACGTTCGACTGCGACTTGTATGAATTCAAGTGCGACGAAGATTTATGTCTGCCAATGTCGGCAAAATGCAACCGTATAACGGAATGCAGGGACGGCACTGACGAATATGATTGTCCTACACCTACGAGTCAGTATAAAACAACATTTTGTTTTAGTTTTAATTCCTTTTAATTTTGTTTCTTTTTTTAACCCCCCCGTCCGTGCCGTAATAAGATGGTCACATTTTTTTTTCTATTTTCTTTTACTTTCATTTATTTTTTGTTTTTAAGCTTCTGAAGCAACAGCAACGGAAACAACAACAGTGGATGTTTCCTATGACAGATATGATGCGAATGGAGACTTCGATCAATATAATAATTATGGACGTAATACAGACAACGGGGATACTGACGTAACATCAGAAAGTCCAAACAGTTATGACCAGAACCCTGACAACTATTATAATCAAAATGTAACAGGTGGAGGCGGTATAAACGTACCTAGTGCCCCTGACGTATGGTACGACCAGGAGACCGAATATAATCCTACAAGAGAAGAGGTGTTAAAAAGTGATGATACAATTGGTACGACTTTCATTTTTTATTTCACTTCGCATATTTAAAAAAAAACATTTTCTACCCTGTTTTTGAAATTGGTTTTATTAAATTGCTCAATACTCAGACTTCTTTTTTACGTTTTAATATAGAAACAATTTTTTTTGTTGCGTTCTCTTTTTTATTGTTGATTTTCCATTGTTTTTTTTCTTCTTTAAATATAGGTGGCCTCGACCAGGAGATTGAAACTACAACGAATGCTGTTACTCCCAGATACGAGGAAGGATCTCGTGGTAAAACATTGATAAATTTACTATACTATAATAAGTTTTGGTGGTGTTGCTTCCAACCAAATCAGAGTTATCAGAGATGCCATGTTTGGTATAACCGTTTGAATGAAATCAATATTTAGTTGTTGTTCGATTTATAAGTACTTACTACTATTTTAAACCTTCTTCTGCTCTTCTCGATAAAATAAAGTGTGCAGATGAAGCAACTTTCCGTCAGCACTTATCGAGAAGTTATGATAAGTTTTATTTAATACGGTCACATGAGTTGTTAAATGGCTATTTGTTTTATTAAATGATTAAAATATGTACAGATTTAAAAATATACAAGTATTACAAACTAAATATTTATGAAAGACTAAATTAAAACTTAAATTACCTAAATACATTGTTAAAAAACACAAAAAGGACAATAAGACGTTGACTGGCATTGCTAGTTTTTTGATATGATAAGGACTGTGTTTGGGCCATAAGTCTGAAAATACCACCAAAGCACCTCCGAATCGTTGACATGAATTTTTTTTTATTCCTGGTACATTATTTATCAACAAAAGATAAAAATAATAAGATTTGGTTTGAAAAAGAAAAAATATTTAGTTTTGTTACTTTTTACTTGCTTTTATTTATTTTGTTTTATTGTATTTGGGTGGCTTACAGCTAACAATACAAAAGTAAATAATGAGACGATCAACGATCAACATTTAGTTTCATTTGTCCTGTTGTGTGTCGTGTCGGTAATCAAACCTTGCAAGTTTTTGACACAACTGCCCGGTTTCCGATTGAGCTGAAAAGAAAGAAATCTGTTGTTTGAAACTACCGGTGCATACAGTTTAGTGCAAATCTAGTTAAAACGCAATTCTATTAAATTTATCCTCAAGAAACGTGAAAGCATAAAACTAAAAGATTCGGCTTCACTTCTTGATTGCACTTATTATTAAATTGAGCAGTGAGTCCAGTCTATTCATTCAAGGGGGATGGGTCCAGTTATACCGCGAGTCCGTGTAGTGGGTCCACTTACATCGCGATTCGTTGGATCCAGTTGATCACACTCTTCGCAAGACACGTGAACAGGAAACTCATGAACAGGGTGATAAAACTATAACATTTACCCCCAGATTGTCCTGCTACTCACTTGCGCTGTGACGAGACCCGATGCGTTGAATCAACTCACCGGTGTGACGGCGTTGCTGACTGCTTTGACGGCACCGATGAGGCTGGCTGCCCAAGCCGTAAGTACATGATTTGCAATCAGGTTTCCAACTCCAGCGATCCTGAAGGTACAGCATCTGGTTGAGATTCGCACAGAGCAGGAAGCATGGAACAAAAAGGAGATGGTATATGTCAAACAGTGGGTGGAAGTTTGGGTGACAACCGCGAACGAGATTGTTTGACAGAAACTGAAAACATTGTACGTCTGACAACCATCTCGTCTACATTTTTTCCGATACACCGATAGAGGCAGTTTATGAAAGCACGGAAAAGGTAAGTGATTCGTCCAGACGTATTTATCATCTTTGTCGACTTATATTTTAGCTGTAAATGGGGTATGATCACAATTCGTATGGAATAGGTACTGCTCTACCCTCTAGAAATACTGTTAAATGCGTGAATATAGAATACATTGAGTCATGACACAACCAACATTTTAATATTATGTGTTCGGGGAGAAAATTAAATGTGAACACGTCAATGACCTCCATCTGTCAACTGTCACTTGAAAATTACGTTTAGAAAAAATAATAACAGCTAATAACTTTTTAATTATATTTATACCCGATAATGTTATTTTCAAATGATTTTTTTTATGATATGACTTAACAAGTCATATTATAAACAATAATCATTTGTGCGATGACACCTTCGTGGTTAATTTGGTCGCATAGTTACACTTACACACAGGAATGAATGCAACATTTATCGTACTTCAGAAAGTGTGAATGCTCTCTTGTCAGAAGGGAGAGTTTTTCAGACAACATCATGAATCATACATTTTAACTTTCAGTTTTTGTCTGACGATATTTATATTAACCACTCTCTTACTTATCTATCTTCCGCACTTGAACTCATGTGTTTGCAATTATGCAAGCCGACCAGGCCGCATCGATTATAGCGCTGTAAATCGTTTGAGTGCACTCGAGACACCAAGACGGCCTATTTAAACAAGCTACTATTAATAATCTATAATTGGCGGTAGTTATAACACTATAGATCTATTTAATTTTTAACTAACACTTAATATTATGAAGTAGTGGCTAATTAATTTTGCAAGTTGGTTGTTAATAATACTTTTTTTCATTCGTTGCAATATTTTATTCAAGCAATTCTTTTAAAGCTAGATGAGAGAGACTTTAAGAAGAAACTTCCGAAAGAAACTCGGAGTGATTAGCTAACAAAAGTATTATATCTTAGACCAACAATGATAGGCACAAACGTCATTTCAAGAACTTCAACATTTTTCAGTTCAAGAGAGTAATACCTACCGAACACTACCACTGTTTCACGATACCGAAAAAAGGATAGTCGATGGACCACAAGCGCACAGGCACTGAGTTTCAGTTAGAAATATTAGGCAGAAAATAAGAAAAAAATATTTATTTATGAGCCGTGACATAATTAAATTAGTAAAAGCGGCTCCAGTGCTTTGAGCACCAATAAATAACGTATGCTTATATAATATTTATGTGTAGCTTGCGAGGTAGTGACCTAACACGCCAATGAGGGCTTTTGCGCTCAAGCGAAATAAAAACAGAAATATAGAAAAATAAAATTGATAATTAGATTTGGATTCAAATTAAAATTACCGTTGAAAAGCTGACATTTAGTTTGAAAATGCCATGTGCTTTAATTAAATTTTGACAGCTAGAGAAGCGAGAGACGTCAAAATTGACAGCAGGTTGATGTTCTGAGTACCTTCCAGGAATAAAAAGAAGCAATATCAAAGCTGTGCTAGTGGTACATGTCGTTACGTATTCGTGAGTTTACTGTTTCGACACGAATTGTCAAAGTTTATTAATTTTGACAATTCACTCACATTCATTACCTACGTTTTTCAAGTTACCGAGTAGACAAATATTTAAAACTCTTGAAGAAATCTACGATTGATTAAAATTTTCTTAAATATGATAGGTATTGTGCTTCTGGATTACTAGGTACAATATTATTAACAAACGTAATTCACCGCCGTTTTATGTTTTATTTAAAATTCGAAATAGGCCAAACATCGCACACATGTCAAATCACAAGCCAATAGTAATAATAACGAATCTGAAGTGGAAATACTTGGGCAATTGTATGAGTGGGGACGATACGAGCACTGCCGCTGAGCACTATCGAACTACTTGGGATTGGTACACTCCGGGCTCTTGAACTAATTCTGCCGCCCAAATCCCACTGTAATAATTTATTCTTATAAACTCTAACACACAAAGTAAGTTTAGTAATCCATTAGGTCGTTTATTTACACGCCCCGAGGGCTTATCATAAGATTTCTGTATTTTGTTTACAGCGTACTTGAAGTATTTACTGCGTTTAGGCCACGTATCCATTTACAAGTTACTTTTGTACAAGTTACAACTTGTAACTTGTAAGTTACAACTTGTAACTTGTACCTCCGATTGGTAAATGTTGCAATAGAATGCCAGCTACTTGCATACTTTTATGCAAGTTACTGGCATGTGTATTGCAGGCCTTACTTCAAGTAAAAACTTAAAGAAAAACTGATTCGAAAATATGACTATCTTACTAATTAATTAACTAAACTAATCTAATGTCATCAAAAACTCCTCAATGTTGCCAGCTTGACATGAGCCTTAGAGACTAAAGACGTTGCCCCATTCTATGGCAACACTAACCTCCGGCCAAGGTAAAAGCCAGCTCTTGGATAGCTCTTAAATTGAAATACAGCTGCAACCGATTTAAATACAAATACTCCGCGAAGCTCCATAGTCAATTACGAGGTACATTAACATTATTGAATCACATCACATGCATTTGATTTAATCGCTAATAATCCTAATGTCCTATGAAATGGATAACCGCATTCCCATACAATAATGGGCTGTCTGTTCAGGTTTAAAGTTATATATAGAAAGCTTCTGTTCGTCGGAGGATATTCGATCGCTTTCATTTGTGGAGAATACTCTACTATGTAATCCGTTTCGAGTAGATTATAAATAAATATCATGAATGATAAATGATCCATTTATTTTTTACAGCTTTTTATAGCTGTCATTGTTATTGCAAAGACATCATAATCCGTCGCTGGCAATTATTAAGTCTACAAGTTCAAGTCAACCTCAGTTGCATATGTCAGTCCGTGGATGTGTGACCACCCGAACCGAATTTCGTCCCAGCTGTCATTTGTAAATTTTTACTGGCCGTCAATTTCTCGAAAGTCAGACAAGCAGTCGTTCCAAGTATACTATTTGGGACCATAATTATATTTGTAATAATTGGGTTAACTAACCTCAAACAGATGATGAAGCTTTTTTTCTGTGCCCAACATTCCCTTTTATCTGAACTACAGTTCCATCTCCAAGTGTTCTAATCTCAGAATTAGTCATCACGTGTTGACCGTGCCACGTATCGGTGTACTTATTGCCATAACATCCGTTATTAAGCCATCTACTGTTTTATTATGATGAGTTTAACATTCCTCCCGACGGTTCTGAGCATAGATAATTGTAGCTTTGATTCAGCAGTTTAGTTTTTTGCCTGGTCCCTTTGTTTGAAGACGTGGCAAATCTGTGTCTGGGAATTGTTTTTACGTTAGGTTTTATTGTGCAGAGACGAATTTATATTATATTAGACTTTTGAGTAAAGCACATGGTATTACATATTTTCACGACATTGTAATCAATCTCTAAAGTTCCCATTGTAGGAACACAAACCTGCTTCCAGTCTGGGCCCGATTTATGCCAGTTCTCCAACCTCCCGCCATAATTATGGTCACAGAAAAAGACTAGTATAAAATAATAAAGTGTATGACATGAAAAGTACCAATAGACATATTTTAACACCGAGTTCAGTCTTGATAAATTTTATCACAATTATAACTAAATCTCTATCTCCGTACACCTAGATGAAAAGTAAGGTCCGACCGAAACGGGTTTTCCGGCCGTAACCGAAACTGAAACCGAATATTCGGCCGTGGCTTCAGTTTCGGCCGAAACCGAATCCGAAACCGAAACTCACGTGGTCAAGTATAGAATTCCTTAAAATACTGAAATTTGGTGCATTTTACCCATTAGTTAGGACATGAAATGGATACACAGTAAGTTTGTTGTACTCATTTATTTAATAGATATAATATAAAAAAATATTAAAACATAACATTTTTTTTTTCATATTAAGTTCTCATAGCAAAATGTTTATCGGAGACATCCGAACGGCGCAAGACAATTCCCGAACAGGGCCACGAGCGCGAGCGTCCGCCAAAGCGTTGCCGCGAGAAACGAAGTTAAGCGAGCGTGCACGACAACTTCCGAAATCAGTTTCGGTTTCGGCAAAAGTTTCGGCCACTTTTGGCCGAAACCGATACTGCCGCCGAAACTTGATTTTTGGCCGAAACTCGGCCGAAACCGAAACCGAAACCGAACCTTCGGTCGGACATTAATGAAAAGGTTATATAGCACGAAGGGGAACCTATTTTTAATAGTAAACTTGAACAATATCTGTTTTATCGCATCTTTTAGAAAAAATGCACTGTTTAATATGATTTTCAAAAACACAGCCTAGATAAAATTACGTACAAAGTAGATAGAGATTTAGCGGGGCTATAAATATATAAAACAATTTTAAACCTATGGACATTATCTCATGATATTTTACCGAAGTCGTCTTTTATGCGGCTAAAAATGAACACTAAAAAGCGGGTATATGCGGGAGATGGTTAGTCACCCTAGTAAGATGCACTTTGAGAATTGTTCTAATTACCGAAGGCCAGGTCATTGGTGCGATAAAGAAACACCAATTATAAACTAAAACTGTAGATGATCCGTGTGATGTCACCGCTGAAACAATTTAATTGAATAGAACCTAAACGATAGAATTTAGTGTAACGTCAAGGTTGTTTATTAAACTTGTCTTAATTGTCGTCAGGCGCCCCTGTCTTGATTGAAACAAATTGATCCAGGCTGCCCTGATGCATACTCAGTCGTTATTTATAATTGTCTCCAACACTGATTCGTGTTGGTTTGCATTATAATTGGCAGGAATTCGGTCGTCAACTGGTTTGCCTCCCAAGTTGGTGGTACTTGAACCTACTCTACAATTGAACCACAGCTGGGTTTCTTCCAGCATTGATCATCCATCGCATGGGATTCTACTATCTAAAAACGAAACCCATAGCTTCGGCCGACGTTTCGGGCGTTTCTTATTCTTTTTCATTTACGGACTTAAGATTTGTTACTGATACGAACTAAAAGTTGGTGGCAACATGATTTATAGTTGTCCCGACTCTCGATGTGTTGTCAAAACTTATTCATTCAGAACAAAGAGGGATAAGGTTCATTTAAAAGTATTGAGTTACTTTCGTATGGGCCGGTATTTTCGTTGACGGACTAAGGGAGTTCAAAACAGTTCGATTTCAATCCACATTTATTATTCACCGATATCAGAGATGATTCAGAAAATTATAGGGCATTAGAGATGAAGCTTTGTGCGCTGGATTATGATCTCGCGTTTCACTGTTAATTTTCACAAAATTCTATTTCTGTCACAACTCCTAATAACAACAAAAAGTGAGCTGCATAGTTCTGAGCGTAAACAGCCTAGAAAGGATTGCTTAGTTTCATAATTAAAAGCCCCCGCTAATGAAATGTTTTAGTACTAATCATTTACTAGCCGCTCCCGAGCACTCAGTATTATTGCATTAGCAACGTCTTGGAATTTATAGGTTCATCCTTTGGAACTTATAGTTTATGCAGAAAACAACTCGTGTGCATTATGACGAACATCTTTATAAACGTTCAACTCTGATTGTGTGGGTGTGAGTTTTGAGATCAAATATGATTTGTATGTTAATTTAGTTAAACAACTAATAAAACATTTTAGAGTCCTCAATAAAATATTGAACTCTTCTATGGAGTTGCATGATATCAAAGTTCTCCTATCGTTAGAGATTGTTCTTTGCCTGATAATTCACCTATAAATAAAGTATGTTACTAGTCGCCATTTTATTTTTTGTTTCTAAACCTCTCACTGTTACATACCTCCCACATTATTACGATAGGATTTGTTCTAACTGGCTTCCTCCAATACTCGATTGCTAAGGCAACTTCACTGTTTTTCCTCATCTGTTTGGTTTAGTTCCCGATTCCCTTAACTTTCCACTTTGTAAGCAAAGCTTTTAAAATAAACCTTTGTGTTGACCGAGAGCAGATAGGTAGACAGAGCCTGAGGCAGTGCTGCCGCAATAATCATGATTACTGATTGAGGTCGTATGCTCCCGGGACACATGCCAGTCAAGTTCTTTTAAGAAGACTTGCTCAAGGTTCAACTAGGCCTTTAATGTTATGTTTTTCAAAATAAATAAATAGGGTTTGATAAACATTTTACAAATACATCCATAGTTAAGTAAATATTTGTATGTTGTAACCTTCTTTGTTTTTCCTACATTGTCCACTCTAGGAATTTCTCTTGTCGTGGGTACTTTTAAAAACATTTAGACTCATAGATATCATCACACAAACAGCCAGACCCGGGAAATCTACTCGGAAATCGTACAGACATTTGTTCCGTGCGGGAATCGAGCCTGTGTCAAGAATCGAAGCACTCGATCACTCTACCACTGGGCTAATCGTACCGTTCGTGTTTGGCACTTCGGAATCATGACTTTTTGCGATATTTTTCAACTAAAATAAAATGTTATTTAGGGGATAAAAATTCCTAGTGTGCAGCACCGTTTTTAAGAAAAGACAACCTACTTGTATCACCTTTTGTTTGACAATTATTTACCTTTTAGGTTTTCTTCAATCTCTCTGATAAATAAGCAGAAAATACTCATACATTGTATAAACGGATCAGTCAAGATTTAGTTTCAGAGATGCTCTGTAAACTAAGTCACGATATTAATATCATAATATCTCTGTTCTGTAGATCTGCATGATATTTAAGCAGCTTGGGGATTATTGTCTTAGTTATTCTCTCTGATAGCATTGTACCTACTTACTAAAATAGATCCTGAATTATAAGTTGAAAGTTAATGCACTATACATTTTGCATCGATGGTTTTAACATTCATTATGGTTATAATATTCCTAATAACTTAATAAAACGTAAATAAGACCATTTTTCAACACCGACTTGATAAGTTTGCGTGTTTTGAAATTCATTCATGTATGATAAATCATAAATAAAAAAAATCTGTACGGAAACTGTCATTTACATATTTTAAAGTTGCTGATAGATTTGAACATTCACCTGTAACAGAAAGATTAAGATGAAAAATTTAAACGATTTGGCAGTCGGCACGCCAAAAAGCTAGCTATAACGCTCACTTTTTTATATTATATTTGCAAAAGTGTTCTTTATAAGTAAATTATAAATTTTATTTTATTAAGCATGTTAAATGTAAAAAAGCTGAATAATGTGCGTGACTACCCAACATACATATTATACAATAACAAATAAGATGTTCTTCAGAAATCTCCGTGATTTTGCTCAGACTACGCAAATTATCTTTACGTGTTTCACATTGTGGCAACAATAATACAATACTAGAGACAACAGCCGGTCGATTTTCAGTGATGATGCCACATCATATATAATCTTCAAGATGATCTGTTTTATTAATTATATTATGTTGTTTTGGTAACATATGGTTCGGTGGTTTTATGGAGTTCTGTTGCTACGAGCATACGGTATTATTATGTGGGCGTACTATTAAAACGTACATCTCTGCATAAACCTTTAGGGATAATAAGCGTGATGGGTACTAATGTTATGTAGGTACTTGTCTAGTTTTTTAGCTAACTATTTTAATCTACTACATTTTTTGTTGTTACACAGTAAAATCATTTCACAGGTTCTGACAAACATCTTCAAAACTGTGTTGTAATAAATAGGAAATCACTTTAAAGAAAAAAAGTTTAAAATCTCTCAGATTTTTTTCATGACTTTAGGTAATGCTTCTCTTATTATATCCAACTTCGTCCCTTTTAGTCTATGACAAAGAAGCATTCTAAACAAAGTTAAAATCAGGTCTCAGGTCAGGCTGCCCACATTCTATAAAAAAACTCTTTTAGAATGCCGAAAAACTTCCTAAAAGGTTTTTAACCTGCAGCACTTTTGTGGCATTAAATATACAATACAGTCGTCTAGAATAAACTTTGTTTTTCTTTTCTTTTCTTTATTTTACAGGTTACGGGCCGTGCAATAAACAGTCGCATAAATATTGTTTATGAAATAAAAATTAAAAATTGCGCACCAGTTCGATTTTTGCTTACCTAAAACATTTTAACGTTCTACATAATCCATGTTAAGTAGGGTCATAAAATCCAAAACATAATATTCATTATTATAAGACTATTCGACCCCTGGGTGCATCGTTTAGGGTTAACCGACTAGTGATGGGCATTGCAACTATCGATTTGAGAAAAAAAAATATATTCCCACCTCTTACTTTAAGTCTTACTTCTGTGTGGATAACAGTAATAGAAAAACATAGAAACTATTTGGAGTTATTGAGATACACAAAAGTTCATTCACAAAAAACAATCTGTTTTATCTTTTACACGTGATTGCTAAGAAACGATTTTGGCTCCATTATCAGTTGCGTGTGACTGTGTTTGTATCTTTTATATACATATCATTAACTCGAGTACCTACTATAACTGGTAGCTTGTGGTCATTCCCTAGACGTGAAGACAGCGACAACTCATTCATCTCACAAATACTTCCAATAAGTAAAAAAATGAATAATTACTAAATTTTTTTTAAATATCTTCGACTTCCTAATCACTATTTGCTAAGTAGGTAGTAACTGATATCACATTATAATTTGACGTTAGAAACTTATTTTAGTAATTGATATAAACTAAATGTGTTAGGGATCGGGGTCAAAATAACAACTACAAAATATCTTCGTTACTATTCATCTGACCTTTGATTAACTAAACAAACATTTGGACTATCTATTAAGTTATCTAATTGGATTTAATATTATTATATAAATTAAATTACAAATATAGTGAAATATTATCATGATACGTTATCATTTTAATTAAAACTATTACGAGTATTTAGTACGGAGCAAAGGCCTTTTTTTATAAAGAAAAGCCATGAGCCGTGATAACCTCATTTGTTCAAGAAAAAGCTGTAGTGTATTCCGACTTGTTTCTTTGTAAATAGGATACATATCAGTGATATCCACATTTTTTTTAAAGTTACAAAACTGTTAGTCATCCCTTTTTGTTAAATATCCCTTTTAGTATAATCCACTGCAGCTTTTAACATTTTTAAATATATCATATTAGGATTTTTTTTTATTGTGGTAAAATCATCAAATGAGTCCTCCCACCCATACTGTCAGACTTGTACTGACTAAAATCCACGGTGTCCTTCACTAGCCCTTTACGTACCGGGGTCACGATAATGGGTAAGTTCCGCGACCCCGGCAGGCTTTGGCCCTCTACAGGCCCCGTCACTATGCTGACACTCCTTGAGGCGCGCGTGGAACACAACGCGCCGTCGACCCATCATATTAGGCTTGGCTAATTTTATTGTTATATCGATACTTTCACATGATTTTTCCCTGCATTATTAGAAGGGCTTGCGTGACGTCGCCAATCGATATTTAGTTGGTATTCATTATAATTGCATGCTGTCTATTGAGCTCACAATAATTTCTTGCTTATCTGTACCGTAGTAAAATAAATAAACTTCGGGGATATCGCGGCATATTATGTTTATAGCGAAAAATGTGTCAACAAAAAAAGTATATTTCATGATTTTTCTAGCTTTATATTAAAATAAACAGGTGTAAAAAGTCTTTGTTTTCCATGTGCGAATGACTTTGCTAATGAAAAAGACAAGTGTTCTCAAGTCAACTAATATAATTTATGTTTTCCGGAAAAATAAATATTAATCCTGGCCCATTACATAACGAGTTCAAATAATTTAAGTCATTTATAAACGACTTCGGTCTCGTAATAATAGTTATGGAACTGGTTTAAAACTTTATGCCAACAATGTTATTAACCTAATTTGAAGAGTTCCCTTGGTATTCAATTCTTTTCGTCAAACCTTTGTGTTCACGCAAATCGGAACGTCTTTTCTGTGTTACTCACGAAGGACTATGGTGACTGTCGAATACTTGCTCATAGACTATGGAAATTAAAAATATATAAAGACACGACAGTTATTGACATCTTTTTATATAATACTAGCGGTACCCTGCCCCGCTTCGCTGTGGCACAAAAAACTGCTTTTAAAAAAAAATATATAAAAACAATCCTTGATGCGAATTATATATCAGCTCAATCGATGCAGAACTTTTTGAGTTTTTGAAGCATACACAAACCAACATAACATTTATAAATATATATAGATAGATTTACATTAAAAGCTTATAAAGCGATTTCTAAGATATCTTTTGGCAAGATTGACAATTTTCTTCATAACTCTCTCTTCTCTTCTGTACATTATTTATTACTCTTCTTACATCGTTTTTTTTGTGTAATTTAACTCATCTCAGTATTTACTTATAAGCTTGTATTGACATTAAATAATAAGCAGCTCAATACTGATCTTGAATATCTTCAGGGAGCAAGGCTCAGCCGGTAACAAAAGACCCTGCCAACGGAAGAATGTAAGAGAAACAAAAATGAGCAGTTTCGATAAAAATAAACTCATCATAAAGTTAAAGCTAAAGTCCCATTACTAGATATTTAAAAAATCCCAAATATACATCGGTTGTTTTTTTTTTAAAAATTCGTAAAGCAGCCCTCTCAGAATGCATTCAAAACTAGTCATAAACATAAACTAAAAAAAAAACTCTATACAAAAGTGATCAATTTTGGTTTTCGTGATCAGAATAAGTACGTTGACATAAAAATAAGTTTTACTATGAAATTGAATACCGAGGTTCGCGTGTTCCGGTACATTTTCCGAGTTATACGTTATGGATGTCTCTCTTACCTATAATGGGATATTATATTAAATTGGCAATATTGGTACATTAAAGTACCGATAAGTGTACCAGCCAATGTTTGGACGAACCACGATAACCTCTGTTTGGAGGCCGAATAAATGTAGAAATAGTGATAATGTGACATATGTTTGATGCGTGTCGTGTACTAGGAGTATTTAGGTGGATCAAGAGTGGACACCGTATGTTTAGTTTACAAGGTGCTGATAAACATGAGCATTCTTACGAATGTTACACTGCAGAAAAACAAACAAGAGCGTTTTAGCGTGCATTCAACAACCCATTGTAACGAGCGTTCTGGCGAGCTTTTTGCCGTCAAATAGACCATCAACTAGAGCGTTCGCTATAAAGTTCGTGGTTCGATGTTAGCTCTATGCTTGGCTCTGTTCATTGTTCACTTCGACAACATTAAAAACAGCGTATTCTACATGTTCTGTTACAAGTGAATGTTTAAGCCTATTAGCACCTACAGGCGAACCTAGAAACTTTATCAACAACTAATAACATTATTTATTAAATAATACAGTATCATCGGAATTAAATTAGATGCGCAATGAGGAAGTCTGTTTATGTTTCGCTTAGCGTGCACTAATCAGATTGTACCATAGTGTCTCTGATAGCATAGCCATGACACTGTAATAAAATTATGGCCGTGATAAATAGTCGTACCTAAGCATCCATTTGCTTAGCCATAGTATCGATTTTCGAGAACATAGGACGCTATATTTGTGGATTTGACATTAGTGTTTGTTATTGTCAAATGTCAGTAATTTCCATGGTAATGTAATACAAATATGAATATATTTAATGCATTTTGCGTAAATATAATAAAATGCGTTAAATAAAATTTAGTTATTTCTAGACTAAAATACTTTTTGATTGTTCTTAATTTTACTGATTGATAAATTCGGTTCAGTATATATGTATTATGCAAAAACCAAAATAAGCCAAATCGGTCCAGCCGTTCTCGAGTATTAGCGAGATTAACGAATGGCAATTGATTTTTATAAATATAGATAATGTGAATGAGTTGTCTATTATAAAGTTTGCCTGTCAGACTGAGTCAGACAGTAATTTTTTAACAAAAAACTTGATTCTTGCTAAACAAATGTTTGTTTTTTTATGATTGTTGCTTGTTTTAATGTGTATAAGTTGTCTATTATAACTTCTGTCTTTCAGACAGCAAATTTTTAAACAAAAACACTTAAAAAAAAAACTACTATTTATTAAAATATAGGGCTTTTTTTTTATTTCTAAACAAGCTGTCAACTCCGGAGTTCCGGATTTGATTGCTCAATATCGTAACTAGCTCCGGAGTTGATAACTACCCGAGTTTGAATGCCCTAGTTGTCAGCGGCTTCGACGGGAACAAAAAATTGGAATGAAAACTATCTTGTTAACTACCTGTATACCAAGGATACTTGGTGCACAGATAATTTATAACCTGGAAAAACTATTGAATAGATCAGGGACAATCTAATCCATTAAACATTATTGAATGGATTAGGACATCCATTTAATTTAAAAAAAAAACCATTTTATTTTTAATTTAATAGTTTTTGCGTGAAAGAGTAACAACACGTTTACATTTATAGTATTAGCACTGAATACTTAATAGTACTATGTAGTAAGATAAGATATCATCATCTTCCTGCCCTTATCCCATTTTACTTGGGGTCGGCGCAACACGTTTTTTTCTTCCATTCTCCTCTATCAAACGTCACAGTATCATTCACTCCTCTGTCTTCCATATCATTCCTTATACAATCCATCCATCTCTTCTTTGGCCTTCCTCTTCCTCTCCATCCATCAACATTCATACTCATCACTCTCTTAGTCACATGAGTGTCATCCCTCCTCATCACATGTCCATACCAAGACAGACGATTCCCTTTAATTTTTTCTGTAACAGGCGCCACTTTCAAACTTCCCCTTATAAACTCATTCCTTACTTTATCCATTCTTGTCACTCCACACATCCATCTTAACATTCTCATCTCCGCTACATGCAAACGTTTCTCATCCAACTTTTTCACAGCCCAGCATTCCGATCCATACAATACAACAGGTCTAATCACGGATTTGTATATTTTCCCCTTTAACTTGAGGGGCATCCGTGGGTCGCAAGTTGTTCCGGTGACCTGTCGCCATTTCATCCATCCCGAGTTAATCCGGTGTGTTATGTCCCGGTCTACATCGCCATCTCCTTGGACAAGCGACCCGAGGTACCGAAAGTCGGAACAGACTGGTATGGGCGTTCCGGCAAGTGTAATGGGCACAGGACTGGAGAGACCGCCAAAATCGCAAAACAAATATTCGGTTTTGGTTCTGCTCAATTTCAGGCCAACGTTCTCCAGTCTTTGCCACCACGCCTCCAATCTGCTCTGGACCTCTAGGCCGCTCTCGGCAATAAGCACAATATCATCGGCAAACAGCATACACCAGGGGGCCTCCTCCTGAATGTCCGACGTCAGAGCATCCATTATCATCAGGAAGAGGTACGGGCTGAGAGCCGACCCTTGGTGCAAGCCAACCGCCACATTGAAGCTGCCGCTAGTGCCCGCTGTAGACCGGACTTGGGTACTGCATCGACTGTACATAGCACGGATCAACTGCACATACTTCCCAGGCACACTTTTCTCCTTAAGGGCCCACCACAGAACCTCACGGGGCACCCGGTCGTATGCCTTTTCGAGGTCGACGAACACCATGTGCAAGTTTTTATGCGCACCTCTGTATTTCTCGCACAGTTGGCGGATAGCGAAGATAGCATCCGTCGTGCCCCGACCAGGCATAAAACCGAATTGGTTCTGTGAAATTTCGCTCTCCTCTCTCAGTCGCCTTTCAATAACTTTCTCCCAAACCTTCATACTGTGTGACATCAGCTTTATTCCTCTATAATTATTGCATTCCAGCACATCACCTTTGTTTTTAAAAATGGGCACTAGCGAACTATTGCACCATTCGTCAGGTATGGCTTCTTCCAGCAACAGCTTATTGAAGAATAAAGCTAACCACGTCCAACCATACATCCGCAATATTTTCCACACTTCAACAGGTATTCCGTCCGGTCCTAATGCCTTACCATTCTTCATTCCACTCACTGCATTCCTCACTTCATCCACACTTATTTTTCTTACTAATCCCTTATTTACTGGTTTATTTTCAAGCACACCACTCCAGTCATTCTCCTCATTCATCAGTCTTTCAAAGTAACCCTTCCACCTATTCACAATTTTCTCGTCTTCTGACAGAATCATTCCAGCATCGTCTTTTACGCACTTTACTTGACAAACATCCTTCGCCATTCTCTCCCTAGCTCTAGCAAGCCGGTAGAGTTGTTTTTGGCCTGCTGGAGTATCCAAAGTGTCATATAGCTTTCCTTGGGCATTTGCTTTTGCTATAGCCACAGCTCTTTTGGCTTTTTTCTTAAGAGCATCATACTCACTCTTTTTTTCAGCTTTCAAACTAGCACGCTCATTACCAATGCTCTGCCATTCCTTAAATTTCTTCTTTTTTTCCCTCAAAACATTCTGTATCTCTGTCGACCACCACCATGTATCCCTATCTATCGTGCCCCTGCCTTTCGTCTCTCCCAAAACATCTTTTGCTGCGCTCCTAATACACCGAGCCATCTCATTCCAACATTCATTTACGCTTTGGCCGTTCATATCACCCATCTCAATCATTTTATTTACCACTCGCTCTCTTAATTCTCCAGCACAATCATTCTTCTCTAGCATATGCCATTTTATTTTAGGAGGGGGACGCTCTTTTTGCTTTAGAAGCCTTACTTGTAAGACTACTTCCATAACCAGGAGTCGATGTTGTGAGACTAAATCTTCTCCCGGTAGCACTTTGCAGTCTTTGACGAGCTTTATTTTGTTGCGTCTAACAAGGAAGTAGTCTATTTGCGTATTATGTGTCCCACTCTTATAGGTTATTAGGTGTCCATCGGCTTTTTGAAACCAGGTGTTGGCTACTGCTAGATCAAATGCAGTAGCTGATTGCAACATAGTTTCCCCCTCATTATTTAAATTCCCAAAACCCCATCCCCCGTGTACTCTTTCATAACTTCCTTTCATTCTTCCCACATGCCCGTTAAAATCACCTCCAATAATTAATTCCTCATGCGCCGGGATGGTTATTAAAACTGTATCAAAATCCTCCCAAAACTTCTCTTTGACTCTTTCCTCACATCCTACCTGGGGAGCATACACACTTATCACGTTCAGTACAACATTCCCTAACATTACTTTCACAACTATCAATCTATCATTAATTCTTTTTACATCCATCACACTTTCTTTCAAATTACTATCTAACACTATTCCCACGCCATTCCTTTTTCCATCACTTCCACAGTAGAAGAACTTGTATCCCTCCCCAATTTCCCTCGCTTTTGTACCCTTCCATTTAGTTTCTTGCAAGCACGCCACATTTATTCTTCTTCTTTTCAATACATCCGCTAACTCTCTGGCTCTTCCAGTCATTGTCCCAACATTCCAACTAGCGTACCTCAATCTTTCTTCCCGGGCTCGCTTCTTACGTCGCACCCGTCCGGGTTGATGCGACAACCCTTGTCCATTTCCCGCAGGGGCCGGGTGCTGCTCCTGCGCGTCGCCTGCGGGGTACGCCCTAGCACTATCGCGCATATCAATTTCTCTCAACAGTAAGATAAGATAGTAAGATAATAAAACGTCAAACCTGTGTTAAAAGAAACAATAGCTCTTAAGAAAAAGAAATAAGGTAATATCACTGTCAGATGCACTATGCAGTTCAATTAAATCGACGCGTTGGCCTTTTCATCGCCATGTTTTTACTTCGAATGCTTTTAATTTTTTTATGGATTGTTAGATAATAGGATTACACTAAACCTGATGAAGTTTAAAAGCTTCTTTGTTCAGTGCGACACTAACGGGAACATCTCCGGCTCCATCGTGTTGTTGTAAAGATGCCATGTTTCCAGAGGTAGCTTATTTATCATTGACTCCAGAAGTTAGCTTGATGATCACAAAAAATGGAAGAACGGCTGGATCTGTGTGTAAATTATTAAAATTGTCATCTCTTTCTCATTGATCTCCTCTCTCAGTCTTTTTTTTTTATTCATACGCGGAAGCATCTATTACCCTTTAATTATTCATCGCAGTTGGCGCAGTGGCTGAGCGATAGACTGCGGCACAGTGTGTCGCGGGTTCGATCCTCAGAACAGAACAAATATTTGTATGATCTGCAAGTAGTTGTTCCGGGTCGGAGTGTTTGTCTATGTGGGTTTCTATATTTGTTAACGCACCCACAATACAGAGAAAGAAATTCCTTGTGTGTGGCAACGTTTTTTTTCATAAAAAACCTATATCAGCAAACATTTAGAACGGATAACGTAATTAGAATTTTAACCCTTACCGTGCCAGTACCATGTCCCTGTTTACACGGCAGCCCACTCTCCCAGACGCATCGCGACGTCTCTTCCGTCGCAAGCGGCGGTCGCGACATTCCGATCGCGACACTATCAGTCGCATGTCGCTCGCACACCTGATTTATGTCGACGACTGTACTCGCGTGAACTTTGTGCCAACTGCGCAGGGAACTGGGTATTAGTGGAGACAGTGGTAGATTATCATCAGTGTGGATTTAGCGAAATCGGTTTCACTTTTTGTATTTAATCGATTCGACTTCAAAACATTTATTTCATTTAGAGACAATGATGAAAACATCATTCATTAAGCTTGTAGTTCTTCGTTCTAAAGCTAAACGCTAAACTATATATATCGTATAGAAAAATAGATAAGGAACGTTAAAAATTTAACTTAATGTAATGTTCAAGCCGTATTGTTCTTTTTTTTAAATTATTCTAAAGCATCTACATTGTAGCCTTCACCGTGTTAGTAAACAATAATAATGTGTATTGAGCAATAAGATTGATAAACCTGGTTGCATTCTACATCATGCATTGATTATTATTTATTGATAACCGCATGATTCTGATTGATCAGTAGTCGAGATGTCTATGTTAATGAACGAAATGAAGTCGACTGGAAACTTTATCATTGACAGAATGAATGAAAACTATCAATCTTACTATTATCTTAATATGAAAGTATTATGAGGATACATTTATTGATGTTTGTTACTGTTTCACGCAAAAACTACTGAATGGATTGGGATGAAATTTGGTACACACATAGTTTATAACCTGGATTAACACATAGGATAGTAGTTATCTCGATTTTGTATTCCCGTGGAATGATTTTCAAGTTGTAGCGGGTGAAGCCGCTTCCAATAGCTAGTAGTTCATAATAATCTAAATGACCGCAGTACTAACAAGTTGACATTTAGTCATAACTTCATTTAAGGCGGGATGCGTTTGCATCCAACTTATTTATGATGTCTATTTTATCCTGCGAGTGCACACAATGATACATCGCTGACATCACTTCAGTGACAACACTGCTTCTGTAATAGCCATAGATTATGGTGGCATATCACTTTATCATCTAACTCCGGTTTTCGTGACATTCATGACAAAGGCTTCGAACTAAGTCCTACATACAGAATTGTAAGACAAGTAGCTTATTTCGGGAGTTCGGGTTTTATCCCACGGGAACATCATACGTCGATAAGATGTACTACCCTATGCTTTAAACTCACGTTATAAACTATATATGTACTAACTTTCATGAAAATCCATAGGGTAGTTTTCGTGTGAAAGAGTAAGAAATATCCATCCATCCACTCAAACTCAAGCAGATAATTACAAATTTTAGTTAGGATAAGATAGAGTCGGGCACGCCGCAATCGCGGCGGTAAGACCCCTCTTTGAGGAGTGGCTGGATAGGCGTCACGGCGTCCTGACCTACCGCATGACGCAGGTCCCCACCGGACACGGAAGTTTCGGAAGGTTCCTGTGTCTGATAGGGAGGGAAGAAACGCCTGGGTGTCACCACTGCGAGGATCGTCCGGAGGACACGGTGGAGCATACGGTGCAGGACTGCCCCGCTTGGGCAGAGCACCGCCGTGTCCTCACGACGGCGATAGGCGGAGACCTCTCGCGTCCGGCATTGGTTGAGGCCATGCTGCGGGGCGAGACGGAGTGGGAAGCGGTCGCCTCCTTCTGCGAAGCAGTAATGCTCGTGAAGGAGGAGGCGGGCCGCCTGAGGGAGAGGACAGCGTCCTCCCTCCACCCCAGCCGCAGTGGTAGACGCCCACGGCGTCGGACGTCGCAAGACGATCTCCGGCCACCGTAGGCGCGGGCATGCGGGCAGCGCAGCGAGTAATGGGCGACTCGCTGTCCGACCATGGACCATGCCCGGGTCGACGGCGCGTTGTGTTCCACGCGCGCCTCAAAGAGTGTCAGCATAGTGACGGGGCCTGTAGAGGGCCAAAGCCTGCCGGGATCGCGGGACCAAGGGATTACCGTGACCCCGGTACGTAAAGGGCTATTGAAGGACACCGTGGATTTTAGTCAGTACAAGTCTGACAGTCCCTCCCGCCCTGCCCTGGGTGGGAGGACTCATTTGATGATTTTACCACGATAAAAAAAAAACGACGGGTTGCACTCTGGGAGTGCCGGCAGAAGTGAAAACTTGAATAGTAATTGTTGGAAATATCTTGTGAACAGATTTTAGTAAAACTCGCAAAAATGGTTGACTTTTTATTTCAATAATTTTCCAATGTGACGTACATCTTTTATAAACAATGTTACCTAGCAACGAATGTATCCAGCATACAAACTTCTTTAAAAGTAATAAAGTCACACGAACATTCACGCAAGCGCCCTGCGCCGTCCTACGCTTTTTCGGTCAGGGTCACGTGTCCTGACGCGAGTTTAAGATTTTATACCCATTACAGAAAAGTGCTCAACGCCGCTAAAGAAGTTTTCACTTCGAAAAAAAAAGGATAAGATAGAGTAAATTAGTACCAGTTATATTTGCGGTACTTAGTAAAAAATATGAATACGACTTACATAAAACTGTAGTATGAAATAGAGTGATTGTAAATACATTTAAAAATAGACTGGTATTTACCTATTATACGTCTTTTCTGACGAATAGAGTCACCAGGCGCCATTAGTTGATGTAACACTTTTAATTACCTCTGTGCCTAGCCACCAGGAAAAGATAGATGTGTGAATAATAATAAATTATAAATAATAAGAATAGACAACAATGACATATATTTACTAGAACATTGTGATTCACTTGAGACATAATTAAAACAATATTTCATTAATAGGTTTAAAATTGAATGATGAATGATTGTACATTAGTTGTTGAAAGCGGTTTAACTCACTACAACAGAAAAAATATCCCATGGGTACATAAAATCGGGAAAAAAGCTATCCTATGTGTTAATTCAGGTTACAAACTATGTGTGTACCAAATTTCATTCAAATTCGTTCAGAAGTTTTTGCGTGAAAGAGTAACAAACATTCAATACATGTAACCACCCTCAGGACCTTTTTGTTTACGTCGTAAAATCATCACATGTATCCCCCCACCCAGGGCAGAGCGGGAGGGACTGTCAGACTCGTACTGACTAAAATCCTCGGTGTCCTTCAACAGCCCTTTACGTACCGGGGTCACGATAATTCGTGAGTCCCGCGACCAACCCTCGCGACCAAACCAGTGTCGTTTCGTGTTTCTACCACGAATCGAGATTGTCAATAGTTGCTTTTAATTAAATCCAACATATTTTGGACATTTTTCAAAATCGTATTCTGATCACTGACAGTACGGCTAATTCTTTTACAACAGGTTAAGGAAAGGTGGATCAAGTTATGAAAGCCACTGACAAAAATTAAGAGACTTGTTGTTTTTTCATTATTCTTCCCTTTAAAATAAACGGGTGCGTTACAAACATAGAAACTCACGTACACAAACACTCTGGGTGTTTGTCTATGTTGTGTCCCGCAACAACAAAGTGCAAAATATTTGTTTCGTGCGGGAAGCGAAACCACGAGACGCTGCGCAGCAGTCCAACCGCTCAGCCACTGCACTAACCGTGCCGTCGAAGAATCCCAAAACGACCTTTATTTCTAGAAAGAAAAACAAGTCGTTTAAATTAAAATGCCACTTTACATTACTTTGCAAGATTTTATCCTTATCGGCAACACTATCTCTCACTGTAAGTATACAGAGTGTTTTGTTTTTAGTTCATTTGTTTTCTGAAAAAGAAATCAGTTTTGCTTGTAATGTACTTTAATTGTAGCGAATTGTACGTAGTTTAATCATCTCGGTTTTATAAAGTTGGTTCTGATGCAGAAATCTCATCGAAACGTCCTGTATGTTATATGAGGAAATTACGTTGGGAAAACAAATGGACTCATTAAGTACTTGACTGCATTGCGAATGATGTGTTGTCAATCAATGGAATATATTAAAAATAATGCATGAGAATTCGTATCTATAAATAGTCGATGACCTTAATCGGCACATAAATGGAATGCTCTCGTAACTAGATAATGTTATGAACAAGTTAGTATACCTTTTAATAACCTTACCACCCTAAGGGATAGTTTGTCATAGACGAAACAATGTCTATTTGTCTATAATTATGCTACAACCTGTTAATTTTGGAGAAAAGTGGTAACGAAATAAGTAACGTGTTACGATTGCCTCTTTACGAAAACTTGCCTATAAGTCAAGGTAGACAGATAACCTAAATACCTTTTAAAGTATGACTAAGAAAATTCTTGGCGACAGAGACTTAGCGAAAAAAATACAGCAACTTTCAAAGTAATGATAGCGTGAAAATTATTCGTAAACAAAAACAATATTGAAGGTTCCAACAAACGAATCACGGATTACTAAATAATATGTAAGGTAAAGTAAATAACGGACCAGTAAAAGGCGTTTTGCAAAAGTTTTGTGTCAGTGCGGTGTCGGTACTATTTTTAGTACATACCTACCCTCACAGTGCAAACATAACCAGCAAATCAACTTCGTCCTGTTATGAAATCGAACGCTGCCTAGGGCGAAGGTTGTCAACTGCTGTTTATATATAAATTAATGTTTATAAACGCACATACGACTCAGAAGAAACATAACAAAAAATGCTTTTCTATAAGTTGTCATTACCTACACTTGACTCGCTGTCGTGAGAACCCTAACTTGTTGTTTGACATCCAGCATGTTTAAAATTCGCTTAAACGCTTTTCACATGTCTGATTGTGCCTTTAATTTGACTATTAGTCCCGAAAATCAACAAAAAATGTCAAGAAAGTTAGTGGTATTATGCTAGTTGAAATACTGTTTTTTTATTATTTTTACATATACTGTGCTACTGTCTTCATTTGTATAGGTCTAAGCCCGCGGGCCGTTGCGTGCACTGCCCTCATTTAGCGCATTTTATGACATAGTTCCGACTTACTATTTCACTTTTTGTTTAAACTATGTCTGTCAGGGCATACCCCGGTAATTATGTCCAAAGAAAAACTTGTCTTGTGTTTCGTAGTGCACTCTTTGCATTTCACTGAAAGTAGTAATTTTATGAACAATGTTTTGCAATTTCAAGTTATTGAACATGGAGATACATTCACATAAATAATACGCTTTCAATCAAACTACTGTAAAATACTGTTTTAATAAAAAAAAACTTGCTACATGTTAAATACAGATTCCTGTAACGTTACACAAGTGTTCAATTACAGTTAAATAAATTTACAAACAGTATAAGTAAGCTTTTCAACTGAATCATACTGGACAATGTTATTAAGCAGGACATAATAACTGTTGCTTAATTGCTGTTGCCATTTTATCCATTTTCAGAGATTGGAAAATACAGAATTTATTTGTTAAAATCCCGGAATAGTTTTTAACTTCAGAAATAAACCTAATAAATCATAACTTATATATATAATAGTTTTTGCCACTTTTTAGCAAGGATAACCTTAGTGTTGTCCTGAGGAAAAGGATCACATGGAAGCTTGGTTGGTTATCTCAGTAATATTTAACGCCATTACTGGCTGAAATGTTCTCCAGACAACCCCAGAATCCTTCAAATCAAAGTAAGTCTTACGTGACGTACAAAGTAATATAGGCTAACAAACTTAGCATTTATCTTTTAATTGAAGGTATGTTTGTTTAGTCGAGAACCGCGGAATGCAATGCTCGACTTATCACCGAGTGATGTCACATATTATATAGTCTATGAGTAACGCTCCGTGACTACATCACCGGTGCACGGCTAGTATAAATAACTAGCACACATTCTAGTTCAAGAGCTGGGTAAGAGATTTTTTATCAAAACTAGAAGTGACTTTGTTGCCTTATCTTTAGATAGGTTGTTCACATAAATTGTAAATTAATAAGAACTGCAAAGAGCATCACTGCAAACTAATAAGAACTTTTGGTGCCTAAAAAAAGTCACAATGATTTCTAGGAATCTCTTCAAATTAAAAGATATTCATAAATATTCAGTAGTTCAGTTCGTGTCACGGTCTTGTCCATCACGCGTCCAATTTCAAGTAACAAGACGCTATTTTCAGTAGATACTGTACACTGAACCTTTGGTCCTCAATTGTTTCGATCGTATGACGCTATCACAGTAAACTTTTAACAAGTCGGCTAGCTAATGATTTCTCAGAATGTTTTAATAAATGGGCCGGCGAACATGATGTTATGCAATCAAATACAGAGATTGTGTCATTGTTGTTTTAGAATTACTGATAACGCCGCCTAATCGCACTCATTCATACTTGGAACTCAAGTGGCTGACATTAGGAACTTTAAGATTGTACGACTAACTACACAAGTGCCTGCTTTAATTGGGTTAGCGTAAAATATTTTGATAGTAGATAGATGTTAGTTATTACAACTTTGTTCCTTATTTAGAGGTTGTTCGTTTCGCAGTACAAGTTACTCTACTAGTTTTACTCACTTCCCACTTCTAGGACGCGCATTCTCTGTATGAAAAGGAGTGCTCAGTGCCTGTGCGAGTTGGTAGTTGTCACACATGTCTCCCAATTTTCGGTTGTACGACATGGAAACCGCCATGTCCTACAACTATTGTTTATTGTTAATTAAAAATAATAAATATAGTTTTAGGCCAGCTCCTACGCATGCGTCGGTTAACGATACAGTTTCGTGAAAGGCGTGTAAAGTAAAGCTGGGTCACCGCGATTCCTCCACATCGGATGAACTGCGGCGGATGTGTGCTTCATAACAAATTGTTTATGTGTAAAACACGATTTTCTATGACAAAATGTATCTGACACGGTGTTGTGACTAATTGAAATAATGGTTATTGTTTTCTGTTAGTAGGAAGTAGAAGTGGTGTGCTTTTTTAAAGTTTTAATTGATTGAACACGATTTCGCTCGTCCGCACAATTGCGCGGGTCACCAAAAAAAACGACGGGTTGCACTCTGGGAGTGGCGGCAGAAGTGAAAACTTGAATAGTAATAAACACACACGAACATTCGCGCAAGCGCCCTGCGCCATCTTACGAATTTTCGATCAGGTCACGTGTCCTGACGCGAGTTTAACATTTTTTACCCATTCCAAAAAAAGTGCACAACGCCGCTAATGAAGTTTTCACTTCAAAAAAACTCTTGTCTGGGCACACGATGAGGGTTACCGCGAGAGAATTTTCTAAGGTCCTACGTACACAACGCGACGCAAGTCTGTGATAACTTACGACTTGGTTTCCATTGACGCGTACCTTTGCACGATCCTTTATGGATTTGTATTGCGATAATTGCCTAAATAGCAAGGTCGTAAGGTATCGGAAACTTGCGTTGTGTTGTATACGAACGGATTAAGTCTGTTTAAAGTAAGTTCAAATACAGGCACAGAAGGTACTTATTGAATGGAATAATTGATAAACTTTTAACGATTGTGAATGATTGCACTGATATGAGCAAATATTTGTGATGCATACTGTAGAAATACCACAAATTATGAGACCGTAATGTGACATTCATGGTCCACCAGGTACAATTCAGTCAGTGAATGATGCTTTAATTGTCAACACGGTGAAATGCCGATGTAAATTAGAAATGAACCATTCATGTGTTATTGCGTTTCCAACTCATTATAACCTGGTTGAAACCACTTGCATTCATTCGTGCCTTAAATTGATACACAGTACTTATCAAAGTAACATTCAATTTTAAGTTTTCGACCACTTTTATTTATCATTTCTAATTATAATTATAACAAAATGCAGTTACCCTTTCGTCACTGTCAGACTTGTACTGACTAAAATCCACGGTGTCCTTCAATAGCCCTTTACGTACCGGGGTCACGGTAATTCGTTAGTCCCGCGACCCCGGCAGGTTTTGGCCCTCTACAGGCCCCGTTACTTTGCTGACACTCTTTGAAGCGCGCGTGGAACACAACGCGCCGTAAGTGGTACCGAGACTTTTTAAATGATTACAATAATAATCAAAAGTAAATTCGTTTCACGATAAAAAAATAATATTTAGTTCAATAGAGGGGTATGCAACTTTTTGGCATCAAATTTCATTAGTAGACCGCAACCTAAGAACTTCGTAAAAAATAATTTAACGGATTTTATTTTGTTTTAATCGGGAGTAAATCACTCCTGATTAGAACAAAATTAAAACCGCCATATCTCTGGTTGGTTACTACGGTTTAGAAACTTATTTTTTTTTCTATGGACTTCTTAGTAGTCTAATTGTGGCCAAAATTTAATCACTGGCGAAAAGAAAAAAAATATTGATGCCAAGGTCCATTACTAAAAGTTGCATGGGCTTTTGTGTTCCACTATTTAGAAATCAGAGAGAGTGAAGACTATTGAGCATTATTGTAGTTATTTCGGCAAATCTATTAAATTAAACTGAATTGATAGCTAAACAAATAATAATTGGCAATTGACTTATAAAACAATGTTCAATGGTGTGATATAACATGATGAATATTTGCACGAAATCAAGGGCATATTAGTTAACCAATTACGATGATTAGTATCAATGAGCCTTTGGTGGTGGGAGGTTTCCAATGACTTCCCCATTCCACTACAACACCATCTGGGGCCTTGCTTCAAGCAAAATACATCATATAAGAAATTATAGATTCCGTGTTTATTCGGCTTTTCAATGATAGTAAAAACTAGCATAATAGTATTAAAAAATAGTATATTTTAAAAACTAGCCGTAACAAGATTGCGATGGTACTGTCATGTGATGAGGATGCCACTAGAGCATATGACCAGGAAAGTACTCGACCACAAGTCAGGACCGCGACCCCGGCAGGCCTTTGCCCTCTAGAGTGTATGTCCCCATTATACCACGCGTCCCCGTCTTTATACTGTTCCCCTATGCATCTAATCACACTTATCTTCAAAGCTCATATTGCACAAGCTTGGCAACATATACATACATAATATAATTTATTACTATGTCATCCAGTATGAGATGATGTGAGAAGTTCGACTGCCAAGCAGGCACTTACAGGCTCTACTCTCAACTTTGAAGGAAAACACGATGAGTAATGAGAAAATCAAAAACCATTCATTGAAATTTCAGGCGAAAGCGCCGGAGTCTGTATCTCCTGACAGCTACACCCTTGGGGTCTTCAAGTCAAGAGTGTATAGGTTACTTCTAGGCAAACGTGCTTGACCGTCGACTACATCGTCGGCTACCGTCAGACGACATAGTGGTAAAATGCGAACCTATAGTTAAATAAAAAAGGTTGATTTACGCTTGTTCAAAAGAGTAGGATAACCCAGTATTGAAAAATAATCTTTTTGGTGAAAAATATGAGCTGAAACCTGTCAACATTGCATACAGTGTGTCATATTCAAGTTAGTCCTGTGTGTAACACTAAGCTGGCATCGCGGCGCGGCGTCGCGACTGTGTGCTTCCTTTGAGGCCCGATTTCAATAGCAACTACTCGTACTACTTGCTCGTACATGACGCTTTATTTACGTTAAGAATATAATTAAAGTTGTTTATATATACTGAGAAATGTGAATTGGCTTTTAACCACTGTAGTGATGTGGTAATGAATTCATTTGAATTGTTTGGCTTTCACACAGTACCAAAAGGTATGTGCTCATCGCGTTGTGCCTAAGCGCGTCTACAAAAATTATATGTATATAATATAAGTAGATATTGTATTTTCACAGTACTAAGTTTTGACCGATATAGATATTTTTCCTTGGAGAAAGCGAGAATGTTTCACAACAGCTACGTAAGCTACGCTAAAGAAAGATATTCCTCAATGCCAGAATCACAACAATACAGGGATATAATATTGTATCAATAAACGTTCTTTGTAAAATCAAAACTAGGTAGGTTAATCGTTCTACTGATTTCATTCCTAGATTCGATAAAAGCCCTAAAACTCTAATGAGCCAGGTATATCTAACTTTCGCCCTGTCTAGCTAAAGTTTACCTATTTATAATAATTCATTTTAGAGCCACAAATTGTGACGTATGATGCGCTTAGTTACTTCAGTAAAAATCTCAAGACTTTAATATCTGCACAAATGAAAGTGTCTCCAATGTAGTGCATGATACAGTTTAAAGTTGCAAGAGCGATGGAGATGGAGTTGAGATGTTTTAGGAGTTGTATGGAAGCTAAGAAACCCGATTAATGTTACTTAAAGAGTAATCTTGAGGTGGCTCGCCAGATAGGGTACATACTTCGCTACTTAGAAGCCTATGTTTCACGGAGAGAAGGCTATATATATTTTTTTTTTCACGTCAAATCACGTTTTCTGTTTTTATTTTTAAAGTACTTTGCGAATTATTTTTAATTATTTATTATGTTCCATAATCCTAATGGCATTATAGCGTTGTTTTTATAGTTTAAAGTTAATTTTGTTATTGTGTTAAAAACAGATTTTTCTTTTTTTTTTAATATAAACGTAGTGTACCAATTAGGTACAAATATAAAATGTGACTGTTTTAGGTTTTAGAACAAATGATATATCTGTGAAGTTAGAAACATTATTTATGAGCATTCCTCACCTTTAAAAGAATAATATTCAGATAAAGTTGATCCTAGACCTAATTGAGGTCTTAAGGAAGTTCAATGATTTCAAAAAGAATAAGTAGGTAGTGCAAACTTAGCATTGTGTAAATAACTGTTTAAAAAAATCCAGTTACATCAAGTAAACCGATTATTTAATCAGTTAGACAAGGAATCCTTAGCAAACACCGCGAACGCATCTTGGCCCTAATCTGAGCATTTCCTGCGTCTAAGTTCATTGCTAATCCGTTTACTAGAAATGTGCTAAGCTCTGTACTTTAGTGCAAGTGAACTCGGCCCGAAGTGTCTTTTAAGAAAACGTTGAGAAAAAGGATTTTTAAAATCTCTACGTATCGGCAGCAAAAGTAGGGCTAAACTTTGTAAAAAGATGATGGTAACAGATACTGGGTTCTAGAGCAAAGCAGATGAAGTACATGGTTGTATACTGTGTGCGATAACACATAAAAACATGCAGTTACTTTATATAATTACATTATTATAGAATTGCTGCAGTTCGATTTTTAACCGACTTCAAAAAAAAGTAGGTTCTCAGTTCGACGTGATTGATGATGTTTTTCAGAAAAGTGTTTATTACATTCTTGAGAAGGTTTAAGTATATAACAATAATGGATATTTCGTGATGTTACCTGCATAGATCCGTTTTTGTTGCTTACTTGGATTGTAGATTTTCAATGACGCCGATCATATTATTTTTGTTAAATATCTAAACTAAAAAGCGTAAAATAAAAAAATAAAAAACAAAAGGAACCGACTTCAATACCTAACACAAAAAAGTGTAAAATAACTTTTCTTTCGAAAGTCGGTGGCCATAGTCAATGAAATAAAATACAAAGTCGGTTCCATTTTTTAAAAAGTTTTTTTTTTATTATACAAAACCAAATGACTGGTGATTACGTAATGGATTAAAAAAAAATTGTAAGCGCACATGTAACTGCTTTTCGAAAAACTTCGAATTTTAAGTAAATAATGAAAGAGATTAATTTTACATACGTTTTTGTCAGCTCTGACAAATATTTGAGGATTAGCACCAATTAGCACAACAACATCTGTTTTGCCAGAAATAAGTAAATGCGAAGATATCCCTTTCGTTTGTCGGCGCAAAATGTCTATAAAACCAACAATGAAAGAGAAGTTTAAAAAACGTTCACACTGATATTGTTGGAAAATTTTCTCGTATTTTCAGAGCCGGACGTGTGCTCGTAAGTCCGACACCTTTAAAAGGATCGGCGGCGGTCGCCCCTCTAATCCTTTCAACTGTCGTTCTAAAGTTCCACAAGTGCCCACTGGACACTAGAGTCCTTATAAAATCTAGCCATAAAGACACTTCATTCACGATGTCAAAAAATCACGACTTGTTTTTTTTAAAGTGGTTTTGAAAATTAGATAAGTTTTTAAAGTTGAAGAACACCGAAATCTTCAATCTATCTACAGAACAAAATGCCGAAGGGTAATCACTTTTCACACAAGTAATTTCTTGAAATACTTGCGCAATTAAACTAAGGTCTGCGTATAGAAATGTTATTGTTATCGTTGAATTTCTATTTTTTAAGTCCATATTTTTTGCTACGTATCGAATCTCTAACCCAAATCAGGATGTTCCGCTTATGGCTAGAATTTTGGATCTTTTACATAATATCGTCAAAGTTATTTAGGCAACAATCCAATTTTTAGTTCGTTAGCAAGTTATCAGAGTATAGGCTCCTCGATTTCCCTTAAATCCCGATCGCTAATGAGTTATTCAACCCGCGAGATGCAGTCACACACAGCTTGAGCTCATAGCACATACGGTGGCTTGGACGGAGTTCCCGCCAACGTACTGAGCGCTAGTCGGTATCCACCCGTGCGCCCAGACGCACGTCCACGGTAGCTCCCGCGCTCTCTCTCCAACCCGTAAGTTCCGCGACACATCGAACACCACACTAAACGGTAACTAATCAGTGAAGTTACACAAATTGCTTCAATATTCTTAAACAAAAAAAAAATATATATAAATCCTAAAAATTTGGCATCGGATGCTTCGCGGCTGCACGACTTCGGAGAAAAATTGTTGGAAACTTTTCGAGGGTTGCATCGGCACGAAAAACTTCTTTGCTAACTTCCAAAGAGTTCCTGAAGTACTTTTAAATTGTGAAAAATTAAGATTTTTTCGGTTGTCGGCAGGTGAAGGCTTACGTTATCTCTTATCATTGCAAACAATAGTTAGATCAAACTGCTGGTATCACAACACGTAAGATGTTTTACGACATTGAAGATAATCTTGGTACTGGTGACCTATTGTAATTTTGAGCAGTTTTTTTTTACTGTAATTATTTTTTCAGTTTTTACATCTATTGAAAAAAAATAATTACTTAAACTATGGAATTATTTAACTAACAAAGGGTGGTATTCATATATTTAGCAAACACACTTAAAATATGTATTTATAACCTATAAATACACAATTAAAATAGGTACTAGAATTTATTTCCTATTTAAACGACCTCTGAAATCTCTCTGCTTGTAATTTGTTATAATAAAGTCATGGTGAAATATTTTCACATTGTTAAAAACTAGCGTAAAACCTAACATTTTAGACAAACCATTTTATTTTATTTAACTGTGGTAACTACCTTACAGCTAAATCTGATTTATTACTAACGATTGGCAGGTCGCGAGTTCGAATCCAGGCTGTCGTACTTTGTATAATTTATTTCATAACCACCACTCTTAAAATAATGAAATAAAATGTTGTGAGGAAAACAGTATGTCTTAGAAACATTCTAGCTATGTTATGTATAAACCCATTTTGGGTCCGTGTGTGAGATATTTTATGGTTAATTATGCTCATGCATTATACGCAAGTAAATCATACTATAAAGTTTGCTAGATCTCTAGATATAAATATAGTAACGATAATATAAATTAGAATTTGAATGATAAAAAAAAATTTGGCAAGTCTAAAATAAAAATACACCATTTAAATCGTGCAACATACTTTTCAAGCATCAATCATAACATCTTTAAATTAAATGAAAAATTATTAATACATTGGTAGTTTCTTAAATTAATCCCCTCTAGGACATGGATCATTCAATGAGTTCTGCAAAAGGCTTTTTAAGCGCTTTTTACGGAAAAAAATGATAACATAACACAACTCGTTCATAAATGAACGATAAATCTGAAACTAGTTCTCTGCCTTAACTTTCTTTCATGTAACCTTATCTAGGATTTCATTACTGAAGGCTGCACAACGGTTCCTGAGACTTATTTATTCGAACGCGTTCCGACGTCAAAGACAAGTTCTGTTTAGAGCAAAATCAGTTAACTCCGAGTCGTCATTCTAAACCGTTTCAATACAATATCTTTGAGAGTTAAGTTTCCCGAGAAGAAATAAAGGAAAATTCTTGTAAGTCCTCTGTATATTAATTTTACTTTGACGTTAGAATTATAAATAAAAATACCTTATAAGCTAGTCATAGTTTGAGTGCTCGTCGGGACGATAAAACGAGCTATATTAAATTCCTAATGCATCTGCTTCTTTTGTTCTACATCTCTCGTTCAATTATTGTTCTACCCTCAAAGGGTGTTTGATAAAACCTGTCTTAGTCCAGCTATGCACTTACTAAGATATGGGTTTTTACTTATATCTCCAGTGGTTTAGACTGTCTTATCTATAAGTCAGTCAGTCAAATGACTGTCTTATACCATACCATCATCATCATCAGCCTTTATTAGTCCTCTGCTGGACTCTCTTAATGTATCCCACTGAGCCCAGTCCTTAGCTTTCGGTTTACAGACATTTATTTCTTAACTTACATATTGTGAAAAGTATATCACATACATATATGTAAGATCGATTCTCTGTGATCACATACAATGGAAAAAAATTAAGGTGACATTTGGTTTTAATATTTTGTTTAGATGTGTTCTTTAAGAGCTTTTTTAAATGTATATAAATTTTGAATATTGGTCACACTATCGGGTATTTCATTGTAAAGTTTTAGTAATTCAATATGAGCAATCAAATAATAAATTCTTACTTTCCTAAATTTTTAAGTAATTCTCTTAATCATTGTGAATTCTACAGTTCTATGACTAAAACTTACACGATCAATACTATAACATTTTATTAAGTCGCAATTCATTTAAGAAATACAAATGAGATGCAGTCAGAAAAAAAATGTCTGTAGCATCCCTAAAGATTGTGTCATCCAACGAATCATTCCAAGGTTTTAGTTTATGATTAGAATGGTATTTCGATTACAGTCATTAAATAACTTTATTAGATTGTCAATAGGTAATAACTAAAATTAATTATACCTAAATATGTCGACAATTGCGATAAACACTATTAGTGTTTCAAAGCATTAAGTTGAAAAGGGAACTTAAATCCCTATTGGTATTTAAGTTCAAAAATCAGAATTTTTAAGAAAACATAATATTTGAAACAGTCTGGAATTGTGACCACAATCTCTTTATTTTCATTGTCGATTAGACATAGTGATGGGCACAGTTAACTCAAAAGAGCTTGAAGCTTAGTCCATACTAAGCACTATTTGCATAGTACTGATTAAGCTTCATTTAGGAATATTACGAAACATTTCAAAGACATACGCTTTATGTCTTTGAAATATTTTGTATCGCATGGGCAGACAGTGTACTATTGTGAATTATACTCGAACCGTTAACTTAGTTCGACAGTTGAACGCGAGCACTGGTGCAGTCCAGATCAGATGGGCTGCATTTTCAATGTGCATCTGAGGTGCACTAAGGTGCGCGCGCGCTGGTTACTAACGGTACCCATTTCGTTCGGGTTAACAACCCTGTTTGACGTAGGGCCGGCGTTTTAGGATTTAGCATTTTTTTTAGGTCTATATTATCTTAAAGTGCGCCAATTTATTTCAAGGCTTGCTAGGCTTGATGATCATGCTTTTGGATGATAACGATGTGGTCACTTTAGCGACCAAGATTGCTAATGTTTTTGTACAACAATAAGTTTGTTGTGTACAGTAAAAGGAAGAAACTCAATATAATAACTATGCAATATTTTGTTCCGATTGATTCTTTTATCTAATTCTTTAGTTTGCCACATTAAAATACAAAAAAAACATATGTCAATAAAAAAGGATAAGCTTAATTAATAAGATGACGTGTGCTAAGCACATAGAAAGAAAATTCACATAGAAGAAAAGAATAAGAATGTGTTCTAAATTCCTGCTCCATTTCGATTTTTTACTGGAACAAATGACAGCCCTGCGCAGGAGTATCGCGCTAGTGTTGCCAGGTGTGCACTGCCAAATGTCCGGCATTTCATAAGAAACATAAATCAGTATTTTGTATTATAACCATAACCCATTAACGTTATGTTCACAGCACGTTAACAAATTAGGTTAGTGAACTAGATCTGCTTATAATTTTAGTTTAATGTCAGCCTCAATCTAGTATATACATTTTCGAGTTCAGCTGTCAACTTAAGTTGAGTTCGGTGAATGTGGCTGAAATTGATTTCACGGTTTTCAAAGAAAGCCTCAGTCATATTAGTAACTTTTCATAAGGATTCAGTTTATTTGATTTTACTTAAAAATAGGTTTATTTTTAAATTTTATTTAAATCTTATAAAAAAAATTCACATGGCTGGGCTTTCCTAATAATGGCATCATGTCTTCTGACACGGCACAAAAGTTGTAGACAAATATGCACCGGAGTCGATCCCGCGAAAGTGACCCGCCATGTTTGGTTAAAGACACCGTGTCAGAGTGTTGTACAACACTAAGACACGGTGTACCTGCACTGCCTCATGTTTGCCTAGTAGTTACTCGTACTTCACAAAACGTTGAACTTTTGGTGTGGTAAGAGATAGGGCCATTTTTTAAATAAAAAAAGCTTTGTCTATGATTTTGAAGATTGAAATGCATTTTGAAACTTCAGGTAATAATTTAATTAGCCTCGGGTTTCTGTAATACTACCTTCTTATTTCATTTTGAATGCGTCAAAATGCGTCTTGCATTCGAGGAATGATGTTGAAGACGAAATTAGTTCAAGCACAAAAGGCTGTAGTTTGTATACATAGATGATATAAAGAGCACTTCAGGATCCCTTTCCTTTCAAGAAGGCAATTATGAGAGTACGAAAATACGAAAAGTGGTAACAATTCCATGAAATTGGCAAACACTGACTTGTTTGTATACATAACTTGAGTGTTTTAAGACAGCACGATATGCACTGAAAAGGCTCACTAGCAGTTCCTCTTAAAACATATAAGAAGATTCCAGTTTTCTATTAGTATAACAGTAGGGAGAAAGATTTTATTTATGAATGCCAAAGGCAAGAAATAAGAAGTAAGTCTAATTGATACCAGTTTTTTTAATAACATACTCTTTTATGATGTTGGAGTACATTGTAAACGCGCTAATAAATACTTACTTTTCAGAAGTCATTAACGGTTTCATCAGCACATACGTGTATGTAATTGTCAAAAAAGGCTAGTTTTTTTCTCAACCATGGCGGCTTGTCAAATGCAACAAAATGCATAAGTTCAGGAACCCATTTTTATTTTTTTGTTCTACTTTTGTTTTAAAAATCATCAAAAATGTGTACCCTGTGTGTAGCAAAACGGATTGTTAGACCTCTACTCAAAAACCACCATGTTAATGTTTTTGCATATCGGGGCCGCGGTGCTCTGAAAAATAGCCCAACCAGTCTTCTTTTTTGTTTTATCGTGGTAAAATCATCAAATGAGTCCTCCTACCCAAGGCGGGACCGGATGGACTGTCAGACTTGTACTGACTTAATTCCATGGTGATTCATCAATAGCCCTTTACGTTCCAAGGTCACGGTTACCTCACTCGCGATCAGCCTAATAATCTTATAAAAACCGGTATCTTCAAGATTTTTTCCAACAACCAAACAATCTTAGTTATTGTTACGAATTCACGTGCCCGTACATAATTCACGTGCCCGTACATAATTAAACATACATAAAAGTGTGAAAGCGTTTGAGAAGGTTTTATTGTGTTATATTTTCAGGCCTGTCAGTATTTATAATCCCAGCTATTGGATTGTGATGCTTTTAAAATACGGGTAGATGCGAATAAATGCATTGAATTTAGCTTTGATGTGGTCTCCGGTATCCGTGTCAATTTTAATTTAGCTATAGCCATTTGAGTTTTTATTGTGAAAATGAGAAACTACTCCATATATATGGTCTGTCTATCTACTATAGTGCTAAATTTGGTACATTCAATTTGCCTTGTTGCATCTCGTTACAAACCGAAATCCCTAATCAAATTAATTAGCTTGCAATAATTCATTAAACATTATTAGTGCTTTGAAAATTTGATCTCTACGGAGTAATGGGTGGAATTTTAATGGATGTTATGATTCAGATTTTAATTGAGATTTTTTCCTAGTTATTATCTACTAAATTTTGAACATGTCACAGAGATCTCAAACAATTGAAGATTGTTGATAAAATACCCCACTTTGTCAAAAGACCCGACGATCCCTCTTAGTTTTTCTTGCGTCTGTTTGTTCTCATCTCGTGAACAAATAAACATGGAATAATTTTTACAGCATTACGAAGCGAATTACTTGTGCTTAGAAAAACATCTCTACCATATTATCCCTTTGATGTGTGTATCTTTGACACAAAAGAGCGACATTTTATAAACATGTTTATAAATTGATGTTGTAGCTTGAAGTTTAATTGACATGTCAAATGGTGTAGTTAGATTCATTAAATTCTGAATTCCCTCATCGATCTATTTCACAGAACTCGTTATTTGGAATGGGTGTCTTTATTTGTAATTACTAATAATTTTAAAAGTCTGATTAGTCCGTCAGTCCAATCTGCAAAAAATATTTAACCTAAGAACTAAATCTTTTTTTTTCTATTAACATTTGACGAAGTTAGGAAGCTTTTAAAATTTAGAGTACATCACGCCGTGGCGTGATGTAGCGGCGCGACGTGGTGTACATTTTTGTGTGTTCTGATCTTACAAGCCGATCCTCTAGTTTTGAAACGTTTTGCCATTGTCAACAAACATTATTATTAAGAAAAAACGGCTCTATTATTTTTCGAAAATCTACCTCGCAGACTAAATAGATTTGCAATTTATTGATGCTGGAAGCTCGCATTTATGAAACGCGGATGAACTTCATGGTCATCAAAACTATCAATGATATAGGTAACACGGTCCGTGATTCAATTCCCTTTGTCAGAGTGGTATTGAGCAAACCTTTATCAGTTTGCAGCTCAGTAAACTGATTAAGGTTTAGTGCTGCTAATATGATTACGCAGTGCTGCAGCCAAATTAATAACCTACAGGCTTATTAGGGTGCCCGTCTATTATCACTCATGTATGTAGAATCATGTATTTTGTCATTAACGTGTAACGCGTTTGATATTATTTTGAACGTAAATAATGTAAATAAGAGTTGGCTGTTATTACTGAACATGTGGTTCCGGTTTCGATTCCAGTCATTGGAAATGTGTTATTGGTTTTTTTTAAATCAAGTTTTACTCTAAGGAGTCTGTTTTTGTTCCCAGTGGCCAGTAATAGGTAAGCCTCCTGTTCCATGGGACTTAGTGATAACTAGCAGAACGTGGTTGTACTTGGTATTATCTATACTAAATAATTTTGTAAGTTTGCTTGTAGGAAGTAATCTCTGAAATTAAAGAACTAATTTAGACAATTCAATAACCAGTAGAAAGTTACATTATTCTTGAGTGACAACATATACAATTTTTTTTACCCGACTACGGCAAGTATATATAAGTATTGGCTTATTCTCCTTTCAAGTTAGGGAAGTCGCGTTCTGTGTTCTGTTATTTTACCGCCAGGAGCATTTAAATAAGCTTTGATGTGTGAATGAGAATGTTTGTTATAGATCAGCATTGCGATATTAGGTGCGTGAAGTGTGGGGGTGGGTGCCGCGTGTCGACTAATTTAACATTTATTTGCGATTTCAAGGAAGCCGGTGGTAAAACACACTTTACAGTGTTTCGTAATCGTATACCGTTAATCGCAGAATTCCATTCAAATGCTACTACTTGACATTTCGAATAGTGCCAGTGTGTATGCTAGTTCTACTGATAGTACATTTATACTGTTCCAAAGTAAAACACTTTGAGCAAAGCATACATTGACTATCGAGCTAAATTAAAATCTAAAAATGAATAGAGAACGTTAAATTGGTTTAAGGTATCAGTTTGGTCCGGGGTCGCGGATTTTAGTGACAATCCTGTCCGGTCCATCCGGCGGCAGGACTCTTCAGATCATTTTAGCAAGTAAAAAAAACTGTCACTTTGGTGAACAATCATTTCCCTCAGGTTAAACAAAATTTTAGTTATTTTCCCCCGCTGTTGACTAAACATTTACATTTCGGATTTGGTATTATTAATATAAGATAAATACTGCTGTAAGTTGGTCACTGTAACAATAAGATAGCAGCTAGATCGGTCAAAAGAAACATTAAAAAATGCAATGTTCCTTTTAAAGTTGGATATTGGATAGTGCTGTTATATGTCGAGTGCCTTTAAGGTTTCTGTATTACGTTCTAGCTGTTTCCCGCGGTTTCACCCGCTGCTCTGTTTTTTTTGGCCGTAGCGTGATATTATATGCCTGCCGGGGTCGCGGCACTAACGAATTACCGTGACCCCGGTACGTAAAGGGCTATTGAAGGGCACCGTGGATATTAGTCAGTCAGTTGACTGACTAATAACAGTCACTCCCGCCCTGCCCTGGGTGGGAGGACTCATTTGATGATTATAAAACGATCGATAAAAATGCATAGTCTTTCTTCGATAAATGAACTATTATCGTTTAGGAGTCGATTGATAAACATTATAAAGCATTTTCCAGAATAATATTTGAACAGTAGGTACGAATTTATAAAAGTTGAGTTTTCAAATAAAAAAACCTAATAAAAGCAATTCTATCACTGTTACTGTCAGCCTGGGTCACGCCACCGCTGTCCAACTACTCCGGTCCAGGGCTTATCTGAACCACTGGTTGTTACTTTTGTCCAGCAATACTAAACTTTTTTTTTTTCGTGGTGAAAGCATCAACCTCCCACCCAGGGCAGGGCGGGACTAAGGGATTACCGTGACCCTAGTACGTAAAGGGCTTTTGAAGGACACCGTGGATTTTAGTCAGTACAAGTCTGACAGTCCCTCCCGCCCTGCCCAGGGTGGGAGGACTCATTTGATGATTTTACCACGATAAAAAAAAAAATGTCAGGGCGGGAGGGACTGTCAGACTCGTACTGACTAAAATTCACGGTGTGCTTCACTAGCCCTTTACGTACCGGGGTCACGGTAATTTGTTAGTCCCGCAACCAGCAATACTACACCTAAAATAAACAACCGACAGTTATACCGTAGGTAATCATTTATTTAGTCGAGTGTCAGAGGTTAGACTTCAGCATTCACTTGTAATGAGCGTTCTTGCATATTACATTACGGAAAAGCAAACGAGAGCGTTTTAGCGAGCATTCTTACGAGCGTTCCGGCGAACTTTTTGCCGAGTCGACTGTCAAGTCTGTCAAGTAACAGTTCAACAAACTTAAAAAAGGCTATTTATCGATATTCTGTTACAAGTGAATGTTCAAGACTATGAGCACCTTTAGAACATTTTTTATCACCATAGTAACTATACTCCAGAGGCGGCCATCTTGTTTTTCAAGATCCCAGTCGTTCTACATATTCATTATCAGCCGACTTCGGCCCTTATGGACCTTAGTGTTTGATAAACCGGCGTTGGGTCACGTAGCATTGTTTATAAAATCTTATCATTTCATTGACATGGTGTTGTAGCCACATTGTATTCCGTCTCTGGTCTTCTTATCGGGACCTTTTTTGGTCAAGGATGCTGTGTTTTACTATCAGTATTCTATTTTTAGCGGTAATCTTAATTAGTTTTATAGGCTTTATACAAATATGACATCACTTTTAATGATTATTAAAACGTTTCCTCTCCTAAGGAGTTTCTTCCGTATTATAGTTGCGTTAACAGACATTTGAATCTACATACGCAAACGAATCCATAACAATTTTATCATATAAATATTAGTTACGCGTGGGAATCGAGCGTCCGGTTAAGCAGCTCACAACCTCTACTAGGTAGACCTGCAAGAAGCCATTTATAAAAAAAACCGGCCAAGTGCGAGTCGGACTCGCCTTTAAAGGGTTCCGTAGCAGCAAGTAACATTATATAAAAGTTGGTTGTAACTTTGAAAGATAAATTGCGGTTTACGATTTATGACGTATTAAAAAAAAATGTAAGTTGGTACGCACAATATTGAGTGATTTACCATGTTATTTTAATATCATTGACTTCTTATAGGTTTTCCTATAATCTATAAGGAGAAAACTAATTTCTGTATTTTTTTCAAAATTTTAGGTTCAGTAGTTTCGGAGATAAGGGGGGGGGAATGGTCAATTTTCGTCTATTTTCTTGAATAACTTGGAAACTGTTTATTTTAAAATTACAAAAAAATACATTTAAGATCTTCTCAACAAGACCTTTCATTTGATATGCCACACGATGCAGTATTCAGATTTTTTTTTTAATTTTCCCCTTCCCCCCCAAAAATGACCCCCCATATACAGATTTCATCTGCTCACGTCACACCTCTGTGTTTGGGTCACAGGAATTGATATGTGTACTAAATTTCAACTTAATCGGTCTGATAGATTCGGAGATAATTGACTGTAAGCGACGGACGGACAGACACACGAGTGATCCTATAAGGGTTCCGTTTTTGTATTCAGACGTACGGAACCCTAAAAACGACGGGTTGCACTCTGGGAGTGCCGGCAGAAGTGAAAACTTGAATAGTAATTGTTGGAAATATCTTGTGAACAGATTTTAGTAAAACTCGCAAAAATGGTTGACTTTTTATTTCAATAATTTTCCAATGTGACGTACATCTTTCATAAACAATGTTACCTAGCAACGAATGTATCCAGCATACAAACTTCTTTAAAAGTAATAAAGTCACACGAACATTCACGCAAGCGCCCTGCGCCGTCCGATCAGGTCACGTGTCCTGACGTCCTACGCTTTTTTGATCAGGTCACGTGTCCTGACGCGAGTTTAAGATTTTATACCCATTACAGAAAAAGTGCTCAACGCCGCTAAAGAAGTTTTCACTTCAAAAAAAAATGGGATTCGAGCCCGCTACACGCAACGCGGCAGTAGATCGTTCAGCTACTGTAGTAGTACCTACTGAACTTAATTTTGTCTTGACTGATCAACTCGATCCACTGGACGGATCGAGCTGAAACTTCTGCCTTACAGATAACTATAATGATGATAAATACGTTTAATATAGAAAACAATCATTGAAACCGGGAGATCCGTTTCAGAGGAGTGCGACAAAAAACACTGTGCTTTTGATGAGAGTGAGACTGTTTGAAAATTGTCGGTGATAATAGTTAAAGCACTAATTCATGTGATGATATCTATAAAAGAAAGAAATGTCAACTCCTCTGCTACGGAGCATCTACGTCGCTACCACGACGCACTTACGTCGAGCTTACGCGACGATTTCGTGCGAAGTGACTAGGCTGAGGCTGTTTCTTACGTACACACAAATCACAGTTAAAGAAAAATAATTGCTGAAATTATATTTTTGCACTGGCAAAAAACCCACTGAGTTATTACTCAATTTGAACTTTGAACGGGTTATCATTGTTTAAAGTTTTTATTCGTACTTAGTGGTAAATATAATTTATTTGTTTAATCCAGATAGGGTAATACAAGGTTACAGTAAATAGCCTGATAATCCGAAAGCAGTAGGTTATGTAAAAAGATTGCACCAAATTAAACATTGTCGTTATACAATGACCATATAGCACACTGACATGTGATTGTAATAAAAGCATTAACACATTATATAGCAGCAGTTTCTCAAAGAATTTAAGTGTTCCAAAAAGAGCCCAGCAGGCTTGCTTCAAGTAACTAAAATAGTATTTTAAAAAACTGCGTGGTGTTGATATTTTACAAAATCCCACCAGTGGTGAAGTTGGTTAGTTAGGTAAACGAGTAAAGTTGGCGCGACCAAGTTAACATGCTTACTATTAAACCGCGCATATCTGTACTAAATTAGAGTTCTTTGTAAAGGTCTGAACCCTACCCTTTTGGCTTGAATAAAAAGTAATGCACACGAGAAATTGCAGTAACTCTCACCAAAGAGGTTTCTTTATATAACACACGATGGAGAATAATTCTAAACTTGATTACCTAACAGTCTAAACAAAATGAAAAAAAGAACATATACCTAATTCTAAATATCTTCTGTAGTTCAAAACAAGCATGACGAAACCTGCGACGTAACGACAAAACAGTTCACAAAAGCAGAATAACGTCCATTCCGCTAAACTATCAACCAACGTTTTGCACAATACCAAACCAAACTTGTAAGGAGGCAAAGTTTATTATACCTCCAGCGAGTCGGCAAGTCGGCCGTCTCAAATGACAAAACAAAAGGTGTCCCTCTCTGGTAAGCTCAACTTTCTCAGGTACATCACAAGTTCGATTGAGTGTGTCCCCCGCTTAAGCTTCAAGATGATTTGAATTAAAAAGGCCTCCGGTGTGATCCTTTGAACTGGAATATGTTACCAGATCTAAGAATGTAGTTGTACACACTTTAACATTTTCTCTTTTTCCTTCTTTCTAGGTAAGTGCTTGTTATAAAAGTATTACTAGCTGCAATACTAAAGTAGTCAAGTTCTTCAAAGATTTATGATATTTTTCCTACGAAAAATATAAGATTTTATTGATACGAGTAGGTACTTAGATACTGTCTCTCTTGAAGATTGTTTTGTTCGATCTATTGTTATTTCAGGTGCAACGTATTCACAATAGGTGAAATACTTTCTGTAGAATAAAATCTGAGATGCAGCTGTTATGATCCTATTATACGGTTAAAATAATATCTGGTTTCTCAGTAGTATTATATTTTTTGTTTATCGGCTGTAGGTTTCGACTGAAAGCCGACCCCAATTGGGAAAAGACAAAATGGTAGTAGGTTTTTGATATAGTTTACATATCTAGGTAACACTCAAAATCATATCAAAATCATAACCCTCCTTTTGGCTTTGCCGTAGTCAGGTAAAAAAAGAATAATATCTTACTGTATACGTTGTATAATTGTAAACAGTTTGGCGATAAATCAGGTATTTTGGATGTCGGAAACCTCAACAACAGTTTATGACGTAAAAATAAAGCAAATTGATCGGTACGAGTTAAGTCAGGAACATTAGGCAAAGGAGCTCCAAAAGGACGGCATCGATGTCGTGCTTTTGCTCAAATTTGCATAAATAACAACTATAATATCTCTTTTGATGCCCAAAACTTCAACATAAGCGATTTCTGCTTTTACAATGAAGGTGTAGTAGCTGAATTCGTTGAGTTTCTGTAACATTTCATATTCATTGATTCATCACTCTTCTGTCCTTCACCCAATATTTTTCTATTGCTTGTCGTCTCAGTCACCTGGTTTATTAGTCCATTGATAGTTAATATACTCGTAGTTAAAATGTCCATTTCAACTGTCTAAATGCAATTTCACTTTTTCAAGTAAGATATTTCTCGGCTATTAAACAATATTTTTAAAGTTCTGTTTTATAAAAACAAATAAGTCTCCAGTAAAATGTTCCGCTGCAGCGCTGAGGCATTAGCTAGTTTGTCGCTAAAGCGTTTAAATCAAGGCACAAGAGCGAGCAGAGCGAGGCACGCAAACCGTGGCCTCGTTGAAATTAATATCTGTTTCCAAATAAGTGTCCCGCAATGTGGGTTTTTGTGAAACTGTTGGATCGCTGTATCGTACTGCGGTGCTTTTACCAATCGAACGTTCCCTAGAACAAAGTAAATTATTATTATTTAGAACTTCAGGATTACTCTGTTTTGTACGTTGTAAAAAACTTGACAAGTATGATTTTCAGGTCGACGGCTCCGGACCTAGCATTGAAATAAAACTCGTTGAGATTCTATTACCTTTTTATGGAAATTAAGAAGTTGAAAAAACAAAACCTTGTAGTGTAACTATATCAATCGAAATTATATTATATAATATAAAACACAATTTAACTGTTATTATTTTTTGGAAAAATTCCTTAGCCTTATCTTTCATGCTTCAAGTAACTTCACTAGATAGTATAAAACAAAGTCGCATCTCGCTGTCTGTCTGTCCCTATGAATGCTTAGATCTTTAAAACTACGCAACGGATTTTGATTGATGCGGTTTTTAATAGATAGAGTGATTCAAGAGGAAGGTTTACATGTATATAACATGCAAAATATAGTAGAGATTGCAACCGTTCGGGTCGCTAGTTTAGTATAAAATGAAAACTAATCAATACGAATGTAACTTATATTTGCCAAGTAGAGTTTGGTACTTGAAAAAAGCCTCGGTTTTGCCATCAATTTCAAAAGAATTCATAAACATACAATTTAAAGTTCTTTTTGAACATTTTCAAATATTGGTCCTGTTTGAGAACCAATTACTTATTCAGGAACGTCTTTTTCTTAATTTCCTGTGCATATCACTATTTTCTGTTTGTGTAAGCCAAAAGACTTTTTTCAAAATATACTTACTTTTTACTAGTTTATTTTATAGATCAGATTTTTTAACATCACATACATGAACAAAGGTGATTTCCGAAATTTTGATAAATAGTTAACTATAAAAAAACAATTAGGGGGACTTGCATTTTAACTACCATTTAAATTTTGCTCTAATCTTAAGGGCTCTTAAACCGTACGAACGTACAGATCGTACTAATGTCATATTGACTAAATTTCTACGAAACAACGAAGCAAGAGGGGTTCTTAAGACTAGCTTGTAAATTCCAGTGTAACAGTATCTGTGTAGATAGTGTAGAATCACTGACCACGATCAACAATCTAAATAGTTTTGTTAACCCGCGTAACTTGAGGCGCACTTGACAGCAAGATGATGAACAATGGAAAGGCGCTTAAACACAACACTCCCTTTGTCAGTGTCGGGTAGCGAGTTCCTAGCTTGCGGTAATTGGATTCAATAACAACTGAGTTCAGTCAGCCATAGTTATTTAACTTTTTCTTCATAAGTTTCTCAGAAAAAAAAAAAACGTCTTTGTAATGACACCATGTTGGTTACCATTTGAGTGCGTTGGCAAGTACACTGAAGAAATCCAGTAAGCGATTCGTTATGCGGTTGAATTTAAAATTGTTATGACATAAAAATGTTGCCTTTGATTTATAAATGGAATATGTTTCTGGTTAAACAGTCAAAAATATCGACAGCCCTTTTACTGAATTTCGCATTCAGACAGTTTGACTTCATAATACGTACATAAATAAAATTACATGGTAAAAACGTCATCCTTTAACGAAGAGTGACTTGAACTTTTGTAACAATAGTTGTCGTCAACAATTTCGATGCTTTTAGCGCTTTTAATCGATTGAAACCAATTCAATGTTGGTATAATATTCAAGTTATCAATGTTAAACACAACTTGTGTTTTTGTTTAATTTAATTTATGTATTTCATATTATTACTTTTTTGAAACCAGTAGTTGATTAAATTTTTGCTAAAATCTAATTATAGTTATTTTTTATTTTCCGATAGTATTTTCGTCATTTCGGTAGTAAACCCTCATTCAATTTTTTTTCACGGATAATGTTTTATTTTATTTAACTCGATTGCAGGCACGGATAGTATTTGATCACAGGCAACCTATAGTTTCCAGACAATATTAAATTTTTATCACTACTTTCCAAAGTCCTTATTTCATCCTTCTTTTGGCTAATTAAGGATTAATTTCAACCTTGTAGACATAGTTACAAAGCTTTAATATAGAACATGGAACTTTTTCGGGCCAATCTATTTGATTATGTTTGATGCTCGTATTCGCCTGACAGCAGCCTTGACAAACTTTAGTTCAATCCATTTATAGGACAAAGGGGCGACCTTTGCAGCAGCAACATATTTTTGAATAATTTTAATTAATTATTGGGCAAAACATATCTACTAAAAAGGTCAAAGTGCATGGTTCAGTACTTTTTATTAATGGCAGTGTTGAAATGCTTCTTCAAGTTAATTGGTAAGAATAGTTCAATAATTCTGCTCTATCGCAAAGAGGTTGGCCAAGTCAATCAATATCCTAATAATCCATGTGCGACCAACACAGCTAACATAAGTAATGTTAGTAAATATCAAGTAACGTACATACAGTTAGGAATATGTGTTACACATCTTGTGTCCGCTGTAAAAGGAAAAATTCCAACACGGGCGTCCAGAATCATGTCCTGGACCCATGGTAACCGTTTGTGCGTCGATGTCGACTCTTACACCCTGTATATGTATGAATTATTGTAAACGGAGTGTTTAATTTTGTCCGGCCCTGTTACGCATGGCGGGGTAAACCTTCTGCGGCGTTAACCTAATCTGAAGCGAATTGTCGAGGTTGTGGTTCAAGCTATGTGCCCTAATCACGTTATATATCTTCGGTAAAGTGTTGATGCACTCCGGCTTTGTACTATGTAACTAAATCTATTTATTTTCTAGAAATATGTCTGTGTACTGTAGTGACGGTGCCAGTACCACCGGTGACTACCCAAAACATACAGTTTTTTGGTGTATTTATGTTTATTTATGTACTTAAGTATAACCTACTAATCTTACATTAATTTTCAAAGAAACAGGTAAATTTTCAAAATTCATCATTCAAAACATTTAAACCGTTGCGTCGCGCATACTATCACAAAACTTTATACTGAATCGTAATTCAGAAAACGATAAATAAAATGAGGTTATTCTACTTTAAAAGAAATAAAATATAATTAGACTGTATTTAACGATGGAGAGCGAATTCGTCAAAGTGCTTCAACAGTTATCGGCGCAGGAGTTACATTAAACGCGCAACCTCTTTGGATCATAATAGTGCATTATGTCATTTAAACTGTTTTACATACAAAACAATGGCGCAAATTCTGGTGTGTCTCGACTTTTGCACGAACAACCTCGTTTTGTAACTTGAATATTTATAAATAAATAATTGCATAGTAGGCTTGGCATTCAACTGTTCTTAATCTTGTGTGGTTAAGTACCAATTATTGAATATTAATAAATAATTTAAATTCCAATGGTTATGTTGAGGTTTTAACACTCAAGCTAAGGTTATTCATAAATGAGTGAACTTCATACGAGGGTTAATTTATAAAACTGGAGAAAATGCTGTTGTGTGCGGTCTCGCTGACTACGTTATCGATTATTGATTACTTAATATTTCAAAACATAGAACAGAAGTACAACATTATATTAACCAAAATGTTTCATTATGGAGTTGCCAAAATAAATAACAGAGACGTCTAGAAGATAGGATACAAAAAAGACATTTGTGCCGACTCTAAATGAATTAGAGTATCTTAGTGTCTCTAAGTGCGGGAAAATGATGAACTAAAATTAAAGTCTAAGTTACAAACAACTTGTGAAACTAAATCCTTCGTCTTAATGAAAACCCTGTAACGAGAGAATAATAAAAGGTAAACCATAAGTTGGCAGGCGCACCGACGACACTGATTAAGGCAAGCTTTCATGACACCCATAGAGCCGTTGAAACGTATGACATACTTTCCTCACGAAAAAACCGCCATTTTTTCCATCTTCGTTTGTTACACTTTCATGCTTCACTAGAGTTTCAGTACTAAGTTTTAAAAATTCTAAGTTTAAGAGGCTTGTTGTTAATTATACAAAACACATTCTAAATTAACATGATTAAAAACTGACATAATATGTATTAAATAATTACTTCACCTTCACATATTAGGAAGTTTTCAGTAAAATGTTACCATGGTACAATAGTAAAGTTTGCGAGTACCCGTTTCTTAAAAAAGGATTAAATAAAAACACGTGACAGAGATTCCTGTTATAAAAATAAATGATCAAAGACGATGATTAAAACAGTAAATTAGAAGTCATGGGGACAGGAACGCCAAGCAGTGGGATGACACAGAGCAACAAAAACATCTAAAAAAAAAGTCTACAGACCACGAAATCATTGGCAATAGTAATTATAGTCAGGTGCAGGGTTGCACGTAATTAACACTGTTCTATTCAGACGAATCTGGCCCTTGAATCTTGGATTCACTCTTGTGGTGTGCACTAACGTTAAATGCTGTTAAATGATCGCGATGATGGGCGATTTACGACCATCTAATTACTAATTATCGCATAAATTAACGGCGTTAGTGTGGTCCTCGCATTAGTAGGTATATACATAGTAATTGGCCTCGAGTGCCTTCCATTGATACAGTTCCAATAAGTCAGAAATTAGATGTAAAGAAATGAGAAAAGTTGCCATTATTTCACAAATGTTTCAGGTATATGTATGTTAATGGTTAGGTTATGAAAAAATAAAAAAAATAAATAATAAAAAAAATAAATATGCAAAACCATATCAATCATGATATGGTTTTGCATATTTATTTTTTTATAGATTTTCTAGAATATATTTTTTCTGATCGTATATTAATTCCTGTTTCCACAATCTCATTACAATTTTCCACTAAACGGAAACTTTATTTTAATAAAAATTTTAAAAGAAATATCTTGTAATACCATTGAGCAAATGCATATTTTCCACTATTTTTAGGATTCCGGGACTAAATATTTACTTGTTTCGTACCGTCTACTGTTTTACTTGGCCTAGAATATATGTGGAAGGAAGGCAAAATTATTGTGTATGCGATCAATAAGCAAATGTTTAAAATAAGATTTTGAAGATTGGTGAAATCATTTATGCCTTTGTCAAACAGACAGGCGAGTCCGAAGCGATACCGAACCGATACGAGACGTCAGTCCGATAGTTCTGTCACGCTATCGGATCGCTTTTGCTTTTCTATGTGACTGGATTCAAACAATTCCATACATTACAAATAAAAACGTCACGCTTCGCATTCGCCACGCCTGTCTGTTTGACAAAGGCTTTAGTCTAGTAATACTTGAGATAATTTGCTAGTCTTTAGTGACTTATGTTTGTAACACATTACTTTTAGTAGCATCTTGAAAGATAGGTTTAAATCTTCATAACAACGACAGAACCCTTTAATCTTCATACGCATTACAAAGGATTTTTTATTTTATTCAGATAAAGTAACCATGTGCTCCTTGGTGGTATTATTTCTCACGCTTGCATTTCACAGATGTACAACCGTGACCAAACGGCTGTACAAAAAATAATTATACCCTTTGTGATTTTAAAAACTGTTGACGCGAGTGTACCTTTTGTACAACGGACTCATAGGTTTCATTTTCATTGAGAGGTACAGTTGAAAATTCATTCAGTGACATTCGAGATCATTAATTAAACCAAACAGGATTTTTTTGAAATCAGAAGCTTTTGTATTTCATTTGTTTCAATTTTCGAATTGATGTTACTTCTATTTTAAAATACCTCTCTGTCTGTTTATTATCGTACCGAATTATGGATAGACAAAACATACTCCGCCTTACCACAGAAAGATAAACATCTATTGAACGCTTGTCTAAAAAAAGTGTAACTGCAAAACGACCCTAACATCAACGTGAAATGTCGTTTTGATGTTAACAGTTTTTTTAGGCAAGTGTTTAGCAGATGTTTATCTTTCTAGTAGTAATATGGGGTCACGGGACTAACGGATTACCGTGACCCCGGTACGTAAAGGGCTATTGAAGGACACCGTGGATTTTAGTCAGTACAAGTCTGACAGTCCCTCCCGCCCTGCCCTGGGTGGGAGGACTCATTTGATGATTTTACGACGATAAAAAAAAGTGTGGTAATATGGACTAAGTTTAAATTATATCTTAAAGTTTATCACAATTAAAAGCCTGTAAATTATATTGCGTTTTAAAACAAAACATAAAAAACGCTAGTTCTCAGGAGCTGTCCGCTCACCAAAACATTAATCAAAATATTAGCGTTTTATTGTACTATAATATATTCATGTGGGTTGGTATACCATGAAAACAGATGTCGATTCAAGGACTCTGTTCTTAAAAATAACACGATGGGATCATGTGTGCAATTGTACACGTCTTCTTATATCTATTTTAGATTATTCCCGTGCGCGTGAAATAAGGTGATTGTACCACTGAAAAAAGTGTCTTGTGTGCCAGCTAATTACCCGTGTTCCAAAATTCATCTAAACACTATATTCTGCTGTTTTTGCGTTATTGACAAAACATCCATCCATCCAAACTTTTGCATTTATAGATATATACATAACATAAGTAGTAAGATATATGTATAAAGGAATATGTATATGCATCTTTTACCGTACTAGCGTATGTATTGACGTTAAAAGTAATCAGGCAACTTTTTTCAAAGCTAGAACTTGGCGAATTAAATGAAGTCTGAAGTATGAAGCACGGTCTGAAGAACTTGTCGTTGGCGGAGACTTTCAATTTCCTTCTAAGATACCAAGACTGCGCTTCTATTAGTTGCTTATACAAACTATATTACGCCCATTTTATTATAATTCTTATGGTACGTCCGTCAATATAACAGAATAGGTACGCTGTGACTTTTTTTAAATGTTTATGCACCATACTGAGATAAAGACCTTTTGGATTCGTAGATTTGAAGTATCATGTCTTTTCTACACTTTTTATTCATCTTTAATGTTAATTCAAGGATGGTATAAATATAAACCACAGTTGGTATACACAAGTGTAACTCACATGTTTCGTGATTTCCAATATTGATTAAAAACTATGTTATTGCATTCAAATATGCACTTTTCGTGTTTATTAGGTGATACCGTAAGTTGAGGGATGAAGCGGGCAACATTGTGAGTTCAAAAATAATAAGGTCCTAGAAATACTGATAATATAATATAATATAATATATAATATACATACATTTCAATGTATGTACGAGTATATTATATTATCACCATTTTAAAACGTAAACGCCAATAAACAGACAACATCTTCATCGATCATACGGGCCCGTAGCCGTACGTAAGTTACTCGAATCTTTTGGGTAAACCCTGTTATTTTTAAATTCACGAGTTTTTATAACTAAATCCAAACGAGTTATCACTCAGTTTTAGTTCGTCCCCTAACTAATCTTATTTTCATATGTAGTATGGAGTAGTAAACGCGAAACACCGGCTGCAACTATGGGTTTCGTGCTTACATATTGCTACACCAGATATGAAAATTCTTACCTACACTCTACAGTCAAGTTAAAGCTATTACTTACCTCCGGATCTTTTTAATGTGAGAAAGAAGCCTTATTTTCGGAGGAGACATTCTAGGCTATTTTCATTCATTGTTAATTAAAAGTTCACATGGAAACCAGAACACGGCATCGCTGTTAAGGGGACAAAAATACACAGGAATACTGCTAACAAAAATGCTACTATTCTGGGAATAGACATTGAGTCTGACAGGGGATAGTGGAAAATAAAACGTGAGGTGCCAACCCCAAGCACAGTTAAGAAAATGAAATAAATAAACATATCTGTAATTTAGAGGTAAACGCAAATTTCGCCATACAGCATCCTATTCTTTTTTTTTTAACGTGGTAAAATCATCAAAAGAGTCCTCCCACCCAGGGCAGAGCGAGGGGGACTGTCAGACTCGTACTGACTAAAATCCACGGTGTCCTTCAATAGCCCTTTACGCTCCGGGGTCACGGTAATTCGTACAGTCCCGCGACCAAACAAGCATCCTAATAAAAACTTAAAACTTATTAGAATAAATATAGCGGATTTGACCGCTACTATTTGAATATGGTATTCTGTTTGTAGATAAATTTATAAAGAAGCTAGTGCTTATGTCATCACAGCGAATCTCAGTTAACTAGGTCATTAGGCGGTATGTTAAGAACTGATAACAGCCAAATCTTTATCAACCTTGTAAGTGTTGACCATGACGTAATTATCGTCGTCTTTCTTAGTTATCGTTTAGTATAAAATTCTACAGTTGTGAAATGAATTTTCTATTGAAAATTATAGAGTGGCGTAATAGAATCCTAAAAAAACATAAAATGCCGTTTACTACATATGTATATAATTTCGTTTGTAGTTTTTTTTTACCATAATTATCCTAGGTTGAATATTAAGAGGCAATTGGAGAGGTCTCAGAAGGTTGGTGTTATAAAATCACTATAGGTAAAACGATATAATGTCGAATATATTGTTTACAGAGTTCTCCTATTGTTTAAAACTATAACAAAAAGAATCAAGTTACCAAAATAAAAATAAAGACTTGTACAGACGGAATTAGCAATAAAACGAAAGATTTAACGCTGACGTGCCTGTTGACCAAAAAAAAGATTGTAAGATCGTCTGACATTGGCGTGGGATATCACTCGCTTGTTTTCTTCTTATTATGGACTCAACGTGGGTTTTTTGTTAGCTCATGTTGTTATGATTGAAATTATGGCTTTTGTTCTATAAAATTTAAGGTAGAGTTAAGAAATAAATTCACCTTCACCAATATCTACGTATAATTTTACAATTTTATTGCCGTTGGAAAGGACGAGTATATTATTGAAAATTAAAACATTCTATGAACTCCAGGTTGTATCGTCTTTCATCAGTAAACCGAACAACTGATTACTGTAAGTGTCGACATACACAAGTTTTTGTGTAGGCCATGTTATATAAACAATCGTCATGACATGTCATCGGAATACTTAACTAAATGTTGATTATTGAAATGACATCACTATCTAAAATCAAAGTGACAAGTCCAGTATAATATTTACGCCATTAGATGTTACATGGAATCAATTGTGGTGCAGTTAGGGCTTCTGTACACGATACCACCGCTACGCCACCGCGCCGCTTTGCTGTGTATATCTTCGGAACTGCGCCGGAATCGCGCCGCTACAGTGGCGGAGCGGTGGCGGCGCGGCGGCGGCATCGTGTACAGAAGCCCGTAGGGTTTTGTAAGCTCAATGAATAGTGATCTTGTACAGCGGATTAATTTGGAACTAAATCCTTTACCATGAAGATTGGAGTAGCTCCAAGAATCTGTGATAGTTTGCTCAAGGCATTCTGTTTGGGTTATTGGCTAGTTCATTAAGTTTGATGCACTTGAATTCAGTACGCCATAGTTGAGTACGCTATTAATTCCGTGTAAACCAAGCTTAATAAATGGTTCCAGTTTGGAAGAGAGGTCTTGTTACAGCTTTTGTTTTTTTTTTGTTTAGTATTCTCGCAAGAGTTTTCCGTTAAAATAAATTTTAAAGACACGCAAACAATGACTCTTTTTAGGTTTCTGAAAAGTTTACAGCGACCTGTAATAGGAATTTTTCATGGAAAGTTTCTCTTTGTTTGTAGTACTAATTCTTAATTTGGAACACTAAAAATATAAGTATAAATTCTTAATTTGGAAGACTAAAAATATAAGTTAAAATTAAAGCTATTAAAACTTTTTTAACGTTTGAAACATTTTATTATAAATGGTTTTTACATATTGACATTTGTAAGTTTTATGGAGTCTTATGATCTAATTTAATTGGTCCTGGTATTATCCAAGTAAAATTTTCCACTTCGATCTATCACTATCTACCATTTCTCAGTGCTGTTAAAATAAATCTAACAGCAAAACCTGTTACAAATAAAAACTATCATCAGCAAGTTCCTATAAATCAGTGAGCGTGCTTAATCGGACAAAATCTCAGTGTTTCACCTGGCCGCCGAGGCTTGCAATAAAAACAAAGTTTTACAAACTAATGACAGCTGTCAACGTGACAGATGTGCTGGGCACACTCAGCCATGTTTAATCGACAGGATACGACAAAGATGGACGAGTGTACACCGAGTGTAGAATCGTACGGAGGCGCGTTTATGTCAAACGTTATGAAGGGCTATCAGATGTCACATGGTAAGAGCAAACGTCTGAGCGAGTCTTGGTTTTGAAACGCTTCAACAGCTCTTTGCTCAACTATATACAGACATGTTTGAACTGAAATAGGTACTCAATATTTGTTTACAATGTTTCTTACTAATTATTGTAATACTGTTTACTATTAAACGTCAAGGAAATATAGCACAAAGACCAGTTTAAGATAAAAGAACCACTTAAACTTATTGTTTTTCACCTCCATGTTAAAACCTATCAAGTCTTTATCGCAGCAGGCAACAAATGAAGTTCGTATGAGGTTCACTAACTATTTAATAACACATTAATGTCGATTTTATGTTTCCACAAAATACCAAAAAAATGAAGGTGTTAGAAACGGTAGCACAGGGTCTTTGAAAATAATAAAATATGATATCGGACAGAAATTAAAAATGGACTTAAAAATTACGTAATTTAAATAGATGTAAAATAAATACAATAATTAGGTATTGAAACTGGAGCAATAATGGTCAGAATATCTACAAAAAATTACAGACATATAAATTAATAATAATTATTAAATTAATTATAGATATATATATATAAGAGAGACGTAAGCCCGAAAACAAAACCAATTACCAACACCAACAATGTCACGTTAAATCAATGAAAAATCAGTTTCCGATGAACAACGACAAAGACTAGTATTATTGAAGCATTCGATGTCAAAGCTGTTCTTTTGACTGCCAATTTACACGTTCATTAATAGCTTTTGATTGAACCGATCAGTGTGGTGTTCGCAATACAATCGACAACTCGAAACAGGATCAACATTCCGCGGCGTTTTTTTTATAGATCGACTATACGAATCACATAGCAGTTTCACACATGAAACAAACAGGATTCTAACAAAATGAGAAACCCCGGAAGGGCGTGGTTAGCCCTTCTCGTGGCAACCACCATAGTTGGAGTTCAGGCTCAACAGCAATACTTCATCAGACGTAAGTACCAATTGATATTGTAAACAATCCTGTTACACTAGCAAATAAAGGCATATTGTTGCATTTTGAACGCTGAGTGCTGAGTATTCATAATTCAACTTCGTTTTCATTAATTTAAGTGTTTATGAAACGGGAGTTGGTTATACTTAATACTTCTAAGTGTGAATTTATTTGACAAGTTCATACACACGTGTCAGATGCAGACTAAACAATCAATTGTACTGGACTTTAAGTGTGTTACCAGTATTAAAAGGAGATCGTAATGGAAGTATAGGTATATAGTTTGTAGTACAGGACTGACGTAGTTCCGCCTACGGCTTTAGAATACCGAATAAACTGCTATAAACCAGATACGTTCACGACCACTGTAAGTACAGTATCAGTTACTTTGTTGTTCTTGATATCTTATTATTTGCTTTTAAGATTACTACAACAGTATTTAGTAGTCCCATATCAATAGCATCAATACACCCTACACATAACCTGAAAGTAATAAAACAAAAATAACATTGCTTTCCTTCAGAATCATAAATACAAGAACATAAAATCAAAAGTTAACGACGACTTGATTAATAAAAACGAATTCGCGGAACAATAACTGATTAAAACAGAAACGGGGTTAAAAACTAAATTAACATACCTAGTTTATAAAATATTCAATATGAATTGGACACATGTAGGTCAGGGAAGCTGCATAATTATCACGTGAAACGCCGATAAAATGACGGAAACTCGTAAAAAGGCCATTCAACCTGCGGAGATGTGTGCTTCAGATGATTCAGATACTGTGGTCACAGCTGTTCATCAGAACATGCCAATAACCAAACTTAATAGATCGTAACACGTTAAAATCAAAGCAGCTTGCAACATAAACACGGTGGAAGGCAAAAACCCGGTTTCAAAGTTTCAGTATTTATTAATAAAATGTGTGCTGAAAGTTTTAAACTAGGTTTCACGCGCATGGTGACTCTTGTATACCTGGAAATATTTAATCATTAAATAGCAAGCTGATTGTACATAATTATATTGATTTATTTAATACGGCACACTAATCTTTAGTAGGACATAGATAATGCTATTGTTAAAACCATTAATGATAAATATATTGCAAATAAATATATTCCTTAAACATATAACCTCATGTAGTGGCTGCTAATTCACATTAAACCGTTGTTATAAAATTATCTTCTTTTCGCTCACACCCTACATCTATGAATTTTAATTTCCCTAAAATTTAACTAACATGTCCAGTGAACGCTTTACGCAGCCTTTGTATCTATGTTTTGCATTTCATCCTGTTGGCTAAGGGCGTGTTTAATCATATCTTACTGTCGGGCTTGACCTCGATCTGATGTAGAAATAGTAAAGGAATAGAAGTCGTCGGATTTAAAAAATAAAAACTTATTCGTAAGAAAAAACCTCAAACAAATGCGGTTCAAAGTTTTTAGGCGTTAGTTGTTATAAGTTTTTTTAACGTATGAACTAATATAAAAATTGTTTTTTTTTCTTTTGTACGAGTTAGTCGAAAAAGTTGCGTAGAATAGTATTATTTTATGCATAAAAGTACAACCTTTAAAGATTCAGTTACAAAAAAATGAAGGTTTTTTTTTCTCTATTTTGATAATAAAACATACTTCAAATAAAACTATGAAATTTCGCGGAAAATATATATTATGGGACACGGGTAACCCACGGCACGAGGCATCTGACCTATTTTATTGGAAGTCAATGCCACTATGTATGCATTTGATCAGCACATTCAAATGAAGACTATACTGGCTCATAGTTACTAATACTGTAGAGGGACCAAGTGGTCTTCACCTACACCTACTCCTTTATAAGTCCTCAAACCTCAAACATCGCTATTTCACGATTAACGCAGCAAGTAAAATTGACAAAACATAAAATAAATAGTCGTTTTCAAAACAAACCATTTAACCTTCTCTAAACGTTCCAAAGTCTATCCTTTTAATATGGATTCGGACCCAGAGAGGCGTGTCACAATCTACGTCCGCCAGTGCGCGACAAAACAATAATTGTGGCCGTTACTGCCTCGATGTAGCCAGTGCACTGATTGTCCTCGACCAAGGGTGGCTGTCCTGTCAAATTAATGTTTATAGCCGTCTATAACTGTTAATATTACTACGTGAATCTAGGGGTTCAGGGGACTGTTGCAAGAAAAAATGGTGTTTTATCAATTTTTTTTGAGACAAGGCCTTTTTAATTTAATTTTTCTAAATTAACACTTCAACTCATAAAGGTCTGTGTAGAACATAGCCCTTGTGCTCGGAATTCATAACAAGTGTTAGACCTCCGTGAAGGAACTTAGAGGAATTAGAATTATGATTGTCAAAAGAAAGACTCTCTTGTACATCATCACCGACTCATAATAAACTACACTATATCAATATAACATTAATTAGGGGAACGTCAAATTGATACAATTATTTTTGACCAACTGTCTAACACATTCCTCAGTTGTCAATAGTACTAACGAATACGGCACAGTACGATACCCCACACAGACTCGTGAGAGCAAACTAATTGAAGATGATAAAAACCTCATTGGAATTAATAACTGCACTTGAAAGTAACAGACATTTCATTGACCTAACTCATCTTTGATTTAACAAGAAGTCATTGTTCGTATGTCGGTTCGTTGCGATGACAGACAGACAGACTCCCGGACTCATTAATTCTGGATGGGCCAACGCCTATACAGTGGTTTACAAAAATGATGAACTCAAAAACGATGGCAGCCTCGAATAAAATATGAATAAACTATTATGTTAGCAATTTGATTATCACGGACGCATTGAATCTACGAATATATGTCGGCGCAACTTCGTTTCTATAACCTCCGGCGCGATTTCAGAGCAGTATAGAGGAAGCTACTGTCGCAACCGAGATCCGGGGTCGCCGCAATCGCGGCGGTAAGACCCCTCTTTGAGGAGTGGCTGGATGGTCGTCACGGCGTCCTGACCTACCGCCTGACGCAAGTCCTCGCCAGACACGGAAGTTTCGGGAGGTATCTGTGTCGGACAAGGAAGGAGGAAATCACTGCGAGGATCGCCTGGAGAAACGACGGAGCATACGGTACAGGACTGCCTCGCTGTGGCAGAGCATCGCCGTCTCCTCACAACGGCGATAGGCGGGGACCTATCGCGCCCAGCATTGGTCGAGGCCATGCTGCGGGGCGAGACGGAGTGGGAAAGGATCGCCTCCTTCTGAGAAGCAGTCATGCTAGCGAAGGAGGAAGCGGGACGTGGACAGCGTCCACCTTACACCCCAGCCGCAGTGGTAGACGCCTACGGCGACAGACGTCGCTAGACGATCTCCGGCCACCGTAGGCGCGGGCTTGTGGGCGGCGAGTAATCGTCGACTCGCTGTCCGACCATGGACCATGCCCGGGTGAAAGGCGCTTAGTGTTACACGCGCGCCTCAAAGAGTGTCATCTTTATGACGGGGCCCTCCGCTAGAGGGCCAAAGTGCCGGGGTCGGGGGACTTACGAATTACCTTGACCCCGGAACGAAAGGGCTATTGAAGGACACCGTGAAGTTTAGTCAGTACGAGTCTGACAGTCCCTCCCGCTCTGCCATGGGTGGGAGGACTCATTTAAAAAAAATTTAAGATTTTACCACATTAAAAAAGAAAGCGAAAGACTTTAGATGTTTATGAAGAAACTACAAGTAATAATAATTAAAAAGCAGCAATAATACATTAGCCAAATATGTATGTGTGTTGGCTAATGTATCGAAAAATTGTTGGAAATATATTTTAATGAAGATGCCGGCCGTATTTTCGTTTTTCTTGCATCACAATAGAAGTATTGATATTTACTAAATTTTCTGTAGAAAAAGTACTTTGATCTCAGCAATACCACAATATTTGCTAGGTTGTTATTGAAGAACTAATAGTGCGCTTACAATATCAAAGAATTTTCTCTCTTCTCAATTCTTTGTTACCTTCTTAGTATGTCTAAGTAGATACCTTACCTTTTAAAATAAAGAAAATAATAATAATTTGGAACTTGTAAAAAAAGAAAAAAATATAACCCATATTAAAACATCAGGTCACACGAATCATCATTATAATAGATAGAATGTTCACACATATTTAGTTTATAATATGTATCATTACCCCTTTTGCTAAGATGAAAGTTTGTTCTGTCACGTAATCCCTAGTTAAAAAAGGTTTCTTAATTAATAAGTTTGTCACCAAAATGTAGCCAACAGACATTATAAAATCAATTTCACAATAAATCACCTAAAATCATGGAGGTATAGGGTCTAGTCCCAAATAATGAATAATACAAAAAATGATTTTGTGTATTATAATAGGTTTGTCCTAATAAGTATTTAGGGAAACTAATTTAAAGAGATCACCAAGAAATCATAAATATAATTATGTCATTAGAAACTTTAATAATAAAGTATCAAAAAAAATGTAGGGTTATCGTCATCATTGTTTCAACATATTTTTTACTTTGTTACTGATTACCGGTGGTGCTCCTATTTCTGCGTGCAAGGTTTAGAGTAATCTAACACGCGGGGTCTTTCAGACCCTGCCATCCTCTTCGAACCTAACCTGTCCGTGTCGTGGTGCCGAGTCTAATAGCAATACCAATCATGAAGGCAAACAATCAAAGCCCAGAAGACCCATCGTTGAGGCCGGAAAGCGCACCTCTTTGAACATATTTTGATTAAAATTACAAATTGATGTATTCAATTGTTAACGAAAACTATTATTTTAATAACTGAAGTATTGAAATTTCGAAAACTTTATTGGTGATAAAACAACAAATAAAAAGAAATCGCACTCAGGGTTCGACAATCGATTTATTTCGTGACAAATCAACCATTCTGAGCACAAAGCTATTATTTATATTATGAAACTATTATTATAAGAAAGAAGTTAATATTTATCTAATTCATACTATTATATAATATATATATATATAATTTTATTGGTAATCCATCTCTTATTTTACACATTTATTAACATTAATTTGATAATTCATACCTGAGAACACTTTTTGTTTATTTGAGAACGAAAATATTTACATATTTTCAGGTGATACAACTTGATGACAAATATAAATTTTCGTGACAGAAAAATATAGCTCCCGTCAAAAAAAGTAGAGCGGCGAAGGACTTCTTCTTTAAGGTCCGTTTTGTGTAATTTTGACTCTTATATAGAGTGCTAATTGTCTTTTGAAATCATGAAGACATCAATATGTTATAAAACTCAACATTATAGACTGGAATGTTATAATGATATTTATGTAATCATACATACATTAAAAAAGTTTGTAAAGGTATTTTATTTTATTATAGATTATTTTAGATTCTTTATTTAAAAATATACATTAAGAATATAAAACAATAAAACAGTTCAATAGTTTTTCCATAAAATTAAAAAAAACAGCTTGTGCTAGTGATGAAAAAAACATTTTTTGATGTGTGTGTGTGTATGATATCACCTAACTTGGACTTGAACTTGGAACGTACATGGCTGAGGCTAACTAAAGGCCCTTCCTTAGTTAAAAAAAACCTGTCAATCAAGATAATAGTTAATGGAATTTTGGCCGTTTGTCTCTCGGCCTGGTTCTAATTGTGCCCCGGTCACCTGCCGCCGGGAATAGAAGCTGAGACATTGTTTATAGGCGCAATCATCGACTGATCGACGACTCATGGTTATTTGTGATGTCGTGCGAACCGTGTCATAGCCCGTTTTCACTAACACGTGGCTACACTTAAATAAGCGCTACGCTGTGTCGAGTGTGAGGCTCCAAGTGCTCCAACAGTGTGCTGTACTTAGGGAATTGTTCAGTCTGTTAGTCTTTAGTTTCATTTTCATTACCTTCATTGTGGGAAATTGAGTTTAAGTGGCAGTTTTCTAATTTATTATAGATGATCTCATTAGAAGATAACACAAATTTAGACTGAACTGACATTAGCTTTGAAAATAAAAATAAACTTGATCAATTCGACTGTGTATTTGATTTTTCTTCTTTATATAAAGTAATATAAATACTGTATGTAATTAAAATTTCATGTAAATTAATCTGGTAAACTTTACTCTGACTGGTCGTCATTTTTACTTAACTGGACTTTAACGAACTTTTACGAATGAGGGTTACACTGTTCACTTCAAAAATACAAAACACTTTGAAAGCGATTGCTACTTTTCTAGGCTCTTTGGGATAAAGGCAGAACACATTGAACATATTTCCACGTCCCTTCGATATTGAACTACCGAATATTGCAACGCATTATTGTTCCGTCCTAACACCATGTTGGTTCTAAAGCTAGAAGCTAGGACCATGTTGAATTGCCTTTATCCACAAATGAGTTACAGGTTGTCCGGAACAGATCCGTCGGTTTTGTCCGGTCCAGTTCTGTGTCAAACAACTCTTAGGTAATTGATCGGGTGAGGCGCCTCTTCAATATTCATGCCCTTCTTTGTTAACGGTTGAACCACAAAGAGACTGATTCTTCAATAGGTAAAAGTTCTTCACTGCACTCTTATTACTTCTGAAGTTGCGGGAAGCGGGGACATAGGCACTTAGTTTTCAGTATTTGGTGACTGAAATTCAGTAGAGAAATTTCGTTAAGGTCGTTTAAAAAATAATGTGAAACATAAACAATAGTCTGTTAAAGGAGAAATTCATCATCCTTTTTTGCCTTAGTCAAGAAAAACAATGTGAATACAGACGATTTCGATTGATTTCTAGATAAAAACCTTAATAGATTTAGATAATTTAGGAATCGTCATCCCAACTTACCTAAAATCCGCATAATTTGTTTTCCCACTTAACTCAGGATGCATTTCCTAGTTTCAATTGACGATCTCATTTTAAAACTCTTTTTACTTCAGAGTTTGGGTAAAAACCTAACACGACCTAGGTTCTAGTTAAGACATTTTATAATAAACTAATTAGTATGTTAATTGAGTCTGCGAGTAAATATATGCCAGCTAATGGCCACATTATTATGATAAAACGAATGCATTTTTATTCATCCCTAATTTTTAGTAAACGACCCTCTTTGGGTTCACGAAAGATTAACCACAAGAAGTAGGAGAAGATATTTGCATGACACTGACACGACATTTTGATATTATTCAAACGTTTGTGTTATGTACTAGAAATTAAATGAACACTACGAAATCAAATCTAGTTAGTTAAAATCATAGTTTTGCAAACTCGACGTCCGAAAATCATCGTAACTTAGATCAATAATTTCAACTTGGTTTCTAATTATTGATTTCTTAGAACTTTAGAGAATCCAGTCGTGATTGAATGTCTTAAAATAGCTGGATACGCAATTAATTATAGGCACCAATGGTTCTAAGTACACTTATTATGATACAAGTATGCGCAACTAATAAAATATTTCGTAACTCTTCTCAAATTCTTACCACTATTAGTGCTTTTTTTTTACGTGGTAAAATCATTAAATGAGTCCTCCCACCCAGGGCAGAGCGGGAGGGACTGTCGGACTCGTACTGACTAAAATCCACGGTGTCCTTCAATAGCCCTTTGCGTTCCAAGGTCACGGTAATTCGTACAGTCCCGCGACCACCTCTATTAGTGCTTAGCTCTGATTTGGCACTCCAAAACACACACTTGATTTGGCTCTGATTTGGCATTTAAAACTGTTTTGTTTCCCATTTCAAGCTTTAAATAAACTAACTGAAAGAAGTAGAACTATTTATCCCGTCTTTTGAGTGCCATGTAATGTATCAATCACTTCAATCAGTATGAAGGTAATGTATTAGATACGGTCACGCTATCGGAATTTGTAACAGAGCGGCGGTGGGACATCTGACCATAACGCGACACAACGGTCGTAAGCGTAGTCTCAAAGCGTACCGTACATAATAGGATTAAGTTTATCCCATGTTTTGCATATTTCATCAATCGCCATTGTGTCGTCTAACGATGTACAAATGTGAAATGTGTCTCTTTACTAAGACCCGCGTTTGAAGGCATTCTTTATAATTCAGCTCAGTGTGTAGTGAACGTCAGTGCGGTCATTACCCCGTACTGAGTTAGGATTCGAGGTTTTGTGTCGAATAGAGCCGTCACGGAGAATTATTAAAGCGATCGACAATGCAACGCAGCTCTAAAAGGCCACTTAGCAATATTCCTAATAATTCACTTCGTGAATGAATAATAGAACAATAGTCATTGAAGTTGCTGTAATACGAAGTGAATTATGAGGAATATTGCTTAAAGTGCCCGTTTTATACCTGCTTTAGTTAAACATTATATTATTTATACATTACATTACACAAATTATAATATATTAAGTTTTAATGCTAAAAAACACAATTTTCTTTCTTTATTTCTTTCTAACTAGCGATCCGCAATTTATACCATAATGTATGTTTTATACATATAATCTATTAAAACAACCCGCTTCAAAATCCGTTGCGTAGTTTTAAACATCTGAGCATACATATGGACAGACAGACAGCGGGGAACGACTTTGGTCTATATTATGTAGTGATGACAAAACATACCTTCGCTTTGCAAGGTGCACAAACCTTTCTCTGCAAAAAATAACTTCTGCTCCTCTATCTACACCATCAAATACATTGCTTGCCATATACTAATGTATTCGTGATATACGCGAAATGGGACGTAAATCAACACGAGATATAATAAATTGTAGCATTGACGTTCAATGGACGTCAAACAACCAGATTCGAACGTGAGAATACGCAAGCACGAGACGAGAATAAAAACAGTCTAAATGTCTCGTGTTGTCAGAGTGTGAGAGTAAATAATATATAATCTAAGAACTAAATTAAACTAAAGAACTTAATTAGTTTGTTCACTATAGATAGGTAGGACTTTGTATTTAATCAAAATTATCATCATCGCCAGTCCATAATGTTCCAATGCAATGGGAGTGGGCCATAATCCATCACTCGGGCCCAGTTTCGGTTAATAGATGTCACATGTTTTACAATTTTTGGTTCTAGATCACGCCCGCGCCGAATTCTTCACGATGTGTTCCTTTACCGTTTTGAGAGCAGTGGTTATGAGATAGACCACCACACAAAGTAATACGCCTGTCTGGGTTCGAACCCAAGACCTACAACTTGTAAGTAGGGGCCGATACCACTGGGCCGCTCTGTAATCAAAATCATCGATAAATGAAAATTAATTATAAGTTACTAGCTGTTGCTGGCGGTTTCACCCGTTACAACTCGATAATTATCCCACGGAAAAATCTGAATAAAAACTCTTATGTGTTAATCCAGGTTATAAACTATCTGTGCACCAAATTTCATCCAAATCCGTTCAGTTGTTTTGTCTGAAAGAGTAACAAATATCCAACAAAACAAACTCACGTTTATAATATAAGTAGGATATGTATTAATTATTCCCCAGTTTGTAGAGAAGACAAAATATTATTCAGTTCTTCTACTTTTATGCAGAAAAAAAAAACAAAATAGTAACAAAAAACAAAACAGCTTTTTTGGTGTTTCTGATGCTATGACATTTCAAGTGCCCAATAAATCTGACTCATCTAAATAATTCCGTCTCAACGAAGTATTCTGAAACGAGTTAAAATAAATCATTTCAGAGTGACTTAATAAAGAGCCAGTGTGCCTATGTTTTGCAAGAGTTAGACCTAGTTTAATGCAGCCTTTGCTATTTTAAGACAATAATGAGATACAGAGATGCTATTGTGTTGTCAGCTGTGAATATTTACTTTAACATCCAAGTAACTTGACAGTACTTAGCTGACAGTGTGTGCCAATAAAGGTTATTCATATCTTAATCCAAATCACGTTCCTTTTATTTTTGACGACTGCTTCTGATTAAACATTTCTGTGTCTCGGATAGACAAATTTGGTCGTGGATTGGGTACAAAGAAAGGTCCAACAGTTAATTTCTAGCGTTAATGATCTCACAAATAACTTTAAACACTTTGCCTTATTGATTGACAACACTTTCGCCTTCCTTCCACAAATTATATTTTAAGCCAAGTAAAACAGATGAAACAAGTAAATATTTAGCCCTGGAATCCTCGAAATAAGTTTTTTTATGACTCAAATACGCAAATTCGGTACTTCATTGGTTACTGACAAAGATCAGGATCAAGATGGCAACCGAGATAGGTTATGAATTTGTAGCGATAGTAAACAAATTATAAAAAGATATGCGTAATAGAATGATTGATGACACTCGTTTAAACGGAACAGTAACCCCAATGAAAGTTTGAAAAACTATTCCGTGTGCTCACAGCCCTAAATAAAACTGCAAACTTATTTGAAAAATCATCGGTGGCATGTCTTTAAAAATAAATAAATAACTGTCTTCGGTTGTCGCAACGAATCACGGGGCTTTTACAACCTTTTCATAATAATAAAGGGGGTAAAGAAGTGGCCTGCTCACGATTCTTCGTGGGGACAATTTTGTAATAAGGGTTACCCTGTACCTGGTGCAGACTGGCGACTACTTATTACACAGTTTAATTTATTTGTCGGTTCACCCTGTCTGGAACCTATTACGGTAGCGCCGTGAATTATAAGCAAGGGAGGCGGTATGTACGCCGCTGTAGAATATTATTTATTAATTCTTTTTTAAGTCGCTTAAAGAAATGCTAACTTACCGTGTTTGAAACACGTGTTTTCCTTGTGTAGTTTTATTTTCTTCTGTTCTTCTAGTATAAACCTATAAATACGTAGTGGAAGTAAACATGCATTACCGCGTCCACGACTTTTCTTTCTTCTTTCATCATCGGCAGAACTGTCTTGGTTTCGTGCTTTATAAATAAAAATGTTAACCTAACCTTGATACTTATGCTGTGGTATTTGCTTAACCAGTAATAAAAAAGAATAGAATTTTTTACCATATTTATAGAGCTTTTAGTTTAAAATAAAAACAAGTTTCGAATGCGAACTAGTCCTCTAGGTCCATCATTATGAATGATTGGTTCTTTGGTTATTGTAACTGTAGCAGAATTTGGTTTCATTACTCATTATGTAGGATTTTTTTACCCAATACCAATACTTTTTTTAAATGGCAAAATCATCACATGAGTTCTCCCGCCCAAGGCGGTGCGAAAGCGGCTGTCAGACTCGTACTGACTATAATCCACGGCGTTCTTTCAATAGCTCTTTACGTTCCAGGATTATGTTTACCTGTTTAAACAGTCCTGGGATCCCAGGACTGTACCAGCACTAAACTAAACTTGATCACTGATTCCCAGAGGTTTATTTAAACTATTATATTCAGTAGAAATGCGAAACGTTTCGAAAACGATACTTGTCTAGAACATAAGACATGTCTCATTGTCATATGTTCGGTTTTGAATACATAAACTCTGTTCAAAATAGTTCCAAGCCAGCAAAACTCAGTAGAAGTAACTTACCGTCCGATCAAGGACGAGCCATGCTGTCCTCTATAACAAATCTCTACGATATGCTCTTCGACGAGGCGGCTTTGAGATCGTCCGATCGTTCAGCGCGAGCGGTGAGTGTCGCTCTTAGTAGTTTAGTGAATAACTAACTTTAGTCCCTAGCGTGGCGTGAACGCTGCGGAATCTCTTTCGCAAGGTTGTGTTTATGGAGAATAGCAGTGTAGGTCCAGGTGGCCTGGTCAGTGGTCGACGGTGCACCACCACGCGCTACAAAGCGCTGTCAGCAAATTGACGGGGCCTCTATAGGGCCAAATGCCTGTCGTGGTCGTGGGACTATATAACGGGATACCGTGGCCGTGGAACGCAAAGAGCAACCGAAAGAACAGGGTGGATTTTTAGTCAGAGTCAAACCGTCCTTTCGAGATCCGCTTCACGCGGGGCGGGAGGACAGATTTGATGATTTTTTCAAGTTAAAAGATATAGATATCTGTAAAAAGTCCTAATATCTTAATACTCGTAACGGACCTTTCCCATGAAGCAACACAAATAGTGGAGCTCCCCTTTTTTTTTTTTTTTTTTGCGTGGTAAAATCATCAAATGAGTCCTCCCACCCAGGGCAGGGCGGGAGGGACTGTCAGACTTGTACTGACTAAAATCCACGGTGTCCTTCACTAGCCCTTTACGTACCGGGGTCACGGTAATCCCTTGGTCCCGCGACCCCGGCAGGCTTTGGCCCTCTACAGGCCCCGTCAACATGCTGACACTCTTTGAGGCGCGCGTGGAACACAACGCGCCGTCGACCCGGGCATGGTCCATGGTCGGACAGCAAGTCGCCCATTACTCGCTGCCCGCATGCCCGCGCCTACGGTGGCCGGAGATCGTCCTGTGACGTCCGACGCCGTGGGCGTCTACCACTGCGGCTGGGGTGGAGGGAGGACGCTGTCCTCTCCCTCAGGCGGCCCGCCTCCTCCTTCACGAGCATGACTGCTTCGCAGAAGGAGGCGACCGCTTCCCACTCCGTCTCGCCCCGCAGCATGGCCTCGACCAATGCCGGGCGCGAGAGGTCTCCGCCTATCGCCGTCGTGAGGACACGGCGGTGCTCTGCCCAAGCGGGGCAGTCCTGCACCGTATGCTCCACCGTGTCCTCCGGACGATCCTCGCAGTGGTGACACCCAGGCGTTTCTTCCCTCCCTATCAGACACAGGAACCTCCCGAAACTTCCGTGTCCGGTGAGGACCTGCGTCATGCGGTAGGTAAGGACGCCGTGACGCCTATCCAGCCACTCCTCAAAGAGGGGTCTTACCGCCGCGATTGCGGCGTGCCCGGACCTCGGTTGCGACAGTCGCTCCCTCCATACTGCCCTGAGATCACGCCGGAGCTCTTCCCGCCGCGCCTCGACTTGTCGAGGCAGCGGGGATTCGCCCCGACGCTGCGCCTCCACGCGCCATTCATAGACGCGCTGAAGGGCAGTCGCCTCCAGATCCCAGGGCAGCAATCCTGCTAGGAGGTTGGCTGATTCGCCGGCGATCGTGCGGTATCCCCGGATCATCCGGATAGCCATGACCCTCTGGCATGCGACCAGCTTGAGTGGTCGCGTCCGGATGCTTAGGGCCCACACGGGGGCCCCGTAGAGGGCCATGGACCGGACGACACCGGCGTACAGCCTCCGGCAGGAGGCATTTGGCCCGCCGAGATTGGGCAGGAGCCGCTTGAGAGCGGCTGCTGCCCGGTTCAGCCTTGGGGCCAAATGCAGGAAATGCTCCCTGAAGTTCCACCGGCTGTCGAGGACGAGTCCCAGGTACTTCATCGTCCTCCCGACGCCGATGCGAACCCCCTCCACCGTAATGTGGGACTCTGAGCGTGGCGCGTTCAGACGGCCATGAAAACACATGGCCTCTGTTTTGTGCAGCGCCACGTCGAGTCCCAACTGCCGGATCCTATTAGCGACTGTCGCTACCGCCTGCGTCGCCACGTCGGCCGCCGCCTGGTGCGACTCTCCCTTCGCCAGGACGAGCGTGTCGTCGGCGTAACAAATTACGCCGACGCCGTCAGGGAGGTCGCCGCGCAGCACCCAGTCGTAACCGATGTTCCACAGGAGCGGCCCCAAGACCGATCCCTGTGGAACACCGCACGACATCTCTCGCCGGTTCCACTCTCCCCGGTGACCGGGGTAGATGACGGCTCTGTCCGTCAGGTAGTCCTCGACTATACGACGGAGGTAGGTCGGCACCCGGTGATACCGGAGTGCCTCCCTGATGCAACTCCAGGGCAGGGTGTTAAAGGCATTGGAGATGTCTAAAGACACCCCCAAGACGACCCTGCCCCGGGAAACCGCATCCCCCGTCGTGAGGGCTCTCACGCGCGTGATAGCATCCACCGTCGAGCGCCCCCTGCGGAAGCCAAACTGGCTCTCCGCAAGGTCCGGGCCCACCCGATTCAGGTGCCCGACGAGGCGGTTTGCAATTACTCTTTCAAAGAGCTTGCCCACCTCGTCGAGCAGCACGATGGGCCGGAATGCGGACGGAGAGTCCGCAGGGCGCCCGCGCTTCTGGATCAGGACCAGTTTCCCCGTCTTCCAACGAAGCGGGAACTGGCCCCTCTCCAGGCACGCGCTAAAGAGCCCACCCAGTCGAGGCCCGAGAGTCCCCGAGGCCAGGACCCAGGCTTTTCCTGGCAAGCCGTCGGGTCCCGGGGCGGTATTTTTGGCTTTGAGCCGTTGTACCGCCACTCTCAGGTCTACCTCGGTCACCTCCGGAGCGTCGTAGACGTCGTCGTCGCTGTGGTCCGCGTTTGCGCCAGCTTCAGGCACCGCCGGAGACGGAGCTATGGGCGGGGGAGTGTGCTCCTCCCGCGAGGGGAACAGGGCGCTCACCACGTCCTCCACGAACTGAGGCTGGAGACTCTGCGTCAACGGGGGGGCCCAGGGGCGGAGCTTTTCTCTCACCCACTTGTAGGGCCGGCCCCATGGGTCCCCGTCCAGAGCCTCCAGCATCTCCTTGCGGGCCAATTCCTTGGCCCGCCAGATCTCGTCGCGGAGGGCGGTCTTCGCTGCCCTGTAGCCATCCTGCAGCTCCGTCTCTACGGCCACCGCATCCGGAGGTCGGGTGCGGCGCCTGCGGAACCTGGTGTACCGGCGTCGCGCGGCAACGCACGCCTCGCGCAGCGATGTAAGCTCGCGCGACCACCAGTACAGCTGACGCCGGGCGCGTCCTTGCCGGACCCGGGGCATGGCCACGTCGCAGATTTCCGACATGGCCTCCTGGAACCACCCCGCCTCGTCGTTAACGTCGGCAGGCCTGTCCGGTGGTGACACCCAGGCCTGCACGATCGAGGCTTCCAGGAATAGCTCCCGGTCCAGCTGCTTCAGCGCCCATCGCGGACCACTTGGGTTCCGTCGGACCGGCGCGTCTGAGGTCTGGGCGGAGACATCAAACCGGATATACCGGTGGTAGTGGAGCTCCCCTAACAAACGTTTCACTATGGTTACTAATAACTTTGATTGATTTTTACAACCATTTACTATTTTGTTCAGCGTTTGTTGATTCTATGTTATGCTTACTGTAGAGCGTTAAAATATCTTCGTTACTCAATTTTACGTTTCTAAGATGGGACCTAACCGTGCTACTATAATCTTAGGACGCGTGTACACTGTTGCATCAGCAATGCATAAATTAGATTAGATAATTTAGAGATTCTATCATTCAGAGGGCTATAGTTTTCCAAGCGATTTATATTTTTCTACAATGTCCTCTGACAAATATAATTTTTTCGAGTCCCTAAGTAGCCAATGTAGCTCTAAATAATGTAACAAATCTTAATTTTCTTTACATAGTTTAAAACAAAGTCGCTTAAGTTTTTCTGTACGCACATAATTACCGAACGACTGCACCAAATTTGATAATACTTTCGTTGTGTTCGTCTTGGTCAGGACAAGATTGGTAATTACGTTATTAAATATTGGAAAACTTTTGAATCCTTGCGAAATCGGTAGTCTGAGTGTGTATAATACTGGAGCCGTTGGCCAACTTCAAGCACTGTTCCGAGAACTGCCATTTTGATAAACTAATTTCTAACACTAGAATCTGTCTGAGAAATTGGAAACTATCGCTTTGCTTCGGGAATCAAAGTAAATACTCGTACATAGTTGTGACTCCAAAATATAAAGGGTTATTTGTGGCTGTTTGATGAAGCATTGAATTCTAAAGCTTTTAAGGAAATCTGTATTTTTTTTTTCAATTTGTCCCAGCCTTAGACTTCGTGCGTTTACACATATCTATATATATATAAATGTTATGTTGGTTTGTGTACGCTTCAAAAACTCAAAAAGTTCTGTACCGATTGAGCTGAAATTTAAGCATGATATTTAATCCGCATCAAGGATTGTTTTTATCTATTTTTTGCATCAGTCACATATCCAGGACCGCGAAAAAACAGCTAGTTATACATATATATTATTATGTGTTTCGTGCTAAACAAATATATTACGTCTCGTGCGAGAATCGAAACCTCGACACATCGCATCTGCGCCACTGCGCCACGTGCTATACGTTTATTAATTTCATTTATTTATTGTAGTGAAATGAGTAGTTTTAATTACAGTGTTAATACCAAGCGAGATAATTTTTGTAATATTTTTGCTATAACTTGAACAGGAAATTGATAACTTTTTATTTGTATCGTCTCTAAAGTCGTCAGTGTTCCTAACTTATGTGTTTGGAGTCTACTTATAATTCCTAGTGTGTCGTGTATGGTCACACTGTGTGTCTACCGCTGCAATGTTGTGGTCTCCAATCCAGGTGCTGCACAAACTCCCTTTGTGCAACGCTTGCACAAGTGCACAATTAAGTCTGCCCCTTCAATATCTGTACAATGGGATGTTTGTGATGGTAGCATATTAAAATTTGTAGTTTATATCTTTGTAAAACTGGAAGGTATCTTTACGGAGCATTTAATAACCAGATCTTTTTTATGTGGTGCATATCTCTAGCCTAACCGATTAAGCAACAATGACACACATATTTTAAAACGGTGATTAACCGGCTAGAAATACAATTCACTTTACGAGTACGCATCCAAGTGCCCTTTTAGATTATTACAAAGTGTAACCAACTTTACTTGTAGATCTAGATACCTACGGACTGTATAGTCCGTAGGTATACATATACAACTCCATAAGTCCTATACAGCATGCGATCGTTCTTTTTAACGGCAAAGTTAAAAAGGGTATGTATGTTTGTATGTATGTATAATGTATATTTGTTTGTTCCCTCATAACTTCTAAATTACTTATCATTATACGACAATTGAGGTGTCGTTAGAAGCGTCTTAGTTGTCCGCTGGTTATAGGGTAGGTGACGTATCACCAAATCCAATCTGTAATGTAAACTAGTAACAGAAAAAAACAAAAAAAAAAACGCGCAGTATCGACATGGGTATCAAATTAAAGGGCTTGATGAGTACATTTGAAATTCACTCGCTACTTTGCTTTTACTATTATATCAAATAACCCCAAAATAGTGTAAATAAAAAATAAGTCATAAATAACTAAAACCCGACTACGCAAAAAAACTCGCTCTGTAAAGTATAAAACAAGAACAATCCGTGTTACATAAATTTTTAAGTAATAGCCGTGGTCGTATGCCACCTAGCCAATAAAGATTGTTTTAAACAACCGCAGGTGGCACACGACCACGGCTACGCTTACGCTTACGCGATTTTTTCGTAGTCGGGTTTTGATAAAAAAAAAGAAACTAATTTCATGGTCGTAAGCGCCGCTCGCAAAGAATTATTTTAAGTAAAAAATCGGTTATTTAAGTAATTATGGAACATTAAGTTACGTTGCGAGAGTGATGCGCCGTCGAGTTGTCGTTGGGACGCCCCTTACGCCCCTTACGCTAGAAAGCTTTTAATAAAATATTATTACCCTCATATGAACGTCGAGGAAACCTTATTTGAGGTTTTCACGAACGCTATGTAGCTCCGTACAAAGTGAGTCGATCGCAAATGTTTATTTTTGTTACAATATTTAATGTTAGACGCTTGATTTATACGTAGATAACTCTCCTTCAATAAAAAGCATAAAACAAGAGATTAAAAGAAGTATTAATGATACGAGTATTTACAATTTCGTCTCTTAACATCAATTTTTTTTTAATTGTAATGACCCTTTCAAAAATGAGAAGTACATATGGCAGAGCTAACACTAAAAACATTTACATTACATAATATTTTTTAACGGAAAGTAAGAACGCAGGGGAATAATCATCGCAAACATGTGTTTTATAAAGTAAATAACTACCACCGTATAACTGCAGTAGCTTGTTCAATTAACTTTTGTTAATTGAACATCTAAAAGGCACATACCTAATGGCATTGCTTTTACTATTAACCGTTTAAACTGTCCAAAGCGTGTTACATAAATCTTTCGATTAATGTAAATGCATACCTGGTTGGCCTGGCCGGCCTAAATTGCAACATGTTGACGTCAGGCTACAAAATGTTAACTATTATTGAGGAATATCTCTCAGGAACTCGAGGTTATTTATTTTATGATTTACCATAACACATAAACAGTTTTATTTGCTTCTAAGTCGGATAAATCCAATAAGGATGTAGTGTTCTTTATCTAGCACGAGCGGCCCAGCTTTGCACGGGTGGCCTATGTTACTCAGGCTGAATGTATCTTTCAACTGGTGAAAAAAATTTTGAAGCGGCGCAGTTGTTTTTGAGTTTATTCATTACAAGCATACACATACACACACAAAAATATGAATCCTTCCCCGTCATAATATTAGTGTGGATAACATCAGTATACCTATCAACATTATGATAGATAAAGTACTTCTTATACAAATCCCATTCCATCAATTCGCACTAAGCGTTTCCAAACGTCTTTTATAATGCGAACAGCGAATGAGTGGAACTCTCTGCCTGCGACTGTGTTTCCGAACGCATACAACCCTAATCTCTTCAAAGTGAGAGTGAACAGGCTCCTTCTGGGCAAACTCGCTCCATCGTCGGCCTTGTCTTTGTCACCCCTGACCTAGACTAAGGTCAAGAGCTAACCCATGTTACATTAAAAAAAAACTGTATTCCAAGAAGCACTTTTGCTCTTGTTAATCTTCATTAATAATCAACGTAAGAAAGAGAGAGGAACACTGTTCCTAGTCTATCTTCCCACTGACTGGAATATAAAGGCGTGTGAATAAAAATATTCATAATTTATTTTGGAAGATCGACTCCGAATTTTGTTATATCCAGATGAACTAGCTTTTTGACGAACTTCAATAGAGACACATAAATTGCCTTATAGAATTTGAATAACGATGCACATTTGGGTAATATTAAGGTTCTCATAACATTCAGGTATCCAAAAAACCTTAGCGAGAAAATTCCAAAATAAAATAAACTTAAAGTACGTACCCAACTTGATTTCTCTCGACTCGCGCGTTACCGGACTGTTAAACACCTCCACGTGGTCGCGATACATAATGCTGCTGAAGCCCGAAGAACTTTGTGATTTTCACCGGCGTACGCGCAAACTCTGAACCCGTAATACTTGGGTGGGTACTCGCCTATTTATGCAGCTTTAAGTATAGCACGTAGTAGGCCCCGGCGAACAGCGACGGAATTTTAATACGCATAGGTGTTACTGTTTATAGTACAAAAGATGTGGAAAATTTGTCGGGACTACGCTCTTCTTTTTTTATTGTCGATTTATGCTAACTAGAGTTGTGTCGTCTGAGCACTTGTTAAGCGTGAGTTTACGTGAGCGAGGTGGTAAGTGTTGCGTACTAAGATTTGATGAGCTTTGCTCAGAATGATATTCTAATTTAGGTTTAGTACGATTAGATTTTCTTTCTTATGCATTTAAATCCACGGGTCTTGATGCTTACCTACTCGTATCTAATGATGAGTCATAGGTATAAGTATCTAATAGAAAATCCCCCAAGTCGCCAAGCTTCTCTGTATCTTAAACAGATTCGTGAGTTCTTGAATTAAATGCTCCATAGCAATGTCTTAATCAAACATTCCAAATTCGTGCCTCAGTATACAGAGTAACGTCAATTTATCTTGGCAAAGTCTGTCAAAGAAATTGGTGCAGAGATAGGTACTCGCATAAGCAACCACAGTCTTGCATCGCTTTGAAACTTAAACTTCGTAAAAGTTAAACTGTTTGATCAACGCTGTCGGATACCTTTGTGGCTTTTAATTAAGCTAGTCACTACAGCGATATCTTCGTCTCGTGTAGGAACTAAATTTGATCTAGTTTTGAAATAGCACTCAAACAGTTTAACAACGGCATGGTGAATTAAAAAAAATATATATTAAATCATAATCGATTGCGTATAAAACTAAAAAGCCTGCACATTGACGTACCTCATTCAGTCAAATCTTCCCAACCGAACCTTCACGTTTTGTGATAGAGTTAAAAAAAAAGTCAAGGAAATAAGAAACAAAATCACTGACTTCCAATAGTAGCTTTACATTTATGTTAAAGTAAGTCATTTAACACTTTTGTGTACTGTTATCTTGAATACTTTTTTAATATTAAAGTTATAGTAGGTTAAAGTAAGTAGGTTAAATATTTGAAATCCTCTTTTATTTCCTTCATTGAGATCCTTAACTTGTTAAGTTTTTTTTTTTACCTATAGTGTTTCTATTTCATTCTTAGAATCGGCCATTCAGTGTTTTTTCAAACAGTTGGTATTTTAACACGAATTTAATATCCATTCTGCTGTTTGGGAGATGCGACGTAAGTAGCCTGTAATACAAAAATTTACAAACGAGGACAAAATACACACGAAAATCATAACCTTTCCTTAGCAGTCGAGTAAAAATACTTATGAATTCGATGGTGTTTACATTAAAAGTGGAAATAATAATTGAACTATTCGTTTACCGCGTGTTTTTTATACTTCGAAAACCAACTAGATTGTGCTGACCCTATAAGTTACTTTCTTAAATTGTTTTGCAAACTGTTGTCTCACAATAAAATTATTTAATAAGTTTTTATTATGTTAGCAGTGTTACTATTCTTTGAAATAAGATGAACCAAGACAGGCTTTACGTAGTGCTGCCATCTGTTGGATCATAGAGAACTAAACTGAGTTCCTGCGGGCTTTAGTGTGTAGCTCCACTCCTAGATGGCGTTGTAAGATGTATTTACACCGAGTGTAAAATAAATTATTATTTATTTGTCAACAGGAGCCTGTGGTGCCGATGATTTCCAGTGTCGAAGCGGTAACTGCATCGAGTCAAGTCGCCGCTGTGACAACGTATACGATTGCCCGGACCGGGACGATGAGCTAGGTTGCGGTAAGTATCTACTTAGAACCTTAATTTAACCTATAACTTTCAATACCCTAAATTACTGTAGCGCCATCTTGGTCGCGGGACTCACGAATTACCGTGACCCCGGAACGTAAAGGGCTATTGAAGGACACCGTGGATTTTAGTCAGTACGTGTCTGACTGTCCCTCCTGCTCTGCCCTGGGTGGCAGGACTCATTTGACCATGTTAAAAAAAAACGCGATCTTGGACATTATATTCAATTCGTCAAGGTAACGTCCCTATGTTACCTTGACGAATTTAATACACTGTAGGCCTAATTGAGGACATTTCAGCAGAGAGGGACACTGTAAATATTGTAATAAAAGTTGGACCGTCAATGACTTGGGCTTACAAATCGTTTAACCCGCTAAAGTTTTTATTATTGCCGAAGTCTGCCGAATTGGAACGACGTTAGACGATGCGGGGTATTAAGTTTATTTTCGTTAGGGAATTTCTTGGTTCGGTCGCCGCGCTCAGACCCCAAGCCCAGAGCCCGCGATAAAAGCTATGCAATAGCTTAAAAACTTATTGACTTTTTTATTACTCTATAGTATGCCGATCCGATGAATTCCGTTGCGAGAGTGACGGCGTCTGCATCGAAGAACGCAAACGATGTGATGGCGAATATCACTGTGCGGATGGATCTGACGAACAAAATTGTGGTAAGTACTTCTTTGATGAAGCAAGTCTACCAACGAGAGACTATGAGCAACACAAACGATTCTGTCAGGTTCTAGCAAATCTGCAAGATATTGGGCGAAAATAAATAACGAATAAGATCATTGGAATGAATGGAATGCAAAATATGCATGAGCATAGCAGTATATCGCATGAGATACTAATGACAATAAGGCAACAGACGAAATTACAAATGGCGAGGACCATGTCAAGAATACCAATGGACTGGAACCTGTTTGATACCGAAATGCTTTTCTCACTAAAATTCTTGTGCTAGCTCGTAATGTCTCGTTCCCATCAAAAACAGGTAACTAACGTAATATTTTTACACGCTGCTTTTGTGGATATATTTTTACGGTAAGTCTCAACGGCTATATGGTGGGCCGGTCACCATGTCTGCAAGGACGCAGGGCGGTTTAGATGCCGTGATGGCTCCTGTATTTCTATCTTACTCCGCTGCGATGGTTTCAAAGACTGCAAGAAAGATGGTAGCGATGAAATCGGATGTCGTAAGTATTGGCTTGAACGCAACTAACTGAATTGTGGTTTTGTTTATTTCCAAATAGATTGCTTTTTAAGTTGACAAATAGATGAGAATATAAAATGCATTTTCGTCGTTTAATATCGATATTGAGTTTAAGAAACACTGTACAATCTATGTTTATTTCATTATTCATTTTTCAATTTATTTCTATTACGAGAATTAACTCATTTATCTTTTTATTAATAATTGTGTAAACTAAATGCATTTTGTATGACAAAAAAAGCTCTCTTTTACTGAATCAACATTGATCTTTTATTAAATAACGAATTAGTTACTTGTTCATTTCAAATAAAGTTTTAAATTAACTTTAAAAAAATACTATACATTATACAGTAAAACTGATAAACAAAATCACATAAACACTGGTGAGGATACTAAATTTTAACCCAATAACACCTTGTACATGTCATTCTAAAAGCATGCAGACAAGATCAATGGCAATGTGATCATGGGAGCTGTATCAAACGGAGTAAGCGATGTGACGGACGGGTTGATTGCCCCACAGATAGGTCGGATGAAAGGAACTGCATCGGTAAGACATCCAATCATCAATACCCATAAAGATTGAAAAAACACTTAGACCGCCCCAATAGATCTCATATAATTATATTTCCAATCAGATAACGTTTCAAGCTCCATTATAATATTCATTCACGTTATTATCACTGAAACTATGTCTTACCTCATGCATGATAGAGTTTAAAATGAACATCCGACATCTAATTTAAATCACAATGAATAGTTTACATGTATGGCTTTGCATGTATTTCCAGCCACTGGTTACTTTAAGTGCAGGAGTGGAAAAATCATATCCGAGTCTCTAAGGTGCAATCGTCATTATGATTGTACGCCGGGAGATTTTTCTGACGAACAGAACTGTCGTAAGTTTACTTTTCGTTCAGGGTTCTTCCTATTTGCTTACTATCTGTTTAATTTACTTTTCTGAATCTGTTTTTATTCCGACTTTATTTTCATTTCCTTGTCTTTCCAATGATTCTCCATGGTGATTGGTTTTATCATTTCAATTTCACAAACAGATTTTTATTCTTCTTTTTCATTTTCTTTCAATCTTAGTTTCCGAATTGCTGGTGATTTGTCAGCTCTTCAAGTAATCAATATGAACCAGTATATTTCTTTTACCGCCTAGCTTGTGGTGCCAGCGACTTCAGATGTGATAATGGATACTGCATTCCCGCATCCAAGCATTGTGACAGAACCCATGATTGCCAAGATGGCTCTGATGAACGTGATTGTGCCTATGGTTTGACCTTTTTCCAAATTTAAAAAAATACAAATTGTTGTAATTTTTTTTAGATATCAATAATTTGAAAAGGTGATGGTGAATCTTTATACCTCCCTTTAGCATGAAACTCCTCGATCTAATTTTTACATTTAGTTGCTTAATTAAATAAATGCACAGCATTAAAGCTGCACTTGACCAGAATTATCTTCATAACATTGATTAATGAATGTAAACTTGACGCGATCGCCCGTTAGACGTAAACGAAACCAAACCTGAAGATACTTTTGAAACATAATTTTTAAATTTCATTTGCTGGGCATTCGTATCAAGTTATTCATTTTAAATGACTAAAATTTTACTAAACAGTTTTTAGTCATTTATCGAATGCTTTAATTTTATTATTACTATTTAATGGCACTAGGAAGGGGTTATTGTTTATGGTGACTCCCTTCCTAGTGTATTTATGTGGTTATGGCGCACTATTATGGCAGGCCCAGTTTGCATGGCTTATGAATATGAATGCACGAGTGGATATTGCGTGCGAGCCGAGGCAAGATGCAATGGAACAGTGGAGTGTGATGACGGCTCCGACGAGACCAGCTGTCCTTGCAAAAGGGACCAATACCCGTGTCGGGACGGTTCGTGTATAAATATAGCCTATCTATGTAATGGTCGCGATGACTGCAGTAAAGGTGAAGACGAGTACAATTGCGGTAAGTAATGCTTGACGACTCTCTTTTTATAAATTAGTTTGATCACCATTGAAATTTATCAACCGTTAATCGTTTTATATAAACAAAATCCCTTTGATTTAGTCGAAACCCTTTTTGTTTATGTTGTTTTGGGCACCATTATTAATAAAATACCAATTGAAGTAAACGCATGCCTATGTATATATGGTAGTTATGAATCTTCATTACCAAACATCGAACTATTGATGTCTGGTAATAAGTACGAAAATTCCTTCTTTGTAGTTATCACAATTGTGTAAATATTTAGGGGCCCATGAAGAGGACCGTTGGAAATGCATCGATGGTGTATATGTTGTAAGTTATCGGAGACGATGCGACGGTCAGTACGATTGTCCTGATCATTCAGACGAGAAGAACTGTGAACCGTCTAATGTGATAAAAGGTCCACATTTGAATTAAATAGAAGCATGTGCACGCATTACGCATGAATACTTTTATATCCGTTTAGATTTTAGCAGCGGCCTTTATATTTGTTCTGGTTCTTGTAGTTAGCTGATACATTCCGATCAAATATTACTCATTTGTCTATGACTTTTACAGCTTCAGTATATTTGTCTACTATTTATATATGTATACATTGAAATTGTTCTTCGATGATTTTGTTCTGCAAGTGGTAACAGCCGTAGTTACTCGCAATGTGTTAATCGCACTGGGGGTTCTGGAGTCGCGACGACGAAGAGTTAAAACATAACGGTGTTTTCAGGATCGTGTCCACCCGGAGGTTTCATCTGCAATGCAGGATCTCGTGTCCAGTGCGCGGAAAGATGTAACAATGTGCGCGAATGTGATGGTGGTGAAGATGAGGAGGGCTGTGAAGGTACATTGAGTTTAACTATAAAATTAATTATACATTTTTGTTAGAAGGCATAATAAAATCGTTCAGAGTAGTACCATCAACTCTGATCATTTATTTACTTTCGTCTTTTGGTCGTAATGCTGACTGTATCCAAGTCAATAGTCAGTTGATAATACCATCTTATAATTATGGAGTTTATGGTAAAATCTCTGAACAACAGCGCTACCCCCTATTTAGTAAATAAGGTAGACATTTGCGGTAAAACGAAAAGGGAGTGGCCGAAAAAGGTATGGACGAACGTTAGGGGTAGTGTTGTATGTTATTGTTTATCAATTAATTTTCTGAAGCTGTATAAAATATTCCGGTCGAATTCATTGTTAATAGAAATATATTCTGATCGCTGTTGTACTGGGAATAGATCGCAGTGATATATCACTACTTCTTCCAATAAAAAGTTATTTTCCTTTTGGGATTTCATTGCGGTCTGTTTCAACTACATAAAACGTTGTATTTTTATAAATGTGTAACATGTTACAAATTGCGAATACTTAATAATGCAACTGCAATCGGTGCTGTGGCAAACGGCTTTGCGTCCACTTGCGACAACCTGCGAATCTTGTGACTATTTTTGTTATTTGCTTTGAATGTTTACTTTTTTAAGTTTATTGTATTCAAATGAGTCGTATTGTTTTTAAAGCGTGTCACCAATGCGACGGCAGGTGTATTTCGGCCAGTCAGATTTGCGACGGCCGGCGCGACTGTACCGATGGATCTGACGAAGAAGAATGCTACAACTGTGACCGACCTGATGACTTCAGGTAACTGACAACATGGAGTTAATTCATTAACTACCTTAACTTCGTGTATTTTTCTTAGGTCTGTGTTAATTTTAATGCGAACTTCTATGTTAATGCCTACAGCGAAATATGCATTATGCGAAAGTTAGTAATTGCGTTTTCTTGCAGCCTCATCTTCAGGTTTTTGTAAACTAATGTTTTTATTTTAGATGCGACTCCAACGAATGCATTACATACTTACAACGGTGCAACGGCATTCCTGAATGCGTGGATGGCAGTGACGAGAGGAACTGTAATGAGACTATGATCACCACTCCTGACCGTAAGTTTTTGAAAATTAGTTACCTATGTTTTAAAAGAATTCTTGGTTAGGTCACAGTTTTTCTAGAGATACTTAGTCAATAGTACTGTCTGAGTCTCCGAATACACAAAGCTTTATCGAGAATTATATTAATTCGTTGTTCAGTAGTTCGTTTTATCCTTATATATTTTTAGCGCTGAAAGAACCTCTGTTAACTCAAACGATCTGGTTACCAATGTGACCTCTATGTTAGCATAGGGCAGGACAGTGCATCCTCTGAGGTGTTTGCATAACAATATTTGTTTGTAGATAAATTAGTTCTCAATAAATTTAATTATTTTAGGCTCTTTCCTTAAGACAAGCCTTTTTCTTATCCCATCCTCCAAATTCATATTTTTGACACTAGCCTTTTATTGCAGAGCCTTGCACATTGGAGCAATTCAGATGTGTGTCCGACAATGTTTGTATCGACCAAAATTTCTTCTGCGATAATCACCCTGATTGTGTAGATAATTCTGATGAAGCTAACTGCCGTAAGTAAAATATATATCTTATTAAACATACTAATTAAATAATTATTAAGAAACAAAACGAATTAGTTTTGTACTTTTAATTTAAAATATAATTGAAGGATATAGCGCATAATAGTGCCCGTTGGAAGGAATTGAGGGAGAGGCCTTAGCCCAACAGTGGGACAGTACAGGCTAGTATTAGCAATAATTTAAAAATTACATTAACTTAACTAAAAACTTTTTTGTAACTTCCGACATTTGGGTCTTCCAAAGTAAAATGTTGTAAATTTAGTTAATCAAAACTTGATTAATTCTGTCTATTGTAAGTAAATTATTATGTACTGATTTATTTAAACAGCTACAAATAGCAATTATTCACCAGTAGTTAAATACAAATTGTCATAATCTAATGAGAAAATATTATAATATTTCGACATCACCTAACAACATCACCAGTAACATCGTGGTAAAATTATTAAAATAACTTATGCTTGTTATTGACTATACTAGACCTTACTATTGTAAAAAATAAAATGTAAAGGACTATATTTTATTGTAGACTTATGTAATTTAAAGAGTAAAGTCAAAAACGAGCACCAGTCAGTTTCGATCGGTATTTCAAAATAGTTTAATTGGTAAGCACAGGGCACTTACACGCTTTAGAAACTAAAGAAGCACTAACAATAATCGCACTTAACAAATCACTACTTAGGCCACTTGCACCATTTTGACCTAAATGCATTCAACGCTAAAATTTTAGAAACATCGTTTTATTTTTGCAAATTCTTTAAAGGTGACAGAGACAGAACGATGTAAATTTATTTAACGTTTAATGCATTAGTATTGTGGTACAAATGAGCTTAACTGGCACATTCGCTGTTGAAACTAACACCGCACCACGCACTTCTAGATGCTATTTGTACCTTCCATAGAATGGTACCTCTTTTTCTTCTTTCATAACGGCACTAACACTCAAGTATTAGCTTATGCCGTGTTAAAATCTTTATCCAGTCTGCAAGGTGGTATGAAAATCCAAGAATTACACCAAAAAGTATCTGTTTTCGTGTAAGTAATGTTCATAACCGAGAATATTAAAATAACTAAAGTCAACAACGACTCTCAAAGCTTTAAAGAATTCTAAAGCAAAAAGAATTCTAAAAAAGGTGCTTATATAAGTTGGATTTGGTAACAGTAGGAAAAGATATAAAGTTGCAGGGTAGTATGGGGAGTAGAAACACGTGAAAATGCCAATTTTACGTGTGAAAATTAGAGTTAAAATTACTTATAATGCTATAATAGGAAGGTTGATTTTCACAATGGGTACACAGCTTGGTACATGACGAGAGCTTCGAGGTCGCCTGTGATGGCAGAGTGCCACGAGTCGGAGTTTACCTGTTACGACGGTCGCTGCATTCCTCACTCGAGGCGCTGTGACAATCTATACGATTGCTACGATTTTTCAGACGAACAGAACTGTTTAAATACCGGTATCTTACTCTTTTTTGTACTGCCACATTTGAGTGTAACAACAAAATAATTGAATTATTAAAATTACGGTTCGGGCTTCGAAATTAGGCTGTAACAACTAGGACGCAGGCATTAGTACTGTAAAATCTTGGGCCGTTTTAACTTGATGAATGTTAATAATGATATATTTCACTGAATCCAAATATCCAAAGGCTATCTCAGCCACAAATACAATGTTGTTCCAAATAAGGGAACGTAGAATGTTGTCCCGTCGTTAACTAATTTGGCTTGATGAATGATTGATGAAGCTAATGCTTATCTTAAAAATATTCAGTTTGTATAAAAACAAATTCAATGATGGCGATGTTACCATTACACTCAGATGTGGAAGTAATACATAAAGCAGATATTTTGGAATGCGGTTTGTTTGAAATAAAATAATTTAGTAAACCCCGATTGATTTTTTGATTATTTCCAGGCGAACAGATTATTATTTCGTATTTTTACCATACATCGTAAATAATACCATAATTGTATGTAGGTTAGCCTCATTTTAGACCAGCCGTTAGGATTTTCATACCTGATTTACATCTCTTTTTTATCACCATTTTTTTCTCACCTACTAATATAATCGTTCACAACAAGTACCTGTATGCTTAGTACGAGTTCTCGGTTCCTCATCAGCCTCAGGGTTAGGCTGCTAATATTTAGCCTCGAATGCAATAACAAACTTTCCCCACTTGTATCGAAATGTACTACATATTATGAACCCAATAAGTGAACTTTTGTATTAACTGAAGATCCCTTGTTGCGAGCGGTTATAAAAATTTGTTTCACAGTAACCCGATAGACTCAACTTATCCAGAGAATTTATCGGGAACTGATGAAACGGGCCATTCTGCTTCCATCTTGATGTATTTCACGTCGTTTTTCTTGCACGTTTTCAATTTTGCTTACTATCCTGTTTTATTTTTATTTCATGATTACGATTGTAAAAGATAACAATTATATTGTGCATTTAAGTGTAACTAAATTCTTCGGGCGCCTTCAACTTTGTCATAAAAGGGCGGGCTGCGACTGCAATGATGCGGCCGCGCAGTCCCTCAAACTATCATTGTTAATCCATTACAATCGTAAGAGGACTCACTTCAGAGCGTAAATTTTTAAGTTGTGTGTCGCGATAATTCGGTGTCTGGTACAGTATGGACCATTCTATTTGCGTCGCGAAAGACTTTTTCTACGAAACCGACCGAAATTATGCAACTCACAACTCAAAAATTACGCTCGTCTGGCTTCAGCCTTAGGATTGCTACTTACAAGGACTTTTTGGTACTCGATTATCATGTTGTTGATAGCTCACTATCAAGTATTTGTGCAATTATTTTGTGAAATTAATTTACGGGGCAAACAAAATGACGTCACTTGTTCCGAGTATGGCCACTTACCAAGAATTCCTTGTGCTTGTTTAGTTAAGACTGCTACTTACATAAGTTAAAAAAAAATTACAGTTTGTCCGTTTTTCTCATACACATGTAGATTTATCGTTGCTGTTTGAACTGTACCGTCCAATCGTAACGATTTTTCGTAACGTGTGTAACAGCCATTATAGTGTGATGCCATTCCTGCATGTTTCCACGGAGTTTGAACCTTTTCGTATTAATATATTATATTAGAAACTCCACATTAATCTCGCCAATTTAACTTTCTAGCTTGTCCGGAAGATAGCTTCCAATGCCGAAGTGGTGAATGTCTCCAAACATCTGCATTCTGTGACGGTAATACAGACTGCCAGGATGGTTCTGATGAACTGAACTGCCCACCAGTTGTTACCACCCCAAGGATACCGGTCACCCCAGACCCGTATTACACTACAGAAAGATACAACAGATATCCCGACACAACGACCAGTTATGATTTCTACTCAGGCAGATACCCTGATGGTGGCAGTGGAAATAGATACCCTGACGGTGGAAGTGGAAACAGATATCCTGATGGTGGCAGTGGAGACAGTAGATACCCTGACGGTGGCAGCAGCAGCGGCGGTGTAGGCGGCAGATACCCTGACGGTGGCAGCAGCAGCGGCGGTGCAGGCGGCAGATACCCTGACGGTGGCAGCAGCAGCGGCGGTGCAGGCGGCAGATACCCTGACGGTGGCAGCAGCAGCGGCGGTGCAGGCGGCAGATACCCTGACGGTGGCAGCAGCAGCGGCGGTGCAGGCGGCAGATACCCTGATGGTGGCAGCAGCAGCGGCGGTGCAGGCGGCAGATACCCTGACGGTGGCAGCAGCAGCGGCGGTGCAGGCGGCAGATACCCTGACGGTGGCAGCAGCAGCGGCGGTGCAGGCGGCAGATACCCTGACGGTGGCAGCAGCAGCGGCGGTGCAGGCGGCAGATACCCTGCCGGTGGCAGCAGCAGCGGCGGTGCAGGCGGCAGATACCCTGACGGTGGCAGCAGCAGCGGCGGTGCAGGCGGCAGATACCCTGACAGTGGCAGCAGCAGCGGCGGTGCAGGCGGCAGATACCCTGACGGTGGCAGCAGCAGCGGCGGTGCAGGCGGCAGATACCCTGACGGTGGCAGCAGCAGCGGCGGTGCAGGCGGCAGATACCCTGACGGTGGCAGCAGCAGCGGCGGTGCAGGCAGCAGATACCCTGACGGTGGTAAGTAATACATAGATACTCAGTAGTTTGTAGAACAAGCAGTAAGTCAGTAGTTTAGAAATATTTTACGCTACTTATAATAATTGAAAGTATATTGTGTTAGTAACCATAATTAATTAAATTAGTTGTGTCCACATCTATTCACCAATTTCATTATGGTACTAAATATATTTGCGTAAAGGTATCCACTTATTGCTGATCAATAAAAAAATAGTAATAAATAAGATACTCGATTTCGTTCCAGAGCATTGTTCTGAAAAAATAAGGTTACTAATTGATTGATTGATTGAAATACATCACTGATTGTGCAAAGTGTCGCTATAATAATCATATGTTTCAAGTGTCATTTAGATTGAATGGTAAGTAAATTTTCTCTAGACTTTCGGGTCTAAACTGTCAATTCCGTTTACTAGGCCGCGCATGCAGGCACCCACATCAATGGCGATGTGAAAATGGTCCGTGTATTCACGTATCCCAGCGTTGTGACGGTCACATCGACTGTCCCTTCGACTACAGTGACGAATTCGATTGTCCCTACCACAGTAAGAAATCGACTGAATGATCTGTGTTGTAATCTTCTAGTCGAGGTAGATCATTAACATAGTTTAACAGGGACAGACCCCTCATCCTTATTTAACGGATTCTGATTTATCCTTACTAATACTTAGTCACGTTTGCACGATGAATCAGTGTTTAGCCATAAATGCATTCAAAACTGTATTTCTATATGTCAATCATTTAAAAAGTGATGATGTGAATACGTTTAGCTGTAAACGTAGGTCCTTTTTTATGATTCGCAGTGCAAGCGAACCTAAACGTGAAAGTGGTTTGTTGTTTATGTGGATTTTAGAACAAATAATGAGTGAATGACTCAGAAAACAGTCCCTATTCAGACCAGGAGGCAATTCAATTTATTATTATGTGTACGTCTTTTTCGTGTTTGTAGTTATAATAATACTTTATTTACGACATGACGCCTAAATAGATTGTCATGTTATTTTCATTGTGAAAAGTCTCTTAGTCTTCTTAGTAATTATCGTAAATATTGGCTATTTACGATAATTACTAAGAAGACTAAGAGACAAACAGAAGATCTCAAGAAATATTTGAATCCCAGACGCACTGATCATTGTTCAATAATGATATCTCCTGCATTAAAATCTTTTGTAAAAAGAAACACGTCAATCAAAACTCTCGCATGCAATATGTTTCATCAACATTTCTAGATTATTTGAATTTTTTTAAATTTTAGCTTTCGATGATCGGTTTATATGTTTGTCCACTATCTATTTCGTCTGACGGTAAGCGCAGATGTTGTCGTCGCTAAAGTACGCTTGCCTAGAAGTAACCGATTCACTCTTGACCTAAATACCCCAAGGTTGTAACTATTTGCAAACAGGTTTCTGCAGGGAATTCTACTCTACTCTATACCTTAAAAATATTGGCAAAACGCTGTAATTGTAATTAATGGTGGGATGTATTACCAAGTATAGATAGCACATGATAGTATATTGCTTGTAGTCCGATGATGGAAAGGGGCAAGTGGAATCAAACTCTACGGTTCCAACACTCGCTCTTCGAAGTGTAACCGATATAACAATGAATGGGCCTAAATTGAGGGTCGACGGCAACATAACCCCAAGAAGGTCAAGATGGCCCGTAATTGAAATAGTTACGACATTTTCGTCGCCCCGTTCGGAGACTACCGCAGAACACAGGTTCAAACACTCGACCGTAGCTTCCTAGATTGACCGTATCTATACCCCATAAGTCCGTGCATAAGACACGTCTTTCTCAGTAACCCTGCTGTTATCTGCGTACTCTAGTGGATCTATTTCGACTGAAGCCGTATCGGCGAAAAGGGAGACGAACAAGTTTGCCTTAATCTCGGCGGAGTGTTCTGCTCCCAGTAGTTGTAGTAGAGAGGGACGACAGAAGTTTGATTCGACCGACTAAAGCTGGGACCAAAACGCTATGCTCCCAGCCGGGTATGAAGCAAGTTTGTTTCCGATTCTGCTAATAGTGTCGAACCGTGTTCTTTGCATCGCATTTTTGCAGCACTTGGCAGACCTATTGAAAACTCTCTACTGCTGAATCACGCCATTCGCCTTGCGCGTACGAGTGTCGATCCATGCTAGGTACGCCTTGTACATATATTTCACCGCGTTTGCACGGTTACATTCGGTATCAAATCATGGTCGGTTAGCGCTGGACACCGTTACGTCAAAGAATGGAATGTAGTAATCCATTCCCTGACGCAACACACCGTCAAGGCTTCAGCGCATAAAGATGGATCGTCCGCAAAGAAGCAAGTGGGCCGCCTAGGATAGCATGCGAAGAAAGATCGCATCCCATCCCAATTTGCTAACTTGAATCGCGAAACCCGTCTCGGGTAGGGCGAAGACTTTACCAGACGATGGGCAGAACTACCCAAAATGATTAAAATTGTTGACTCGTAAATACAATAACTGTGTTATTGTATTTACGAGTATAATTACCCTGAAAATGTTTGACACTGTTTCAACAATAAGTCCTCTCTTTACTTACAAAATGGCTGCCGAATTATTGCTTATGGCAGTTATAATTATTATTGTTGTTAATATAATAATTTGATGAAACGTATTTCTTGTTACCGAGTTTCAGAATGCCGTTGTAAATAACTAACAAATTAAATACTAGTTTTCTGTATCACAAACGTATTTATACTATGCGTAGCTCGTTGACTTTGTGGCGCTTAAATACTGAAGTCGCTTGTCAGAACTTAAAACGTATTAATTTAATAATGATAATATGTATTTTAACATACATATGAATGATACTCGTAAATTTATAAAATAAAACTAATCATTTTGAAAGGTGAGATGATTAATATAATGATAATATAAATTGTACAGTTATGAAAACAAAACTAACTTACATTTATAATACACGGTGTATAGTATTACTGACACTGTAAAGAATTTTAGTTAATAAAAAGTATACACTATAAATCTAACTCTGGAATGTCACACATTAATTTGAATTTCTTGTAAGCAACATAATATAACAAGAGAAAAACGATATCTAATAAACATAACACTAAAAAATTGACTGAAACAAAATATTTAAAAATTCGTCGTATCTGATTGTTATTTTATTTCAGGCCCTCCTGCTCTGAACTTGAAGACCTACCCACCGGACCAGTCTGTTAGACAAGGTAAGTCCCTTGTCAGCTCAATTCTAATGAAACACGGTGAAACAGAGGACACAATTTTTGTTGTTTAATTTTCAAAGTGGCGCTTCACTAGGAACTCTGTGTCGTGGGTGCGTTTACAAACATAGAAACTCACATACACAAACATCCAGACCCGGAGCAACTACTTGCAGATCATACAAATATTTGTTCCGTGCGGGGAACGACCCCGCGTCACGCTGCGCAGCAGTCCATCGTTCAGCCACTGCGCTTAATGTGCCGTCGAATTGACTGCACGGTACGTGCGACCACTACGCACGATACAGGAGAAATTCCTAGTGAGGATAAAAAAAAAAATTATTTGCCATTTTTGAAAAAAGAGTTGCGGCGAAAAAGTGACGAGTTACCTCTATGCCGATAAAATAAAATGCAAAGTAGGTAGTAATTGTGCAAAAATAAAAGAATGAAAAACATTATAATTTGTAATTTTCGTAACGCTCACCGATTTGAACTTTTCACAGAACGGTAAAATACATAGAATTGTTCTTAGAATTATTCGGATGTAGCAGCTTGATTTTTCAAGTAACGTACCTACTCGGTAGGTATGTAGTGTATTAGATGAAAATGTTTGATTAGAATGGCTTAGATACTCTATTTGTCTTCAAAATAATTTATAAGTATTTGGTGCCATTCAACAGTTTTAAAAAAGACGTCCTCCAGAGAAAATAAGCTGTAATTTCGTCATAGTTATAATATTATTTAATTAGGAATAAATACATTTAGGTAGGCAGGTATTTCCAGTGTTTTCTTAGAATGTATAATTAATACTATCTTCTTGTTATTTCTTTCATGGTGGTGGACAGTGCACTCTGGTGAGTCGGTTTGCCTGATTTTATTTTGGGCAACCAAATCATATAACGGGTTTTCATAACATTTTCATTTTACGGCTTCATAATTGAAATAGTTTACGTGACTTAAATATATATTTTATACAATTTTATTATCGATTTTAAGGCTTATTAGTACTACAATAATGATTAATATTGGGTTAAGTTAAACATAGTTATAATTTAAGTTTTTCTAAAGCCGGTTCTAAACTCGCGGCCGGGTTCTAAATGCCCGAGACAACTGCGAAACGTGAGTGTAGATGTTGTTCGCGCTTTGCGCCGTTCCCCGATCAGTGTCGGTTTTTGGCCCGCGACAATAGGGTTGACGGCGCGCAAACGTGAACGCATCTAACAAGGCTGTAAAGCTTTGCGATTGTGGAGGGTCACAGTACACGTGCGAATCCCTGCGTTATTCACGGTGCGACTTCACACGCGAGTGTAGAGCCGGCTTAATGGCTACAACATTTTTAGAGCAGTTTGAGTTTGCATAACTGAGTGAGCAGTATTATTAATACCAAAAATAATAATTTTCTTAATTAGTATGAGTTAAGAGTTTGTTTCATGTAATGATTTCATATCACTACTGTTATTTATTTCATAATATTTTAATATGGGTTTCACAGCACGTTAACTTTTTTATAAAGAAAGGAATGAATTCATCTAAATAAATAGTTATATTATACATCATAATAACAGTATTATATAATATATTTATCATAATAGAAGATATTTAAGTAGTAGAAGGGATTTTTGAGTACTATTATTAACATTTAAAATAACAATTATGGGTTTTAATATTATCGATTTTGAATTATTAACATATAAGGTAGGTACTTAAGTGATACTAACTAATTTACATGAAAAATAGAAAAGGGTAAAAAGGGTTAAATAGTTAAAAATATAATTATTTACGCCTTTAACAAAAACGGAATGAACGTACACTGAAATTATGTCAACGCTGTTGTAATTTGTTAAGTTTCTTGTAAACAAAAATACAAGAATTCTAATAACATGTAGCAGTTCTTTAAAAGTGATTTGATTAAGAAAGCTCCTCAGTGGAAATAATGAAGCCAATAAAAATATATATTTTATATAAATACAGATTTTTAACTAAATTCAAGGGTTTAGTAATGATTTCTGCAGGTTTTGAGCAATTATTTGTGGAAGTTTAATTTAGATGTATCAGCAAACAACGATTCATGATGGTTTAATTGAATGGTTAATTGCAAACAATTTTAGAGACCGGACCTGACAGATTTTTACCAGAATCTGGTGTTCACTGCCCATTACGAACCAGTTTGTTCAAATTTGCCATTCAAACCTCTTGTCCGTCTATCTGTCTATACATAATTATATGAATCACACAACCACTGGGTCAAGACCCAATAAATTTTGCATGAAAGGGGTTAAAAAGGGCATGAAAATTTTATGAAAATTAATTTAAATTTCATCCGATCCGAATTACTTACTACTTACTACTTGAATCCTCGAAATCAATTAAATTGAGAAAACACAAGGTTTCAAGATTTTTGGAAATGCTAAACCCAAAAGGGTAATTCAAAATCTTCTCGGACGAAGTCGCGGGCGGAGTAATAGAATTGGTTTTTGTATCACAAAAGATACTAAAAAAGCATGCACTACAGAATCATTAAAAAGGGTACATTACTTCATTGAAACAAAAAAAATATGGAATGCTGCATTATTTTGGTAAAACTTTGGGTCTCGTTTCTTTCCATCAAAGTCAGTATATTAATTGTGAATGGGTTTATTTAGGTGGTGACGTGGTGTTCCAATGTCGTGATGAGGGACCTCTGCGTGCTAGTGTTAGATGGACGAGGGAAGGCGGCATAAAACAAGGCTCCACCGATATCAGAGGACGATTGGAAATGTTCAAAGTGTCCGTAAGTTATCTATTTTTTTACTATACTTCTTACTATTATTATAAACGAGCTACTGCCACGTTGAACTCAAAAACTAACCCACTGGAATCGGGACCGAGATAAATAGTAGGTCCCTATGTGTTATTTCAGACTATAGCTCTCTGAGCTTTTATCAAGATCCATTCAGCAGTTTTGATTAGATAAAGTAACAAACATCCAGTCAACAGTAGCGGATATAATTAAAAAAAAATCGACTAGCCATCTATGGAGCAAAGGAAATATTTAGGTATAATATTATCCTTGAATTTAAAACATATTGATAATTCAGACAATGAATTTTGGGTAAGAAAGCCCGCCACCATCAATGAGAAAGATGTCCATCCATCTAATTGTGATTAAAGGTACCTTCGGTCCTTTCACTTGGGAATCAAGGAACTCTACAACACCCTGTTCCTCATAAGTCATACCCCAAATCTTTTTTTTTTGTATAACATCTCGCAGGTAGGTCTCTAGTAGGTTGTGTACTGCTCAACTGGACTTTTCTGTGGATGCTTTAAGAATTTAAGGCCTCTAGCCAGGGCAACAAACTTTGAAACTAAGCGACCACACGCTAAGGGCATCCTGTCTGGGGTACCGACCTCGGCTTAGAGCGTCGCTGGGGGGGGGGGGCAGCAAAGTCCAGCCTGGAACTCAGTGAATATACCCAAAAAAAAAAACTTTTACATTTATATCGTTAGCAAGAAGGAGAGAATAGATGGGTGTTTGTTTCTCTTTCACGCAAGAACCGATGACCAATTTGTTTAGATGAAAAATTACACACAAATAGTATAATCTGCATTGAAACAAATGATATACAGTTTTCGTGCGCTCTCAGTTCAAAATTGTACTTTTCTTAATTCTGTTCACTAATTTTTGAATAAGATTGTGCATCTACAGTTATGGTTAGTACATTTACAATCTGACATGTATTTAATGTGTGTTTAAACAGGAAGCCGACAGTGGTGTGTACATTTGCCAGGCTGACGACTACTTGCACTACCCTGGTGCTCAAATGCGTGTCACCTTGCAAGTAGACAGTGCCCGTAAGTATTTGAAATCACAATCTCCGAATAATATTTTTGATCTGCCCTTATTCTAGTTTATTTGAGATGAGTAGCTCTCAGTTCCACCAGTAATTAACACCGCATATATAATAATATTTACTTTCCCCTTTTTATTTAAACGGCGGTTCTAAAATGGCCACAATGTAGCTAAAATTGTTTTTTATCAATTTCCTACTTATTACTTGTGCAATAAAATAGAATATTCCATGTGACGAACTTTATCCCAATAACTTTAAATAAAATTCGCTGCTAAAGTAGCCTTTTAGATCCCCTGACATAATTATGTTTTAATTACGCAATGTCATTCTCAATTTACAAATTCATATTATTATCTTAATATTTCTTCATTCCACCAAACCACTATTTTTGCAGATATGTCGATAAAATTATCATTTGGTCATAAATTGCCACAATTATTGCCAATATGCCGATAAAATTATCATTTGGTTAAAACTTGTCACAATTTTTGCAGCGATTACAAACCGGCCTGCATTCTTGGCGTGCCAGCCTTACGAAGCCACCTGCAACAATGGCCAGTGCATCCCTAAGTCCGCTGTTTGTGATAACAACTACGACTGTGCCGATCGTTCGGATGAAGAAAATTGCCGTAAGTATCTTAATTCCCGCAGTGGTAGACGGCGATGACAGACGTCGGCAGACGATCTCCGGCCACCAAAGGCGCGGACATGCGGGCGGCCATTAATGGGCGACTCGTTGTCCGACCACGGACCATGCCTAGCCCAGGATGGGGCCACCCTTTAGAGGGTCAAAGCCTGCCGGGGACGCGAAAATAAATCACCAAATGAGTCTTCCCATTCAGGGCAGGGCAGAAGGGACTGTCAGACTTGTACTGACTAAAGTCCACGGTGTCCGTCAATAGCCCTTACGTTCTGGAACGACGGTTACTCGTTGGTCCCGCGACCCCGAATTATTGTATTGTACTTGTTTTATTTTGTCTTTTGACAATTCAAACGTTGCCTGTAATTGGGTTAGTTGAAATAAATGATTCGATTTGGGAATTCTTCAGAGCTGATTCTATGTACCTATATTATGACAATATAATCGCCCATAGGACATGGGATTTCAACGTGAAAGATTAAATGAGGGTGTACTATTATTTTACACCTCAACCTAACACTTCAGGGATTAGAGGCGTGATGCTACGTCTTATAAGAAATACCAAGAAAGTATATTGAAAAAAAAAAAACATGTTTCAGACCACGACGGCATGTGCGAGCCAAATCAGTTCAAGTGCAGCAACCGTAAATGCATCCTCAAGACATGGATCTGTGACTCTGAAGACGACTGTGGAGATGGATCAGATGAACAGAACTGTGGCTACTCCAGTGAGGCCGGAAAATGCACACCAGTTGAGTTTGCCTGCAAATCCGGAGACCAATGTGTCCCGAAGAGTTTCCATTGCGACGGTCAGACCGACTGTCAAGACGGATCTGATGAATATGGATGCAGTAAGTAGAATCTCAAAAACATAATGATTTCAAAGACACAACTTTTTTTTAGTGGATCCTAAAATAAAGGTTTTTCTATTTTTGGTTTCTGAATCGAACGTGTAAAAGTGACTGCGTAAAGCCTGTTCCACGACGGCCATTACATTTAAAATACATAATCGTAGCTAGATTGCATAATATACATTCATGAAAGGAAAAAATATTATAAAAGAACCTGGAGTTACATTTTGTTTAAGAAGACAAAAAATGTCTAAACTTAAAGAATACTTGAAAATTATCAGGCAGCAATATCCTAAAACACATATATTTCCACAGTCCCTGTCCACGTGACCATTCCCCCGAGGCCCGCAAATGTGAAGCTGAACCCTGGCGACACCCTGACACTGAGGTGTGAGGCTGTCGGTGTGCCTGTCCCCTTGATCTCATGGCGTTTGAACTGGGGTCACGTGCCACCCAAATGTTCCTGGACTAGCGACAAGGGTATTGGTGTTCTCACTTGCCCTAACATGCAGGTTTGTAACCGTATATAGCTCAGTTATAAAAGTAACTGTCAGTTTATTTCACAGTTTATGGCAATGGAATGCAATCTTAATTTAAATAAATACTGGACAAATAGAAAAACGATCGTAAAGAATACATAATCCAACTTATAAAATGATAAAGTATATTGCGAATAGTTTCCGTTTATATTTGCCTGCATTTTAGCCGGACGACAGCGGTGCATACTCTTGCGAAGCCATCAACAACAGGGCAACGACCTTCGCGGCACCGGATGCTATTGTATTCGTCAACAAGACCGACTTGTGCCCTAGAGGATACTTTAACAAGTAAGACGTATTCCTATTAAAAGTCTATAAAAAAAGAATAACTTGAATTTCACTGAACATGAATTTATTTATTAGATACTTCCTCACAAAACTGTGCTTTACGAATGTGTATCGTCTGTTCCGCAGTGAGGCAAGATCAGAAAGCGAGTGTATCCGTTGCTTCTGCTTCGGCAAATCGAACCAGTGCCGTAGCGCTGATCTATTCACCTACAACATGCCGACTCCTCTCGGAGAAGGAGGCACTAGGCTCCTCGGCATCAAACATTCACCTACAGGAGACGTCAGCATTGACTCCTCGCAACCCATCACCAACCAGTATTATTACCAGCCTCTGAGAAATGGAGCTACAGTAAGTTATAAAAACCTTTGTTTGAAATGATTTAATACATACAGATTGGCCCAACTGAGTTTTGAGCCAATCTTACATATTTTTAGGCCGGCGGACGTAATTAGGAACTTTCTAATTTCAGGTAACGAAATTCGGCGACGTATCATGGTCAAGCTCTCATCCCTACCTGACCCTGCCGGAGTCTTACAACGGCAACCAGCTCAAGTCCTACGGTGGTCATATCAAGTACACTGTGTCTCCACACACGCAGATATATGGATTTGATGACAGCATACCCACTATTGTTATCAAGGTATTCTATCATTCCAAATCATTACACACATTACTAGGTACAAAATAGTCTTTATTAAGTACCTTTTTAATTACTTTGACAGTACGGTCTACTTTTAAACTAAAAACTATTCTATTAATTAGTCTATGTTATACGATTGAGAGACGATTTCCATACAATCATGTTTAATTTACCTGAACACAGGGTTTGCTTTCCTGATTCATGAATGATTTCTGGTTTGCAGGGCAAGTACGGTAACTTATACCACATCAGCCGTGCCAGTGGCTCTCGAGACCTTAATATCGAAGCTCGTCTGACTCCTGAAGACTGGATGAAGAATAGCACCAGCGGCTACACACCGGCCTCCAGAGAAGACATTATGATGGCGTAAGTATTTTTTCGGAGTTAGTTAAAGGAAAAAAACCCTTCGGTTTCGGTCTGGTCTGGTTTACAAAAAAGACACGATGTGTTTCAGGCTGGATGAAATTGAAATGATCCTGCTGCGCGCCGACATCAACAATGCGGGAGTAAACATCACTGATTTCGCGATGGAGTCCGCTGAACACATCAACGTGGGTCTGGGAGCAGCCAGTCTCGTGGAAGAGTGCACTTGCCCGAAGGAATACGAAGGACTATCTTGCCAGGTATATTAATGTTGACATCTTACTGGATGTTGTTTTTAGCTCAAGATTCTAGATTTATACTTACGTGTTAAAATAATGTATAATACTAAATTGCCTTTCTTTTCTAGAAATGCGCTAGTGGATACGTTCGCAAGAAGGTCGGACCCTGGCTCGGTGACTGCATGCCTGAAGAATGCCCTGTGGGAACATATGGAGACCCAGCCAGTGGTATACCTTGCCAGCAATGCCCTTGCCCACTAACCAACCGCGAAAACCAGTTTGCCAGAACTTGTTCACTTGGACATGATGGATCGGTCATCTGTGACTGCTTCCCTGGGTAAGATATGCCTGTTATTATATTGAAACTTTTTATCGTTACTTTGTGATTGCTCTTTATGGATTTTTATCTATGCCTTATGATGTAACTCGTATTTTATTATTGGCAGTTATGAAGGTAAACACTGCGAGGTGTGCGCCCCTGGCTATGAAGGCAATCCGATGATTCCTGGCAACACATGCCGACCGGTAGCAAGAGATAATTGCAATCCGACCGGAACAAAGCTGATCCGACCCCCAGATGAGTGCGTATGCAAGGATAACGTACAGGGACGCTACTGCGACCAGTGCAAGAACGACTCTTTCTACCTGGCTTCCGACTTCAGGTAATTATCATTTTTCACAGCTTTGTTTTGCACTTGTGGCGTGTGCCAATAATAACGTTTATTGGCACATGCCCCAAGAGCGCACAATAAAGGAGCAAAATACAAAAAAAAATACAAAGAAGTCTTAAAAATGTACAGAAAAAACATTTTGAAAAGAAATAATATATCAATAAAATCACTTTAACCTATCCTCCATTCCAGACATGGATGTGCCGTCTGTTTCTGCTCGGGTGTGTCCCGACAATGTATGAGCAGCAACTGGAGACGCAAGACCATTAGCGTGCAGTTCAACGTACCGCAGATCGTCGATCAAGTCAAGATTTACAACATCAACCCCACTGGACCTCCCGGCGCCGTTAGATACACTGCCCCAGTAGAAACCGAGCTTAGACCACAGCTGTCCCGTGGCGATATCTCCTTCAATGAATTTGATCGTTCCGCATCAACTATTTACTACTGGAGTCTGCCTGCTAGTTTTGCTGGCGACAAGGTGACATCATACGGAGGTTCCCTAAGCTACGTGCTCAAGAACGTAGCAGGATCACCCGACCCAAGGTTCAGGAACACTGCTGCTGATGTGCAACTAATTAGTGTAAGTATTTTGCTACATGGTAATTAATTGTGTTGGATTTATTTTAACAGATTTTATGTTCCTAACACTTGAAAATGGGTTTTACAGGACAATGGTCTTACATTCCACTACTTTGGAGACTTCCAAGCTACTCATGAGGGTATTCTGAACGCCAGCATCCAGTTCCTTGAAAAGGGATGGCAAAGGTAAGTGCTACTAGAACATTATGTCCAACTGATTTTCTGAGATTTCAATTTTACAAATTTAAATGATTCCATTTGTGTATTTATGCAATTATTTTATCTTCCAAAGTTTTGTTCATCTCAGTAGACACGAAAGTACTCATTTTTTCGCAGGTACATACATTAACTTTTTTTCTTTCACACAGACCTGATGGCAAGGAAGTATCACGCGAACACTTCCTTTTAGCTCTGGCTGACGTGAAGACGATTTTGGTAAAGGCTACTTACTCTTCGAGCTCAGAATTAGCTTCCCCGGTCAGTGCCAGCATTGAGACCGCCGAACCTGATGGATATGGACCCACCGCTTTCCACGTTGAACAATGTACCTGCCCATCTGGCTACATTGGAACCTCCTGTGAAGACTGCGCGCCTGGTTACAAGAGGTCAGTTATTTATTAATTTGGTTCGCATTTTACGAGAAAATGATGAAATCATTTGAACTTGAATTTCATCATCAGTTTTTGCGGTTTAGTAATATTCTAATTACTATGTTTTTTTTTGTAGGAGCTCCAGCGGTCTTTACTTAGAACATTGTGAGCCTTGTGAATGCAATGGAAAGTCTTCCATGTGCAACCCTAACACTGGAGTCTGCTACGTAAGCATATCTACTATTCTAATTAGTGTTTAATTAGCCTCAAAAAAGGCATAGCCAATCTTTCCAAACATATTGAGCGCCATAGGCACAATTATAATTTTTTCAAATTTACGCGACAGGACTATTTTTGTGAGAAGCCTGATATCAGCTGATCTAGAGATCAGTATATTTGATCCATTCGAAATCGATTCTATTAGACTAAACCTTGTAAGAAATAAAGATAATGTTTTTGGAACAGGACTGTGCTGACAACACCGACGGTGATGAATGCGAGCTGTGCAAGCCAGGATATGAACGCGATCCTTACGGCAACTGCGTTGAATATAGATCGAGCACCGTACAACCATGCCGGTGAGTCCAATAAATATAAACTTTCGATCAGCTGGAAAAATACTTATTATGGTATTTCACATTATAATCTCTGTCATCCAGATTCATTCAGCTGATTAGAAACAAAACATCTTTCATTCCATCGAAAACGCTTTTATACGAGTATTAACTAAAATATATAACATTTACTATTTCCCGTGGCTTCTGGGCTCCGACTGATCATAGCGTGATGTTATACGGGCTGAAGCCTTCCTTGATAAATAGATTATCCAACACAAATAAGTCCAAGTAGTTCCGTAGATTAGCGCGGTCAACCAACCAAACAAACACATTCTTCAGCTTTATAATATCAGTATTATAGATTATTTTGATCTCAAAACGAAACTTGTGTTTCAGTTGCGATCCTCGCGGTACCACAAGACCTTGCGACGATTCTGGTGACTGCTACTGCAAGCAGAAAGTTGAAGGTGACTCCTGTGACCGCTGTCGCCCTGGTACATTCGGACTCGACTTATCCAACCCTGATGGATGCCTGTCTTGCTACTGTTCAGGTGTTACAAACGATTGTCATGAAGTAAGTATTTGGACTGTTCTGGGTTTCTTTTAATTTCCTTTTGCTGAATAGATGAAACAACGCATACGAATTTATGTAACCTAATTTGGATCTTGCCCTCGGTGGACAAGATCCAAATCAACACCAAACTTTGCTTTGAAAAAGTTGCAGTTGTTAAGGACCTTCAAGACCAAACCTTAATACTGCGATTATATAACACCATCGTTTTTCTAGGGCAACCACTACACAAGGGTTCCGATCGCTGCTCCAGTCTTAGGCGAGAACTACGGTGGTTACGCCATTACCGACCTCAATGCCGAGAGGGTCATAAAAGACAACTTTGTGCCGATGTTCCAACAGAGCGAGCTAATGTACACGTTCTCTTTCCGACCTGATGTTGAACTTTACTGGTCTTTGCCTATCTTCCCTGGTAAGTTCCATGTTATCATTATGTAAATATTGAATTGGCATAATTGCTGCATTAGATTTATTAGCTCTAATGAAAAAAAAATGTGATAAACAAATACCTACACATGAAGTAAAAAACTTGCTCCTTATACACAGTCCATAGTCAGTCAGACAGTCCATAGCAAGTTTAATTTTTTTCAAACATAATTTTGTCTTCAACTAACTTTTTACAGAAACAGAAAGAGTGTTTACAATAAGTTTATAAACTACTGTAACGATTTATTGCACAAGCCAGCTCAAAAAAACCTGGGTTTTGCTTGTTCTTGCTATAATTAAACCCTAATTCTTGGTTTATCGTTTCTTCAGGCAACCGAGTGCTTTCTTACGGTGGAAGCTTATCGCTCCGACAGAAGTTCAACTCGGATACGTACGACAAGTCTGAACGAGGCACGGATGTGGTCCTCGATGGAGGAGACATTTCTATCTACTGGACTAACCCCAACCAATTCCAGTCTGGAGTGTCATACGTAAGTAATAATTACAAAAGACTGTATAGTACCTACCTGAATCATTATCATCACTATAACTTTAGCCAGAAATCACGCATTGCTAAATCAATCGTACCTTTTTTTCAGGCAAAATTTCTAGTACCGTAGCGTACGTTTGTTACCTAGATGTTTCGATATCTTGAAAACAACGTAATTTATTAGTAAAACAAATTAACAAAATAAACAATAATAGAACACACATATTAATTTAAACTATTTCAAAGCCAGATACCCCGACGTTGGTTTTAAAATCACATTCACTCCAAACTACTTAGTAAGTAAGTAAGATTGACCATTATTTGTTCTCCTCAGAGCTACCAAGTGCCTCTAAAGGAGGACGGCTGGTTCATCCTCAACACCGTCAATCCAGCCACTCGCAGCAACTTCATGAGTGTTCTGAGGAATTTGAAGAGAGTGCTTGTGAGGGCCACTGTGGTTCCTATCATCTACGACACTACCATCGCCGACGTTTCTATGGACACTGCTACACAAAACTACGACGCTGTACTACCAGCAGCTAAAGGAATTGAGGTATGAATTTGTTTAATAGTACATCAACTTATGCCACGAATTGGTATTTCATGACCTTATGACTGCATCATTGAACGAAGTTCGTCTAGCTAACTTTAAAAAAATATATATTTATATTATATGTATATTAATATGTATATTGGAACTCGAATCGAGCTTAAAGAGCTTGTACCTACTTATTATGATTGTGCTCTAGCACATATTTTACTGTTTCATTATTAGTAACAAAAAAAATGCTGTAAAGACGGATACAGAACTGATTGACACATCTGCTAAACAGAGGGATGGGGAGAAAATATTAATTGTATTTATGTTTGTAAGACAAGTTCCTAAAACACAATGAAAATGTATATTTGTAATTATTACAGATCTGCATGTGCCCGCCGGGTTACTCAGGAACTAGCTGTGAGCTCTGTACGTCAGGCTACTACAAGGACCAGAAAGGTTACTGTCGTCAGTGCTCTTGCAATGGACACGACTGCCAGCTAGACAGCTTTGGACAAGTCGTCTGCAACTGCCAAGCACCATACACCGGATACGATTGCTCAACCATTGGTAAGCTAACAACTTAAAGATACTGTTTGACTTTGATTTCACAATATTATAAGTAATTTTAAATTAGCGCAGAACCATTTTGTCGTATTCATCGAAGCAGATTGAATAATTCAATTTAAAGAAAAAATACAATTAAGTGAATACTTAGTAGGTGCACACATTATTAAACTTCTAATGTACGAATAAAATTTTAATAAACGGCCAATAGGGTTAATAATGGAATTACATCCGAAAATCCACGACGTTGGAGACAACTATTACTCAAGGAGAGTGACGTTTACATGCAAATACCGCGCGCCGGAACCTCTCACTATACAGTTCTTCCATGACGGCCGACAACAACACCCTGCGAAGAGTTATAACCATGCAAGACTCCACAAGGATGGCTGGCACTCGACACATGTCTGGCACACCGTCTGGGATACCAGACGTCAAGGCGACACGTATGAATGCCACACGATCACCGAAAAGGGATTCACCCTCGGTATACTGACCACCAGTTTGCCGGAGCAAGGTAGCAGATCACAACCGAAAGTGCTTCGGTCGTCTCCGTCTTATGTCATGCTTGAAATGTTACGTGTGGCTCAAGTTTAATAAGTCACGACATAATAACAAAGAAACAATAACAATGTATTTGTCCTTCATCCATAGCGATCAGAATATGTCCCTAATATAATGTGCCGTCACCTACAATTGTATGTTGTGAACGTCTGTAATCATTCATATGTCGTCCAAAGAAATACATTCATGAAGCGTCGTATTGTCTTGTTACTGTTTATATTATTTTCTATGTATAACAGGTTATTTCAAATAAATATTTAAAAAAATGTTCACTTAACAGGTAAAAATAATCTGGAGTAAATTTTGATTGAACTGAATTCCTCCCTTTGTCACTTCGAGAGACAAAATTACAAAAATGTGCAGCTTAGATCTAACCGTTTTTTACCTGGGTTTGGTTTTTTAAACAATATATTATGTATTTAAATAGGAGGAGACTCATCTGTAACCGAGGGGCCAACAAGACCGCCGCCGCCACAACCCACTGTTGTGGTCCAAATCACCAGCCCATCTATCAAGATCCAGGAAGTTGGTAGCAGCGTCAACTTCACTTGTCAAGCTCAAAGCATTAACTCCAGGATTCGCTTACCTGTCAGATGGACTAAGAGCGATGGCGTTCTGCCACTGGATAGATCCCAAGTTGATGAGAACGTTGGACTTCTTCTGATTACAAACCTTCAGGTTTCTGACAGCGGAAAGTACATCTGCGAGACGAGTGACGGCGTGAACACTGCACAAGCTATTGCTACCCTCAAAGTGCCAGGTAAACATGTTTAGAATCTCAAACATTAGGGATAGTTCAGAAAAAATATTGGACAATTTCTTAAATACATTTTCGTACAATATTTTTTCAAGGCTTTTGTTGACTTGGTACTAAAATTAACGTCTTTTTGTAATTCTTTGCTAACGTTATTGGAATAGTTGTACCTCCCTGGATTTTTTACGCCCGTGGTAAGTGATACGATGTAGGCATGTATAATTAACCATTATAAATCTACTATAAAAAGGAAATATGAATCATATCAACTATTTGTGTATTATAATACAATCCATGTCTGTTACTTACCAATCTTTGAGGAATCCATCCAAGAATTCGGCCGTTAAAGAAATCATTCGTCTATTTTTTAATCATTGTTATAATATCCTTCTAGGTAACGCGATGACGATGCCGAGCGTGGAGATCTTCCCACCGGTGCAGGAATACTATGAAGGCGACATTGTTGAACTAGAATGCCGTGTACGAGGAAATCCCACACCCACCATCAGGTGGTTGAGGGCATCCAACAGGCCTCTACCATTATCGGAAACACACGTCGATAGCCGATTTATCATTGAAAGCGCTAGAGTTGAAGACTCCGGTGAATACAGGTATAATTTTTTTTTGTTTTAGAAGGCACCGCTCCAGTAGATATACGAGTATAGATAAAATATATAGAATCCTCTAGCTGAAAGAAGAAGATTTGAATGCTAAGCCTGACTTTTTTGACCTATTGCAATCCTGAAGTTTAACTTACATACATTTAATCAATAGTACTCGTAACATTATCCTATTAGAAATTCTTATAAAAAATTGTTTTGTTTAGATGTATTGCGTCAAACACAGTTGGATCTGCCGATCGCACAGCCGTGATCACAATTCGTCCACGACCTTCATGGCCACCGAGAGACAAGCTCACAGTGTCCCTTCCAAACCCATCAGTAGACGAAGGCCAGAGTATCAGAATTGCTTGTACGGGAACCACAAACATTCCAGCAGGATCTATCGACTGGGTTAGGTAAGCATACACATCAGTCCTTATTGTTAGTTAACGTGATTTTGATTTTAAATCAGGATCTATAGGCTAATTGCAAATTTCTTTTACAGACAAGATAACGCCATATTCCCATCGAACGTGCGCTCAGAAAACGGTGTTTTATACATTGAATACGCTATTCCTGAGAATCAAGGTGTCTACGTCTGTCAATCACCGCTATCCGATGTCGCCCCAGTGCCGATCTTGGTTACTGTGAACGTTCAGTCTCCTCCAACGCCAGGAGCCTACAACATCACTGTGTCGGAAGACCGTCTGAGGATCCCGACCGGGGGAAGTGGAACTGTTGAATGTAACGTTGACGGACGTCCCGCACCATTGATTAGATGGTCCAAGGTAAGTACGCCAAATAGCGCGCATTTTGTTTTTCCAAAATATTCGAGATCCTACTGTATACAATTGTTGCATCCGTAGAAATATAAATAAGAAGTGGCAAGGAATTGTGGCTGGCATATTGTTACCTAAGCGTTACGCTCAGAAACTGCTCAAACTGGCCATCATCGCGAACCGTAACATTTTTAATCGCGATCGTATAAACATTTAAGAAGTCCTTGCTGAAAATCGGTTATACCTTGTAAAACAATAGGGTAATATTCGAAAAAAGGAGAAGATTCTCAATTATTCACAATTTTAATGAGTATTTTACTAACTTTTGTGTTTTTTATTTTCCAGCACGATGGTGCTCTCGGCCCCGACTCAAGCCAACGTGGTAACACTTTGATTATCAACAACGCTAAAGATAGCGACCAAGGATACTACCTTTGCGAAGGCACCGTCAACAACAATGCAGTGGCCAACATCTATGTGTTCGTTGAGATTGAAAGTAAGTACTAACCCAGCATAGATTAAAGTCCTCTTTGCCTTGTCATAATCGTGCAAGAAAATACAGTTGGGTTTTGCTGAAGAATGACATTTCAATCAGAATTTTCCATACAACTATACTATTTCGAAACATTCTGTTTACTAACAGTTCTGTAATATTTTAAGGACGCGAAATTCCTAAAGTGGAGATATGGCCACCAGAAGGCAAGGTACAAGCGGTGCCATTAGGTGGTGAATACACTCTTATCTGCCGGGTCACTGGAGGTATTCCGGAGCCAGTCGTCACATGGAACAGGAATGGAGGACGCCCGCTGTCACCGTTCACCCAGTTGATGCCACATAACGAACTGAAGTAAGTAGAAATTACTGTTTTTCTAAAGACTGTTATTCTAAAAGTGTAAGGTCAGGAATCAGTCGAAAATAGTATGAACATCATTCCATGAGTAATGTTAAATAACTACACAATTTACCACAAAAACGGAGTACAGAAGGGGTCACTAGAAATTATCAGAAAGCAGAATCTGATAATCTAGCAGATAGAATAACGGAGCTTGGTTTTTGGATCAAACGACATAGTTTGATCCATCAAGCAAGCCCCGGTTACTTAACGTATTTAGACATGCTTAGGTCTATCGATGTAGCTAGGTGACTCGTAATATGTAATGTGTCTCACGTCTTGTCAGGTTTACCAAGATCGAAGTAAACGATGAAGGCGAGTACACGTGCACTGCTCGTAACGACGCCGGATCTGCCAGCGCAAGCGCCGTCATCAAAGTGAGAGCTATACCTGAGATCACCATCACGCCAAGTGCCTACTTGCAAGTGTCCGCTGGAGACCCCATCAACGTCGAGTGCCGAGCTAGTGGCTACCCTGAACCTGTTGTGTCCATCCAATGTGAGTGTTGATAAATTTATTTTTGCTCGAGTTGATTAATCATCACGTTTTCTACTGTAAAATTTCTAAATTAAAGTTACTTTTAAATGACATTCACACATAACCAATAACGACGTTTGGGATTTGATGATAATAATAATTTTACTCTCAAAAACAGGTGTGAAGTTAATTTTAGTGTATTCATTTCAAAGTTTTGAAGAACAACGTGATCACAGTAATAAGCTAGGCTATGTCTGTGTGACTGAAAATCAATATAATACGCACAATGAATCTTAAAAAAAATTAATTAATCTTTGAATATTTTAATCGCCTATTTTCCTGATTCAAATTCAGTTGGTGACTACCGTGAAGTCGTAGCGCCTACACCCGGTCACGCGTCCCTGCGTATTCAATCGGCTACTGATAGCGACAACGGATTCTACACTTGTGTGGCCAACAACGCCGCTGGTACGACCAAAGAACAGTTCAAGGTCGTAGTGGACCGAGGAGATGGCGGCGACGACGGCGGCGACTATGGTGAGTTTTTCTTGCGGTGTTTTCTTCATGGTTCAGACCAGCTGTGACCGTAGTCAGTCGGGGGTAGTGTCAGTTGTAGGTTACACAACTTCAAAGACAAGAAAACTCATTGTTATTATTTTCTTTCATCTATATGCCCTCACACTCTGACTAATGGAGACAGAATACCTGATGCTCTACAACCAGGCTCAGAAAAAAAGCAGAGCTGTATGATGTTTGAATTCATAGTATTAAAATCTTTTTTAACCAAAATATTATTCTAATTATACGAGTATCATGATCTACGGCTCTATTTAATGGTTCATTTTGCAGGAAGCGGAGATAACTCAATTGACGTAGACCCTAACTATCCTCCTCAAACCAACGAGCCTGTAAATCAAATTGCAATTGAAGGACAACCGGAAACTGTTATTTAGTACGTATTTGTTACCTAAATACTATTTTTCCTGAGGAATAATTATTTTACTTATTGGCCGTTTCTTGGCAAGAGATCGTAACAGTGTTTATTAAAATGTGATGTTATTATAGTTGCGGCTCATCAGGAGACAATGTGAGGTGGGACCGTGCCGACAGACAGCCCCTCCAACGTAACGCTTACCAGGACCGCTCGCGACTTGTCTTCATCAACGTAAGTTGAGAGTCATCGATTACACCATCCACAAAACATTTCTTTCTCAAATATCTTTTACGAGTAATATTTTCATAAGCTAGTTTGTGGGGTAAAATAGTGGATTTCATATTCATTGTGGCAGCAGGAACGGACACCAGTGTTTGAGGAATTTTGGCAGTGCCATCATCTAGCTAAGTTTTTACATTATGAATTTATCCTTCATCCTTTGATTATGATTGAGGATTCATCATCATATCAGCCGTAAGTAGGAAGTCCACTACTCAACATATCCCCTCCCCTATAAATTTCCAACAGGTTTGGTTGGAAACATCTGCATCCAGCACAATCCTGTGGTCTTTATCAGATCATTAAATCGTCAGATCAAAATGTTGGATTTCATATTCTGTTACACAACCGCGTAAACACTGACGTTAAATATCACACTTTCAGGTCTCAAGGTCTGACTCAGGCCAGTACGTTTGCAACATCTATAACCAGTACAATGAAGTCCAAGAAGCCATATACAAGAGTCTGGTCGTTGTAAGAGCGCCTAAGATCACACTACGCCCACCCACTCAGACCGTGCAACCTGGACAGTCGCCCACAGTCGAGTGCATCGTTGAGGGAGACGACATCATTGACATTGTCTGGAGACCCCTTGACAGGCTGCCCTCAAGGTAATTTATTGAAGACCGTCAGACAAGGAAGTATAGTTAGCCTCACTGTAGGGGTAATCATACTTTCTTGCTGCAGCACTCTTAGTCTCTGACAGTCTGATGCTATGAACTCGCTGAGGTAGAGCAACTTTACCAATTGAATAGATGGAGTGTGATTTCTGAAAAACCAAACCTTGAATACAAATTTTATGTCACGATGTCAATATCCCATCAGGATGAATAGGGCAATTCAGTTAAAAAGCAGGACTTCACAGTACCTAGATAAGCTCTACAGCAATTATTTTTACCTGTTTGCAGCCGCGTAGACACTCGCTCATCTAGGCTAATCTTCCGCCAAATTGAAGTAGAGGACGCCGGCCTTTACGAATGTATTGCCAGAAGCCGCTACTCCAACGCTAGTGCCATCGCAGAGGTGGTCGTCACTGGTATGCATATTTTCCAAACGCCTCCGTAGCATGGAAACCAACAGCACAAAACTGTACGGTAGATTAACTTCGAAATTGATAGAAATATAATGCACAGACATAAATTAACATTCATTATAACCTAAAAGCAACCGAATGAATCTATTTAAAAAATAAAGAATGCTGTTTGCTATCATTAAGTTATAATCTTTAATTTAATTTAGGATGCAGTAACACAGTCTGATTGGTAGAAACAATGAATGTGGATAGACAACGAAGAAATTAACTACGTAGACTATTTAACATTAGACAATGTTCGAATAATTATATAAAGCATTTATAAACTAAATTAGACTATGTTACTACTCCCGAAACATTTTTGACAGTTCTATCAATTTCGAAGATTGCCACCGAGCAATCTTCACAAGTTCATAAATTCACGACACAAATGTACAGGTCGCACTAATGTTAACGCACCTGTTATTTTATTTGCCGTTCAGTTGTGCTGTGTGAATGCTAGTCATCGACTTCACACTTAATGGAAACACAATTAATTGAATGCTTTACATTTGTTATTATTTTATTTACCAACTGCGTGGATTAAGAGTTGAGAACTCAAGAAATAACTGTTTTATGAGCTCCGATGCTTGGGTTAAGTTGTTCTTTGATAGATATAATTCACGCGGTTAGTAAAGCTTCTTGGTTAAGTTGACTGCATGAAAATAACATCCATAGAAGATTCGGATCATACGGGGTCGGTGTCGCACGCCAATGAGCAGCAAGCACACGTCGGCGCCGCCGTGCACCTCAGCTGCAACGTGTCCATACCCAATATGCGCCTTGAGTGGACGAAAAACGGCGGGACCCTTCCCCGATCAGTCAAGCTGAAGGACGACGGATCACTCTTCATCAGACTCGCCAAAAAATCTGACACCGGAAGATATGTCTGCAGCGTAAAAGACCATTACGGAAGACTTATTACTAGCAATTACATCAACCTACACATTAAGGGTCAGTGAATTCTCCACCAGGTCAATTAGACAGCTTTTATTCCAGTGGTGGCGCTGCAATTCCCTCTCTGCTTCGCCCAGCCGTATAAGATAACCAGGCATGCTTAGCCATTAAATATTAGTCTCTTATCTCTATTTTCTAACTCTTCTACTGTTATTACATGTTGTGTTTTAATTGATTTCATTAGTATTTTATTGCGAGTTGTAATAAAGCTGTCATTTTTCGCTCGTAAAGGTTATGAGTGCTTGGACACGCAGTTCCTTTGTAAGGACTCCAGTGGTTGTATAGATGAACACTTACTGTGCGATGGATATCCTCACTGTCGTGACTATAGTGATGAGCAGAACTGCCTGTGGCGAGATAAGCGATATCTGGACAGGACTTGGAACAACTACCTCACACACGATGGTAAATCTGGTGCGGGTGTGTTGGGCAGTTGTCTGTCTAGTGTAGGGTGTTGTACTGTTTCGTAACTAAGCGGGATACTTTGTTTTGTTATGGGACTACCTTGTTTGAAACCCTGCAGCCTTAATTTATACTTCTACGCATCCTTGTATCCCTTTATTATGTAGTTTTAGAAATATTATGAAAAGAATTTTATTAAAATTATGTAGTTTCGTATATATTTGTTTGGCTGGTATTCGACTCTCATATTATAACAAGTTTCACTTTGCTTACTGTGTGGTGTCATGTTGTTGTAAGTGATTAAATAAACGAAAGGTTCGAAGCTTTTTTGAAGTGATGAACTCCGATGCTGGGTGTGCATGTTGCTTGTATTCAAAATTAATGTTTTATTTAGATCGTAAGTAGGTTTATTAACAGGTTACATATTATTATGTAAGTATATGGCATACCGGGTTGCTTCAAAGGGGTTGATTTATATTCCACTTTTACCAACTACGTGTGTTTGAATTTGGCTAATTGTTGTTGAATATTGTAGGTGCACGTGAACCAAACACTGAGTCGCAAAAGTTGGTGTCTATTGAGCAGCCCTTCACGCAGTACAGAGTTGGAGACAATGTAGACGTACTGTGCAAGGCTAGGACCAGCGATATCAAGCCGCAGTGGCTACGCCTTGGAACCAACCAATACGTAGCGTCTTTGGTAAGCTATATTATGATTTAGAATGCACACAATATAGGGATAGGTAAAAGTACACATATATAGGGATAGGTACATATTTAGTAGTCATATAATAAACTTTGAGTTCCACTGGAATCTAGAGGGACATTCGCGATAACGATGTTGGAAGTTGGATTGATATAAACCATCGGAAACCTTAAATCAATGCTGTTGAAACTCAATCTGTAAATGCCAAGCGCAATTGCCGCTTGTTTAAACCTTGTAGCCAAGTGAAATGTTAGTCATATGGAATGTTGGTCATACAAATTACCTACATAAACTTATACTGGGTATATCAACCTGGCTAAATAATAACTGAATTGCTGATGAATGGAAGACGATAATGTCAGAATGTTTGCGATTGGTAGTCAGACATTTGACAATGATTTTTAAAGATACACATTGACATTAAAATGACAACCGACATCAATGGTTTTTAGATTTTTATCCAAAGCACCGAGAAAATTTAGCATGTCGGTCAGTCATCCATTCACAGACCGATCTAGATGAGCGAGCCTTTAATCTTGAAGAGACAACCCATGCTGCTTTTATTATTAGCCAATAGCTCCTTACGTCATGTTGTAGGTACTAAATATGTGACAATAAATAAATAGTCAACTAATACCCTTACGCAGACATACGGCGACGGCGTTAGGCTGTCGTTGACCGGGGTCACTCCGGCTGACGCTGGCACCTACCGCTGCATTGGACAGGACTACGCTGGACGCTCCCACTACGATGACTTCACACTTGAAGTTGAATCAGGTGAGATAAAGAGCTTGAGTTACATACTTTTAGCATTAGACTCTCTTTGCTACAATACTCTCTAAAAATTTTGTTTGTAAGTTAGACCATATTGTTATTCAAACTTATTAAAGGTGCGGTCAATCCTGCTGGGCTTCAAACTAATTACAGACTTTTACAGATAATATTTCAGTGCATCTTTCAAAGTCTGGTTCGATGCGGGGCAACCTTTGTATGTAAATACATACAATGTAATGGTAACAAATTCTCACATTTTCAGGCGGACCATATTACCCCCCGGACTCACGAGAACTATCCATCGCTCAGTACTCCGCACGACTACGTGACTCCGTTGACCTACCATGCACACACAATCTGGAAAGCCCCGTCACCTTTGAATGGAGGAGGGAGTTCTCACCCCTGCCTGCTGGAGTGAGCTCGAACCAGGTAACTACCTACCTACCTTTAATGTTCTAAAATGTGGAAGAAATTTGGGTTTGATTCTAAATAATAATAGTTTTTACAAACTACTTATCGTTTGCAAGGAAAGCTTTTCTATTGAATTGCTTTCGTCCGTAAATGTTTCAAGCTAGTAAGACTATAACGAACGAACGAACGAACCTAAACTAAACCTTTTTTGCAGCCCAACCTGTTCTTGAGACAAGTAACTGAAGCGGATGCTGGTACATACGTGTGCCGTGTTAGCAACAACCGCGGCTCTGTTGAAGCTAGGGCTATTCTGACTGTCACTGGACTTGTACCACGTTTTGATGGAGAGAGCTTCCTCTCGTTGCCAACCCTGAGGGATCCGTACAAGCAGTTCGAGATCGAAATCTCGTTCAAACCAGCTGGTGAGTTGAAATCATCTTTGGACACATCGGCTATCTTTTTATAAGAAAAAATCTTATGCCTACACAATTCGTAGTAAAAAATCAAATTTTCTTTTTGCCAATTTTCACTGTAACTAAAATTATTTTTCAGACAAGAATGGCCTGATTCTATACAACAGTGAGAACCAAGGACGTGAAGGTGACTACATCGGACTTCAACTGAAGGATGGAGTACCTGAATTCGTGGTGGATACTGGCACTGGATCACTCGTGGTGAGGGGAGACCGTCCTCTGCAGTTGAACACCTGGCACACAATCAGACTGAGCAGGACCAAGTCTAAGAGTAAATATGGTTTCAATTTAGCTTTTCCAATATAAAAGATTCATCCCATTTTTTCGGGCCATGCAAAAGAAGTTACGGCTAAACCGAGCTGACTCTATAATCATCAAAAATTAAAAGAAATTTTTCCAAAACGCCCGCCTTTTTCATCTTGTAATGTTTTCGTTCGGGATAATTAGCAAAATAAACTCATTTTGTTTTTCGTTCAAGACAGGGCTTAAAACAAAGCTAACTAGTACATCGAAATGATAAAATCTGAAACTTTCTAATGTCTTTTTGTTATTTTTACATCAGTAACAATGGATGTCGACAACACTGGACCATTCATTGCGGAGTCCACAGAACAGTGGGCCCTGCTTGAGCTGAGGCAACCCCTGTACATCGGTGGAGTTCCGGACTACGATCAATTACCTGTTGAATTAGCTGGAGCATCTGGGTATGTGTATTAGTTAAGCTATGCCCCGCTGTTCAGAACTGTATGTAAAATAACTTTTCACACTTAAATTTAGCTAAATATACCAGACGCTTCTTTTGATTGACTAGTTCATTTAGATAAATGTTCACTTTTTTACATTAATTGATTCGTTTTTGTTCACATTGGATTCAGAAGACTTTTTTGAGAGAAACACAAAAACTCCATCGACATAGGAGAGATTAATGTTTTCTTAACTACTTAGTACATTTTTTTATTATTCTAGCCACCTGGTTGTAGTCTCAGGTTCTTACTAAATTTTTGCTTACAGATTCATTGGCTGCGCTAGTATGCTGATTTTGGGTAAGGAAGAGAAGAACATTATGATGGACAGCCTTGAACGCAGCCGTGTTTCCGAGTGCAATTCCTGCGCACCCAACCTCTGCCTGAACAACGGCGTGTGCCAAGAAGCCCGCAACGAGCGCGGTTATATCTGTATCTGTGCTCCCGGCTATGCCGGTCTGATCTGCGACCGTACCGGCGAGGCGTGCCGACCCGGACTCTGCGGCCCCGGCAAGTGTACAGACACCGCTGATGGATACAAGTGTGCTTGCCCCGTAACCCATACCGGACCAAAGTAAGTAATCACGCTATAAACTCTAAACTCACAGATAATTGCACAATCGAATATTCATCATTCATTATTGTTCTTGAAACCAATATCATTGTAAGTTTTTGTGACGATCGCTAAGATTTCTAATTTTCCTTTTAGCTGTGAATCAAAACAATCAATTGAGTACCCAGCGTTCACCGGGAGCGCTTACTTAGCTATCAAGCCACCAGCACCTTCTCGCACCCTGGTTATGTCGATGAGGATCAAGGCCGCTGCTCCAGTCACCGACGGCATTATCATGTACTGCGCTGAATCACCCCGAGGTTACGGAGGTTTCACTTCCCTTGCTGTGCACAACGAACGACTTGAGTTCCGTTACGACCTAGGAGGTGGGTTATTATTATCCTTTTGCTCTTAACCCTATTTAATTACGATTAGTGTAGTCCTCGTTTTTTACCATTTACTGATCCCACTTTCTTCATATCTATCAACAAAAAAAAAACGTTTCTTACAACACTTATACTTGGTCTAAAATCCGTATTATTTCATAACAGGAGGCCAACCAGTTGTTCTGGTAAGCGACCGTGCCCTGGCAGCCAACGAATGGACCACCGTACACATCGCTAGGGTCGGACCCATGGTGTCTCTGAAGATCAACAAAGTGCACAGCTTCGAACAACTATTGGACTCTCCTAAACGGGTCAGTACCCACAGTATTATTGTAATGTTTAATGCATTGCGTAATTATTTCATATTAAATTTGTTTGTCGAGGTTTTCTCTACACATTTTAAATCTAAAATCGTTTTGTAGGACTTGAATCTGGACACACCGATCTTCGTGGGCGGCGTGGATGACTCGATTGTTCTCAACAACAATACTGGCGTCACTGGAGGATTCAATGGATGCATTACCGACGTAAGTCATATCAAATGCTAGATTATCGATACAATTTACCATTGTCCTTGGGGCTGTGAGTTTCAAGGGTGCAAATGTAAAATCCATTTTATCTTGCAAAATAAAAAAATTGTTGACGACTGTAACCGGTCTTATACTGTCTATATACAGTCTTTATATTGTTATGTCCGAATCTGTTCTGTTTGTACCCGCATTACACAAGAATCAGTGAATGAAATCGAATTCGTCGTCGTTAACCCTTCACAGTTCTCGTATTGTCATTATAATAATCAAATTATTATCATATTCAATTTTTAATGTTATACATAAAAATAAGTAACTATTATAAACACATAAACGGTTTTTGACATAAACGCCGAGAAAATGTCCATTTATCTCTCTCTCTCCAACAGAGCTCAGTTCAGACCGTCCCCTTCGATCTCTTTCTCATAACATGATATTTAGTTTGAACTTAATCCCCAGTTTACCCTCCATGGAGAAGCTGTAGACATCGTCAACTCCACCATTCAGTCAGCCAACGTGAAGGAGTGCAACGCTGTCCGCGGAGATATTCCTGATGTAAGTTGCCATTACCTACTTTTGTTAAGAAACTTCGGAGTTTCATAGTTACACTAACTGTTAACTGTATACCTATAGTAGGTTAACACCTATAAACAGTATTAGGTATATCGTGAAGACTAGAGGTTAACACCTTGCCTCTTATGTTCAAGGTTGTGAGTTCAAAACCAGGATAAGTAAATCGATGATAAAAATGTGTGGAAACCGAAAGAGGCCTGTGAGGTTCCCAGAGACTGTTTCATTAACTCTGACAGCGTCCATTACAGATAAATTAAAAATTGCTACAAGAGTTGAAATATTCGAAATATTGTTTATCTCTAGGTACAATATTCTAAAGTCGAACTTAACATCTAAATTATGGCGCCATTGCATCATATAGGTCCAGATGTTTGATCAGGTGGCGTAGCCAGTGTTCGTAACAGCCACTTACGAAAACCTTATCCTAATAAAAACTTCGGTTTACAACAGACCGAGATCGGCTGCCAATGCCAGCATGGAGGAGTTTGCACCACCGACTCTACCACTTGCAACTGCCCCACTGGCTACAGAGGACCGCTGTGCGAGTACCTAGTGCCCTCTTCAATAAGGTCCTCACGCCAGCCTCCCAGTGATCCCTGCGCGATCGGACCCTGCCGCAACGGAGGAACCTGCAGACTGAAGCTGAGCTCCCGAATGAACCACACGTGTGACTGTCCTCTTGGATACGCCGGCGCCTACTGCCAGATCGGTAAGACAACTCCTTCAATCTTTTTTCTTTGACAGCACGGATGGCACAGAGCGATCAATCCCCGCAGGGAACAAATATTAGTATGACCTACAAGTAGTTGTTCCGGGTGTGGGTGTTTGTGTTTGTGAGTTTCAATGATTGTAAATGCAGCCACGATACAGGAGAAATTCCTAGCCTAAATAATTAAAATAAAATAAAAACTTAAAACTGTAGTTCTGCCTTACAAACTAGGCGATATCCATAAAATTAGATTCGCATTTTAATGAAAATATTTTTTTCTTAGCCCTAGAACTGCAACATAGCGTTGCTTTCAACGGAAACGGATACCTCGAGCTGCCTGCTAATCTGATGAAATATGAAAACTTGGACGTCGACCCTGGCATCATTGCCCTGGCCATATTCACCACTCAGGACGGAGTACTGGTGTACCAGAAGGAAACAAACAGCCCTCCGTTCTATGGCGACTACATTCTGCTGAGAAGTAAGAACGATGCATTTTTGGCTGTATTGAATACTAAGTCCTACCTCGTATTCTGTTTATTACGATGTTATTCATGCAGAAATTAGATAATGAGAGTAGTTATCCAAACATTGGAAATATATTATTTACTTTCATGTTATAACATTGCGAAAATACCACATTTTTCTTTGTATGAGTCACTCGTGTGTAAAACATATTGACACAAAAGGCTAGTCCGTTGCGGACGGCAACTTTTGCAATAATACTTTGTAGTGGTCATCGCATATTATCATATCTGTAAGAGTTTAAAAGTCACAGGAGTATGACCCTTACTGATATATGAGACGTAAGAGTTGGAAAGGGGATATTATTAACCCACAAATGGTTTTTCTGTGAAGGAGTTAAGAAAGTTCTACTTCCTACTTTTAAATAGTCACAGGGGATCTAGTCTACAACTAGACAAGTCAAAGAAACGTCTTCAAATCGTTTTATATGTTTACCGCGACCTTACAAAATACAATATCAAAATAAGTTTTATACTAATGTTGAAAGTTTTTAGTCTTGGTAACCTATCAGGTTTTCAGCAGTAGCCAGGCACTCTGACGACTGTGGTCTCTGTTAGTACTGATCGATCATGATACCGCACCGGCTTGATGGCAGATGCCTATGTCAGTTTCTAACTTAATTTTTTGTTTCAGTTGAACGTGGCTTCGTTACACTTGAATGGGATAATGGCGGCGGCAAGTCTCAACTGACTGTGGACGTCTTTGTCAATGATGGTGAAAGGCATCAGGTTAGCAATTCTATCTTCATTTTTAAGCATCACCTTGGGGTAGTGACGGCCAAGTAACAGGGTATGAGTTCCGACGTCATATAAGTTCAGACGTGAATTTTCATGTCATTTCTAACACTCTCGTAAATGTAAAAGAAAATAGTGTGGTAGCATTTCCTGTAGTACTATTCCGTAACGTCTTATGGTCAGTTCACACCGAAACGAGACGCGGCGCGACGTGACGCAACGATACTGCAAATGTGTATCTTATGGTGTAGTAAATAAAGTTAGATTTTGAGTCGTTGAGATTAAAATCCAGCGCGGCGCCGCGCTGCGTTGCGATAGGTGTAACTTCTCATGTAGGAAATAGAGTTAGATTTTGAGTAGCTGTATTGAAATGTGCGTGCAGCGCCACGTCTCGGTTTGAGCTGACCCTTTTAACGTTGTAATTATTTTGAAAATATGGCAAGACCCGCCGATAGAGGTCGCTTATTCATATTTTGAAACATACGCAGGACGCGGACGCCATATTGCAAGTTGCGCTTATAGAAGCGACTAGATGGCGTTACTAGTATACTCATCATAATAATGAACTCGCGTGACTTCTGGCGATAAATTCTTCTGAATACGCATTTCGGATGTTTGTTACTATTTAATGCAAAATCCTCTGAACGGATCCGGATTAACAGATAGGTCAGTTTTTATCCCGATTTTATATTCCCGTGGGAGAATTTTATAGAAGATTATTTTTTATTAGAAGAGTTGTAGCGTGTGAAGCAGCTAGTACGTTATATTAGACCAACTACCAATCTCTTCAAAGCTAGAGTGAACAGGCTTCTTCTGGGTAAGCTCGCTCCATCGTCGACCTTGTCTTAGTCACTCCTGACGTAGACTAAGGTCAAGAGCAAACCCATCGATCATAAAAAAAAAAACTACGAGTTTGCCCAACTGTAAGTTGGACCAATTGTAAATTAGATCAACTGCGAATTGCACCAACTTCTGAATTTTGACATTTTGACCTTGAACAAAAATAATGTTTTTGAAGGTTTCCCCTCGACAACAAAAAGGTACTGTAACTGACTGTACGTAATGTACACATCGTCGTCTGATAATTTGACTCATTATAGTTTGATAAGAGAGTCGTATAATTTGCTTGCATTTGTCGCGATGCTACCAGGCATACATAAAATGCAAGAGATAAAGATTCGTCCTCTGTTGTATTTTATCAGAACAAATGAAAAATCCTGACATAATCATGAACAGCTATTTCATGCTTTTTCTCAGCGGAGTACGTAGCTCAACGGAAGAACGCCTGACTGGTAATAGTAGGGGAGCCCAAGAAGGGATTTTTGAAGTGACTCGAGCGTATCAGATAATTATATAGGGAGAATCCTTGCACCCTTTAATGTACGTCTACCAAGAATGAACCCTTCACATATGGTGGGGTGTGTTGGGGGAAACCCGTCAGATTTATAAAACATGAATTCCGCAAAACAAAATAGACAATATATCTGAACAGCGCTCTCGTGCAACTCAGTCGCTCGCACAGGTAACTGTAAATAGCCCGCAAAAATACAAGGATAGCATAAGCTTAAAGTGGTACGTTTTTGCAATTTGAAAAGCGCTGTGGCGCGACATGTCACGCGGGGGCAAGGTAACTCTAAAATAAACCACTCTGCCGTGTGGCGGCAGAGTGGTTTATTTAAGGCTTTAATATTTTGCACCCCGCCAAGTTTTATACAACAGTTTCGTTTCGAAACACATCGTCGGCGTAGTCAATAAGGAGTCAATAAATCAACAAAAAACATTTGACATAGTGAAGTTTAAAGTTGTTGTGTTAACTCTTAACGTCACAAAGAAAATTTGTCGACTTATTGACTTTCCTTCTACGTCGACAATTATATTAAAGCTCTGTGAGCACCGTCTATACGTCTCATAGAACATACCTTAATAGGATCGCCGCAAACATGTTTGACGAACAGAGTGTACAAAAATCGTACGTGCGTACGCACGTGCGACTCAATTTGTTGCCTATCATGCAACGCAAAAAACGACGCTTTTTTTTTTTTTTTATCGTGGTAAAATCATCAAATGAGTCCTCCCACCCAGGGCGGGGCGGGAGGGACTGTCAGACTTGTACTGACTAAAATCCACGGTGTCCTTCACTAGCCCTTTACGTACGGGGTCACGGTAATCCCTTGGTCCCGCGTCCCCGGCAAAAAAACGAGGCTGGGGATCTCTAAGCAGGAAACTCTTGGTTCCGGCCTTAGTAACAGGCGTTTTGACAACGAGCCCGAACTTAAGAATGACATGACATTAGCATTAAATACCGGTGTAGGCGCCAGCTTTATAAATGGTATTTTTTGGACCAATTTTACCAACTGTACGTAGCCGAAACTCCAGTATAAATACTTATGATATTTGTTTTTATAGATAATTGCAACGCTGATGGCAGACAGCCTTGTTACTCTATCCGTCGACGGCAGGATGAACTCTGGTGTCAGCACTGGAATATCGACTCTCATGAACGCTGACTCGAACATTTACCTTGGTAAGTAACAGTCCATTTCATCATAATGTTTGTGGAGTTATGACTGATAGCTACACTTAATCAATGTAGTATGAAAACGATTATAATATCTTTTAGTTAGCTTTCTCTTAGAAGATTAAACGCGCCAATTAAACTCTGTTGCGACCCTTTCACGACCTTGCCGCGGTGCGTCGAGCGGTGAGATCAAATGTATAGAAATTACTGAAACACGCCACAAGGCGCCGCTGAATTCGCGTACTTACAAAGTAATAAATATCTTATTCGTTACCCGCTGCGCCGCTCACTCGTACTTATATCAGTCGTGAACGGGCCGCAACAAGTAATGCTTTTGGTAAATTCAATACAAACTTAAGCTACAGTTAGTTTCATCTTTGTTTTGACTCAAATAGCATGTACAGGTGTGGTATTACTCAAGTTTGTTCATCATTTTCGTTTCCCTCAGGTGGTATACCGGACCCAATCAACCCACAAGGTTATCCTGGTTTCAACGGATGCATCCACCAGATTGAACTGATGAACTCCGGTCGTGGAATTAACCTGGGACAAGTCGCCGTTACCGGAAGGAACACACAGCGATGCAAGGAGTGAGTATCTTTTCCGTGAAGCAGACACAATTGCTTTAAAACTGCGTGACCGGGCCCGACTTTGTATTCATATGTAGTTAGACCAGAAAACGAGGATAACTAAGTACTTCGGCATATCCTACTGATCATTAATAAAATAACGAACCTACTTACAAATTCCAAATATCGTACTAAACAGCCTACTAACATTCACCTAACTGATGATTAACTAACTCATACAAAATGATTTTAACTACTTATTACATAAAAGAAATTACAATAACAAAGAAAATAACACAAAGGTTCATTGTCATGGCGAATCGAATTGGTAGGTATGTTTAGCGAAACTTCTAGAAGACTTCAAATATGAAATTACACCAAATATATAGATTTAAAAGGAAAGCATATATAAAAAAAGAAATAGATCACATCAAACAGTTTTCTTTTTTACAGAGTGAATTCAAAATATAAGCATAAAAGACGCCAATTAGTAAAGGATTTGCAATCGTTATAAAATACAGAATAAAGAAGAAGGTAAATTTTCCTCCACCCACCGAGGATAATAAAACGTTTCCGCACAAGGACAGTTTCCACGAAAAATATGATTGTACCTATATTAGAAATACTATTGTATGGCTTCTTCTTTAATATTAATGCAACTTGTATAAAGTTTTTAAGATTCTTGAACGTCTGAAACTCTAATAAAATGTGAGGTTTTTTTTATAAATAAAATAAATTATGTCGACAATTACACATATTCTCAAGTATGTAAATAAGTAGTAAAGATAGAAACGTGAATTGGAATAGGTAATCGGCTCGATAAATAAAAATGAGACACTCTTTTGTGTGTTTTTTGAGAAGACGGCTTAAGATTTTTCAAAATATTTTATCTTGCCCTTTCTAGTAGTCAAAAGCCTGTAATATATTATTTATTATGTGATTCTGTAAATAATGCATAGATACTCGTGACCATCTGTGAAGTATAGAAACCCTTTCAAACAAAAGACGCCATCGAGAAAACGGGGAATATTAAAAAAATCCAAAGAGAAACTCTACCTTTTTTCGAAGTCGGTTAAAAATTCAACAGGCATTGTATAAATACTAGTAGTCGGAACGTCATAACGAGTTCGCTTAATTAAAAAGCAGTAGGTATCATTCCGTGTTTTCACAAGTTCATTTCAATTTACAGTTTCATGCCATGAAATATTAAATAAAACGAATATTCATTTTACCGATCAAATTATATTTAATAGTAAACACTCTACATTTATTACCACAAAGGTATTGAACAAGGTATTTATTACAGGAATTTATTAACGTTACGAATAAAATGATTTGATAACATTTCATTCGTAGCGTATTAAAATTCATGGGAATTTCTGATTAATTGAATCGTTAAAAACCCATGTTATTTTGTTGGAAATTAATTCTAACGCATTTTGGAGAGATACCTTTGAAGGTAACTAACAATGTGTAACAAAATATAACAATATGCATCATGTTTTAAGTTGTATGTTTGCATTTTTTTTTTCTCGAGGTCGCAAGCGCGACTACTGAGCTTGGGGTCCTTTTTTTCGTGGTAAAATCATCAAATGAGTCCTCCCACTTGGAGTGGGCCGGAAAGAACTGTCAAACCTTAATATCCGCTGAGAATGGTCACAGTGGCTGAGATCGGTCAGGTGGAGTTTTAGGTATTATTTTATTTGCATTGTTTTTTTTTGCTGTATGCTATATGCAACCTACCGCGAATTTGTATAACGTGCCTAAAATATTGTGCGGAATTTTACCATTTCTGTCTTTATTTATTTAAGACTTCTTCTTAGACGGACTTAATGCCACAGGCATTCTCTTCCAGTAAACCAAGGGTGGTGGAAAATTGCATAAAAATAATAATATTAGAATGAAAATTTAATAAAAATAAAATTAATTTAAATAAACATTCAAATACATATTATATTACTGTAATAAAATAAATACAGTATTTGAAAGGAGATTGAGACGACTCTACTAAAGTAAGAAAATAATGACGCTTTTAATTGCGAAACTTATATGCGAAACTGTCCTTACAAGAATCTGTTTTTCTGCTAACATGTCTGCGGACAAAGGGCTTATACTTTAAATATTCATGAACAATGGTGAGCCTTACTATGTTACGCAAAACCTTGTAACTCAGACAATGTGTAACTAGTTTTGTGACAGAACTCAACCTAGTCTCCTCTAACAAGGATTTAGTATTGTCTGGAGATGTGAAATAGGCTAAATCAAATTGTTTGAGGAATAAGAATAGACAACAAAAAGAGACAACATGACAATGCATCTGAAAAGTACATCAAATTAAAAATAAATTAGTCTATTTTTGTAATTTGCATTTAAACAACATGTTAATGCAACTTTGTGTAATTAATAATCTAATATTGTTATAAACTATATTTAGATAACATTATTAATAACTTCATCGACCATACCTAGCAATCTTAAGTATGTCACTTATAAGTACCTATTAAATACACCTACATAAGGCCTAAGAAGCCTCTAAGAAGTTGATTAGAATTTTTGGTCAAGATGTGAGAGTCCAAAATGTGTTTATTATTTATGATGCCTTTCGTTATGTGAGCTTTTGAGCGCGGCGACCGAATCAAGAAATTCCGTAACGAAAATAAACCTAACACTGTCACATCATTCTGTCATGTCAACGTGAATTAATGATTTTTTTTCTTGACATTTCACTTGATTGACGTGGCTGACCGTAACTTCCCAACGATGGGATGATATTCTCGTTAAATATTCGCGGTAGGCGATAATTATTTTTTCGTAAATAAATAATTATAATTGCATAAGTTGATAGAAAATGCTATGCAATAGCTTTACCGCGGCAGTCTCCGAGTGCCACACGTATTTATTTTTGTATGAAAGGATAAAAAAAAATGGGTCTGTAAGTCGGTTTATCCAATCGAATACGCACACAACTGACTAAAATCAGTTTCTGCTTTCAGTTAATATCACGTTGAATTACTTAATTCCTTCCACCCCTTTTAACTGTCAGGATACATTGTTCTGTTCAGATTTGCATTGTCATTCAATTAGGATTAGCTCGTTGTCTGCGCCTGTATGCAGTTTGGAGTTACGAACGAATGGCCAGTTCCTCGTATTTCATCAACACTAACAGTGTAGGTTCATCTAGTACCTATTAAAAGTGTTTAAGGGAAATAACAAAATTAGATGTTAGAATGGACAGAATAAGATTTTTAAAGCGAGCTAAAAATTCAATATACTTATTCAATTAAAGGATTTATAAATATAAAAAATGATATTCGCAATTAAAACTTGTTTGCTAGTAGGTTTAAATAAATTTAAACATTTTAAATAAAAGGCACACTTCTATTCAAAAATTTTGTTACATAGAGCTACAGGTATAGTCTCCAACAATGAACCCATAATAATAAGTATCCATCATAAAATTGAAATTAATTTTGGTCAACCATTATTACTGAAACAATGTTAATGTATGCATATTTACGGGATTGAATGACGGTGAAACAACAAATTAATGAAATCCGGTTATGCGGAAAAGAGCATTAATATTTATTTACCATCGGTATTGCATTGAGTTGTAATGATTTTTTTTTCTTTAATGCATTATAAAGAAAAAGACAAACTCTCAAAAACTAAAGTTTTAAGCCGAGATATACAGACGGAACATAACGCGTACTTTGTTATTGTTTGTCGATATAATTTGTGTTCTTGTATAATTGTCATTTAAAAATGATGATTTGAGTTTGTCATAGTAGTATTTTATTGGGTATTCTATCTACTTTCGGCAAATTGTTCGGCGAGTACGCCTCGCTGTCGACAGTGGTATAAGAACGCCTAATAATCGATAATCGACTCGACTCGTTTATTCTTTCGTTATTTCAAGTTCTTAGCATCCTCTCCCACAGATCGCTCGGCGAACCGATTTCACCATCGCTTTGTACGGTGACACAAAACACCTACTACCTATATTAAGGGGCCTCTTACAGTCCACTAGCGCCGCCAATCGAAAAAATGTCATAACTCGTAAATAGAATCAAAAATACAAAATGTGGTCTGTAATTACTGTAGAAAAGGCAACAACGTAATTTTATAACACATTGGCAACACTTGAAATATAGCTGTTTAGCTATTTTTTTTATTTGTAACAAAAAGGCCGTTTATGTTTAGAATGCACGATTTAGCTAAACAGCTATATTTCAAGTGTTGACAATGTGTTATAAACTTACGTCATTGCCTTTTAATAATTAGTAATTACAGATTTGCCTTTTAATAATTAGTAGTTTCAGTAATTACAGACCACATTTTGTATTTTTGATTCTATTTACGAGTTATGACATTTTTTCGATTGGCGGCGCTAGTGGACTGTAAGAGGCCTCTTAATAATCGATTCCGCTTATGACCACAGTCACTTCACGAGAAGCTAGTTCGACTTCACTTCGTCGAAACAGAATGTTTTTAAAATATGTTAGTAACAAAAACAACAATCTATTTAATATAGGTACTTTATTTACATCCTAAAAACGTTACTCGTTTTCTCATTTTTGTAAGGGTCAGAGCCCATTCGTCCCCTAAGATTCGCATCCTGTGCCCACTCGTTCCCTGGACTTTTGAGGGGCCCATTCGTCCCCTGAAGAATATTTATTTTTATTCAGTCTTCTAATATAAGTACATGTATATGTGTATACTGCAGCTTGGTAGGCCGGGTACAGGCGCGCAGAAAAGGGCAAAATAAAAATTATAGTAATTCGGTAGATATCATGTTTATTTCAAATAAGTTTAAGTTTAGTAAAATGCCTCTAGGCTCTAGGCATTAAGCCAATCTTCAAAATAATTAATCAACTTTTGGTTTCTTGTACATTTGTAAATATTTAGCAAAATATATGATAACTATAATATCTTTATGCAGTAAAATAAAACTGTGTAACTGTTTAAAGCGCGCACATCTGGAGAGTACTTACCAATTTTAACGCAATTTTTGGAGCGAAACAGAATTAATGTTAGAACGTTCATTATTTTTGTAACTTGAAAGGGTGACAACGGCTCCACATTGAGCTAAACCGAAACACTTAGAATACAAGAACATAATAACATCCACTAATATGATAAAATTATAATTGCGGATAAAAAATCGCTATACATATTTAGGAGTAAATAATTTAGTTTTTTCAAAATATGACTGTAGTATTCCACCATAAAGTGAATTACCATCAATAATAATACTAATCATATTCCAGGATTCAAATGAGATAATTCGATTCAATTATGTTAAAAATATTATTATTATAATATTAACAGTACTGTTTATTTCGTTAGACGAACTTCATTTAATAAAAGACCAAAAACACATTGAACAGTCTCGTATTCGCAGTCACTTTCAAGAACCAATATGTCACCGAGGCAGCCATAACATACAAACAAAACACCTTATCTATTTTATAACCCGTTTTTTTAACAGGCCATTCGTAGAGAGACCATATTACATCGTAAGCCTATCGACAGATTATATTATTATCATGACGGATTATCATTGATCATAGCTCTTTTTTCAATGATCTGTTATGATTTATTAAATTAATTCCGTTAATAAACTGTTCACAAGTGTACTATGTTAACCGTTTCTCATGTAAAATATAGCTAATTTTATCTCAGGGGACCAATAAATAGGTGCCGAATCTTTAACTTATATTGTATATACATTAGAGGAGACGAATGGGTACCTTAAAAATAATATTTTAGATTAAAATATTAACTGGTGGAGACCAATGGGCACCTATATAGGGGCCGAATCCACAACTTTTATGCTGGGGGACGAATTTTAGGGGACGAATGGGCTCTGACCCTTTTGTAACAACAGTTACTTACTTATCGTAAAATTTTGGTTGTTCTGGAAACAATATACGAGTATGTCGGCCGAATGGACAAACTCTTGTAGTTTTCGCTACTGAGACGAAATACCGCGTTGCTCTCGAACTTAACACAGACGAGCGATTTGCCGGTGGTATAGAATGCCCAATAATATACTACTTGCCACTTGAGGTGTTTGAATCGTAACGTTTATGGATATCGGCATTTGACGGCATGAGATTTGAATGCTCATAATGATTTTTAGTCTAGAATAGTAAGTTCCTATGATCAACGAAATTAACGTAACATTACTAAAATTTTATGCTGCTTTGGAATCTTAGTAAAAACTTTTCAGAGTAAGAGACTTTTAACCACTTCTGCACTGACTTAGATCTAGAAATTATATTTATATAACACACTATTTATCTGACAAAAACAGTTTTTTAGGTAACATATTTTATACAAACAGTAACTTTACTTGCATGATCGATGCACCACAATTAAAAAAATATTTAGGACAGCACTTAGATCTAGTGTAGGAATCAAATTGTAATTAAACTATTACACATTATGCAGCTTGACCACATCTTCGTTCAAGTCACTCAGTGAATCATTCACTCAAGTGACCATGTTAAAATCACTTGATTACACCACGATCACACGACGCCAACAAAATTAAATAGCCTGCTTTCATTCATTTCCCGTCAATCTGTAGAAGAGTAAAATATACGAGTAAAACTGGAATCGATTCACTAACCAATTCATTTTGTGAAAGTTGTCGAATGACATAACAACCATAATTAATAAAACTAACCAAAATTTACTAACTTTCCACGCTGCTCTGGAAACGAAGAACATTGTTCCCTGAAATATATCCTTACTTGGAAGACATGGATGTGTTCAGATCACCCCCAGGCTACTTTAACACTAACACAAAACCCGAAATGCACGCCCTGGCCCCACTCCTACCGTCCTTGATATGCATGATTATCTCCCGACTGACCCTTGCGTTTTATAGTGTCCACTGAATGGAATTAACCGGTGAGTATATTCACGAGTACCTGTAAGGTTCTATGTTTTTTAAAGACCACCGCAATTATAAATAGCCTGTAACAGCGACACTGCCGAAATGTTCGGTCACGTTGTAAACGTCAAGTTTGTAACGTTTTTCCTGTTAGCTATACGCACCCGCGGAATATAGCACGTGTCAAGTTTATGGGTCACAATCTTTTGAAATTCATTTTTAAGTTTATTTATTTATGATTTTTAATGAAGAATAAACCGAAAATGGTTATCAAAATAATCTGGTTGGCAAGAATTGGCAGATATTATGATACCCCACACATCGTACACATCGTACTTATGTCATACGCATGCTTTAAGCAGTAAATGTGTGTGTTCCTTGTTTGAATGTGACATACAGCCAAAGAGGTTACAGACACATTTACATACACAGACACATTTTATATAAAACAACATTGGAAAACCGGTTAATTGCTATCTGGATACTTATTTATTTTGTTGACTGTACCGATGCGTAACTTGATGACAAAGCCAAATCTGCTTTCATATTGTTTAAATAGTATTGTGTAAATCAGTTGCACCTCCTAGAGTCAAAATTGACTTTTGTGTGACTTTGTGACTGTGTTTTTCGGTTTCTACACTGTTTTAAGCTTTCACGGTGTAATATTAACTTTAAACTGATACGGGATATCTTCCGTGATTATTCACTATTTTGAGTTCCCGATATTACGAGTACGTTGCAAGCGTCATAAATCGCCATGATCACGAAGATCGCGATTATCGGGAGCTCAAAATAATGAAAAATCACGGAAGATATCCCGTAAGTGACAGTTTATAGTTGACTAGTCCTACATGAAATGCTCAAAGATCACAGTTAGTATGTGTAAAATACTAACATATTTGTTTCTGTTCACAGGCCGACCCGATATTACTAGCGCACCACTGCGAACGAACTCCGATACATTAAAGCAACTCTACAATAACACAAAAATGTAAATTTATTTACAATGTAACAGTGTAATCTTTACAATTCGATTGGTGCTTTCGATAAAAACCAATTTCGAAAAGATTACTACTTGTTGTTTTTTCAATATAATTATAATCAGATAAGTAAATGTTGTACTAGTATTAAGAAACTTAAATACAGACAATACGGCTAGTTTAGAGTAGGATAACGCGAATTGGACTAATAAGAATGATAATCAACTACAGAGAAAATCGCGTAAGCGCTCCTCCGCGGAGCCGATGATTGGTGCCATAAGATGAATTTTAAATGTTGTAATTAGAAATTGATGTATTTACTAATAACTTTAAGAAACCCGTTGTCGTTCCAGCTTGTTCGCGAGTCATTTTCAAAAAATATCTCTACAACACTTCCAAGGCTTCCTTATCTATTCTTTGCACCCAGTGTTATAATGTTATTGTGCCAAAAGTGATAGTTATCAATTTGTGTCAATTCTGCACTGCCATTATTTTCCTTTTTATATTTTCTTTTTAAGTAAACTTTCGCTTCTTAAGCAACGAATATACTATTGTTAAGTACTTATCTATATTATGTGAATAAAATATTATTTTAATTAAAGTCTAGTTCGAATGCATTTAACTTAATTATCGACAGTGATTCTTAAATATTGTTATATATTTTAATTACAAAATTATATTTATGCATAAAATGTATTTTGTTGTTAGCTTATATAAGTCATTATGATATATTAATGATAATTATCTACCTATAATTAAAACGTACTGATATTATAAAAAATATTGTAACATGTATAAACTATTTTAAACGACGACCCAAACTAAATCTATCCATGTTTTTGCTGGTAAGGATCAAATTTAACTAACAATATAAAATAAAATATCAATTACTGTTTTTCTTTGTATTTCCTTTCCTGTTATTCCAGAAATTACTGAGTCTTTTTCTGTGATGAGGCTCTAAACTGTAAAAACCAATCGATAGGGAGGCCTTATCATAAGATTTCTGTATTTTATTGGCTTTTTATTGTGCCCAAGAACTCCACGACCTCATCCGACCAGCCCCTTTCTATTATCGCACATCTAGACGCACGGTAAATTATCATCCTTACCTTATTGCTATTTCACCAATTCACTCTAAGCGTTTCCAAACATCTTTAATAATACGAGCAGCGAAGGAGTGGAACTCTCTACCTGCGTCTGTGTTTCCGAACGCATACAACCCTAATATTTTCAACGTGAGACTATATAGGTGGGTAAGCTCGCAACATCATCGATCTTGTCTCTGACACCCCTGACCTAGACTAAGAAGCCGCCGTGCGACGAGGCGGTGCGGGGAGGTTGCCGGGTGGAATTCTAGTGAGTTGTGACCTTTAACCCTTTGTCAAACAGACAGGCGTGGCGAATAAAAATCGAGGCGTTTTTATTTGTAATGTAATGAATCGAAACCGAAAAGCGAAAGCGATCCGATAGCGTGACCGAACTATCGGACTGACGTCTCGTATCGGTTCGTTATCGCGTCGGACTCGCCTGTCTGTTTGACAAAGGCATTACAGTTGCGGCCGGACATCGTGTTTTAATTACTGCTCTATTGTTTGAACGTTACAGCAATTGACTGACGCTACTGAAGGTATTAAAGTAAGGTATAAAAGTATAAATAATCGTCAAACTCTGTTCCGTTTCTATTTAGATCGCCATCTACCTAATACAAAGCAAAAAATGCCATTTTACCAACTGTTATTTAATTGATTTCGTTATTTTTTTTCGTGTTTGTTGTTATACGGCTACAGAACTACATATAATCTGAATCTGAAAATTTAAATTGTCTATCACTGTTCATGAGATACAGCCTGGTGACAGACGGACTGACAGCGGAGTCTTAGTAATAGTTTCCCGTTTAACCCCTTGGATACGGAAATGTAACAAAAGCTCTAAATCTTAGAAATCTCAGAAATTCACGCATCATATAAACTATTTGTATTAAACGTATCACATCTAAGTCTAAGTCGTTGCTTTTCGGGGTCGCGGGACACACGAATTACCGTGACCCCAGTACGTAAAGGGCTATTGCCCTAAGGAGACCGTGGATTTTAGTCCCTCCCGCCCTGCCCTGGGTGGGAGGACTCAATTCGCTAAAACTTCGATGGGTGAAGAAACCTCACCCCCAAGTACGGCCTAAAGAGCAAGTAATGAATGAGCACGCCGTTGTTATGACGGGACGCGAGTGTTCCCCGTTAACGCAAACTGAACCCCAACCCCTACTACCCCACTTTCCTCGTTTCTGGTTCACAAACCGCGCTCTGTATGTCAGTAGCACAGAAATACGCGAGCAGGGCGCACGTCGTTGTACCCTCCTTGTTATCTTCGTAAGAGTGTCGCAACTGATACTTTCTTTGGAATAATCAAATCTATTTATGCATTTGATGGAGTTTTTTTACTACCTACTACACTCCCTATATGTTATAATTAATTACTATAGTGCAGTAGTTTTTAAGTATATTGTTTAAAGTATATATTAGTATTTTAGTATTAGTTTATTATTGTTTTATATTTATATGTGTATTGTGTTCTATGGGCCTTTAGTTGCCTGAAATAATGGATTAATAAATAAATAAATAAAAATATAAATAAAGCCTAAGATTATTTGTTATATAAAAATCTTTTGACTGCGGTACATTATGTCATGAATATCCTAGAAAGTTACTTTGAGTTTTCAAACATTAATTCTTAAATGTAAAAAAAAGAGTTTGTTTACTAGCAACAGTGCCAAAATAATACTTCGTTAGTTTTTAAAACTGACAGTAGTCACTAACATAAGTGACCACTAAAGTTTTAAAAAAATGATTAATACCTTAAACAAGATCTTAGACCTCGTAACCACTGAAGTCTAAATGCGTAACGTTTAAAGAAGAGTTATATTGTGAAACATACAGATACTATACGTGGTTCAGACAGAACGCAGACGGTAGGAAGGCAATGGTTCCCACTCCATTACCCCCCGGACCCGTCCCGAGGATCAAACTGAGTCAGTCTCTCTAGAACATTGAAACAGAGAGCACGCGCGCTCGAGACCCAAACAGCGTCGTATTTAGCCAAACTTTGAGAAGGAATTAATAATCTGCCAAATAAAGTACCGTATGATTTAAAACCCATTTTTATTATTTATTTCTCAACAATATGCACCATTTAAGAGAGATCTTGTCGTAATTCCAGACGGAGTTATATATTTTAGGCAGTATTTGCGAGGAATCAAATTATGACTGCGGGTGTTCACAAAGGATGTCTCATTTGCTGTCCTGTTCTTTGTCCACCTCATGGAGTTGCACAAAGAGCAAATATCTGCACTTTGAAAGATCATTCCGAAGCCACTGATAACGTCGTTGAAGTGGCTAAGTTCTGATCGAAGATCATCTAAACTCCAAAGTTTAAAGAGACGAAGAAGAAAAAGATTCATAGTTAACCAATGAAAGCAGTTTTCTGGCAGTTTCGATTACACTTTAACTAGCTAGTAGTAATGTAACTGTTTAATATAAATTATTGCATTGCTAGGTCATTCTAAATAGAGTGTACCATCGAACTGACCGGAAAAGAACGGCCATAAGCGAAACCAAGGCACCAAATCTTACATTACATCTGCTGAAAACGAACTCCGGGTTGAGGTTAGACGAAGCAAGAAAATTTGCTGAAGTGAAGATTTGTAAGTAAGAGGGAGAAAGTGTTACCATGTTTTATCGCAAATATTTGGTGCCGCCATGCCGAATACTGTGGGAGGAACTGATGAACACCACTGACGGTTGCTGCAATTGGGGCCGATAATAATTTACCTAATTGCAATCGACACGCTAAGGGAGAGGTACCTACAACATGTGGTACGACAAAGATTTTAAACGGTTCACAAAGTTTTACACAGGGAATAATAAAGTTTCTTAGGTCACAATAGATAGTCACTCGTCCACACATTTACTTCGGCGAGAAGAAATTCATTCGATCAACAGACAAGAAGGCAAGTTAAAATATGATATTGTATTTTTGGTTCTACGGCACATAACTGACAATGAATCAGTCGAAGCCTTATTAAGTCGATAAGTCAGAAATTGTACTTTATCGACGAAAGTTGGTACATAAATAGTTCAATTAGTGTTCTCTAAAGACATCCTGTCATGTTTAATAGAGGCGATCTTAATCTATGAACTTTCCTATTATACTTAAGTGCAAGGTTATCCATTATGTATGAAACTTCTCATTATGTCTATCTGTTTAAATAAATAACTTTATTAACAACCAAAGGTAATACAACAGTCCAAAGATAACAATAAAGTTACACACAATTTTGCCAGCGACAGATATACAATGGGTCAGTCGGCTGACTCCCAAGATAAGAGAATATTCTGTGTTATGGCAGTCAGTGTTCTATTCCTCTACACTCCAGTGGATGCAATCTAAACACATAAATAAGGTTGAATTTGATAATTATCTGTTCTTGTGTTCCATTGATCTAAACATTTGAATGATAAAAACGATTAAGAACTAATTAGTACAATGATATTAAATGAAGTAACAACTAATGTTGAAAAAATTTATTGCAACAGTTGCATATTATTTTTCTCTTCTGTAATAACCTGACTACATTACAAATTAGGAAAACCTAACTTATTCAATGTAAACAGTTTTTTGCACGAAAGTTTTTTGATTAGATTTAAACTTTTTCACCGTTTCAGTAACAGTTTTCTTATAAGATTTATTATTTATCGTTAAGTAACAAGAGTCGTGTTTCGGTGTCTTGCATTTAGTTTCTACTGCATAGAAAACTGTATTTGGCATGTAGTATGTCTTTGCCACCGTTGCAATACTATTTTTCCCATTATTATTTCCCTCTGAAATCGAATTTGTCTCCACAGCTTCATCACTGTTTTTCGCATCCATGTTAAAATCAACAAGGTCGTCAGTTTCCGTTTTGCGTAAATTCATTATTTTACTTTTCGCATGCACTATTTTCGCAGCTAGCCATTTTGGTAATTCTGTCAGGTATACGTGAGCGAATTTTGCTTTCACAAAGTCAATTGTTTCATTAGGTATGGGAGAATCCCGGAAGCGATGGAATAACGGAGCTACTTTGATAGTAGTGTTACTGATACGACGCCTAATATCATTTCTGATTATCTTGTTGACTTTTTTAGGGACATGACCCGCAGCCACGATCTGATGTCCGTTGTCATCATTATAGAACAACACCGTTGCCAACAAATATGGTTTACTCGTTTTTATAGCAGCAGAAGCACAGGACAGTAATGCTAAGGTTATTATAATATACCTGAAAGATTTTCTTGGAAAATTAATTGAAATGCATATAGATATTCAGAGTGAAATTCCAATTGCAATTATTTCCACAGATAATTAATAGGTATACTGTTAAGTGAAACTCAATGACATATTCGATTTATTTTACGAAGTGTTATTGAAATTCATTCACTAACTACGGAAAAAATCACGTTTATTTTGAAAGGTACTTACATTTTCATATCCAATAATAGATGTTACTAAAACCCAACTTTACGAAGAACAGAATGTGAAATTTTGAAAACGAATTATATGAACCGTCCAGATTTGCGGTTATATTTCAAGTGGGTAGTTAATGAAGAGCACTTAATAGCCTACTTATCAATAAAAACGTGTAAGAAATAATTTTATTGGAATCGTAATTACTTTATAGCTAATTATTTGTTTTATGAGCGCAAATAAGGTTATATCTGATAGGGCCAAACACCTGCTCGGAGTGCTCGGGTGGCGGGACTGCCTGAACATGATACCACGGCGCTGGACTGGAACACAAAGGGTCTCCCGAAGGAACATTTTAGTCACACCCCTTACGGCCACTCAGGGCGAGACTCATTTGATGATTATACGCCATTTAAAAAAAAAAATTGACATCAGGGTAGTTCACGTGAAGTTCGGCAACTATTTCACAGGAATATAAAGGTATATCCTTGTTATTTAATATCTGTGTACCTTCTGCCCAATGGGGTACTTGAGCAATTATAGCAATATAAATTAGCAAAAAACGACCCTTTTTTTCTGTTCCGTGATCCAATTTTATTTTACGTCGTCTTTAAAATTGCCAATACGTCACAATTTAGTACAATTTTGATGGAATACTGACGTCACGAACCCTCACTCTCGAGTTTTCGAGATTCATTGATTAAACAAAGGAAAAAAATAGTCCGTTACTTTTAAACACTCTAAACGACGGTTTAATTAGATTTGTAATTTATTCATACTGTCTAATAGCTAATTGTGTGAAAGAGTAACATCTATCCATTCTTACAAAATCTAAATAATAATAAATAGTAAGATTCAGAATACAATAATGTCATAAATAAATCACATTTGATCTTCAAAGCAGACTTAGACAATAAACATATACCTTTGGTTCCTTTAAGGAGACGCCTGACAGGTTTTCAATTTTTCAAGATGTCAGTTGCAGGTTTCTTCGGATTACTAAAAGCTGTTTAGATAGAAAGGATAGGATATTTACAGAAAAAATCTATCGAACGACAATAAAAGTAATAAAAATGCTTATTTTTGGCAATATGCCAGCGGAAGTCCCAACTCTACTTAGCATGTTGTCTGGAGTCTTTTTACAAAAACTAAATAAACCTTGGTTTAAACCTGTACTATCAAGGTCAGGCTTATCTGCAGAAACATGGTTTGCCGTGTTACAAAACTTTGATAAAACGGGGACATCTTAGTACTATCACTTGTCAACACAATGAAAATACTGTTTGAAACTTTGACACACCTTTGACAGATACGACTTTAAGACCATGCTTTAGTCAATGGTTTATCGCAAAACCACGATTTGTAATAACGTAGTTTTACGAGATTTAAACCTGGGTTTTTAGTTAAACCGCATTTTGAATTATGACGGGTTTTAACTCAATCAAAGCATTTATTTCAAACAAGCTTTAAACTGCCACTATATACTCATGGAATTAAGAATCAAGTAAGTAAATTTAAATCAGTCGGGATAAGATATTTTGAATGTTTTTAATGCAATTTAACATTTTTTAAGTAGGACATCGGTGAACACTGCTCAATTCCTTGCAAGAAGCAGTTCGTGCGTGATGCTTGTACAAACAGACAGATCAAAATGTAAAAAAATCTAGTTGGTTGTATTATTTTCAATAAAGAAATGTTTATTTTATTTAATTATCATTTATTTTTAAAGTTTTTTTTAAATCTGAAAACATTTAATTAACGCTCTTAATCTAACTATAAATAAAAAGTAACTGGTAATATGTACAAAAATAAAAAGATAAGAAAAATATTCAGAGGGCGTCAAAGAATTCGTCAACATCGCTGTCAACGGGAACAGTGCCCAGAACGCTGGCAGCATTGCCACGATATATGGCAATACTGATTCGTGAATACATAACTAAATAGGTATTCCGTGAACATTTAAAGCGTCTTTCTGTTGCCGTTATCAATATCAACCACAAACGAACAAAAGAAAAAAAAGGCACGTAAGTCAAAGTGGTGTGGGAACCGCCTTTTTAATATTTTTTATCGTGGTAAAATCATCAAATGTGCCCTCCCACCCAAGGTAGAGCGGGACTGTCAGACTCGTACTGACTATAATCCACGGTGTCCTTCAATAGCCCTTTACGTTCCGGGGTCATGGTAAGTCGTGAGTCCCGCGACCCCGGCAGGCTTTGGCTCTCTTGAGTGGTCGTCCCCGTCATTTTGCTGACACTCTTTGAGGCGCGCGTGGAACACAACGCGCCGTCGTCGCCCCGGACTTGGTCCATGGTCGGACAGCCGTTTTAAATTTATTCTGTTTTTTAGTGTTTTTTGTTATGGCGGCAAACAGAAATAAATACGCTATCTGTGAAAGCCATAACTGTATATTTATCACGGTAAACCCTGGTGAAAGACGGACAGACAGACAGACGGACGGACCGAAGTCCGCCACCGTGCTAACTTTTTTTTTATCGGATTACAATCATCAAATGAGTCCTCAAATCAGACTCGTACTATCTAAAGTCCACGGTGTCCTTTAATAGCACTTTACGTCCTAGGGTCACGGTTACCTAATAAGACAGTCCCGCGGCCCCGTCAGATTGCTGACAGCTCTTTAAGACTTGTATGGAATACGAAGCGCCGTCGACCCGGGCATGGTCCACGATCGGACGGCGAGTCACCCATTACTTTTCTTTTCTCTTCCTTTTGGTTTTTTTTTAAAGAAAACGTTGCCCTCACTAGTCGTGGGTGCCAGACCCGGAACAACTACTTGTAGATCTTACAAATATTTGATCCGTGCGGGAATCGAACCCGCGACACATAGCGCAGCAGTCCAATCGCTCAGTCACTGTACCTATTACTCGTGTGTGGGCAACGTTTACGCAGCGCAGCTTATGTTACGGGCTGGAAATTTAATTCGAGTATTTAGCCTCGAGCCTAATTAGTGCATGTTTTGATGAAAACGCCCGTTGTTGTGTTGTTAAATCTAGTGCAAATTTGCACTGACATTTGACCTATTCAGGCACTAGCAGATTATTCTAGGAAGCGACTGTAACTGGTCGATGCGAACTGCGCTGTAGAACCGCGCATATTCACTTAACTGAAGGTAAATTATGTAACGTGAAACATGTTATTTCAGTGAGTTTTCAGTTTATTACAAAGTTTAATAGCGGAAATATATTTAATACCTAATATTATAAATGCGAAAGTTCGCTAGATGGATTAATGTTTTTTATTTAATCTTGTCAGAATTGCTGGACGGTGATCCGTCCACGAACGAAGCGGGTTTGAAGGTTTTAGCCCTACTAATAACAATGCATTTATCTTACATTAACATGAGATAAATGTATTTATTACCACCGGTTTACCATACATGTTGTAATTATGTTGTCATAATTCAATATGCAAAAGGACAAAATAGTTGCTTCAAGGTTCAGTTTTCGACTTATACTTCGGCGAATAAAAGTGATACCTGACATTTTAGGACATTATGTCCATTATAGATGATCTTGTGTTTCGAAGTGAGACTTATAAGGGCCTGGGTTCTGGCAAAAGCATTCTTCGATGAGCGAGGAAAGTTTGACGACGCCGCTTTTGATTACAAGGATGTAGATATATTTACAAAAACCAAATGACATCATTGGCAATCTTCAATATATTTTATAAGATTTTGACACAGATTTTGATGTCCTGAAGTAACTGACTAACTACTAATTGGTAGAAGATTTATGAACATCGGCATACCCTGCGAAAGTACTATATTAACTTGAGTTCCCAAAGCTGGTCGCGTGGTATGTTTCGAGAGTGTAAAGCTGAGGGTGACTGACAGCCCTTCACCATCTGGTGGTGGTACTCATTTTGATGCATTTTGATGTAATGCATCAAAATGAGTACCACCACGGCGCGTAAAAGGGACATCAGTCGTGGCGCGGATACAATAGTTTTGTATTCATTTGAAGTACAACAATTGTCAGTAACTACTATTTAATGATTGAATTTTCATACCCATATTTTTTATTTTTGGTACAAGGCCGTTTTCTGATAAACGAAACTCTTACGATATCTATCGGCTGTAAAAGGATGATCCCAGTATTGACCTTTGTTTCCGAAATAGTAAAAAGAGCGACAAGCAACTTGTATTGAATGCTCTGACTGAGCAATGACCATCGATTTCTCATCACAGCATTGTATCTTCTGCGATGTTTAATAGCGTGATGGGCGCCAAGCCTTATTTGTATTTGACATGTAATTTTGAAGTACTAAATATTGATATTGTACAGGAGCAGTATTCATTAAAATTTTAATCCTGTTTTTTCGAAATTGTTATTTGTTGTGATGAAATTAGACAAATAATAATAAAAAGTGAAGTGTTTCTTTTCCTTTATTGCAATTCGATACGATTAGTGGTTGTTTTCAGTTACATATTATTTCAAATTGTTGACTACAATTCAGTGCTATTATCATTCGTTCCTGTGAAATCTATATATATAAAAGGAGAACTGACTGACTGACATATCAACGTACAGCCGAAACTACTGGGGCTAGGAATGTGAAATTTTGCACACGGCTTACTATTATAATGTAGGGGAGCACTAAGAAGGGGTTTTTGGAAATTTAACCTTTAAGGGGGTGAAAAGGGGGAATTAGGAAAGTACGTAACCCACGCGGACGAAGTCGCGGGAAAAGTGCTGGTGGTATATATATACAAAAGGATTAGATGGGAGAATGGAAAATATAGCGAAATGATCCCACAACAGTAGTACGATATCCCGATAGCGGATATATTGCTGAAAGTAATTTATTATATTGATAATATCATAGACAATTGGTAATGTTAACTTTAAACGTTTTCTAAAATTTCCCTTATTTGCTCAGTAGGGTCGTCAGGAACTTCCTGCGATGACATTCAGTAACTTCGCTTTATTTTTTCCTTGACATTTTAATGAAAATAATGTGTTACTGAAACCAGAAAGTATGTGTGACTTTTTTACAAACGGACATCGTTTATTTAGTTCTTATTAAACACAACATAAATGCCTAAACATAATTTTGAATATTTTTTAAGTCTACGCATCATTAGTTTTTAGTTTCTTGATCTTTTTCTATATCTACAATTTTTCTATTACAAAAATCTGACAAACCCGATCTGAAAAAAGGTGTCATAGATCCACCCTTTAAGAGCCACACTGCCTAACTGGCTGACTGATTCGTCAAGGAATTAGAGTGATGACTTTACTTTTTAATGGCAAAAGATGAAAGAAAGATAGTCAATGTGTGCTCAAAATAAAACGGCGTATGTGCCGTTTTTGTACAGAGAAAATTTCATTAAATATATTAAATTTTTGTCATTATTTAGATCATAATTATAGTCAATAATTCCATTCGAAGTTGATAGATTTCTAGTCCAGATATGTACGAAAGAAAGTAAAAAATAAAAACCGTATTAGCACTGACCTACCACCTTAATGTGTTCGTGATAGGATACCTTATACGCCGGTATTAGGTTCCCATTTTCCCAAGATATTTAATAACTTGGATAAATATAAAGTAGTTTTTATATTTTTATTTTGCTTCACCCCGAAGCTTGTTGGACTACAAGCGGGTAAAGCACCGGGCATAAGTTAGTATTATTGTATCACTAGCTGTGCCCTATGATTTCACCGCTAGGCTGTTGGTAGTAGCGTAATGGTTTATAGCCTATAGCCTTCCTCGATAAATGGACTAGTAGTTCCTGAGATTAGCGCGTTCAACCGAACGAACAAACAAACACACTTTACCTTTGCAATACAACTGTACATAGATGTTTATTTAGGTGGAGCTAGAATACGACCTACCAAAGGCATTGAATGAATACATATTCATATCAAGAATGCTCGGTAAAGGTTTATTTCTAGAAACTTACATCGTCGCAAAGATAGTTGAATAACTATAAGTACTATTACTAACAGCTCAATTATGTATCATATGCAGCGCCACATCGCTTCCAGTATTATTATTTCTGTTCCAATATTATTATTCATGTCCTTAAACTTTATCTAAATACGAAATGTCAACTAAATTGTAATTATCAGTCGCATTTACGCATATTATAAATTAATAAAATAAAAACAGAGTCCACTTTTTGGAATGGGCATCTACGGTACTTTCACAGTTATTATGTTTTGTGACCGGGACTGTAGCACCATAATTTTGTAGTCTTTAATTATAATTTATTTGTCTTTGACAATTCAAAACTGCCTGTAACTGGCCGACTTGCAAAAAATGCTTTGATTTTGATTGACTATATACCAAAACATACAGACAAAACGATAACAATCTAAGTAAGGTTATGTATTAACTATCTTGAGACTCTGTCCTCTCTCTCATACGTCCAACCTCTTTCGGTAGGCAGAGCACGGTGGAGCATACAGTACGGGCAGTCTCGTACTGTATGCTCCACCGTGTCTTCCGGGCGATCCTCGCAATGGTGACACCCAGGCGTTTCTTCCCTCCCAATCAGACACAGGACTGGACAGGACTTCCCGAAACTTCCGTTTCCGGTAAGGACATGTGTCAAGCGGTAGGTTAGGACGGCCGCCCGTGATGCCGTCGTACCGTCGTAGTCGTACCGTCGCAGCGTGGCTGTGCTCTTGGAGCTTGACATTCAACATAATGGTCCTTCGAGCCGGATCAAATTATATTGAATGTCTAGTTCGAATGTTGGTCTGGTCTTGCCTGTTAAACAAAACTACTTCGACACTATGAAAATACTGCATTGACATAGGTACTATGCGACCACTATAAGAGTAAAGCTGTAATGGCGCCATATTAGGACGTGAAGCACGCTTTTTTTAATACTTGCATGCTCTTAAATACATAATAATCTTATGACGGGATGGGGGACGGGAGGAAGGATGACGCCGACGCCGCCGAGGCCAGCCCAAAAAGAGGTGGCAGGACGAACTAGACGCGCACTTTGATAACTGGTACAAATTGGAAGGAAATGGGGGAGGCCTTTGCTTAGAAGCGGGACAATAAGGCCATAATTTTTTTATGTAAATAAGATGAAATATTTTGCATGATGCAACGTCAAAATCAGATATATTAAACATATTTTTAGTTAGTAGCGCCCCTAAGCAGTCGTTCCCTTAATCCAGTCATACTGCAGTCGTCCAACCAATTGACGCATGTCTTCTCAATGTCGTAGTAGATATGGTTGGGTACAACGGTCACAAAAGGATCCACGATCCCGGGCCGCAACACAAGGAAGTCATTTTCCCCTCGTTTTTCTATATACGGTCTGTCATGTAGCGCTGATTTCTTCTGGCTCAAAATGTTTTTTAATTCTTTTTCTACCATTTCTGCATGGTCGTCGGCCGAGTGCCTCAGCACGGGTTTTGACTCGCCTTGACTTTTTAGATAATTAAAAAGTTTCTTAGCTTCACCAATTTTTTCAGCATTTAGTGCTCTTCTGTTTTCTGAATTTAGCTTAGCATCTACTATGTACCGAACTACTTTACTGAGTCCCAATGAATCTCCACTTCGTAAATGTGTTTTCAGCCGTTCTTCAATTTTGGTTAAGGATGTTGCCATTTTAAAAATGAGACAAACGATTAAAATTTTTTGCTGAAAATATTAAAATGAGTTCTTTAATGGAACTTAGATTAAAGTGTCATTCTGAGAGCCCTCATATTATTATTGATGATAAATTATAAATATCATGGAACCATGACTGTAAGGGCTTTTCAGCAGAATGTAACTTTCTTATTTTAGACTTAAAGTGCTTTACAGAAGTAAAAGGAAAACTTTGCCGTAAGGAGTTTTCTTAATAACCTATTTTGATTACGAAAGCAATGAGAAGTTTGAAACTTTTTTTCCCTGTAGGTTTACCACTTATTCAACCCCTTTTGTTTTCTTTGGGAAACAACAGTAGCGCGCATATTGCGCAAAAAATTCAGTTTTCACAACGTGACACAACGTGACTCTTATTTTTAGGTTCTGGAAGAGGTTTGTTTATTCTATCATTCTGAGTTCTTGTGAGACTGGCTGCCTCTCTGTCATATCGAGAAATGGGAAGTACAGTTCTTTGATACCGTTTTCTTTTGTGTACATTGAACTGAAGTTTGAAATATTGCCGGAGTGAAGCTACGCCTGGGTATAGTCCAAGAGCTGGATACCAGTGCTGGTTGTCGGGTAGCGATATGGGAAGATGATATTGTTCCTACTGTGGGTATATGGATGAGGATGGCACGGGAACTAACAATAGGCTGGGTCAGGTTATGGATGATAATGAACGGAGAATCTATGAACCATCACGGAGAAGCTCAGATGGCTACTGCTAGAGAGCACTTTCTAAACAAACAAAGCGTGTCAGGGATACTTTAACTAGAACTGTAATAACGTTAAGAAATTGACGATTTCGATGGCTTCGTATGACATTATTTAGACTCAGTTGTTTTACGCATCGATTTTTATATGTAAGTCCTGCCGTGTCTAGAAACATACACAATGATACACACTCTCTCGCAGACATTGCTTGGAGACAGCTCAAACAAGGTTTTAGGCAAGGTTGATAGAAAAACACCGCGAGATCAGGTGTGGCAAAGTAACTTGGAAGCAACTCGCCACCAAAGCTTTCCATGATCAGTATGGAAGATTTTCTTCCATACTGATCATGATCTGATCATGATGATGAAGATGAAGAAGGCCGTCATCCTCAATGCGGCCATTCCGTTTAACGAGACGAGCATAATAAAAAAAAAATATATTACTGTTATTTGCATTTTAGATCAACTTGTCAGATGACAATCTCACAGAATTGTCCAGCACCCTCACTGTTCACAAAATATACAATAAAAGTTTAAGAATTAAAATTGTTAACTACATCAAGCATTATTGAAAATATATTGACTATGAAATTGAATTTTACCGTGTACTTTAATACGTAGCCACCGTAGGTAAAAAATCCTTTTAATATTGCATTATCTAAAAGGATTAAGTAGAGTCCGCGTACAATTTGATGTAATGGCATAAACACTAGCGATTAGTGGTGGCACGCACTCTAATATCACTATGCATGATGACAGCACCAATAAATTGCGATTCTAATTATTTCGAATCAATGAACATTGACTAAACGAGCAATATTTTACTGCAATATGTGGCTACAACATTTCCGGCGAACTCAGAAACAAATAAAAAATAATCAAAACATTTTAATGTCATTCTAATCTCAGGAATATGTCTGAATCAGCAAGCCTGATACATTTTGTCTTACGGCTAAAATCTGCAAAAATATTGACCGTGTATTACCTTTACGGCTAAACCAAAAATGTGTAGCTACAGGGCCGGGCCATACTCAAAATACTGTCATAATTATATTGCATAGTCTGCTGTCGCTGCAAGTGCTGGCAATCTTGTCGGCAATTGTATTGCAGCCATACATTGCAGTAAAAAATATTACCCGCTAGATACACCTTCGCATAAAAATCGTAAGTAAACTCGCGAAATTATACCTAGAAATGACGTATTGTGAATTTTAAAATCGTCGTACATTTGTCAATTTTGGTTTACGTTACAAAAGAAACCTCCTTGCCGGAATACTGCCCTGGGATCTGGAGGCGACTGCTCTTCAGCGTGTCTATGAGTGGCGTGTGGCGGCGTATCCTGACTCGACAAGTCGGGGAGCGACTTCGAGCGGCAATCGCGGCGGTAAGACTCTTTGAGGAGTGGCTGGATAGGAGTTACGGCGTCCTGACCTTCCGCATGACGCAGGTTCTCACTGGACGCGGATGTTTCGGGAGGTACCTGTGTCGGGTGAGGAAGGAAGAAACGTCTGGGTGTCACCGCGATCTCCGGCCACCTTAGGCGCGGGTAAGCGCTGTCTGACCAAGGACCATACCCGGGTCGACGGCGCGTTGTGTTCCACGCGCACCTCAAGGAGTGTCAGCATAATTACGTGGCCCCCTGTAGAGGGCCTAAGCCTGTCTCACGGGACTCACGAATTACCGTGACCCCGGAACGTAAAGGGCTATTGAAGGACACTGTGGATTTTAATCAGTACGAGTCTGACAGTTCCTCCCGCTCTGCCTTGGGTTTTTTTTTTATCGTGGTAAAATCATCAAATGAGTCCTCCCACCCAGGGCCCTTGGGTTAGGACTCATTCGAAGATTTTACAACGCTAAAAAAACTGCTAAATTCGATTTATTCAGTCTTCTTGCCTATTGTTATCTCTAATTTAACAACACTAATCTTTCATATAAATACGAGTACTGACAAATATTGGTACGTTTCGTTTTATTCATGATTTTATTTAGTACTTAAATAAATTATCGAAACTGGAATAATAATTTAATTCTGGCGGCAGAATCGAATGATTGGTTACTAGAGATTTGCTTTGAGTAAACATCAAAGCAAATCTACTGCCGCATCGAATTTTGTTATGTCGGGAATTCAGGATATAACACAGACTGACACAGGGATCGAACCACTGCACCGTCGCCGTCGCGTCATTGCAATCTATGCAAACATAGAACGCAGCCACAGAATACTGTTCGAGTATTTATTGTAATGGTATTTTTACTACGGCAAAGACAAAAGGAGAGTTATGATTTTGACCGGTATGTATGTATGTATGTATGTATGTATGGTTGTTTGTTCCCTCATAACTTCTAAACTGCTTATCATTACATGACAAACGAGGTGTAGTTAGAACCGTCTCAGTCGGCTGGTTATAGGGTAGGTATCATATCACCAATTCCAATATGGCGCCTTCTAGGGGATGTAAAGTCGTAACCGATACAAAAAATATTTACGCACAGTATCGACATGGGTAATTTACTCGCCACTTTGCTTTTATTATTATATTAAATAACCCCATAATAGCTCACTATAATTTTAAGTGCACGATTGTTTCGTAGTCGGGTTTAAGTTTATTTTTACTTGTTTTTTATTTAATCACTGCTCGTGTTCAGTTTGTAACGTGGACGGGTTGTACTAATGCCAAAACTTAGTGGCACTGAATATTATCTAGTAAGGTAGCTCGATTACTTTACAACGAAATAAACGCAATTTTTGCGTACCATTCCTGTACAGATTGGAAGATACTATTAAAAATAACTTCCAAACTATACGCGATTAGTAATACACCTTTGCAATATGGCTTGTTGTATAGAATGGAAAGACGCTGCGATATCCGTCTTTTAAATCAAATCAAATTAAAAACATTTATTTCAACTAGGCCAATTACAGGCACTTTTGAATAGTCAAAAGACATAAAATAAAACTAGTACATACTAAAAAATTGTTATGGTGCTACAGTCCCAGTCACAAGACATAAAAACTGTGAAAGTACCGTAGGTGCCCATTTCAATACGTAGATCTCTATCGAGAAGAACGGGCAAAGAACTCCATGGACACTCTTTTTCAATCGCCAAAATTATTACAGAACCTTTGTTACAGCATTCATCTTCAGATGGTACATTATGTGAGAACGATGTAGCAAGTTAATAGTGTCCATAGCAAATATAAAAAAAGACAATTCAAAAATAAAGTTCAGTATAAAGTTATTAATAATTACAAATTAAAATTGACCATAACAGCTTAGAGATGACCAGTCCCAACTGAGAGCGCCCGTTCACGAACATGACACATATATCAGCACCATTCAGCTCAGCTTTGGTTGGGAACACTCCACGTAAATATAAAATGAGAAAAAAAACAATTTAAGTCGAAGCTTAAACAAATTACTAGTCACCTAGACATCATCGAAAAAATTGTATGTTAATTATCTTTGTTTTAAATGTCTAACGTATCTCTGAGGTTTTTATTGTTATTTATTTGTAATACTGTTGATACACACGGGATTGCCTATTTGAAATCCCGTGAAGATCCATATTAATATCAACATTTCGATTCAAGTACTAAAATAACTCTATCTAATTCCGACTTCTGTTTATGATATACATAGGAACACCTAGCGAACAAGCGGATGATTGCATGACCCGTAAGCTACGAGTAGCGGGTCCGATTCACACCCTGTAGAGATACGAGTACTTTTTGTTTTTTTTTTTAAACACTGCTTTATATGTAGGTACTCTTTTAAAGTTTCTTCATTTTAATTTAATTTTTTTATACTTATTTGTAACATCTTTTAAGATATTTCTCGAAATAAACAAAATGATTACGTATCGGGAATTACGTGTAGAATGCACCTGAAACAATAAACCAGGGTGTACACCAACACGTAGTGGGTTATAGTGGATATATATCTAGCGAAGTCAGGTCGGACAACTTCCTTTGGAAATCATTATACTATCTCGGTCGTTATCTTGATCCCGATCTTTGTGACCAATCTTCGACTGTATTTGTTTATCTGTGTTGTAAAGATATCCAATTAGAAGAAGCCGTCAGTAGCGATCACAACGATCACACACGGAAATAAAGTTAAGAAATACCAGAGATATCTAAGTCGCATGCACGTAAAAAAATAGAACTAAAAACCTTTTAGCGTAAAAAACAACAAAATCAATGAAGGCACGAATATCACGCGATCGAAGTCGCGGGTACAGCTTATATATGCGTGAAAATATAAATTAATCTAATTTTACCAAACAAGGGACCTAGCTAGATATATTTTTCATCTCCAGAAACCCTCGTCCTACAGATGTCACCGAAATCGTTAGAGTCGTTTTCGAGAACGAAAATGCATAATCACATACCTAGTTAAATGGTAGTCTAAAGCCATTAACGTGTTACGAATCCACTACCCGATTTCATTATTGACCCACCCTTTAGCTATGGGGATGATCATCAGTTAAACAGATTGCAGTTTCTGATTCTATGTACTAATTGACTTGGACTGACTGCCAGCCAAACCTCCATCATTCACTTACCGGCTAATACACTCGAGAGCAATGAATCCGGGTCACTTAAAGAATCCTAAAAATCTCGGAAACTAAAAATGCTAGGTTAATGCAATAAATCGTATTTAATAGACAATGTAATACTCCTTAAATGAAGGTATTAAAACTTCTTAGTTATTGTAAAGTTATATCATAAAAAAATCAAATTTGAAAAAGGGCCACTTTCGAAGATGGAACTACGAAATTACAGCATTTGGTTTTGCTTTTGTTTGTAATCTGTCATTTATGTGGGTACATAAACCATGTTGATAGTGCTCTATATTCATTATTCAAGCTGAAATTATGTCGCTTACGCCTGAAGAATGCACCAGAATACTTACAATGCTGGAAACCGGCCGGAGTCAGCGCGATACAGCCAGGACTGTCGGTGTGTCGCTGTCAACAGTACAAAGAGTTCTCCGACGTTACGAAGAAACTGGTTCTAACCTACGCAGACCAGGAACGGGCAGAACCAGGGGTACCACAGCACGAGAAGACCGATACTTGGTGAACACCATGCTTCGAAATCGCTTTCTCACAGGAACTGAACTCACAAATCAGTTTCGACGCCTCGGAGGAAGTAACCCAAGTGCATGGACAGTAAGACGTCGGCTTGCTGAATCTAACTTAAAACCCCTTAGACCTGCAAACGGCCCTAAACTGGAGCGTGGGCATCGTATTTCAAAACTAAGATATGCCCAGAGCCACGTAAATTGGAGTATTGAAGATTGGTCAAAAGTTATGTTCTCCGACGAATCAAAATTTATGCTCTACAAGCACGATGGAAGACACAGAGTGTATCGAAGACCAGGGGAAAGATTCAAGCAAGCATGCATCGAAGAAAAAGTAGCCTACGGTGGTGGGTCTGTACTTGTGTGGGCCGGAATTTCTTCTGAAAGTCGCACAGAGCTGGTGATCATAGAAAACGGCTCTTTAACTAGCGTAAGATATGTGGAAGAAATCCTCAATGATCACGTTGGTCCATTTATGGTCAATTTAGGTGAGGATGCTATATTTATGCATGACAATGCCCGACCTCATACAGGTAGGATTGTGAATGACTACCCTCAAGAGATGAACATTACTCGTATGGAGTGGCCAGCGCGCAGCCCGGATATCAACCCGATCGAGCATGCTTGGGACGAGCTAGGCAGATGCGTAAAACAACGAAACCCTCCCCCAATCACGCTTCGTGAGCTCAAAATTGCTCTCACAGAGGAATGGGAGAATATTCCCCAAAATCGTATAAGGAACTTGGTGTACAGCATGCCAGACCACGTAAACGCAGTAATGGAAGCACGAGGAGGCAATACGAAGTATTAAAATTCAAGAAAATCATAATAAAGTTCAAAAATTTCATGTTTCCTATTTTTGTTTTAAGGAGAGATCAGCAGTTTTTTTCTTTATGTAATTTTGTGTTAATAAAACGTATGGTGACTCATATTTTTTTTTACTTTCATTTAAGGAGTATTACATTGTCTATTAAATACGATTTATTGCATTAACCTAGCATTTTTAGTTTCCGAGATTTTTAACATTCTTTAAGTGACCCGGATTCATTGCTCTCGAGTGTATGTATCGCAGCGGTGAATGAAGAGAAAACGATGTCAGGAGTTATGTCAATGAACCGTCTTCTTCTTCTTCTTATCGTATGGTTGATGAACAACCTGGTGTCAGAGTTTAAACCGCCCGTAGGCCTCTGACATGGCTTCACACACCGTTGAAAAATCTCTCAGGTGTGCTGGTTTCCTCACGATGTTTTCCTTCACCGTTTTTTAGCAAGTGATAATTAATTTATAATACGCACATGAATTCTAAAAGACATTGGTGCGTGCCGGGGTTCGAACCTGCAACCTTTGACTTGGCAGTCCAACGGTCGTACCACTCGGCTATCACTGCTGAAATGAACCGTAAACTGAGGTTACTTTGATAAATTTTGAACATTAGTTGACTGTAATTTTTGAATGTGAGGTTCTAAAAAAATTATAAAAAAGGTAATTATCGATTTTTATAGTTCTCTCTGTAAAAGTAAAAAAAAAACAAAAATAATGATTAGTTTTTCAGAAAAAAAAACTAAGTGATAAAAGGTAAAATGATTTTGGGGTTACTTTGAAACCCCCCGTTTTTAACATAGAATCTGAAAGTAGCCCCAATAAACTATACAAAAACAGAAAGAAAAGGTATTGATAAAAAACTTAACTTTTTTGCACGAAACAACGTGTCATCCACCAGCGCACCCACAAAAATGACCGTTTACCATTGTTGTAATCCGAAAAAAAATCTACTCAAAGTTGTTCTATTTTACGCAATTTGCAATTTTATGTCGATAAGTAGTTTCTATCAAATTAACCCCATGATTCAATGTAACCCCGTTTACCGGTACCTAATGTCTTTTGAGAATTTAATTTAATATTTCATGTTGCTAACGGTTTTCGTATGCAATTATGGCTAAGCTAAGTATCCTTGATATTTCATCAATATGTGAAAACTTCCAAACGTGACCGTTACTAACAATCGCTATTCACGTTTAGTTAGTGAAACGAGGGGTGGGAGAGATCCCTTCGACCAAATTTCAGTAGGTCGCTGTCTGCTGATAGCGACACACGTCTTATGTTGGGTCCTTGCTAGATTTTTCGCCAGCCACACAATATTTTTACGGAAGTCGATAAACTTACGAACATTGTTAGAAAATGAACAGATGCCAAATTTTAATAAAATGATTCACATTATTAAAAACCGTCTAATACACGGCAGACAAGTTTTTCATGCAAATTCAACCAATTATTCATTTAAATACGCCACATGAACTTTAAAACACAAAAAAGGAAAAGATAAAGTGGGAATGGTTATTCCTGCTGGAATTCCCAATGTCTGAAGCGGCTATTGATGATTTAGGCTTCGGTTTCATTGAGTTGAGAGTTCATCTATTCGAATATTTTGGTTCTAGTTTCCTCACGATATTTTCCTTCACTACTTTGTGAACAGTGGCAGTGGTGATGATCCCCATATGTTTAACAAACTGTACAAAAGAGATTTCTCTTTTCAAAATTCGTCCCAATATAAATTAAATCTCATTGTGAACTTTGGTGATATTGATTTTAATCTAGTTATTATTGATCACCTGAGACGAAAGGAGAGAGTCGTCTATCATTATCAACAGCATTAACGCCATAGTTTTGTGGAGAGACAGAACTTTAAACTACAAGGCTCCGTAATGCATTGTATTAAACTCCGCTTGAAAGACAGACTCAAGGTCTAGTGTCAGAGTGATGAAAATAAATGTGATTTTGGTTGCGAATCCTTGAGTCTTAGAAATTAGTATGTTAGGTGCACGAGGCACATTGAAAACGAGAGAGACTTCTTTATATCCAAACATAAAGACTTGGCTGGGAGAATCGGGAAGTATTAATTTTTAATGATACGATTTCTAGGCCCCAAAACAGATTCTTGAGCATCTGTTTTTATATTTCAATTAAAATATGCCAGTTGTTTACAAAAACATTTTAAATCGATTTATTAAAATTTACCATGAACCTGTGTCAGGCGGATGTTGAGGATACCGATATATCAACGGTGTTCCTTCAATAGCTCTTTACGTTCCAGTGTCACGGTTACCTGATTAGACAGTCATTTATTTTCAAAGGGGCAACGCCGCCAGTCTCTTGGGCACATTACCAGCTGACAGCGTTGAGGATGAATTTTTCGTTGCTCTATAATAGTTGTTTTATTTTAATTATGTATTTTTATACATATTTTAGTTTACATGTAAAGAAGTTATCATATTTTCATCAAGCAATAACATAGGTACTAAACTATCATTGTATATAAATCTTTAAAAAAAATCTGTTTGTCTCATTCAGTCTTTGGTAGACTACGGAACCAGCGGCTACACCCGCTCAACTCCACTCAACTTGAAATCGGTCCAGTAATTTCGGAGCCTATTCAATACAAACAAACAATCAAACCTTTCCTGTATAAAATATTAGTATAGCCGACATCACTCCTTGTCTCTTTGTTTTCTTCGATGTTTTACATTAAAATGATATAATATTTATTTCTGTACGCATACCATAGAAATGAGTAATTTCGCAATCACGAGGGGTTGGTACTCGTAGATTTATAATAAATTAAATTAATAAAAAATTAACCGAAAGGTTTGCTAAAATAATACTTATTCTATTTATCTATCATGTAGAGCTTTCTCATCATGAAAATTAGGGATCAGTAGTCAAAAGTAAAGTCTTATGCATGGGTTTGGATCTTGGCCGGTGCCTTACTTTGTGTTCATCACTACTACTTTCAAAATTGCATCTGGATTGAAGGCACATTTTCTGTTTTTGGCGGAGCAAGTTGAGGTTCATAAAGTTTAATTGAAAGCATTGAATGCTTTCAATTAGTAACAAACATTTCAGCAAATCTATTTCAAACTAGGAGATTACAATTAACGGGGAATACACTAGATGGACGTGCCCGCGGGCATATCTGTCGGCACAATACACTATTCCGCATCGTCAGTTTGTTGGATGGACATATGCCCACTCAGTTAAAAGTAGATAGTGCTCACACATCGTCTGCCATATTGTGAGCGACCTATAGTTGCGAGAGAGACGTGAATTTCTCACTTTAGTCGATAAAGCCGAAAACATCGGGTCCTCAGTTCAGAAGCACTTCTATTTTAGAACGAAACCCTTAGTTTTGAGTGACGTTTCGGGTGTTTTGTGGCTGGTGGATTACAGTCCATTCGCTCGAGCGGGAGTCCTGTGTCCCAGTAGTTGGATTATAGTGGCTTATTATGCTTCTGGTAGTCTTTTAACTAATCGGCATCGTTCAAACTGCGGAGTGCTGCCTGTTGCAGGTTCGATCCCCGCATAAATAAGTGTATAAGTAGGTACATGTAACTACATGTACCTACTTGTAAACAAACAACGAACAAGTTGTTGGTGTATGTGAATTTAAATGTTTGTAAATGCAATGAAGATTCAGGAAAATTTGCTAGCGTAGGGCAAAGTGAATGTGGCGTTTAATGTTCTATAACTAGAATGAATCGAAACGTAGTTATTAACACTAGTGAGAATCAAAACTCATATGTTCTACCGTAGAACTGTGACCTAACATTAAGTTCTCGCTTGTATAAATCCTTTGCATCAGTTTACACCTTTTGTAATGAACATTTGAATGACAGCTAACAGGGCAAATTTTCAGTAATACAATGTAGGGCATGGGCCGAGGGAGAGGTAGGGACAATGATATCCGAAAATATGGATACGGTTTTCTACCTAGGCCTACCTGTGCATTTTTTATCTATCACTGTTTTTTTTTTGGTAAAGGAAGAAAAAAAGAACGCACTGGTAAAAGTTTATCAATAAAAAATTATTATTATTTATTTTTTATTTAATAGTTTAGGTAACGTGTTTATCTAAATGTTATGAAATTGTCATGTTATGACAATATAATTAGGGACATAATTATTTCTACACTATAAAAAAAGACATCTTTTCAAACTACTTGAATGTTAATTTCTATTTCACAATAACTCTCCTGTGGGTTATTTCTTCAACATTTTTTTTAAAGTTCGAGTTATTTCTCTAAACATAGTTAGGTAAAACTTATAATACTTACACGACTTTTAGCCAGTATTAACTATAAATTTATTGAAAACTATTGCAAACTACGGCAGAACGAAAACCCGACACCCTAAGCACTGAACTTAAAGTGTACATTTCAACGGTCATGCGCAGAAGTTGCTTGAGCGTAGTAATTAAGAGAGGAGAATACCATTATTTTTGTCTAAAATCGGAATCGATCCCAGACTTTTCCTAATCATTGTTCCGTGTCCGTGTTTTTTCTTACTTCACCTGGCAGCCTCGCCAAACACGATTCCGTAATCGCATTCTCTGAAAGTCCGCGGTGGCGAGCAGTCGTCCCGGTTGTTAAAGTACCCAGTCACCCTTGAAACCCCCTAGCCCAATTTATACTTACATATATTTTTTCCCGCGCGTTTTCCCTTTCCGCTAAGGTTGAGAACTTAGGGCGGTGAAGCAACACTCGAACAAGTCTTCAGGCACTTTTCAGGTATGTACCTATATCTTTTATTATCTTTTGTGATGGTTACCAGAGACTGTTTATTGGAAACGTGATTTTTAAATCTTTTTTTTTTCTTAAATGGATAACTTTGAGAAAAAAACTGTATTTTGTGATAACACGAACAGTGTTTCTTTTTGAAGTGAAAACTTATTTAGCGGCGTTGTGCACTTTTTTTGGAATGGGTAAAAAATGATAAACTCGCGTCAGGACACGTGACCTGATCGAAAATTCGTAAGACGGCGCAGGGCGCTTGCGCGAATGTTCGTGTGTGTTTATTACTTTTCGGACAACTGGGCATGGTCCATATAAATTTATGATTTGTTTAATTTTTAGAGTTAATATTTAAAAACTATAACATACATTTAGGCCTACTTGCACCACAATCACTAAACAGGTTTAGCGCTAAACTGATTTAAAACATCGTTCTGTCTCTGTCAACTTCAAACAATTTGATAGGGATACAGTGTTATTCTAAGGCAGTTTAGCGCTAAACCCGTTTAGTGATTGTGGTGCAAGTGGGCCTTAATCTATTTTATGTCTTACTGGACTGTAACAACATATACAGCAGTTTTTCCGGCAAATATTAAGGTGGAGAGACGAACTCAATGGTTTATGATTTCAAATTATATAAACTAACTAGCTGTTGAAGGCTTTTGGCCAGCAGTGGGATGATGTGGGCTAGCAGTATCAGTATCAGCTGTTGCCAGCGGGTCCGCCCGCTACAACTCGAAATTTATACGACGGAAACATAAAATTGGGATAAAAACTACCCAATATGTTAATCCAGGTTATAGACTATGTGTGTACCAAATTTCAACCAAATCCGTTCAGTGGTTTTTGCGTGAAAGTGGAACAAATATCCATCCTTCCAAACAAACTTTCACATTTATAATATGAGTATTAGTAGGAAGTAGGATGAATGAGGTATTCCTCGTAGCGCTCCCGTTTTGTTCCTCTTAGCGCTCCTAAAAGGACCGCTTCGAGGAACGATTAAAATATTAATATTTATTTCTTCGAAGCTCTACCACGTTTAAAAATAGGGAAAAGCATGAAGTAAACGTAGTTAATTATATCAATGATTTTTAAAAACTCATGTGTGCATCATCGACGTCAAAGTTGCTTAACCAAATTACTAAATTGAGAGAATAATATCTTTTTGCTTTCGGCACTCTTATGTGTATACAAGGACCAATGTTATTGTGTATTCAAAGAGGATGTTATAAATAAAACGCATCGATATACTTAATATAAATTATATACGTATAATAATCACATTGCAGTACCTTACGTATTTTTCCATTAGCGTGTGAAGAAGCTACAGGACACTAAGATGCTGTCATGTCTTACTTGTACTTACCTTTTACTTTTCGCGCAACGTGTCGCGGGCACGATCCCCGCACGGAACAAATATTATATATCGATGCCTTAGTTCACAATTGCACTAACTACAAAATTTTCAATTTTTACTTTTTTAATGCCAAACACACTAAATGTCATGCTCTTTCGTTTCCGCGCATCGAAATACCGTTATTCCGTCTCTTTCTACCAAAAACATGGGTCACAGTTGTATTAAATGAGATCGTTTAATGTTCCATGAATGTGGTATTATACTAATGGTCTTTATTTTTGTAAAACCAATCAAGATATACTTTAACTGATTTTAAGTTTCTCAACTGCAAGAAATTTCAAAACACAAACGTATTATATACATTTGCAATATCTGCTCATACTTTTTAGCAGTGTTACAAGAGTGTATTATGTGTTGGTAGTACAAAAGAATCAAGAAAGTTTGATGCACAAGTGTGCTAAGTACTTTTACTGGAAGGCAATTTTGGCGATTGGCAATTTTTTTAAGTGCACAAATACATTAAACCGTTTTGAGATATAGTCCGAATTGTGCAAGTGTATTAAGTAAGTGCACAAATGTATTAAATGGGGGGTTTTATGTTTATTTGGCTATTTTGAAAAGGTTACGTTTAAACTAATATTACAATATTGAGATATGATGGAGTAAAAGGACTAGTCTTATGAATATATGCATATTTTTTTGTTATTTTACTTGGATTTTCTACTGTTCTCGTCTAAACCTTAAAAAACTTTAAAGCTCTCTCCTCAAAAATGTAAATTTCGTAGTTAGTGCAATTGTGAACTAAGGCATCGATATAGTAGTTGCTCCGGGTTGGCTATTTGTGTATGTTTGTAAACGCACTCAAGGCACAGGAGAAATCCTCATGGTGTGGGACAAAGTAAAAATATATATATATTAAAATTTTGGAAACTCTATTTACTTTATTTAATTTGCTAATGTATATTCTACATTACTAAAATTATATACAAACTATAAATAAAAACTTACTAGTAATATGTACAAAAAATAATAATTAAAAAACAAACAATTTAAAAATCTAGGTTATATCGCTCGTAATTTAGGGGAAGGGGTGTGGTTATGTGCTAATACATTTAAAGACTGCAATCTCTACCTGAACAGTTTAACTACTACATTTAACAGTTACGTTGACAATGAAAACATGTTGTTGTGAAGAAATAAAGGATTTACAATAAAACAAAAAAAAATACCAAACCCGTGCGAAGCCGGGACGGGACGCTAGTTGTATATTGTAACAATGTGTTCTACTACCTACCTAGTTATCGATAATTTCAGTTAGTATAAGTCCCATCTCTATCCGAAAGTTAATCATGGGAGCGCTTCGAGGAAATAAATTTTGATATTTTTAATCGTTCCTCCAAGCGTTCCTTTTGGGAGCGCTTGAAGGAACAAAACGGGAGCGCTTAGATGGGAGCGTTTCAAAACGGGAGCGCTTAGATGGGATCGTTTCAAAACGGGAGCGCTTAGATGGGAGCGTTTCAAAACGGGAGGGCTTAGATGGGAGCGTTTCAAAACGGGAGGGCTTAGATGGGAGCGTTTCAAAATGGGAGCGCTTAGATGGGAGCGTTTCAAAACGGGAGCGCTTCGAGGAATACCTCGGATGAATGATGAATATTAGAAAAAGTATAAGTACATTTGTGACTGGTTTATAGCAAAAGAAACGCTTTTTATTACTTATACTTAAACTTAACTGGCAAAATGTTGGTATAATAATAACAGCTGCACCGGCTGATCTTTCGGGTTAAGCCACGCTTGCCGAGGTTGGTCTGTGGATGGGTGACCATCTGTCATAGCGAGTTGTAAAGGAAAGACCTCCGTGGCTTGGAAAACATTCAAATGACAGCCGTAGTTCCCGGCTGTCATTTGAATATCTTTGACAGTTGTTACTGTTAGTCAGAAGCTCTAAACTCTGACAACCAGTCTTACCATGTGGTATCGTATTACCCAGTACTAGATCAATTACTGGATTGTGGAGGTCTGAAAGGCAATCGTTCCATGTAAAATACTGATATCCAGCTGCATCTGGTTCGACTGGAAGCCGACCCGAATATTGCTGGGAAAAGACTATGCAGATGATGATATTATTATATTGATTCAAAAGGCAAAATATTTAACTTCCAAGTTCCGTACTACATTATTACAGGGTGAATTTTTCAATTGGGCGTGGCTATATCCGTAACTATGAAGAATATCCAATAACGTTGAAAGGAGCCTCGAGACGATAACTAAAACTGCATCATTGGAATTTAAAAAATTCAAGATACAATTAACAGTAATTAAAACATGTACAAAGCAGCTAACTTGTCGATAAAGCTGCACGTGGCGCAACACGGGCAGCCACGTGAGTCAATGCTAGTGGAAAATAACCAGTTATTAAATACCGGTTTGATTGTAGCGCAAAAAAATGATTATGTAATAATGTGACTGAAAAAACTAATAAGTTCGACAGTTAGATTATCAAAAAATATTTATCACGTATTTTTTTCTTTTGTTATGTAAGGTAAGGGTCGGCTCACACCCTGACGCGGCGTGACCCAACGATGCTGCAAATGTGTATCTTCGTGTAGGTAGTAAATAGAGTTCGATTTTCAGTAGCTCGCTAGTAGATACGACACTATTAAAATTGCCAATATGTCATAAGCAAGTGCAGTTTCACTTGCTTCTGACGTCACGGGACCCCACTCTTGAATTTTGATGCACTAAATCTTTGTAAATATGCATTAATTTAACAAACGAAAAAATACGTATTCCTTAAATTTTTTCAAAACTCTTATTGACGGAGTAATAGGACATCAAAGAAAAAAAAGTGGTAGTCATTTGGTGCAATAATTACTATGGCACAAATCTTGTAAGATTGCCCTCGGCCAACTTAAATAAGTTCGAAGAGTCGTCATATTCATACATATTTTGTTGATTTCTGAAAGTGCTGAGAAACACGGACTGAGCGGATAATGATAAGTATAGCTAGAACTAGCAACCTCAAGCAATTAAATATAACAAAATATCACGCCTGTTACTCCCGAAGGGTTGAATAGAGCTGTGCCTATTTAAATAATGAATGAATAATGATCGCTTTATTTTTTGTTACAAGGATTAAAAATATTTTCTCGACAGCCCGTGGAACTTAAAGGATAATATCCGTCCTTTGGTCCCAGAACTGGATTGGGCTGCCTTCGAGCTGCTACTGTTGCCCAATCTTGGGGTCAAATGCCTCCTTTCGAAGTCTCTACGTGGAAGTCATTATGGCCCTCTACGTATCTATCGTAATCGATGCCTTCACGTTGTGAATAGCCTTTGACTACTACTGGCTTTAGATTTATCAATGAAACCATCCGCACACGTTTTCAATTTGTAAACCCATTTACAAGGTAATGCTTTTCATCCTGTTGGTAATTTCACTAAATCCTATGTTTTATTTTAATTGAGTGAGTTTGTCTCGTTTTGTTTGTCAAAATGTGTACTGATAGGACCACATACATCGCTGTGAACAATAGCTAGACGTTCAGTAGTTCGAGGAGTAGTTCGTTGTGGAGGACTTGGCACTCGAATTAGTTTTTGATTGTATGTGTGTTTTGCAATTTATTTCAATCAAAGTCTCGTTTTGTTATAGTTTAGTCCAATCAATGTCCAAATTTCCTATGCTAGTCTTGTATGGAACCTGGTTCCGTGTTAATTGAACTTTTTGCAGGAACAGCTGCAAAGCTTGGTTCAATGTTTGGTAATCTGACATGATATAGGCCTTTTGAATTAGTTGCAGTCTTTAACAACTTCCCCGTTTTATTTGTTACGACTGCATTGTTTTTTTTTTAATTCTACTGATGCACCGTAACTAGTTATACGCGGTACCGAAAGTAGATTTGTATATAATACGGGAACAAATAGAGTGTTTTCTAAATGTATTTTCCCGAATTTTTTGTTAAGTGTAACTCTGCCTTCACCCATAATTTCGGTTGAGTGAGTTTCTGATGCAAAGTTGAGTTTTCTTGAAACAGTCTTCATGTTTTTGAAGAACTCACGCTGCTTCATATGAGACGTGCAGCCACTGTCAAGTATCCATTCGTTCCTCGTTGTGATGATTTGTTAAAAGGCACTCTTCAGCGTAGTGAGAGTCATTGTTTCTGTTCGACTGAGATTTCTTGTCTTAATTTTTCTTTTTCCGGCAATCAGAGCATATCTTGTGCATATTTTTCTTAAAGATTTTGTAACCAGTCTTCTTGCATATTTTTTTATGAAAGTACGTTCTGTTTTTCATGGTCATGTTGGTTTTAACCGGTGCAAATTCTTTATTGTTGTTATGATGACGAGCGTTACGCTCTTAATTTTAAAATCTCACGGAAATTTTCCTAATCAGAGGATAGGCTGTATAACATCATAATAGTTATTAAATCCTCATGGATGGTCTCGTCCATGTCGGCCAGTTTGTCAATCGTGTCCATAAACTTGCTAAGGTGTGCACGTTGTACATTATTTGCTTCAAGTTTTGAAAGGATTATTTGTTTCAGAAGAAATGCCTTACGCGCAGGTCTTTTACTCGCATGGTTTTCTTTAAGCTTATCCCACAACGCCTTTGCAGTGTGCATGTGCATTTCTTTTAACAGAAAAGAAGCGATTATTAAATTCACTTCTGAATTTGCTTGTTTGTCTCCTTCGATGTCTTCTGCAGTAGCGTTAGTTTTAGGGGTACATTTAACATAATTTCCACAATTTGTTTTTCTATATTACCCAGTTATTATTACTGTTATTACTCAGTCGATCAATATGAATCTATTGAATCGAATATTTGCATCACATTCTTTAATGCAAATTTGCTCGAGGCTACAGCTCTCCTCAAAGTTTTAGAACTGATTAAAATTGAAAGTAACTTAGATAAATATGTCAGTTATACCGATTCAAAACCATGTTTGAAAGCATTATAAAATGCAAAAAATACAGCCCTGCTTATAAATGAAATTCAACAAAAAATGATCAATCTTTTAATAAATAATGATATTTTTGAAATTATGGATTCCAAATCCTCAAGGGATAGTTTGCAATGAAAAATCAGATGAAGAAGCCCGAAATCCAATAAATGAAAATGATATTTTCAGTATAATTAAATGAACCCCAACTGAATTTCAAAAATATGTTAAAATATAAAATCAAACTTCTCTGGGATCATCACTGGAAGACGGAAAACACCACAAAATTATATGATATCAGAAAGTCAATATTTTAAAAATCCCCCATTTCACTGCAGAAAAGATCAAATTGTTATTACCAGATTACGTATTGGACACACAAATATGACAAACATTCATTTAATTACTAAAACTGACAGAAATAAATGCATACATACATAAATAAAGTGTGGATTTGATTTGACTATTCATCGTCTTTTAATTGAATGTTCAGCTTATGATAATGAAAAACGTTTGTGTGATCTTCCTGAGAGCTTAAAATATTGCATTGTCGTTCTTTTGTGCACATAGCATAGTTCTTGGAAACGGATTCAACTATGCTACTACGCGCTGTGGCTGCGCGATATGGATGCGAGCTGTGGCTGCGTGCTAGACGCTTTTCCACATATCCCATTGCTCGAGTTACGTCTTCCTCGCCAAACTACCTTTACCTATGTGGCGCATCTTCAGCAGCACAGCGTTTAGAGATAGAACTATATAATCATTGTAAGTTGAATAAGTTAAGCCTCATTATTTAAACGATGCAAGCAAGTTTAAATTACATTGCGGTATTTGTTTGATGAACTGAATTCATTGTCCATTGATACATAGTTGCATCCAATTAGCATATATAATAAAGCATGTACTTATAAATAGCTTACGGGTAGGTATTTTATTTTTATTTTTAGAGTTACTATTCCACATTTGATTATATTTCTCTAAAGGTTGCCTATCAGCATTTTGTTTATAATAACGGAATTGGTGTTAAATGTAAACAGTCGAAGAAAAGTACATTTGTTTGATTTCGCCCTTGATCTTCGTGATCTCGATTCTAAGATTAGAAAACATGATAAAATTATAAAAGCTTGGATCGCAAAACATATACATTTTGTTTAAATTTCAATTTTTCTGTTTGGACTAAAAGCTTTCGATGTTATTTGATGTTTAATTTATCAGCTCAAAACTTGCACATAATTACCTATTGCATATTATATTCGTTTTCTTTTTTTTTAATTTCATTTATTTATCTTAATCTGTACATTTTTAGAAATGCAACAACACGGCAAGTCCTTTCGCATTTTAATTTTAAACTCTTCAATGAGGAGTCATTCTAAAGTTTTCTTTCGTCTTAGGGCGTTTACGAGAGCGTATCTGAAGGCCACCGTGGCTCTGGAACGTTAGGGACAACCGAAGGAACAAGACTAGACTTTGAGGAAGAGTGCAGGGCGGTTTTACGACACAAAATATTTATTTTGGGTCGTAAAATCATCAGAGCCATTTGGCTTAGAAACTAAATACAGAATTTTCTTGAAACTTGAGTAGGTATGTAATAAGCACTTGGAACCTGCAAGTTACTAAATTGAAACGAAGGTGTAGTAGGGCATTCTTCGAGGTATGAAAGTTTGAAGCCGAATCGACAGTTACTTGAAACTTATAAAACTTCTTAAGGAGATGAGGAATATTAGATCTGGCAGTTGAGAATTTAGAAGTTCGTGAACTAAAGGTTTAGAGCTTATTTATTATTTACCTAAGTTTATCTATACTTATAATAAATCTATACTTATAATAAATCTGTAGAGAGGCCAATTCTGTACATGAAATATATTTAAAAATAACTATCAAGGGGTGATTAGGGATCGCTACTGATGCCAAAAATGCAATCAGTAAAATTTTTGTCCGTCTGTCTGTCTGTCTGTATGTTCGCTATAGAAACAAAAAATACTCGACGGACTTTAACGAAATTTGGCAAAATAATTCTTCATACTCCTGGGCAGGTTATAGTATACTCTTCACTACGCTACGATTAATATGAGCAGAGCAGTGAAGGGAAATATTGGGAAAACGGGAGAAGTTACCCCATTTTTTAAGCTTCCGTCGCATGTGCAGCCTTACCGGTTAATGCTACATAGAAATCATGTATGACGGAAATGTACTCCTTAAAATTATATAAAAACATTCTTTGACAGCATATGTCTATCTTTTATGGTTTACTCACAATAACACGTGAAACTCCCGATAGCTTAGCAATTTGGAGCTTTCTGATTATATTTGTCTACTCTTACGTTTACAACACTCTCACTCATCCCTAAATAAAAAAAGAATCATGTAAATCGGTTTAGAAACACCAAAGTTATACATGAAATACGCTAATAAGTCATCGCGCGTGAATACAGAATCATGTTATAAGGATTATTTTTATGTATCGGTTGCCGCGCTCGACGCGTTTTTCGGCGGGAGGTATAAAAAGGCGGGGGGTTCCGCGCGCCTGGAGGCCTTAAAATTTTAAGGCATCCACAGAAAAGTCCGGTTGAACAGTACACAACCTACTAGAGGTTGAGCTGCGAGATGCCATACACAAAAAAAAGCGCGCGAGCTTCATACAATATTTGGCTGTTGATGCGAATTAACGTTCAGACTGTTCGACCTTATTCATCATCTGCCTAGCCTTTTCCCATCTATATTGGGGTCGGCTTCCAGTCAAACCAGATGCAGCTGTATATCAGTATTTTACATGGAGCAACTGCCTGAGGGACCTCCACAACCCAGTACCTGGGTAATACGATACCCCATGGAAAGACTGGTTGTCAGACTCTAGAGCTTCTGACTAACAGTAACGACTATCAAAGATCTACAAATGACAGCCGGGACCAACGGTTTTACGTGCTTTCCGAGGCACGGAGGAAACTCGCTATGACAGATGGTCAGCCATCCACAGATCAACCTCGGCAAGCGCGTCTTAACCCGGAAGATCGGCCTGTGCGTGCTGTATTTATTTAGCCTCGACCTTATTGACAGACAATAATTGTTATTTACAAACCGTGCTTATGAGCGCCAGTTTTAGTCTTTGAATAGTTTATTTTTAGATTTCTTTTGTTGTTATTTTATGAAATAGGTATTAGAGATTTTGGTAGTGTTTAAGTATATTATTAGTTTACATTTTATTTCTTTATAGTTGAAGCAATGGTAGGTACGAATATTAATTATTTTGGTAGTGTTTAATCATATTAATAGTTTACAATTTATTTCTTTATAGTTGAAGCAATAGTAGGTACGAAATTAGTTATTTTGGTAGTCTACACTAATATTATATAGAAGAAAACTTTGTTTCTTTGAGTGTAATGAATAGGCTCAAAAACTACTGGACCGATTTTAAAAATTCTTTCACCATTCGAAAGCTACATTATCCACTAGTAACATAGGCTATATTTTATTTTGGAGAAAAACAGAGTTCCGTAAGATATATGGGTTTTTCGGCCACAAGGTGTAAAAAATCAACCAGAAAAGTTACTTATTTTGCGTACGCTGCCTAAACTATAAAAGATAGAACCATAAAATGTTCGAATTAATCGTTGATCTTATAAATATCTACAAAAAAGACCGCGACACACTATATCTATGTATGTCGAGTGTTTGTGATGACTGCGTCGTCGATGTTAGTGTCGGTGTCTGTGAATAGACCTGGGAATCATGTTGCTGACCGTGTCAAAGACACGGTATTTTACCGCTGCAAAAAGCCTACTCAGGAAAGCCTGAGTAGGCTTTTTGCAGCGGTAACCGACATTCACGCGGGCGGAGCCGCGGGCGCCCACTAGTACTTCACATAACGGTAAGTTACGTACGAAGGCGAGCTTAACCCAGAGTTGGGTTTTGTTATTGCAAACCTTAAAGCGATAGAAAGATTATGATTTTAGCGGCGATAACATTTAAAATATCATAAATGTACCTACTTCAATAAAATTATTACCAGCAAAAGAAAATTTCAAATAATATTAATAATACTTTATGTCCCAAAATTAGTTAAAATAACGTCTGTTAATACTTTACAATGTCCATTTGACAAAATTCACATAACTCCCCTCGATCCTATAAACACCTTCATTTAGTCGAGTCAGCCAGGCTGCATGTGTTGCCTCTCCAACCAACTCACCATAAAACTACAGGTGATGATACTTGGCTTGACATAATCCTCGTCTCTAATCTCTCCCTAATCTCCTCACATGGTGAATTTAACGCTCCTGGTTTTTCCCATAATGATCTTATTTTCCTATCTTATATCCATAAACCCCCTAAACCCAAACCCGTGTTCCAGTATGGGCGTGCCTTTGCACGAATGAGTAGTGAGCAGTTTGCACAAGATGCATCCAAGGTTGATCCTGCAAAATACATGAAAAAGCAAAAGGAGGTCCCGTATTATTTCTTCATGCTAAAGGGGCCGTGATAAAGGTTGAAACACACTGCTCTATAATACACACTTTTTTTTTTCTATCGTGGTAAAATCATCAAATGAGTCCTCCCACCCAGGGCAGGGCGGGAGCGACTGTCAGACTTGTACTGACTAAAATCCATGGTGTCCTTCACTAGCCCTTTACGTACCGGGGTCACGGTAATGGAAAAGTCCCGCGACCCCGGAAGGCTTTGGCCCTCTACAGGCCCCGTCACTATGCTGACACTCTTTGAGGCGCGAGTGGAACACAACGCGCCGTCGACCCGGGCATGGTCCATGGTCGGACAGCGAGTCGCCCATTACTCGCCGCCCGCATGCCCGCGCCTACGGTGGCCGGAGATCGTTTTGCGACGTCCGACGCCGTGGGCGTCTACCACTGCGGCTGGGGTGGAGGGAGGACGCTGTCCTCTCCTCCGTCCTGGACGGCGACCGCTTCCCACTCCGTCGGAAGCGGTCGCCTCCTTCTGCGAAGCAGTCATGCTCGTGAAGGAGGAGGCAGGCCGCCTGAGGGAGAGGACAGCGTCCTCAGAGCGATAATGATTATAAGAAACATAATTGTACAATAACAAATAGGGAATCGACAAGTATTTCACTACCAATAGTGAGAGACGAATAGTGAGACGGAAAATAAATATTATGTTTTAGATAGGTAAACTATTCTTTTTACTTGGATTTTCTGATTATAAATTAAGTAATTCCATGTACATAAATACAAAAACACTATAATAGTTGCTAAAATATAATCTATTATATAATACAAAAATGAATCGCTCAATGTGTTGTTAAGAGCAAATCTCGAGAGCAGCTAAACCGATTTCACTAATTATTTTTTTTTATAATATTTATTGAAGTACGAAAATGGTTCTTACGGAGAGAAAAAATAAAAATATGCCTGAAAAAGTCTAAAACTAACACTTTTCTATATTCCCATACAAAAGGTTCGTAATGTAATACTTAAAAGTCAATTTGAACTTTAATATCATACCATAAAATTTAAGTATCAGTGGAGTACATAAGTATGGGGTTCCGGGAAGGAAAACAATTAAGTGACGTTAGATATAGGCGGTACGAAGTTTGCCGGGCCAGGTAGTGTAATATAAAATTGTGTACTACTTAAGTATAATCATTTTATTTTGCATGATGTTGCATATTTCAGGCATTTTTGTAGCATTGCATGCATATTTTGCCAGTCGTAGGTATATAATTCGGTCATATGGCATATACTACTATCAATAAGATAAAATCACTCAGTAGTTCAAACCAATCACGTACCCACTCCCAAAATTGCAAGTGTTTTTTATAAAACATTTAACTCTCCTCGTAATAAAATTCGTATCGATTTATTTTTCTGGCAGAGTTATTTCATAGAATACTTTATAGAACACCTTATATTTTGTTTGTACTACATAGTTCACACCCGGATTTGTGTGACGTAACATTAAACATGGTTTCACGAAATGCCAAAGCTTTGAAATTGATAATGTAAACAAAGTTCAGAATTTGTCGGCACGATGAACGAAATGGTACTTTCAGTATTCTTGAGTAGGTTGTACACAAAGAACGTTAGTATATAGGAGCTACCGAAAGGTTTATCATAGAAAAAGTAGATCTTACATCACATTGTCGAAAGGCAGGGCCAGAGACGCCCATAGATTACACAATATAAATCAATCTGGGCCCTTGAAAGAATCAGAACCGAATGAAGTGAATAAAATTGGCTGACACGACATAACTATTACTGATGTGCGTAGTGTGAGTTACTATAATGCAAGAATATTATTGGAATCGCAGAAATCGTTTATTTCCCGTGGTACTACCCGTTGTACTACCAGTAGTACAACGGGAAAATTACCCGTGGTACTGCCAAGCGATCTAGTAGTATTCGCATAGTATTAAGGGTCGCGAGACTGTCTACACAGTTAACCGTGACCCTGGAATGAAAAGGGCAATTGAAGGAACACGGTAGATTTTAGTCAGTACGAGTCCGACATTCCCGTCCACCCCAAACAGGGCGAGAAGCTTCATAATTATGAAGATTATAAAAACTAACAAAATAATAGTAATAATGAGATGGTATACGGAAGATTTTACAGAGAACTGTGAATTATAATCTATAATAAAAATAAGTGAGTAGTGCCATGGGTACATAAAAATTTCCCGTGGTACTACTAGATTGCTTGGTAGTAGTACTGGCAGAAATGAAGGATTTTTTTAGTAAAATGAATGTCAAGCTTCAAGAGCACAGCCACGCCGCGGCGGTACGACTACGACAGTACGTCAGCATCACGGGCGGCCGTCCTAACCTACCGCTTGACGCAGGTCCTCACCGGACACTGAAGTTTCGGGAGGTACCTGTGTCGGCGAAGGAAGAAACGCCTGGGTGTCACTGCGAGGATCGCCTGGAGGACACGGTGGAGCATACGGTGCAGGACTGCCCCGCTTGGACAGAGGAGGAAGAGAAGGAGGAGGCGGGACGCGTGAGGGAGAGGGCAGCGTCCACCTCACAACCCAGCCGCCGCCTTGAGAGACACTCACGGCAACGGACGTGGGACGATCTCAGGCCACCGTAGGCGCGGGCATGCGGACGGCGAGTAATGGGCGACTCGCTGTCCAACCATGGAGAATACCCGGGTCGACGGCGCGTTATGTTCCACGCGCGGGTGGGAAGGCCTCATTTGATGATTTTACCACGATTAAAAAAATGTCCTTCCCCGGGTTTGAGATTATCCTGTCCAGCACAAACGGATTACTAAACACTGACTAATATACAGGTCGGACCAATGTTACTTGCATTTAATCACTGCATAGTATAAAATAAAGTTGCTTTCTTTGTACCTATGTCCCTATATACATAGGGCTTAAAGTTTTAAAACTACGCAACGGATTTTGATGCGGTTTTTTTAATAGATTTTGTAATAAGTAAAGAATTATGTGGTATATAACTGGAATAGGTGAACATCTGTATTAATTTATCTGTGTTTTTACTGCAATATACTCCTGTATACTATGTTATTTGATTATTTTTGTTCAGCGTAAATATGTAGATTTTGGGATTTAGATACACGTGAGCAAGCTACGTATATACGCCCTTCTTATACGACTGAATTAAAAATAAAAAGTAATTAATCGCTATCTAGGATAAATGACGAAGAATAAATGACATGTCAATAAAAATGCATACAGAACACAACCATCAATGACGTCTGCCCTCACGCGTCTACCCGCGTTCGGGTCGCGCACTCGGCGATGCTTCGCCATCATATTATCGTGATAACTTTGAAACTGTTCGGCCAAATTACTTAGTGTGAAAAACAAAGTGTATCTACATTAAATATTTAATGCGAGAAATGTATTCATTTTGATAAGAGTTTGATAATTATATACTAATATGTGCATTGTAAAATAGTACCAAATTTAATTAATTTCACAATTCTGGTCGTACTGGCTTGCACATAAAAGGTAAATATATGCTGTCGCGGACTTTTATTAAGATCTTTTTAAGATAAACAATCCTGCGGTACATCATCTTTAAGTAACTCCATTGGTTTATGCAACGCACGCCAAGATAGCTCTCAGCTGGAAGATATTTTTCCGACTTAATTGACACGTATCGTTATATTATGACCAAAACAAAATAACATAAAATTATTATAAATTGTAGCCTATGTGTTATTCTGATGAATAACCTATATTACTGTAAAGTTTCATCCAAATCCGTCCAGTAGTTTTTTCGTGAATGAGTAACAAACATCCATCATCATTCGCATTTATAATATTGTAGGAAGGAAGTAAGTTGAATGACGGCATTTAGTTGCACTAACTATTTTCATTTCACGGCAGATTAAAAAGAGGAATGAACAATAACAGTGAATAAAATTAATGTTGTAAAAGATGAAGACTGAAAATGTTTAAAAAAAGCTTTAATAAAGCTGTCACTGCAAGGTCCGGTATTTTTCCATGTAAATGAACATGTAAAATACACAGCAGTAAAAAAGGTTTCTAATTAAGTTTACTAAGCCAGAGGAATGGGTCGGTACAAAGAGAAAACTGAACTATGGAACTCAAATGTAAAAGTCAAAGAGTTGGTTGCGGAAAAATGTTGAGTCTTTGAAAGCTTCCATTGATAAATGTGGTTGCGTGCACCGGAGTTCTTTGTAGCTGGGAATTGCAAAGGGAACAGAAAAACAAGATTAACTTTGAAGACAATATAGTAGCTAATTACTGTTGTCCACTGTGCATCGTAACTGCGACAGCAGAAATATAAATTAAGTATGTTATGTGAAACATTTACAATTCACAATTACAATGAAGAATTACGAGACAAGTAAAAAGGAAGAACACAGCGAAGGTAGGGATGGCAATTCGAGATCGATTAATCGAGGAATCGATTTTTTTGAAATCGATATGCAGCACTGAATCGATTCAGTGAATCGATATTTCACCCTAGAGAATCGAAATTCGATTTTTTCTATTCACGAGATGGCTGTGTGCTTAGTTTCCTGACTTCGCCTCTCTTTAATAATTAAAAAAAACACGTTTTGCTTTTTGTATCTGTGGTATCTGTTTATTGATATTGCGTCATTAATTGCTACACATGGTTTTTAAAAAGCTTAGATATTAAGCATTGGGAGCTGTAAGTTATTTTATCTATTTTCTGTGATTTTCATTTGTATTCATGTTATTACTCGAAGACGCCTGGACCGATTTTGAAAATCATTTTTTTGTTTGAAAGCGAGTGCTTTCCATGTGATCCATCATTTAAATTCTCCATCCCATCAAAATCTATTCAGTAGTTTTAGAGTTATAATTTAAAGAGTTTTTTTTTTGTTAAAATTATTACCTTATGTAACAAATACATTGAGAAAGTAAAATTATGTCTTATTTTTTACCTGGTACTTTGATATGATTATAAAAATAATTGTGGTTATCAAATTCCCTGAACTAAAAAAAACCCTATTTTACTACTAAGTGATCGTTTATTATGGTATCTTATTTTTCATAAAACCGATATATATTTACATTGCAACTTGAAAAAAAAAATCGATTTTTAGAAATCGATCTTTTAGACCTCGATTGTTTATTGAATCGATTCATCAAGTTATGATTCGAATCGATTTAAAAATCGATCTTTTTCATAAAGAATCGCCATCCCTAAGCGAAGGTACCGTGTGCCTCACGGCTAGTGTTGGGTTAATAGCCGGATGCTTTGAGTTATTATCGATTATAATCCATTAATAGCCATTAATAGCCGTGCAATGGCTAATAACCCTGCTATTAATGTTTTGTTAACAAAATATATGTTTTTTTTTTGGTTTTATTGTAAAATCTGTGGGTGTGAACATAAATTGGATGCGTGTTCGCAGTTTGATTCAATGTAGTGTTATTCTTTTTATTTATTTTCAGCTTTTATATGTGAAAAAGTGTTAATAATAAAATAAATACACCTTTTTCGGGAAATTCAGTTTTGTTAATTTGGAGTTCCAATACTATAAAAACCATGATTACTATAGACACATTGCCTTGTGATTTAACCATCTACCTAGTTAATTACTTGACTTAACAAAGCGAGCTAAATATGTACCTAGGTGTATGTATATCTTTTTTTTTTCTGGCGTGGTAAAATCATCAAATGAAACCTCTCACCCAGGGCAGAGCGGGAGGGACTATCAGACTCGTAATAACTGAAATCCACGGTGTCATTCAATAGCCCTTTACGTTCACGGCGGGGTCACGATACGGCGACCTCGGCAGGCTTTGGCCCTCTAAATATGCATGATGACGGGGCCCCCCGCCCCGTCATTATGCTGACATTTTTTGAAGCGCGCGTGGAACACAATGCGCCGTCAACCCTGCGGCTGGGATGGAGGGAAGACGCTGTCCTCTCCCTCTCGCGGCCCGCCTCCTCCTTCGCGGGTATGACTGCTTCGCAGAAGGAGGCGACTGCTTCCCATTCCGTCTCGCCCCGCAGCATGGCCTCGACCAATGCCGGGCGCGAGAGGTCTTCGCCTATCACCGTCGCGAGGACATGCCGCTCTGCCTAAGCGGGGCAGTCCTGCACCGTATGCTCCACCGTGTCCTCCGGGCGATCCTCGGAGTGGTGACACCCAGGCGTTTATTTCCTCCTAATCCGACATAGATACCTCCCGAATCTTCCGTGTCCGATGAGGACCCTCGTCATGCTGTTGGTCAGGACGCCGTGACGCCTATCCAGCCACTCTTCCAAGAGATCCTCCTGAGATCGCGACGGAGCTCTCGATCGAGGAAGCGAGGATACACCTTGGCGATGCGCCTCTACGCGCCACTTATAGACGCGCTGGAGGGCAGTTGCGTTCAGATCCCAGGGCAGGAATCTGGCAAGGAGGTTGAATGATTCGCTGGCAATCGTGCGGTATCCTCGGATTATCCGGATAGCCATGACCCTCTGGCATGCGGCTTTGCTGATCGCGTCCGCATGCTTAGGGCCCACACGGGGGCCCCGTAGAGGGTCATGGACCTCACGACACCGGCGTACAGACTCCGGCAGGAGGCGTTTGGCCCGCTGAGATTCCGCAGGAGTCGCCTGAGGGCGGCTGCTGCCCGGTTCAGCTTTGGGGCTAAACGCAGGAAATGCTCCCTGAAGTTCCAATGGTTGTCGAGGACGAGTTCAAGGTACTTCATCGTCGAATCTTCAACCCCTCCCAAATTTATGTGGGACTCTGACACATGCCCTCTGTTTTGTGCAGCGCCACTTCGAGTCCCAACTGCCGGATCCTATCAGCGACTGTACACACCGCACGACATCCCTCGCTGGTTCCATTCTCCCCGGTGACCGGGATAGATTATGGCTCTATCCGTCAGGTAGTCCTCGACTATGCGACGGAGATAGGTCAGCACCCGGTGATATCAGAGTGCTTGCCTGATGTAACTCTAGGGCAGAGTGTTGAAAGCGTTGGTGATGTCTAAAGACATCGCCAAGACGACCCTGCCCCGGGATAACGCATCCCCCGTCGTGAGGGCTTTCACGCACATGATGGCATCCACCGTCGAGCGCCCCCTGCGGAAGCCAAACTCTGCAAGGTCCGGATTCACCCGATTCAGGTTCCCGACGAGGCGGTTTGCAATTACTCTTTCAAAGAGCTTGCCCACCTCGTCGAGCAGTAGGATGTGCCGGAATACAGACGGAAAGTCCGCAGGGCGCCGGACCTTCTAGATGAGGACCAGTTTTCCCGGCTTCCTACGAAGCGGAAACGGCCCCTCTCCAGGCATGCGTTAAAGAGTCACCGAGGCCAGGACCCAGGCTTTTCCAGGCAAGCCGTCGGGTCCTGGGGCAGGTGTATGTATACCTACAAATAAATTTTAACCGATACGTTAAAATGTAAGGTACATTGGAAGTTACTTATTAGCTTTTTTCTGTGAATACGACGTAGGTAAATTATAAACAATCGAAATTACACAAGTGGTTAATAGGTAATATGCATCCCCGCACCCTGGTTTCTCGTGCTATCTCTTTCTGGCGCTAATATTTATTAATGCATCTAATAATAATAATTAATATTTATTAATGCATGAACTGTACTACAGCGACGCCAACCGAATCCGGAATCAGTACGTCGACTGATATGTTTCGATGAAGAATTCCTTTTTCACCTTTTTCGCGTGTTCCTGGTTTGTGTTTATAATCATAAAATGGTTAGGCCAAAGAATAAACTCGTGTGGAAGAAAGATGATGAAAATGAAGTCTAATCTGACAATCCTAAACCTGAAAACCATGAAGGGAGATTTTCAAACACTAAAATAACATTAATAGCAGGGTTATCATCCAAAATGGCTATTAACTGGCTATTAACTGCTATTAATCGATTATTAGCCAAATGATATTAACCGGATTATTATCATTGCCCAACACTACTCACGGCTATGCCAGATAAGCTCAGTTCAGCAAAAAGCCAGGCCACAGGGTATCTGAAGCTGGTTTTCAACTGAGCCTTTTGAGACGTCACAGATGTAAATCGGCATTATAGTGTGCGAGTTACATTAATTAAATAAGAAATAAATGTGTAACAGAATAAAATAAAATAAAAAGTACAGGTATAAATATATTGGGATAAAATATATTGGGATAAAAAAATAGGTAATTTACTAATAACATTTAGTAAACATTGGTCTCTATTTGGGAGTGTCAAAATAAACAATATTCAAAACGTATAAAAAATAATAATTGATCATTTTGTTTGCGTATAGTGACAGTAGCGGTGCAGCGTCCGGAATCCATTGAGTTAGAGTTGCCAAAATAAAAACTCAGAAATAATAACATCGATATTTGATGTTTCGATTGAGAGCGTTAAAACAATAAAATGTTTTCATGCACACGTAGCATGACCCATTTCTATCTCTGTTCTACCAAATTCTAATAAACAAAGTTATTTTATCGTTATTTCTATACCAATCGAATGTTTTCTTGCACAATTACGATTGATTCGTATACATTTTTTTTTTACATCCCTCACATAACGATATCTAGTCCCAAGCTAAGCAGAGCTTGTGTTATGGGTACTAGACAACTGATAAACATACTTATATATTTCTAAATACATACATATTATAGATAAATTACACCCAGACACAGAACAAATGATCGTGCTCATCACACAAACATTTGTCCTGGGTGGGAATCGAACCCACGACCTCCGGCATAGCAGTCAGGGTCACTAACCACTAGACCAACAGGCCTGTCATTGCATGTGCATTGAAGAATAGATATATTTCTTTTCTATATTTTTAACGCTGTCATGCTTAAAACGACAAAAATCGTTTTCTGTTACTTTGTCTTTGCTTCCGTCGACAAAACTCGTTTCTACGATGTCATTCTATGCTTGCTGGAAGAACGAGCTCTTTCTAACCGTTGGAATATTTAATACGAGTATCTTATCCTCACACAAATAAATAAATATTTTATACCTACTTTATGTGGGATATCATTTTTTTAAGTGAAATTAATAATCAGCTTGCCTACGCGACGACTAACAAACGAAAAAAGTTTCTATCGGAAAAAATAGTAAGCATCGTTCGTTATTGGTATTTCGTATTCGTTTATTAGGGTTTTGTCTGTTGTGGTAGCGGGTATTCGCATTTCTTGAAGAGTATAATTTTATTGTAATGCAGCATGGGCCATAACCAAAGTTAAATAGCTCAGCATTTTCATATTATATTAAATCGATTTCAAATCGTATAGTTCGACTGATACTTTTTTTTTTTGTCGTGGTAAAATCATCAAATGAGTCCTCCCACCCAGGGCAGGGCGGGAGGGACTGTCAGACTTGTACTGACTAAACTCCACGGTGTCCTTCAATAGCCCTTTACGTACCGGGGTCACGGTAATCCCTTGGTCCCGCGACCCCGGCAGGCTTTGGCCCTCTACAGGCCCCGTCACTATGCTGACACTCTTTGAGGCGTTCGACTGATACTTAGTGCAGAAAACTGGCAACCCTGATCCAGAACCGATTGGTGATCGATTGTCAATGTCATTCGCTCTGCGTTTGCTATTTTTGGAGTCTTAAATATTATTTCGACTTTGGTTATTTTTGACGACTTGTGCTATTATTCAAAATGGATTCTAATGATTTTCTACCTAACGACCCCAGCTCACTCTCGGACTCAGTACCCACTTCAAACGTTAACCCTGGCATTTCTTCGGATAATGAACCCAATGAGAATTGCACATGATTGCGAGGGAAAATACAAAGCAGGCAAACAAAGAAGCCGTAAAATATATTTCGTTTATATATTATACGAAAATCACAATTCAGGCATCCAAGCTATTAAACATTATTGCTGCAACTCCATAGTCCGCCGAAGGACTGTAGGTTGCTGCTCGCTCATATCATGTCTATGGTATTTAAGCTGGGCAAGATATGAAAATGTAACTACACCTGCTCAGTTTTTAGACTATGTTTTATGAACATATGTTCATAAAACATGACTATTCATTTTCATATGAAAATGAATAGTTTTACAAATAAATCATTTATTTTAGAGTGTAGGATGTTCTTTTTGTTTTGTATTATATTAATCAATTTGATACAAAACTTCCTAATTATATGTTTTCTTTGTACTGTATGTAAGCCACTCAATAAAAGCAAAAATAGTGTAACATTTTTATATTCATGTTCAAGCCCAAACGCCATCCAAAGCTGTTGATGGCCTTTCAAAAGTGTATGTATGTATGTTTTTTTATGTTTGTGTTCGCATATCTCCGGAACTACAAGAAAAATGTTAGTAATTTTTGTTGTACTAGATATTGTTCAACTTAGGGAATACTGCAAGTTTCATCAAAATCGGTGCAGTATTATTTGAGATAGGGAATTTTTTGCTTACTTGAATTGAAGATTTTCAAAGTCGATTGTTTATCCACGATTATCTCGTGTTTGGCTGAACCAATTTGTCAGCTCCGCTAGTCTGTTTAACCGCAACAAAGAGGTGCCCGCATGCACTTGCAGTTATATACCACGGAGTGCGCCAGGCCCGATTTTACAATCAAATCAAAATCCCAAATTTGAAACCTGCAATCCTTTAGGTTTTTTGGGTCACTGACAAATCTAAAATTAATACCTACCTTATATGTTTTGAGTGGCATTCAATCAAATATTAAAAAGTGGGAGATGTTCGATGGAAAATTCTAGCGCACATGTGAGACTATTACGTATATATGACAAGAATTGTGTTGAATATTAAACTGAAGAGGGTAAAATAAATAAACTTTTAAAATAATAATAATAATAATAATTAGGTATGTAAGCGACTTCAAATACAACCACAAAAAACAAGGGTAAACCTAAAAAATACTTTTCTTTCGAAATTCGGTGGCAAAAGGTCATTGAAATGAAGAACAAATCCACCGTCTTCCGAAAGAAAAGTAATTTTTTCAAATTCCGTTTCCAATAAATTATAGTGAAAACTAACTCCGGACTGAAATGTGGGTGCTTAAAAACACCACGATTTTCACTTTATTTGAATGTTTGTTAATATCTTAATACTTATATTAATCTTATTCTAAATTAATTATGATAATTGATTGTTGGATTTTATATTTCAGTAACACAAACTTAAAAAACTTAAAAAATATTTTCTACTTTTTAGTTCGATTGCTATTAAAGCGTGTTTTTTTAAACTATATTTTTTTAACGACCTATGTATAGATACACATCCCACACGTATGGGGGCGGTGAAATTTTTTTTTTATAATTTCTATTCTGAATGTGGGGAAACCCCCATTTTCTTTTTTGTGTGAGAATCCTAATGCGGTTAACATAATACATCTACTTACCAAGTTTCAACAGGATAGCTCTTATACTTTCGAAGAAAAGTGGCTGTCACATACGGACGGACAGACAGACAACGAATCTATAAGGGTTCCGTTTTTTGCCATTTGGCTACAGAACCCTAGAAAGGGCCTAAAGGATAGCAGGGCATTGTTTCGAAGTTGGGACTATAACATGTTACGATAAAACTAAGTTTAACTGCTAATTCTCTTGGAATCGACCTATTTTTGATTCAATACTAAACAATGAAATATAATTTTTTTCGATCTGAAAAAAATATATGTTGTAGTTCAATAAACTATCTAAATTATTCTACTTGAAAACTATTTACAGCTTAACTCGATCAAAAAATCGCCGAAATAAGATTTAATAACGTTTTTTGAGTGGTACTCGTACATTCTTGAAGTATTTATATATTTACTAGCTTTTGCCCGCGGCTTTGCTCGCGTAGAATTTGGTTTGCCTCATTAAGTTACGTGACATTTTTTTTTAATACTTATATTTTTTTATGTAACTTCACATCGTACATCCCAGATTTCTAACTTCAAAATTAGTTACCATACAATCTTTGAACACCTATACCTAATATTTAGAGGGAATCTCTTGAGGGTGGAATTATCTGAATTCCTTTCTAAGTGCTCATTATTTTGGAGGCGACTGCCCTCCAGCGCGTCTACGAATGGCGCGTGGAGGCGCAGCGCCGGGGCGAATCCCCGCTGCCTCGACAGGTCGAGGCGCGGCGGGAAGAGCTCCGGCGCGATCTCAGGGCAGTATGGAGGGGGCGACTGTCGCAACCGAGGTCCGGGCACGCCGCAATCGCGGCGGTAAGACCCCTCTTTGAGGAGTGGCTGGATAGGCGTCACGGCGTCCTTACCTTCCGCATGACGCAGGTCCTCACCGGACACGGAAGTTTCGGGAGGTTCCTGTGTCTGATAAGGAGGGAGGAAACGCCTGGGTGTCACCACTGCGAGGACCGTCCTGAGGACACGGTGGAGCATACGGTGCAGGACTGCCCCGCTTGGGCAGAGCACCGCCGTGTCCTCACGACGGCGATAGGCGGAAACCTCTCGCGCCCGGCATTGGTCGAGGCCATGCTGCGGGGCGAGACGGAGTGGGAAGCGGTCGCCTCCTTCTGCGAAGCAGTCATGCTCGCGAAGGAGGAGGCGTGCCGCGTGAGGGAGAGAACAGTGTCCTCCCTCCGACCCACCCGCAGTGGTAGACGCCCACGGCGACGGACGTCGCCAGACGATCTCCGGCCACCGTAGGCGCGGGCATGCGGGCAGCGAGTAATGGGCGACTCGCTGCCCGACCATGGACCATGCCCGGGTCGACGGCGCGTTGTGTTCCACGCGCGCCTCAAGGAGTGTCAGCAAACTGACGGGGCCTGTAGAGGGCCAGAGCCAGCCGGGGTCGCGGGTCTTACCCATCACCGTAACCCCGGTACGTAAAGGGCTCGTGAAGGACACCGTGGATTTTAGTCAGTACAAGTCTGACAGTCCCTCCCGCCCTGCCCTGGGTGGGAGGACTCATTTGATGATTTTACCACGCAAAAAAAAAAAAAAAAGTGCTCATTATTTTAGAGGGCCAAAGCCTGCCGGGGTCGCGGGACTTACGAATTACCGTGACCCCGGTACGTAAAGGGCTATTGAAGGACACCATAGATTTTAGTCAGTCAAGTCTGACAGTCCCTCCCACCCTGCCCTGGGTGGGAGGACTCATTTAATGATTTTAATACGAAAAAATAATAATAATAATAGAACTCTGCAAATTTCAAAATTCTACCAGTGGTTTCTTCATAAATCTTGTGTGTTTATAAAAAGTAGCCCTATGTCCTTCCCCGGGCTTGAGATTATCCTATCCAGCACAAACGGATTACTAAACACTGACTAATAAACAGGTCGGACCAATGTTACTTGCATTTAATCACTACATAGTATAAAACAAAGTAACTTTCTTTGTCCCGTGTAACGATCGAACTCGTATAACGATCGACATCATTGCGCGATCACCGCCATCTATCGAGCATAAGGACCACTCGACATATAGTACTAATAGAATTATCTATACTCCGTTCATCATATGCCTAGCGTTTTTCCCAACTATATTGAGGTCGGCTTCCAGTCAAACCAGATGCAGCTGGATATCAGTATTTTACATGGAGCGACTGCCTGTCGGACCTCCACAACCCAGTAACTGGGTAATACGATACCCTATGGTAAGACTGGCTCTCAGACTTTAGAGCTTCTGACAGTAACGACTGTCAAAGATCTTCAAATGACAGCCGGGACCAACGGCTTTACGTGCTTTCCGAGTGCTTTTTACCCATCCACAGACCAACCTCGGCAAGCGCAGCTTAACCCGTAAAAATATATAATATAATCCGTAGCACTAGTAATAACATCCCTCATGTACACAATAAGCTAATAAAATTCCCTATCTCAAAAACTACTGAACCGATTTTGATGAAACTTGTAGTATTCCTTAAGTTGAACTACACCTAGCACAAAAAAAAAAAAAATTAAACCGGATGTGAAGTTCCGGAGATATGCGAACAATGAATCAGTCGATGCCTACTCCTTACTGTTAAGGAGTTGTACCTTTCATCATCAGCTCAGCTACATAAGATGATGATTACTATACGCAAGTACTTAAATTACTTCATAAGATACGAAAAACGATGCATGGGCCTATAAAATTTGAGGGTTGCCCTCGATTTCTCCAAGATCCAATCATCAGATCCTGATTTGGTGACAATAGGACCACACAGGAAGCACCAGCTTTCAAACAAAAAAAGAATTATGAAAATCGGTTCACCCAGTCGGTCGTAAAGCGGTAACAAACATTTAAAAAAATACAGTCCTCCTTTTTTTGAAGTCGGTTAAAAACTATCCTATGTCCTTTCTCAAGTTCCAAACTATGTCTGTACCAAATTTAACACTAATCGGTTCAGTAGTTTAGGCGTGAAGAAAAGACAGACAGACAGACAGAGTTACTTTCGCATTTATAATACTAGCTTTTGCCCGCGGCTTCGCTCGCGTAGAATTTGGTCTGCCTCATTAAGTTACGTGACATTTTTTTTAATACTTATATTTTTTTTATGTAACTTCACATCGTACATCGCAGATTTCTAACTTCAAAATTAGTTTCCATACAATCTTTGAACACCTATACCTAATATTTAGAGGGAATCTCTTGAGGTTGGAATTATTTGAATTTCTTTCTAAGAGCTCATTATTTTAGAGGGCCAAAGCCTGCCGGGGTCGCGGGACTTACGAATTACCGTGACCTCGGTACGTAAACCGTAGCACTGGTAATTACATCCCTCATGTACACAATAAGCTAATAAAATTCCCTATCTCAAAAACTACTGAACCGATTTTGATGAAACTTGCAGTATTCCCTAAGTTGAACGATACCTAGCACAAAAAAAAATCGGACGTGAAGTTCCTGAGATATGCGAACAATGAATCAGTCGATGCCTACTCCTTACTGTTAAGTAGGTGTACCTTCCAACATCAGCTCAGCTACATAAGATGATGATTACCATACGCAAGTACTTAAATTACTTCATAAGATTTACGAAAAACGATGCGTGGGCCTATACAATTTGAGGGTTGCCCTCGATTTCTCCAAGATCCAATCATCAGATCCTGATTTGGTGACAATGGTGGTCCTACGGAAAGCACCAGCTTTCAAACAAAAAAAGAATCATGAAAATCGGTTCACCCAGTCGGTCGTAATGCGGTAACAAACATAAAATTGATAACCTCCTCCTTTTTTTGAAGTCGGTTAAAAACTATCCTATGTCCTTTCTCAAGTTCCAAACTATGTCTGTACCAAATTTCATACAAATCGGTTCAGTAGTTTAGGCGTGAAGAAAAGACAGACAGACAGACAGACAGAGTTACTTTCGCATTTATAATATTAGTTTGGATTAGTTTGGATATAAGTATATATTTTTTTAAAGACTTTGCCCCGCACTAGGAGTTTCTCCTGTATCGTGGGTGCGTTCACGAACATAGAAACTCACATACACAAACACTCAGACCCGGAACAACTACTTGCAGATCATATAAATATTTGTTCCGTGCGGGGATCGAACCCGCGACACGCTGCGCAACAGTCGATTACTCAGCCACTGCACCAACCGTGACGTCAAATATGTCAAGTCTGTTACGTCGATCGAATTACGAGACCAATGTTCTTGCATAATAGACCAAGATCCCCAGAGCCCCCAGAGCTACGTCATTTTAACAAAGCTGAAATTTTGAGGATTTGTTATCTATTGTGCAGTTAAGACGTAATGTGTATTGACTAGCTCGAAGGCAGCGCCCTTCCACAGGTAGCGCGAACTAAAGGTCCATAAAAATCTTACTCAACTACGTTATTTTAGCAAGTTTACATTTTTTCACATAATATTACTCATATTATAATTAAGGGCGACTCGCTGTCCGGCTATGGACCATGCCCGGGTTGACGGCACGTTGTGTTCCACGCGTGCCTCAAGGAGTGTCAGCAAAATGACTAAAGGGGGACTTTCGCAAAATCCCTTCGTATAGGCCACGTATATACTCGTAGTAAACTGCAATTACTGTCAAAAATTTAGATTTATTTGTTTAGCGGTTTAGGCTGTAGGAGAGTCTGTGTACCGAATGTCAACCAAATCTGTTCAGAGGTTTTTGCGTGAAAGAGGAACAAACATCCATCCATCCAAACAAACCTTCACGTTTATAATATTAGTACGAAGTAGGATTTTAAGACATTTTTAATTAACTGTGACTAATACGGCTTCGGCTATTAGGAAGGCTTTTATGTAATGAACGATTCATAACGTTCGCAAAAACAACTTTTTATAAATGGTGTTTGAATTTTAGAAATATTCTAATATTTTTAAATGATGTATTAAGTACTAGGAAACGGATTGCTTTAAGATTATCTACACTAATATTATACAGGGGAAAGATTTGTATTTTTTTACGCCTTCACTTGGCTATGAAAAACACCTTAATGCCATCAGTGTTTTTACGTCTATAATGGACATCAAGGGCGAGTTTTATGAAGAAGTCACGGAAACCATATCAAAAATTCTTCTTAGGGAGCAGATACGGGGTGCTAAGACAGGAAACCTCCACGTGCGCCCGTGGACTGGAGTTCCCTCTCGGATACGTCCGGGGGGAAGACCAGTTTTTCGGGCCGGTGCATCCTGGAATGCGGGCAAAAACTCTTCCTTAGGCACTGTGTGCCTAAGTGGTCTCTTTGCCCGTATGCCAATAGCTTGTCGGGTGGACGCTCCAACGCGTGTCCCTCTGAATAGCAGAGGGCACAGCGGCGGAGCGGGCTTGCGGACGGTGAGTAATGGGTAAGCTCGCCGTCCGACCAAGGACCACGCTCGGGTCGGTGGCGCGTCGTGTTTCACGCGTCACCGACGGGGCCCCTTACGGGGTCAAATGCCTGCTGGGGTCGCGGATTTTTTCTTAATCCAGGATACCACGGCTCCGGAACGTAAAGGGCATCCGAAGAAACACGGGTGGATTTTAGTCAGTAAGAGTGTGACAGTCCTTTCTGCCCCACCCAGGGCGGGAGGACTCATTTGACGATTTTGCCATCCTTAAAAAAAAAAACGACGGGTTGCACTCTGGGAGTGCCGGCAGAAGTGAAAACTTGAATAGTAATTGTTGGAAATATCTTGTGAACAGATTTTAGTAAAACTCGCAAAAATGGTTGACTTTTTATTTCAATAATTTTCCAATGTGATGTAGGTATATCTTTTATAAACAATGTTACCTAGCAACGAATGTATCCAGCATACAAACTTCTTTAAAAGTAATAAAGTCACACGAACATTCACGCAAGCGCCCTGCGCCGTCCTACGCTTTTTCGGTCAGGGTCACGTGTCCTGACGCGAGTTTAAGATTTTATACCCATTACAGAAAACTGCTCAACGCCGCTAAAAAAGTTTTCACTTTAAAAAAAAACGACGGGTTGCACTCTGGGAGTGCCGGCAGAAGTGAAAACTTGAATAGTAATTGTTGGAAATATCTTGTGAACAGATTTTAGTAAAACTCGCAAAAATGGTTGACTTTTTATTTCAATAATTTTCCAATGTGACGTACATCTTTTATAAACAATGTTACCTAGCAACGAATGTATCCAGCATACAAACTTCTTTAAAAGTAATAAAGTCACACGAACATTCATGCAAGCGCCCTGCGCCGTCCTACATCACGACCGTGACATCACTTTGGGCCCTATCAGAAAACCAGCGCTGTGACAAAATTAAAAATGTCGCAGCACATGCTGAGATAGGAGCCTTTTGGCCTCGCACAGGACTAATTGTTGTTTTTTATTGGTTTTACCTTTTGTTGTTTTTCTTGTATATATTTTGTTTCCTTTGTTGTTTTTATTCATGTAATTTTTTTGTTCTGTCTTGTGTGTGCCAATAAATCTCTTTTCTTTCTTTCTTTCTTTCTTCTTTTCTTTTCCTACGCTTTTTCGGTCAGGGTCACGTGTCCTGACGCGAGTGTCCTGACGCGAGTTTAAGATTTTATTCAACGCCGCTAAAGAAGTTTTCACTTCAAAAAGAGGGAGCAGATACTCCTGATAGGCATATAAAGGTTTCCTCCTAGAGAAGAGTCAAGAGGGTCAAGCTATGTACCTTTGAAAAGCTTTTGACTATGTGTCTCGAGAAGCCTTATGGATGACGAAACTTGGATGCACGGACAAGTTTAAGTAAAAATGATCAGACTCCTGCATGATGAAATGCGTTGTTGTGTTAGTGTGCACAGTTCTTTTCTGTGAGCTGCGGCATAAAGCAAGGCTGCGTACTCGCTCCAATTCTGTTCGCCCTGTACTTTGCTGTCGTAGTTCGCGATGCCTAGCAGACTTTATCCGAAAGTTTTCGTATCCGTTTTCGCATCAATGGCGACGGTGTCTTCAACTTAACTACACTTAAAGCTCACACAAAAGTGTCCCACGTTACTATTACTAAGATGATCTATGCAGATGACTTTTGCTTTGCGGCGTAATCCTTAGAGCGTTTATAGAGGCTTATGTCCACGTCTTGATCAATCATGTCGCAGATTTGGTCTTAAGATAAGTGTGAAGAAGACCGCAGCCATGGCAATTAATATACTGAACAGTGGCGCAGTTGACATCAAACTTATTAGCAGGTCGACAAATTCAAATATCTGGGCAGCACTATAATATCCAGGTTGACGGGGCGATAGGCGACGACCTCTCACGCCCGGCATTGGTCGAGGCCACAGCTGCTCTTCAAAGAGTGAATCGTTACGAGTCACGATGAAAGCGATTACGCTGCTGATGACATCTTTTCAAAAATCCCAACATCCAACTTAATACTGGGCGGTATTGAGTTATGTCACCCAAACTTGGAACGCGACCCGAGGTCCAAAACGCTGGTTAAACCAATAAAAGTCAGGTCCTAAAATAGCATGTAGTTGGTCAATTATTTAGGCAGGGCACTCAAGTACTATTAGCCCAGGGCCCCACAAATCCTCTGTCCGCCCCTGCCAAGGTAATTTTTTTATAATAATTTAAGGTGCTGCATCTGCTATTGATTTTTGGGATACCGTTTCGGACGCAAAGTATGTTGATTTTGGATACCGTAGGCCCATATTGGCTTGAGGATCGAGTTTTAGATGAGGAGTTTGTTGAAAGCACAGAATTCGTTCTCATGAGCCAATACAATTAATTGACAGGCCTGTTGGTCTAGTGGTTAGTGACCCTGACTGCTATGCCGGAGGCCGTGGGTTCGTTTCACACCCAGGACAAATGTTTGTGTGATGAGCACGATCATTTGTTCTGTGTCTGGGTGTAATTTATCTATAATATGTATGTATTTAGAAATATATATGTATGCTTATCAGTTGTCTAGTACCCATAACACAAGCTCTGCTTAGCTTGGGACTAGATGACGTTGTGTGATAGTTGTAGAATATTTATATTTATTTATATTTATAATACAGGTTGCGGAACTTGTAGTTTAACTTGGCCCTTTTATTTTTAATGTGATGTTTCCATATTAAGCGCCTATCTAAGTGGAAGCCAAGTACTTAACAAAATCTGTGTGGTAGGGTGACGGGTACGAACAATTACCTAACAAATTTTATCTATCTAATTATTAACTTTAAAGTTCATGTTTAGTTTACGTCACAGAAACGTGAAAACTTGGGCCTTTGTTCTTCTTTAATTCGTTCATTTTAAATGTGTCTGTTTATTCATATCTCTTTTTTCCTGAATTCTTAATGTAAGTACAGACTTACCACGTTCGCCTCTCATTCATCCTGCAATTTCCAACGATCGAAATATCCGCTTGTGTCCACCTTCTCGTGAAGTCGTCATTTAAATATCTTTTATGGACTGGGTAAAAGCCTCTTTGATGTAAGTAGATTTTACACGAGAAAAATCATATTGATGATACGAGTATATTTCGATAATTACATACTCGTGTATCTTATAATAATTTATACTAATAATATAAAGTTGAAGAGTTTTGTTTCATTGAACGCGGTAATCTCAGAAACCATAGAAACAATATTTTTGCTTTGGATAGTTCATTGTTCGAGAAAGGCTAAAGACAATATACGCTACGACTAACAGGAGTCGAGTAGCGGGTAAAAAAGCGGGGAACTGTTGGTTTTCCTGATAAATGTCTCTCTGACTCGCGCATAACACCCTGTATTAATACACAGGTTCTTTCTTTTAAATTGGCTAACAGGGGGATATCTGACTCAGTAAGAGATACGAAAAAAAAAATGACCATATATACATATAATAAATCTGTAGAAGGGTCGATTCTGTACATTGAAAATATTGAAAAAATAAATAGCGGGGGGTGTTGCTGGATCGATACCAAACCCAAATATGTGATTAAAAAAATTTTTGTCTGTCTGTCTGTCTGTATGTATGTGCAGGCATCACGTGAAAACTAACGGTTCGATTTCGATGAAACTTGGTATAATTATACCTTATTATCCTGGGCATAAAATGGGATACTTTTTATCCCGGAATAATGTGTAGAAAATAAAATCTACCATCCACGCGAAGACCGACATCCGCGCGGACGGAGTCGCGGGCGGAAGCTAGTTATTAATAATTTTTGGTCAAGGTTTTTTTATATGACAGTAAACCAAATAAAAAATACGCATTTTTTCGCTCATACAATATGTATGAAAAAATATTTATTTATTTATATTTATCGTAGCGTTTGATCAACTTCTAAGGTCCTGTTTTCTTTCTTCCTATACAATGAAATGATTCTTATATGAAATATGTAGAGTAGAACGGCATTTAAAAAAATGGTCTATTTCACTAATTTTTGTGTTCAACTCACACTTGACCAACAAATAAACTTATGCCAATGTACTATCGCGGACTTTTCCGCCTGACCAGTTAAAATTTTTTTCGCCTAAATCATGCGGAGGCGCCGAGCCACGCCCCCTTATAGTTTTGGCCTATAAGGAAAGAGTCAACGTTATTAGTTGCAATCTGCTCTACGCAGGTTACTGACGTGTCCTCTGTATACTTTTTTGCGAAATTTACGCGCGAAATTTGGCGCGCTCACCGGACCTTTTGGATATTGACTATTGCTCTGTTTACCTGACGTTTGATTACCTAAACGTTAACCTGTGCAATAATATTGGACTCCTGAGAATCTGTGCTAGAACATTTTGTGCATAATGTCATCCAGAAATTTTAGAAGAGAAGAACGCAATGAAATTATAATTCTGCATGGACAAGGATTTAACATCAGTCAAATCGCTGAGCAGCTGCATATGAGCGTAAGTAGTAGATTATTTTAATAATAATTATGATGATACATTTTGTTATTTTCAATTACCTTAATATTTTTTTAAATACACACGATGCAAAATGTTTCATGCAAATAATCATCTTGTGTAAATAATTAAAAACTTTTAGCTCGTTAAATAAAGAGTAAAAGTATTTGATAAATATCATTATACTAGAAACAAATAGAATTTTACTATTGGAACTCAAATAGTTATTTTCCTTTTTCTCGCTAAGGCACGCACTAATATCTTACCTGTTTTTATTTCTGTTGTTGATTTTCAAAGAACAATCTTTGCCACTGTATCTTATAAGTAATTCATTAGTTATTAGGTATTTTAGTTATAATAATATCATAATCTTATTTAAAACTTTTGATGCCAAGCACGACCTAGCATATGGGTCGAACAATTGGCTATTTGACAGTTGCTATAAATTACAAATATAATTAGTCCGTCATTTATAGTTTAAAAAAATAACGGACACGTATTTTTTCTTTTGTAAAATCAATGAATATTTACCAAAATATAACGCATCGAAACTCGAGAGTGGAGGCTCGTGACGTCAGAATTCAATAAAAATTGTACTAAATTGTGTCGTATTGACAATTTTGAAAGCGTCGTATCTTCGTAAATTTTTGTTTACGAAAGAAAAGAAAAAATACGGGTCTAATATTTTTTGATAATCTAAGCGGCGGACTTATTAGAATTTTTCAGTCAAATAGCCAATTATTATTTCTACGTGAGCCCACAACCTGCCTCCCGAGTCATCGTTATACGTAGCTATAGATGATTTGTGATGATACCCAAGGGACCCCAGAATCAATTGGATACTAATATGAATCACGTTAATAACATTCTTAAAATAGTTACAAACGCAGTTAATATTATGGATTGTCACTTTGTGACCATTTTACGAATTGTAATGTAATTCATATTATTATCCTATTTACGCTTCGACTAAAGCGGACATATTAGGACCCCGGACACAATTTTTCTAGTTGTTTCCAAACAGAAAAAAACTAAATTAAAAGGCTTATTTTTTTAAATGCCAATAGAAACGTTATTTCTTTCGTTACAAAAGGATCATTATATTTATTTCGAATGAGCTTCAGATTAGTTTGAATGAAAAATGATATTAATATCTCGGACAAATCCGAACTTCCTATTTTTTACCTCAGTGTAATAAAGCATTTAGAAATAGCAGAAGGCATCAAAGAATTTTAATCCTTGCCGACAAAGTTTAAAGAGATAACAAAGCGCATTATCTATTATGTTTGTGGTTTTAAATTTTTTTGCTAAAAAATATAAACAAAAGGCACCCGCCCTTTGTTTGCGTAACTATTTTCTTTGTGTCAAATTGCATGCCGAAGTAAGAAAATGCTTTGTTCAATAATATATCTATAATATGACAAAAAAATCGGGCCCAAGCCGCAGTTTTATTATCTACACATAAATAACACCAGAGTAGGTGTAAATAAAGGGGAAAATATATGTTTTGTATTGAATAAAAGGTATCCTTTTTCATCGCTTAAAATTGTTTGTCCGAAAATCATTACCCAGAACAGGTTTACTAAAAAATTCAATAAATATATTGATAAAAAATTCTAGTCATATATCCTAAGTATATAGGACATAGTTGTATTTAGGAATTTTAATGTTATGGCATGTGATAACATGTTATCTTATGTTGGGGCAAGTTATTATTCGGAAAAATGATGACTTTTAACTGAAATAAATTATGGCATTTCAGATTTATATTTGGATAGAGAACCGATTAAAAGTTTCAGGTAAACACTTTTAAAAACTTGTATCTGTGACTTATGAGGTTGTTTTTTGTTTGTAGAGAAACACTGTGCGGCTGTGGATCAGATGCCATGAAGATGAGGGTGTCTTAGAGGAAAGACCGCGGGCACCACGTCTGTTTCTCATTCCTGAGGAAAACGTCTAACGTATGGTGAACACCTACCAACAAGGGGACACGTTTACTCCGACGAGAGTGTTCGCCGAGGAGTACGAAGTATCACTACGCACAGTTCGTCGTGCTTTACATAGAGAGGGGCTCCATCATAGGCAAAACGGCGAAAAGAATCGTGCTTACCGAGCAACAAAAAGTGGCAAGAATAAGGTTCTCAAGAGACATCACAGATGTGGATTTCTCAAGCGCCATCTTTGCAGATGAGAAATGCTTTAGGTCTAGCCAACATAGTCGTCGACACTTATGGCGCGTCACAAATAGGCGTTACGAACCAAGAAACGCGATTCCCAATAATAATTGAGGAAGAGTGTGTATGAGTGAGTGCTGGTGGTCCTAGAGAGCTTGTCCATACCCCGGGCGAGCAAATGGTGCAGCTTACCGCGAACTGTTAAAAACGGTAATGGAGGCACCATTACCGTTTTTAACAGTTCGCGGTAAGTAACCTCCTTCTTTTTCGAACTCAGATTTTTTTTTAAATTATGTTTGAGTAGCCATTGATGATTATTGTGATAACTTTGTATTTATTCAGATTTAGTGAAAAGTAATTATTGTTTACCGACTGTTAATTTAATTATAGGGAAGATATTGTTTGTTTGATAATTGTTTTGTGTTTAATATTTGATTTGTTGAACCATTTAAGTAGAAAGTCTAATTAAAATAATAGCGAAAATTAAAATGAAATAATTCTGTATGTTACGTTAAGCACGGTTATTATTGTATACTTTCTCGCTTACTCACACATTATCTCTTTCATTTTCTTAGTTATTAACTTAAAATATATTTATAAGTAAGTAGCTTTCGCCAGCGGCTGCGCCCGCTCACCCCCTCCCTGCCCTTATTGCCTATGCCACTCAGGACAAATAACTATTGTTTGTAAAAAAAAACTGATGCTTGTAGTAATAGGTCACAGAAAGGGAGGGAGGTTTATGTATTTCTTTAAAAGGTAAACTCAATTTTGTGTTTAACTTATTTTTACTGATTCAGTTCCTATATTGAACCTAATAAATATTTTACGAATATCTGTTTGTTTTATTTACTTTAAAATTAGGGCGAAACTAATGGGAAGCGGTCGCCTCTTTCTGCGAAGCAGTCTTGCTCGCGAAGGAGGAGGCGGGCCGCGTGAGGGAGAGGACAGCGTCCTCCCTATACCCCAGCCGCAGTGGTAGACGCCCACGGCGACGGCCGTCGGCAGACGATCTCCGGCCACCGTAGGGGCGCGCATGCGGGCAGCGAGTAATGTGCAACTCGCTGTCCGATCATGGACTATGCCCGGGTCGACAGCGCGTTGTGGTCCACGCGCGCCTCAAAGAGTGTCAGCAAAATGACGGGGCCCCCCTCTAGAGGGCCAAAGCCTACCGGGGGGTCGCGGGATTCACGAATTACCGTGATTCCGGAACGTAAAGGGCTATTGAAGGACACCGTGGATTTCAGTCAAAACGAGTCTGATAGTCCCTCCCGCTCTGCCCTAGCTGGGAGGACTCATTTGATGATTTTACAACGCTAAAAAAAAGATGACCTATTGCCTGTCAATAGTATAATAGGATTTTATAAGATTACTAGAATAAATTAAAAGATAATTACAAAAATCGGTGAATTCCGAATTTCCGACACTCGCAAACATAACGTAACGTAAGCCAGTTTCAACAAAGTTAAAAAAAACACTCACTCATAAGTATCATCAGTAAAGTATTTTTATAATTCAAATAGCAGTTTAAAAAAAACTCGTTTGGCGTGCGTCGTCAGTGCGCTCGGCCGATCGGTATTGTATTTCATTCATTATTTGTACACAAAGGAAATGGGGCGGGGCTAGAGAGCGTTTCTATATTGTAAGTGCAAGCAAAAATGAGCTTAGTGGTGGTCAGGCGGAAGTGTCCGCGATAGTACCATAAAAATAGAGCTAAAGTTTTTTAACACTGTAGTTTCTAATCCCTTATGGATGCCGATTTCCCGCTGTTTGCCAATTTAAAATAAAGATCATGTGTATTAAAGCGAAAGGTCAATCACTCATAAGACAAAAATCTCAGACATACAAGTGCTAGAGTTTATAATTTTGCATAGGAGTTCTTTGTAGAACGAAGACACGTCTTAGTGAGCACCTATCACTAAGACGGGACTTTGCGAAATTTTACCCCTAAGGGGTTGTTTTTGGTGTTGATAATTTGTATGAAACTTCGTAACTACAAGTGCTAGGAGTCTGAAATGCACGGGGTTATTTTTAGGACGTAGATGCTCACTGAGACGAGATGTTGCGAAATCCTAAGGGGTTGTTTTTTTCTGGTGTTGATAGATAGAGGTCTCAATTGCATGGGGCTTCTTTTAAGGATATAGTCAGTAGCGTACAGTGGTACCAGAGTAAGGGTAGACCAGCCAAAAATAAAAAATAAAACAACAAAGAACTAACTACATTAGTCGATACTGACGATCCGAATAGAAGAAAGCTTCGGCCCACTTCAAAACTTATAATTTGAAACACTCACCACATCATTCACGTACGATGAATCACGATATTCTGACGATTCAAATAGTAGAAAGATTCGGCCACTTCAAATATCTTTCCAAGTAGGAATAACTCTCGTGGATTAAATTGACGAGTACGAGATGAATTATCATATGTTTGGCTTAATTCTCGTAACCTTTAGACACAACTTGAATCTTTTACGATAAAATTAGTAGTTCTTCATACGATAGTTGTGAAAAGTAAGCTTTCAGAACTATCGTATGAAGAACTACTAATTTACAATAGTGTAAGCAGCAATAAACACACATTGTCGGCACAAATCACACAAACTAGGACCATTTTTAAGTAAACAAACGAATATACTTTAATATTTACACTACTTTTTGTTTCAAAACGATTTACTTATTGCTGAATATGATTTAATAAATACAATAGTACAAAACAATAACAATTTTTTGCGGAATAAACTGACAGTAACAGACAGGGTTGCCTTATTTTACCAAGTCCTCAAAAACCAAATTCTCAAATTTGAGAAGAAAAATTAAATTTTACAGTTCATAATAATTATTAAAAGGCTTTTGCTATTCATTTCGAATACTACCCCGTTGTTTTAATTATCTCTATTAGTGTTTAAAGAAACTATCGTTTCTGTGTGAAGATTGTTTCTCGAATTGGCAATCACGTTCAGTGCGTTTTCGTTTTATAGTTTTCGTTCATTAAAATTCGCTACACCGATTGGCTACCGCCAGCTACAGCGAGCCTAAAAACGTTCATAATTTATACATGTGTGCGGTTCTTATACACAAAATATGAACACACATGCATAAATTTGTGAATGAGATTGAGGCAATGTAGATTCCGTAGTAGTAGGAACTTTACAGTTACAGTATTAGTAAGAAGTTTAAATTTGGAGTTACGATCGAGATGAGTTGACGTTAACACGCACAGATTTTGATGCACGTAGTTTTTTAGATGTACCGATCACAACTAAATTTGAGTTGGATACTAATCCACGGTGTTCGTAGAATTGTTAACTATCTAAAATTGTATTTGAACATCATTATAAATACGATACAAATAGTAGGTTGCTTCGTGTGCAGGATGTACGAAAACCGTTCATACTCCCGAGGGAAAGGGCGAGATGTGCATCCAGTACATAAAAATGAAAAAAGTTCACAAAACGTAAAAGCAAAATGTGTAAAAGTAAATATAATGTAAGAAATATTAAACACGGAAACATACAAATCATAAATTTTACAGCTCCTCCAAGTTAAATAGTTTTTTCGGCCTCGCATCGCTGTATAGTGGCTCCGGTAGTGTCACATCACGTTACTGATTATTGTTTTTGCATGACAACTTGAGGCAATCGTTCACGTCACTTATGAACGATGCCGCAATAATATATGTACAGGAAGGAAGAGTTATGGGACAATAATTAAGAAACCACTACAGGTTTTGTATTCCGTTTATTTTCTCAGCCCCAAGGGTGCGGGCACGCCGCAATCGCGGCGGTAAGACCCCTCTTTGAGGAGTGGCTGAATAGGCGTCACGGCGTCCTGACCTACCGCATGACGCAGGTCCTCACCGGACACGGAAGTTTCGGGAGGTTCCTGTGTCTGATACGGGGGAAAGAAACGCCTGGGTGTCACCACTGCGAGGATCGTCCAGAGGACACGGTGGAGCATACGGTGCAGGACTGCCCCGCTTGGGCAGAGCAGTGCCGTGTCCTCACGACGGCGATAGGCGGAGACCTCTCGCGCTCGGCATTGGTCGAGGCCATGCTGCGGGGCGAGACGGAGTGGGAAGCGGTCGCCTCCATCTGCGAAGCAGTCATGCTCGTGAAGGAGGAGGCGGGCCGCCTGAGGGAGAGGACAGCGTCCTCCCTCCACCCCAGCCGCAGTGGTAGACGCCCACGGCGTCGGACGTCGCAGGACGATCTCCGGCCACCGTAGGCGCGGGCATGCGGGCAGCGAGTAATGGGCGACTCGCTGTCCGACCATGGACCATGCCCGGGTCGACGGCGCGTTGTGTTCCACGCGCGCCTCAAAGAGTGTCAGCATAGTGACGGGGCCTGTAGAGGGCCAAAGCCTGCTGGGGTCGCGGGACCAAGGGATTACCGTGACCCTAGTACGTAAAGGGCTATTGGAGGACACCGTGGATTTTAGTCAGTACAAGTCTGACAGTCCCTCCCGCCCTGCCCTGGGTGAGAGGACTCATTTGATGATTTTACCACGATAAAAAAAAAGGATAAAACCTTTTCAATAAAAAATTAAACCGACAAACATCGAACTGAAAAACATAAAATAATTTTTGAGGCGGAACCAAAGAAACAATCAACGAAGATCAACCTAGCTAAGACTATTCTTCATTTCAAATAATTAATTTACATGTTTTTTTTTCGCGCCCTTTACGTTCCAGGGCCTTTACGTTCCACAGTTATCTCGGCAGGCTTTGGCCCTGTAAGTGGTGAAGCGTGGGAGCTGAGTAAAACTCACCAACACTTTCAAGAAATTTATTGGATCGTGGGTTACAAAGACTGTCACTTATGAGTACTGGTGAACATCAGAGCGGGTTTACATAAACATGTTAGGTACACGGTTAAATTAGCGTGAAGCATTATGACACAAACATAACAGTATTCCTTGCGAGCGTATGAGAAACAATCGAGGTTTTAAAATTAAAACCCAACAGACAAAGAAAAGAAGAACACAAAATAAATAAAGTCTGTAGGTACAGTCGACAAAGTTGAATTATGACCCACCATAAGCTTATTTTCTCACAGACGTTTAACCTCTCGGGCGATTTATAATTGAAAATGATAAAAATCAACGTCTAATGAGCGACTGTCTGTTATGTACAGACGTGTGTACGTAAGGCGCTGGGGCGTTTTCGTTTATGTACACCCGGGTGTACGTAACGCGCCCGAGAGGTTAAATACAATTAAGTCCACATTCACGTAAACACACATATCCATGGTAGTAACATACACATATACTTTAATCTTTGTCAATTTGACGGATGCAAAACGATTTATTGTCAAAATGGGTCATGATTCACTTTGTCGATTGTACCTACTTAGTACAGATAATAATATGAGCTAGCAATTTATGAGAATTTGGTTTGACACTTACCCTTCACGGGGATTTACACTTATTTATGTTAAACTTTAATTCGCTTCAGTAAAGATTGTCTAGATTTACACGATAGAACTAGAACTAGGCACTAGCAACAGCCTAATATAGAGAGGACTATGCTAGCAAACTTGTGTCCAGAGTAATGACTGCGTTGTAATAAATGTCGTCCCAGGTATTCGCATAAGAAAGGCTCGCACGAAAGGAAGGGGCGATTGGACTTTGGTTCGCGTTAGAGTGGGACAAAAACATTATCATAAATCAGTGGCATGTTGAAATTTTTCGTTGACTAAGTGCGGCCAAATTCTAGTTATTTAAAAGTACCTGCTTAAAATGACTTTTCGTCTCAGCGCGATTCAAGACAATATATCGATAAGATGTTACAGGGAGGCCCCGTCATTGTGCTGACACTCTTTGAGGCGCGCATAGAACACAACTCGCCGTCGACCCGGGCATGGTCCATAGTCAGACAGCAAGTCGCCCATTACTCGCCGTTCGCGTGCCTGCGCCTACGATGGCCGTTGATCGTCTTGCGACGTCAGTCGCCGTGGGCGTCTACCGCTGCGGCTGTGTCATAAGGTGGACGCTGTCCTCTCCCTCACGCGTCTCGCCTCCTCCTTCGTTTCGCAGAAGGAGACGACTGCTTCCCATTCCGTCTCGCCCCACAGAATGACCTCGACCAACGCCGGGCATGATAGGTCGCCGCCTATCGCCGTCGTGTGGACACGACGGTGCCCAATCAGTCCTACACCGTATGGTCTACCGTGTTCTCCGGGCGATCCTAGCAGTGATGACACCCGTTTCTTTCTATCCCATCTAACACAGGTACCTCCCGAGATGAACCTGCGTCCGTAACGGGTATACAGCCACTTCTGAAAGAGGGTTCTTACCGTACCGTACCGTAGGTAGACCTACATCATTGTGAGGTTTCACCGGCAAGGTCTATGCAAGCGGCGAGTTTTTAATTTTCAGCAGTGAACCTTATGTTCTGCACTGAACGACTGATGATGATGCCTCTTTTGAAGTCCAGGCATTATCTGGGTAGAATCATAAATAACCCTCTGTTTTCCAAAAGAAAATAGATAAGCATCTTGACCAGTTTTATATAACCTGCATTCGTCCTTTGCTGAACATATTAAGTCTCTCACAAAGCACGTATGTCATTGAGCCGGGGCTTAAGGTTATATTACATTCCTTGAATAAAAAAATATTATAATAAGATTATTTTCTAAGCTCTCGATAAAGATAACAAAGCTAATTGGATGGGTTTATTATTTCGTAGAACTAAGATTTTCTTCTCCTTTATGATATTAATCCCTTTGACAAACCGCATCAGATCTGTGTGCGCTTTGAGAGATTAAATAAATATTTAAAGTAAAATAAATATCCACTTTTAAATTTAAATCGCTTTCAAACTGAAAACATTTAGTACGCTGAAGATTTTCTGCGTAGCGTTTCTTATGAATTTTGTTAGTTTTGATGGGGTAAGTAATATATGATATAAATACCAAATCTCTAATATGATAATTTCATTTGATATAACGATCTGAATATTATAAACGATTGACATAATTTTATAATGACTAATTTCTATAATCATAACAATCAATGAATATTAAATCGTTTTGTATACTACTCTAAAGACATAGAACTTATATGGTCTAATGTAAGCTTAAAAAAAACAATACATTTTATGTGCATTAAAAATATCTTAATTGTTTTTTTTTCTTCCTGGTAAGTAACATAACTCTGATGTACCTAGTAAAGTACCACCTGCCATGAATCCTCGACGGAGCCCCGCGAAGCTATTTCTGCGTACAGAGTTTAAAGTAACCTAACCTGTCCGTATCGTGATCCCCAAGTCCCGAGCTCGCTTCGCTCGCTCTTGCATCTTAAGTCAAATAACTGATTACTACCTGTCATGCCGGCCGGACGGAGCCCCGCTTCACGGGACTCCTATTTCTGGGTGCAAGGTTTTCTAACCTAACGGGAACCCAGAACCTAATCTGTCTGTGTCGGGGATTTGGTAATATAATGAGGAGGTTAGATTGCTGTTTTCCGGTTATTAGATCCATAAAAAGGAATCGCAGACCTGAGTTTTTTAAATTAATTTCAGCTTGATACCTCCAGGGAAAAATGGAATGACGGATAACAAAGCGATCCTATTTATTATGATATTTTTGCAAAACGAAACATAAAAAAAGTTTAAATATACAAGATAAATTCTGAAAGATCTTCAAACATCGTAATTGTTTGTAGCTGCAACTTTAAGACTAGAAGTAAAGACTAACAAACGTTTGGGATAAGTTTGTTCTTCAATAACGTAAATATTTTTCAGCCTTCCCAGTTTCAAGTTTTTGCTAAACATCGAGCTCAGCAGAAGAAAAAACGAATGACAGCAGTTTTCAATTCCAGTTGCATCGTGTCGATTTAAAGATTTGTTGGAAAGATAAAATGACAGCGATAAAATTTTGAATCACGTCCAGAACGTGCTTTACTTCTAGCTTTATCTAAAGCCGAAAGTTCGTGGCAGCTTTGAAACAATTTTGTATCCTCAGGCTTTGGCATTGGCTAAAGTTTAATGCAACGATGATCGTTAGTTTACTGGATCACTCAAAATTGTTGGTAAGCCGGGTTTGTTTTGGTGCATTTACAAACATTATTTTAACAACCAACAAACATACTATCTGTTATATCGTTGTTTTGAGAAACGTTATTAATTAATTCACTCCACAAATAAGACACGCGGTAGCGTGTCATAGCCAAGTTCTGTGCGCACCGTGTGTAATATTACACGAACCATTTGGAGCGCCTCATAACTCAAAAACTATTTCACCTAAACCTGTCAAATTTGGCTCATATATTGACACTTGCGAGATACATATGTGCTCCAAATTTTATAAATAATCCATGTTCTTTATTTCATATACCATAGATAACAGACTTTATTCTACCACAGACTACAGCACTCTCCCTCGCTTTTACTGTTTTTAATAGTTATTTATGCAACTGTTGTATAATCAAGGGTATTAAAACACGAATGTGGGTTGAGGGGAATGTGATAATAGTATCACATGAGTGTTTTAATACCTAATTATAACAGTTGCATACAAGACTTTATCTACAATCATGATGTGAATCCTCTATAAAAGATTCTCATACCATAGGGTGTTGTACAGAACTATGTAAATTCAAGATGGCGGGAAATAACACGATAAGACGAGAATCCGAAATTACGAATTAGTCTACAATTTATTGTTCTTTTTTCAAAATTTTAGCGATCTGGTGGTGAAAATGTCATTGCATGAGAATGTTCTTTTTTTGAAATTCATTATAACACGCGTTTGGATGATATAATGATCATTAGGTATAGCATTGAGTGTTTTAATGTTGGCAATAAGCTAATTGTTATAGGTTCTTTTATAGAGGATTAATAGCATGATAGTAGATAAAATACATAATAACTCAATAACCTAAAACATAAGTCAATAAAACAATAGCCCAAAACAAAAACTATTATCCATAAGTTATTAGATGCATAGTTAAATCTTATAACTATTTTATTGTTCTACATATTTATTGTTCGACCCTGTCGCAGACATGAACATGATTATTTTATTTGGAATCCATGGGAGAGCAAAGTTATAACCAAGTATATATTTATTCAAAAAATCTCCGTTCATTGTCTTTCCTTTTGATCTGTACGTTTTCAGATTAATCTTTTGTTTTTATCGACTAGATAAGCTTGTACACTAAACCTGCTTTTTGTTTTGTTTCTTATATTATTAATAAACGTAATTTGATCCATGTTACTCGTACATCGCAGAAAACACATACTTTCAGAATTATTTTTAGAAATACTCGTATATCAGTCTCACTTAATTTTATTCACTAGTTAACTTACCTCGTATGGTACAATAAAATGGCACCACATGAGGTAAGTTTTATATTAACATGTTTTAGATATCAGTTTTGTGTATCCCAAATGCAGTATTTTCTTAAATAAGTAAATACATATTTTTATTCAACCGCGTGAGAATGTAACTACAATATGTAGATGGGAAATCGAGGTGATGAATGATTGTTTTAAAAAAGATTACAATTTTTGATTATATTTCGATGCACATAGGTACTTCAACGTAACTGTTTTTTTTTGTCTACGCTTGGTACCAACAACAAATCGATCGCCTGCGACATTTACAGATGACATTAAAGACGGTATTGATCACGCCCAATAAATAATATAATTACATATTTAAGGTCAATTTTGATTTTAATTCCCACAACCCACAAGAATGCGACCCTCGCCATGATAACATTTAGCTATAAATATCCTCACATTTTCATTAATGTCCGCCGTGGGTTTTTCTCACTCCTAGTGGCGTTGAGAGGTCGACTGGTCAAACTTAGTGAATATTACATTGCGTTGTTTGATTTTTAAATCTGGAAAATATTGTTGTTTGTCCGATAATGTAAGAATACTAACTTCTGCTCCAGTGTCCACTTCAAACTCTATAATCTTATCATTTACCTTCAATTTTTTTAATTTTTTTTTTTACATTTTTCCCTTCGTAGTTATTGAAATCTGTGTTTGTTCCGGTTCCTTTTCATTGCTAAATGCCAACTTTTAAGCAATATCTGTTGTTTTTCCAATTATAATTAATATCTCCAATGGTTGGTTAGTTTCTTTCAGCAACTCAAATCTTAGAATTACAAAAAGTCCCATTTAATTATCTTTCCATTATCCCGTCATCAATATTTTAGAAATTACAATTTTTTGATAATGTCTTTACTTCAATAACATACTCTTCTATGGTTTCATGAATATTTCGACTTCCTATTGATGAATTGTCTTTTACAGGATGGTAGTATTTATTTAATATTTCACATAAATATTTATAAGTTTCTCTTACTGGTATGTCAGGTAGACATAAAATGTTGATAATGAAACGTATAGGTTCGTATTTAATTTAGTTAATAATAACGGCACCTCTTTGTCTTCTGTAACTTCATTCAATAATACGAAACATTCCAATTATTGTTGACTAGCTTCCGCCCGCGACTCCGTCCGCGCGGATGTCGGTCTTCACGTGGATGGTTTATTTCCCCATTTCGAGTAACTCTGACAATGACATCTTATAAATATTACGGCGCTGAATCCACTGCGGGTCATGCAACGTGTGTTTGCGGTTCTACAGAACAACGTCTATGAATAAAACTGAAAAATAAGATTTTTTTTCTACGTATTTTTCCAGGAAAAAAAGTATCCTCAGTTTTATTCATAGACGTTGTTCTGTAGAACCGCGAATCTCCTTAATTATTATAGGCTTAGCCGTATTTGTGTCTAATAGATATTTATAAGATGTCATTGTCAGTTATTCAAAATAGAGAAATTTCACGTTGATGCATGACAATGCGCGTTCGCATACAGCTTTGTACACACGGGAGTATTTGGCAAAGGAAAACATCCTGCTATTGCCTTGGCCTGCACTGTCGCCAGACCTTAACCCCATCGAGGACTTAGATGGAGTGACAACCACCCAACAACTGAAGGGCTTACTAAAATTTCATTTGGAGCAATTGCCGTAGGATAACATTAACAGTCTCATCGATTCGATGAATAATCGGTGCCAGCAAGTTCTCAATAACAGAGGAGGCCACACTTTGTTTTAATTTATGCAATTTTTGTACAGCCATTTCATTTTACTTTAAGTTTAGTTGATTAGGCACGTTGCTTTGTACTACGTACTTACAGTACTTATTCGTAATCATTGTTAATTAAGATTATAAAAAGAATAATTAAAAATAACAATTGTTGTTTAATTTAAAAAAAAAGCATGTTTAAAAAATGTAAATAAGAAATACTAAGGATTTAATGCGAAAACACATTACACATTGTAAAATTGAAAATGTTGCTTAGACTTTTTAATGTGTGTATTGTAGTATCTTAGCCGTTTGTGGCGCGCTTGAATCTTTTTTTTTTCGGTTTTCCGATTTTTGCGGTTTCGCGGGGTTTTAGAAAGTTCTTTAGTATTTATATAGTGAACACGGGGCACTAGGGTAAAATTAGGTAATACGCCCGCCCTAGTTTACAAAACGCTCCATCATTCTAGCACTTAAACTTTCTGCTCGGAACCACACGCGAGGTTGGCTACTGTTGGCGTATAACATGACGAGGACGAGGTCCATATTGTACGCCAATAGTGATCACACTCGCGTGTGGTTTGTTTATTGCCTGGTTTGGTTTTGGTATTATCTAGTTTAAGGACCCCCGCGCACTAGACAGCCAGTAGGCGGCCACGAATTCCCCGCCGCGGCAGCCAAAGCGCACTAGTTGTAGCAGCCAAACGCATTTTGGTAATAAAAAGTCCTTCCATGTGCATATCGCTTGAAGAAGGATATCGAATAGTAGTCGATTAGCTGCTATAACTGGCTCCGCAAATATTCTGGCAACCGCAGCCTGGTTACGCAGCCAGACTGCTTAGTGCGCGGGGAGCCTAGGGCTGATATCACGGGTTTCATGCTTAGAGATTAAACTCCCAGGTCAGAGGCCATAGTTGAAACGTAGTGGGTGCTAGAAGACGCGACTCAATGCTGAGGAATGTCTCTCAACCCGTTTCTGTGAGACTGGACAGAAAAAAAATACAAAAGAAGGAATGGAAGGTTATGGCCTATAATGAAAGGTACTTGCCTAGCAGTGGCACTAAATAGGTCAAAATCGACTGTTGGTACTTTTTTAATATATGTAAAATCTTGTTTCAGAAAAGAGGAAGAACAGAGAAGAATTACAAGATGCAGCCCACCACCATGCTGAAGCTGAAGGCTATTCAGACATCATTGACCTTCAACTTGGTAAGTGACAAAATAATTTTTAATTGATGATTTTTTTCTGAATCGAACTGATAGACACTACTTGACCACTATTGCCACTCAACCTTCACCTCCGAGGTATATACACGGTTACTGCTTAAGTCGACCTTTATCTTTTGGGGGGTTATAGTAGACATAATTACTGACTGATTTGACTATGGGAACCCCTATCCCAATATTTACCGTTTTTTAGTAATTAGACTGTTGTTTTTTTTTTCAAACTACACCACCTCTGCGTCGTAAACTTGTTATGGGCAGAATGTTACGATATACAGGGTGTCCCAGAAATTAACGTCAAGCCAAAACGGGGTGACAGGATTGATCATAAGCATCACGAAAGAAAAAAAAACGACAGAAAAATCTGAAAAAAAATCTAGTCCATGCAGTTTGAAAATTATGGGCATTTTAAGAAAAACCTAGTTTGATCAAACAGTACCATTTTTCGGTTGATGTGTTTATTATTTTTATTTTTGTTCATTTGAACTTTGAAAACGTAATCCTGAATAACATTTCTAGAATCCCAATAAAAAATAATGACACAACTGCCTCAGAGACTATTTGTTAAACTATTATATATTATTTTAAATCTCATTGGGTTAGGTAAGAATAACGATTATGAACAGTCTTAAGTAAAAAAACGCAAAAAAAAATTAAAAATTAGGAAAAAACCGATGAAAAATTCCAACATGGAGGGGTCCAGAACCATGTCCTGAACCCATGGTATCCGTTTGTGCGTCGATGTCCCAAACACCGTGTATAGACACTGATTTTCAAATTCATCAGGTCAGCATTTTCAAACACGTATTTTTGGTATTTTCGAAAACCACCCCCCAAATTGGTGAAAAGGGGTATTCAAGTCTAAAGGGAAGGATTTTAAACCGCTGTTTGTATAACCTGAATTTTGGATGTTGCAATTTATTATGTAGGTGAGCACTAAAATGGTATTTTGCGAAAATCTACCTGTAAGGGGGTGAAAAGGGGTGAAGACGTTCGTACGTAAAATCTTATTTCTTGGGTTCATAAACTTGAAACTTGGCATGAAGACGACCATAAGTAAATAAAATAGATTGGTATTATTACTTTTTTACGTTACCATCCACTGGCACTTATATTTCAAAAAGAGGAAAGATTTCATTGTTTGTTTGTATTGAATAGGCTACGACACGACTAGAACATTTTTAGATTTTCATAAGGAGGGTAACCGGGCATTAAATTCACTGAGTTCGAAGGTAGAAACACGCGCAGACGAAGTCGCGGGCGGAGTACTCCGCCCGCGACTTCGTCTGCAGATGAAAAAAAAAGGATTTGGCTTCGATTTTAAAAAGCGGTTTTTTCACAGATGATGGCGGTTTTTTGGGATTGCTTCCAGTCAGCTGTGACAGTGCCAGTTATGAGAAACAGTTTTGTAAGCGACTCAATGCCGACTACAGACCTAATGACACTTTGGACGACTGGACCAATCGACAAACTCAACGAATTGGTCCCAGTAAGTACCTACCTACTATAATAGCTGGGCCACAGTTACGGCATGTACAATATTTCCCGTTGATTTTCGGTATTCGGTATTCGGTCTTTAAAACAGGGTAGGTATAGAGAGAAATTCCTCGAACGCAAAATTGTCTACGTAACTTTGTTTGGACTAGTTAGGCACAGGTGAACATATCAAAAGTTCCCGCCGGTTTGAAGGTACCATTTTTTGGTTTTTCCCTTATATCTGAGAAACCATGCGTCCTAGCGGCGTACTATGCCCTATAGAATTGCCTTGTGCAACAAAATGAATTGGAATACACGATACAAGACGACACGTTGCACAGCAGTCGATCGCTTGGCCAATGCTCCAACCGTGTTTTGAGCATTTGTTGACTATATGACCCAGTAGCTATATGACCGATTTCGTTGACACTTTGCAGAGGTAGTGTAAATCGTCGAAAAATGATGGTGTAATGTTTACGATAGACACGGATCATTGAAATTAATATCGCTTAAACAAGGAGCATCATTATGCAAGCTATGCATATTATTATTAATCTAAATGAATATTATAAATTTGAATAACTTTGTTTTGTACCTTTTCACGAGAGGTCTCCGTCTATCGCCGTCATGAGGACACGGCGGTGCTCTGCTCAAGCGGGGCAGTCCTGCACCGTATGCCCCACCGTGTCCTACGGGCGATCCCCGCAGTGGTGACACCCAGGCGTTTCTTCCTTCCTCATCCGACACAGGTTCCCCTCGAAACATCCGTGTCCGGTGAGAACCTGTGTCATTCAAGGTCGCCGTGACGACTATCCAGCCACTTCTCAAACAGGGGTCTTACAGGGACAGAGACGGACATAAGGTATCTTTCATCCCGAAAAACAGAAGTGAGCTGTTACAGAGAAAACAACAATTACGGTCATATACCAGATGACGCCACTTATGTGATCCAAGTTCTTTCTCAAATTTTAAATTAATATTCGACATTTACCGGGATTTCGTGATATTCCTAGAGATTTTGCTACAGCCCTGATATCCTCATTTCCCTGCGACATAGACATTTCATTTTTGTTCAGGATAGTTTTTAGTCCAGATTTAAGTTCCAAAGCATATTTTGCAACGATATAACTTATCGGCGAGGACAAAATTTAAAATGTTAATCTTTGGTTCGAATTTGTATTTACGAAATTACCGATTTTCAATAAATAGTTATATAGGCAATATACTAGTTTTCAGCTACACCTATCTTTCTTTCCGTTAACACTTGGAATAACATTGGTAGAATTAAATGCGTGAAATATTATACCAGATGTTCCTCGTATAGTGAATCGACGCCGAAGGTAAAATTCTCTGAAACATTTTAATCTGTACGCAATGTATTTTCACCTAAGATTGTTCAAAAAAGAATGTTCTGTGCACAAAAACGATACATGTGTATCGTTTTAGTGCACAGAACATACGTAGCGAGACAATTTTATTATGGTTAACCTAATACTATATACATTGCCATGTAACGAAACCATAGCGAGATGTAAATCGACTACAACGCCATCTATCGAGCTATCAGGTACTTTCTTTTACAAAATGATGAGACAGCGTTGGGACCGATCAAACCTTATGGTCTTATTTCTAATCTGAACACATGAGTACAGGTTGACTTGCAACATGTGCTCCGTGAGGGCTAGAAAAAAAACTATGTTACTAAAAACCAATCAGTTTCTGTTCTTCTAATCAGTAGGTATCAGAATGAAGAGCTAAATACGAGTAGCTAGAATTTAGATAAGACGTCCTATGAATTAGCATAAACTTTTGAACGTCGAAACTACGCAAGACAGTTCTCCTAACGCCAGTGTTTTAGGTGGGAAGAAGAGTAGCAGAAAAGTGGCTTTCCGACAACACAACTTGCACATACTCGTATTAGGAGGGGGAACTTTTTTGACACCCAGTCGAATATCACCCAGTCGGCCGCAAGACACTATTTGTCACCTTAATTAGCGCTCTGTAATTTATCTTCATAGCACTTGACGGGGTTACCAAAAGTCTCTGTGACAAGGAGTCACCAGTGCGCGGCAGGGCTCAAGTGTGTGTCCATAGCGAACGCGCGGAGCCTAGGCCTGTGGCGGTAGCGGTGGCGTTCGCGGCGTATTTCCAATTTATGCAAGGCCAGCACGCAGCCTTAAGAAACTGCTCGCGTATATTTTTTTAATTCTATTTTTAAATCTGTAATTATAAAATTCGTGTATTTATACACGAATTTTGAGCACTGCTCGTGTATGGTTTGTAACGTACTACATCAGTTACACTTGACAAAAATCGTTTTTTTGTGCTTTTTTTACTTCCTGTTCAAAAGCACAAAAAAAAAACGATTTTTGTCAAGGCCATGTTTTTCCTAAACATGGCCGACGTCAAAGGCACCCCGAGTCTCGGTTTGGTTAGGTTAGGTTCCTTTAAACCCTGCAAACAGAAATTGGAGACCCGCTGAGCGGGTCTCCTGTTTCCGTCAGGTCAACCATCGCGGGGCTATCTTCTTCAGGATACTAAACGTAAAACACTGGGCTTGTAATAGAACGTGCCGTGGTGTGATGCGAAGTTTAGAATAGTCACGCAGATAAATAATTATTTTTTATTTTATAATTACCATGGAGTACAAAGAGAGGTCAACAAATCAAAATGATGAGAATGCAACTGCTCGCGTATATGAAGGTTTTATAGGTTATTTAGGATTGCATACAAATGAAAAATCAAGCATTCTATGTATGTTCTGGTAACCGAAATGGTTTGATACACCTGCCACCCGCCCATTGTATCCGTTGTTGCCTAGCAACGCGCTAGGCCCGCAATCTGTCCCACCTTAGTCACTTCAGTATGGCCACGAGCGACGATTTCATTAATATGTTTGATATTTCTGCACCCGCCACCACCACTGCGCTAAGCTCGCAGTGTATTTTAGCACTAAGAGTATAGAGATTTTGACTCATAAAATTGGCACGAACGCATCTTAAATAAGAAGGAGGTTTTAGTTTAAACCCAAAAGTTTCTTAAATTAAGTTAACTGATAAAGGTGTTTCACTTATTTCTTGATTTAAAGCAACAAGAAATCACAGGGATTTTGTAATATTTCAGTTAAAATTTAAATTTTAACAAAAACTTGATATTTTACATCGGTTAAAGAGAAAAATAATAAACTAATCCAGTGGCGGATTTGCCCTAAGGCCCAGTAGGCCCGGACATAGAGCGGCCAGATAATAGGGGAGGCAAAACATGTCAAAAAAATCACTGATGATAACAATATTACCAAGAAATTATTCAAATACAAGGTAACTTAATAAACATATAACAGGCCTTATTTTTCTAAATCACTATTCCGCATTAAAGTATAAATAATGTCGAAAACATAAAATAGTAGATTTAGTTTAGCATAATAAACAAAACCTAAAACCGTTTTAAATGATTTCCTTAAATGTCCAATTATCCCTGAAATCTCGGAAATAATTATAAACTAGCAGCTTTCAGAAAACGTTAACCAGTTTTCAGAATTAGTTTAGAGTGGGCAATAAAGTAAAATCGATAATAACAATAATAGTCTAATTGCGAAGAGCCTCGACCAACACCTTAAGAGGCTCTCATTGTGCAGCTGGCTCAAGAGCTTGATGCAGAAAGCAGTTCTCTTGGATACGGCGCGCATTATGAAGAGGTTCCTCTCTCTAGAGCCCGAATCACCGGCACCTTGGACCCTGTTCCCGATGCTGGTGGATCACTATTTTTTATATTTTTAAATACTTTTTAATTTCTTTTTTGGAAATTTTTTTTTATTTGTAAACAGATAGGGAAAAAAAAGAATAAAAGTCGAGCAAGATAATACGGCACATGGTGTGGGGCCTAGAGCGGCTAGCACTGCAAATCCGCCACTGAACGAATCGCTAACAAAGAATAACCTAGCCCTGTATAAAATGGGTTACAATCTTTGCCGTAACCGGGAATTGAACCCAGGACCTCATGCAAAGTATTCGCGTTGGGCACCTCTTGACCAGCGAGACAGAAGCAGTGAAGATAGCCCAGTTTAGTCCAATTTGGCCGACTAAGCAGGAGACAAAGACAGTACAAAACTACAAATGGAAAACAATGACCTTGACTAAGTTTCTGAAAACTATTGTGTGTTCTCGTTCAACAGGTGGTGGGAATAGAATGCTGGCGTTTGCGATGGAAGCATTCGTTGGATCCAATCGCCATGAGCACTGTGATGCCAACAGGTGGCCTATTTTTCAGTGTGCCGACGCCAATGTATTACACAATAGCCGTAGAAAATGGGTTTTGTTCTGTACACGCTTGACCCACTTAGGGATTTCGTAACGCGACTGAATATTTGCTAGCAATAACTGTTCTTCAATGGTATCATTATCATAAACTGTCTATAAGGTTCCGGCCTCCTCTCTAAAAGGGGGTCGCGCACTGGTGTCACCTTTACATACACATTTCTTTTCTTTACTTTCTTCTTCTATTTCGGGTGAGAACTGAAAATCAGGGCTGTGTGACATACAGCCTACCTATTATATTTTGTATGTTTATTTTTGTTAGTATGTTTTTGGATTTAGTCTAAGCTTACTTCACCACATAACCCACTTCCAATACAGAATATTTATTATGGATAATAACTATTATAGATAATAAATAGTTATTATCCATAATAACTACTCAATTTAGTGAAAGTGATAAATGACACAAAATTCATCACATTAACTACTTACTATGTATAATAACCCCGGGGTCGCGGGACTAAAGAATTACCGGAACCCCGGTACTTAAAGGGCTATTGAAGGTCACCGTGGATCTTAGTACAAGTCTGAAACTTCCGCCCTGCCCTGGGTGGGAGGACTCATTTGATGATTTTACCACGTTTTTTTTAGCGTTGCAATAGTCCTTTACGTACCGGGGTCACGATAATTCGTTAGTCCCGCGACCTCGGCTGGCTTTGGCCGTCTACAGGCCCAGTCACTATGCTGACACTCTTTGAGGCGCGCGTGGAACACAACGCGCCGTCGACCCGGGCATGGTCCGTGATCGGACAGCGAGTTGCCCTTTACTCGCTGCCCGCATGCCCGCGCCTACGGCGGCCGGAGATCGTCTGGCGACGTCCGACGACGTGGGCGTCTACCACTGCGGCTAGGGAGGAGGGAGGACGCTGACCTCTGCCTCACGCGGCCCGCCTCCTCCTTCACGAGCATTACTGCTTCGCAGAAGGACGCGACCGCTTCCCACTCCGTCTCTCCCCGCAGCATGGCCTCGACCAATGCCGGGCGCGAGAGGTCTCCGCCAATCGCCGTCGTGAGGACACGGCGGTGCTCTGCCCAAGCGGGGCAATCTTGCACAGTATGCTCCACCGTGTCCTCCGGACGATCCTCTCAGTGGTGACACCCAGGCGTTTCTTCCCTCCCTATCAGACACAGGAACCTCCCGAAACTTCCGTGTCCGGTGAGGACCTGCGTCATGCGGTAGGTCAGAACGCTGTGACGCCTATCCAGCCACTCCTCAAAGAGGGGCGTGCCCGGATCTCGGTTACGACAGTCGCTCTCTCCATACTGCCCTGAGATCACGCCGGAGCTCTTCGCCGCGCTTCGACTTGTCGAGGCAGCGGGGATTCGCCCCGACGCTGCGCCTCCACGCGCCACTCATAGACGCGCTCGAGGGCAGTCGCCTCCAGATCCCAGGGCAGCAATCCGGCAAGGAGGTTGGCCGATTCGCCGGCGATCGTGCGGTATCCTCGGATCATTCGGATAGCCATGACCCTCTGGCATACGACCAGCTTGAGTGGTCGCCTCCGAATGCTTAGAGCCCACACGGGGGCCCCGTAGAGGGCCATGGACCGCACGACACCGGCGTACAGCCTCCGGCAGGAGGTATTTGGCCCGCCGAGATTGGGCAGGAGTCGCTTGAGAGCGGCTGCTGCCCGGTTCAGCTTTGGGGCCAAATGTAGGAAATGCTCCCTGAAGTTCCACCGGCTGTCGAGGACGAGTCCCAGGTACTTCATCGTCCTCCCGACGCCGATGCGAAACCCTCCCATCGTTATTTGGGACTCTGAACGTGACGCGTTCAGACGGCCATGAAAACACATGGCCTTTGTTTTGTGCAGTGCCACGTCGAGTCACAACTGCCGGATCCTATGAGCGACTGTCGCTACAGCTTGCGTCGCCAGATCAGTCAGGGAGGTCGCCGCGCAGCACCCAGTCGTAACTGATGTTCCACAGGAGCGGCCCCAAGACCGATCCCTGTGGAACACCGCACGACATCGCACGATGACGGCTCTGTCCGTCAGGTAGTCCTCGACTATACGACGGAGGTAGGTCGGCACCCGGTGATACCGGAGTGCCTCCCTGATGCAACTCCAGGGCAGGGTGTTGAAGGCATTGGAGATGTCTAAAGACACCCCCAAGACGACCCTGCCCCGAGAAACCGCATCCCCCGTCGTGAGAGCTCTTACGCGCATTATTGCGTCCAACGTCGAGCACCGCCTGCGGTAGGATTTTACCACGCTAAAAAAAAATTATAATATCTGGCACGACTTAGTTCAAGTGATAACTGACATAGAATTAATCATATCAACTAGTTATCTGAAAACATCTTGGATAAAGTAATATTAAAACAAGTTTAGGTGAAGATTAAAAGTATGCGTAGCATAATTATACTGTTTTTATTTTTTGTTGGGTGACATCTTTTTACCTTAAGTAAAATGGGATAAGGGCAGTAAAATGACGATGATCTTCGATCAATAACTATTGATCGAAGACGATGATGATGTTTAACACCTTAACTATCATGAGTGGGAGTGATTTGGTGAAATTCAACGGAAACAGCAGGCGGAAAGTGGAACGGGATTGTTCCGATTTGAAAGCAGGCGCGGAAGCGGGTGAAAGAATTGTTATATTCAATGAAAATTTGCCATCAGATGGAAGACTCTTGTCAAGACCTATCTTTGGATGTTTAAGCAAAACTTTTAGAGGTCTTTCGCTGGATGTGTCACCAATGTTAAGAAACTCTTGCCAAGGTCTGTCTTTGGATGGGTCTACGACGATAAGAAACGCTTGTAAACGCAAGGGCTAAGGATGTAACACATAATAAGCGACTACTGTGAGATCCTTAAAACTAAACCGGGTAAACCTCGTATTCAAATATATTTGAGTGATTACGCAGACTTTACCCAAGTGGCGTCAGCTAGCCGAACCCTATTTATTACTTTAACCAACATTTTAACTATAAGTGATTATACATAACTAGCTTTTGCCCACGACTTCGTTCGCGTGGAGTAGTGTCTTCCGGCAGATTTTTTATTTTTTGTAATAAAAACTATCCTATGTCCTTTCTCAAGTTTCAAACTACGTCTGTACCAAATTTCACACAAATCGGTTCAGTAGTTTAGGCGTGAAGAAAAGACAGACAGACAGAGTTACTTTCGCATTTATAATAGTATAGTTTGGATTACTAATTATTATGCATAATAACGGGGTAATTTTGACTGTAACATAAACATAAAACCTTTTAATAAATATCAAACAATTTTTTTTTCATCTAAAAGTTATTCTAATAAAGTTATTCCTAGAAAACAACACAGCGGGGCCTTATTAAACAGTAAAGAAGAAGCTTGGCAAGCTAATAACCCTTCTTAAGTCTATTTATATGTCTAGCAATACTCGTATCGAGAGAGAGGCTTTGAGTACCCAATTATGAAATCAAATTAAATTATGTTTATATATGCAAGTACGTTATATCAACACTTTTACACGTCTTTTTATAAAAACTAGGAGGGGCCCGTGTTTCGTACCTGACTACTCTGAGAAGAAACAGCCGAAACAAACTCAGAGGTCACAGTCTCTTTTGAAGTACAGACATTATATGTAGATCAGGCTATAAGAGGACCATACAGGTCAGTGTCTGAAATGGTCTTTTGAAGAAAGAACCATACAAATTCGAGTGGGCCTGACCAGTCCGTGCAAGCATCCGCCGTCGTCGGCATCGTCAATTATTTATCGTGTAGCTCGACTCATAACTCAAGGAGCTCAACGACATGATATACATAATTATATAATATGATTATATCATATGATAAATCAATCCACTTTTTTCAATAAAGAAAAACTATAGGTAACTGGTATACGAAGCGAGGCGTTTTTATTTGTAATGTATGGAATTGTTTGAATCCAGTCACATAGAAAAGCGAAAGCGATCCGATAGCGTGACCGAACCAATGCGAAGACGTGGCGAAGGCGAATTTGCTCTGTTTGACGTCGTTCATAAAAATACAGCTAATACAACTGCCACGCCTCGGTTCGCTGCACCCAGTTTGACGTCTCGTATCGGTTCGTTATCGCTTTGGACTCGGTCCGGTTCGCTAACGCCTGTCTGTTTGACAAAGGCCTAAAGGTGTGACTACACCAGGGTGCATCACTGTACAAAATATCAAAAAGAGGACAAAATTAAAGGGCTTCAAAAAACCCCTACTGCTACGTTGGAACAGCAATGCTAATTTATTATTTGCATACAACAACCGTTCGCCGATGACCAATTCATCACTGGACTGTTCCTCGACAGGATGATTCATTTACGTCCGTTTCATCAACACTCTTTCAAAAACGGATTTTTCGCCAACAAGACACGTGAAGCATTGAACACTTGGTGATATCTCGATAGACTATTATAACAATAGACACTTACCATGGCCTTAGTTTTTTAATCCCAAACATCTTTAACACGTAACTTACTGCCCTGGGATCTGCCCTCCAGCGCGTCTATGAGTGGCGGGTGGAGGCGCAGCGCCGGGGGAATCCCCGCTGCCTCGACAAGTCCAGGCGCGGTGGAAAGATTCCGGCGCGATCTCAGGGCAGTATGGAGAGAGCGACTGTCGCAACCAAGGTTCGGGGACGCTGCAATCGCGACGGTAAGAGTTTGCGCTAGGAATATTAAAACTTTAAGTGCACTGCGAACCGAAATAGTTTTGAGAATAATATTAATAATAACATAAGGGATCTGGCAGAAGTGTACTAAGTACACACAAACCTGGGCACAAATCCAGATTCCGTTGGTGTTATTGAGGTACACTTTGTCAGATCTGGGAATCGAACCAACGATGAACACAAATATTTGTGAATAAACGTTAGAAGATACGTTCTCTTTGAAGAGCTTTGCATTAAACTAGCAACGATAAAATTTAGTTTTTTTAGCATAATAAACTATAGAAAAAGTGAAATATTAAGAAAAATACAAAAATAATGAAATTCTACTTAAACAAAAAAAATACACTTAATTATTTATCATAAACAGGCATAACATAACATCATATCAAAATCTTTTAAACTTTTATTCTAGGTCGAAATAAAACGTGTTTGGCAGTTTCCGTACTGTTCGTACTCACAGGAAGCGAAATAGATTTAATTCGGCAATTACGGCATTTCTGTCATTAGATTGGGGCGAGAGGAACTGTCAGACTTGTACTGATTAAAATACACGGTGATCCTTCAATAGTCCTTTACATTCCAGGATCACGGTTACCTGTTGAGATATACCCACAATCCCGGCAGGCTTTGGCCCTCTAAGCGAGGCCCCTTCAGATTGCTGACAGCTCTTTGTGGTGTGTGTGAAACACGGTACACCGTTGACCCGGGCATATTCAATGATCGGACGGCGGGTCACCCATTACTCACCGTCCGCATACCCTACTTACATTGATTACTACTTTAAGTTAGGTAAATAACACTCTGAAACGTCATACCAGAGTTTATAACTGCGAACCGAACTGAACCGCAGGCAACAAACAAACAATTTATATCACATTTATTATATAAGCTAGGAAATCAGAATAGTTACTAAACAATATCCTGAATATTGTAACACAAATAATTGTGCTCAAGGAAGCAAACTAATAAGTTGTTTGTTACGAGTAGTCTTAAAACCGGTAGACGATACTTACACATTTAGATGAAATTAAGTGTTAACTCAATAAGGTTTACCTTTCTTTTGCACAACATTGAAGGATAAATATTTTTTTAAGAATATCTTATCTATCAATTGTCCCTATAATTAAGTTTTTTCAACTGCCAATATTTTACAATTATTACCAGCACTAATAGCAGCAGCAATAATTAAAGTCTAGAAGCCATGCCAAAAATACTATTCATTTACCGCACTATAAATATAATTTTCGTAAGCATAGCGACATCGCAAAGTCATCATTACTAAACATAGGGAGGAGCAGAGTCACCCAACACAAGCATTCCACATGCTTCCTGGGTGGTCCTAGCCTCAATATGCTGTACTCGAAATGATAACGCAATCATATTTAATTACCGCTTTTGCTCGCTATCCCGGATGTAGAGACTTGCATTCATTGCGACAGTCGTTTTTGCTTGCGAATTTTTTCGTTAATATTCAGCAGCCGGTACGTATCGATCGAATCGCTTTCTATGAGACTGCAGGCCCTGTAGATGGAAATCTATGATTTTAACAAATTATCGTGGAATTATAAAACTATGTTCATTCACTTCACTATGTCAATTCTGAAATGCTGATACATTGAGATATGTCATTGAGATAGGAATGCAGCGGTCTTTATTTTTGGTGCCTTCTGGGAAAAAACACAAATAGAAATACGAGTAAATGCAACTCTATTTTAGTTTCAAAATGTTTGGAACTCGTATTATTCTGTTACACGAAACTTGTGAAATAAAACCACAAAATGAAATAAATCCAAATCTATTTTCAGTTCACTATGTTCGGTTCTCGAATTATTCTGTTACACGAACCTTTACTGCGTCTTTTTTTTTGGTACTCTGTCGGAATTAAATGCATACATGCGTGGGTGGTACAATAGTTCTACTGAAATGAAAAACAAATATTGTCTCTTAAAGCTTTTAAAAAAATTGTATTTACCTTTTTCCTATTAGGTTAACAATACGCTTTTTTTTTAGCGTAGTGATATCATCGAATGAGTGGGAGTAAAATCCACGGTGTCCTTCAATAGCCCTTTACGTTACGTCACGGTAGCTTGTTAGTCCCGGCAGGCTTTGGCCCTCTAAGGGGAACCCCATCATAACTAATACGCCTTAAACTATACTACTATAACTATTTATCAGTACAGAAGTTTTTTGTCGGGCGTTATCTCGGCGCGACAGACGTTTGCGTGTGGGTGCCAAGCCAATTTCTACTTTAAATGTACAAATCAGAAAGACGGTTTAAAACAGCAGTCACCGTTATAAATAAAAGGAACATGTTGAGTTGTGTCCATAAAGTAGAAAAACATACTCATCATCATCAGCCGAAAGAAGTCTACTGCTGAACATATCCTTGCATTTATCGGTTGCCCACGGCTCTCGCGATGTAATGAAATTTAGAAATACATCATTTGGGCAAAAAAAAACGGATAACAAGATTGAGGTCTAGATTAGTACCTACATAAAATTCTCTATTGGACTTTGACAGTATATATTATTTATTATTATTTAAACATCCTAGTAATGTGTTAAGGTATCACGGCGAGTAAAGGTGCATTCACATACATCAGTCACCGTCACATAACGTCACCGCACCGGTTAGAAAAAACAACAAGTTTAAGTTACAAGTACTTGTTTTGCGAGTACGCTAAGTTGTTGATTCTGTGCCAACAACCAAGTGTGAGTCGGACTTTTGCCCCGTATTTATAAAATTTGACAAAATTAATTAGGTAGGTATGTGAATGCACTTATTATATGTGAAATAGCATAAAAAAATTAGTGGCCGGTACCCGATCGGTAAAGGGCTTTGTCCCTTTTGTACCAGTTTCCATCCGCCATTTTGTTTTTTTTTTTAAATATTGGCCACATTTGAAACATTCATAAATCGATAGATTACATCAAACATAAAACGTAGAGAGGCAAAATCTCGTAAAGCGTGACGTTTCCGAGTTATGAGCTGTCAAACATGTGCAAGTAGCGACAGAATCGGGCACGCCGCAGTCGCGGCGGTAAGACCCCTCTTTGAGGAGTGGCTGGATAGGCATCACGGCGTCCTGACCTACCGCATGACGCAAGTCCTCACCGGACACGGAAGTTTCGGGAGGTACCTGTGTCTGATAAGGAGGGAAGAAACGCCTGGGTGTCACCACTGCGAGGATCGTCCGGAGGACACGGTGGAGCATACAGTGCAGGACTGCCCCGCTTGGGCAGAGCACCGCCGTGTCCTCACGACGGCGATAGGCGGAGACCTCTCGCGCCCGGCATTGGTCGAGGCCATGCTGCGGGGCGAGACGGAGTGGGAAACGGTCGCCTCCTTCTGCGAAGCAGTCAGTCAGGAGGAGGCGGGCCGCGTGAGGGAGAGAACAGCGACCTTCATCCACCCCAGCCGCAGTGGTAGACGCCCACGGCGTCGGACGTCACAAGACGATCTCCGGCCACCGTAGGCGCGAGCATGCGGGCGGCGAGTAATGGGCGACTCGCAGCCCAACCATGGACCATGCCCGGGTCGACGGCGCGTTGTGTTCCACGCGCGCCTCAAAGAGTGTCAGCATAGTGACGGGGCCTGTAGAGGGCCAAAGCCTGCCGGGGTCGCGGGACTTACGAATTACCATGACCCTGGTACGTAAAGGGCTTATGAAGAACACCGTGGATTTTAGTCAGTACAAGCCTGACAGTCCCTCCCGCCAGGCCCTGGGTGGGAGCACTCATTTGATGATATTACCACAAAAAAAAAAAAGTAGCGATACAATTATTATTTTATTTCTCTCAGCTCTCTCAGCTTTATGTTTATTGATAAAAAGGGATACTTCTGCAATAAAACTATTTGAGGTTTTGCCTCTCAACATTTTATGTTTGTATTGATGTGATCTTTCGATTTATGGTTGTTTCATGCGTGACCGCCATTTTGAAAAAAAGAAAATGCCGTGTGGCACCTGGTACACTCCCAATACAAAAATGTTCAAACCCCTTTACGCTCAGTTCAATTATTGCCAGTACTAATAATAACCTTAGTGGTAACGGTGATAACTGTAGGGCCGTGGGGTGAGCTCTAAAGAGGCAGTGAGCTGGATGATCATAGCCTTTATAGCGCGATATCTAAATGACGTGTTGACGCTTCCCGTGACCCAAGGGCTGGCTTTTACCTTGGCCAGACGCTAAGCATTGACATTCAAAGAGGCAACGCCACAGTTGGGCACATTACCAGCTGACTGCATTCAGGACGAATTTTACGTTGCTTCTTGTCTTAATTTGAAAGTAACAAACCAAAAATCGCAAACATAACATTTTCATTCATTCTCAGTCAGAGTCTCTATTGAATCCCTTTGAAAACTGCTAGCTCTGCCAAAAATAGCTTCATATATATTATATGTAATTTCATATTGAAACGGGTTCCTATTCATGACGAATGGACGTCCACATTGCATTTCTAAGATATTGTGTATTTTCGAGAATTCTGTAAATAATTTTATGTCGTTGAATGTACGCAATATCGAGTTTTGCACAACATCGTTGGAAATAGGAGTTATTAAAATACCTATACGTTTTCACAAAACGAATACTGTACATTTGCAAACAGTTTGCTTTCACTGCACATAACTTCATTTAAACGCAGTCAGGCATTTTCTAAGCCTTCAAGTACAGTGGAGTATTAAAATTAAAACACTTTTGAACCTTATTTAGTTAGAACAAGGTTCAAAGGTAAAAAGATATTTTCTGTTTCGATAACAGAAAAACATACAGCGTTTTCATGTTTATATAACTCACAACACACTTTTAAAACACAATGATTAAAACACTAAAGCAACAATTCCTACCCAATTTGGATTTTCAGAAAAACGTTGACCCACGCTAGGAATTTCTTCCTGTATCGTGAGTTTACAAACATCCAGACCAACAAGAAACAACTTCTTGTATATCATACAAATATTTGTTCCGTGCGGGGGTCAATCGCTCGTTGTCTTTGGAAAGAAAAGATCGTCTTAAAATGGTACTTTGTTAATCTAGCAAACACTCAAGATTGCAAATTCGTTTAATGCCGATGTCACAATCTCACCAATTTTCGTGCATTGTAGATCGCCATTTCGTTATTCTCGCTGCAACACAAAAGTCCTTGCTGACACCAAATTGAAGAGGATGTAAGACTCTTGTTGCGGGTCTTGAGAGGTCTGCAAACAGTCTGCCAGAATCCTTATATTCAACTCAAAATCCTTGTGTTTGCACTACTTTAAAATTTATATCGTTACATTTTGGAAAGGAGTCAATTCTGACATTGTTGATATGTTTTTGGCAATGCTTTAATTGCATAATTGTGCATATTCTCATGTTTCTCATGTTAATTAGCCGTTTAAATTGAAAACGGAAAACATTACAACTTTCTCACCCCTTCTCTATTTAAACTTTAACTTTAACTACTCCTCCGTCCACATAATTTTCGTAAAAGGAGAACATAATTTGGCTCACTCGCATAATGCCCCTTTCGCAAAATGTACCTATCCCCAAACAGGAGCTAAAAGGTGTAATATAACACACACAGAGGGGTAATGTAGTTATGTTTAATTAGTAAAATGGGAGGATGAATAGTTGCAATTGTGCATACACATAAACTAAAATCATCATCATCATATCAGCCCGGGATCACCCACTGCTGGATATAGGCCTGCCCCTTTTTATGCCAAATCTCTCGGTTCTGTGCGTCTCTTATCCATCTATTCCCCGTGATCTTGACGATATCGTCAACCCAACGATATAAACTAAAATAAAAATTAAATCGAAATTTATGAGATTTACTTCAAGTATTTTTTTTTTATCGTGGTAAAATCATCAAATGAGTCCTCCCACCCAGTGCAGGGCGGGAGGGACTGTCAGACTTGTACTGACTAAAATCCACGGTGTCCTTCAATAGCCCTTTACGTACCGGGGTCACGGTAATCTGTTAGTTCCGCGACCCAGGCAGGCTTTGGCCCTCTACAGGCCCCGTCACTATGCTGACACTCCTTGAGGCTTGAGGCGCGTGTGGAACACAACGCGCCGTTGACCCGGGCATGGTCCATGGTCGGACAGCGAGTCGCCCATTACTTGCTGCCCGCATGCCCGCGCCTACGGTGACCGGAGATCGTCTGGCGACGCCGTGGGCTTCTACCACTGCGGCTGGGGTGGAGGGAGGACGCTGTCCTCTGCTTCACGCGGCCCGCCTCCTCCTTCACGAGCATTACTGCTTCGCAGAAGGAGGCGACCGCTTCCCACTCCGTCTCACCCCGCAGCATGACCTCGACCAATGCCGGGCGCGAGAGGTCTCCGCCTATCGCCGTCGTGAGGACACGGCCGTGCTCTGCCCAAGCGAGGCAGTCCTGCACCGTATGCTCCACCGTGTCCTCCGGACGATCCTCGCAGTTGTGACACAAAGTCGTTTCTTCCTCCCTATCAGACGCAAGAACCTCTCGAAACTTCCGTGTCCGGTGAGGACCTGCGTCATGCGGTAGGTCAGGACGCCCTGACACCTATCCAGCCACTCCTCAAAGAGGGGTCTTACCGCCGCGATTGCGGCGTGCCGGTTACTTCAAGTATAGTATAGTTAATAAAATGTACAAATACCTCCTACGGTAGTAGTTTGGTGCATGTCCTGGTAATTAGATGGCACTAACTATAGGATCGAAATGGTAAGGTACACCTGCCACCCGCCCGATGTATCCGTTGTTGCCTAGCAACGCGCTAGGCGCGCAATCTCGCTGATAGCCACCGCGCGAGGCTCCCGCCTTAACCACTTCAGTATGGCCAGGAGCGGCAATTTTGACGTGACGCAACGATACTGGTAATATATATCTTTCCGTGTAGTAAATAAAGTTAGATTTTGAGTCTATTGAAAAGTGCAGCGTCGCGTCTCGGTATGAATGAACCCTAAGAAGCAAGGCAAGATACCTGATAACGATCATTCATCGAAGCAAGGACAAGTGGAAACAGTATCTATGTTATCATGTAACGACTGACATCGGATATGGATAAAAATTTCAACAATAATGTTTGTAACTGGAATATATTGCGATCATTCGGTTCATTATATAAATGAAAACGGTGGTCAGTTGGATTAAGTACAGGTGAATGTGCTCCGTACATTTCCGACAAAATACCATGACGTGTTGTTTCGTTATGCGAACTTTAAATTCTCACCCGTGTTATGATATAATTAAATTATGTAATAAGTAATAATGTTGGTGGAATGAAGATGGTAAAATCCAAACTGTTCAGTGAATATTTTGCATAACATCTAAGATCCTGCTCTTGGCTTCGACATGTCGCATACAATGCGACTAGAGTGTATTAAACTTACCAAAGCATGCCCAATGTGTGAATTTCCTTAGAATATTCGTTGACGCCTAGCATTCACATGTTACGTCCCTATAGCGCTACAAAACTCATACCATTAGTCAACAACTCAACACCCAACAGTCAGAACTGATCGATAGAGCTGCACTAAGTCATCCACGTAATATGATTATTCCTTTGTAATTAATGTGAGTAAATGATGACACAATATCTGATTGGATTTACTTACAACTTGATTTACATTTTTTATTTGTGCCTCCAATGACAGTGACCTAAAAAAACATTGATTCAATTACAAACACAGTACTTATGCATAGGCTTTGCCATAGCTACGAGTAATACAAACTTTGACCGCAAATAATCAGAGTACATTGAAATCAGATCCGCTTGCTTTCTGCATTGTAATCGCACGTGACGGCTTATGGACGTCGGGTGGATGGGGGTGGTGGCAAGTGGGAGTGGGAGGTAGAAATGCGCTCAATGTTGCAGGTAACTCGGCCCGGCTGCAGCTCCGCGCCCGGGCAAAGCCATCCCCTGCCACCCTTCACAGTGAAGGCTTTCATTACATTCAATTACAACATTCTCGGACTTGCTTCTCACGTCGTTTGCTTTATTTTATTTTAATTTGTCAAAGCACATACAGATTAACTCAGTTCTTTAGGTAGGTATATTAATTGTAACTGAATTGACCTAGGTGAATTAACACACAGTCAATACCTAATCAATTTTATCATTCTACCCTCTTTTAGGTACGCTCGCAGAACCTGATCTAGTACTTCATACAAATAGCTCGCAAGTGATGCATCATACCAAACTGCATTGGGCCCGCGTGGTGGATTATGGCCCACTCCCTCTCACAGAGAGGAGTCCTGTCTCCCAGCAGTGGGAACATTTATGATTATGATGAGGCATCAAATTAGATATTTTGACCATTTGGTATTGGAAATGTTGGTTTATCAAACAATATATTTAAAAATAACAACTGATTTAGTCATAACATTTTTTAAGACATAGGTAGTTTGCAGGTGCTAGTTGCTTAGGTATTAAAATAATGGGTATTTAGATTTAGGACTTTGAATGTAGGTTATTTTATGTTATTCCTTTTAAACTTAGATATTGCAGGGTACGAAGTTTTGTATCATGTAAGTAAATTAAAATGCTTGTCATAAATAAACATGTAATTAAAATAACTAAATAGTCAATAACTGTTGATCAATGTATCTGGTGATTTATAAGTGTCAAAGAAGACTTTATATTGTGGAATAGTAACCTGCACCGCACCAGGTAAACCACAATTGGTCAAGGAAACCTCAACTTCTGGTTGATCCAAGTCTTTTATATAACAAACTTCTGTTAATAACTCATACCATTCTTGATAAGTGAGTTCCCTTTTGCTGAAACAGTTTGAGATATAAATTAGAGGTGAAGGAGGAGGATCTTAATTCACCTATATGTTATATTTTTCTTCTTTTGTTCTCTCGGAAGTCAATGGCACACAAATAAAAAAGCAAAGCTACCGACTTTCGAAAAAAAAATAAACAAACATTATATCTTTCTGTCTACTAATCAACTAACAAACTTACTTGAACTGCATCCACAGTAATCCAGTATCAGTCATAGTTAATTTCCTGTCATCCAAAACTTTTGCCTGACGCATCCAGTAGTCACTCAGATACAGTGTGATGGTCGACCCATCTCGGCCACTTTCCATGAATTTAGCAAACTCTATGAACTGCTCGTCTAACGTCACTTTTTCTTCCTCATCCTCCATTATAATTCTATCTGTACAAAGACACAGATCACATAAATGCAGTAACCTTTTTTTTTCAATAAAAAATTTGTTTTTAACTAGCAGCTTTAGTTACTGATTTCACTCGCTTACGTGTACCAAATTTCTTTCGAATACGATCAGTCGTTTTTTTTTGTGTACATAGTAACTAAATGCAATCATTTGAAAATGTATATTCTATCGCAAAGGTCACCAATTAGTTTTGCTTGGGACCATTTTAAGACAAGAAAGGAGATCGCGGTCCGCAAAAAAATTGCAAAAGAAATTGTTAAACAAATGTAATTACGGAATTTATAATTATAACAAAGATATTTTTTCACATATCGGTGAGAAAAATTTCATGTTTTATTGCGTTTGTTTTATATTAAATCCAAAAGATGTTCATCATTAAGTACAGATGGAAATTTAATCTTAATGAATTAAAGTTCATCTTAGAAAATGCTACTTCACAAATATTATGATGATCTAAACAAAGTAAGAAGTTCCAAAGCAAATTTCTGGATATTTATTACCATCCGTGTTTTCTAGGAAATCGACTATTATGATCGTACCTACTCTGTTGTGCAAGTTAATGAGTTCTCGCAGTCCGCAGAAAGTGAAGTCGGGCGGTCCGCCGTTTGGCGACCCCTGCTCTATCGCATAATTTGCTCAAAATAAATAAATACTTTACTCTTAAATGATTTTGCACTAAAATTGGATGTAAAATTAGAAGAAAATGAATAAAGAAAATGTTTTTCACAACATTCTATAATTCAACATACAATTCATACGTATGCATGTTGTTATCTAGCTGTTTTGCAATAGCACGTCCAAAATATCATAAATATGTACCTACTTTTCACTTTTATCAAAACAATTTTCCTTTCGATTTTAGAATATTCTATCTACGAGCGTAACGAAAACTAGTTGAGGCATTTTTCCAGTTGCGTCAGACACTACGTCCAATTTTAAATAAATGTGTATAAAGATATAAAAAACATTGAAATGGAATCATTTGAAAAAGAAAAACTAAAAACAAATAAAATACTTACATCGAAATCATCAAACCCACATTACATTTTTAATCGATCCGAATTTCGATCTTTTCCTCTGTGAATATTTCTACTCCCATCAGCCACCCTCTTTATGGGATACTTTTAAAAATCTTAATAAATACAGCCTACAAAATTTTAGACTCCTAGCACTTGTAGTAGATAAGGAAGTTTCATACAAACAATCAACCCCAAGAACAATCCATTTCGTAAAATCCCGTCTTAGTGACCACCTATGTTCTAAAAAGAACCCCTATGCAAAATTTTAAACTCCTAGCACTTGTAGTTTCTGAGATTTCATGATAAGTGGGTGACCCACTCTTCTTAAAAATCTTTAAAAAAAAATGAAATCTTATTCTCTGTCTGTGTCTCTATGTTACTATTTTGCTTTTTAAAATAAAAGTAGATATTATGATTGTGATGATTGTGTCTACTGTACCCACGAACACACCACGCGCGTCGGTACACGCAATGGCTTGATCGCTCACTCATAAAGTCTATATTGCCCCAATCAATTCAATTAAAAACAAAGTGGCAAAAGTTCCGCTCTCAATAAAACAATCAGATGTGGCCAATGCAACATATAGACAGACATTACAAACTCTAAACAAATTCATATTTCATCGTTTGAATATAGCCAGCCAGAATTGCCTAAGTGGATCACTGTCACTTACAGAAAACTGGATCTGGCATGGTCTGGCGTCGCGGAAATAGAACTGCTCAGTTTACAACGTATTCAATGACTCGGTTTGGATTCGTTAAAAGGAAATTAATTTTGTACAATAGTTTACTGGCTGAATAAATGTTAGCAGGTATATGTGTAACAAATAGATTTCAAAACAGAAAAATTTAAGACAAATGTAGAATCTACCTACTAAGCAAGTGTTTTAGATTATTGCCCTTTTCCTCCTAAGAGGAATTCGCATACGTCGATATCTCACAATGCATGCAAAAATAAGAAGTAATAATTATGTTGACTTATGACTGGATACAAAAATAGTTAAATCATCGGCGTAGCCAGGTTTTAGAATGGGGTGGGCGGTTCAAGAAAATAAAAAAGTGTATAAAATATCCGTAATATTCATAGGAAAATAAATGAAAGATACTCGTGTTCGCATATCTCCGGAACTTCAACTTCGATTAAAAAAAACGTGGATTGTATGTTTGTCCGTGATTATCTCGCGTTTGGCTGAACCGATTTTGATGCGGTTTTTGGAAAAGTGTTCGGTACATTCTGGAAAAAGTTTTAAACAATAATGACAATCCCGTGACATTGCCCGCATGTATGCGTTTTTCTTGCTTTCTTGGACTGTAGATTTTTAAAGACGCCGATTGTACGAAGATTTTTGTTGAATATCTAAACTAAAAATGATGAGAGAAGAACTTTTTGAAAAAAAAGAAACCGACTTCAAAACCAAACACAAAAAAAATTAAATTACTTTTCTTTCGGAAGTCGGTGGCCATAGTTAGTGAAATAAAAAACAAAGCCACCGACTTCCGAAAGAAAAGTTATTATATGTTTTTTTTTGTGTTAAATATATTCACTACTTGATTCGCATCAATGCCAATCCCAGGAAAAACAGAGAGAGAAAAAATACTAAAAGGTGGTAATTCTAGACAGAGTGCCGGTCTAGAGTTACCAGCTTTTAGTATTTTTGATTATTCATAAAAAGTTCATCCCAACTTAATGTGTACATGTGTGTTTTGAGTGGCGGTGCTGCCGTACCGTTAATTAATTTCGTTCTCAAATTTGTTCTTTTTAGGGATCCATATCCAAAGAGTAAAACGGGACCCTATTCTGAGATTCGGTCTGAACTGTCTGTCTGTCTGTCTGATTCTGGACTGTCCGTGCGTCTGTGTGTCTGTTTGTAGGTACGTCTGCCGGGTCGAGCGGGGTCGATCTGTATCATGAACCGTGATAGTGACACAGTTCTAATTTTCACAGATGATGTATTTCTGTTGCACATGACAACAGTCAAAAACAGAATAAAATAAATATTTAAGAGGGCTTCCGGGAACATACACTTGGGCAGTTGTAAAAAAATAAAATATAACTTTTTATAAAGACGAGCCACATTTAATTTTGCCATGAAAATGTAGTATTTTCTGTACGTACATTATCAGTTCTCAATGCTCTGCACGTTAAATCTCGCCAGTATTTCCAGCAGCAGCAGCTTTGTAAATTCTCGGAAAAACTTCATAGTTCTGAAGTATCTGTACTCACTCTCAACACTCAGCGTTGTAAACCCAAGATATTTAAAATAATACATTTTAATGTCTTTGTTTTTTCCTCAAGAATTGAAAACGTTCGTTTTTTTCTACCAGCGGCCGTATTATGACGTCTTAAAACCAGGCTTGTTCCAGAGAGTGAAAGAGACAGAGCTAAACAAGTCGTCTAGCGCCACCTCGGATCATCAAATAAGTCCTTCCACCCGGGGCAGAGCGGGAGGGTCGGCACGGCAATTCTTTAGTCTCGCGACCCCGGCAGGCTTTGGCCCTCTAAGGTGGGGCTCGTCATTGTGCTGACACTCTTTGAGGCGCGCGTGGAACACAACACGCCGTCTACCCGGACATGGTCCATGGTCGGACAGGAAGTCGCTCATTACTCGCCGCCCGCAGATCGTCTTGCGACGTCAGTCTCCGTGGGCGTCTACCACTGCGGCTGGGTTGTAAGGTGAACGCTGTCATCTCCCACACGCGTCCCGCCTCCTCCTTCACTAGCATCACTGCTTCGCAGAAGAAGGCGACCGCTCCGTCGCTTGGGTAGAGCACCGCCGTGTCCTCACGACGGCGATAGGCGGAGACCTCTCGCGCCCGGCATTGGTCGAGGCCATGCTGCGGGGCGAGACGGAGTGGGAAGGAGGTGAAGGAGGAAGCGGGCCGCGTGAGGCAGAGGACAACGTCCTCCCTCCACCCCAGCCGCAGTGGTAGACGCCCACGGCGTCGAATGTCGCCAGACGATCTCCGGCCACTGTAGGTGCGGGCATGCGGGCTGCGAGTAATGGGCAACTCGCTGTCCGACCATGGACCATACCCGGGTCGACGGCGCGTCGTGTTCCACGCGCGCCTCAAAGAGTGTCAGCAAAGTGGCTGGGCCCCGCTCTAGATGGCGAAACATCGCTACGAACATTTTCGTGATATTTCTAGTGAAAGCTACAGTCGGGTCACAAAAAATGTTACTTCATGAAGACTTTGACAATTGGCTCGGTTTTAATGAAACTTCATACGCATTAGCAGGATTAATTGGCAAAAGTTATCAGATAAAATTTTCATCAAGAAATTATTAACAAGCAATGCACTTAATTTTCGTTGATATTTTGTTCGAAGTTTAGATCGTAACTCTGTGCTCAAGACTTTATATTATTAATTGGAACAATAAAAATAATTAATTACCTACCTTCAGTTCACCGTTAACTCTTGATTAGAGGTTGACACAGAAGGAATAACTTGAACAATATTATCTTGTCTAATTTGACAGTGACATTTGTTTGTTTCATATATATTTGATGTATCGTAAAACAACGCATTCTAAAACATCACTTTGAGGCCAGTTACAATTAACCCAGTCAACGAACAGTTATAGATGGAAATTCTTGGAAAACAATTTTTGACTACGTAACTTTATTTGGACTAGTTAGGAGGTGAACATTATCAAAAGTCCCCACCAGCCCTTGAGCTGTGGGCGAGGGGGAGATTGACGGTAGCATTTTTTGTTTTTTGCTTATATTTCGGAAACCATGCGTCCTAGTGACATAGCATGTACGAACAAAATAAAAACTGAATAAATTTCCCATAAGTATTATTCAGTAGCGCGGGCATGCGGGCAGCGAGTAATGGGCGACTCGCTGTCCAACCATGGACCATGCCCGGGTCGACGGCGCGTTGTGTTCCACGCGCGCCTCAAGGAGTGTCAGCATAGTGACGGGGCCTGTAGAGGGCCAAAGCCTGCCAGGGTCGCGGGACTCACGAATTACCATGACCCCGGTACGTAAAGGGCTAGTGAAGGACACCGAGGATTTTAGTCAGTACGAGAGAACTCATTTGATGATTTTACCACGATAAAAAAAAGTTTTATTCAGTAAGCATTTCAATATTTTGTATAGTTTTCGAGGTATCCGCTCTAGAGTGTCTGTAATTTTGGGAAAAAAACATTTTTACCTTTTCGCGTTTGGAAAGTTCTATTTGATATCGCCAAAGATCCAGTAGCAGCAGCAGTCTTTTCAGACCCTCCCTTCACCATCCACAATGAACAGAGCCAAATGAAACCTGCATCTTGAGGGGATATGGGCCTCCAGCTAAAGGCTGTTCCCTCACTGCCCACAGGTATAAGTAATTCTTGAATTCGGTAGCCATCATCGAGCTTGCTATCTTTTGTCTTGCTTCCACATATGGAGCGGTAAAAATTATCTCAATAATTCATTTTATATTATAGTTGGTGCATGTTCAATTGTACAGTTGTACAATTGTCTTTGCTTTTATGTTGGCTAATAGGCGGAAATCCGCATCCATAAGAGATATGGAAAAACTATGTTAGGAACCTTTAGCTCTTTTTAACCCCCGACGAAAAAATAAGGGGGGGTGTTATAAGTTTGACGTGTCTGTCTGACACGGACGATGATGACACGGATGAAGCTATTTCAATTTAGTTGTTTTTTTTGTATTAAAGGTGACTTACGTGCGAGTGTTCTTAGACATGCTTGATGAAAATCGGTTGAGTCGTTTAAAATTTGTGGGGTTGAAAGTGGGGAAAAATAACCGAATGTCTGCAAATATACTCGAGTGGGGTCTCAAATGAAAGCGCAATGAAAGGGAATATTGATGACTTAATCGAGAGAGTTCTTAGCATCGTTTGATGTGAAAATTGGTTGTGGGAATATTGGGACATGAAAATCTGATTGTCAAGTGAGAGTGTCAATTACTACATCTCGGTCTTTGCAATTCTGCTAAAGATGATTTGTCATGTAGGTTATTAAATAGTTTCCTTTGGTCGAGCTCAAAAATTGCTACACCATCCAAGGTTTTTACTCTACTTAAGGCTACATACATACATAGGCTTGGCCTTTTGCGAAAGTACTTTTGCCTAAGTAAACCACAGCTTTTTCAACTGCTGTCCCTTGCAACTTATGTGCTGTAACCGCCTAACATAAAATGATATATAATAAGTATGTATCTATAAAAAATAATACATAGGTACTTAGGAACTTTAAAATAGAGTTTTTTTTTTAAATTATTTTTTGCTTTTTAAAAGGAAGTTGTTTTTTGTGTCTGGCTTTTTAGGTTTTTGATGTAAATTATTTTGGCATATTTATTTTTCGATCAAGTGTGAATTGTCCAAATAATGAGTTTCCCATTTTTTTTAATACCCGTCGACTCTGTTTCAGGTAAGTACATTTTATATGGGAATAAAAAAATATCGGGACGGCGGAAGTTGGTCATATTTAGCAATATGTTTTCATACAAATTGTGTGAACGAAGAAAAAATCCTTTTTTTTATTATGCTATTTGGTTTAGTGTCATGCTAGGATTATTTCATTTTAAGGGAAGGATAATATCTGGGTAACAGAATTGGATCAAATGTTATGAAATATTGACTTCTATTTAATGCGTATTTATGTTATTTTAAGGAATATTTACTATATACTTAACTTTTTGGCCAACTAATTTTTTTTCTCCCATGTCATAAAGTGATCCTTACCTGAAACAGAGTTGACGGGTATTAAAAAAAATGGGCTATTTATTAGGAAGACAAGAGATATCAAGACTGATGATGGCCACCGAATTTAAGAATTACTTATACCTATGGGCAGTGAGGGAACAGCCTTTAGCTGGAGGCCCATATCACCTCAAAACGAAGGTTTTACCTAGCTCTGTTCATCATAGGTGGTGAAGGGAGGGTCTGAAAACACTGCTGCTACTTTGTGGATCTTTGACGATATCAAATATAACTTTCCAAATGCTAAAAAGTAAAAATGTTTTTTCCCAAAATTACAGACTTTCAAGAGCGGATACCTCGAAAACTATGCAAGATAACGAAATGCTTACTGAATAATACTTATGGGAAATTGATTCAGCTTTTATTGTTCATACATGCTATGCCGCTAAGACGCATGGTTTCCGAGATATAGGCAAAAAACTATTGTATTTTTAAATTGTTTAATTTTTATTGCCACGAGCTGCAATTTCATAATTATGTTAGATATTTCCGCACCCGCCCCGCCGCGACGCCTCCACGGCGCTACGCTCACAGTGTGTTCGAGCACTTAGGATGACTCCACACAAGGATATTAGTATCATAGTAAAATTTCAAAATTTTACTTTACTTTTGTAGTTCAGAATAAAGTTTTAAACACAATAACTAGGCACGGTCTTACATTCGATGTTTATAACATTATGGCGACAAACAAGCATAGGGCCAACCTGATAGTAAGCGGTCACCATAGCCTACTTACGCCCTTTTTGAAGAGCCTCATGTTTTAGTTCATTGGGAAAACCTCGGAAGGGAGTTCAATCCACAAGCCGATCGTTCTCGGAAGTAATAAGGAATGAGTCCGTTGCAGTTGTAATTCACATCCCAGTGTGGGAACGAGGTAGCGCTATACGACTTGTGTAACGCTGTCTCTTTCCCACACTGGTATTACTCTCACTTTAAGACGTCATGGTAGGCTACCTGATCTTTTTATCTGACGCTCTGCTATACCGGATATTATAAGGACACCGTGGATTTTAGTCAGTACAAGTCTGACAGTCCCTGCCGCCCTGCCCTGGGTGGGAGGACTCATTTGATGATTATACCACGATAAAAAAAAAAAATACCGGATATTAACTGCAGGATCATAAACATGTGTCACTTGCCATTTATTTGAAAAGTCAGTCGCATACGTCGATTACATTTACAGGATTCGCATCGTATTTATTGCAATATTACCAAATCATATCCAATTTAATATGTAGCTCCTGCATCAGGGGGTCTACTCTCTTAATCCGTCAACGTGTAATCCGTACTCGAAGCTTTTGAGTGAACCTCACTCCCTATTCGTTCTGAACACATAAGTTCTGACAACGTATTAGGAGTCCGAACAGCTGTTTAAACATGTTGTCACTTATTTTCATTTCTTACCAGTATATGTATATATTACTAGCTGTACCCTGCCACGCTTCGCTGTGGCACAATTGCACAGTGGTCGCGGATATGTGACTGATGCCAAAAATAGGTAAAAACAATCCTTGATGCGGATTATATATCATGATAAAATTTCAGTTCAATTGGTGTAGAACTTTTTGAGTTTTTGAAACATACACAAACCAACATAACATTTTGTATATACAACATTATTTTTAGTATATGCGAAACCTGAATATAGTTTGTTCAGAATCAGTAACTGATTCGATTTCAATAATTTTTACACCATGTTATATTATTTTACAAAAATAATTAAATTAAATTTTATTACCAGTTAATTACAATACAATCACCGTACGGTTAGGTACCTATTACCAAGCTATTATCACGTGTGTATAACACAGGAGCCGCGGTTTAAGCGGGTGTACCGCGATATGAGCATGTTTTTGAACGGACAACCAGGTAATATACAAACTTATAACCTTGTGATTTTTTATGATACGGTTTTAAAATTTTGTACATAGATTCTTTACACAAAAATACTAGACGGGTGTATCGGGTTTCGCATAAACAAAAAATAATGTTGTATAGATTATGTATATTACAAATAAATCTTTCTGATTCTGATAACTAATATTATATTTTATCAGAAACGCCCGAAGCTACGGGTTTCGTGCTCAGATAAGCGTGTTGAGTTTACGTTGAATTTCGTATTCGTGGAACAATCAATTCTAAGCTTCGGTTAATTCCGTATGGGCTGTGCGCCTGTGTTAACTTGATTGATGTGTAACAACGGTGACACGTGAAAGTTTCAGAAACAATATACAGACTGAATTAAGGTTACTAAATTCTAATATGCCACGAGCGCCTTTTTTGGGTTGCAAAATCATGAAATGAGTTGTCTTGACCCCTCGTGTGTTCCACTGCCGCGACATCTTGATTAAACAGACTCGTGACATCGGCAGGCGTTTACCCCGTTAGTTGATAGCTCCTTTAGTACTAATAGAACATCGAGCATTCGCTGTTTTTAATTTTGTCGATGTGAACAACTAATAGAGCCTAGCGTAGACCCAAACATCGCTGCGAATATTTTTATGATCATCCTACCAAACGCTCTAGTCGATCCTCGTCAATTTTTTTTCATGAAGATTTTACACTTGACAGACGGCTCGACAAAAAGCTCGAGCGCTCGTAATGGACCTACCACACGCACAAGCTTCATCACAGTTTTGCCTGCGCAAGCATTCTTGTCGAAATCGTCGGCGTGAAAAAAACAATGTTTCGATAGTTTGTAGTCGGGTAAAACTGAAAATTAAAGAATTGTGGAAACTTTCCTCATACACAATTTAGCATCCTTTAATCAAATATTAAAGTTTCTACCTCTTTCATTTTATTTATCATTGGCTTGCGCAAGCAGAACTGTGGCGTGTGCGTGTGGTAGGCCCATTAGAATGCTCGCTACAACGCTCGCGTTTATTTCTCCATAATATAACATTCTCAAGAATGCTCATCACAAGTGAATGTATACTCAGGTTTATCACCACCTTTTGGCACACCACCCGCATCGGACACACTAATAAAATCTCGGAAACCTGGACGTCATCCGGCATGTCATGTTCAATCGGCCATATCTATTACCATGCGCTTATAAGTGCTACAAATTCCTGCTTCTCTTTATCCCAAGTCAGATACTTGGCTTAGCTAAGCCGATGTAGTACTTCCTGAAGTAATATTCTTGACAGATGCTTAGCAACGACTATTTAAATCTCGGCCTTAGGCTTGAACAAGGAAATAAGTCAGAGGTCTTATCACAAGATTTCTGCATTTCATTTACAGCGTACTTGAAGTATTTACTGCGTTTATTGTAGGTGTGAAAAAAAATAAAAAGGGACTTCTAGTGTAAGAACGAGGAACAATTTTTTTTTTTTTTTTTTTTCTTCAAATTAACGTCAAAGTACCAATTTACTTTACGTCACAAAAACGTGGAATATTATGTTAGGGCTACAGATCCACAGTACCATTTGCAGCCACTGCACCAACCACCGATATTATAAATAGGTCCTTGGTTATCGATCAATGAGCAGAACCTACTTATTTTGAGCCGTAACAAAGTGGTGAGTGCTACTCCAACCTTGAGAGGTGACGCTGCGTCGTCAGCACGGGGGTCGCTTCAAACACGTTTTTTTTAAATTCTGCACTGCTTGCTCTTGTTGAATATGTCAAAGCTCTGTGAAAGGGACAAAATAATTTAAATCAGATTCAATAATAATTAATACTGTAAAGATTTTGTTGTCATATTAATAATATGCCATATCATATAATCTTCTACATTTATAAAAATGTTATGTTGGTTTGTGTACGCTTCAAAAACACAAAAAGTTCTGCACCGATTGAGCTGAAATTTTAGCATGATATATAATCCGCATCAAGGATTACTTTCATCTATTCTTTGCATCAGTCACATATCCGCGACCGCGAAAAAACAGTTTTTTGTGCCACAGCGAAGCGGGGCAGAGTACAGCTAGTTTATAATAAAAAATAATTTCAATTAACTTTAATCAATGAAGTTCCCCAAACGCTCGCCCTTTTGGAGTAGGTTTTAAAGTCTTGCTTGGAAAGGATAATGCTATTAAAAACAAAGTTAAAAATGTTTTTTTCTAATCTAAGAGCTAATTAAGAGTTTCAACAATACGTATTGATGTTTTTAGGGTTTCATAATTATTCTCGCCCAGTTTTTGTCCGGCAGTCAAGACCCATTTTTCTCAGGAACGTGTGGAGGTATCAAGCTGAAATTAATATCAAATACTAAAATCTATAATACCTTGGGGTAGATAAAAAAATCAAACTTCATAGTCAACGCAATCAAAAGATACAGCTGTTTACGTGTCGTTTTGCCACATATTTTGACGATCGCAATGTAATCAATTTGGCAAACAGTAAAAACTTATAGCAGACATAAAGGGATTGGGCACGCCGCAATCGCGGCGGTAAGACCCCTCTTTGATGAGTGGCTGGATAGGCGTCACGGTGTCCTGACCTACCGCATGACGCAGGTCCTCACCGGACACGGAAGTTTCGGGAGGTTCCTGTGTCTGATAAGGAGGGAAGAAACGCCTGGGTGTCACCACTGCGAGGATCGTCCGGAGGACACGGTGGAGCATACGGTGCAGGACTGCCCCGCTTGGGCAGAGCACCGCCGTGTCCTCACGACGGCGATAGGCGGAGACCTCTCGCGCCCGGCATTGGTCGAGGCCATGCTGCGGGGCGAGACGGAGTGGGAAGCGGTCGCCTCCTTCTGCGAAGCAGTCATGCTCGCGAAGGAGGAGGCGGGCCGCGTGAGGGAGAGGACAGCGTCCTCCCTCCACCCCAGCCGCAGTGGTAGACGCCCACGGCGACGGACGTCGCAAGACGATCTCCGGCCACCGTAGGCGCGGGCATGCGGGCAGCGAGTAATGGGCGACTCGCTGTCCGACCATGGACCATGCCCGGGTCGACGGCGCGTTGTGTTCCACGCGCGCCTCAAGGAGTGTCAGCATAGTGACGGGGCCTGTAGAGGGCCAAAGCCTGCCGGGGTCGCGGGACTCTCAGATTACCGTGACCCCGGTACGTAAAGGGCTACTGAAGGACACCGTGGATTTTAGTCAGTACAAGTCTGACAGTCCCTCCCGCCCTGCCCTGGGTGGGAGGACTCATTTGATGATTTTACCACGATAAAAAAAAAAAAAAAAAGACATAAAGGGATAAGTCTGAAAGTTAGTAATTTATAACATACAACATAACATGATATCACTGAAAAAACATCATTACAAACTTATATTTACTTTAACTTTAAAGTCAATAAACACCAAGAATATTATAAAAGAATCTTGTCTAGGTCTGTTAAGATGTAGACAAAGGGGTTTGGGTAAAGTTGGCGTCATTTTGAAGTTGAGCGGCCAGTAATGAAACTTGGATATTATGAAAGAACAGAATACAGCGATCAAAAGCTATTATGGACATATTTCTCTAAACCATATCGGAACTGAGATATTTGGTTTGGTATTGGTAATTGAAATCGAAGAAGTTATTATATGTTATTGCACTCTTTTAGGTGTCTACCATATTTTTTTAAGAATTCTAAATAATATACAGTAATGTAGATGAATGAAACGGATGCCCAATGTCTGTTATCTATGGGCCGATGGTGTGGCGCGCACCGGTCGGCGAGCGGCGCACAGCCCGTCGAAACCGTTACGTGCGATTCGGATCAGCCAATCACAATCCACATTTCGTTTACCTGCGTATTACTTGAGCCCGCGCCCGCTTCTCACTCGACAGTAAAAGCACGTCCCTTACTGTTGTGTGTTACTTTTTACGCTTCTAATCTCTCGTGGACTTGTGGATAATTATAACGACTTGGCATTTCATTGGACATTGTGATTGTTTGTGTATTGTGACTGACCCAGCATAGCTCTTTGGACTCTGATATTCTTACGATTTGGTATAACGCCATGGATGTAATTAACAGTGCATTTTGTATCTGTTGCCGACGAAGCTTAAATCGTGTTGGCGGCACTCGTCGTAGATCGTATAATTTGACAGCCGAGTTCGTGCAAAATAATCCGTCTTTAATGACGTATTTGGTGGAAATTGCGAATATTGTGCAGGTAAGTTTTGTGAAACCTAATACCCGGTTGAGCGCCCTTGGGTACTAGGAGTACCCAAAACGTTTTTTGTACTTGAGCGCCCTTGGGTACTCCTGGTACCCAAGAGAAAGTAAAAATTGTGATTGAAAAGAAAGTCTTTTTTCTTAAAAGCCAAGTTTTAATTTAGCCTGGCAAAAATTACGTATCGTTCTCTATGAATCACCGATCATTTTGACGTATGACACAATAGTATACTTCACTCAAGGATTCAAAAAAAAAAAAAAGAAAGTGACAGTTCGTTTGTTGGCGCGCTTGTTGCTGACAGTTAACACGTAGTGAAAGTTTTTATCATATTTTAGTGTTTTTTACATCTATTTCACCCGGAATTCTATTTGTGTGTGTTAATCAGTTAATAAAGTAAAGGGATTGAGTAAAAAATTAAAGGAAAAGTGAAAGATTCAAATCTATAAGGTAAAAATTAGTAGGTACTCGTAAAAACCATAACGTTCCGCGATCGTCTTTTGTTTACCTTATATTTAATACAGTGTTTATTCTAATGCTACGATTGTTACATCATATGTTGAAGTATTAAATAAGCTTACAATAGGTACCAATACTTTTTTTTTTATGTAACAGTTTTTATTAGAAAAAAAATATATTTAGTCGCGTCGCAAAACTTCCGTGCGCCAACAATTTTTGGGAAGCTTGTATGTAATAAATATTGTACTATACGAAGTGGTTTTTCTTTATTTTTACATTAAACATAAACACACCATGCATTTTAAACCATAAAACATAGGTCATCGCTTGTTGTTTTTTGTAAATAGCCATTTATTTGATAAGTGCGGTAGAAATGTTCAATGTTTACATTCACACCCGATTTAAAAAATGAAGTACCTCACACATTGTAACAAAATAAACACACTTCAAAAGGCTAGTTCATCAGCATTATAAAAAACATCAAGTGTAAGCAAACTTCTCAGAAACAAAGTCATAAATCGTCTTTGTTTACGTTACGAGCACGCCGCCCGGCGTTATCGGTGATGACGTAAGTGCGCCGGTCGCTCAACGGTAGGCTAACATTGAGCGGCGGGGCGCTCAACCGGATACTAGCACTATAACATGTATGTGAATTGTGAGTTGAAAATAATATATGATTCCTCTTTTCAGTTTAGTGAGCAGGACAAAATCTGTAGACCTTGTCTACAACGTGCTCAACGTTACGCCAGCGCTCAAGTAAATGTTGCTGCCGATCCTTCAGATCAATCTCCTGCCGATCAACCTGCTGCCGATCCTTCAGATCAATCTATGCAAGAGGACCCTGCTGAAGAACACTCCGTACCAGAGCAACCTATACCCAATATAAATGTCCAAGATCGAGAAGTGCAAGTAAATATGTTGCGAATGATACCGTTACCAGGTTACACGCGAGCGCCTTTTAAAACTCATCTATGTATTATCGCAGCATGCAATAATAGAGATTTAAAAAGAATTCACATTGATATCAGAGCCACAGTTCTACAGGAAAAATGTTTTTATATACCACGTGGCAATCGCGTATGTGAAGAGCATATGTTAGATTCGGTGTGGCAAAATATTGAATCAAGTACTCGTCGGATACTAAGCGAATTTGCCCCGTCTCATCTAAAAGATATGATGGACATGTTAAGAACTCGGAAGGTTTTTTTGGACTTTGATAGACGTTCTTTAATAAACAATTCTATTTTCCATTACTATATAGGTTTTTCAAAATCCCAATTCCAAGAAATCCTTCAAAGCTGTCCTAGTATTTCACAGCGCTATAAAAATAAAGCAGGTCGAGCTCTCGCCACCGTGATTACCAAACTTCACACGGGTGAGTCAAATCAGAGATTATCTCAGATTTTCAATATGTCAAGAAAGACTTTAGAAAAAACTATGAAACTCGTAAGACAAGATTTAATAAGCGAGTTTGTCCCACTGCACCTTGGCTATAATCATTTGACTCGTCAAGATGTTATATCGAGATGTTTAACAATCCCAAATACATTATTTGGCAATCCTGATGGTTCTTTGAATGAAAGGAAGGCCATAATCATACTAGATGGCACGTACATTTATTTGCAAAAAAGTAGCAATTACTACTTTCAGAGAAAATCTTATAGCTTAAACAAGTTCCGGCATTTATTAAAGCCTTTTTTACTGGTTTGTCCTGATGGCCACATCATAGACATATATGGTTTATATGAGGCTACTAAATCCGATGCGACGATTCTCTCAGAGATCTTTAAGGATCCATATGATCCCTTTCATTGGTTCTTTCATGAGGACGATGTGCTAATCTTAGACAGAGGATTCAGAGACTGCATCGAAGATGTGGAGTCATGTGGATACCGTGCATATATGCCCTCATCTAAAGATGAAAATGAATACCAGCTTACTACACAACAAGCCAATGATTCAAGAAAAGTAACCATGTGCCGTTGGGTGGTCGAAACCATTAATGGCAGATTAAAAAATCAGTTCCGTCAGCTTCGGTCTCAGAATTTTAATGTAGCTGCAAGTCATTTATTTGAAGAAATAAGAATAGCTGCAGCATTATTAAATGCGTTTGGGGTACCACTGACTGATCATAGGCTAACACAGGAAATAGTAAATCGTATACCTCACCATAGTCCACGGAATCAACTAGCCGAGTATGTCATTACGAATAATATGAATAGAAGAAGGGCTGATTTTGAGTCTATGAATGCTGAAGTTCCTGGGCTGGATGACTTTCCTATTTTAAGTGAAGATGATTTAATTCTCTATGCACTTGGAACGTATCAAGTACAACAAGCTCGTAGCTACTACGGAGAACATGTAAAAAGTGACGGTTCATATGTGATTGAAGTATGCAGAGAACCCAATATGAATGACTTTTCCGCGGAAACCTATAACTGGATTGATCCGTGGCTTCTTAGAGGCAGGATCCAATCCAGACATTCATCTAGACGGACATATTACGTGTATATTCTCGTAGAAAGACTGGAAGGGCAAGATGCACAAGGGCTGGATGCAATATTGGGTCACTATTGCTCATGTATAATCGGGAAACGGACCTTAGGCTGCTGTGCGCATATAATGTCCATTATATGGTACATGGGATGGGGCAGATATCAAAATAATCTGACTCCGCCGGCACAATTTTTAGATACCATTATTCGACATGATATTGAGAACGAAATGGACGAAGAAAGTTAATAAATGTGTTTTCAAAAATCATGTAATAAATGCAATAAAGTATAATATAATAATGTGTTTTTATTATTTCCTATGGCCCAATACTAACGTCACATTGACAGACGGTCGTGAAACAGTAAAGCCAATAACTAATATCAATCTTCTAAAAACATAACTAAGATTTTTTCACGCAGGACGGTAATTGAAGTATTTCTAAAGACTACATTTTTAAAATCTTTAAATTCAAATATCTCAGCTTCGATATCACTTAGGATAAAAATAATTGAACATATATGTGTACTTAACACAGCAGAACAAAGTAACACGAAAATTATTGGTGGCCGCTAAAAAAAAAAATGACGCCACAAGTCCATACAAAGTTACTCAAACCCCTTTCTCCTATAGAGAACAAATGTGTCTTCCCCCAAGTGTCAAAAGTAGCGAAAATATTGTCGGCATGCTTAACGTTGTAGACTTGTATCTATCGTAGAGAAGAAACATTTATTTTCTACTTTCAAACATCGCCATGCTCAGGACGATAGAGATCTTTCTTCAATCTGTCATTATATCGATGCTCCCGTCGTATAAAACTCATTTCTACGGTGGTCATGCTACGCATGCTAGGCTTTTTTAGTACCGGGGTCACGGTAATTCGTAAGTCCCGCGACCCCGCCAGGCTTTGGCTCTCTACAGGCCCCGTCACTATGCTGACACTACTTGAGGCGCGCGTGGAACACAACGCGCCGTCGACCCGGGCATGATCCATGGTCGGACAGCGAGTCGTTCATTACTCGCCACCCGCATACCCGCGCCTACGTTGGCCGGAGATCGTCTGCCGACGTCTGTCGCCATGGGCGTTTACCACTACGGCTGGGGTGGAGGGAGGACGCTGTTCTCTCCCGCACGCGGCCTCCTCCTTCACGAGTATGACTGCTTCGCAGAAGGAGGCGACCGCTTCCCACTCCATCTCGCCCCGCAGCATGGCCTCGACCAATGCCGGGCGCGAGAGGTCTCCGCCTATCGCCATCGTGAGGACACGGCGGTGCTCTGCCCAAACGGGGCAGTCCTGCACCGTATACTTCACTGTGTCCTCCGGACGATCGTCGAAGAGGTGACACTCAGGCGTTTCTTCCCTCCCTATCACACACAGGAACCTCCCGAAACTTCCGTGTCCGGTGAGGACCTGAGTCATGCGGTAGGTCAGGACGCCGTGACGCCTATCCAGCCACTCCTCAAAGAGGGGTGTTTTTTTTTTTCAAAATCAGCGGGGTTCGATCCCTGGCCCAGGTTTGTTTATAATTTGAAAATCAAATAAAAATTTATGATGCGGTTTACGTTTTCGTCAAAATCGGCCTCGAGAGTGTTTTCAGTATTTTTCGATATTCTTCATAGTTTCGAAAATAGCCACACACGCCCAGTTGAAAAATTCACCCTGTATATTAAAATAATTAGTTGAATCAGTACTAGAACCTGCACCGGTTCTGCATGCCTTAGTAGAAATTAGTTACATCTCAATAGACGAGCTTGACTCCAACCTCATAAAATCAATTCAGTTAGGCATTTATGATTCGTGGATTGTGTAATTAGTACGATTGTCGTCACTGTCCAATGATTACACGAAAACCATGTAATTGAATTAGGACTAGCATTGACCGCTAACGGACATCTCCAGTATCAAGAAGATAATATTCCAACATAATTGGAAACACATAACCACCAATTAGTATGTTTGGGATCTTGATTAATAACTACTAAAACCATTGCACAATGCAGCCATAATTTTATTTATAACTAGCTTCCGCCCGCGACTCCGTCCGCGCGGATGTCGGTCTTCGCGTGGATGGTTTATTTCCCCATTTTGAGTAACTCTGACAATGACATCTTATAAATATTACGGCGCTGAATCCACTGCGGGTAATGCAACGTGTGTTCGCGGTTCTACAGAACAACGTCTATGAATAAAACTGAAAAATAAGATTTTTTTCTACGTATTTTTCCAGGATAAAAAGTATCCTATGTTATGCCCAGGATAATAAGGAATAATTATACCAAGTTTCATCGAAATCGAACCGTTAGTTTTCACGTGATGCCTGCACAAACAGACAGACAGACAGACAGACAATTTTTTTTTAATCATATATTTGGGTTTGGTATCGATCCAGCAACACCCCCCGCTATTTATTTTTTCAATATTTTCAATGTACAGAATTGACCCTTCTACAGATTTATTATAGTATAGATAACACACTGCCTGAAATGACATGACATACATTAGGACACCTCGGGCACTAGGCAGCCTGGCTGCGGATTTTTAGACTGCGGCAGCCAATACAACGCGCCCGATTGCACCGCAGCCAGCTAGCTGCGCGCAGCCAGAGCATGTGTAGGCGAATGTATGTTGGCTGCCGTCTGTCTCCGCGCAATAGTTGAAAGAGCCAACCGTATTTTAGGTTCCGAATTATTGCAAAAATATCTGAGTTTTCAACTACGGCCAATTTACTAAACACTAGATGAAAACCCGGCTTCGCTCGGGCAGGCCTGGCTCACTCCGCGGTGTAGGTATAAAACTGCAAGTACTAGCGGGGGCCACTTCGTAGTGGCCATTTAGTCGGTTGCCGCGCGCCGCCCACTACGCACGCGCTTACTTAAATAATATTTAAGTTTGGTGTTTGGTTGTATTTACGCATAAGTTTAAAAAATATATATATATGATGAAGAAAAGAAAATACTGCATAACGTTTGGTTGTTTAAATAATGACAGTGATAGGAGCCTCACGTTTCACACACTACCGCGTGATTTCGAAAGGTAAGGAAAAAAGTGAATATTTATCTATGTAGTACATATTTAATAATGATCAAAAAAACTATCTACCTGCTTGTGGTGTGCTTATTAATGTCATTCAAGTACCGGCTAGTAATCATGATCAGTATGATTAGGTAGGTTACAAAGGCCTACAAGACGACCAAAATAAATAAAATAGACGAATATCAAACCTGACATCACTCTCACTCACCTAAGCTGAATACGTAGGTAGGTCGAATTATAATCGGTAGAAAGTAGGAAGATGTTTACGTTATTGTTTAGACACGTTGAAACTCAGAAAATGGCTACACTACGCATTCAAGGTCAGCGATCGTATTTCTCTTCGCGACTTTTTTACCTACTTACCTACAAAGACACGCAACACGGGGCCTGTGACAATGAAATAAATGAAATGATAAGGACTAGTTACATATTTTGCCGTAAACGATAACAATCGATCTTTAAAGTTATGACTACAACTTGGCCAGAACGAATTGAAACGGAACTAATCTTTTTGTTTCTGACAACGTTTTAAAATCTTTGATATTTGATGTAAACAAAGACCGCAGGTTTGTTAGATTTATTATTGTGCCACAAAACTAACGTAATAAGAGAAAAAAAAAATCAAATTTTATTAATTCAAATTCGACCTAACTGCGTCATAATAACGAATTAAAATTTTATTTTTAAATTTTGAAATCTCTTAAATACATATTTTATATTATAAACGTGTTTTAGTCATTGGATACATGAACTGGGCTGCCGTTGTAAAGCGACTAAAAAGTCACGGTGTATATATTATTCCACACGTAAGGTGCCGTAGGTACCTACTGTTAACATTCTGTGCTACCAATCGATATGAATATGAAGTAATCGATGACGAAACAGAAAAAGATATAGGCTGATGATAAAAACAAAATTCCTTGAGGGACATAAGGAGGTAATGAGGAGTGATATATATTTATGTTAATTAATAATGTAATTAAACAATGCATAAAATACGTATTCCTACCTAACTGTGCCCAAACTCGCGAGTCGCAACCCTATTGAGCTTGACCGACAGTAACCTTTTAATGTCGTTGGCGTCAGATAAACTAAAATGAACTCTCGCGCGTCACTATTCAGTTCATTTTTATCTTGCGCACGGGAAGTTTAGGCTATTACAAAAGTAGGTGTGTGATGCGGGTGCAAGTAAAAATGGACTCTATTCTTTCGTGCATAGATTTTACATTTGTTTGTTTTCTTTTTGGGAGTAATACTTCTGTACCTTTAGGTACTAATATATATTCTGTGGCTCGGGTGAAATGTGACTCATATTACATAACACATGTAGGTATATTTTTTTTAACTAAATTCAACATTCTTACTATTTTAATTTAGACATTTATCCATATTATTGATTAACTTTTATTAATTATTAATATTGTATTAATCATGTATTCGACACAAATGTATTTTTGTTCAGAATAAATAAATAAATATTGTTTATAGTACGCAAATTAAAGCAAACAGCTGTCATGAGTTAAATCATCAAGGGTTCATTTGATGATTTAACCCATGACAGCTGTTTGCCCCCTCCTCCCCCTGTGGAGCGGAAGGGACTGACGGCACTTATACTCACTATTAATAAGTCCTGTCAATAATACATTTAGTCGCAAGTCGTCCTCCCACCCAGAGCAGAGTGGGAGAGACTGTCGGACTCCTACTGACTTAAAACCAACGGTGTCCTTCAATAGCCCTTTTCGTTCCGGGGTCACGGTAAAATCCTCTATGCTAGCTAAATATCCATAAATATTTGAAATTGGAAGAAGCTTGTAGCATTTTGAAAAATAATAAAATAACATTTTCAACATGCAATTTTTCATTCATTAGTATGTTTCACTTTGAGTCCAACAAGACGGTTTTATTAGATTATCTTCTATGATATTGCAACGTTCTAACATGAAGGTATTTGACGTTGAAATTATGTACGATGAGTTTTCATGGAAGGATCACGGAATTTCATTCTACAGGTAGCCTACATTCCACAGGTACTTGGAATCAGCTTGCTAACAATTTTCGCAATATGTATTGCAGTATAGTTTTAGGTTATTAATACAACTCGAAATTACAAGCAAAGTCCACAAGACGCGGGCATGCGGGCGGCGAGTAATGGGCGACTCGCTGTCCGACCATGGATCATGCCCGGGTCGATGGCGCGTTGTGTTCCACGCGCGCCTCAAGGAGTGTCAGCATAGTGACGGGGCTTGTAGAGGGCCAAAGACTGCCGGGGTCGCGGGACTTACGAATTACCGTGACCCTGGTACGTAAAGGGCTAGTGAAGGACACCGTGGATTTTAGTCAGTACAAGTCTGACAGTCCCCCCTGCCCTGCCCCGGGTGGGGGTACTCATTTGATGATTTTACCACGATAAAATAAAAGAAAAAAAAAGTCCACAAGATGCCATTCGCACGAGCGCTTTTTTTTGGGCGTTCATGAAACGCCGTGTCCGGGGCGTTTAAGTCTAATTCACCTTTTTCTTCCACTTCAGCGTTTTTTAACGCCCATAAAGCGCTCTTGCGAATGGGGCTTAAAGTCAATTCGAACTTTTGTAGACTTGGCTGACATTGAAGAGAAAGGAATTGCAACCGATTGTTCGAAACTAAGTACTGAAAATGTTTTAAAATTGGTGTTGAACATTCTCTTGCAGTCAGAACAGAATTTAGTTTCGAAGGAAAAAAAATGTTTCAAATTATTTATTACTTATCTCATAGTAAATAATAGTCTTTAAATATTCGTATAAACGTCCGTACCCGTTAGTGTAGTCTAAGCATGTTGGAAAATTGTAAAAAAGTTTTATTTTAATGGCAACTGAATTGAAACATCAATTTGAAGGGTTCTGTCCATGTTCTGTCGTTCGTTTCATGTATGTTTGGTCGATAGCCGCACGATTCTGTGTTTACAGTTACGTTTCTATTCTACGATAAGTGAGTAATTATGAAATTTATCGAAGTGTATCTTCTCTAATTATTCGTCAAAGTATTTAGTGTTGTTCTCATTTTTCTTTGCGTCGCGTTGCGTCGTCGTCGTCGTCACAAGGTATTTCATAATGCTGGGTAAAAAATCCGCTACTTTCTCGACGTTCCTTCGTCGAAGTCAACGTAGAGATTATTTTGTTTCTTTATTCCAGTGCATTGAACTAGAACAGAAAACATTTTAGGAACTCTGAGGTATACATTAGAAACTGCAAACTTAACTTTTAATTTTTGTTGTGTTTGTTGATTATTTTATTCAGATGTATTTTTAAGCCTGTTTCCCATAGCTGGGCAAAGGCTTCCCCTTTCTCCCGTTCCCTGGTTTGGGGAATTCCTGGCCGCATTGAACGAATGCACCTGGAGAGATGGACAAAGACCGTCACTTACTGGACGCCTGAAGGGGAATATTTCCGTCGAGTTCGACCGCGGCGGAGGTGGTGTGCCGATCTGATCATGTTTACAGGTCAAGCGTGGCCAGATTAAGCTCTTAATCTTCCCTTAAGAAATTTAAAAGGCATTGTGTTCTTCCCGTCGTTTCGTTATTTTCTTATTTATTTTGGTTTGAATCACACCTGTTTTATTAAGGATATAATTTAATAATTATTATTTCTTTTTATTTAAGGTCAAAGCATATGCAATTTTTTTGTTATTGTTTTTGAACTTAAAAAAATACAAAATATTTCGTTCATTCTTCGTTGTAAACAATTAAAAAACATGAAGCTTTCATTCTTCGTTGTAAATCTATTTTCTGTCTCATTCTCTAGCGCATAGTTGCATGCCTACGTTCAGGAAAAACTCAGCAGAAACTCGATATTTTATTCCGCATCGTTTCAATACTGCAAAAAATATTTTCCGGCTATACTTTTTGTGTAATTTTAGTTGGACAAAGAGAATCCTTGTTTGGATTGATCTAGGCAGGTTTCACCTTGTGATGAGAAAATGACCCGACCGATTTCGGCCAGGGCAATTGCTTCATCTCCGCTGTAGTTGTCGTTCGTGTGTTCGCATGTGGTTTATGTATCCAATCTTCTTTGTGAAGATCCGCGCACATTGCGGGCATGTGAGCACACCATCGATGTACATGTGTTATCAATTGGTAACGCTTGGCATTAAACTCAACATGTCGCTGTTGTTGCAAAACACTAAATATAAGGAACAACAAAGAATATCTACATTAAATAATTAGATGTGATAATTAATTTCACATTTTAATAATAAAAGGTATTTTATCAATGTTCGTTGTAGTATCTTTTACATTATTACTCGTATAACCATTATATTGCACAACGAAGACAATGGAACAAGAAACTGGCTTTTTTTTTCGTGGGTAAATCATCAAATGAATCCTCCCACCCAGGGCAGGGCGGGAGTGACTGTCAAACTTGTACTGACTAAAATCCACGGTGTCCTTCAATAGCCCCGCATATAGCATGCGCTCGCCCCGCAGCATGGCCTCGACCAATACCGGGCGCGAGAGGTCTCCGTCTATCGCCGTCGTGTGGACACAGCGGTGCTCTGCCCAAGCGGGGCAGTCCTGCACCGTATGCTCCACCCTGTCCTCCGGACGATCGTCGCAGACGCCGTGACGCCTATCCAGCCACTCCTCAAAGAGGAGTCTTACCACCGCGATTGCGGCGTGTCCGAACTAGAATCTGGCTTGATAATGAAAATACAACGGAAAGAAAGAGCTGAACGAAACCTAAAATTCATATTAATTAACTGCATTATAAATAAAATAAACAAAATAATCCGAGGCATTAGCACAAATATAGAACAAAGGAGAAGCAGTGACAAATCATTTATACCAAAATACGAATAGTTTCCAGACGGGTTTTCCCTAAATTTTTTTTTTGATGCTGGCTATTTTATAATAAACCAAAAGATCAAAATCTTTTATTTGACATCCATACCTGTTTTTTTATGCTCCCGGATTCCTTGTTTCGCTTTTAAAACAGAAATGATTGTTGTGAATTCACTGGACATTGTGAAAAACAGCTTTGACTAACTTCACTTAACTTTCACTTTCAGACTTTAATTTTACCAGTGCTGTTTCATGAATTTTTTCATTGTTACTACTCATATTCGTTCCGTTTTTTGAAGTGAAAACTTCTTTAGCGGCGTTGAGCACTTTTCTGTAATGGGTATAAAATCTTAAACTCGCGTCAGGACACTCGCGTCAGGACACGTGACCCTCACCGAAAAGCGTAGGACGGCGCAGGGCGCTTGCGTGAATGTTCGTGTGACTTTATTACTTTTAAAGAAGTTTGTATGCTGGATACATTCGTTGCTAGGTAACATTGTTTATAAAAGATGTACGTCACATTGGAAAATTATTGAAATAAAAAGTCAACCATTTTTGCGAGTTTTACTAAAATCTGTTCACAAGATATTTCCAACAATTACTATTCAAGTTTTCACTTCTGCCGGCACGCCCAGAGTGCAACCCGTCGTTTTTTTTTTACGTGCAAATATGCATGCGTAGTTTTCATAATTAATTTTTTTTTTGATAATGACAAACTTTATGACAAAAGTGACACAGAATTAGAAACTTTCATAAGCTTAATAATCCACAGAGACAAGCTTCAAAGACTAAGAAGCTCCTTTTTTAAATTAATCTTTACTGTGTATTATTTTATTTCTTGTTATTGTTAAAGTTATTGATTGAACGTGTGTTCAATCATCCGCATCCGCAAACCTGCTTCACCGCGCAGGTTCTTTATGGTATTCCATACGCCGCGTATTCAAAACGTCATCTGGCTTCGAACATTATTCTACGAAAACCAGTGCATATTCGTGTTTTTTCATTACAAATACTCGAGTGTTCAATTCGCTGAAAATCCCCGACGAAAATAAAATATGACTTCAGTTTTTTGGTTTTTTGTGTGACCATTGATTACACCGGGCTTGTTTTTGGAGCATGTTGTATTTTTTATACCCTTTCGTTTTAACGACGGGTGATGCGATATTCCGGGGCAGAGTCACCTTGGCGGTATCATTGGGCATCACCAACGCCTTTAACACCCTGCCCTGGAGTTGCATCAGGGAGGCACTCCGGTCACACCGGGTGCCAACCTACCTCTGTCGTGTGGCCGGGGATTACCTCAAGGACAGAGCCCGAATCGGTGAGAGATGTCGTGCGGTGTTCCACAGGGATCGGTTCTGGGACCGCTCCTGTGGAACATCGGTTACGACTGGGTGTTGCGTGGCGACCTCCCTGATGGCGTCAGCGTAATTTGTTACGCTGACGACACGCTCGTCCTGGCGGAAGGAGAGTCGCACAAGGCGGCGGCTGACCTGGCGACGCAGGCGGTTGCGACAGTTGTTGGTAGAATCTGGCAGTTGGGACTCGAAGTGGCACTGCACAAAACAGGGGCCACGTGTTTTCATGGATGTCTAAACGCGCCACGGTAAGAGTCACACATAGCGGTGGGAAGGGTTCGCATCGGCGTTCCACAGACATGCAGATGTCGAGTAATGGGTGACTCGCTGTCCGATCATAGACCATTCCCGGGTCGACGGCGCGTTGTGTTCCACGCGCACCTCAAATAGCTGTCAGTACAATGACGGAGCCCCTTTAGAGGGCCATAGCCTGCCGGGGTTGCGGGGGTAACGAGCTACCGTGACCACGAAACGTAAAGGCCTATTGAAAGCCACCGTGGATTTTAGTCCCGTCCTGCCCTGGTTGGGAGGACTCATTTATTGATGATTTTACCACGATAAAAAGTGTGTGTGCTCGATTCCGTTCCTATGGCTGTTACAGCAACAGTCGAGTAGATAGAGTTCAAGGCGGCTTTTACGTCGAAACATTCAATATGACCTCACTTTTCGTTTAAAAATAGTTTAAAGCCTTTATGACAGCCCTCTGTTGGAACAAAATCGATTAGAAGGAACTTAGTTACTGATGGTTTAATAAACAGCTTCAAACTACAAAATGTATCTTTGTTTATCACGATGCGTCCGTGCTTCAATAACATTTCTAGTAGGTAGCCCAAAACCACGCTTCAGTACAGTTATTTCGAACAGCACTGAGTTATTTAAAGCATCAGGTTTACAAACATTTTGGTACGAATATTTACCGCGCATCGTTGGTTCGTAAATTGAGTTTCATGTCTGTTACAGACCGCACTATTATTAATGACTGCGATATTATAAACCGTCTCACAAACAAGTAGACGTTGTTTGTGCGATGTAAACTCACGTCAGTTTGTAAATGAACATTGCATTAAACATGTTCATTAATTGTGACGCTAACATCAAAACCATTCAACCAAGAATGAATTTAATCGGTATACGCCGCTGCTAGTTCATTCAAAATAAATACTTGAGCAATCGAGCTACGCTCAAATCTTTTTATGTGAGACGTTTTTAAATTCACACCCATACATACGTACTTATATGAGAATGTTACGAATTTGTCTTTTTTATCGGGGGGCAACAAAAGACGTCCGGTCTTCGGGAATAAGAGCGAGAAGCGTGAGATTCATATACCTCAAATCCACCCCGGTGGCCATCAGTACACGAAAGACGGAACCGGGACCTCTTAGACCATTTCATGACCCCTGTTCAACGCCATGATAGTAAAAGGATATTCCTGATCGGAGCGGGATCGGGCCTCTTACATTGCCGGCTTAGATACGTTCACACAATTTTGGTGACCAGAATCAGCCGCTCCGAAGTCATGCAGGATCTTCCTCGACCGTGTGCTATACGAAAAATGGCAGGTGACATTCGCAGTGATGGCATTTAGCCGTGGCCTCTCAATTTTCAAATGTCGACACGATTGGCGCAGCGGTTGAGCATTCGACTGCTGCGCAGCGTGTCGCGGTTTCGATTTCTGCACGGAACACATATTTCTATAACCTACAAGTAGTTGTTCCGGTTCTGGGTGCTGGTGTGAGTTTTCTTTGTTTGTAATCGCATCCACGACAGGAGAAATAACTAGTGTGGTGCTAACTGTGCAGGTACTTACCGAAATAACCTTGCCTATCAATGAGTACTTGAGGGAGCCACCACTTTTTGTTTCAAAACAAAGGTAACTACAGGGTGTGTTAAGTGTAAACTAATAAGATTAAATCACGAGAAAGTTACACTATTTAATGTTGACCACGTGTTAGAGAAATTTCTCCAAGGCATAAAGGTTCTTTGAAATTATTAACCACTGGGATACTTTTATTAGTTTTAATTTTAATTTCAATACCTTGGCTATCGTTGGCCATCTAAACACGAAAAGTGGTTAAAAATGTTAACCATTAAAATAGCCTTTTTAGGAAAAATACTAGTCTAGTAATGACCTTTTAATGGCCCTATTCGATTTGATCCATACTACCACACCCTGTATAGGTAGATAGATTCAAAAATCAAAACTTTATTAAAATATACAAAATTTTATCATTTGCGCTGTTTCCGTGACATGCGATATCTAATGTTAAATGTTAGAATATCTATAGACAGGACCAAAAGTATCTCGTACCGGAGAAGTCCAGACATGTGTTTTTTTTTTCCTTTCAAAACGTTTGATATATTTCTACAACAATTGAACAAGATTTCTTAACTTTTCGATAGCTGTAAACCCTTTTATTTTCCCTTATTGTTATTGCCATCAGTTTTGTTGTTTTTAGAATAAAATAATCTTTGCCTAGGCCACAGTTCTCCTTTATCTTCAGCAGCGCTTCTTCTTTTTTTTACATCTCACTAATGTACCAGTAATTTATATTTTGCTGACCAACTTTGCCATTTTCAGTGTCTATTCGTATAACAAGTCTTGATTATCCTCATCAGCCTATAGCATTTCACTGATATAGGCCTCTCCAATCGTACGCCGTTTCACTCTATAACTCTCAAATTCTTTATTTATTTAAAACAGAAGGATACTTCGACCAGGCGTACCTATGTTGTATCTGATGGTCTATAGCCCAGCAGTTCATGTTGATTTTCCAATACAATCTTAGCTCATTTAGCTTACTCAATTCTGTCAATAAAACTATAACACATGTGTGGGGTCGGAATAATCTAACCCTGCATGGTAGACATTTTTTTTTAATAGACTTGGGATTTAAAGCCCAGTTGTAATAGTAAAAAGTCACACGTAAGAGCCGGTGGCAGGTTGATCTTCGGCATTGCACCCCATTAACCGAAATGACCGTTGCACAAGTTACAACCTAATTTCAACTAGCTTAGCGATCATCGACACAAAGTGACCCATACGTCACGTGGAATGAAACGGCATGACTCGTCATGCTGTAGCAAACTCATTGAAGTAAGATTCAAAATAACTTGATTAGTAATAAAATCCTCTGCCATGCCGTGTCATGCCGGCAGTAAGCGCCGGTCCTAAATAGTACCATAGTAAATAGACATAATAGTATTTTGCCCCTTCACGGGGTATCCTGAGAAGATGTTGTCGAGTCAACATCTCCTGAGGATGCCCCGTGCTCATAAGTGCAATAATTGTTCATGAGGGCAGGAAGGTGAGACTCCATTCTGCATCCAAATCTAGATTTGTGTAAAGCGGAATAAGAAAAAATACGTTTGGCACTCGGGGATTGCCTCGGTAAAGCTATTGCATAGCATTTTTATCAACTTATGCAAAAAGGAAAAAAAATCGCCTACCGCGAATATTTAACGAGAATATAATCCCATCGTTTCTCTATGGAAAGTTACTCTGCTAATTAGGCTATAGTCAGGCACGTCAATCAAGTGAAACGTCAAGAAAAATATTCATTCATTCCAATTTTATTAATTCACGTTGGCATGACAGATTTGACAGTGACAGCGTTAGGTTTATTTTCGTTACGGAATTTCTTGATTCGGTCGCCGCGCTCAAAGTCCGCGATAAAAGCTATGCAATAGATTAACTTGATATATTTTCATTACAGTTAATTTAGTTTATTCCATAGATATAGATAGCTGGTGTTATTTTTGTGTTTGTCTTAATTATTTCTGCTGTAGCGTAATCGATGGCGTACATGTTAGTTCAAAGGTTGCTGGACCACATTTGACACTTGTAATGATGCATTTAGCTCAACAAATATTAAAAAAATATGCCTTTTTAGTTATAAACCCTCACGATGGATGAAGAACAAGCGACAATCGAGAGCCAGTTCCTGGCCTACGCGAAACTTTTTGAGTCCAAGACGAGATCCGGTGAGACTATTACACTATGGCATAACGATTACTGGCTGCGACAGGCGAATATAATCGACGACAGAAAGGTTACAATGACCGATACCGGAATAATATTTAATAAATTTGGGTATTTTTTTTTCTTATTATGTTTCGAGCACCATTATTTTAATTATTGTCATCATTTTTTAGTTTCTGGGTTAGATAGGATACCCAGGTTTCGCATTATGTTTATTTATCTAGTTTTTTATTAAGGATTTTCTCTGTAGTTGCTAGACAATCAAGATGTAGTGCTTTATAGCAATAGGCTGGCATTTTAAATAGGCTTGTGTTTAAACGCCTACCAGAAAGCTACCAATTTTAAAACCAATAAACTGGAATACCTGCCAGAAAGGATAAATGCTCACCAGATTGTGTATCGTAAATAGTCAATGAGGATTTTTGTTGCATGAAGACTTCCGAAAAATTCTCCCGGTACTGAAATTTGGCATATATTATTATTGTAAACGAGTTTGTTCATCGCCATTATTATTACAACAGTCAACACATCAAGTAATCACGAACTCTCAATTTTTCTCATTTGATTTTGAACTTAATCGTCAACTTTTTACGGTTTGAAGTTTGATACTTTTGTACAACCTCGTGTACTGTTGACTGTAAATCGGTTAAAAAATACTGCAAATGGCCTGTATAAATTCGCTTTATATTCTAAAAATATATATTTAAGAGTATGTCTCGGCAGACGGCATTTTATACTAATAATTATCAAGTCCTTATTTTTAGAAGTTACTTAAACAATTTAATGACACTTCACACACATTAGAATGACACATAGGTCTAATAAAAACTTAGGCTGTATACAGAAAGAAAGTTGGACTTATAAGCGCTTACCGGCGCTTGACAGCGGTGGTAACCCGCGCAGGATAATATATGAACGCGCACCGATAAGCACTGAACGGTGCCGACAAGTTCCGACAAGCTTCAACACGCGCTAGTCAGCGCTGGGCGCTGCCATTTAAAATTAATAAACTTACTTGGTCTGCTTCAACCTGCTTCCTTTGTGTAGAACGGACCAGCGCTGTCAAGCCCGGTAAGACTTATAACTTTCCAGCTTTCTTTCTGTATACAGCCTTACGTAAAACATATTCAAAATATTTTGCTTAAAAACAGATAAGTGGTTTTTTTTTATAGGGTATTATTTTCTTGAAATAAATAACTTTGATAGGTAAGCAAGTCATTGATAAGAATGCATTGTTTGCTATTTTATTTTATTAAGTGAATAAAATTTTCCAAAATTATTCAATATGTTTAAAAGTTATTAGTCGCTGTATTTTATTAGATTTTTCCACAAGCCAATGCGAATGCAATTATACCAAAATTTTGATAATGTCAATACTTAAATTACAAAATTACGATGCCATACATGATACAAATGTTTTTTTCACAAAGGTAGATACATTTTCTGTGTAATCTTCTTTACTATTCGCTGAAATGATATAGGTACTGTAAAGGACGACTTCAATCTATCTACATTACTGAGATATTGAGCACACTTATTTGGATAAGGATTACAACTGCCTAGTGGAAAAAAAACTTTATCAGACGTGGTATCTATAAATCCAATTCCAAATAAATAAAAAAAAACAATTTACAATAACTTGTATACCTCAGGAAATATACAAGTTATTGCGAAGTGGTCTTTTGCTTTTAAAATAATAAACAATATGTTCTTCCTTTCTCAATTTTCATTAGCAGTGTTACTAGTGTTATCTCTTCGAATTTCCACCTCTACGCAGACGACTTACAGCTTTACCGTCACTTTACTGTAGCCGAGGCAGATTCTGCTATTGCGGCTATGAATCATGACCTGGCTTGTATCAGCGCTTGTGCTAAGTCATTTGGTTTACAAATTTATCCCAGTAAGTCTCAGGCTATGATAATAGGCAGCAGATTCGTTCGAGATGCAGATGTCGCATTAATTATTCCGACACCGCCAAAGATCTAGGTGTAATAATCGACCTCTAACCTTTCATGGCGTGCACAGGTCAACGAAGTCAGTCGAAAGGTGAGAAAAGTGTGTCCTTTCGCTGAAATGCCTCCAGAGTTTTTTACCTATACAAACTAGAATTTTATTAGCACAAACACTTATTCAGCCGTTTATAGATAACGCAGACGCCTGTTACTTCGATGCTACTGAGGAGCTATTAAACAAACTTGAGCGCTTGCAAAACTTGTGTATTGGTTTTGTTTTTGGACTTCGTAAGTATGACCATGTTTCTCATCTTCGCAAAGAACTCAAGTGGCTCCCAATCCGTTTTCGCAGGAACACTCGGACATTATGTCTACTTTTCAACATTCTTCATAACCCCGCATATCCTTCATATCTACGTGAGCGATTTACTTACGCTCGTCCCAGCGATGCTCTTTGTAGATCATACCTTAGATCCCTCCTTAAGTCCCATCCTCATAAAACGAGCTATTATTCCTATTCCTTTTCTGTTCATGCTGTAAGATTGTGGAATTCGCTTCCGCCTAGTATTAGAGATTCGAAATCCATTTCTGTCTTTAAAAATAGAGTCAACGAGCATTATCTTTCCTCTCAAAATTGACTCTATTTCTTTATCATCGTATTTATATAAGTACTTATCTATTATTTATAATTTATATGAGTACTAATATTGATTTAGGTAAACATTAGCGCCCTGCACACGTACAGTTCGGAGCGCGCATCTTGGAGCGCGTTCCAAACCGCAGTTAGATCTGTACAGTTTGGACTGCGGATCAAACTGTTGTGCCAAATACGATTAAAAATGCGTTCACGGTTTGGACTGCGGATGAAACTTTCATATCTAGACAAACGTTCCGAACTGTGCGTGTAAATTTGATTTCAAGAGTTTGGACTGCAGTTTGGAGTGGCGCGTGGAACGTTAAAACTTTCAAAAGTTTTTTAGGTAGCAGTAAGAAAAATGGACGCGATGACCAAACGGTCATCGCGTTTAGGTGAATTTGTAGTTAGTTACTTTTGTTCCGTGTCTCCGTTACTTTCTTCAATTCTTTGCGAAATGCACCTCTTAAACTCTGTATTTTTTTGCTGACGAAATCGCGATCAGCTGAATTAAAACCTACTGACTTGCAAAAATCAACGAGCTCGTCATATGCTTTGTTTCTCATATTCCTGTTAGTATACTCCTTACTTTTTATTTTCCAGAGACACGGATGTTCACGGTACAAACGAATGAACTCTGTGATAGCTTCGACGCTCCAAACCGCCATTGTAATTTATGTTTATACGTGATGCGCGCGTAAAACTGTGAGGCATGCACTCGCGCCGAAGTGCCACATCGGACTGTTAGACCAGCACATCTACACGTACAGTTCGGAGCGAGGGATGGAACGGCGCGTGGTGTTTCCCGCGGTCCGAACTGTACGTGTGCAGGGCGCTATTCATTTCTATCTCATATTATTTTCTTGTTCTCGCACACTACTGTCTGCATTTTTTTTTTCACTCTTCCTGTCGCAGGTCTGCTGGTAGAAATTTCTTATGAAATAAGCAGTGCCTTTGTACTTTTAAGTTTTGGTATGTCCTTTATTTTATATTGTGTGTACATAAATGTTAAAATATGTAATTCTCATAGAACTACATTTTTTACAATGATTTAAAAAATATTGTTATCATCGATCCTCCCCGTCGCGACGCCAAAGCGAGCTGACGTGTTTTTAAACGCTCCGCACATTTAATCTCCAAAAGTCTTAATTAATTTAACGACCTAAAACTTATAGTGGTACATTGACAGTCATATTAATAAACAAACTTGTGCAAGACTGGACCCATGTTCTGGATAATAACATTAACATTAAAATGTTTAAACAGTCTTCATCATTAGCCCCGTCACGCAAATGTCATCTAAAAACACCACAAAACTCAGAATACCTCTTAATCTTCTGAAAGTTCTCTGGTATACATGATAATCCGTATGGAGTGCGTCTATACGCAAATGTACCTATGTGGGTGGTGATCGCGGTGTACAACTGACGTACAACGAATCCTCAGTTAATAAACACTGTTCGTATGCGTGCCGTAAATCAAGTTTGGAAAACTTTTTAACACCATATAATGTGGAAAATAGCTCTTCATTACGGGATAAGGGGTAGTAATCGCGCTTTAATTTCGGGTTAATCGTAATCTTATAATCACCGCAAATTCTTATCTCTTTGTTACGTTTACCTACCTGTACAATCGGAGTAAGTACCATAATCTGAGTAATCTATACGATATATAGAACCATCGGTTTCAAGCCGCGTTAGCTCCCTCTCGACGCGTTCGCGGAGCGCCATCCATGCCAGTGGGACGGGACGTGCACGAACGTAGACGGGGTCATTGTCCGTGAGTAGTAGCCGAATTTCGCAGACATGTACCTTGTTTGTTAGTAAACACGGTTGGGAATTCCTTAATTAGTCCACGGATTGACAATCAGAAATTTTATTAAATTGCATTTGTTTTATTTGCAATGCCCGGATCCAATCTTTACCCATTGTGGGGCTCGCTCCCCTTCACTATATGGATTCATTAATTGCTGAAATACTAATTCTTGTGTCAACAACGAATTTTAAAATTATCAATTAAGAGCGCGTATTCTAAAAGTTGGCAAATAGCTGTCAAATATTTACAAGTTTACATTGCTAAATTATAGTTGACTAGCGACCCGCCCCGGCTTCGCACGGGTGGACATTTATTTTTTAAGATCTCTCACAATTTTAAATTCGTAATATCTTTTGAATGGATTGTCCGATTGGAATAAAATAAAAAGTAATTTATAGCTATTGAAACAATCTTGCTTAATAAATTAGGATAAGATAATTTATTTGGATAAGAATTAGTATTTGACGATAATATGATCAATAAACATAGGCTAATAATTTTAATTACTTTTATTCTTGGAAAAGTGGTTATAATGGCTAAAATATAAATGTTTGGTTTATACTATCACGGACTTTTTTGTAGGCATTATTGAGTTCTACAACTTTTCTATAGAAGTCAAACATACATCTCTAACCATTTAGGCAGCGTTCGCGAGAATCGTTAACGTACGGCGTTTTTTCGACGCCTTACTCCACAATTTTCACTACCACGAAAAATCCTATCTATTTTCCGGGATAAAATATAGCCTATACGGATTCGGAAGAATCCCTCTAAGTAATAGTAAAAGAAATTTTGAAATCGGTCGAGTAGTTTTTGAGCCTATTCAATACAAACATACAAAAATACAAAGGTTTTCTCTTTATAATATTAGTATAGATAATAATAGTTGTCGAATATTAAAACTTCTTAATATTCGACAACTATTTGCGACGTTGCTAACTTTCAGACGCGCTCTTAACAGTTCTAGATAATAAGGTTCATTACTCGTAGACTCCACCTTACTTGACAAATTGAACAAATCCTATTATATTCCCTTTTATAGTATACATAATCTAAATGGCACTGTTCAATTAGTGATGTGAAATATAATTATCGACGCTGAGATTTAAAAGTTAATTCTAAACACACATGACAAAAAATGTCTGAATGTCCGGGTTGTTGAAACACTCTCGTGGCATATTTATGATCTAACTTTTTTTTTAGCGTGGTAAAGTCATCAAACGAGTCCTCCCACCCAGGGCAAGGCGGGAGGGACTGTCAGTCTTGACTGACTAAAATCCACGGTGTCCTTCAATAGCCCTTTATGTACCGGGATTACGGTAATTTCTGAGTCCCGCGACCCCGGCAGGCTTTGGCCCTCTAAAGGCCCCGTCACTCCTAGAGGCGCGCGTGAAAAACGTAAATAAAACGTAATTTAGCAACACACAATAATAGTTACACAGCCGATTAAATGCAGTTATTTAAACAAAGAAACGTATTCTAGGTCAGAAATGAATATGTAGCTGTCACAAGAAAACTGGATGTGATAGAAACAAAACTGTAATATGTTTTTAATAAATAAAACAACATAAACAAAAATCATAACAAAGTTCGTGAGGCAAAAACAGTGTATACCAGTGTAATCTGTATCACCTACTTTCATCATAATATGCCAAATTTCAGTGCCGGGAGAATTTTTCGGGTCACCATAAGCCTTGTTGATTGGACTAAAAGTATTGTAAAAAATATCGTATTAATTCTGTAATTAAAAAAAAAACGAGTAGAATAGTATATCCCCTTTCGCACCAGGTGTGGTAAGAGCCAACGGGCCATTGAATTATGAAAAGAGTTTGGTACTTCACAAAAATAATATTCGGTAAATAGCACGTTTATTTTCTTTTATAGGGTTACGTAGCCAAATAGCAAAAAAAAACGTCCGTATCTCAGAGCCACTTTATTCCGAAACCATAAGAACTATACTGTTAAGGCTATAGAGGTACCCCATTCTTAGAACTGAAACTCAACGTTTTTTTTTATCAAACCCTTATGTGGGGTATTTATGGATAGGTCTTCAAAAGTGATATTGAGATTTCTAATATGTTTTTTTTTTTTTCAAAACTTAATAGTTTGTGCGAGAGACACTTTTAGAGTGCTAAAATTCGAGAAAAGAAAGAAAATTATGTAACTTCTAAAATAAGAGAATGATAAAACTAAAAATATATATATTACGATGTACATATTAAACTTTCACAGAAAATTGGTTTGAACGGGATCTAGTAGTTAGTTCCTTTCAAAGTTACAACTAACTACAAGAACTGTCAATTATGTTACTTGCTGCTACGGAACCCTTCATGAGCGACTCCGACTCGCACTTGGCCGGTTTTTTCACTCTCTCGTCTAACATTTTCGCAGCTTTCCAATAATTCGTTTTGCACTGGCTTTGATTTTTATAGATTGCTATAAACTTTGACAAGAAAAATAATAACGAAATTAAACTTACAGAACGAAAAAAATTATTACAGAACCTTTGTTTTTTTATGGAACTTGAACGAGTATCTTTGTTGCATAATATTCATCTTGAGATGTTACATTATGTAAGAACGATGTAGTAGGGGAGGTAAGCCTAAGACGGGTACCCTGCCTAAAACGGGTATGGATTTTAAATTATGAATTAGAATGTGAAGATTTATAAAGTGTACGTTTAGAACACGTCGCCTCTACCTATGAGGAGCTGCGTCCTGCACGCACACATTCTAATTAGCAAGAACGACGCGCTATTTAACATGCATACCCGTTTTAGGCGGGCTACCCGTCTTGGGCTTACCTCCCCTAAGTTAAAAATTATAATTCAAAGTGTAACATTTTGTTTCCTTTTCTAGAAATAACTCAAGGTTCTTATTTGAATTTTCCAAATTCAAAGAAATCCGAAGTGTTAAAATAACGAAGGCAGTTAATTAAGAATTTAACAATTGGCGCCAAGTTAACAGGGCCGGCAATTTGTTGCCAATCGGTTTCTAGAGTTCTGTACCCAAAGGGTAAAACGGGACTCTACTACTCTGTCTGTCTGTCCGTCCACCGCCAGGCTATATCTCATGAACCATGACACTTAGACAGTTGAAAATACTTTTTTAATCTAAAATAAAAAAAAAAAACAGAATAAAATAAAAACATATTTTGTAACAGATTTTGTTACTTATTATTGCTCGATATTGGTATCGGCAATAGGTAGATAAGAGTAAATAAAATAAAACAAATATTTAATTGGGGCTCCCATACAAAAACAGAAAATCGTAATTTTTTGCCGTTTTTATAGATAATGGAACGGAACCCTTAGGGCACAAGTCCGACTCGCTTTTGGCCAGTTTTTTTTGCCATTCCCTGGAAGTTTGAGAATCTGATAGACAGGATCGCCATTGTTTATACTTATTTACAGGGGTCAATATTTAACTTGCTTGACCTAACTATGCACCACTATTTTAAATACTAGCACATGGGGAATTCGCACAGCCATCAAAATTAGGTTAGTTTTGGAGTAAAATCGTAACAAACAAATAAATTGATTTTTACTTTCTAGTTGATGTTTTAGCTTATACAGATATTTCTTAAAAGTAACCAGGCAATTAGTAGGTAAAGTGAGTAAGTAAAGTTGTGAGAACCAGATTTTTTGTTATTCTGTGTGTCTCTTAAAACATAGACTCTATAATCCACCGTTAATTGAAATCAATGTGCTTACACGATTTTAAAAGTAAGGTACGACCGAAACAGGTTTTCTGGCATTAACCGAAACCGAAACCAAACATTCGGCCGTGGCTACAGTATCGGCCGAAACCGAAACCGAAACACGTGAGTTTCGGTCAAGTATAGAATTCCTTAAAATACTGAAATTTGGTGCATTTTAACCATTATTCTGAAACTTTGTGTTTCCATTTAACACACAGTTAGTTTGTTTTAATTTAACAAATTAAACACTTCACATTTTTCATTTAAACAATCTCTTTTTTACATTTTTTTTAATTTATTAGTAAAAAACAAATTACAGAATATTAATTAATAATAGCAACCAAAAAAACCACAGAGGTTTAAACTTGTGCTATCAAGAGTCTTTTTCAATAGTTAACACACTAATAACAAAGATCGCATAAGACAAAGACAAAACACATCAATCATCATTCCCTATATACTATAATGTATTTGCAAGAGAGAAACAAAGAAGACTTTTGAAAACTATACATAATTAGATAACACTTAAATAATATTGTCTTAGTTTAAATTTGATATTTATATGAGTTATACATTTATTTATTTCGGAGGGTAGACTGTTAATAGTCTCGGTATAATATACGCAGTAGTTCGTTCACCATACGTATTGTTTGCGCGCTGTGTACGAAGCTTATTCTCAGAAGCGGCCCGTGTGCATACAGGGTGTTCGATTGTGTTTCTTAAAGATTCATTAAAAAATTGTGACTTGATTTGTTAATAAAAATAAAACAAAGTTACTAACTCAATATTAATTTAATTTAATTAACTATTTAAATCATTCAAGTGCAGAAACGAAACAAAAACTTACATTTAATAATCAGTTCCATCAAAACATAACCTCTAAAGAATGTTTGCATCGGGCGAAAATGCACTGACTAAGTTTTGTTGCTACGGAGCTATCTGAACGGCGCACGACAATTCCCGAACAGGGCCGCGAGCGCGAGCGTCCGCCAAAGCGTTGCCGCGAGAAACGAAGTTAAGCGAGCGTGCACGACAACTTCCGAAATCAGTTTCGGTTTCGGCAAACGTTTCGGTCAATTTAGGCCAAAACCGAACCTGCCGCCGAAACTGGATTTTTGGCCGAAACTCGGCCGAAACCGAAACCGAGGCTGTACCTTCGGCTGCCATTGTTTAAAAGTATGCAGCTTAAGTAAAGATTTGGCCGCGGCTGTATGTCAACAGACAGTTTATCACTTTACTATTCTTTTTTCCAGAAAATCAGAAATAAACTTCGACGAATGGATGGAGTTATTAACCGAACTTTGTGAACTAAGGAGTCTGAACTTGGAGAAGACTCTAGAAACACTGACGAACTGTGGTCTACCTGGAGAGTCACCCGTGGAGATCCCTCAGTATCGAACTTTCTTTTTGACTTATAAATCTAAAAATGCAATGGAAAGCGGTTCCAACAATATGTTTTAACTAGCTGTTGTCAGCGGTTTCACCCGCTACAGCTCAAAACTTATCCAATAGTAAACAATTTGAAAATGGTTACCTATTATAAGTTCGAAAAATGTTTGACCGAATTTCATTTCACCTAAAATTTTCAACTATCATCGTTTTTTTTACTTCATCGACGTCACGTATTAATCATTTGACCTATTTTGATGTGATCGGTCCCCTCAGAAATTACACATAATTTATGTAATGTCTGTGTAAAATTTTGTTTTCAAAAAAAAAAAAAATACCTTTAGCCTCAACGTCAACCTTTGCAATAAAGTAATAAGCATGTAAGTCTCTTGGATTCAAAGATATTTGCATTTATTTCACATACTCCAGTTCGGCCGGTTGAAAACAAAAATGGCCCCCATCCGCGAAGTGTTGGGTTAGGATGTCTTTTAACGCAGATTCGTCGATAAAAAATAGTTTTTAATATCCTCAAGTATCGGAAGAATCGTAAACCAAAAACACTATAATAAATCAAATAAATGGTAATCTCGACAGTTATTATTACATTTATTTGCTCGTATTTTAGTTAGTCTTCTATATCCATCATCTAATACTCCGAGCAAAATGGCTTCCTGCTATACTTAACTGGCCAAATATGAAGTGTTCCTAAAATGTTGATTAATATTTTATCTTAAGATACCATATCGCTCGCTATACAATTCAATGGACCATCACACACGACGAAGATAACATATCTTAGCCGTGTGCGGCGCGCTTAAGCTGGACAGCGGCAGGCGTGTGGACACATTGTATGATTCGAAGTCAAATTGATTTGTCAATGTCACCGCCTGACTGCGCGGGCGACAGTATCATTTTATTTGTATTCGGTTCATGACAATAGCACAGAGGCTGCCGTTAAATTACATTACCTAATGTAAGGCTTGCTTTACACGGCGCGTGATACTGAGAGCCGCGCGGAAACAGGAGCGCACCTATGTGTCCGCGAGGGTCGGCGCTATATTACGTGTCGTGTGTAGTGAGTATACTCGTATCCTAATAATTGGCGAAATATGTGTTTACTACAGTATTCATACAAATATACTTAACCCATCAGTTGGTTGTTGTAGGCTAGAAAACTTACCATAAGGTATGTTTTCAGGTATTCAAAGGAATTTATGGAACAGCATTACGGGCGTCAGACAGACACTTAAATCAAATTATTGTTACATTTAATTATCTTTATAACTTTATTATGTGAATATTTCAATTATATACATTGCTATTTATACAACAAGTTTGTTTAATTTTGTCTTATATTAAATAGTTACCTAACTCTTATTCTCGTATTTTAGCTTATCTTTCATTGACGACGAATAACACGTACTTAAAAAAAAACAGTGAATAGTTTCAAAGATAAACCGCATCAACCTTCTAGAGTGGGTGCTCGTGACGTCGCAAGCAAGTTAAGTATGCTTGCGACGGTTTGCCAATTTTAAAAATGTCGTGTAGTAAATATTTTTTGATAATCTCTCTCAGTGACGGACTAATTAGTTTTTTTAAATCAAATACACTATTCAATGGAGAATCTTTCATGTTTATAAAACAGCTTTTTATCTATCCTGAGTTCGTAGCAAAGTAAAGTTATTACAAATTAGTTTAGGCACAGTATACTTAATAGTGGGTTTAGTCGACAATAGCTAATTAAAAATCTGGCTAAGACTATTTCGGGCTTCAATGTATAATTTCTTTGAAAGTGTTTGTCTATAAGCATACAACAACATTTTAGGGCATCTAATTTAATGTTAAAATAACAATAACGCGAAACATCAAAAAATTTGTTACGATCTAATAGCACATTCATTTACACCATGGGTAGAGCGCAATAAACTTGACTGAGAAACAACTAACCCGGGGCCCTAGCATTACTTTTTACGTTTTGGTGACGAAATTAAACAGCAACTTTGACGTTAATTTGATCAAAAAAAAAATCGTTCAAACACCAGAGGCGTTTTTTCATTTTTCATATACCTAATTAACGCCGTAAATTCTTCAATGTACACTTTAAGCAAAATATGGAAACATTTCGATAAATTCTCAGTTCTTTTCCTTCAGTGTCACACGAGTCACGTTTGTCCAACGGATGACCATAAAAATCAATTTCAAACGAGCCATCATAATGAATAATAACTTTACTAATTATTAAAATAACATAAATACACTTACGTGTTCAATCATTTTCGTTAACAGTTAAAAACGTCAGTAATCGCAGGAAGGAAGAAACGCCTGGCTGTCACCACTGCGAGGATCACCCGGAGGACAGGGTGGAGCATAATTGGTGCACGACTGCCCCGCTTGGGCAGAGCACCGGCGGCAACACGCAGCGCAGCAGTCCAATCGCTCGGCCACTGCGCCAACCGTGTCGTCATCATTAGTTAAGCCGCCTTTGGGAAACTCATAGGTCTCTTACGAGGCTTCTGTATTTGATATCAATATTACTGAGTAACTTGGTCTATCAGATATTATAAACGACACGTCACACAAAGGACTGCGTCATTTCTACACGTGTCCCGGTATAAATTGAAACGGTTACCTATTATACCCAGCATTGAAAGGAGCTATAATAAGTAAAGGTATATAATAAGAAAAGAATGTGCATAGCCACGTGAGTCGTTATAAAGAAAAAGTTAATCTGATACTCGATACTTGCAGTCAAATTGACATCTGAGTTAATACAAATCAAAATTGCACGACACGGTTGGCACAGTGCCTGAGCGATCGACTGGCGTGCAGCGTGTCACGGGTTCGATCCTCGCACGAAAAAAATATTTTGACAGGCCTGTTGGTCTAGTGGTTAGTGACCCTGACTGCTATGCCGGAGGTCGTGGGTTCGATTCCCACCCAGGACAAATGTTTGTGTGATGACCACGATCGTTTGTTCTGTGTCTGGGTGTAATTTATCTAAAATACGTATGTATTTAGAAATTTATAAGTATGTTTATCAGTTGTCTAGTACCCATAACACAAGCTCTGCGTAGCTTGGGACTAGATGGCGTTGTGTGGTAGTTGTAGAATATTTATTTATTTATTTGCATGATCTGCAAGTAGCTGTTCCGGGTCTGGGTGTTTGAGTATGTGAGTTTCTATGTTTGTAAAACACATGATACAGGAGAAATACTTAGTTTGGGGAAACGTTTAAAAAAATTGAGCCACGGGTTAGCATCCATTGCGTATAGTGGGTATTAATTTGAAATCCTACTAATATAACAACACGGTCCTTTTTTGGTGCTTTTATGTAATCTAATCTGTGTTATTTGATTTTTAGCCGTTTCTTAGGACGCATGAGTAAACAACTGCTTTGTTATGAAAACGTTTCTAAACACCGATAAAAATAAAATACAAGAGCAAAAAGACAATTATTGTAACAAAAACAAAGGTCTTAAGAAATGTTATTCGTTACTCGATACGTGATATAAGTTTATGTAAATAAACAATCTATTTTCGAAAATAGAGTCAACCAAAATGTTACCGTGTCTGTTGGACACTTGTGGGTTGATAGGTTACTTATTTCGTTTATAATGTAAAATATATAATTTAAAAAACTTGCAGGTTTAGGTTTGTAAAGAATTGAGGATAGATTAGATAAAAAGTTCGATATTCAAAAACAAATACTTTAGATTTTAAGACTCAAACGCAAAATTGTGTCCGCGAGACACTTGTGGGTCATTAAGGGTTAAAAAATTTAAAAGTTTTGAGTGTTTTTTTAATTAACCCGCTTTTGACTTACCTTTTGGAAAATCTGAGTTAAAAAAAAATACACTGTTTTAGAGAAATAACAAGAATGCACGTTCTAAATATTGAACATCAGATTTCTCCAAAACTATCAAATATTGTCACTAGGGAGTTTTATTAAGAATAGATAGATGGACAGATAGAATACTCTTATTATGCACACCATACAAATTAAGGGTATTTACTAATATAACTTATATAATAGGGTGACACAATGGGCGGTCTTATCACTAAAAGCGAATTGAAACTAATCATTTGCTTGGAATTCGTTTTTGAGTTTAAAAGTATGGTTATAGTTTAAATAAGCATCTAGGTTATGAATAGAAACGCCGATGACATAAATATCTGTCATATACATGACGAAAAAATGTTGTTTTATTATTACTAGCGCCACGTGTAAAGATAATAAAAAAATGCAGTATATTTCCGACCGGCATAACCCAGCCTCCCGATTAGTTTCAGCATTATTATTTATCCGATCTGTTACATTACATTAGCATTTGACAGAATTGAGGAATTTTTCGATGCTTTGTATTATTTTATTATAACTTGTAATTATTACTAACGTTAGTGAATTACGCTGTCTTAGAACAACAATGTTTGTCCGTGCATAACGTGTCATTATAAGACATGTCGTTGGTAGGGTTAACCAAAACAATCATTTTTTAGGTTATTTTCAATTTTATAAAATACTAGCTGTACCCTGCCCCGCTTCGCTGTGGCACAAAAAATTGTTTTTTAAAAAAAAAGTAGATAAAAACCATCCTCGATGCGGATTATATATCATGCTAAAATTTCAGCATAATCGGTGCAGAACTTTTTGAGTTTTTGAAGCATACACAAACCAACATAACATTTTTATATATATAGATCTCCGAAACAAGGTTTAAAAATTTTTTTTTGTTAAAGTTAATATTTTATGATCAATGTAGTCTATAAAAAGCATAGTTTGGTTTTATGCAACATGGTACGGGAGTCCATTATTCGAGAAGATTCTTTTTTGACAGATAGAGGTCATTGAATGGTTCATCCTTAAGTTTGTCGCAAAGTACTAACGAAACATAAAAATGTCTGAGTGCTCACCACAGTTGTGCCTGCGCAAGCCGGTTTGTGCACGGAACACCGTGCTTGTGGTTTTTTTTTTACGTGCTAAAATCATCAAATGTGTTCTCCCACCCAGGGCAGAGCGGGAGGGACCGGCAGACTCGTACTGACTAAAATCCACGGCGTCCTTCAAAAGCCCTTTACGTTCCGGGGTCACAGTAATTCGTAAGTCCCGCGACCCCGGCAGGCTGTGGCCCTCTAGCGGAGGGCCCCGTCATTTTGCTAACACTCTTAGCGGCGCGCGTGGAACACAACACGGCGTCGATCCGACCAGGTTAACTGACGACGTCTGTCGCTGTGGGCGTCTACCACTGCGGCTGGGGTGGAGGGAGGACGCTGTTCTCTCCCTTACGCGGCCCGCCTCCTCCTTCACGAGCATGACTGCTTCGCAGAAGGAGGCGACCGCTTCCCACTCCGTCTCGACGATCCTCGCAGTGGTGACACCCAGGCATTTCTTCCCTCCTTATCAGACACAGGTACCTCCCGAAACTTCCGTGTCCGGTGAGGACCTGCGTCATGCGGTAGGTCAGGACGCCGTGACGGCTATCCAGCCACTCCTCAAAGAGGGGTCTTACCGCCGCGATTGCGGCGTGCCCATTATCTTCGTGTCTAGCATATTTTTGGTATATGACAAGATGTCGCGTCTTTTCTTTAAAGGAAGTTCTAGGGTCATGTTTTTAGAATTTTAGATAAACCTAAAAACTGACAACGTTGGCTTTGCACCAGTTAACTCTTCTCATAGTTTATTGTCATCTAAGTACCTAGTATACTGATTTAAAACCTCGAGATCGCAATAAAGTAGAAACTCGTATCATAAGTTTTGTAAAAGCATGAAGAGCTGATCTCAAGCCAAAAGATAAAACCAAATATTCGTACAGATTACTATCAAAATCAAATTTCAAAAACTTTACATGATCATTGTTGATATGTATTAAAAAGCATGCTTGTTTTAAATCCAAGTTAACCATATAGCAGTTAGGTGTCATTTAGGAATCAATTCTTTTTAATATAAAACCTGTCGTCTTTTAAGAAAGGTGATTTTGGAATTATTCCCGCATTTTGTACAGGCTGCTTAAGAAAGAAAATTCTATAACCAGAAATGGTCGTTTAACATCAAAATTATCTCAGGATTAAGTGCTGGAGATATATTTATTTCCATATCTCCTTAGGTTAGGATCCCATCGCTTAGATAAATCACCTACAATGTCTGGATCCCAATCGGCGGTTTCAGATTCGAAATCCCCTAGAGTCTTTAAAAGCTCGGGATCTGCGACAGGAGGAACATTATCGTCCTGCGTAATGGTGTCATCCGCCGGTGCTAAAACAAAATAAATCCGCCGGTGCTAAAAAGAATAAAACCAATAAGGTGACTGTACCATGGTGGAAAACACGTCAGCTGGTCACCCAAACATGTAATTTATTTTATTTTATTTTACTTTCAGTGATTTCCTCTCGACTCAAATTTCACCTGATGATAGTTTACATGAAGTTATGGATAAAAACAAACGTCAGCTGGCTGTATCTCGGTAGAAATATCGTCAGCTGATACTTTGAAAATTACAAGCAGGACTAATGTCCAAATAAATGAAACTAAGCCAAAAGTTGATTTTTATAATTATGTTAATTTATTATTTTAAAATTATAATGTTGTTTGAAATTATATTAATGTAGTTTCAAATTATATCGATATTTTTCTAAAATAATACATTTCTCTTACATCAATCTTGTTATTCGTACACTGAATATGACTGAAAATGGCTAAGATAAATAATATTTGATCAATATTATTTTTTTTGTTTCACTGATTTCACCATTTATGATCGCTCTGGCACCAATTATGATTGCTCTGGTCGCGAAACAGTCGCGAATATTTTTATAACTGTTTGTGTAAATTGAAGCCAATAGTAAAAATATACTATTTGAATATCATTCTTTTGAATGGGAGACATAATTAGCATTAAATATCAATATCTGAAAAGCACCAGAGCGATCACACGAATATGTTTTGGAGATCCACCCATTCGTACCTACAACTTGTTTCGAAATTCAAATTGGATTCCTAAGTCCTTGTTTGTAAACTATACTATGCGCGGCGTAACACCAGCGTAATATTCCCTCTATGTTTGCCGGTAGCTTTGGTTTTACTTCGAAGCCTTTGAAAGCTACTTACTGAGAGTTTACAAGCTGCCATTTCTATGTAATATCAGATGCAGTCGACGCATAACTCATCCAATTAGTTATTTGTCTATATCAATCAGTTATTAGAAATTTCAAATGCAGTTAGTTAGTCTTAGTTATTATACGAATACGAAGATTCTTGGTCGATTTTTCCCTAAGAACGGTTTTTGCGAATTTCGACTCCTAAGGGATTGTTTTTGGGCTTATTAGTTTGTATGAAACTTCCTTACTACAAGTACTAGAAGTCTCAATTTTTTATTTTTTTAGGTTTTCCAATAATAATGATTGTCCCATAAAGAGGGTGGCCAGAAGAAGATTTCTCAGAACCAAAGTTCGAAACGCGCGGACGAAGACAGAGTACTAGATACCTATAGATATGTCTAAGGCGGACATAAACGAAAATGAGAAGATATTATATGGCTAAATGTGTCTTGTTTCCCTCTTTGAGGAGTGGCTGGATAGGCGTCACGGCGTCCTGACCTACCGCATGACGCTCATGGTGCTCACTGGACACGGAAATTTCGGGAGGTTCCTGTGTCTGATAGGGAAGGAAGAAACGCCTGGGTGTCACCACTGCGAGGATCGTCCGGAGGACACGGTGGAGCATACAGTGCAGGACTGCCCCGCTTGGGCAGAGCACCGCCGTGTCCTCACGACGGCGATAGGCGGAGACCTCTCACCCCCCGCATTGGTCGAGGCCATGCTACGGGGCGAGACGGAGTGGGAAGCGGTCGCCTCCTTCTGCGAAGCAGTTATGCTCGTGAAGGAGGAGGCGGGCCGCGTGAGGGAGAGGACAGCGTCCGCCCTCCACCCCAGCCGTAGTAGTAGACGCCCACGGCGTCGGACGTCGCCAGACGATCTCCGGCCACCGTAGGCGCGGGCATGCGGGCAGCGAGTAATGGGCGACTCGCTGTCCGACCATGGACCATGCCCGGGTCGACGGCGCGTTGTGTTCCACGCGCGCCTCAAAGAGTGGCAGCATAGTGACGGGGCCTGTAGAGGGCCAAAGCCTGCCGGGGTCGCGGGACTAACGGATTACCGTGACCCCGGTACGTAAAGGGCTATTGAAGGATACCGTGGATTTAGTCAGTACAAGTCTGACAGTCCCCCCCGCCCTGCCCTGGGTGGGAGGACTCATTTGATGATTATACCACGATAAAAAAAAAAGTGTCTCGTTTATCGTGGTGAAGGTCGCATTCTTGTGGATTGCGGGAATTTTGAAAAAAATAACGTATTTATATTTTACATTATTTATTCGGAGTGATCAATGCCGTCTCTAATTGTAGATAAAAATATCGCAGGGAATCGATTTCATTTTGGTGCCAGGAAGAAAAAGTTACATTGAAAGACAATATTTCACCTAAACTTTTCACTGCTGCTTTGGAAGACGTGGTGAAAACACTTGAATGGGACCAACGTGGTATTAACAGCAATGGTATCTACGAGTACTTGTCGCATCTTCGTTTCGCGGATGACTTAATTTTGTTTGCTGAATTCCTTAAAAGTCGGCTTGAGAATGAACATGTCCAAGACGAAAGTGATGTCACGAATTCCGGATGACACTTACTCTTCTGTAATGGTTGTAAACGAGCGTCTGGAGTTGGTTTAACATTACGTTTATCTGGGACATGTTATATCTTTTGATAAGGAGCATTCAAATGAAGAGCTTTCTAAGAGAATTCAGCTCGGGTAAGCTCGAACATGATCCAAGAAGATACAACGATGTCTGAAAACTCGCCTTTTTAACCAATGTGTCCTGCCAAGGATGACTTACGGTGCTGAGACATGGACGCTTACAAAGAAGACTGCATTGAATACAAGTTGCACAAAGGGTCATGGAGCGAGCCATGCTCGGCATTACTATTCTAGACCGAGTATGTAACACCGAATTCTGTTGTCGGACGAAAGTCTATAACGTCGGGGATAGAGCGATACGCTTCAAGTGGAGTTGGGCAGAGCATCTGGCTAGACGCAGAGATGGCAGATGGAGTAAGGCTTTGACTACGCTTGCAACGAATATTCGGCCTATTCGGCTGGTTTATTGTTATACATATTATTCGGCCGAATACCGAATACTTATGTAATATTTTTTTTTAATATGGAGGTAATTGGTAAAATGAAAAAAAAAGACTAATTACGTATATATTCATCTTTTTATTTCTCTTATAATCAGTTAAATAGTAATTGGTCCATAAAACAGGTACATATCATCTTCTGTAGGTATTAGAAAAGTTAAGAATTTTTCTATGCATTTGAATTATTTTCATAATCAAAATTTAGAAGTTTAAGGTGCAAAAAAACTAATTCTGCATTTTTAAGAAATAGTTAACTTCTTTTACTCGTAGACGTTCCCAGCTTCGGAGAAAAAGCGCTCTGAATAAACACTACTTCCTGGCGTCGACGAACAAACGAGCGCGAAACAATCACGTCTGTACAAGTTTTGGCGCTTAAATCCGGCCGAATACTATTGCCTAATATTCGGCTATTCGGTCAGGGGGGTCGCCGAATATTCGGTATTCGGTATACTGCCGAATACACTATTCGTTGCAAGCCTAGTTTTGACGAAATGGTGGCCAAGGTTCGGCCAAAGAAATCAAGGCCGCCCAAAAGCCCGTTGGGTTGACGTATATCGTCAAGATTGCGGGGAATAGATGAATGAGAGGAGAGACGCACAGAACGAGAGATATAGCAAAAAAAAAGGGGGAAGCCTATAGTGGCCCAGCAGTGAGTGATCCCAGGCTGGTATGATGATGATGATGAAGTTCAACTGATAGTTCTTCAATTCATTATTATTTTAACTCTATGGTCAATTATCTCAACTCGGATTGAGTTAGTATCAGATGTTCCATGTAACGGTTCTATTTTCACCGTACGAGTATAAGAACAAAACAAATAGTTCTCATAATTCTATGTTTTAAAAATTGCTCCTCGTTTAACAATTTTAAACAAAAGTTTGTTCAACATGATTACGGAGTCAGGGAAATCTGAGTATAAAGGAAAAGTGCTCAAAGGGAACTGCTATTCATTTTACAGAATACTGCTTTATAGCTTGTTACAGTAACTTTTAGGTTTTCTTTTTAATAAAATTCACAAAAGTGATACTCGTCCGCTTGTATTCAATAAAATCGGCCAAGTGAGAGTCGGACTCGCCCATAAAGGGTTCTGTAGCAGCAAGTAACATAATATAAAAGGTTTTATAGTTGGTTGTAACTTTGAAAGGTAAATTACGGTTTACGATTTATGACGTATTAAAAAATAGTTTGCTGACGGTTTATTTTTTTTTAGTTTTATAATTCTCTTATTTCAGAAGTTACAGACATATTTTACCACTTTAGAAGTGTTTCTCGTGCAAACTGTTCAGTTTACAAAAATGCTATTAGTAACCTCAATATCATTTTTGAAGACCCCATAGACACCCTACACGTATGGGTTTGGCGTTTTTATATTTTAATTCTAAGTGTGGGGAACCCATAATTTTTTATTTTAATTTGGGAATCCTAATGCGGTTCACATAATACATCTACTTACCAAGTTTCAACAGGATAGCTCTTATACTTTCGAAGAAAAGTGGCTGTGACATACGGACGGACAGACAGACTCTATAAGGGTTCCGTTTTGAGCTATTTGGCTAAGGAACCCTATAAAATTATTTCACTTTTTTGGGTCTCTGAAAACACTGTGCTTCGTAAAAAGATCTCATGATGGCGAATAAATCTACTGACCACGAAGTTCTGGGTTAGATTCCTAGATTTGGCAATATCTTATTCGACACTAAAATGATTCAGCAGCTGCAACTCAGTCTGCATTAGTGCCTAATACAATAACAAGCAAGAGGTTCGCCAACTGTTATAACGAACTTAAACTTACCTGGCAAAATATAACTACTTACATTTTGTTAAATGAAATATTTGAAGTGCACTTACTATTAAGGACACTTCTGTCTCATTATTAGTGAGTTGAGTGGATGCATAATATGCGACCGTTTTAAGGGTAGATACGTCAATGACCTCCATCTGTAGTCTGTCACTTAAAAATTTCGTTTTACAAAAAAAAAATACTACGTGCACATTCATTGTGAATAATAAATTATTATGGTTTCTGAATTCGACATGTATACATATCTTTTCCTAGCGTGGTTCAATGTTCAGCTATTGAGCTAGAGTTCTAGCTGGGGTATCATTGCCATCGAGGATCTGAAGATGGAGACGGAAGACAGAGGCAAGAATCCTCAAAAATTAATAGCACGTTTATCGTGTTTGGGCTCACTTCACTAGTCTTGATGAGAATTTTAGATCTAGTTGGGGTATAATTGTCACCGAGGATCTGAGGATGGAGAGGGAAGGCAGTATCAAGAGATCCTCAACAGTTAACAGCAACTATATCTTATATAACCTCCTTTTTTTGAAGTTGAAGTAAATTAAGGAGGTTATCAATTCGACCTGTATGTTTGTAATATTTCCAGAACTCCCCTGTTTTCATATAATCGTATATTAGTCTATATCAGCGTCTGAACAAATGTGCCAAAAGTCAAAAGTGTATATATATGTTTGTGTTCGCATATCTTCGGAACTACAACTCCGATTTATGTCATTCTTTTTTTTGTTGTACTAGGTATTGTTGAACTTAGGGAATACTGTTAGTTTCATCAAAATCGGTTCTGTAATTTTCAAGACAGGGAATTTTTTGCTTACTTGGCCTAAAGATTTGCAAAGTCGACTGTATGTTTGCCCGCAATTATCTCGCGTTTAGCTGAACCGATTTTGATGCGGTTATCAAAATCGGTTCAACCAAACGCGAGCAATCTATATATAAGAATAATACATAGATTTTTTTTGATTATCGTTTTAATATTTTAAAATAATGGATATCTCGTGACGTTGCCCACAAAGACGCTGATTATACGAAGATTTTTCTTGAATATCTGAACGAATAAAAACTTTTTTTTAATAAAAGTGGCGGACTTCATAACTAACATAAAAAGTTTAAAATAACTTTTATTTCATTGACTATTGCTGCCATTAAAAAAAGTTTTCATTTTGATGTCGGTTAAAAATAATAAACACGTATTTTTTTTGTTTTTATGTCAATGAATATTGTTGCGGTTACCGCGGCGTTGTAGTGCATCAAGAATGTTTGCTGAAGCTCACACGGATGGCTTTCAAGCCATTATGCGTAAGAAAGCGGTTTCCTTACTGCAACGCTTGCGTAACACTCGTAGCGGGATCCTGAAAATGATAGCTGGTAGGCCGGATCGCCCCATCCAAAATCACTGGATGAAATTATGTGTAGGTTCTATAGAAAAAAAATAAACTAAGTACTAATAACTCTAAAAATCTAGGATAAGCAAAATCTGTTACTAACCCACTAACAACTTATAGACTATCTTGGTCTGATAATAAAGATTTTTTTTATTTATTATTTTATTATATTGACAATAATAAAAAGAAAAATTAAATTATACCGACCGAGTGATGTTTTGTGAAGCGTGGTACCTTCGTCAATTTTGGTATGCGTAAAAAAAGAAAAAATACGGGTCAATTATTATCTTTCGGACTATTTTTTTAATTTCTTTATTGTAATTGGTGTATAATAGACGTAATATTTTTCAGATGGTACTTTCTGCAACGCTACTTGTGATGGTTACCTCTGCTGGCCTCCTACTCCAGCCGGCGAAACGGTTTACCAAAACTGCCCCAACCGTTTGCTGAGCAACGAGCAAAGTAAGTATTCGCAGCATCACACACACTCATGGTTAGAACCTGTCAATATCATACGCCTGCGTTAACAAGTCGAATCCATATGTTCCCGTGTTCTACGTACCTGACATATTATATTGGTTATTCAAAGCTTTAACACACGTACCGTAACGACCAACGACACGACAACGACGTGGGCGGGCGCATATTTCGTTCTGAAAATAAATACCTATCTTAAGGCGAATTTAGCGGGTCGCGGGACTCACGAATTACCGTGACCCCAGTACGTAAAGGGCTATTGAAGGACACCGTGGATTTTAGTCAGTCAAGTCTGACAGTCGCTACCACCCGGCCCTGGGTGGGAGGACTCATTTGATGATTTTACCACGATAAATAAAAAAAAGGCGAAGTTAGCTGAAACACGATTAGAGGAAAATCGTGGTTTAAAAAAAAAACCCGACTGCCTGAAAAAATGTGAAATAAGTGGAAAGATAATAAAAACAGGGTAAGAAATATTTTTTTTTGGTTTTAATATTTATTTTAATTGTCACAAACGCAGTCGGAGGCATCAAAAGTTCACATGACGACAATGATGTTGAGTTAACTACTGCTGAGTCATCGTGTACACTGTGTGCATTATTATGAACCTTTTGCACGCGAGTTCAACTCGCACTTGGCCAGTTTTATGTACCCAGTGACACTCTCACGTTTAAGACGTAACGACACCTCTCAAGCTAAAATCCATCATGCCGTTTAGGCTGCAGAGCGTGCTAAAGAAATATACCCACATACATACATACATACACTCGAAAAACATAACCCTCCTTCTGGCGCAGTCGGGTAAAAAAGCAGTATTTCTCTTAAACCGTGAATAATATAAAAAAATGAAAATTACGATTATATTCAAGTCCTCACTCAAAAAAATACTTAAATTCATCAAAAGAGTCGCCAAACAATTACAATAAATCTTAATTAAGTATATTTTTAAAAACAGTTTTTGAGGAAATAAAAATTCATCTGCCAGCGGGACAGGAACCCTTCGTTCAAACGACGGAACGAACGATTCTGCTTTAAAGATTGTGTTACGAGGGCCTAATTGGTAAGGCGTCTGGAGTACTTACCCACTGGACTCGAATTCCCACTCGAAGCAGATTTTTGTTTCGTCGAAAATTTCAAAACGCAATGCAGTCGATCATTATAGTAAATGCTAAAGTGCATTCAATATTTCATTTTTTCACTTATCTACGTCCAATTACATTTTTTAAATATATTTACAAAAAAGCAATAAAAAACATTAAAAAAAATAAATAGCAGTCCACCAGCATCGGTAATTAGGTCCGGCCTACCGGTGATCAGGGCTCCTGAGAGAGGAACCTCCTAACAATACGCGCCGTGTCCAGAAGTAGGTACTGCCTTCTAAATCAGGCGCCTGATCCAGCTGCCAAGCGAGAGCCTCCTCAGATGTTGTTCGAGGCTCTTGGCAATTAAGCCATTGGCACAATGACTGCCGTAAGTATTCACGTCCCACATGTCAACAACCTCGCGAGCCAGTTCAAGATACCTGAATTGTTTATCTTTTTCTGTCTTCACGAGGTTTTCGTCATGCGGGACCGTTATATCAGGCCTGGCTCACTCCGCGGTGTAGGTATAAAACTGCAAGTACTAGCGGGGGCCACTTCGTAGTGGCCATTTAGTCGGTTGCCGCGCGCCGCCCACTACGCACGCGCTTACTTAAATAATATTTAAGTTTGGTTTTTGGTTGTATTTACGCATAAGTTTAAAAAAAAATATATATATATGATGAAGAAAAGAAAATACTGCATAACGTTTGGTTGTTTAAATAATGACAGTGATAGGAGCCTCACGTTTCACACACTACCGCGTGATTTCGAAAGGTAAGGAAAAAAGTGAATATTTATCTATGTAGTACATATTTAATAATGATCAAAAACTATCTACCTGCTTGTGGTGTGGTTATTAATGTCATTCAAGTACCGGCTAGTAATCATGATCAGTATGATTAGGTAGGTTACAAATTTGGCCTACAAGACGACCAAGATAAATAAAATAGACGAATATCAAACCTGACATCACTCTCACTCACCTAAGCTGAATACGTAGGTAGGTCGAATTATGATCGGTAGAAAGTAGGAAGATGTTTACGTTATTGTTTAGACACGTTCAAACTCAGAAAATGGCTACACTACGCATTCAAGGTCAGCGATCGTATTTCTCTTCGCGACTTTTTTACCTACTTACCTACAAAGACACGCAACACGGGGCCTGTGACAATGAAATGAATGAAATGATAAGGACTAGTTACCTATTTTGCCGTAAACGATAACAATCGATCTTTAAAGTTATGACTACAACTTGGCCAGAACGGATTGAAACGGAACTAATCTTTTTGTTTCTGACAACGTTTTAAAATCTTTGATATTTGATGTAAACAAAGACCGCAGGTTTGTTAGATTTATTATTGTGCCACAAAACTAACGTAATAAGGCCTCTGCCTCGAATCTTGCGGGCAGCGGGGCGGCGGCGGCGCCGGCGGCGGCGCGGGGCGGCAGGATCTTAGGCATACATTCAAATGGACCGGCCTTCGGAAACAGCGGCGCGGCAGCGGGGCGGGCGCGAACTGCGAGCGCCGCCACCGCCGCCGCCCCGCTGCCCGCAATATTCGAGGCAGAGGCCTTAGAGAAAAAAAATAAAATAAAAATTTCAAATTTTATCAATTCAAATTCCACCTAACTGCCTCATAATAACAAATTAAAATTTTATTTTTAAATTTTGAAATCTCTTTAATACATATTTTATATTATAAACGTGTTTTAGTCATTGGATACATGAACTGGGCTGCCGTTGTAAGGCGACTAAAAAGTCACGGTGTATATATTATTCCTCACGTAAGGTGCCGTAGGTACCTACTGTTAACATTCTGTGCTACCAATCGATATGAATATGAAGTAATCGATGACGAAACAGAAAAAGATATAGGCTGATGATAAAAACAAAATTCCTTGAGGGACATAAGGAGGTAATGAGGAGTGATATATATTTATGTTAATTAATAATGTAATTAAACAATGCATAAAATACGTATTCCTACCTAACTGTGCCCAAACTCGCGAGTCGCAACCCTATTGAGCTTGACCGACAGTAACCTTTTAATGTCGTTGGCGTCAGATAAACTAAAATGAACTCTCGCGCGTCACTATTCAGTTCATTTTTGCTTGCGCACGGGAAGTTTAGGCTATTATAAAAGTAGGTGGGTGATGCGGGTGCAAGTAAAAATGGACTCTATTCTTTCGTGCATAGATTTTACATTTGTTTGTTTTCTTTTTGGGAGTAACACTTCTGTACCTTTAGGTACTATTATATATTCTGTGGTTATATCAACAATCATTGCGCGACGCTCCGATCGATCTATCACCACAATGTCAGGCTTGGCAACAATACTCCTGTCAGTGATGATAGATCGAACCCAATACAACGAGATATGTATTGCTATTTTCGAGAACTGGGTCGGGCGCATACTTATAGTACGGAACTTCCGATAATTTACTTCATAAAAAAATTAAAAAAAAAATATTTCAAGTATGAATAGAACCTAAATACTAAAATTATTAACTTTTATTTTTAGTTTAGTCATAAGTTTATTGTGTGTATTAATAAAATACGTAAACTGAATGTTATGATATAATGAATATGACGGCGCTTTGAAGTTTTGAGAGTGTCAAGAAACGTCAAAAACGACAGCGGACGTTTGACAAGTGCGGTTAGACGTTTCTTACACAACTCCGAGCTCTTTTGCAGGTGACGGTCAAACGAGGGATAATCCGTTTGTATCGTGCTCAAGCAAGACGTTTTCGGTGGAGTGTTGTCGTATTTGAATTAATTAGAAAGTGCTGATTGTGATTACGTTCGTATTTTGCTGAAATAAAAATTACCTGAACACGTGGTTTCTTCTCCTCGCCCGCCTACCTACAATTGCTCGGCAGCCGAAATGAACCCAGATTTGAGTGATAATGGCCAGATGCCGTTAAATAATTACTCGCTATTACATTTTTAGTGAAGAAGGTCTTTGTTTTCAATCATGAGATCATAACTAATCTTCTCTTTTCGGAGATTAATTAGACCCTATTTTTTTTTTATCGTGGTACAATCATCAAATGAGTCCTCCAGTCCCAGGGAAAGGCGGGAGGGACTGCCAGACTCGTACTGACTAAAATCCACGGTGTCCTTCAATAGCCCTTTACGTACCGGGGTCACGGTAATTCGTTAGTCCCGCGACCCCGGCAGGCTTTGGCCCTCTACAGGCCCCGTCACTATGCTGACACTCTTTGAGGCGCGCGTGGAACACAACGCGCCGTCGACCCGGGCATGGTCCATGGTCGGACAGCGAGCCGCCCATTACTCGCTGCCCGCATGCCCGCGTCTACGGCGGCCGGAGATCGTCTGGCGACGTCCGACGCCGTGGGCGTCTACCACTGCGGCTGGGGTGGAGGGAGGACGCTGTCTTCTCCTGAAAATGTTGCGATCGAACAAAGCGATATTAAGTCAAAAGATTGTTTGAATGCGTTCCTGAAGAAATAATTAAGTTAGGAATGGGAACATCTAATGATGAAAACACATCTAGAAGATTTTTCAATAATGCAATGCATTGTAATAAAGTCACAAGAGTTGATAAAGAACTTATTCATCGGTTTGGTACAATATTGCAAACAATTCATTCTAATGCATTAGTCGATTCGGATAAGTTTGGTAGTTATTGTTACCAGATTGCTGAACTATACCCACGATAAAAAAAAACCTGGTATAATATGCCAAATACAGTACATAAAATCTTGTTGCATGGCAAATAATAAACAAAATAATAATTTGGAAACTCTCCAAATGCTTTTTACACCTGAAACGGTTACACCATCAAATTCAGTGTTTTAATGGCATTCCTATATCATTTTTTTAGTACACTACAGAGCCATATTTCTTATTAGCATACAGTAAAATTACCCAAAAAATTAAAATATTTGACAGCTATTTGCGACGTTGCCAACTTTCTGGTTACGCGCCCTTAATTCACGCGAACCGTATTCTGCAATTGTTATCACCCGCGTGGGTAACACTGACCACATCACAATCACGTCACATCAACGTCGTTGCGTAGACGAAAAGACTCATTCATTCAGCATTGTGCGGTAAACAAAAAGGTACCCCATCATAACTGAATAAAGCTGGAGCAACTCTATTCGCACATAACCGCCTGCTCGACGGCAATTCGTCGAGTTGATGTCGTTACGTTGTCGTACGTGTGAATTAGAGATGTTGCAAATATTCGCATTCGCATCCGCATAATATTAGCATATTTTAGACATTCGCATTCGTAAAATTCATTCGAATAGTTTGCGTATACGAACAACTGAAAAAATACCAACATTTGCTACTCTTTCATCTATACGGGGGGCCGGAAAGTTAAAAAAATATTTAAACGAGGGCCAAATAATGGGAGAAATGCATTTTGTGTTGATATCATAAAAAATATTACAGCATTAGCACAAATGATAAAAATAGACATGTTGACAGTATCCGTCTAATTAGCCCGTCAGTTAGAGTTTAAAAAAATAATGGTTCCGTACTTTTTCTTTTGTTAAATCACTGCATATTTACAAAGCATAACGCACCAAAATTCGAGAGAGGGAGCGCGTGACGTCAGAAGCAAGTAGAAACTGTACTTATTTGTGACGTTGTTTATTACGCACTGGTGAGGCAACGGCACAACCTTTTATGCCGCTTATGACGTCACTTTCCTTAAAAAATAAAATATAGAAAATGAAAAAACTATTGAGCCAATCACCAAAATATTCAAATTAGTTTCTCAAAATGCCCTATAAGCATTTGTACAAAAAAAAAAAAATGTTTAAAAAATTAAGACAATCCCCATTCTGGCAGTTCGTTTTTGAGTAATCAATTGTTTTGTAAAAATGACTAAATTAAAATTAAAAAAAAATATATAGAGCGTCATAAAATTCGTCCACATCGCTGTCAATGGGGAAAGTGCCACGCTGGCAGCATTGCCACGTTGGATGGCAATGCTGATCCTTTGACCAAGAAATAGGCCAGCCCTCTGGTCACGCGAGGCATCGACTAAACGCTTATTTTGTTGATTCCTGGCGGCGCGCGGCGGCGTTGTACATTATCGGCTGCATTAATTCTTGATTACACTGTCTGATTTACTTTTAATCACTATTATATTTTTAATCGAGCTTTTTATACCGAGACGATGTGTATGTTTTGGCACTGTGGCGCCCTCCAACATGAGCTCTTTCTAATCATTTTATCTTTCTTTGTTCTTTACTAATTTTTTTTAATTTTTTTTACTATTCCTTTAAAGACTGCGCATTTAGGCGGTGCGGGCTGGAGGGACAATGGCTTGGACGACACCAGAACGAGACTTCGCTCAGAGGTTGGACCAACTATACTCCCTGCTTCCCCCTGCTCGTACAGCGAATACTAGATAAGGTCAATGAAGATGAAGCTGAAGCACAGGTATGTCATACAATCCTAGCTTGCAATTCCTAACTTCCTAATCAGTACAGTAGTTATAAGAACAACTAACATGCATCGCATAGATATCATTACGTAAGATATTTTGCTCCGACCCCAACTGCACGAGAATAGTGCCGTATTAAAACACCATTTTATTATTTTTATGAAAAACTGGCTGACCCGTCTTATACAGAATGAATTTTGCAACAGGGCGAGGATGGTTATATCCGAAACTAACTATTATAAGAGTCTCGGGGCCGATTTTGACGAATATTAAAACTGCGTCATTGGATTTTAGAAAAAATGAATAATCCCGCCAGTAATTGACCCGCTAATTGGCAAAAAATAAATCACGCCCTAAATTATTATACCATTTGATAGTGTCGGCAAATACTAGGATTTTTTTTTTTAATAAATCGAGAAAAAGCAAAATTGGCCTTGATTAAGGACACTCATAGCGCTCTGAAGTATTGTTTTCTGACGAAGCTAGAATCTAGTAGTGTAGAGAAGACCGGCGCCGGCGAGTGCTGCGAAGACCACGGGAACGCTATGCGGAAGTGTGTCTCGAAGAAATCACTCCTTATGGCGGAGGCTCCGTTATGTTTTGGGCAGCAATTAATTCGACGGAACTTACGGAGTAAGTTTTCATAGAAAATGGAACATTAAATGCACACCGGTACATAATGGAAGTCCTAATTCCATATGAACAACCCACATTGACTGCACTTGGGTAAGATTTCATTTTTATTGACGACTATGCTCGCCCGCACCGTTCTCACGACGTAGAAGCGTACCTGCAAGAAGTTGGGATCCGTCGTTTAGATTGGCCAGCTCGAAGTCCTGACCATCCCAGACATGCTCAATCCAATTGAGCATGTCTGGAATGTTCTAAAGAGACAGGTAAGATTAGTGCAACCAGCTCCACAAAAAATCAGGGAGCTAAAAAGAGTCATTGTAGAAGAGTGGGAACGTATTCCTCAAAACGTTATTAAAAACATCGTGGAAAGCATGCCTAGAAGGATTCAAGCTGTGATTTTGGCAAGAGGAGGTCACACTCGTTATTAGGTTTTTTACATTTGTAACTTTAATTAATTTAAAAAAGTAAAAAAAAATCTTGTCTTTATTGCCGACCACTTCTTATTGTTTGGGCGTGTACATTGGTTTTAAAGAATCCATCGTTAATTGCCCGAATTCACTTCACGCGCATTAATTTACGCGATTATAAGTATACAGACGACGTCAAAGAAATAAATTTCATTTAATAAACTCAAATCGACCTTCGCCGCAAGCGCGGCGGTAAGACCCCTCTTTCAGGAGTGGCTGGATAGGCGTCACGGCGTCCTTACCTACCGCATGACGCAGGTCCTCACTGGACGCGGAAGTTTCGGGAGGTACCTGTGTCTGATAAGGAGGGAAGATACGCCTGGACATCACCACTGCCAGGATCGTCCGGAGGACACGGTGGATTATACAGGGCAGTCCTGCAGTGTCAGCATAGTGACGGGGCCTGTAGAGGGCCAAAGCCTGCCGGGGTCGTGGGACCTACGAATTACCGTGCCCCCGGTATGTAAAGGGGTAGTGAAGGACACCGTGGATTTTAGTCAGTACGAGTCTGACAGTCCCTCCCGCCCTGCCCTGGGTGGGAGGACTCACTTGATGCCCGTTGTTTATATCATTACAGAATTTTATTGATCCTTATTATCGACGGTATCGAATGGTGTCAAAATACAGCGTGTGTTTTTTTTTCACAATCAAAGTTCGATTATTCGCCAGGAAAATTGATTATTTAGGAAAACCAAAAATGCAATTTTAGTTTCTGTTTCTGTCAAAAGACTTTGTCGATTGTACATCAAAATCGGCCTCAAGACTCCTTTCAGTAAATTCGATATTCCGAATAGTTTCGGATGTAGCCATTCACGCCCTGTATAGATAATAGGGAAACAGATTAAGTGATTGGCAGATACTGTGCCCGGTGGCAAAGGGAGGGCAAGACATAGGTACAGCCGGCTTTGTGTTTGTGACCCATGACTGATTAGGAGTATGAGGAACAAGTTGTAGAGTTCCTCGAAACTCCATTGAAGATTTAAGTACCTTTAACAATTGTGTGGTGGGCTATCTTCCCTACAATAATTATTGTCGGAATAGACATGTCATAATGACATCAGTAATGAAATGCAAATTTTCTATGTTTCAATTTTCAATCTCACGATAAGCTAGTTGTAAATTATCAGTTAATGTATTCACCTTTCCGTTTGTAGTAGTCTATTCTTATTATCCAGAATGATTTTAAACCTCTGGTATTTCTGTTCTTTCACTGTTACTACCGTAGATTTCTGAATATTGGTTAAAATAAGTAAAGTTTTATGTATTTCGGACAATCTTAAAATATCGAACAGTTTCGAATACAAACATGGTACTGAAGGATTGATACTGCTATTTCAACCTGTACATGAATAAGCTCTGCGTCACTAGTATCGGTTGTCATATTGATGAGGTTTGTCTCAATAAGTTATGCTGGCGATATGGTGTTGCTGAGCCCATCGATCGGTGTCTTGAGGTGTAAGATGCACATATAGACACCAGTGTGTCTATACATATAAATATGAAACTTACGCGGACTCAAGTATAATACCAAAATGAGCGAAATAATGGTTTTTCAAGCAGATGTAGTAGGTTACCCAACTGTACCTGAGATATCGCTCTGCGGAGCACTCTTAAAAGGGTGACTCAATTTAAATACTTGGGTCATAGGGTCACAGAGGATTTGAATGATAAGAAGGATATTAACAGGGAACGTAAGTCGCTATCGATACGCCGCAACATGCTGCCCCGTAGGTTCGCGCGATGTCCTGAAGCGGTAAAGATAACTTAATTTTGCTCGTCATTTTACACGTGTTGTCTGTGGGCCACCTATAGTTTGCGAACTTATAGCGATCTACGTGTCCAGTATATAGGATACTTTTGAGGCTGCCATGGGAGATGGTTTTGCGGCCATCATACGTTAAAAAAACTCTTCCCTGCTTGCTCGTCTACGTGGCAACAACACTATCTTGAGTTTATTTGTAGATAGATAGATGGACTCGCCCATGCTGCGACACTGGATGACACTCCACATTATACCACTCAATAATTGTTTTTTTTTAAATATTCCACTAACAGTAGTTGTTACCGGGGTCGCGGGACTCGCAATTACCGTAACTCCGGTACGTAAAGGGCTACTGAAGGACACCGTGGATTTAATCAGTACAAGTCTGACAGTCCCTCCCGCCCTGCCCTGGGTGATGATTTTACCACGAAAAAAAAAACAGTAGTTATTAAAACAATTTTGTTACTAACACTATAGACGTAGTAATAAATGATTTATTATTATTATTTATATTATAAAATCAGGTTAAATTGCCATATAAATTAAAACAAAACAGCTATGCCTCGTATACCAGGAACCAGTGAACCGTCTAGTATACTCAGAGGGAGTTCATTCCAGAGGAAGACCGCCTGAAAAAAGAAGGATTGAAGTGGACAGCGGTGGGAAAGACATCGTAGAAGACGATTATTAAAAGAACGGAGATTTTTGCTGTCCATAGAACATAAATGTTGGAAATGGGAAGACAGATAAGGAGAAAAAGATTGTGAAGAAGAAAACGCTGTCTACGCTGACGAATCGGTAACCACTTTAAAGTGACCGATGTGTGGAAACGTGATCATACTTCCGGAGATTAAATACGAATTGAATGCAGTTATTTAGAAGTCGATCAAGTCTCTTGAGTAGATCTGCATTCAGATCATAGTAACACACATAACCATAGTGAATTATGGGGAAGATGAGGAACCGAACAAGGATTGCCTTTACGTGCGACAACAGAATATTTTTCAAGCAACAAAGTCACTTCGTGGCGATTAGTGAGACCAAGAAAAATCAATCTGAGTGACTTACAATTTCGGTGTAATAAGATTTTATTTTATGATGTTACGTTATTTTTAATGGTTTCGGAAGAATTATAGCATCGCCTACATATATAGTCATAAACATAACGTATTAAAAATGCCGGTCGGTTCAAATAGTTTTTCATAATGTAACTGATGGACTAATTAGATGTTTTCAGTATTCTTGCCTATTCTCGATGCAGGGTACTTTAGTTCTTACACCCCTCCACAGACGTCACTAATCGTTTTTTTGTTGACTACTGAATTATCTCCGCTACAACAGACGCTCCAGCACAAGTTGTTTCTTGTTTGTATAATAAAGGCTGATTTCCCATATATTTACGTACAAACACGTAAAATTCATGCTAGGGCCATAAATTATCCATTTACTGGTTTTAGTTTACCAGGTATTAATGATGAACAATCGCGTACAACCCACATTATTAAATTAATTTGTTTCAGCTTAAATTTGAAACGGCCGTCAACACCCGCATTATTGAAATGGTTGGAATAGTTTCCTCTTTCCTAACCATTTGTGCGGCTATTTTCATTTTCAACGCTTTCCCGTATGTATTATATTACATTTTTATTATTTGAATCTGTTGCTTTGTATATTATCCGCCCAACAGTTCTCCATCATCATCTTCAGAATGTAAGTAACTGTAGGCATACTGTTTATCGTTCTATTAATGTTATAGTCAATACAAACAACTTTCAGGAGTAGGTATAGACACGATTTTTTTATGTTTAATTGGGTATTTCAATGAAGATAAGAATATTATATACCTACATAAATAGTAACATTACTTTAAATATTTACATTACTTTTTTTTAATTTATTTATTATTATTACAGTAACACCTTACTGCTGCTCGTGAGTTACACTTGCAGTTGTCTTCGGGGGAGGACCTTCATTTTAGTTTTCTCATTGTCTGTTGTCTCTTTTATGTTATGAATTTTATTTTAATTTTTTTTGTTTCTAAATTGGCTTTCTTTCATTACAGTTCCGCCACATGGGATGTAATTGAAGTGTTGCATTTTTGGTGTATTGATGTTATCTAAATTAGTCAGTTATGCCAGAAATGGTATGCGTTTCGGTAATCTTCAGATTTATGAGAGTCTTTAACTTGACGAGTTTTTCAATGATGCAATCTATTGCCGGTTTTAAAGTAAGTTGTTCACCTATAATTGTTGTATAATTTATCGTCGTTTAAGCTGTTTCAAACTACTTGTACTGTATAACTTTTCATGGAGAATATGTTGACTACTTAATTGATCCGGACTTCATACAAGTATACCCGTGTCTTCATTTCAAATAAGATATTTGACGTGGTTAGTTTCTGGGGGTCTAATCTCTAAACCTGTGGTTTCAGCTTTATTTACGGGCGTTTTGAAAACGAGCCCGAACTAAGAATTAACGATTTTATGATTTAACAGATGGCTCCTTTTTTTTGGAGTCTGCGCCACCTACACCGTTTTTTTTTTTTATCGTGGTAAAATCATCAAATGAGTCCTCCCACCCAGGGCAGGGCGGGAGGGACTGTCAGACTTGTACTGACTAAAATCCACGGTGTCCTTCAATAGCCCTTTACGTACTAGGGTCACGGTAATCCCTTGGTCCCGCGACCCCAGCAGGCTTTGGCCCTCTACAGGCCCCGTCACTATGCTGACACTCTTTGAGACGCGCGTGGAACACAACGCGCCGTCGCCCCGGGCATGTTCCATGGTCGGACAGCGAGTCGCCCATTACTCGCTGCCCGCATGCCCGCGCCTACGGTGGCCGGAGATCGTCCTGCGACGTCCGACGCCGTGGGCGTCTACCACTGCGGCTGGGGTGGAGGGAGGACACCGTCCTCTCCCTCAGGCGGCCCGCCTCCTCCTTCACGAGCATGACTGCTTCGCAGAAGGAGGCGACCGCTTCCCACTCCGTCTCGCCCCGCAGCATGGCCTCGACCAATGCCGGGCGCGAGAGGTCTCCGCCTATCGCCGTCGTGAGGACACGGCGGTGCTCTGCCCAAGCGGGGCAGTCCTGCACCGTATGCTCCACCGTGTCCTCCGGACGATCCTCGCAATGGTGACACCCAGGCGTTTCTTCCCTCCCTATCAGACACAGAAACCTCCCGAAACTTCCGTGTCCGGTAAGGACCTGCGTCATGCGGTAGGTCAGGACGCCGTGACGCCTATCCAGCCACTCCTCAAAGAGGGGTCTTACCGCCGCGATTGCGGCGTGCCCGGACCTCGGTTGCGACAGTCGCTCCCTCCATACTGCCCTGAGATCACGCCGGAGCTCTTCCCGCCGCGACTCGACTTGTCGAGGCAGCGGGGATTCGCCCCGACGCTGCGCCTCCACGCGCCATTCATAGACGCGCTGGAGGGCAGTCGCCTCCAGATCCCGGGGCAGCAATCCTGCTAGGAGGTTGGCTGATTCGCCGGCGATCGTGCGGTATCCCCGGATCATCCGGATAGCCATGCGCCACCTTCACCTGCGGAAAATTTGTGGTACTAAACTTTTGTAATGCATATCGCGTAAAAAGACTTCATTCGTCTTTAAGTTTTGTTCGTCCGAAAATTAGAAAGTTATTACACCTTATTCGCTGAGCCAACGCGCCTTCTGATTCGTTTTCATCAAAAAAATCATCACGTTCATATCTCGGACGGGAGACGATAGTTACCGAAACGCTTACCTTGTCTGGGAGGTCTGAATTTACAAAAAACCATCACATTACGTCATGATGTTCTTTGTTTCTTACAGTAGCCTGCACAACAGACGGACCGTGATACATAAGAACTTATTTTACGCTTTACTCATGGAGGTGACAGTGCGAATGGTACTGTACACACAACAGTCGAATTCTTTTGATGATGTGGACCCGGAAGATGAACAACGGAAAGGCATTGAGTACTTCGTAAGTAACCCTGAAAATTTTATTGAGTTGTTTTTTTGTTGTGATCATTAAGGGCTGGTTGATCAGTAGTTAGTTAAACTAATGATCAAAGAACTTTCCTTTAAAACGCAGTAAATTGAAATAATGCATACGTAACGGAAAAGCAGGCCTTTTTTTATTGACACTATGACAGCACAAACACAATTATTCTACTTTCTGATTTATTCATAATGCTTTTTTTTTAATGTGTTGAAAATCATCAAAATGAGTCCCCTCCCAGGGCAGGGCAGGGCAGGAAAGACTGTCAGATTTGTATTGACTAAAATCCACGGTGTCGTTCAGTAACCCTTTTCGTTCCGGGGTATTCGTTGGTCCCGCGACCCCGCCAGGTTTTGACCCCCTAAAGCACAGGCCAGACAGAAGAGACGTAAGACGAGGACGCGTCGCGGACAGGCGCAGACGTATAAGCGTTGCGCCCGCGACCCGACTCTTCTGTATGCTTTACGTCGCGACGCTTCTATACATTTTGTATGAAAGAGACGCTGAAGAGACACAAGCCGCACCCCGTCTGAGTCTTACGTCTTTTCTGAGTGTCCAGCGGCTAAGGGGTTTGGGGGGGGGCGTCATTGTCATTGTGCTGTCGTTGCACTAGCACTTGACCATGCTGCAACAACCATTATAAGTGTAGAAAAGACTGGAAACAAACGCATGCATTATGTAATTATCAACTATGTTTACAATGATGCTGACAACGAATGCGTATTGCAGTTGCACTTTTTTCAGTATCCCCGTGAATTTCTGGTAAAACGATATTATAATACCTATCGCATCCGGTATTATGAACCGGTAATAGCCTGACTGTGTGGAGGAGCCTTAATCTCCGCCTACTGCCATAAGTAACCTACTTACATCTACTAATAGATTCAAACAAATAATTGTTTAGTCCGTCAGTTAGAGTATTGAAAAATAATAAACAAATATTTTTTGTTTATTTTTTTTAATCAGTGAATATTGACAAAGATAAAGACCCTTCGAAATTCGGGGGTGGGGGCTTGTGACGTCATAACGCCTGTAAAATAATACCGACCGAGTGACGTTTTGTGATTTTTAGAAGCGTCGTATCTTCGTCAATTTTGATTTTCGTAAGAAAAGAAAAAATACAAGTCAAATATTTTTTGATTTTCTATCTTTAATAAAAAAAATGAGTAAAAAAGCCTATTGAAAGGGTGCATGCAAAATGTGCAGTTACGCGTGATAGTCCCAATAAGTTATATTTAACTGTAGCAAAATGTCGATTTGTACAAAACATAATGACACCAGAACCAACAACTACCATCAGCGCTCACTCAGTCGAGAGTTGATCGAGTCAAGTTCGTTTTCCACCGCAGTGCATGCTACGCACGGCCAGTGGCCACGCAGCGTTTGATATCTGCGTAGATATTTGCCAACGTGGATCTACATAGTCATGGTAATACACAAATGTGTACCACATGTATATCGTGGACAGCGATGAAATATTCGAGCAACCCAGCGTGTAACGATGACGTTATATCGTTCGTGGGTTAGATTGGAAAAGAATATCTTCTAAAGCGAAGCTACACACGTGCGTTGCCTCTCCGCGGTGTGACAAAAGCTTTAATTGGTAATTATTATAAATACCTTTTCTTTTGATAATTTAGTAATAAAGTAATTCATTTTACAAATAAAAGATAACGAAATGTACGTACACATAGGTATTTTATTAGGGGGTCTAGTAGTTCTGTTAATACTCTAGATATGTCTGAAATACATAAAAATAACGTACGATTTCGTCCTACCATCCACACTTTTTTTTTATCGTGGTAAAATCATCAAATGAGTCCTCCCACCCTGGGCAGGGCTGGAGGGACTGTCAGACTGGACTGACTAAAATCCACGGTGTCCTTCAATAGCCCTTTACGTACCGGGGTCACGGTAATTCGTGAGTCCCGCGACCCCGGCAGTCCTTGGCCCTCTACAGGGGGGCCCCGTCAAATCAGTTAAATGAGTACATGAGTGTACTTCAAAAATCAACCTACCTAATTTTGCTGACTCCGTTTTTCCCCTCGGACGGTCACGAAATATTGAACCTCGGGCTCAAGAGCACTCGTCATGGGCTGCAGGACTATTGACGAGTTGCAACCAACTCTGGAGGAGAATGTACCTGTTTTTCAATCTGTACGTAAGATTGGACAAAAGAGAAATTACGGTAGTGATATAAACAGCTAACTTATCACGTAACACACGCGTAATGTTCACATTTTGAGGATGAACATAATCAGTTGCGTCATATAGCTTAGATTTGCAGCCCATTTGCCCCATAATAGGGTTTGGTTGGGCAAAGTAGTGTCATCTGCCAGATTTGTTTATTCGACTGTTCAGTACGTTAAGTTGAATTGTAATATTTCAGATTTATAGTCAGGACGAGTCTGACATTCCCTCTCGTCCCGCTCTGGGTGGGAGGACTCATTTGATGATGACTGATGATGATTTAACCACGATATAAAAAGATCGCTAGCGTTTACGCTTATAGTGTAAGCGTAACCGTCGGATAAAGTAATCAATCAATTCCTAGTTCGTCACTATTGTAGTAATAGTTTTGAGGCAGTGAACGGACTTTTTTTTTTTTTTTTTTTTTTTATCGTGGTAAAATCATCAAATGAGTCCTCCCACCCAGGGCAGGGCGGCAGGGACTGTCAGACTTGTACTGACTAAAATCCACGGTGTCCTTCACGAGCCCTTTACGTACCGGGGTTACGGTGATGGGTAAGTCCCGCGACCCCGACAGGCTCTGGCCCTCTACAGGCCCCGTCAATTTGCTGACACTCTTTGAGGCGCGCGTGGAACACAACGCGCCGTCGACCCGGGCATGGTCCATGGTCGGACAGCAAGTCGCCCATTACTCGCTGCCCGCATGCCCGCGCCTACGGTGGCCGGAGATCGTCCTGTGACGTCCGACGCCGTGGGCGTCTACCACTGCGGCTGGGATGGAGGGAGGACGCTGTCCTCTCCCTCAGGCGGCCCGCCTCCTCCTTCACGAGCATGACTGCTTCGCAGAAGGAGGCGACCGCTTCCCACTCCGTCTCGCCCCGCAGCATGGCCTCGACCAATGCCGGGCGCGAGAGGTCTTCGCCTATCGCCGTCGTCGAGTCGCCTGAGGGCGCCTGCTGCCCGGTTCAGCTTTGGGGCCAAACGTAGGAAGTGCTCCCTAAAGTTCCACCGGCTGTCGAGGACGAGTCCCAGGTACTTCATCGTCCTCCCGACGCCGATGCGAACCCCCTCCACCGTAATGTGGGACTCTGAACGTGGCGCGTTCAGACGGCCATGAAAGCACATGGCCTCTGTTTTATGCAGCGCCACGTCGAGTCCCAACTGCCGGATCCTCTGAGCGACTGTCGCCACCGCTTGCGTCGCCAGGTCGGCCGCCGTCTGGTGCGACTCTCCCTCCGCCAGGACGAGCGTGTCGTCGGCGTAACATATTACGCCGACGCCGTCAGGGAGGTCGCCGCGCAGCACCCAGTCGTAGCCGATGTTCCACAGGAGCGGCCCCAAGACCGATCCCTGTGGAACACCGCACGACATCTCTCGCCGGTTCCACTCTCGGCGGTGACCGGGGTAGATGACGGCCCTGTCCGTCAGGTAGTCCTCGACTGTGCGACGGAGGTAGGTCGGCACCCGGTGATACCGGAGTGCCTCCCTGATGCAACTCCAGGGCAGGGTGTTGAAGGCGTTGGTGATGTCCAAGGACACCGCCAAGACGACCCTGCCCCGGGATACCGCATCCCCCGTCGTGAGGGCTCTCACGCGCATGATGGCGTCCACCGTCGAGCGCCCCCTCCGGAAGCCAAACTGGCTCTCCCAGTGAACGGACTTGCGAAAACTATGAATTTGAATGGTAAACATAGTTATATTTGTTTAACCTTAAAATCTGGAATAATTTATAATATAAATCAATTACCTATCTGTACTCGTAATTCTATCAGAAGTTCATCTATTTACTGCGATCAATTGCGAATGATCTGCGGTCAAGAATTATTTATGTTTGCCGTAAGTACTTCAGTCTATTTTAGTTGGCAAGTCATGAGCACTAAAATATATGGTTCTTTTAATGTAACAGGCAGTTAGCGAGATTTAAGACTTAATTCGAACTTGGAAAAATTTCCCGTCCATATAAAAACAGTCTGAAAGTAAACGGTAACTTTAAATAAACGCCGTAAATGCTTCAAGTACGCTTTAGGTGAAATACGGAAATCTTGAGTTAAGGCCTCTGTTTCTTTCTACCGGGCAGCAGCCGCTCTCAAGCGACTCCTGCCCAATCTATGAGTGGCGCGTGGAGGCGCAGCGTCGGGGCGAATCCCCGCTGCCTCGACAAGTCGAGGCGCGGCGGGAAGAGCTCCGGCGTGATCTCAGGGCAGTATGGAGGGAACGACTGTCGCAACCGAGGTCCGGGCATGCCGCAATCGCGACTGTAAGACCCCTCTTTAAGGAGTGGCTGGATAGGCGTCACGGCGTCCTGACCTACCGCATGACGCAGGTCCTCACCGGACACGGAAGTTTCGGGAGATTCCTGTGTCTGATAGGGAGGGAAGTGTGGCGGTGCTCTGCCTCGCTTGGGCAGAGCACCGCCGTGTCCTCACGACGGCGATAGGCGGAGACCTCTCGCACCCGGCATTGGTCGAGACCATGCTGCGGGGCGAGACGGAGTGGGAAGCGGTCGCCTCCTTCTGCGAAGCAGTAATGCTTGCTTGCTAGCTCAGCTAGCTTCTGCCGCGTGAGGCAGAGGACAGCGTCCTCCCTCCACCCCAGCCGCAGTGGTAGACGCCCACGGCGTCGGACGTCGCCAGACGATCTCCGACCATCGTAGGCGCGGGCATGCAGGCAGCGAGTAATGGGCGACTCGCTGTCCGACCATGGACCATGCCCGGGTCGACGGCGCGTTGTGATCCACGCGCGCCTCAAAGAGTGTCAGCATAGTGACGGGGCCTGTAGAGGGCCAAAGCCTGCCGGGGTCGCGAGACTAACGGATTACTGTGACCCCGGTACGTAAAGGGCTATTGAAGGACACCGTCGATTTTAGTCAGTACAAGTCTGACAGTCCCTCCCGCCCTGCCCTGGGTGGGAGGACTCATTTGATGATTATACCACGATAATAAAAAGACCTCTGTTTTTACAACTACCATTCTGAGAACGTCGTTCCGCTGAAAGTTTCTGCATAGTGTTCCTACTATTCTATACCATCAGGACAACGTTTTAACACCAAAAAGATGTCTTTTTCGAGCAATTATTTTTGCACAGCACACCAACACACGTGCGTCTCTATTCCCTACTCGTACGTGCAAACTCGGTGACGGGGACTGTCAAATCGATCGCAGCGCGCGAAGTGGAAAATATGTGAGATAACTCAGGACCCACTGGGATGACGTGTGTCAAGTTAAATTATTAATATGCACTACAACTTTTTATGTACTTTCATTTGGTTTTATTTTATTGTAAATGAAATATAGACGAAAATGTTAATTTTTGGCGACTAGATATTTTGACAAAATAAACTAGTTGCCAATAATTGACAGATCTCAAATCCCTAAATTAATAATGGAGTCAGTAAACAAGGTAATCAGGTACAGGGAATTAGGGTGCTTATGCATAAAGGCTTTTGCACGTACTTAGTTTGATACTTATTATCTTATTTTTTCAGCCTTTCGTGTGCGAGGGGGCTTACGTCCTGCTAGAGTACTCTCGCCTCGTAGTGTACGGCTGGATGTTCATAGAAGGCATATTCCTGAACACTCTCATCTCTGCCAATACCCTTCGGAACGAGATTCCTATCAAATATTTTTACGTAGGTGGATGGGGTGTGCCCTCTTTGCTAATTGCAATTTGGGCTACTGTCGTGGGCAAGCACTATTCAAAAGAATCTATAAACACGTAAGTAAATAACATAAGCTATTTCTTTTTCCCTTTATAAGTCCCTTTTCATCTATTTGAAATGTGAGTATAAATGTAAAAATATTCACTTACTATATTTTATTAGATACTTGTTTACTGTACATTTTTAAATTTCCCGCTTTCGATGAAGCGAAATAGCGCCTGAACAAAATAACACTGTGTTTTGCATTATACAACATCAAAAATATTTTGAGCATGACATTCACTGCTGTTAGAGGTGTGTGCAAGTTTACTCGTGAATAATGTAAACTCATAACTGCCACTCATCGATTAATTTTCACTTCGTGGTTCAACAGAAGTAAAGGCTTTGCTAAACACCAGAGAATACGCCACGCTAGCGTCGCGCCACACCGAGCACGGTGTTTGGTAAAGCCTTAAGTCTTTTTGTTAAAACTAGTCTTTTATATAAATATTTTGTTCCAGATGCTGGTATGGGTACAACTATCTGCCCTCATACTACATCATACAAGGACCTATACTGGCTGTAGTGTCGGTGAGTTTTTTTTTAATACCTTTGTCCCTTTCTTTTTTTTTTTTTTACGTGGTAAACTCATCAAATGAGTCCTCCCACCCAGGGCAGGGCGGGAGGGACTGTCAGACTTGTACTGACTAAAATCCACGGTGTCCTTCAGAAGCCCTTTACGTACCGGGGTCACGGTAATGGGTAAGTCCCGCGACCCCGGCAGGCTTTGGCCCTCTACAGGCCCCGTCAATATGCTGACACTCTTTGAGGCGCGCGTGGAACACAACGCGCCGTCGACCCGGGACCTTTGTCCCCTACAACAGGAATTTTTCATTTATCGTGGTGGGTGCATTTACAAAGAAAACAAACATACAAATTCACATATACAAACGCCCAGACGCGGAACAACTACTTATTGATCACACAAATATTTGTTCCGTGCGGGAATCGAACCCTCGACATGCAGCGCAGCAGTCTAATCTCTCAGCCACTGCGCTAACCGAATGTTCATTTAGGTATAGTAAAATTGATATTACTATAAACATTTGGTTTTAGTGACAGAAACGAATCGCTGTAAATCCGACTCCATGCAGTCTTGTTTGTCCTACCCCTAGAATGTAATTTAAGATCGCGTGTGCGGGGAGGGGCGAGGCGGGCCGCGAGGTGAGGAGCAGGCGGTTGTCATCGGCGACGTTAAACTCGCTTGGGACCGCCGGAGCCCCGCAGCGCCGGGGCCTTGACAGAAGTCATAGCTGCGCCATGTTGCATGCTGCATGGTTGCTTGCATACTGCATGCTTTATATATATGCATTCATAATTTTAATCAACATTAAGTAGTAAATAAGTAACGAGAAGATGGTCGACGTCAGAGGCACCCTAAGGTTCGGTTTGGTTAGGTTTCTTTAAAGCCCGTTGACAGAAATAGGAGCCCCGTTCAGCGGGGCTTCGTCGACCTTATGTCCGTGACCAAGTATTTACGCACAGTGTTAAACTAAACAAAAGTATGTCATGTTATATAATTCAAAAAAACAAAATTTAATGCAGATTGTAATTCTCTAGTAATAGTATCCAATAGCAAGCGCAGCGGACTAGCAAGCGCAGCGTAGGTCGTCCACCAACAAGATGGACAGACGACCTTATAAAGGTCGCCGGTCGCCGGAAGACGCTGGATGCAGGTCGCTTCCAACCGGTATATGTGGAGATCTATAGGGGAGGCCTATGTTCAGCAGTGGACGTCCTATGGCTGAGATGATGATGATGAGTATCCAATTTTGAACCTGTTTTAAATAAAACAAAGTCATCCGCGTATTGTGACGTATCCACGTATTAAAGTGCATACTTTTTAAGTTGCTATGTTAAATAAGAGTGAGGAGGTCACCCTGACCCAAGCTTCATCCCGTTGATCTACGAAATTCGTGGTTGAGAACATTGATTTTGAAATCTCCAAATATATCGGCAGATTTTAAACCCCACTCGTAAATTATCTAAAATGTTTAAAAGGCTATTAAATCAACATTATCATAAGCATTAGTTAAGTCAATAAAACAACCTACTCTCATATTTTTTTTGGAAAAACTCTGTTGAATTTTAAGAACTAGACTTCTTAAGTTATATCGACGATCTACATTTACGGAAACCTATAGTTTTGTTCGAACGTTTACTTTCTAAGAACCATTCTAATCTCTTACCTATCATTATATGTTTTTTTTTTGCATAAACAAGACTTAAGTGATATAGGTCGTAGAGACGTGGTTGACCCAGATTCCCGACATGGCTTTTTTTTAACGTGGTAAAATCATCAAATGAGTCCTCCCACCCAGGGCAGAGCGGGAGGGACTGTCAGACTCGTACTGACTAAAATCGACGGTGTCCTTCAATAGCCCTTTACGTACCGGGGTCACGGTAAATCATGAGTCCCGCGACCCCGACAGGCTTTGGCCCTCTATAGGGGGGCCCGTCATTTTTGCTGACATTCTTTGAGGCGCGCTTGGAACACAACGCGCGTTTCTCCGGGCATGGTCCATGGTCGGACAGCGACCGGATCAGTGGCCGGAGATCGTCTGCCGATGTCTGTCGCCGTGGGTCCCGACCTGGCTTAGGAATAGGAATAACCCGAATATTCCTTCACTGTGAAGGTACAAAACCCAGATGTTATGATGAAAAATTTATTGTAAAGAGCAAGCAGCATTATTTAACCGCTTCTTGGAAGGTTGTTAATCATAGAAAATTATACTCGTATTTCTTCACAGCCTGGAGCCGTGTCTTTAGACTTCATGGAATTTTCAAGCTCTTGAATTGCAAAATCAACTTCTAATTTGTAATTCTGTGAATAAAACTTGGGTTCAGGAAAATACAGTTTGTTATTCTCAAATCCTGTCCTGCAATTGCTCACAATTCTGAGGAGAGGGATTACGTCTTAACTTTACTAGGGCTAAACGCCGTTCTGCTATGGATTTAAATAAGTCGGGGTTCCAATAAGGTTTTGCTTTAAATTTATCACTTATATTATGGGGGATAATAGTACAAGGAATGTGAGTATCTGCAGCTTTTTATAAAATGTTTTCAAAGTATACGACTACTTTGATTTGACAATTGTTGATCCTCTGGAGGCGATGAATTTTCTAAACTGATTTCTACCATTGCCGAGTATTCATCCCATTTAATTTTCTTGAAGTTCCTCTTACGAATATCTGAAAATGATCTGATATAAGTAGTGGATAATCTAATGATTAAGTGGTCGCTTCCCAAAGATTCATTTGTAACTGGTATTCGTGGTAAAATCATCAAATGAGTCCTCCCACCCAGGGAGATAAAAAAAAAATACTAAGCTACAACTATGTACATTACGCATTTGAACTTTTATAGAATTATGTGTCAATATAGCACCCGCCCCCCCCCCCCGTCGTAGCTATCGTTTCTGTCTAATCCAAAATATAACCTCTAATATTGAAGTTACTATCGGGTCAAGCCATGTTTCACTCAACATCGCAATATGGAATTTATCCTAAGTTAATAACTGATTTAATAGTAATAATTTTGGTCTGACGCTCTGTGCATTCCATTGAATGGAATGTTATTTAACCAAGAACCATCCGCTGAATTTATTAATTAAGATATTACTTTAACCCCACCTGATATTTTAGATTAGAATGATGTATTAGACACTTTTATGTTAGTCAATATACGTAATACACATTTTAACGTCCGGAGATTCGTGCACTTTTTCTCATTTGTAAATGAATTAGGTGGCTTGTCAGCTCCCTCTGGTGTAGCTCCATTACATGATGATGAAGACGATTCTGAGAACCACTCCATATCTTCATACTTTTTTTGTACTTTCCTAGGAACGACAGTCTTTCTGGTTTGTTGAGATGTAGAAGGTTCCTGATTTTGTATATCCAAGTTGGTATCAGTAGCTAGTAATTTTTCGGCATATGAAGGTCTATTCTGAACGTTCGATGGCGTTAAATGAGAGTATTGTTGAGTCAAAATAGGTTGTACTTCAAATAGGTTGTAATCCACGGTGTCCTTCAATAGCCCTTTACATACCGGGGTCACGATAATCCGTTAGTCCTGCGACCATTTAAATGTAGTAGAACTATTTTTAAATATAATTAATTCGACGGTCGAACAAATGAATCGAACTAGTGAGAATGAACTCAAATTCTGACTAGAACGCAGTAAAATATGACCTGTACTGCAGTGAAATTAATAAAATTGTTCACGTTACCAATTTTAATGCAGTAACAGAGTGTCATGCTGCGTTTTAATTAGCATTTAAGTTATTTTCATCTTTTGAAAAATACCGCAGTAAATAATGAACATACTGCAATTTAAATAGTATCTGCACACTTAAAAGTCATATTACGATAAAAGTAAAAGGAAGAACTTTTGATAATGCTGCACTTTAGTTGGTTTTCACTATATAAACTTAATTGAATAACACTAAATAAAATACCACATTTTAGTACTTTGCTGCATTTTAATCTGTAGTTCATGTGAAATAAACTAGTGATCAACCATGCAGTACTAACACTGTTGGTACAAAAACTACTTACTGCGTTTTAATTTATATCTAATAACGTTATAAACGTTATAATATATATTAACTTGGTAAAGTGACGCATCGTGGTAAACGTAACAGCTATAACTGTATTTTAGTTGGTATTGTAATATATTTGGACATGCAAAGTTAAGTTACTACTTTCATAAATTTGATTTCTTAACCGTTTAAAGCATCCTAACAAAAACCTGATTAGATCTTCATATTCCTTATAACGTGTTCATTAAGGTTTGATATTCAACAAAAAAAAAAATACAAAAATCCTGTTACTGCGTTTTAGGGTCTGCACGGCAGCATTGTGAACAAAGGCCAGGCGGCCGGGCGACCGAGCGATCGATCGCGCCGGCACAGCTATGTTATATCGAAACGGTTTTAGCGCTAATTATCGAATCAACACTGTGCAGAACTTATTTAGTGCGAACCCATTACTCGGTAAAAAATAGTAAACTTTTCAGTTTTTGACGTTCCAAACTCAATTAATATTTTCTGAGGTGATGCGAAGGTTGTGACTGTGAACCTCAATTCCTCCTTTCTATAATGAGTGTAGGTCGATCAATCTCTCCAATTTTGGAACCTGTGACTCTTACATACTCGTAGATCAAAGATACAATTGTTATTGTATCTTTGATCTGTTGTAGATTACTGTTCTGTTGTAGATCATACAATATTCGAATACTTAGAATATTCGCCCCAATTTCACTATTCGAATACTGACTTGAGTTATCTTCGAATATTCGAAGATAACCATAACAATTAATTATAAATGTCGTCGGTTTTTGCGTACAAAAGAGCCCCGAGCGAACAAAGAGAAGCCCAATGAAGCTTATAAGACGTTGTGATCAAATTCTCCCTCAAAAATGATATAGACGACTGATGCAGCTCTGTCGGGTCGTGGTGGTGGAATGGCGGGAGGGATTGTATTCGATGACTGGTTTGGAAAGAAGCATGGGTCCCTAACGTTTCGAGCGACAGGTACTCTCGGGGAGGATAAACGGGGGGCCAGGCGCTAGGTGCTATCACTGCTCCAATGCTCGGAGAATACGGTGCGGCATACACAAGCCGAGTCAGCCGCATGAGATGGGTCGCGTTGTACCCTATTTTATGGGTAGGAGACCTTTTGCCACCGACTCTCACCCGCCCATCCTGCTACAAGGCAGCAAAAGTCGGCAGAAACCGTGCACCGACCGGTTTCGAACCCCCATAAACAGGTCCAGATGCGGTGGTAGATTTGGTCATATTCGTTGCTGCTCATCAAATTGCACGTGAAAAGACGTTGCGTAGTGCACCTCTTACAGACGCAATTGGCAAGTCATTTACCTAACGCCTGATTGAACGAAGCCTGCAGGCATTACTAATCTGGCGCATAACAGAAGTGCAAGTTCGCGAGGGAAACCAGAATGGTTTTATACCATTCCATGTTTCACGAGCGGAAGAAGTCAACGTTTTAAGATTTCTTATTATTGAGTTGAGGCTATTGACAAACTTAAGATTATTTTTCAAACATTATTTGCAAAGAGCGAAAAAACTTGTGTAAACACAAAATTTTACACAAAAATTACTAAAACAAACATTTCATTTTTTACTCTAGTTCAAAGTGAATTTTGCGGAAATAAATTAAATACAAAAAAATAGAGTATTTGAGTCAGTCCAATCACTCTACTTTAAGTATTTTAGCAGTTATTCTCACAACAAAACCCTTAACGCATTTTTTTTTCTTTGAGCGATCTAAATCGTTTCAGCATTAATTGATGAGCTGTCATTATTAACAACCATGTGACTGATCCCGTTGAACTGTATCAACTTAAGATGAAAGGGGGATGAGAAAATGTTTTTAACATCTTCCTTAAATATAAGATAAATCGTTTTAATCTATATAAAAAATTTTATGATGGTTTGTGTACGCTTCAAAATCTCAGAAATTTCTGCACCGATTGAGCTGAAATTTTAGCATGATATATAACCGGCATCAAGGATTGTTTTTATCTATTTTTTGCATCAGTCACATACCTTCTCAACCATTCAATCACAATTTGCCACAGCGAAGCGTGGCAGGGTACAGCTAGTACCTTATAATTTTAGATAAGTCTTAAATTAGCTTGTTTTTCTGCTTACGACTATTAAGTTTACAATATAATTTTTATTAACAGCTTACATTACAAGTCTAAGACTAATGAGATTTATTCTAAGTACACCCAAAAAAAAAACGGAAATTTCGATTAAAGCAAGAATGAAACATTCCATTGTCTGTTTACGATTACAATTGTAACACAAAATGTAAATAAATTTAGTAACAGAAGTGTCTAAAATCAGGGCTTTCCAAAATGAATTATTACACATAACATCATCGGACATGCGGACGGCGAGTAATGGGTAAATTGCCGTCCGATCATAAACCATGCCCAGAGCGACGACGGCGTGCTTCAAGTTTCACGCACGCCATAAATACCTGTCAGTAATCTAACAGGGCCCTCATATAGAGCCAAACGCCTCGTACCCACGAGGACGTTTACAAACATAGAAACTTACATACGTACACAAACATCTACACATCACAATATTTGTTCCGTGCGGGGATCGAACCCGCGACACGCTGCGAATAAGACGCAGCAAAGGCTTTGCGTTGTTTCAGTTTCAGTGCCCTGCCCGGAACATAAAGAGCTATTAAAGGACACCGTGGATTTTAGTCAGTACATGTCTGACAGTCCCTCTCGCATTACCCTGGGTGGGAGTTAAAAAAAGTGATCAAATCATTAAACTGTAACTTATCGTGGTTCAGAGAACTGTGATTTTTGTAGTAAGTAATATCAGGACGTATTATACCAAATTACACCGGTAAACAGCTTTATTGTTCTTGAGCTACACAGACTATAATTTTTCTTCTTAATATTTCCTGTGCGAAGCCAACACTGGTCGCTACATACTTAATACATGATACTCTATATTCTATACTCTATTTTATGACGCTCTATAATTTTTTTTTTTTTTTTTTTTTATTATAGTTTTAATTTAGTCATTATTGTAAATATTTTACTTTTAATTTTAGTATTTAAATGTAGTATGTAAAGAAATAATAAATACATGATACTTAATTTACAACCACATTTAATACCTAAGTGGACTTTTAAAATTTACGATTGCTTTTTTAATATTGAGTTAACAAGTGTACAGTCGACACTTCGCGTCGGTAACGCGAAGTGTCGACTATACGCTTGATAACTCAATATTTCTTGCCTATTTCTTGTTCAAAGGACCACCATTGCCAACCAACGTGGCAATGCTGCCAGTGTTCTGGGCACTTTCCCCATTAACAGCGATGTGGATGAAATTTATGACACCCTGTAATTTTTATAATTTTTATTTTGTCGTTTATGTAAATATAAATATTAGTATATTATATAACTAGCTTTTGCCCGCGGCTTCACTCGCGTAGAATTTGGGTTCCGCGACATTTAAAAAAAATACTTATATTTTTTTTTGTAACTTCACATCGTACCCCAGATTTCTAACTTCAAAATTAGTTTCCATACAATCGTTGAACTCCTATACCTAATATTTAGAGGGAATCTCTTGAGGGTGGAATTTTCTGAATTCCTTTCTAAGTGCTCATTATTTTAAGCTATAATCGAACTCTGTAAATTTCAAAATGCTAAGTCCAGTGGTTTCTTCATCAATCTTTACCCTATGTCCTTCGTCGTCCCTATGTCCCTATGTATGCTTAAAAATTTAAAACTACGCAACGGATTTTGATGAGGTTTTTTTAATAGATTTTGTAATAAGTGAAGAATTATGTGGTATATAACTGGAATAAGTGAACATTTGTGTTAATTTATCTGTGTTTTTACTGCAATATACTCCTGTATACTATGTTATTTGTTTTTTTTTGTTCAGAGAAAATATGTAGATTTTGGGATTTAGATGCACGTGAGCAAGCTACGTATAGCTGCCCTTCTTATACGACTGAATTAAAAATAAAAAGTAATTAATCGCTATCTAGGATAAATGACGAAGAATAAATAATATGACAAAATAAAAATGTATACAGAACACAACCATCAATGACGTCTGCCCTCACGCGTCTACCCACGTTCGGGTCGCGCACTCGGCGATGCCTTGCCATCATATTATCGTGATAACATTGAAACTATTCGGCCAAATTACTTAGTGTGAAAGACAAAGTCTACATTAAATACATGTATTTATTTTGATAAGAGTTTGATAATTATATACTGCATTGTAAAATAGTATCAAATTTAATTAACTTTATGGTTCACAATTTTGGTCGTACTGGTTTGCACATAAAAGGTAGAAATATGCTGTCGCGGACTTTTATTTAGATCTACTTAAGACAAACAATCCTGCGGTACATCATCTTTATGTAACGGCAATGAATGGCACGCTGATCTATCTATCACTTCTGTCAGGCTTATTGGCGACAATAGTCCTATCAGTAATGATAGGCAGATCCCAGTACAGCGTGACATGGTCTTTTTCCAGAAGTGGGTCGGGCACATACTTGTTGTTGGAACTTGTGTGGAACTAATGTGTTGACATTTAATGAACAAATAAACTCAAATAGAGTCAATACGGGATTTACGAGTATTATAATGTTTATTCAGATTACGAGTTATTGCTACGACGTACGTAAGACGACTGGGGAGTCTCGGTAGAATAGCAAACGTTGCATTATGTAGTTCCTACATACGTCCTCCTGTTAAAAGGTTAGACAACCGAAAGTTGTAAAATCGAAAATTTCACATCGAATGGTGTCCAAAGATCTTTATTAATATCTTGTCAAAAGTCTTGCCTACGTGTAATTACATTGTTACTGTGGGCATTTTTTAATAGCCTGCAATGTCCCACACTATGCCCGCGACTTCGTCCGCGTGGGTACCGTACTTTCCGAATTCCCCCTTTTCACCCCCTTAAAGGTTAAATTTCCAAAAACCCCTTCTTAGTGCTCCCCTACATTATAATAGGAAGCCGTGTGCAAAATTTCACATTCCTAGCCCCAGTAGTTTCGGCTGTACGTTGATATGTCAGTCAGTCAGTTCTCCTTTTATATATATAGATTATTTACATTACAGAGAACTGTAAGCGACATATTTTCATGAAATATAATATTATGTTATTTGTACCAGCCAAAATGTTTTGTTTCAATGTTCTGTTGTAGTTAGTATAAACAGATAATTACAAAAGCTACGTTTTCGCACAGGTAACCTTACACGTCAATCACTGCGTGTGGTGTGATCTATAAGCGAAGCAATTGATCCTCTGCTGTCTATGGATAAAACTGAAAAATCTTATCATTTCTACTTATAACTCTATAGGGGCCGTTATAGGTAGGACAAAGTGACTTTTTTATCAACTCATTTCTTACAAAAACGTGTGTGTCTTTAGATCTTTACTGACAATTACTCACTGTGACTCGCTAATCACTCTTGACGTAGGCCGTAACTTATATATTGTTTGTCGAAATTGTCCTACAGACGCCCTCGGGTCATTAGCTTGTTTGTTTTCTACGTGGAAAAAGTCGCCTGGCAACCTAATAGTTTCGATATAAAGCATTTCCACCGCGCTAAAACCTGAGTCGCTTCTGCACGCTGCCTGAAGTCCTAACATAATCGTTTGCAGTTCGTTCACCCAATCTGAACTATCTGTAAAAACGTGCTGTTAAGGGCGCGTAACCAGAAAGTTTAGTTAGTTTAGTTAAGCATTCCCTAATCATTTTTTTAGTGCACTACAGAGCCATATTTCTTCTTTCCATGCATTAACATTGCCAAATAAATTAAAACTTGTTAATATTTGACAACTATTTGCGACGTTGCAAACTTTCAAAATACGCACTCGTAAAGCGTTCTTCAATGATCGATGCCACCTCTCATCTAACCCGTTGCTCTGAAGGTGGTAAGGGGTTCTTCGCACTCTTTGTACGCCTTAAAACCTCATAGACTGCTAAAGAGTTCGCTATCAGATTGTCTACCCTGATCTGCTCTTATGAGTATTCTATTTGGCCATCCAAATCTGCATACCCAATGCTCGTAAATGACGCTGGCGACCGTATCCGTAGTAATTTTTGCAACTGATATAGCTTCAGGCAAACGTGTGAGGCCTCTGCCTCGAATCTTGCGGGCAGCGGGGCGGCGGCGGCGGCGGCGCTCGCAGTTCGCGCCCGCCCCGCTGCCGCGCCGCTGTTTCCGAGGGCCGGTCCATTTGAATGTATGCCTAAGATCCTGCCGCTCCCGCGCCGCCGCCGCCGCCGCCCCGCTGCCCGCAAGATTCGAGGCAGAGGCCTGAAACGATCTATAATAGTTATACAATAACGCTGTCCGTTTTGTGACGTGCACTTACAATATCTGCATATGTATATGTTCGAACCTGTTGCATTTCGGAAAATTAGTAATTTCTGAAATAGTGTGTCGATTAACTTTTGCTTTTTGGCACTGGGAACATGCTCTTGTCCGTTAGCTTGATGTCTTTATTCATCACGGGCCAAAACTACTTCTGATCTTACGTGTGGGTATGAACACCAGGATGACTGATATTATGAATATTTTCATACGCCGTTTACCTAAAACTGTAAGATGGAGTCTAGCATTATCTATTGTTATTTCACAATACATCTGTTTATCGCATCCCGGCATGATCATGCTTGAATGCTCAGTTACTGTTGACGTCAGGCTCTACTGTAACCCGATCGCGCACCTGGGCCTGGGCCAACTCATCGAAGTCTAACACTGGGCAAACAATAGACTCAACTCGCGATAACGCGGCTGCTACAGTGTTTCGTGGGCCTTTTATGTATCGCTAGTGAACTCGGTAACGTATAATAACTAATAAATAATAAATATTCCACAACTATCACACAACGCCATCTAGTCCCAAGCTAAGCAGAGCTTGTGTTATGGGTACTAGACAACTGATAAACATACTTATATATTTCTAAATACATACATATTATAGATGAATTACACCCAGACACAGAACAAATGATCGTGCTCATCACACAAACATTTGTCCTGGGTGGGTATCGAACCCATGACCTCTGGCATAGCAGTCAGGGTCACTAACCACTAAACAAACAGGCCTGTCTAGCCCTTCTCGAAATTACCTTGTTGTCAGAGGCGGATTAAACGTTGAGTGCGCCGTAGGCAAGCATCTCATCGGCGCCCCTATATTAAAAATAACTCGTACTATAGTTTGACCACAACCGATGTACCTTAGGAAAACGCGGTGAGATGGGGCCAAGGAAAAAAGAGCAAGTGTTTACATGAGATCGATATTGTCGCACAGATCTTACGAATTCGGTTTATAGTATTTTAAAGCTTTAAGGTACGACTGGCATGTAAACTCGTAAATTATGAAATTCCTTATATACTAATATCTGGTTTTACACGCCAGTCATATGAATTGAATTATTGAAGAGGTTAAAAAATGAATCAAATCAGTATATTTAATATTTCACTTATATAATTAAACTTACATCTACCTGTATTTTATGCCATTTATGATGCATAATTGTATTTTGTCGTATAAACTTTTAATACTTAAGTTTAGTATTTTACATTTATATTTTTCTCAATTAAAGTCTTTTTTTTTAATCTTGGAGACTGAATTGACAAGTGCAAATGGTAAACTGACATAGATTTCAATCAATGGTTAGCACTTTTTATCATGTGAAACATAGATTTCAATAGCTTTTATATCAGTTTTGACAATATCACTTGTCACTTTGGTCTCCGAGATTAAAAAAGTTCACTAAAAACGAAATATCCTTTTTGGTGCAGGGAGATTTAGGCAAAAAACGGTTGCCTTTGCCACAGATTCAACATCTCAAAATTGAAAAAAATGAACTGTCACTTTTTTTGTATGGGAGTGGGTCGTCTGAGTGTCACTCCAGTCTGTGCTCGCAGTCGACGCGACAAACATTGTAGTCGTATCTTTCCAACTTCGATCAGAAATAATGTACCATCGACAAGGTTGTTTGTAGGCGTAAGTTTTAGTCAGTCCCATCCCTGAAATTTATCTTTTGTTATAAATTGAAGCAAATTGATATTTATGCAAAAATAATAGTTTTTATTGTCTAAGTTTATGCTATATTGTATATTTTTTCTTTATTTTACAACTCCGCCCGCGTGCCCCTTTGTACCTTCGCGCTCCTAGACACATGCCTAGTTTGCCTTAAGGATAATCCGCCTCTGCTTGTCGTTACCTATTTTAGTAAATGCGTACGATAATGGTTTATGATCTGTGTAAATGGTAATTTGTCGTCTTTTTATCAGGTTACGAAAGTGAACGATAGCCAATACTTTTTCTATCCCATGGTATTTTCGTCTTATCCATTTTTTTGCATAGTGAATGAATTTATTCAGTTCTGCTCGATGCATCACCGCGTGCGGTAAATGCGGCCTATAAAAATTGATCATACGTAAAAAGCGCCGGAGTTGTTCTACCGTTTCCGGTCTTGGATAGTCTGTGATTGCCTTTATTTTGTCTGATAAGGGCTTGATTCCGTTCTGTGTCACGTCGAACCCCAAAAAATCTACTCTTCTTTGACCGAACTGACTTTTGCTTAGATTTCTAGTTATACCTACCTTGCTGAAGCGTTGAAACAGCTGACTAAGATGCTCGTCAGAAGCCACAATGACATCATCAATGTAACAAAAAAGTGCCGACTTACTGTTTGCGTTGTATATGCGCTCTATACCTGTTGATCAATGAACCTCTGAAACGTTTGAGCTGCGTTTGTCAAACCAAATGTCATGCGTGGGAATTCCCAGAGACCGAAAGGTGTTGTTAAAGTTTTAAATCATCCGTTGCTACTGGACTGATTTCTTGACTCGATTGGACTGCTGCGCTGCGTGTCCCGGTTTTCGATTCCCGGACAGAGCAAATATTTGTATGATCTACAAGTGGTTGTTTCGGGTCTGGGCATTTGTGTATGTGACTTTATATGTTTGTAAACGCACCCACGACACAGGAGAAATTCCTAGAGTACCTGGTAGGTCCTTATTTAGATCGAGTCGAGAGTACCAAGTCTTACTTGATAAAATATAATTATGTTAAATCGTTACTCTAGGTATGGAGTAACGGTCCAGATTCGTTATTGCATTTAATGCCCTGTAGTCTCTACATGGGCGTTTTTGCCCGACTGCCTGTCCTTTTCATGCCACGTGCAAAGGAGTATCCAGTCTCCTTGCGATGGCTTACATATTCCTAATTCATGCATCAAGTTATGGATGTGATGAGCTACGTGTGCTGAGGGCAATTTTGGCGTATTGTTCTAACAATTCACGAGAGGGGTTACTTTCTTGAATACTTTTAACTAACACTTCATCATCCGGAAGGCGGACCCATTTGATTCTAATTTAGTTATACTATCTATTAACCTCTTTTTACCCGACTACGGCAAAGCCAAAAGGAGGGTTATGATTTTGACCGGTATGTATGTTTGTATGTATGTATGTATGTATGTTTGTATGTATGTATGTATGTATGTATGTTTGTTTGTTCCCTCATAACTTCTAAACTACTTATCATTACATGACAAATGAGGTCTCGTTAGAAGCGTCTCAGTTGTCCGCTGGTTATAGGGTAGGTGACGTGTCGCCAAATCCAATATGGCGCCCTCTAGGGGATGAAAAGTCGTTACCGAAAAAAAAAATTTTTTCGTACAATATCGACATGGGTATCAAATTAAAGGGCTTGATGAGCACATTTGAAATATATATACATTATATAGCTTTCACTAGCTAATTTTCTGATTTTAACAGTGTCAACATGGGAATCAAATGATAAATCTTAAATTCACAACTCAGAAACTATACATATAACATAAATTACTATGAATAATATAACCCCAAAATAGTGTAAATAAAAAATAAGTTAAAAATAACTAAAACCCGACTACAAAAAAATCGCGCACTGAAAAGTATAAAACAAGAACAAGCCGTGGTCGTATGCCACCTGCGGTTGTTTCACACAATCTTTATTGGCTAGGTGGCATACGACCACGGCTTGTTCTTGTTTTATACTTTTCAGTGCGCGATTTTTTTGTAGTCGGGTTTTAGTTATTTTTAACTTATTTTTTTATGAAAATCCACAATCAATTTATGCGATTCTAAAAAACTGCACCTAATATCGCTTGCTTGACGTTACTAACTATAAATATCCATATAAATTTTCTTCGTAAACCTAAATTAAGTTCTAAGGATTGTACTTTTTTTTAAACGGGTCCCCACACTAGGAATTTCTTCCTATGTCGTGGGTGCGTGTACAAACATAGAAAACTCACATACACAAACACCCAGACCCGGAACAACTACTTGCAGATCATACAAATATTTGTTCCGTGCGGGGATCGAACTCGCGACACGCAGCGCAGCAGTCTAATCGCTCAGGCACTACGCTAACCGTGCCGTCTAAGTACAGCGTATGTTTTTATTTCCGTGTTATTTTCAGCGTATAGCTTATAACCGCTTTCCTAACGCGCACACTTTCTAACACTTCGCACTTGCAAAACCGACACGTTTGCGCCTGTCTCTACGAGAAAACTAATCATTGATTTTCGGTCTATTACACACAGCCGATGTTTACCTGGTGAGGTAACACAGCCTCCCATCGAACAAGACTGCACCTCGTTTATTTTTCCGCTGCGAAGCTCTCCTTTCAATTGCACACATCGTTTTGCTTCCTTGCCGTATGTAAAATGGTAACTGCATAAACAATCGGGACGGGTATGCGTGATCTGCGCCAATTTCCGCAATTTCCATACCCCCACGTGCCGCCTGCCACGTGCTCGCATCTAAGTTACCTCCATTCTTAGTTCTTTCCATTCTGCGGTTAGTCCAGAAATCAAAGTTGCCATGCCCGGTGTTGATGATGACGCTGCTGAGGATATGGCAGCTATTTCTCCGTTGTTTAAGTTTTCCGTCACTTTGTCTACCGTTTCCGCGAGTTTATCTAAAATAATACTTATCTATTTTTGGTCTTGGCACACGGAAAGGAAGGCTTTTATAGATCCGGGAAGTCGAGAAATCCACAAACGTTGTAATGTCTGATCGACCCACACGGACGGTAACATGCCCGACACGCGTCGACCGTCCCGTCTTTTATAATATGTCTCCGGTAGTTGTTCGTCAAAATAACTTCATCCATAATTGCACAGACAAAACCTTCAGTTTTCCCCAAGAGGTCACCGACACGTAGCCAGGACACGGACGCTAGAAAATCTACATCGGGCCCCTGAAGAGCCTAGAAGAAGCGTCCGTGAAGCTCCTTGCCTTACCATACCTCCCTGCGATCTTTGGTACTGAGTAAATTATTATTATTATTACTAACATGTACTGTCCCACTGCTGGGCAAAGGCCTTCCTCCACTCCTTCCAATGGTCTAGTGAAAAGAGAAATAACTATAGTAGGAGGGAAAATAATTATGTGCGACATACTTTACGAAGGCAATTATTCATACGTACAACTACATCTATCTATAGGGTTTGTTTTTTTATTATTATTTAACGATAGTCGTGCGTTTATCCCTACATCACGTGAAAGTAAGCGAAAATGTGGTCGACGATGAAGCACGCTTGCCTAAAAGTAACCCATTCACTCTTGACTCGAAGACCCCAAGTTATAGCTATCAGGAAATACAGATGCGCACAGTAAAAGTATTGACAAAACGCTTTATTTATACCGTATATTTTATCACAGAATTTATCTCGAAAATTTTATACTTGTAATATGTGAAAAAATTAGTAAGCCAGAAACACGGGTGGGCTCATAGGAACGCGGCTTTCTTGCAGCTTTCTTGCACGAAGTGTAGCTAAGATTGTGTTACGAAGATTAGAATCTAAGATTATCATTAAATATTATAATTATACTGAAGTGGCTTTTGAAGACCCCCAATTATTGACGAAGTGTCGCTAGTTCGAACAATAGCACTCAACATTTATTGACTGAAAAAGCCTTTGATCGCTTTCGGCGGGCCCGACAAATTCCCACCAGCGGGAGGCGTCCGACCATCAAGGCGTCCAGGCTTTATTAACTAGTCAAAAAATTTAATCGGAGCTTTTCATAAGGACCTTCAAGGATAAATCTTCAGTGACGCTACTATCCGCATTAATTAAGAAAAATGTTGCAAGACTAGGAATTTCTCCTGTGTCGTGGATGCGTTTACAAATATACACAAACGCCCAGACCCAGAACAACTACTTGTAGTGCATAGAAATATTAACTCCGTGCGGGAATCGAACAAGCGACACGCAGCGTAGCAGACCAATCACTCAGCAACTGCACCAACCGTGCCGTCAAGCTACAATAAAATAATGGTACCTACGTGATTACTTTCCATAAAAGGTTCATTTTACGAAAATATCAACAGATTTTCTTCCCACTTTGCCTTCAATAAGATTATTACAGAATTAGCATAATGTCTAAGGTGGATCGAAGGTTGCTGGGAGACGCAACAACTTCACTTGAAGCGTGGGCAAATTCTTTACTTGATAATAATGAGAAACGAAAGATGTACCAATTCCTACACGCTTCCTTGTTTTTATCAGCAACAGGTTTATGATATTCTCAATAAAAAAATAACCTTAATATTACGCCTGTTTATTTGTTTTTCATTTGACGCAGAGATCTATTATTATCGAATTCAAAAGCTCGACAAACGTACCAGATACAATTGTCCGTCTTATGTACTTACACCCACAGCTACAACCTTCACGACTTTACGTGCCATCCTCTAAAATAAAGAAATTGAGTAATATTATAATACTAACTGTAGCCCGTGACTTTGTACGCGTGAGATTCGTGATTTGATTAACTAGATTTTTAACAGAACTAAGAAATAAGACACTACAACATAACCGAATCGATTTTTTTATTTTATTTGAAAGAGAATAAAGGATGATTCATGCTACACCGTGCCGTGCCCCGTCCGGGCCCCGGACGGGACCCAATCGAACAACGGTGTACTTTTTGTATGAAGTGATTCCTGCTTGCGGCCCGATGAGACACGTCCGGGGCACGGACAATGCACGGTTAAGCATGAATCACCAGTAGTGAGAATCATCCTTTATTATTGGTACGAAGATTTGCGTAGCGATGATACTAGCGAAAACGAACGCAGAACGCGTGAGAGAGAGGACATCCTCGACCTCACGCTAGCCGCGGAAGACGCCCAGGGGCACAAACTTCAATCTAAGCAGGAAACCGTGGCTCCAGAAAGCAAAGTCAACCGAAGGTACAGGGTGGACTTTTAGCCAGTGGAGCAATAATATTGAAGGAACACAATGTATTTTGGTCAGCACGAATTTGAAAGTCCCTTCGGCTACACCTTGAGCAAGAGAATTAATTTGGCGTTTTCCCACCCAAAAAGAATCGCAAGCCATAAAGGTTTAGAACCGCTGTCTAATAATTAATGTTGAAAGCAAAATGATAATAGAAAAATCGCGGGACACGGTTGTGCTCTGCCCCAGCGGGGCCGCACCGTGTAGCAACAACGCAACACCGTAAGCTCCACCGTGTCCTCCGGACGATCCTCGCAGTGGTGACACCCAGGCGTTTCTTCCCTACCTATCAGACACAGGTACCTCCGGAAACTTCCGTGTCCGGTGAGGACCTGCGTCATGCGGTACCGGACCGCCGCGATTGCGGCGTGCCCGCTGCCATATTTTTAGATGAAATTAGATACGGCATTGATGACGCCAAATAAATATGTAATGTAAAATATGAATACATATTTAAGTTCATTTTACTCTAAATTCCCTTAATTCACAAGAATGCTACCCTTAACAAGATAAACAAGAGACATTTAGCTATAAATATCCTCACATTTTCATTTATGTCCGCCAAGGTTTTTTCTCCCATACTATTGGCCCGTTTGTTTACCTTTGAACTTTCTTGGTCATCTGGAACTAGGTTAGAGTTTTGATCTATAGGTTAGTGATCAAAATGACGATTTTTGAACGTTAATGTCTAAGTAACCGTTTCATATGTGTTTATTTTTGGAGTAGATATGTATCTCGCAAGTCTCAATAATATATGAGCTAAATTTGAAGTATAAAAATATGCGAAATAGTTTTTGAGTTGAGGGGGTCAAAAGTGGGTTCAAATGGTTCGTGTAACAACACGGTGCTGTTCGCTAGTTCTGTTATACTTGAGAACTTGGCTTCACACACTACCGCGTGTCTAGTTTAATGTTGACGAAATAGTTTGTCCCTTTCTTATATTTATGATATGGTTAAACGGGTGCAAGTTTAACATAGACAGATGTTCAACCAACTTCAATACAAATTATAGCATTATTTTGTCTTTATTTGATGTTATTTTATTTGTGAAACATAATATTTATTATGACCGAAACTTTTATATTAAAACTGTTGTTCATTGCAGATGGAATCCAATGACACTGACTCAATTGGCATTCAATTTCAATCACTATTTACTAATTCGACTGTAACAACGAATACTATCGAAACTGCAAAATCGCCATGTCCTTATAAAATTTTATCAGATAAGCAAAGAGATTTTTTGAAAAAACAAAATATTTCATCAAGTTTTGCATCAAATAAAATCGAAACTGCAACTGCGTTCAATGGCAAAATAAAACTTTAAATTGCTCTCCTGTAAAGTACGTGGTTTACAGTTTCGATACTGTTCGTAGTCACCGTCGAATTGTCACTATTTACGAGTAGTTTGAACTTATTAACTTCGTCTTTTTAGCGTGAGATAACACTTTTGCACATGGTGTACATAGGATATACACCGTTAAACATATTACGATTATAAAATAATTATATCATTTAAAAAATATATATATACGGAGCCAATGTTAATATACGATGCCATGTACAGTCAGTGCTCTTAATTACGAGACCCGTTCGCTGACAGTGCTAGTCTTTAATCAGATAATTAAAAAGTGCTCAATATCAGTACGTCAGGGGACGTCTCTCTTTGTTTTATAAAAGTACGTCATCAGACGATAATTAATATGTCGTGTCGAAAATCAGTGAATATTCATAACAAGCGACCCGCCCCGGCTCCGCACCGGTGCAATCTCTGATATATTATGCATGTTATTAATATATAAACCTTCCTCTTTTATCACTCTATCTATTAAAAAAACCACATCAAAATCCGCATACGTACGGAGAGACAGACAGCGGGAAGTGACTTTGTTTTATACTAAGTAGTGAAAATAATAGTTATTTTCCTCGCTAAAGAGCTCCGATTAACGCGTACGATCGCTGCTAATTATAAAAAGTGCTATAGGGCGAAGCCCTCTAGTAGGTTGTGTACTGCTCAACCGGACTTTTCTGTGGATGCCTTAAGAATTTAAGGGCTCCAGGAAGGGCACGGGGGAAGCGAGCCTTCGACGCACTATTTATAGGCACGCATGACGCGCGCCTCGGCCGGTACCGCCGCAACCGCTATGTCCCTGCATTTTAAACCTATAATATTTTCGAAAAAAATAATTTAAATTGCATACTGCAAAGGGTCATATCGATCTATATTACATGCACAATGTATTTAAGGTACTTTATTGGATAAGGATTAATGCTGAATGTTTAACACTATCGAATGGAGTAATAATACAGAATGTATTTTTTTTCAAAAATCAACGGTTTCGACTTCTGGCCAGGATTATTGTTTTTTCTAGAATCCAATGATGCAGTTTAAATTTCGTCAAAATCGGACTCGAGGCTCCTTTCAACGTTTTTCGATATTCCTTATGAGCCTACCACACCCACAAGCTTCACCACAGTTTTGCCTGCGCAAGCCCGGCCTGCGCGTACTTGCCTGTTGCCTGTGTGTGTGGTTAGTGCGCTCAGTGTTGCCGACCGTGTATTGTTTTTTCATGCGAGAAGCTTGCGCAGGCAAATCTGTGGTAAAGCTTGTGCGTGTGGTAGGCCCATTATAGTTTCGGATATAGCCATGTTGTTGCCCAGTTGAAAAATTCACCCTGTATACGGTTCACGGTACTTCGTAGCTACATCTGAGAAAACCTATCGTCGTTCGTCATTTTATAGTTTCTTGTCTAAATTCTTAGCTCATTAATGATTTCAATTCTAGTGCCACATATGTCGCTGCTGACCTTTTTATATTGATTACTGATGTTGGCTATTTTACCCGCACCGATCAATACCGATTGGCACTTATCTGTCTGTCGGGACAATCTGTTTCTTTATAAAATCACCCAAAGCCGCTACAAAATGATGCAAAACCAATATTAAAGTACATTTATCTCTTTTTTCAGATCAACATTTTATTCTTGGGGACCATAATGAGCGTCATCATTATGAAACTTCGTCGCACAAATGATTCTGAACTAAGGAAAATACAGTAAGTTCGTTTACATATTTCGTTTATTTTATAGTATTAAACAATAACCGTTTAACTACAAAAAAGAAAACATTGGTTGAACATCTTGTCTAAAATACTGTCACTTTCAAATCGACATTTGACGTTAGTCGTTTTACAGTTACACTTTTTTAGACAAGTGTAATGTTGTTTAAATTTTTGTGGTACGACAGCAAACTACAGGCAATTTTATTAGGAATCTTTGTTAGTCACAAGGCATAAAGAACTTATGAAACTATGTAAGTAACATAATCATCTCTGTCACAATAATGCCACGCTAACGGGAAATGCCGTTAATAAAATCCCTTTAATGGACGTTTATACGAACATGCAGGCTAGGACGGGAGGGACTGTCAGACTTGAACGGTGTCTTTCTTTCTTTCTCTAAGGGGGTCCCCATCATATTGCTGACAGCTCTTTGAGGCGCGCGTGGAACACAACGCGCCGTCGACCCGGGCATGGTCCATAATCGGACAGCGAGTCACTCATTGCTCGCCGTCTGCATGCCCGTGCCTACGGTGCCGAAAATCACCCATTGCCCTGGGCATGCGCGGCGGCAGCCGAGTCGTGAGGTGGACGCTGTTCTCTCCCTCACGCGTCGAGGCGGTTTGCAATTATTACTTTTTCGAAGAGCTTGCCCACCTCGACGAGGAACATACAATACCGGAATACGGACTAAGATTCCGCAGGGCGCCCGGCCTTCTTGATAAGGACCAGTTTCCCCGTCTTCAAACGAAGCAGGAACTGGCCCCTCTCCAAGTATGCGCTTGAGTTCCCCCCCAGTGGAGGCCCGAGAGTCCCCGAGGCCAGGACCCAGACTTGTCCTGGGAGGCCGTCGGATCCTGGGGTTTCATTATTGCGCATTTTTATTCCCACGAGTAATAAAATTATCCAGCCAACCAACCATGAAAAAGTTGTTCACACTAGCGATTGATTTTGCCCAGCTAACTATCAATCAAGCTATCAACTTCCCTCGTGGTGCGGCGCCGCTTAGAGGTTTGGAGTCATTTCTTATAGAGGTTGTCTTCCTCGTGGCCCAAGCGGTCACACACGTCAAAAGTCAGATACTTGACCTTGACAGTCTTCGGGTTTACGAGAGCAGCGGTGACAAGTGAAGGTGGAAGTGCAAGACCTCTTCCTGCCAGCCCGGTGGCAGGGTAAGTGCACACCGTGCCCGCTCTTACTCCGACTGCTGTGTCCTCTGCTAAACAGAGAGTCATGCCGTGGAGCGACGCGTCAAGACATTGGCATACATTAACGGTGCACCCTGCACCGTCCCGATAAACTGGGCTTCCCTCCGTACGTATCCGGAAGGGAACTTTCTTCGGACACTCAAGAAGGTTTCCTGTCCTTAACACCCCACGGGAAATACCCTTAGTATGGTAAAATTACTAGTCATAATTTTAGAAGAAGGAACAATTCTAACTCTGATTTTTACTCGACTGCACCAGGAAGAGGTTTATTTACAAATCATTTTGGGACAAAAGGAGCTTAACTGTTTAGGCCGAATGGAGAATATTTGGAATATTTTTTCTTTAGCTTGGTAAAATTATGAAATGAGTCCTCCCACTCAGGGCAGGGCAGGAGGGAATATCAGACTTGTACTGACACTCCACGGTGTCCTTCAATAGCCTTAGATAATTTACGTTCCGGGGTCACGGTATTCGTTAATCACGCGACCCCGGAAATTATGTTGTACTTACTATTTTTTTTTTCAACAGGAAAGCAATTCGTGCCACCCTAATCCTGTTGCCACTCCTGGGCATCATAAACATATTCAATCTGTTTGACTACCCTCTGGACGGATCCTCCACCGGCTTCGCCATTTGGGCTTACTTTACCCATTTCTTCCGATCCTTCCAAGGAGTATTCATTTCTTTCATCTACTGCTTTTCTAATGGGGAGGTAAGTGTATGTCAATACTGTAATAAACTCGTAAAGGAGCAATATTTCTATACGTAAAATATATTTTCTAAGTAGGTACAGTCGAGTTCCGAAATCGTTAGTCAATTTCTCAAAGCAATAGACTGACGCTTCGCTTTGACTTACGACCTTTTGTTATAAGTTGTTTTAATACGAGTACAATACAAATCAAATTAACTTATGGTATAGTTCATAATTTCAACCACAAAATTATACAAGTGATGCTGGCGTAGAGGTTAACGTGTTCAGATAGAGCGTTCGCTCGCGACCCGTATTGAAATCAATCCTCACTTTTTTTTCTAATTACTTTATTGAATTGAATTTTTAGTAAAACTTTATTCCTTTTGTTTTGTTATATTCACTAATATTAGTTCGATGATCATGTTGCATGTCGTAGGTAGATAACAGAAAACAAAACAAAAGTGATAAAATTAAATTATTTCGATTTGTGAGGTAGACAATAAATGTTATTTAGTTTCGAACGTTGTTGATTCTTGGTTGTTGTGTCTGTCGAATGTTTACATTATCGTATTACACTGTTATGGTTATTGTTGTCCAGTGAAATATAAACAGTGGGTAAAATACAACATTATTTTTTGTTTATGAGAAACCCGATACACCTGACTAGTATTTTTGTAAAAGAATCTTTGTACAAAATTTCAAAGCTCTAATGTGAAAAATCAAAAACTTGTTAGCTTGTTGTGTTACCTGGTTGTCCGTTCCAAAACAAGCTCATTTGACGGCACCCCCGCTCAACCCGCGCCTCCTGGGTCGTACACTCATTAATAAAATCTAATTAAAATATTATTGAAACTAAATATAACGTGGTATAAAAAATATTGGAATGGATTCAGTTACTGATTCTGAACAAACCATATTTAGATTTCGCATTTTTTTTTATCGTGTTAAAATCATTAAATGAGTCCTCCCACCCAGGGCAGGGCGGGAGGGACTGTCAGACTTGTACTGACTAAAAACCACGGTGTCCTTCAATAGCCCTTTACGTACCGGGGTCACGGTAATTCGTTAGTCCCGCGACCCCGACAGGCTTTGGCCCTCTACAGGCCCCGTCGCTATGCTGACACTCTTTGAGGCGCGCGTGGAACACAACGCGCCGTCGACCCGGGCATGGTCGATGGTCGGACAGCGAGTCGCCCATTACTCGCTGCCCGCATGCCCGCGCCTACGGTGGCCGGAGATGGTCTGGCGACACGTCGAGGGCGTGGAGGGAGGACGCTGTCTTCTGAGTCAGACAGTCCCTCCCGCTCTGCCCTGGGTGGGAGGACACATTTGATGATTTTACCAAGTACAAAAAAAAATTAAGAAATACCGTGAGTCTGTGGAATATAAGATATGAGGAAAATAAAATAGCGCTTGTCGATAGCGAAGTGGTGTCCGTTACCCAGGCCAGATGTTGTCGAATGTGGTCATTTGAATCGTATAGATAATTAGTTGTGCGGCTTCTGTAAACGTGCGCACATTTTAAATTTGTTGCGCTTATAGTTTTTTAATTATTTCACAAAAACATTTCCTGCTGGCGTAACGTTACTCCAGCCAGACCTTTTTCTTTCTAATGGGAATATTTAAATAAATACTAGCTATAAAATTAGTTGTCTAGATGAAGTAAATGTTGTGCCTTGTTTTGTGTACGTTCTTTCTTCGGTTGCAAAGTTATTCGAGATTTTGCTGGGGTAACGTTTTTGGTTTGGCATAAACGTATAAGATTTTCTCGAGAATTTTTATATAATATGGTTTTTGTTTTATTTATTGTAAATAGACTGAAAACGTTAACATAGTTTTAATGATACTTATATTTTATTTTAGGATTAAGATTTGAGGTTACTTACCTTCAATCCTCTTTTCGTATTGATAAAGATACTTAAGCTAATACCTCGATATCCTATACAGGGTATTTTTATAAAGTACGTAGTTTATTTCCGTCGTTCTATTTCAGAAATAGAGCACATTTCCGTAACATATAACTTTATTTTTGCTAAATCATACTTGGTGGAACGGAAGAAACTCGATATGCTCAAAACACACAGTCTTTTTTTGGAACCGAGACCCTGAAACGCAAAGGGCCAGTCGCCCTTTGCGTTAAGGACGTTTATTTTGAAACGGTAAAACAGAATTGTGGCCCGGGATAGCAAAGAACATCTGTGCGAGTCGGGGTGACACAAGTCCCCAGCTCACTTCGCTCTCTCTTACTGCCCTGGAACGCAAAGGGCAAATGGTCCGTTACATTATCGTGCATCCATAATCTGCATCATCTACTTTCATCATATGCCAAATTTCAGTGCCGGAGGAATTTTTCGGAAGTCTTCATAGAACAAACATCTTCGTTGATCGGACTACTTAATGATTACCACATTACAGTAATGTAAACGCTTAACCACTAAGTCAACTATACACATAATATATTAAAGTTGCAATTATGAATCCTGTGCAATCAGTACTTGATGATGCATGCGTCTCTCTAAAATAGAAGGTCGTAAGTCAAACTAAACGTTAAGCTATTTCCTTGTAAGTGCTCCTAATCACATGGAAGCCTCTTCTGTACCTATTAATCCCAACTCAGTATCTAAGAGTCCGAGTAATCCAAATAAAATCCAAAATAATAAACTTAACATGAAAAACACGAATAGTACGGGATATGACGAGATTTCCACAAGAATCTGAAATTTGTATGGAAACTTTCTGTTACATTAAGTTTTATTATAAACTAGCTTTTGCCTGCGGCTTCACTTAGAGTAGCTCGACCGCCGCGTGCACTTTTTAATAGCGACTCAAATCTAACTTTATTTACTAACACATTTCCAGTATCGTTGCGTCACGTCGCCTCGCGTCGCGTCTCGACGTGAATTGACCCTTAGTCGTGCCATCTGGAATATTACCGTTATTGTTGTTTTTTTTCGACAACAGCATTTTTTTTTCGGAATGGAATACCCTACGTTCGTCTCTGTACTCCTGAAAACGATGCAAATTTTCAGAACAATCGGTTCAGTAGTATGAGCGTGAAAAGGTACCAAACAAACAGAATTACTCGCATTTGTAATAATAGTTTGGACAGTGGGTTTGCTATTGGCATCAATCGAGCCCAGAAGCAAAAATTTGATCTAAGACGAAGCGAGCTTACCTAAAAGGAACTGGAATTCCAGCGCATCGACGGAAAACAGTAAAACTGTTTGGCGACGGATTCCTGTACGATGGTGGTCGCGAGCCAGTTAACAATCGTGAGGTCACCACCACCACCGCCAGTGGATCACTCTCAAGTTACAGGGTGCAAGCCACTCCTCAAAGAAACGCTACGGCATTTTCACTACCGCATCGCATCGTAGAAGCGCACGAGGATGGATACGAGCGCGTGTTCCCATTGTGCATTGCGTAGGTTGCCGGAGGGCACTTTGGAGCATACGATGGGGATTTGACCTGCTTGGATGATACACTGCCGCACCGTGTCCTATTGGAGGAGATAGGCGGCGGACACTTCTCGCGTCAGGTTATGGTTCAAGCCATGGTATGCAGTCATTTACTGCTGAGCAGTAATAATAGCGAACGAGGAAGCGTAAGGCGTTTGGTTGGTGCAGTGACTGAGCTAATGGATTGCTGTGCTGCGTGTCGCGGTTTCGATTTTTGCACGAAGCAAATATTAGTATGATCTACAAGTATTTGTTCCGCCTCTGGGCGTTTGTGTATGTGAGTTTATATGTTTGTAAACGCATCCACGAGACAGGGGTAATTCCTAGTGTGGGGCAAAGTATTTAAAAAAAGAGGCGTGTGAATCACTCCTCCCTCTCATTTCATGAATCAAAGATCGCCAGGCGCGTCTAGTCACGTGTGAGTAACGGGTAACTCACCGTTCACTCAGTTGTATTGTGTATTGTATAACGGGCTGGTATCCGCAACTCCACGTCAAATGCGCGCATTTTGCGTGGGTTCACTCAGTTTTATACCCGCTATTTTTTTCCGTAATTATGTGATGATATGGGAATTGTATGAAAGCAATCCGTACAGCAAATAAAAATCGCAAATTGATTATATTAATTCAGTATGCAGATTAAGAACCACAGTCAAAATTAAGGCCAGCTTTGATTTCACATTTGACAGACGTGAATCTAATACAATTGTGTGCTTCACTGTCAACAATAGGCTATTTTAATCAAAAAATTTATTAGTCCGAAAGATAGATTATCAAAATAAAATTGACCTGTATTTTTCTTTAGTTGCATAAACATTATTAAATTAAAAACAAACTCCCACTCCCGAATTTGGAAGCATTTTATCTTTGTCAATATTCACTGTATAAAAAAAAAAATACGTGTCCATTATTTATCAATATTCTAAGTGACGGACTAAACAGATTTTCAATTTATTTATGCAGTAAAATAACCAATTGCATTGAATTAGCCGTTCTTATACTGCTTGGGTTCTTGTTGTTCTTAGCGTGATGATGTTCATAAAAAAGTTAAATCTTTATTTATTTTCAATATAAAAGCATTTTTTATCTCATTTAGTTATAAAATGTCGGTAATTTTTTGAAGAAAACCAACATACTCGTAATACAACATTTTATTCCCCCATGGGAAATAGTGTAATAATGCATATAGCGTATTGATTGAACAAGCGGATTTTTTCGACGCTCCAATGTAATACATGGCCTATTAATAAATATTGAAGTGGATTTTTAGGAATTTTTGACGAAGCTCAACTATTTACTCCAACTTACTCAGTAGTTTAGGCATCAACCCGGAACATACAAAATAACTTCCGAAGTCTAAAAAAGGTTTGGCATCAGAATCGTATCTGCATAGTGGATAAATGAACCCCAAAAGGAAGATTGAAAAGATAGGAGGGATGGTCTTTCCATAGCTTTGGGGCTGAAGAAAACAACCCTTTTTTAACGTGGTAAAGTCATTAAAGGACTCTACTAAAATCCATGGAGATCCACGGTGTCTAATAGCCCTTTACATTCCAGGGTCACGGTTACCTGATAAGCAAAGCCCGGAGTAGGTAGATTGATTTGGGGTTAATCACCTGAAACGTATATATTAATATGGATATGCCTCCGGAATTCCTGCTTAGAAAGAAATTTTTCCGGAATTTTAAAATTGTGACGAACGTAGGATGAAAACATATATGGTATAATAAGCTATCTTTATTTTTTTAAGGGTCAGTAATACATTCATCACCCACTAGTTGGAGGCACTCTGCATATAAATATAAAAATAGAAAGAGCGCGCTTGATAAGTTCAACTGTCAGACCAACGCTGCCTCAGGTCGAAACTGGCCGTGAAAACTTCCAGTTGGAACTACAGAACCGATTTGCCATGTTGTAAACCACTGAGGACATAAACGATGCCACCGAAGGCCTAGTACGTGTCATCCGCGAGGCGGGCTTCAAACATTTTCGACCAAAAAGTAAAGGACGCAAGTCGATACTTACCAGCGAGACTTTGGAATTGATGAGGAAACGACGAGTACTCTCGAATGCCTCACCGTCTGAGCGTCAGGTACTTAACAGGGAGGTCAAAAAGCTGATTAGACGCGATACTCGGGCTGCGAATACCCGAATCATTGAGCAAGCCATAGCGTGCAACAAAGGCTCAAAGGTATTTGCCAAAACCCATGTCTCCCTTTGTCACCTGAAGAAACTCAGAACATCACAGGGCACCACCGTCACCTCGATGCCAGAGATACTCGTTGAAGTCGAAAAGTTTTACGGTGATTTATATGCCTAAAAAACTAGTCCACCTCAGGCCCAAGACACGAAAGATCCACGGGCCAGACTTTCACGCCATCTCACAGACGAGCTTCCCGATATTGGCTTGGGTGAGATTAGAATAGCTCTCGGACAACTACATAATGTCTAAATGTCTAATTGTTATAATATATTGATTTTATATAGTATTTATTATTTATATTTTAATGTTTTAATTGTATGATGAAATGATGATGATTCATCATTTCATCTACAATGAAATGAAATGAAATGTTTAGATTTTAAGCTCCTGTTGTACTAACCACTATGGATAATGTAATCTGACATATAAATAAATAAATAAAATAAAATAATGACACAGCTCCGGGGCATGACGGGTTAACCACAGAGCTGCTCAAGGCAGTAGGAACACCTGTCTTGATAGAGCTTGTAAAGCTCTTCAATCCCGTCATCCGCACTGGCACATCACCAGATACATGGCACAGGAGCGTGGTGATATTACTTTTCATAAAGGGCGATAATACGGTTCTTAAGAACTACCACCCCATTTCACTCCTTAACCATTTCTACAAGTAGTTTTCAAGAGTTATCTTGAATTGTCTCGCCCAAAAGTTCAATAACTTTCAGCCACCGGAGCAGGCCGGATTTAGAAAAGGCTACAGCACCGTGGACCATATATATACCCTCAGGCAAATAATCCAAATGACCGAGGAATATAATCAGCCTCTGTGCCTAGCGTATGTGGACTACGAGACAGCCTCCGATACTGTCGAGACCTGGGCTGTGCTGGAGTCCATGCAGAGATGCCTCATCTACTACCGCTACGTTGAGGTGATGAGATATCTATATAAGGCCGCAACAATAACCGTCCAAGAACGAACAGAGCACAAAACCGAGATGTAAGACAGGGAGACGTCATCTCTCCGAAACTGTTTATAAACACGTTTGATGACGTTTTCAAGACGCTTAATTCGCACCTCCGATTTGCGGATGACATTGTCATCATGGTAGAGTCTCTGCAGGAGCTGGAAGTAAAGCTGATCAGCCAAAGCGATTTTTCAAGGCTTGTGGGTTTCGGAATAAATTTAGACTAAACCAAACTCATGTTCAATGCCCTCGAGGTTGTGCAAGAATACATATATCTAGGGCTTAAACTTTACAACTGGGCCTGCACAACTTTGAGAAGGAAGCAACCAGAAGGATACACTTGGGCTGAGCGGCATTCGGGAAACTGCGTCATATCTCGTCTCGTCATATAGACATTGCGCGTAGAATAAGCATGCTGAAGTGGAAGTGGGCCGACGACGTCTATAGACGAACAGATGGTAAATGGAGCAGACAAGTGCTAGAGTGGAGACCGCAAATGGGCAAATTTAGTGTAGGACGCTTTGAGCCAAATCGGTTAAAAATCCCGTAAATACTGAAATAAAATCCCAGGAAAAAGGCTTATCCATGTTACGATTTCTACGACAGTTTATGATACAAGTACATAAAATCAATCTACCTACACAGTACCATAAGACAGTCCCGCGTCCCTGTCAGATTGCTTACAACTCTTTGAGGCGCGCGTGGAATAGTTTACCTCTTAATAGTTTATTGAAATGTCATAATTATTATTATGTAGGTTATAAAAGTGTTAAAGAAGAACTGGGAGAGGCGAACTTGGTTCAGGTTCAGATGGCTTGAGAGGCGGCACACAATCCCGAGGGTGCCACCACGCGAACGTCCCGTTTTGTGAGTACACAGATAATTTCTTTATGATTGTTGAACATTTTAGCCTACTAAAAGCTCAAAGTGTAAGTATAGTAAATGCAATTTTTTTAAAACGTAATTGACGACGTTAATAAGGATACTGCCCATCAGCTACAGCCAAATCTGCGCTTTGTCAACATTGCAGAATCATTTACACGCCCTTTTTAACCAACTTCAAAAAAAGGAGGTTTTCAATTCGACCGTATATGTATATGCTTTATGTTTGTTCTCGGTTAACTTCGTTTTTTATGAACCGATTTTTATGAGTTTTTTTTTTGTTGCAAAGATTTTATTACAAAGATGGTCATGAGATAAGGAAATCAGGGTTTGATGATGGCAGACCAAAGAAATCGAAGGGTCAGAAAACTTTCAAAAATCATAGGAGCGACTAGTGCGTTTGTAAGTTTTTTTTTAATAACTACAATTAAAACACTACAATTTAATAAAGGTCTGGAGTATATCTGATGATGGAGCCGAGAGGCAGTCATGGGAACTCCTCAACGATTCACAGCTGCTGCCTTATGTTTGAGCTTTATTAGTTTGTATTGACAAAAACTTTACACCTTGGGTTGTGATTATCATTAGGGGTCCGATGATAAAGAGGAAGAACAGTTCAGGGAACTCCTCAATGGTTTACAGTAGCTACATTGTGTTTGGATTTAATTCGTATATGTTGATGAGAACTTTACACCCGTAAGGATTATTGTTCGATACAGTATACCTGCTATTTGGTCTCATAAAAAAATCATTTAGTTTGGTTCATCAGCTTTTATTTTATGAGCATTTTTAGCTCATTGTGTAAATGGGCGATGTTATTACCGGTGATACGGATTACAAAGATCTAGTATACATGTAAGAAAATTAGATAATTGACAAGAATTTGGGTTGAATATTTAAACTAAAAAGGAGGAAAAGTCGGAGACAAAAAAGTCAATGAAATAAAAAACAACAAGATCGGCTGATCTGCGAGAGAAAAGTTATTTTGAAAGTTATTTTGAAGGTTATTTTACCATTTTGAAAGAGTTTTGTACAACTTTTTTAACACTAAAAAAAGCTACAGGTTCTCAATTCGACATGTTTATTATCGTGGTCCGATATCAAAAAAAAATATTTTTTTTTTTTTGGAAAGAATATAATTCAAAATTGTTCCCATTACAATTTCAAAATTAAGGTCGGCCTCTAAGGGTAAACAGAAAGAAATTAATTGTCAATTTCCCTACAGAATTTTCAGCTGTGAATCGATTCTATTAAATAATAATTTAGTTCCAAGGACACCACTATATAGTAGAGATTTAGAGAAGATAAAATGATGTCAACCCTATCATCAGATCAACTCCAGATCATTGTTATGTTGTGAAATCAGTACCAAAGGGTCCTCAACAGTTAACAGCTACATCGTATTTGGGCTCATTTCTCTCATCTTGATGAGAACTTTAGACCTAGCTGAGGTATCATTGCCATCGACGGTCTGAGGATGGAGACAGAAGACACGTTCATGAGGTCCTCAACAATTGACAGCATCTTTATCGTGTTTGGGCTCATTTCACTAGTCTCGATGAGAAGTTTAGGTCTAGTTGGGGTATAATTGTCATCGAGGATCTGAGGGTAGAGACAGAAGCCAGAGAACCTCAACAACAACAACAGTTCTCATTTCATTCATCATAATGAGAACTTTAGACATAGCTGGGATTTGACAGTTGTCGACGGACTGAGAGTGCAGACTTCAGTTTCAAGAGGTCTTCAACTGTTAATGCAGTAGTTACTATGACAGTTACGTTGACAATGACAAAAATGAAGATGGGTTTCTCCATGTGTTACACTCTAATCATGGTATAAAACTGAAAAGCTAAAAAAAACCTTTTAAACAAAAAATATACCGACGAAAGATCGAACTCAAATGCAAAAAATAAATTTTGAGGGAGTGCCAAAGAAACGATCAGCAAAGATCAACCTAGCACAGTTCTTCGCTTCACATAATCAATTTACATGTTTGTTTGTTTGGCGCCGCCTTATAATTTATTTTTTGCCTTTCAGTTCGATGTTTCGTCGGTTTAATTTTTATGAAGTTGTCGTTCATTGGGATTCATTGGGTTCGTGATCGTTCTCGGGAGATTAGTATGGATTAAAGATGTGAAATTCAGCCTTCGCCCGGCTGTGGGGTAATGTACTCTGACAATAACAGTGATATGAATATCATTAAGATTGTGACACCTTGTTACAGAGCCATAGCTGAAAATGAAAACATAGAGCTGGCGGGGATGCCGACACGAACCTGGACGCGCCCCTCGTCCACTCATGTGGTATCTGAAGCCGGCATCGAGGCCCCCAATAGAGATGAGTAAGTATTTATTTAGCTCATCATTCCTCATTTCAGCCTAGTGCAGTCCACTGCTGGACAGATGCCAGCTGTTTTTTTTTTTGGTAAAATCATCAAATGAATCCTCCCGTGTTGAGTGGAGCGGAGGAACTGTCAGACTCGTACTTACTAAAATCCACCGTAATTTCAATAGCCCTTGACGTTATTCTAAATACAAACCCCATAAATATTGAACAGACATGATTGTCTTGACTTTTTTTATAGATAATGGTACGGAACCTTTCGTGTGCGAAGCCCACTCGCACTTGGCTAGTTTTTTTTGTAAATATTAAGTTTGTTGTAGTTTAGATGCATAGCTTTTAAAATAAAAGCTATTTAAAAAAATGGTAATCATTTAGGGTGCCTTGTTACAGTAACGTTGCTGATAATGAGAACTTGGAGTCTGTCCCGATACCGACACCAGCATGCAACTTGATCACTCATGTAGCCGTCATCGAAGCCACCATCGAACACCCCTGCCATGATGAGTGAGGATTTTTTATAAGATAAATCAATTACACAAGTGTGACAAAAAAGTGAAAGTAATAAATCCAGTTATTACATTTAATAACTAGTTATTATTCATAATAACTACTCAATTTAGTGAAAGTGATAAATGCCATAGAAATGATCATATTAACTAGTTATCCTATTATATTCCTATACTATTAAACGAGCAACATTTGTAGGTATATATTATATTTTCCGGTTCTCGAAAAAGGCTCTAACGATTTCGATGAAATTTGTAATATAGGGGTTTACAGGGGTGAAAAATCAATATTTAGATAGGTCCCGTTATCTCCGTTTTTTTCGCGCATAAAGATTTAGAAGAAGAACATGATACCTATCTATTCTCCTATCCTGTCTATTCAGCTACAAAACTTTGGAAAAGCTACCACAGGTAATCCAAAACTCAACCTCTGTAACATCTTTTAAATGTAAATTGAGAGAGCAGTTCCTTTCGCAACTACCTTGACATTTATGTATATATAATATTATTTAATATATTGTTTCGAGCTGGGTATGGGATAAATTAATCGACACCAATTAAAAACCAAATATTCTTTAATGTGACACAAAATACTAATTACAACAATCACTTAACGCTATTCAACACTGAAACACACTTGCACACAATTAAAAGCCACTAGGAGATTTTCACTTGGTTCACGAGTTTACTTTCGAGTCGCCTCGATTGTAGTCAAAATCGGACTGAATCCCGGCTTTTATCGGCGCCCTATTTATACCCCGATAATAAACATAGAAGATGGTCGAAAGTTCTGGAAACATCCAAGGACTTCTACACAGTCCCGTACCTTCTGGAACATTCCAGACCCATCTCGAACCATCTAAATTAGGGTAGAAATTTCTAGTTCTAACTTCCAGTCCAATCTTCAGTAGAATTGTCGAGAACCTTGTGGAACCTTCGACAAGCTTATAGATTGGTCTCGCAATTCGATCGACGTAACAATATTTATTGTCATTTCTTCTTGGTTTTTGTTTTTCTTATTAGATGCCTGTACAAAAACATGTTATTATTTGTGTGTATAATCTTGTCCCTGTATTATCTATAACAAATGTAAGTGTATAGTTTTATTGTATTTTTTTGTACACAATAAAGAATATAATAATAAATATAATGTTTCACAATTTCGTCGCGCGAACCGGCGCGGCGGTGTCTAAATAGCCCAGTTTGTTTAAGCGTTGACTTCCATGGCATGGCTTTGATGAACACGGGTTCAAACCCCAGGTAAACATATTTTTTGTTTTCTTTTTGTCTGTTGGTTTTTCAGGGTTTATTCCAATTTTTTGCTTGGGTAAGCGCTGACTGCTACGCTGAGAACCGCTGATTTAAACTCCAGATTTGAACAACTTTTTTTTCGTTCAATTTGTTACATAATTATTGTCGTACACAACCCTAAGGTGAGAATATAAAATAATTTATGGAGTATTCAAATACTTTGATTTCGAAGTTTCATAAACTCTGTATAAACACGCAATGCGTTTAACCATGAGGTAAAAAAAGTAAGTCTATTCACGTTTAGAATTAATTAAAACCGATTCAATAATTTGTAAAAACACAATGCCTAACAAGATACTTTTTCAATTGATCTTTCTGATCTTGGTAAACAATATTTAACGGATAGTTCAAAACAAAATTCGCACAAAATTATATACTTATCTTCACAAAAAAATATTTGATATTTATTAATTAATCAGTAAAGTTTGTAGTCTCATTATGCTCTCATTTTTTTATTGTTTTCTAATAATTTATCACTATTCATCCAAACTAATATTATAAATGCGAAAGTAGCTCTGTCTGTCTGTCTTTTCTTCACGCCTAAACTACTGAACCGATTTGTGTGAAATTTGAGAAAGGACATAGGATAGTTTTTTTTACAAAAAATAAAAAACAAAAATCTGCCGGAAGTCACTATTCCAAGCGAACGAAGTCGCGGGCAAAAGCTAGTTTTCTATATATTTATTGTACCCGAGCCAAGCTCTGCCCTGGGATCTGGAGGCGACTGCCCTCCAGCGCGTCTATGAATGGCGCGTGGAGGCGCAGCGTCGGGGCGAATCCCCGCTGCTCGACAAGTCGAGGCGCGGCGGGAAGAGCTCCGGCGCGATCTCAGGGCAGTATGGAGGGAGCGACTGTCGCAACCGAGGTCCGGGCACGCCGCAATCGCGGCGGTAAGACCCCTCTTTGAGGAGTGGCTGGATAGGCGTCACGGCGTCCTGACCTACCGCATGACGCAGGTCCTCACCGGACACGGAAGTTTCGGGAGGTTCCTGTGTCTGATAGGGAGGGAAGAAACGCCTGGGTGTCACCACTGCGAGGATCGTCCGGAGGACACGGTGGAGCACACGGTGCAGGACTGCCCCGCTTGGGCAGAGCACCGCCGTGTCCTCTCGACGGCGATAGGCGGAGACCTCTCGCGCCCGGCATTGGTCGAGGCCATGCTGCGGGGCGAGACGGAGTGGGAAGCGGTCGCCTCCTTCTGCGAAGCAGTAATGCTCGTGAAGGAGGAGGCGGGCCGCCTGAGGGAGAGGACAGCGTCCTCCCTCCACCCCAGCCGCAGTGGTAGACGCCCACGGCGTCGGACGTCGCAAGACGATCTCCGGCCACCGTAGGCGCGGGCATGCGGGCAGCGAGTAATGGGCGACTTGCTGTCCGACCATGGACCATGCCCGGGTCGACGGCGCGTTGTGTTCCACGCGCGCCTCAAAGAGTGTCAGCATAGTGACGGGGCCTGTAGAGGGCCAAAGCCTGCCGGGGTCGGGGGACCAAGGGATTACCGTGACCCCGGTACGTAAAGGGCTCGTGAAGGACACCGTGGATTTTAGTCAGTACAAGTCTGACAGTACCTCCCGCCCTGCCCTGGGTGGGAGGACTCATTTGATGATTTTACCACGATAAAAAAAAAAAAAAACACCCGAGCCAAGCTCGGTTAACCAGGTACTTTGACAGTCGTACCTTATTTCTTTGATAAAAAGTTACATTAAAAGAAGTATAGGTGAAAATTAAAACTGTGTGGGGTAATAAATTATGAGTAAATTAATTATGTTGATTTTTTTTATTGAAGTGAAAACTTCTTTAGCGGCGTCGTGCACTTTTTTTGGAATGGGTAAAAAATGTTAAACTGCATAACTGTAAGACGGCGCAGGGCGCTTGCGCGAATGTACGTGTGTGTTTATTACTATTCAAGTTTTCACTTCTGCCGGCACTTCCAGAGTGCAACCCGTCGTTTTTTTATGTGTGATCAACGGTTAAGCAACGCTTGTCGAGGTCTATCTTCGGATGGGTCACTAAAGTTAAGCAACTTTTGCTGAGGTCTGTCTGTCTTTGGATGGCTGGGCAGAGTTAAGCAACGCTTGTCGAGGTCTATGTTTGGATGGGTCATCAAAGTTAAGCAACTTTTACTGAGGTCTGTCTTTGGATGGGGGGGCAAGGTTAAGCAACGCTTGTCGAGGTCTATGTTTGGACGGGTCATCAAAGTTAAGCAACTTTTACTGAGGTCTGTCTTTGGATGGGTGGGCAAGGTTAAGCAACGCTTGTCGAGGTCTATGTTTGGATGGGTCACCAAAGTTAAGTAACTTTTACTGAGCTTTGTCTTTGGATGTGTGGGCAAGGTTAAGCAACGCTTGTCGACGTCTATGTTTGGATGGGTCACCAAAGTTAAGTAACTTTTACTGAGCTTTGCCTTTGGATGTGTGGGCAAGGTTAAGCAACGCTTGTCGACGTCTATGTTTGGATGGGTCACCAAAGTTAATTAACACTTGACAAGATCTGTCTTTGGATGGGTGGGCAAGGTTAAGCAACGCTTGTCGAGGTCTATGTTTGGATGGGTCACCAAAGTTAAGTAACTTTTACTGAGCTTTGCCTTTGGATGTGTGGGCAAGGTTAAGCAACGCTTGTCGACGTCTATGTTTGGATGGGTCACCAAAGTTAATTAACACTTGACAAGATCTGTCTTTGGATGGGTGGGCAAGGTTAAGCAACGCTTGTCGAGGTCTATGTTTGGATGGGTCACTAAAGTTAAGTAACACTTGACAAGATCTGTCTTTGGATGGGTGGGCAAGGTTAAGCAACGCTTGTCGAGGTCTATGTTTGGATGGGTCACTAAAGTTAAGTAACACTTGACAAGATTTGTCTTTGGATGTGTGGGCAAGGTTAAGCAACGCTTGTCGAGGTCTATGTTTGGATGGGTTATCAAAGATAGGTAACACTTGACAAGATCTGTCTTTGGATGGGTGGGCAAGGTTAAGCAACGCTTGTCGAGGTCTATGTTTGGATGGGTCACTAAAGTTAAGTAACACTTGACAAGATCTGTCTTTGGATGGGTGGGCAAGGTTAAGCAACGCTTGTCGAGGTCTATGTTTGGATGGGTCACTAAAGTTAAGTAACACTTGACAAGATCTGTCTTTGGATGGGTGGGCAAGGTTAAGCAACGCTTGTCGAGGTCTGTGTTTGGATAGGTGGGCAAGGTTAAGCAACGCTTGTCGAGGTCTGTATTTGGATAGGTGGGCAAGGTTAAGCAACGCTTGATGAGGTCTATCTTTGGATGGGTCATGTAAGTTAAGCTACTTTTGCTGAGATCTTTCTTTGGATGGGTGTGCGACGATAAGTAACCCTTGTTAAGGCTAAGGATGTTACACATCATCTGCGACTATTGTCAAACTTTGCTCGCGTTGGATAGATTCACGTATATGCGGATGGATGGTGTACCATTTATTGTCATTTGAACATTAATGATTATAATTGTGTTTGAAATTAATCTTTCTGTTGAAAATAAAATTTTGACTTGAGTAAGGTCGAACAAGTCCCGCGATTTGCAGGGTTCAACGGAACACAACAAAGCCAAAACTCGCGGTATCCCCGTCATCAATCGTCTTCTTGAAATTCTCAATTTCCTTAAAACTGAACTATCCGTGTCCGGGTGTCCCAAGCTCCTTCGGTTTCACAACTGGGTTTGCTTTACTTTGAATTCAAATTTATTTATTGTTTATGCAAACTAACCAAGACAGTGGCGTCAGCTAGAAAGATAGAAAAGAAAATTGTGTTTATTACCATCAAAACTTAAAACTAAATAAAAAACAAAACTAATATTTGAATGCCAAAGGGCCTCAGCCCAACATAATGCCAAGTGGCAGCACAAAGAATGCCACTTGACGCTGATTTTCAACTGCAGCCCACGAGTGCCATACGCTCGAAAACAAATACGAAAATATTTCAATACGTAACGTACAAAAAATATGCTGTATTCATAAATAAAAGGATAAAGAGTGAGTGCAACGAAAAACAATAAAAACTAAACAAAAACATGACGAAATAAAAGAGACATGCATAACAAAACAACGTAGCTCAATCAAAACCTGTTTCGCTCGTTGCCACACTTCTGATCCACGACCAGTATACAAATAATCCCGTCGCCCGCAAAACGCTGAAAACAGCCACGCGACGCGCACTACATCACTAAATAAATACATTTATCATTATATTGCGGTTTTGTCTGAAACTATGGATCGCACAGCTATCCAGTGAATTCATTCGATTGGTGATACAATGTCTATAACAGAATGTGAAACAATGTGTAATTATGCATAATAACGGGTTAATCACTTTGACTGTAACATATAAACACATAAAAAATTGCGATCACTATGAAAAATCGAAATTTAGATCAAAAATATAAATTTAGAATAATAAACTATTCATTACGAATTGTTTCTATAAATATATTATAAATTACTCACAGCAATTTATCAGCTATCAGGATATCGTTCTACTGTTATGACATCGTTACGCTATATGTTCCATTGTCCCATCTCATCCTTTTGTATCTATGGTTATACTCATTTCACATCAAGTAATGAATTGCAGTCAACAATCTGAAACAATATGTATCTGAAAACAACCACTAATCCTGTCGCATTGCATTGTAGGATAAGAAACACTTCACTTTCATTATTATTTATTCAATTTCGTCACAGATTTATAACAATTTCGAAGAAACAGCAGTGGCGGCGGGCTTTGTAACTACCTGCTCCTTAGCTCGCGGGCCACCCCACCCCTCCTCGCCTACGCGGATTCATTTTATTAATCATTTATAAGTATATTTTAATAATTATTTTATGTTAACGTTAAAGTTAGAAGTATTGAGTGGTCAACATCTTTGTTGGTTTTGGCTGAGGCTTCAAGGGAATCTTGGCATTATCCTTTTCGTATCATCGGCGTCTTTGAAAATTTACAATCCAAGCTACTAAAATGGATCTATGCGGGCAACGTCACAAGAGGATATCTTGTTATATACTTAAACCTTTCCCAAAATGTAACGAATACTTTTCTGAAAACCGCATCGCAACCGGTTCAGCCAAACGCGAGATAATGGCGGACAAACATACAATCGACTTTGAAAATCTACAATCCAAGAGGGCAAAAAAGCGGATTCATGCGGGCAACGTCACGATATATCCATTATTATTATGTACTAAAACGTCCGTCGCCGTGGGCGCCTACCACTGCAGCTGGGGTGGAGGGAGGACGCTGTCCTCTCACTCACGCGGCGCGCCTCCTCCTTCGCTAGCATAACTGCTTCGTAGAAGGAGGCGACCGCTTCCCACTCCGTCTCGCCCCGCAGCATGGTCTCGACCAATGTCGGGCGCGAAAGGTCTCCGCACATTTCATGTCATAACGAATCATTCTCTAACTATTCCTAACAAAGGATTTAGAAACAAAACGAAGGAATGCAAATACATAACTCCATTTACAGAATTTTTAAGAAACCTGCTGCTGCTTTCAACTCTTCTCTAAAGTTATCTTGACTCTAAGATAAGATAAGGTTGTGTTCTGTAGTTTCTACCAACCTCCATGGGAAAAACGTGAATCACGAAAGTGCATGTAGGTCTAGTCGTAGTGCTAAAATTGGTTACTGCTAATCCAGGCCAGTCACTTAAAATTAGCTTTCTTCTCCTACCTATTTCGTACATCGGGGGCGGAGCAATGGGAGAGAGGGCGGGCCAGGAGAAAATGCGCAGGTGCGCGGGTCCCACGGCGACAATGAAATTCAGTCGTCGCGAACTTCTCCCAGCTGCCTGACGTCTCTTCTTGACAGCTCCCCGCGCAATTGCAACTCTCTGAGTGAATTGAGATTTCAAGTGAAAGTGAAATTTTTTTTTTTAATAAATGTAAGTAATTCATTAACAATCACAAGTGTTTAAAATTATTCGTTCGTTCTCAAACTAATAATAGTGTTAAGTTAAAAAAAAAATTCGTCGACAACTTCGACCCCGTTGCACTTTCCTATATTTTTTATGTTTGATTTTTTATTATTATTATTTAATAAATACATTTTATTTTTATATTACAAATAATAAAAACAATGTATTGAATAAAAAATATTTATTTCTATTGTTTTTTTTTTATATTTACCGGAAAGCTCGGTTCCTGATCCAAGGTAAGTTTAAAGTAATTGCCCTTTTTTTCAAGTCCCTGAAGTTTGATTTGAGAATACGAAAAAAAACAGGAGATTGTTTTTTACTTGCCGGAATTCCGGATACAGTTTTATGTAATAATATGTTCGTTTTCTGGAAGATTAATTCGTCTAATAATATTTTTTCCTGTATAAGTTAATAGAGAATTGCTGAATCAAGCATAACTTGCTAGACAAGTTTTCACAAAGATTATCTATTCTAGTCGGATAAGCAAAAGAAGATTTAACAGTCATAAGTTGTTTGCAGTCTTTTGATTTTTCTTTGATGCACACCAGCGAGTCACAACCAGGTCTTAGGCGAGAATAAGTAGTTATTGTATCAGAATTTCAACAAAATCCGAGAGGAAAATAGCCGTTGCATTTTCAGCCCTGAAACTAACAACATTTCAAGGATATGCCATCAAAGCGGCCTAGCGACTGGATTGATGTACAAAGGCAATTAAGTCTTAGTTACACCGAACTTATTTGTCGACTTTTGCGTCCAGTCTGTTCTGGTCACATTTTTAGATTTTCGATTTAACAACCTCTTTAACCATTAAGCGCAGACTTTTGAGTGCGGAGCCCCGGGTTCGATTCCTGGGTAAGTTCAAGGGTTTTTCTATTGAGATATTTCCCAGTAGCAAAAACTGGGTGGCTGGAGAGCAGATAGGCAGTCACTCCTACTAAGATTGCTGCCACTCATTAATTAGATATTCGACTGGACTTTTTTGTTTGACTGACGTAAGTTCAAATCCTGAAATTGAGGTCCTGTATTTGATTCAGGGTCGGACAATAAATGCTATCGAGATTTTATGCTTTTCTCAACAGAAGCAGTTGCTCCCACTTGGTTGAATCAAACCACCCTGGGTTGAATTCCCGAGTTGGGCAAAATCTTCTGTTGCGATTTTACATGAGCAATTTCTCAGTAACAGCCCGGTAATTTTGAAGTTTTAGTATGCTGATAATGGGTGAATCTTGAGAGGCTAATTTTACGTTTTCCGAAGAAAAAAAGTACCCGGAGTATTTCAATTAGATACCAGATTTTTATTTATATAATGTTTGATCTAAAAATTGTAGCACAATAGTTTTTGTTTCTATTTAGGCCTAAATATTGATACCCCTGGCGCGTCCGCTGCACATTTCTCAAACAAGATACCAACAAAACCCTTACAATACAAACTTACGAACGTAAACAAAATAAACAATGCAATCCGATCGCTACCAGGCTTGTTTTTGATTTATTTAAAAAAAATACGCCATGTGTAATTATGATGGTCGCGGGACTGTACGAATTACCGTGACCCCGGAACGTAAAGGTCTTTTGAAGGACACCGTGGATTTTAGTCAGTACGAGTCTGACAATCCCTCCCGCTCTGCCCTGGGTGGGACGAGGAAAAAAAAAAACAAAAGTGTAATTATGATAGTTTTATAACAACATATAAGTACGTATCTAACCGTGACATCACTTTGGGCCCTATCAGAACACCAGCGCTGTGTCAATTTTAATGCCGCAGCACATGCTGAGATAGGAGCCTTTTGGCCTCGCACAGGACTTATTGTTTTTTATTGGTTTTACCTTTTGTTGTTTTTCTTGTATATATTTTGTTTCCTTTGTTGTTTTTATGCATGTATTTTTTTTTGTTCTGTCCTGTGTGTGCCAATAAATCTCTTTGCTTTCTTTCTAGTTTGTTCGAGACTAAACAGTGATTCCCGTGACGCGTTTCTGTACTTCGTATATCCTTAGGAGAATTTGCCGTCGCATGAGCCCTGCTGGTAGAGCTTCGAACGTCGTTGCGGCATATTGCACCGCTCGTTGATCTAGGACCAAATACTATGACCTGCGTCAAACGGAAGGTGTGGACGCCTTGACGCCTATCCAGCCACTCCTCAAAGAGGGGTCTTACCGCCGCAATGGGAATTGTCTTAACTTTTTAAACATTCGTTTTTATTTTATGTTGTGCAAATATAGAGCATTTTGAGAAACTAATTTAAATATTTTGCTGATTGGTTCAAAAGTTTTTTTATTTCCTATGTTTTATTTTTTAAGCTAGTTGACGTCATCAGCGGCACAAAAGGTTGTGCCGTTGCCTCACCAGTGCATAATAAAAAAAAACTGTCAAGGCAACTTCATTTTCTCACTGTTATTAAACGTCACTTACATCGCATCCTATTTACAAAAGTATAAACTTAATTTTCCAAATTAGTTTTTTAAAAGGGAAAGTAGTCGACGAGATGACATTATTGTTCGTTTTCCTGAACCACAATGAGCGAAACTTTTGTAAAACTGACTCGCGAAACCTGCCTAAAGTTGAAACCGTTATGATAATGGAGTACTTAGGTATATTTCTACTAGCAATCATCATAGCGTAGCTGAAATAAGGGGAGCAAAAATTCTAATGTAAGTAATGCATACACCATAAAATTAATTCCGAGTAAATCGTGGTTTTTGTTCATATCAAATCAGAGTATTTTTTAGTGTTTTGGATCATGTCGTGATTTGTACATAGATACTGCAGTAGGGTACTTTCAAGTTAGTAGAACGGGGCAGTGAGTGCACAGTTAAAGCTAAAATTTTTCCGGAACACAGTATCAGCAAGAAACTATACACTGTTAAATTGCAATAATAATAAATAAAAACTGTTTGTTTATATTTTTGACATTTTTAATTTGACACTTGACAGATTGTAGAAAATACTTGCCACTTACTTTTTATTTTCTGAAGCAACGATACAAAACTGTACGACCAAAGCTGACGTCATTTGAAGGGCAAGGAAGGTCAATCGTATTTCATCAAAAATATCCATCAAATGTGAATATTTTTCATCTTTAATTAGTCCATAATGATCAGTCTTCGGCCTTTGGCCTTCGTCTTCGGCCTTTGACCTTCGGATTCGTCTTCGGCCTTCGTCATCATCTTCGGTCTTTGGCTGTTGTCCTCGGCCTTCGGCTTTGGCCTTCGTCTTCGGTTTTTGGCCTTCGTCTTCGGCTTCGGCTTCGGCTTTGACCTCGACTTCGACTTTGAAGCATAGATTAATCCACAGACGGATCTAGATAAGCGATGCTTAACCTTGCTCACCCATCCTAAAACAGACCTCGGCAAGACTTGCTTAACCATGAGGACCCATCCAATGTCATACTTCGCCAAAAGTTATTTAACTCAAAATCAAAATCGAATGTTTTTATTTCACATAGGCCCATGAGGGCACTTATAAAACGTTGACAGCAGCTGCTCGGTTCGGGTTGGACGATTTCATGAAGAAGAACCGGCAAGAAACTCCATGGTTACTCTTTTAAAATATGGTATGGTTTTACAAACTGATTGTTACAATTTTTGAATACTTAGATATGTCAGAAAAACGTAGGCCTGGTAACACGGGGGAAGTCCTTACGAATTAGCACTACAAAAGAAGAAATATATATAGACACGACCTACAATGTTCTCACATTCACAAACAAGAAGTAAGGAAGAATTAATATAAAAAGAAAGCTATATAAGCTGGGTTACTTCTATATTGTCTTACAAACTGTACCAAATCTGAACAAAAGGTGTAAAAGCTAAGGCAATATAATATTGCAAAACGAACACAATAAAAAAACTATATACAGAAATAAAATAAAATAGACGAATAGAAGAATCATATTACATTAAATATGATACAACTGTACTGAGATATTATACTAACTATTCTACCCATCCAAATTCAGACCTCGCTAAAAGTTGCCCCACCCGAATATGGGTCGCGGGACTGTCTCATTAGGTAACCATGAACCTGGAACGTAAAGGGCTATAGAAGGATCACCGTGGATGGAGGACACATTTGAAATATTTACTACGATAAAAAAACCGAATCTATTAAACGAATATTCTTAGTCAATTTACATGTGGAAGCCAGAAGTCGACACAGTACAAGCGAAATACCTAATTACTCTTTCGAAGAGCTGGCCCACCTCGTCGAGTAGCAATGGGCCGGAATGCGGACGGAGAGTCCGCAGGGTGCCCGGCCTTCTTGATGAGGACCAGTTTTCCCGTCTATCAACCAAGCGGGAACTGGCCCCTCACCAAGCACGCTCATAAGAGCCACCTAAGTCGAGGCCCGAGAGTTCCGAAGGCCAAGACCCACGTTTTTCTGGGCAAGCCGTCTAAATTCGACCCCTAAGGGGTTTTTAGAAATTCGATCTCTGAGAGGTTGTTTTTGGGTTGATATTTCTTTTTGGATATTGCTTTAGACTCCAAAAGTATCCCATAAAGAAGGTAGCCTACTCCTGACCGTATATTCACAGAGGAAACGTTCAAAAGTCACGCGGACGAAGTCACGGGCGGAGTGCTCATTTACTCAACAACGCCTGGACCAATTTGGCCAATTCTTTTTTTGTTGTCTTCGTCATTGTGAAGAGAAGGTTCTTATGAAAAATGAAAATTAGGGGAGTGTAGGGTAGAGTAGGTTTATTTTAGAAACAAGCGATAAAGGATCTTCACGCGGGCGAAGCCGCGGGTGTACAGCTAGTTCTAAAAATAAAAATCTTTTGATGAATAGACAACTTGAGCTAATTTATTTTTACTTCTTATAATTGTACTTTTAGACCGAGATAAATAGTCGTACCTAAGCATAGGCCAAGCCAAAACACAACAAAAAGCTGCCAACGATCTGACGGGGCTGTCAGAGAGGGCCAGACGACTGCTGGAGTCGCGGGACTGTCTAAACAGGTAACCGCGACCCTGGAACACAAAGGGCAACTGCCGAACTAAAAAAGGGGAGATGTCAGATGTAACATCATTACGCGACTACGTACTGTGAGGGTCGCTCGTGTTTTATAGTCTCAATGATACCTACTTTCAGGCCGGGATAAATAGTCGTACCTAAGCAACAGCCAAGCCAAAGTCAGTGCTTAGCGACGTTCTAAGCATCCATTTTGTATGAATAGACAGTTCTTTATTATTTACTTTCGATGAAAGCCAACCTAATACTGAGGCAGTAGTTCGCTCAGCCATAGTGTCGACTTTCGAGAACTTAGCACGCTTTAAGTATGGATTTGACATTAGTGTTTGTTATTGTCAAATATCAGTAAATTCCGTGGTAAATCATACGTCAGTGGCATTTTAAAATGCGTTCAATAAATTCATGTTTATTTATTTTTAGACTGAAATACTATTATAATAATTGTAATGTTTTAAAATAATGATTAATCTTATTGATAAATTCGGTTCAGTGTAACATTAAATCTATAATAAAATAAAGAGAATTCGGTTGTTTATAAAATTAAAAAATATCCAGTATATTGCGACCGCTTCTGAAACATGACAGTAAAGTATTACTTTCGCAGAACTATGGCTTAGCCGGTCCTATGTCAAGCAATGTCCAAAGAAACGTTTATTTATCCCAAATCAGCTCTTGTAGTAGAGTACTTCCTGAAGTAATACTTTTGACGGGTGCTTAGCAACGACTATTTATCTCGGCCTTACTGTTGAAACAAAAATCTCTCAAAACGACAATCCGTTGAAAAAATATGACGAAACGAAAATCTGTCCACAGGGGAATAATCAAATCTGTGGACGTACAATTAAGTACCGAGTTGACCAAGTCTTACCAAAGGGTATCATTATTACCCAGTAAGAAAGAAAGAAAAGAGATTTATTGGCACACACAAGACAGAACAAAAAAATTACATGAATAAAAACAACAAAGGAAACAAAAGATATACAAGAAAAACATCAAAAGGTGAAACCAATAAAAAACAACAATTAGTCCTGTGCGAGGCCAACAGGCTCCTATCTCAGCATGTGCTGCGACATTTTTAATTTTGTCACAGCGCTGGTTTTCTGATAGGGCCCAAAGTGATGTCACGGTCAGATACGTACTTTTATGTTATTATAAAATAAATAAATAACCAAAAATATGATATAAATATAAAAGTATAACAAGCAGATAACCATGTTTAAAATAAAATAAATAATGCACTAAATTGACACCCGACGTAACCGCTTGTCTATGCCATAATTGTCTCACTAGGTTACGAACTAGTACAACAGTACTCACTAGGTTATGAAGGTCAATCAGATAGACAGCCGCTTCATTTAAAGTATTCAAAACACATGTTAGCGACACGCTCATTAGTTAGGAATATTTATAGGTATTGAGTTTACTCTGTGTGTATCGAATGTACTTACCTAGTTTTAAGATTTTAATGTAACGCGGCCCCAAGGACCATCCGTCAGTCGATGCGCACGCCCTTATTTGTATTTGTGCACACACCTTTATAAATTCGACTTTTGTGAATAAAATCGAGTACATCCATTGTCCCACGACATCTAAGAAACTGCAGCATCTAAGATCAACAACACAAATCAGCAGGTCAATCCAAAATATAAACAATTTGATGCCCTCTTTTTTGGGTCGAGAAATCATCATCTCGCAAGTGGCTAGATAGAGCAAAAGGGAAACTTGAAGGATCGTACTGACTAAAACACATCTTGTTCCTGCCCTTGTATTCCAGGGCCATGGTAACCTCTTGGGTCATTTCCAAAGCCTTGCCAGATATTAAGTCATTTGCACGAACACAACACGCTGTCGATTCATGCCTGATACTCAATCGAACTACCCATTGAGTTAACAAGCCCGCGGCGTTAAAAGTGTGAGTAGGTGCATTGCCTCTCTTAAAAATGTTCCACCTCCTACTTTACTCGCATTAGGGCTTCGAAGAAGAAGTGACTGCATCCCATGGCCCCTCACTCCGTACCATGACCTGGACCTGTCTTTAAAATTCCAAACCAATCCAATACTGCCAAACCAGCCTTAAAAAACGCTCGTTTAAATGTTTGTAAAAGCCCTGACGATGCAGGAAAAAAATCTAGAGACAAGTATATGATGTGTGTCGTTAGGTATGTCGTAATAATTCCGATGCTCTTTTTCAGAGAAATGCCGCGCCCCACACGCCCACACAGCGAGGCTAAAAGATCCCCGTTCCATATCATGACTCCGTACGTAAGGAACCTGTCTGTACCTGCTGTTAAGTAAGTACCTAGTCCTAAGTTTATTTATGTCTAGGACATGCGCTTTTCTTTAAGATGTTTTCTTTCACCGTTTTCAGAGCAGTGGTAATGAAATAAAGGGGTCTGAAGAGTTTTGTATTGAAGCTTGCCCTAACGGTCGCCCGCTGCCAATTTGATTTCTCTCTTTTCGGTCTTTTCTTTAAATTGACCAACAGAGGAATATCTGAATCCATAAGAGTTACGAATAAACTTTGATAAAAGACTTAAACTCTTTTTTTTAGGTTAAAATATTTTGCCATAGTTTTTTTTTAAGTTGTCTTTAAAAATATTCATTCGACTCTGTTTCATATAAGGATCATTTCTGGAAGAAATAAATCGGGACGGCGGAAGCTGGTATGAAAAATGGGCAAAAAGTCTGTACTTGAAAAGTGTATAATTTCATTGTACTGTGAACCATGGGAGAAAAAGTTATTATATTGAGGCTTGAAAGTTTAAAAACAAACGGTAGGTAGAACTCATGTATCTCATAAATTATATTTATCCACACTCAATGCAGTCCTTGTGCTAATGCATCGTTGTCGTCTGTATTTAAAAATGCCGGGGGGGCTACTTGATTTGGCAAATCTCATAAATGATAAGCAAAGAAATAAAACTTGCTAGTTGCGTTTAATACCTATAAGAAAGGTCGTTAATTAGTGTCTAAATTGGGTACTGCTTTTTTTTTTATCGTGGTAAAATCATCAAATGAGTCCTCCCACCCAGGGCAGGGCGGCAGGGACTGTCAGACTTGTACTGACTAAAATCCACGGTGTCCTTCACGAGCCCTTTACGTACCGGGGTTACGGTGATGGGTAAGTCCCGCGACCCCGGCAGGCTCTGGCCCTCTACAGGCCCCGTCAATTTGCTGACACTCTTTGAGGCGCGCGTGGAACACAACGCGCCGTCGACCCGGGCATGGTCCATGGTCGGACAGCAATTCGCCCAGAATTGGGTACTGCTTGAGGTCCGGATAAGTCGACAATGTACCCATCTGTTCAAATTATCATAAGAAAGACCTAAGAGCTATGTTTTCTTCTGAAAGCCGTTTTCCATGGTTTACGGGTACTTTTCTTTTACTTTCATTAATTGATATATAGATGGAAATGCTATAAGGAAAGGGACGGGGTCAATATAATTTTACCAATTCTTTTATAGCAAAATATTTTTCATACAATATGTATGAATAAAAAAAGTCGTCCTAATTCAATATGCATACCTTCAGGGAGAAAAAAAAGTTGTTTCTCCAAGGTTCAGGTTTTACGATATTTTTCAGAGAATAACTCTGAATCCTGACGCTTTGGGACAGTATGTCCATTTTATTTTTTGTTTGTCTAAGTGTTCTCTATCTAAATATACAATACTAGCGGCCCGTCCCGGATTCGCACAATGATTTAAAAAAAAAATGAAATCAGCACACAGTAGTTTTTGTGTTTATTCATTACAAACACACACACAAAAAACAAATCTTTCCTCTTTATAATATTAGTGTTTTCGTTGTGTACCGCGATTCAGAATGAAAAAAAAAAATGGCGGCGGATAAGGCCAAAACCTTCAAACCCCTTTCACAAAGGAATGAGCCTGGCTGGGTACTAGCACTACTCCAATTGGGTATTTGAATGTTTTTTTTTTGTGTTTAATTGAAAGATCATTTATTTATTTCATAACAAACTGTTTTTTTTTGCTCTATTTAAGAATTATGTTACATTCAAAATCATTGTTTGAACCGCGAACTGAAAACACGCCAACAGTTCCCGAACAAAATACGATAGGATGTGACGTTACTTTCGAAGTTAGTACTCATCGTAGCAAACTTATGTAGTAGTTCTGACTAGCTCACCTCGGGTGAGTATATGGCCGAGATAAATAGTCGTTGCTAAGCATCCGTCAAAAGTATTACTTCGGCTAAGCGGAGCCAAGTACGCAAGACGATCTCCGGCCACCGTAGGCGCGGGCATGCGGGCAGCGAGTAATGGGCGACTCGCTGTCCGACCATGGACCATGCCCGGGTCGACGGCGCGTTGTGTTCCACGCGCGCCTCAAGGAGTGTCAGCATAGTGACGGGGCCTGTAGAGGGCCAAAGCCTGCCGGGGTCGCGGGACTCACAGATTACCGTGACCCCGGTACGTAAAGGGCTACTGAAGGACACCGTGGATTTTAGTCAGTACAAGTCTGACAGTCCCTCCCGCCCTGCCCTGGGTGGGAGGACTCATTTGATGATTTTACCACGATAAAAAAAAAAAAAAGCGGAGCCAAGTATCTGATTCGGAATAAATAAACGTTTCTTTGGGCATTGCTTAACATACTACCGGCTAAGTCATAGTTCAAGCGAAAGTAACTGTCATTTTTCAGAAGCGTTCACAATATACTGGATAATTTTAATTTCATAAACAACCGAATTCGCTTTATTCTATTAAAGATTTAATTTTATACTGAACCGAATTTATCTATTAGTAAAATTAAGATTTATCATTATTTTAAAACATTACAATATTGTAAAAAGTATTTCAGTCTAGAAATAAATAAATATGAATTTATTGGACGCATTTTAAAATGCCACTGACGTATTATGTTACAATTGAATTTACTGATATTTGACAATAACAAACACTTATGTCAAATCCATACTTACAGCTTGCTAAGTTCTCGAAAATCGATACTATGGCTGAGTGAAGTACTGCCTCAATTTTAGGTGGCTTTCATCGAAAGTAAATAGTAAAGAACTGTCTATTTATACAATCTATTGGATGCTTAGAACGTCGCTAAGCACTGACTTTGGCTTGGCTGTTGCTTAGGTACGACCATTTATCTCGACCTGTGAGTAGGTATCATTGAGACTATAAACACGAGCGAGCCTCACAGTAATCGCGTAATGATGTTACATCTGACATCTCCCCTTTTTTAGTTCGGCAGTTGCCCTTTGCGTTCCAGGGTCGCGGTGACCTGTTTACACAGTCCCACGACTCCAGCAGCCGTGTGGCCCTCTATGGCAGCCCCGTCAGATCGTTGACAGCTTTTTGTTGTGGAACACAACGCGCCTGCGCCGTTGACCCGGGGTTGGTCCATGTTCGGACGGCGAGCTATCCATTATACCCTCTCGTCCCGTAGCATAGCCTCAATGTCACCATCTTACCTTATGTTATATCATGGCTTTGGTTTTGACTTTGACAGCTTCGGATTCGTCTTCGTCTTCGAATTGGTCTTCATCTTAGGTTTCGGCTTCGCCTTTGGCCCAGACTTGCCTAGGCTTCGGCTTCGACTTCGACTTCGACCTCGACTTCGGCTTCGGCTTCGACTTTGACTTCGGCTTCGGTTTCGGATTCGTATTTGTCCTCGTCTTCGGCTTCGGCTTCGGTTTTGGCTTCGGCTTAGGCTTCGGTTTCGGCTTCGGCTTTGACGTCGACTTCAACTTTGAAGCGTAGATTAATCTACAGAAGGATCGAGATAAAAGTTGCTTACCTTGCTCGGCCATCCTGAGACAGACCTGGGCAAGACTATCATGAGGACACATCCAAAGTCATACTTCGCAAAAGGTTTTTAACTATGGTGCATATCCAAGATTAGACGTCGCTAAAAGTTGCTTAACTATGGGTAAGCCAGAAGTTGACAGAGTACTAGCGAAATCCCTTTGACAAGATGACGTCACAACTGAGGCGACTAATCGTAGTGCGTTTTCACGTCAGTTTTGCTCAATTTAAACTATTAAATTGTTCATAATTAATTATTAAAAAAGAATTAAGATTTTTTCTCTTCGATTAATGTTATTATTTATGATGAACTTATGTAACTTTTTTTTAAATTATTGTATATGTGAACTTATAAAATAAATTAAAATATAATTTTTTTCTTAATTAAAACATTCAATTATTACAATTGCAATTTCTTATTTCAGTGTAAACCTGCCCTCAACGTCCTCGTCCCGTCCCCGGAGTCTTGCAATACCCGAAAGTCCTCACCCGTAAGTACCCCATTATATATCGTTAGAAGCGTTACGGGCAGACAGTGCCGGATTAACACAGTTGCAGGAGTAGCAATTGCTACGGACCCCGTGCATGATGGGAGCCCGTAGTGTATCGCGTATACCAAGGCCTCCTTTTGTCCAGTCCATACAGCCTAACCGGGCCTGGCATATAACATAATTAAGTATTGATCTTTTTTTTTAACAGTTTAGAAGATCTACTATCAAAAATAAATGCAATAGAATTTGCTACGGGCGGGACCGATGCTTAATCCGGCACTGGGGGCAGATCAGATAGCGTGAGCTCTAGCGTTAATTAATATGACAAGCGAGTAATCACTAGAGCATCTTTTTCACCATTGCTTAACATTTGCGAGCTTGACAGGTTGAGTTTTATCCGTGACATCGTTTTAAACTACAGGTCGAGTAGATTCGAGCATGTATATTAGAAGTGATAGAATTCAGAATATCATAGCAATTCGACAACGAGGTCGTTCGTTCTTTACCTATGCAGATGAGCTTGAAGATCAATAGAATATAGTGTGAACTAACGAGCAAACCAAGCTTAAACAGTATTCGTAAACTGGAAAAACTTAGTTGACTTTTATGTAAGATACAAAAAAATGCAACCGATTTCAAAAACGCGACTTTGTAGGAAAAGTTATTTTGTAGGTTATTTTACCCTTTTTTGTAGTTGTTTTTGAAGTCGGCTACATTTATTTTTATTTTACCCTTTGTAGTTTAAATTTTGTCCAAATTCTTGTCAAATACATAATTTTCTTACATGTGCACTAGAATTTTGTAATCCGTAGCACCGGTAACAACATCGCCCATGTACACAATAAACTAAAAAATGTCATTAAATAAAAACTACTAAACGAAATTAGGTCATAACCTGTCATAAGGTCTAATAACCTGCCATTAAGTCCCATAAAAGGGACCTAATGGCAGGTATACTGCATCGTTCAATAACTCATATGGGTGCAGAGTTCACATCAATATAAATGAATTAAGTCCAAACACAAGATAGCTACTACTATAAACCGTTGAGGAGTTCCCTGAATTGTTCTTCGTCTTCATAATCAGACCCCTAATGACAGTCTCAGTAGGGGAGGCCAGGATGCTAAATTTGCAGTTACTCGAGGATCATGGCGACCTATTGGATTTAAAAGATTATATTTTAAAAAGAAAAAAGTTTATTGCAAGTTTTCTATTTTTTGTGTGAGAGTGAGAGAGTGTAATAATTTAAAAAAAAAATGTTGTATAAAAGTAAAAACACATAAAAAATCCCAATTTTCACGATTTTTTTGATTAAGTTAAGTTATGAATATCGCGTTTACAACCATAGAATAATTTAGATAGTTTATTGAATTACAACACACATTTTTTTCAGATCGAAAAAAGGAATATTTGTTCGTTAACTGCTGAATCAGAAATAGTTCGATACCGAGTTACCTGTCCTTAATTTTCGAGTTGTAGCGGTTGAAACCGCTGGCAACAAATAAAAAAAAAACGCGCGTTAGTTCTTTTTTTTTCTCTGTTGGCAACAGTCGGTGACTATGGATGCCAGTGTCGACGCGCGTTCATTGAATGACGACATTTGACGTAGATTGAACAAATGTCACTCAACTTCACCAACTAGTTATCGGATTGTAACGTAGCCCTTCTAACAGAGCGGATATAAAATCAGTCAGATGATTCAAATTTAGTTCCAACCATAAATGAAACTGATCCTGTATTTTTTTTTAAACCCCCTTTTTTCTTGAAGGATTCCGTATCAAAATAACTAAATTCATTTAACTACTTTTGATACAACTACAGTCAAAAGACGTATCGGTTGGTATAACTAATGGTCATTTCACATAAGTTGATGTTATGGTATGTGTGATAATATACAAAACGTTGACGGAGTACCGCATCGCGCACTGCACCCGCATGTCCACTACGAACGCTTCGTATGTTGCTGCTGTTGTTTGACACAATCTTTATTGGGTAGGTGGCATACGACCACGGCTATTACTTAAAAATTTCTGTAACACGGATAGTTCTTGTTTTATACTTTTCAGTGCGCGATTGTTTCGTAGTCGTGTTTTAGTTATTTTTAACTTCTTTTTTATTTACGTACTTGAGAAGAGTTCTACACGTCCACCTTGCACCCATAAGAGACATTGAAATATATTTGAAAGACCGGTCTCTTTTTTTTCCAATGGAAACGTACATGACATAATATGTCCTGTCATTTTTAATTTTATTTTTTATTATTATCTGTCAATATAATTATATGTTACAGTTAAAGTAATAATGCAGCTATCATACATAATATCTAATTATAATTTATAAGAACTACTCAGTTCAGTCATAGTGATAACTGACATAGAATTAATCACATCAACTAGTTGTTTGATATAATATCCTGGATAAAGTAATTTGACAGGCCTGTTGGTCTAGTGGTTAGTGATCCTAACTGCTATGCCGGAGGTCGTGGGTTCGATTCCCACCCAGGACAAATGTTTGTGTGATGAGCACGATCATTTGTTCTGTGTCTGGGTGTAATTTATCTATAATATGTTGTATTTAGAAATATATAAGTATGTTTATCAGTTGTCTAGTACCCATAACACAAGCTCTGTTTTTTTTTTTTTTAGCGTGGTAAAATCATCAAATGAGTCCTCCCACCCAGGGCAGGACGGGAGGGACTGTCAGACTTGTACTGACTAAAATCCACGGTGTCCTTCACTAGCCCTTCACGTACCGGGGTTACGGTAATGGGAAAGTCCCGCGACCCCGGCAGGCTATGGCCTCTACAGGCCCCGTCATTGTGCTGACACTCCTTGAGGCGCGCGTGGAACACAACGCGCCGTCGACCCAGGCATGGTCCATGGTCGGACAGCGAGTCGCCCATTACTCGCCGCCCGCATGCCCGCGCCTACGGTGGCCGGAGATCGTCTTGCGACGTCCGACGCCGTGGGCGTCAACCACTGCGGCTGGGGTGGAGGGAGGTCGCTGTCCTCCACCTCACGCGGCTCGCCTCCTCCTTCACGAGCATGACTGCTTCGCAGAAGGAGGCGACCGCTTCCCACTTCGTCTCGCCCCGCAGCATATCCTCGACCAATGCCGGGCGCGAGAGGTCTCCGCCAAGCGCCGTCGTGAGGACACGGCGGTGCTCTGCCCAAGCGGGGCAGTCCTGCACCGTATGCTCCACCGTGTCCTCCGGACGATCATCGCAGTGGTGACACCCAGGCGTTTCCTCCCTCCTTATCAGACACAGGAACCTCCCGAAACTTCCGTGTCCGGTGAGGACCTGCGTCATGCGGTAGGTGAGGACGCCGTGACGCCTCAAAATCAAAATCAAAATCCCCGGCGCTGCGCCTCCACGCGCCATTCATAGACGCGCTGGAGGGCAGTCGCCTCCAGATCCCAGGGCAGACAAGCTCTGCTTAGCTTGGGACTAGATGGCGTTGTGTGATAGTTGTGGAATATTTATTTATTTATTTATAATTTTAAAAGAAGTATAGGTGTGGATTCAAACTATGTGTAGCAATAATATATTTTTTTTTTTAATTAATTTTAGATAGGCTCGTGTTTGACTACTATCTCGCTTGATGGTAATCATCATCTCATGTAGCTGAGCTGATAATGGAAGTTACAACTCCTTAACAGATAAGGATAAGAGAAGGTGAAGGCATCGACTGATTTAGTAAATTATTATGTTTGTGTTCGCATATATCTCAGAAACTACAAGTCTGATTGAGGTAATTCTTTTTTTGTTAGAAATCGGTTTCTTTAGTTTTTGAGATAGGGGATTTTATTAGCTTATTTTGTACATGAGCGATGTTGTTGTTACCGGTGCTAGGGATCACAAAATTCTAGTGCACATGTAAAAAAATGATGTATTTGACAAGACTTTGGGTTGAATATTTAAACTAAAAATAGTAGGTAAAATTAATACTTTTTTTTAAGGGTAATATAACTTACAAAATAACTTTTAAGTCGGTGGCTTTGTTTTTTTCCGACTTCCGAAAGAAAAGTTATTAAATATGTATATAATTATACTTTATTATTTTCTTATTTTTTTATTTTCTTATTTTTTTGATCTCATTAATTTAATTTTGAACTCATGATTGTTAATTTAATAATTTGTTTAATTAAGCATAATTGCAATTTTTGTTATTTCTCTGTATAGTTTATTACCACTTATATTATGTCCATTAATTTAAGCCTAAGTTATCACTATTATGTTTGAATGTTGGTTCACCTGTTATTGGCAACTGTATAAGCCTATTACTCATTACTATTTAATTCGATATTTTATATACAGAAGCTGTTGGTGTACCTTTATTAATAAATAAAAAAAAAATAATACTTTTTTTTTAAGTTTTTTTACTATTTTGTTTATTTTATTTATGCTAGTGCTTCTTTATAAAGAACATTAGCTGTGGAACTATCTGAAGCGTACACAAAAAAGATATTGGGGTTGTTTACGCGTGAAAGGGCTACGTATAGTTGACCATAGGAAAAGCATTCAGTACTTAGGTCCAACCCCGCAAAGGATAACGTCTTGCTCTGAGCTTTATGAATCGTCATGGCATAACAGAGGCTAACTAGGATTGGCACTCGTTCGAAAGAGAAAGAAAGTTGCTTGGAATTATAGATATTTTTTGAATAAAAACGTAATCACCGGCGCAGCAACCAGTTAATATTTCAGATTCCATTTTGATTTACTGCAGATTTGTGACTTTGATCAGAGTGCCGTTAAAATGCACTTCAAAATTAAGACCGAATCTAAAGGGCATTTCTACGAACACTGTGATTTTTTCTAATTCCGTGGGCAATTTCTTTTTTTTCGCATAATCACAAATTCTATATAATTAAAATAAATGCATTTTTTTCAACAAAATGGTGCTAATTTGCCAATAATTGCTACAGTAGTTTATGAAATAAATCGAATAAAAATATTTTTTCTTATCCTCTATTAATTAATTAACTTTCTTTGTGAAATGCGGAACTATGTCCGTGTACATATTTTTAAGTTGGGCGTTGGTAGTTGCGCCACAGTAATTTACTTTTGTAGCTACTCGTATCTTCGTTTTCTTTTGAGAAACTGCAAACCAAAGTTGTTCATAATTAACTTTATTTTTTTTATTATTCAAGGGATAAACGTCAAATTATATAAAATCAGTTTATTTTATAGATAGATAAAACGAATTAACGATCGATTTACAATACTAATATTTCAAGACCTTTTTAAAGACAAACCTTATTATAGAACTTTAAAGACCTAAACAACTCAAAGATGCACCCTGTCGTAGTAGTCACGGCGCCCCCGCCAGGGGCCGCGACGAGCGGTTTGAGGGCTTCGCCCTTGGGCCCGCGGCTTCAACTTTGTTGTGCTCGTAACCACGGTCGCACGCGCTTTAGCGGGCGAAGGTGATTGTTTCAAGGAAAATCTTAACACCGCGATTCAGAAAATGACTTCACACGCAAAACGCCATCTATCGATTATCTATATTCAATACTGCACGCTGGACTATACCGGACTATAGTCCAGTCAAAGTTCGATGGATGGCCCTGTTTTAGCATTTTACTTCGGAAAGTATTAAAATTGTATTAATTTACATTTTTTACAAGGTGGGAACAGATCTGCCCTGGGATATGGAGGCGATTGCCCTCCAGCGCGTCTATGCGTGGCTCGTGGAGGCGCAGCGCCGCCGGGGCGGATCCCCGCTGCCTCGACAAGCGACTTTTTTAGCGTGGTTAAACTATCAAATTAGTCCTCCCGCCCAGGGCAGAGAGGGAGGGACTGTCAGACTCCTTCAATAGCCCTTTACGTTCCGGGGTCACGGTAATTCGTGATTCCCGCGACCCCGGCAGGCTATAGCCTCACTCTATGAGAAGCGCGTGGAACACAACGCGCCGTCGACCCGGGCATGGTCTATGGTCGGACAGCGAGTCGCCTATCACTCGCCGCCCGCATGCCCGCCCCTACGGTGGCAGGAGATCGTCTGCCGACGTCGGTCGCCGTGGGCGCCTACCACTGCGGTTGTGGTGGAGGGAGGTTGCTGTCCTCTCCCTCACGCGGCCCTTCCGAGCATGACTGCTTCGCAGAAGGAGGCGACCGCTTCCCACTCCGTCTCGCCCCGCAGCATGGCCTCGACCAATGCCGGGCGCGAGAGATCTCCGCCTATCGCCGTCATGAGGACATGGTGGTGCTCAGCGGGGCAGTCCTATACCGTATGCTCCACCGTGTCCTCCAGGCAATCCTCGCAGTGGTGACACCCAGACGTTTCCTCCTTCTTCATCCGACACAGGTACCTCCCGAAACATCCGTGTCTGGTGAGGACCTGCGTCAGGCGGAAGGTCAGGACGCCGTGACGCCTTGCCAGCCACTCCTCAAAGAGGGGTCTTACCGCCACGATTGCGGCGTGCCCGGACGGTCGGTTGCAACAGTCGCTCCCTCCAAAATGCCCTAAGATCGCGCCGGAGCTCTTCTCTTCTCACCGCGCCTTGACTTGTCAAAGCAGCGGAGATTGCTCAGGAAATTACAGAATGAGCTCTCACTCAGAGCCAAAACGGAGGCCCCATAGAGGGCCATAGACCGCCCGGCACCGGCGTACAGCCTCCGGCAGGAGGCGTTTGGCCTGCTGGGATTGGGCAGGGGTCGCCTGAGGGCAGCTGCTGCCCGGTTCAGCCTCGGGGCCAAACGTAGGAAGTGCTCCCTGAAGCCCACCGGCTGTCGAGGACGAGTTCCATGTACTTCATCGTCCTCCCGTGACTTGACCGTGACGCGTTCAGACGGTCATGAAAACACATGGCCTCTGTTTTGTGCAGCGCCACTTCGAGTCCCAACTGCCGGATCCTATCAGCGACTGTCGCAACCACCTGCGTCCCCGCCTGGTGAGACTCTTTTTCCGCCAGGACGAGCGTGTCGCAGTGTAACATTAAACCGACGCCGTCATAGGTCGCCGCGCAGCACCCAGTCATAACCGATGTTCCACAGGAGCGGCCCCCAGACCGATTCAGGTGCCCGATGAGGCGGTTTGCAATTACTATATGTATAGATAGATAAATAATAACCAATTAAAGTGAATAATTTACCACTTTGACTAGTCAGTTTATTAATTATACAGAATAACGAGTTATTATGCATAATAATTTAATCACTTTGAATGCGGATATGTAATATGATATTATGATGATATTTAATTTCAATATTCGCGAATGCGAATGCGAATATGGACTTTCAAATAAAAGGTTTGACATTTCATGTCAGACATTATTTAAACCGAACATTGCCAAGTCAATATAGTTGAATGAATGTTACTGTATTCATTAAACACATCAAATTATTCAACAAGATCCTATTGCCATCAACTTAGCATTTATTCAGCGCCATTTACTGTTAGGTACTATAAAAACCTTAAGGAAACCCAATAAGACTGTTCGACCTGTTCAGATGGACCAACAAGGCGATCAAAATAAAATCTTGTTTTTTTTACTTGACATTTTATTAAACCTAAATAATTCTCAAAAAAAACAAAGATTACTTTTACTTAAAATTACATTTTGTAAGGAAATAAAAATGCATTTAGTGTAATAAACTTATTTGACTTAGATATGATTGATTATATTTTTTAATTTGAATAGGCATATCAAGCTCTTTTGCTACATACCTATGCATAATTATGTAGTAGATTTTTTCATGTAACGAGTGGTAGGACTCATTTGATGATTTTAAAGTTATTTTGTAATTTTTGTTGCAACTCTGTTAATATTTTAATTGGACTAACAGAACTATTCCAATTTAGTTGCCTACTTAGATGACCATTCCATATTCAAATCATATTAGTAAAAAATAGTTTTTCAGAAATATTCGCAAACATTCGCATACATTAATAAAAATAAAAATACATGCGAATATTTGCGAATGCGAATATTCGTTACATCACTAATGGGTACAGACGCCAGCACAGCAAACTATCAAAATCTGTCAAATTTCTTTAATAGATCTTCAACCTTATTACAATCGTGGAAGGTTAATTTTTGATTGGTAAAATTTGACACATTCGGGTAGGTTGACCTGCTGGCATCTGTACATTAAAATGGTGATGCTTTATTTTAGGCGCGAGGCATCCAGAGCCGAGCAACATCGGCTCTCGACTTATAACCGAACGTTATCAGTACCTATCATGCCCTCAGAAACAGACGAGTAAGTACTCTTTATGAAACTAAAAGATAGCTACGGAAATAATTACTAATACATTATTAACAATAATTTACTAATACATTATTAACAATAATTTACCAATACATTATTTCTTGGTGTAGATAATTAAATTTCCGATGCTTTATTTCAGAACTGGCATTATTTTGCCTTTCAAATCTTTATCACTCACCGATGTCACGGTTGATGTATCTAAAATGACATTTCAGAGGTAAGTATCTTATGATCGATATATGCCAAAGATCACTGCCGCCCTGAAGAAAGCCAAGCAAGAGTCTAAACCACGTATCCTATTGAACAACTTTCATTCCTTTTGCGTTATCTTAAATAATTTTATAATAGGACTTAAACAATTAATTCAGGCCGACAATGATTTAAGGTCATCACTTTTAAATTTAGAACAAACTTGCCTCTCACGTTTTAACCCTTTGACCGCCACGCGACTTTTAGGTCCAAGGAACTTTACTATTTAACTGTACACTAGAAAACTTTTTCTTCGTCCTTATAATTCGAAGTATGTTCCTAGTACAATATATTTCATACTAAGTTAAATTGTTAATAATATGCATGTATTGATTTCAGTATTGTTTGAGTAAAAATGAATTCCTACGTCACTCGACGACTCCGGGCGGCGTTTTTGACGTTGATGGCATTTCTGTGTCGTGGCGGTGAAACCGTTAATGTGAGGAGCCAGTGACATTAAATATTAAATATTGCACCGGCAAATTGTTATTTTGCGATATACTCAGCGAATGTCTAGCAATACGCAAAATGACCGACAGTATGATTATAAAAAAAATAGACACGTATTTTTTCTTTTGTGACCAAAAATGTTAGGAAGATACGAAGCTTTTAACATTCACAATACGTCACATCTAGGTTTTTTTTTTTTACATTCTAACATAGCCATATTATCGAGTTCACCAGTCTCCACTCACTAGTTTTGATGCGGTTTATTTATAAAACGGTTATATTTCGTCGGTTTCACGTCGGTTTTTGTTAAAAAGGTTTCTATTTTTAGCTTTTCAGTTTTATACCATGATAAGAGTGTTTAACACATGTAGAAACTTACTAGTCTTCACTTTTGTCATTGTCAACGTAACCGTCACAGTAACTGCTGCATTAACTGTTGAGGACCTCATGGAACTGAAGTCTGCACTCTCAAACTATCAACGACTGTCAAATCCCAGCTATGTCTGAAGTTCTCATCATGATGAATGAAATGAGCCCAAATACGATATACACTCGAGAGCAATGAATCCGGGTCACTTAAAGAATCCTAAAAATCTCGGAAACTAAAAATGCTAGGTTAATGCAATAAATTGTATTTAATAGACAATGTAATACTCCTTAAATGAAGGTATTAAAACTTCTTAGTTATTGTAAAGTTATATCATAAAAAAATCAAATTTGAAAAAGGGCCACTTTCGAAGATGGAACTACGAAATTACAGCATTTGGTTTTGCTTTTGTTTGTAATCTGTCATTTATGTGGGTACATAAACCATGTTGATAGTGCTCTATATTCATTATTCAAGCTGAAATTATGTCGCTTACGCCTGAAGAATGCACCAGAATACTTACAATGCTGGAAACCGGCCGGAGTCAGCGCGATACAGCCAGGGCTGTCGGTGTGTCGCTGTCAACAGTACAAAGAGTTCTCCGACGTTACGAAGAAACTGATTCTAACCTACGCAGACCAGGAACGGGCAGAACCAGGTGTACCACAGCACGAGAAGACCGATACTTGGTGAACATCATGCTTCGAAATCGCTTTCTCACAGGAACTGAACTCACCAATCAGTTTCGACGCCTCGGAGGAAGTAACCCAAGTGCATGGACAGTAAGACGTCGGCTTGCTGAATCTAACTTAAAACCCCTTAGACCTGCAAACGGCCCTAAACTGGAGCGTGGGCATCGTATTTCAAGACTAAGATATGCCCAGAGCCACGTAAATTGGAGTATTGAAGATTGGTCAAAAGTTATGTTCTCCGACGAATCAAAATTTATGCTCTACAAGCACGATGGAAGACACAGAGTGTATCGAAGACCAGGGGAAAGATTCAAGCAAGCATGCATCGAAGAAAAAGTAGCCTACGGTGGTGGGTCTGTACTTGTGTGGGCCGGAATTTCTTCTGAAAGTCGCACAGAGCTGGTGATCATAGAAAACGGCTCTTTAAATAGCGTAAGATATGTGGAAGAAATCCTCAATGATCACGTTGGTCCATTTATGGTCAATTTAGGTGAGGATGCTATATTTATGCATGACAATGCCCGACCTCATACAGGTAGGATTGTGAATGACTACCTTCAAGAGATGAACATTACTCGTATGGAGTGGCCAGCGCGCAGCCCGGATATCAACCCGATCGAGCATGCTTGGGTCGAGCTAGGCAGATGCGTAAAACAACGAAACCCTCCCCCAATCACGCTTCGTGAGCTCAAAATTGCTCTCACAGAGGAATGGGAGAATATTCCCCAAAATCGTATAAGGAACTTGGTGTACAGCATGCCAAACCACGTAAACGCAGTAATGGAAGCACGAGGAGGCAATACTAAGTATTAAAATTCAAGAAAATCGTAATAAAGTTCAAAAATTTCATGTTTCCTATTTTTGTTTTAAGGAGAGATCAGCAGTTTTTTTCTTTATGTAATTTTGTGTTAGTAAAATGTATGGTGACTCATATTTTTTTTACTTTCATTTAAGGAGTATTACATAGTCTATTAAATACAATTTATTGCATTAACCTATCATTTTTAGTTTCCGAGATTTTTAACATTCTTTAAGTGACCCGGATTCATTGCTCTCGAGTGTAGTTGCTGTTAACTGTTGAGGATTTCTTGCTACTGCCTTCCGTCTCCATCTTCAGACCCTCGATGACAGTTATACCCCAACTAGATCTAACGTTCTCATCAAGGCTAGTGAAATGAGCCCAAACACTGCTGTTAATTGTTGAAGACTTCTTTAAATATTAATTAATTTTCATTCTATAGGTATCCAGCCATTCGTCATGAAAAGTTTTATACTATGTTTAAAAATTCTTTTAATCTTTGTTTTTAATCGTGTGATAAAAACACGGTTTAAATTCAAACTGTTTTAAAAATGTGTTTTAAATAAACTTGTTTTAATCATGCCAACCCTGTGTACAGTAGCTGTAGAAGTAAAAATTAAGTTGTAATATAGATGTAATATAGCTGCAGTAGAGCTGTAGTATGGTGTTAAAGAAAACCACAGGAATAGTTATCCTCTTATAAATATCTTTAAAAGATAACTGTTCTTAATCGGTTTTTAAGAGAATCACAAAGCGAAAATTTGTTAAACTTGCCAACTATTTCTATTCTAGATACAATAAAAGGCGATCGATTAATATTTCATGCAAAAACTTTCTGTGTGATAATTTGTAGATTCGACGTGCCGATTTAATTTTATGGTGATATTGTGTATAGTTTTGTGTCAAAAAAAAACCTCACGCGCCCGCAATGTAATCAATTTATATGGTTTTGAAGTTAAAATAATTTACTTAGTTAATAAGGTAATTTATTTTAGTTTTGAAGTTAATATACTCGTCATTATTTTAGCTGAAAAATTATTACGACAGCAGCTGCAGCAATTGTCAAATATCGTTTGATTTGCATTATTTTTTGTTTTTATTTATTCAAAAACCGGCCAAGTGCGAGTCGGACTCGCCCATAAAGGGTTCCGTAGCAACAAGTAACATAATATAAAAATTCTTGTAATTGGTTGTAACTTTGAAGGTAAACTGCGGTCTTTACTTGATCTCGTTCAAATCAATTTTCGCTGGGAGTTTGCATGGTAATGTACATAATATTTTTTTAGTTATATCATTCTCTTATTTTAGAAGTCGTAGGTAGGATACACATTTTACCACTTTGGAAGTGCCTCTCGCGCAAACTTTCCGTTTAGAAAAAAAATGATATAAGTAATCTCAATATAATTTTTAAATATCAATTCTAAGTATGGGGAATCCCCATTTTTTATTTTCTAATGCGGTTCTCATAATACATCTACTTACCAAGTTTCAACAGGGTAGCTCTTATACTTTCGAATAAAAATGGCTGCGACATGCGCACTGACAGACAGACAGACTTGACGAATCTATAAGGGTTCCGTTTTTTGCCATTTGGCTACGGAACCCTAAAAATGGCGACAAATATTAAAAATACTAAAGCTGTACTACTGAATTAATTTATCCTTATAGTGTTTGAACATCATATTTGACAGAATTCATAAAACTCTAACACTTACAAGGGCGTACAATTACGCAACAATAATAACTATTAGAGGAGTTTCCATATACCATTATACAGAATCAAGTATAGAGTGATACCGTATTAACAATTAAAGCTGTTGCAATATAGTAAGCAATATCATATGCAGAACACAGTCTCTGTGCAGTTTGAAGTATAAACATTAGCTTAAAGTGTCAAAAAATCTTAGAGTTTTAAAGTGGAGTTTTAATATTCCGTTTAAACACCTTTATTTAAAGCGGATTCCTTTATAAAGATTTAGTACAGTTTGTTTGAATGTAAATCAACCTTATAAATATAGAATCTTTTCTTGACACCCTTGTACGTCTCCTAAAGAACTCTAAGTTCTATAAGTGCTGCATATTTGATGTCGGTAACGGTTGCGTGCTCCCTGGGCTGGTGTTAACTGTAGAGGACCTCTTAGAACTGACTTCACAACATAACATGGATCTGGAGTTGATCTGACGATGGGGACATCATTTTTATCTTCTCCAGATCTCTTCTACACAGGGTGATTTGTAATTCGATGCGGTCCTTGAAATGGGTGATACTAGACCTGATTTTTCAACAATATGAATTCCGACAATTTTTTTTTTTTTTTTTTTTATCGTGGTAAAATCATCAAATGAGTCCTCCCACCCAGGGCAGGGCGGGAGGGACTGTCAGACTTGTACTGACTAAAATCCACGGTGTCCTTCACTAGCCCTTTACGTACCGGGGTCACGGTAATCCCTTGGTCCCGCGACCCCAGCTGGCTTTGGCCCTCTACAGGCCCCGTCACTATGCTGACACTCTTTGAGGCGCGCGTGGAACACAACGCGCCGTCGACCCGGGCATGGTCCATGGTCGGACAGCGAGTCGCCCATTACTCGCTGCCCGCATGCCCGCGCCTACGGTGGCCGGAGATCGTCTTGCGACGTCCGACGCCGTGGGCGTCTACCACTGCGGCTGGGGTGGAGGGAGGACGCTGTCCTCTCCCTCAGGCGGCCCGCCTCCTCCTTCACGAGCATGACTGCTTCGCAGAAGGAGGCGACCGCTTCCCACTCCGTCTCGCCCCGCAGCATGGCCTCGACCAATGCCGGGCGCGAGAGGTCTCCGCCTATCGCCGTCGTGAGGACACGGCGGTGGTCTGCCCAAGCGGGGCAGTCCTGCACCGTATGCTCCACCGTGTCCTCCGGACGATCCTCGCAGTGGTGACACCCAGGCGTTTCTTCCCTCCCTATCAGACACAGGAACCTCCCGAAACTTCCGTGTCCGGTGAGGACCTGCGTCATGCGGTAGGTCAGGACGCCGTGACGCCTATCCAGCCACTCCTCAAAGAGGGGTCTTACCGCCGCAATTGCGGCGTGCCCGGAATTCCGACAATGGGGTCCAAACTGTCTGGTTTTCGAGATTTCGAACTTTAAACATCGTTAAGTGTGTAGCGAACATAATAACTGTCAAACAAAAACGACACTAGCGCCATCTGTACATTGACTGAAGAACTACATCAGAAAGATGTCTACATCGCGCAATCAAAGTTATCCGCGAGATTAGAACACAGAACGTTCCGACAAAAAATGTTGGGCAGAAAGCCCACCAGACACAACACCCGTCTGGTCGGTAGGTACCTTCCTTTTCACCGGGGTAATGAGGAACTTTCCACTCTGTTCCTCCTACCCCCATAAGTGCTTATTGTTGGAAAGTAACGATGGTCACCACTTAGAATGTATACTTTTCTGAAAAAATATGAATAACTGAATCTAGTGAATACAACTTTGTTTTAAAACTAATCATATTTTGGGAAATTAAGTGTCATAAAGTTTCTGTTTTGAAGTTTTCAGAAAACAACCCTTGTCTTTCAAAGCATATTTTCAAAAATAAATGTGACACTTGATTTACAAATAAAAGAGAAAACTGTACTGCCTCATTACCTTTCGAAAATGGAGCCACAGTGCCCACTTTTAGTTAGTGTCACACCAGAAAGTTAGGGTGGTTACAGATAAGGTAGTAAATCAACGAAAATCGGTAATGATTTTTTTTCGACCCAACATTTTTTTCTGTTATTTTTGTCCAAACCGCTATCTGATATTAGCTTTTTGAGTCTTTGCGCTAAATTTTCGTCGATCACATCAGGCAAAATCGGTCTTTATCTGGATTTTTTTAACCCTACCATTAGGGTGACCTAACTTTTTTGCACGCCAGGTTACTTTTGGAGCTTACAATCATTCATATATTGTACTTCTGTTTCAATTAGCTGTTTCAAATGGAAGAAAGTTGATGGTTTGACTATCTGGTCTATAGGTATGAATAATTACATTAAATTATTAAAAAAATAACCTGAGGACTAGGTAGCAAGCACAGAATACAACGTAATACGATTCTGTCCCACTCCATTCGTCTCTTCATCTTTTGAAAATCCGGTCATACTATTATAATAAAAATTCCAAGTAACTCAATTTAACGGTTAATCCTTTCTCCGACTGAAAAGTCAAACAAATGATTTTATTTTCTTCCGTTTTCTTTTTGGCTTTTTGTTATTGGTAAATTCATCAAATGAGTCCTCCCATCCAGGACAGAGCGGGAGGGACTTTCAGACTTTTACTCACTAAAATCCACGGTGTCCTTGTATAGCCCTTTACTTTCCGGGGTCACGGTAATTCGTGAGTCCCGCGACCCCGTCAGGCTTTGGCCCTCTATAAGGGGCCCATCATTGTGATAACACTCTTGGAGGCGCGCGTGGAACACAACGTGCCGTCGACCCAGGCATTGTCCATGGTCGGACAGCGAGTCGCCAATTACTTGCCGCCCGCATGCCCGCGCCTACGGTGGCCGTAGATCATCTTACGACGCCTGTCGCCATGGGCGTCTACCACTGCGGCAGGGCTATGAGGTGGACGCTGTCCTCTCCCTCACGCGTCCCGCCTCTTCCTTCGCTAGCATGACTGCTTCGCAGAAGGAGGCGACCGCTTCCCACTCCGTCTCTCTCCGCAGCATGGCCTCGACCAATGCCGGGTGCGAGAGGTCGCCGCCTACCGCCGTCGTGAAGACACGGCGGTTCTTTGCCCAAGCGGGGCACTCCTGCACCTTATGCTCCACTGTGCCCTCCGGGCGATCCTCGCAGTGGTGACACCCAGGCGTTTCTTCCTTCCTTATTCGACACAGGTACTTTTAAACTTCCGTGTCCGGTGAGGACCTGCGTCAGACGGTAGTTCAGGACGCCTTGACGCCTATCCAGTCACTCCTCAAAGAGGGGTCTTACCGCCGCGATTGCGGCGTGCCCACCGTCTTTTTGGCTTACCTTAATTAACAGAATTCAAAATATGCTTTATTGTATTCGATATTATTATATCCTATATCTTTTTTATAACTATTTGATCACTATGTCAATATTATTGAAATTAAAATAACTCTTTTATTACCATTATTATCAGCTTATCTAACAATGTTACTAACGCCTAACATATTCTTATAACAATATGTTAAGAGGCATATGTACATAAAGCATTGAATCGAAAATACAATATTTATTTCCTGTTGGTGAATTATGCCTTTAAAATGAATGCCTAAAAGAATAAAAGCCTTGCTTTTGCTTAAAAGCTTGCTGAAATCGCAAAATATATTATTTTATAGGTGCTTCTGTGTTTTTCAAGGTAAAAATGATTACAGTTGATATTTTCAGAATAAAAGAGATTTTTGCATTCTTTTTTTATTTTAAGACGGATACTTATGGCGGATAGTTGAATACACGTAATTCATTTGAGATAGATATCCTCTGAGGGTATGAACATAACCTACAAACGACACGCTCTTGCTCGTGTCTTTAATAAATGTTCAATTCTTTAGTACATTAAGTTGAAAATCAATTAAATACTACCAAACGTTGTCGCTTATCACTTGCCACTTGTCTAAAACTGGAAAGAAATTCGATATTTATCCCCACAAACTTTGTTCACACCATACCATTTTATTCAATGGCACAGGAAAATAGAAACGGTCTGCTTGGTAGTACTAGAATAGTTTATCAATACAAAAATAAAATAAAATAGCATACGATACCTCTTCAAAACTGGGAGAAACCGAGATCTTTAAAAGTTACTTCTTTACCTAGCTACACAAGTTGGTGCTGTTGCTCATGAAAAAAAAACGTATTTCGAACACAAATCCGGTTATCATAAAGAATAGTTATTTGTTATGCAAGGCTGCAAAGTTGTTTTACGAGTATGAGTACGCGAGTACTACGACGTACGAAATGCCGCATAACTTTACTCTCGAGCGCAACACACAACTTTTCACCTCACTACAGCGAGGAACTGGTAGGTGACAATCTGACAGTAAAGGAAGAGAGAGTGCACCTGTGACTTGCGCACACACTTGTGCAATAAGTATCTCCCGCGCAGACGGCTAATCTCCACTGAGAATGGCCGCCGCGCCGTGGTCGAAATCGGTCAGGACTATAGATTTACTATTATTCAGTCCAGTCGTCGTGCTAGTCAGTACGATTATTGTAAAAATGAGGTTGGTGCACTGACATGCAGTGGGGCCGGCCCACCTGCCAGTGTAGAAAATAATTGAATAGAAGACGTGTTCGAATTTTGAAAATTCTTTCCACCCTCACGGGTAAAATGCACTTTTTCACTCAGATTTCGAATGACTAATAAAATCCTTCCGAGCCCGTGAGGTGAAATAGTTATTTGTTATACAATTAGTGCAAAACTTTTTAACCGCGTGCTCAATTTTGATCACCGCGTAAGCGAAGGATTCAAAAATTTATTTACGAGAGCAAGGAGTGATTCAAAAATTAGAATCCTGAGCGTTCGCGACGGAATCAAAAGTGTAAAAAAGTGAAAAATCTTTGCACTCGAGTGCAACACGTATCTTTTCATCCCACCTCAGCGAGGAAATGACTAAAATCAAAAAAGAAACATTCACAATCACAAGATACTTTTATTTCAGATTAGGTATTAACTACTCATTATGATGGGTGATAATTACAGAATAATCTTTGAACTATAACAAATAACACTTAGGTACCTACCTAGTATGTTTTCAAGTGTCTTGTTTTTAACTTGTTTTGTTTTAACAATATGACGTGAAAAGAAAAACGCGTAAAGCAAATTAAAAAAAAAAGTGCTGAGTTAAAAAGGTTCCGAGTCTGAGTTTTTAACAAAATAAAAGTTTGTATGATACCATAGAGCACCATATAGAGGTAGAAGTCAAAAGGTTTAATGATGTTTCGAATTCACAAATTAGTGCACACGATGTTCTAAATTCAATTTACGTTATCCTCTAGTGGATAAAAACTTTTTACGCTGAGATATTGAAGATAGGGTTGCCACCTTTTTTTGGTATTAAAGTACATTTGTTAGTATGAATATGAAATAAAAAGTACGTAGTTTCAAAATAAAGTACAATTAATTTTAGTCCAGGCAACGGGGAATTTTGCCCTACAAAAGGTGGTATATATTTTTTTATTCGTATTGCATGGAATTTTGCATAAGCAATCCTTATATGACGTAAGTGGTGCGCACTTATATCATTAAAGCCTTTGTCAAACAGACAGGCGTGGCGAATGCGAAGCGAGGCGTTTTTATTTGTAATGTATGAAATTGTTTGAATCCAGTCACATAGAAAAGCGAAAGCGATCAGATAGCGTGACTGAACCGATGCGAAGACGTTCATAAAAAGCCAGCTAATACAACTGCCACGCCTCATCCGCTGCATCCAGTTTGGCGTCTCGTATCGGTTCGGAATCGGTCCGGTTCCCTATCGCCTGTCTGTTTGACAAAGGCTATAAGGAATGCTTGTGCAAAATTAGGACGGATAAAGGATCTGGAAAAAGTACGGGTGGCAACCCTAATTTGAAGAGCTAAAATACTCTTTCCGAGATGGGGGATGAAAATAATTTAATTAGAGAACAGTGCGGCAATGATGAAACATAATAGGTCGAATAAACAGATACATAATTATGTAAAGTTATTGTTTGATTAAGAAAGTATGGAAGCCGTACCTCTTTTTTTTTAATCTCTGTATCACGGAAAATCCTGGAATTTACAACAAAACGGATACATTGTAGGCTTTTTTATTGTATCGGTCGAAGCAAATATAAATATGTATTATGTACGTGTTGACAAAAAATAGATACGACTGTTAATAAATAATTATGCACACAATTCTAAAGAGCTGCTTAATTTTTCATCCTATATTCCCGGATTCATTCGATGTGAAAAGTGCATTCTATTATAGCCAACATATCTCAAGACTAGATAATGTGCATGCGCACGTCGTCATACGAGTTAACGTACATCGCTCTCTCATAATATTTGTTTAATTTCAATGTGAATGACGTTACCAACATTTTAGAACAAGATTTAAAAGTGTATCCATGGCGTCTGCAAATTCTTCTCTATTTTCTAGATTAACGCTTACGAAAGGGCAACTACAGTACTTTCACAGACAAGTTAATACTTGTTATATTATTATGGTTAATTATAAGCTGTGTAACTTGAAGTTATTACATCTATCCAGCCAAAAGACTTTATTGCATTTTCTTTTATGTCTATACCAAGTTGCCTGAAAAGGTCTCTGAATTAAAATGTACTTTGAATTAAAGTTTGGATAATTATGCATCCGAATATCCGAACAGGGTCTAAAACGGACACATAACGGCAGGAGGAGCAACGTCATTGGCTATTCTTGTATTATTCATTCACGAATCATTCGGAATATTGCCATATGGCCGTTTTAGACTCTGAACGGAAAACAAAGGCGCGCATTTTAATCAACCAATACTACTACCACTTAGTATCTTTTGCGACTTTACACCTTTATTTGAAGTTCAATCGCATTTTCATTGGTTTGCAGTTTAGCGAATTTAAAAATGCTGCGCTGCGTTTGTTGAATCGCGACAGTAGGTACCTATGCTAAAAGCGAATCTACTATTTGATACATTCTGTTTAATCATATCTTTAGGAACATAATTTACAGGGTAAAACAAGCTACTTTCCCAAATTAACATTTAAACGTACGTAACTTTTAAGTTAATTAAAATGCTATGAGCAGAAAGCCGCGTCTGCGCAGCAAACGCGCCCCTTCTGGCAGTAACAACACGCGTAGTATGGCACCGTAGAAATGGGTTTTGTCCACGGAAGAAAAGACAAAATGACAGAATGTTTAAAATATAGAAAAAGAAATGTTTTTTTCTTCAATGGTCTCAAAAACAGTCGATTTTTATAGAAATAACGATGAAAAAACTTTCTATTCTCAGTAGAACTGAACATGCTACGCATACAGTTAGGGGGCGAGTACTAGTCCATTACGCTCAGCTGATAGACCGTGCCTATTGTCGTACGGCGGATTTATTACGGATATTTTTCTTTTTTTATTTACTTTGATATGTATAAAACAGTTGTTTGTTTTCGGTTCAAAGAATTTAATCATCTTTAAAAGACCATCGTCACTTACGTGAGAACATTAAATCTTATCTCCCCCGCTCGCCCGAAGCGCTTTGCTAATCAAGTTTCTTAAGAGTCCTATAAAGATATCTTTGTTTTGATTTTGCCCATGCGCTATATAAATCTGTATTCACTTGTAATGCTTTAACATGACTTTTCATTTTTCAGGATTTTTAAAAAAAAATATCATGATCAAAAGATAGCAGAATCGGCAGAGTCATTATCAAAACTCTCCTTGGGTACTAAGTAAGTATTTATATTGGGTTCGTTTTGTATTGGGTTCATGTACTCATTGAATCTTATAGCACAACATTGAACGTGAACGTGAAAACCGTTTGAAAATTCCTGGCTGCACACCTATAATTATAACTGCTGACTTTACTTTGGAGATATGTCACTCTACGACTATCAAGCTATGTATGTTTTCAGAACTGAGATCGAAACAATCGAGTCCGTATTAGTTAGACCTCTTGTCTTCAACAATTAACAGCACCTTTATAGTGTTTGGGCTCATTTCACTAGGCTTGATGAGAACGTTAGATCTAGTTGGGGTATAACTGTCATCGAGGGTCTGAAGATGGAGACGAAAGGCAGTAGCAAGAAATCCTCAACAGTTAACAGCAACTATATCGTATTTGGGCTCATTTAATTCATCGTGATGAGAACTTCAGACAGCTGTGATTTGACAGTTGTCGACGGTCTGAGAGTGCAGACTTCAGTTTCAAGAGGTCTTCAACAGTTAATGCAGTAGTTACTGTGACGGTTACGTTAACAATGACAAAAGTGAAGACGGGTTACTCCATATGTTAAACATTCTATCATGGTATAAACTGAAAAACTAAAAACAAAACCTTTTTAACAAAAAATTAAACTGACGACCAAAGAAACAAACAGAAAAGATTAACCTAGCTTAATTCTTCGCTTCAAATAATCAATAAACATGTTTGTTTGTATGGCGCCGCCTCAAAATTTAGTTTTTTACTTACTATTATATTGTGATCAGGGAGTAAGCAGACAAATTAAAAAAATATATAACTGCATCGTGTGACATATCAAATGAAAGGTTTCTTATAATATGTTTTTGTCATTAAATTTTTTTTTTGTTTTATAAGAAAATTAAAAAAAATGGCCGCCTTTCTTCGTGAAAAAATTCATCGTGTGATATATCAAATGAAAAGATTGGTTATGAAGCTATCTTCAAAACAAATCTTTACACTATTAACTTTAAAATTATTAAAAAACAGTTTTTTTTTGTTATTTTAAATTAGTTAGTGTCAAAGTTATAGAAGAAAATAGACGACAAATTACCCCCCTCTTATCTCGGAAACTGTTGAGTCTACAATTTTGAACAAAATACAGATAATACTCCTTTGCTTATTTAAATTAAGTACCTACAGGAAAACCTACAAGAAGTCCATGATCTTAAAATAAAATGGCAATCGCGAGATAATCAACTACAGAATCTTTCATTGTACGTGTCCGGTACACACTTGACTTTCTTTTTATAAATGTTTTTTTTTCAGTCCTTGCGATTCAGCTGAGTCTCAATCTTTGCCCTTAGTTGACCTAACTCAAACGTAAGTATTGTGTAAAACGTGTGTGTGTGTGTGTGTTGTCTGTTATGCGGATTTCTTTTTTTAATTACTATAATTATTTTACAGTCCTTGTGATTCAGCTGAACCCCAATGGGTAGGACCATTTGTCATCCTCCAACCGTAAGTATTGATTTATCTTATTGGTCATGTAAGACATTTTCTGATTATAATTTTACAAAACCTTAACATTCCTAATAACAACATGCAGTATTAATAGTTATAAATAAATCGTATTATTGTATATTTTCTGCGTAGCAGTTTCTTTTTTTTAATGTTTTCAATTTTTGTTCAGTCGTCGGGACTCCGTGCCCTCCGGTCCGATTTTGGAAGTTACGCAGATGTAAGTACCGACTAACTTTAAAGATTAACGCATACATTTCCTGAACTCAACACAATTCGAAAAATCCGCAAGACGCGTGAACACGTGCAATCTCCCCGCTTGTTGCGATCGCTTTTTTTTTATCGTGGTAAAATCATCAAATGAGTCCTCCTACCCTACTGTCAGACTTGTACTGACTAAAATCCACGGTGTCCTTCAATAGCCCTTTACGTACCGGGGTCACGGTAATCCCTTGGTCCGCAACCCCGGCAGGCTTTGGCCCTCTACAGGCCCCGTCACTATGCTGACACTCTTTGAGGCGCGCGTGGAACACAACGCGCCGTCGACCCGGGCATGGTCCATGGTCGGACAGCGAGTCGCCCATTACTCGCCGCCCGCATGCCCGCGCCTACGGTGGCCGGAGATCGTCTTGCGACGTCAGACGCCGTGGGCGTCTACCACTGCGGCTGGGGTTGATCCTCGCAGTGGTGACACCCAGGCGTTTCTTCCCTCCCTATCAGACACAGGAACCTCTCGAAACTTCCGTGTCCGGTGAGGACCTGCGTCATGCGGTAGGTCAGGACGCCGTGACGCCTATCCAGCCACTCCTCAAAAAGGGGTCTTACCGCCGCGATTGCGGCGTGCCCGGTTGCGATCTCTAGTCGCACTAACGTGCCACCCCATTCATTTCGTGTTATTGTTTCTCCCGCTGCGCCGGTCGCCGCCGGTCTCCGCAGGCGCTAGAGCAGCGTGGCCGACGGCTTAACTTTACACGTATTTGATTAATGTACCTATTCGATAATTTTGCATGCTAGCTTCAGCTAAACTTAATTTCGGTTTTACATGTTTATTTTAACCCACTCAGCTCTTTACTTTCCAGACGCGTGGGTTCCTATATTGAGGAGGATGCCCCATCGTAAGTATTGGAACAAACCGGCCTCGCTTACAAAGGGTTCCTTACCAATTGCTATAAATAATTGTCCCTTAAATATTTATTTTATTCAATATTTTAGTATTCATTGTTGTTATAACGGAAACTGAAATACATCATCTGTCAACAGTGTTCTTAACTATCACGGTTAGACACATACACATACAGCCTGGTGACAGACGGACAGACAGCGAAGTCTTACTAATAGTGTCCCATTTTACTCTTTGCATACGGAACCCTTTTAAATTAGCATCTTACGATAGTGTATATTATGCGTTATCCGAATATGGTTTCAGAATATCCTGGAGATATTTGAGTATTTCTGAAATAATTAATGTACATCTGTGGAAACAAGTGGACCACGTAAAAATAAGTTTTATTTATTTATTTATTGAACAAAAAGCACTGTAAAGGAACAATGTTGAACTTTAAAATTACGATATACATATATAAGCTAAAAATATATAAATATATAAATACTAAATTAAAAGATAACTAAACTATTATAGAGCATCGAAAAATTCATCCTCAACACTGTCAGCTGGTAATGTGCCCAAGAGACTGGCGGCGCGACGTTGCCACTTTGTATGGCAATACTTAGCCTCTGGCGAAGGTAAAAGCCAGCTCTTGGATCACGGGAAGCGTCAACAAGTCTTTTAGAAATGTCTTTGAAGAGGCTGTGAGCACTCGGACCCCATGGCTCTATAGTTTCAACCCCAAACGGCTCAAAAAAATTATATTAATTCAATCCATAATAAGTAAAAAATATATAAAAATCAAATTGCAGTCCGCAAACGTTGGGCACTTTTGTTTTATTGTGTCAGATACAAGGGATTTATTATATCGTACTCGAATGTCGATACCACAGTTGTACAACTAACGTTCAATATTTGATTTCTACAGAAACAATATGAAATCATCCATTCCCTGCGCAAACGTAAACCATTGCTTTAATATTATGAACAGTTGGTTATATTTTGACACGAACAAAATCACCTTCATTTTTATTTACAGTATGAGTATGGCTCAAAGGTCTAGAAGCCATACCACCAGATAGATATAAAAAAAAAACGAATTGTTGTTGAAACACGTATGGTGTATCTGGGTGGTACTTTTTCGTAATCCGAAAAATATTATTTTATCATTTTTAAACAGAATGGTAGTCTTGATTTTTTATGAGAATTCGTGGGGCATCAACATTAATTTCAGCTTATATTTTGAGTTTCGAGTAATAAAAAACCGGTCAATTGCGAATTTGACTCGCTCATAAAGGGTTCCGTAGCAGCAAGTAACATAATATAAAAGTTCTTGTAGTTGGTTGTTACTTTGAAAAGTAAATTGTATTAAAAAAAAAAAACTAATTCCTTATCTCGTTCAAACCACTTTGGAAGTATCTCTAGGGCAAACTGTTCAGTTTTTTTTATTTATCGTGTTAATATCATCAAATGAGTCGTCCCACCTAGGGCAGAGCGGGAGGAACTGTCAGACTCGTACTGACTAAAATCCACGGTGTCCTTCAATAGCCCTTTACGTTGGACTGCCCCGCTTGGGCAGAGCACTAATGTGTCCTCACAACGGCGATAGGCGGGCCGCGTGAGGGAGAGGACAGCGTCCTCCCTCCACCCCAGCTGCTGTGGTAGACGCCCACGGCCACAGACGTTGCAGAAGCGAATAGCGGGCAGCGAGTGACGGGCAACTAGCTGTCCGACCATAAACCATGCTCACGGCGCGTTGTGTTCCACGCGCGCCTCAAAGAGTGTCAGCAAAATGACGAGGACCCCTCTAGAGGGCCAAAGCCTGCCGGGGTCGCGGGACTCACGAATTTCCGTGTCCCCGAAACAAAGGGCTATTGAAGGACACCGTGGATTTTAGTCAGTACGAGTCTGACAGTCCCTCCCGCTATGCCCCGGGTGCGAGGACTCATTTGATGATTTAACAATTTTTTTATATATTTTTTTTTGTGTGAGAATCGATATGATGTTAATGCGATTGCATCTACTTACTAAGTTTCAACAGGATAGCTCTTATACTTTCGAAGAAAAGTGGCTGTGACATACGGACGGACAGACAGACATGACGAATCTATAAGGGTTCTGTTTTTTGCCATTTGGCTGCGGAAACCTAAAAACTACATGCTTTCCTGAAGTCTGTTTCGTCAAATTATTTTTTACAATTTCATAGTGTTTTTTTAAGATAATCATTACGTTATTAATAAAACGAGTGGTATATTACCATCCGTATGGTTTATTCCGTAATACGCTTTTCAATGAGTTCATTTATTTTGAGAAATACTCATTTACTCTGAATGAATTATTTGAATTATACTGAACTATGACTCTGCTTTTTAACTCTGCAGGAGCTCAAATAAAGGACGTCTGCAAGACGCCGATCAAGAGTAAGTAAAAACAAAAAAATAGGGTGGCTGTACGCTCTCGCTAAGACATTACAATACAGAGAAAGTGCGAGAGCGTACAGCATGTAGTAGAGATCGTCTAATCTCGGTTCAGAGAGACATAAAAAGAAGTCAAGGTGTACAGCAGCCAGAATATTAATACTAGTGCTCGCCTTGTCCAATATCATCCATAATGGGGTATTTACACAGATCAATTTTTCGGTGATTTAGCCATGCGGCCGCAAAACAAACGTCTAAATAACCATTCGACAATTTTTTGATTACTTATTCTGGCAAGCGATGCGACTTTCACTAGTCGCATCGGTAAATCGACCAGTGTAAAAACCCTGTAATACACATTCATAATCCTATAACAGCGATATTTTTGTAAAAAGGGGTGCAAAGGTTTTTTGCACCCGTTTTAATAATAGCTGTGCGACTTTACAGACAATACTCTGAAACCACGAGTCTTTGTTCCTGCCGGGTTTGACGCAAAAAGTCCACTTAGAAAAATGTGCTTTGACGCAAAATTACCACTCAAAATAGTGAACTTTGCAAATTGTGCACTTTTCTCAATCGCAAATAAAAAACACCAATAAGTGTGAATTTGAACTATAGTGTAATACACTTATTAGTGTTTTCTTAAAAATCTTTGATTTTTGGGAAAAAAAAGAAAAAAATATATACCGACTTTTAAAACAACACAAAACAAAATTGTAAGATAACTTTTCGGTTGGAAGTCGGAACTTTGTTTTTTTCTCTTAATTTGAGTTTTGTGCCATAACTTTGGAAAGGTAAGTTATTTTACACTTTATTGTTATTATCGTTGTTTTTAATAGAGTTTATTTTACTCTATTAAGTGTGTACAGGCATGATATTATGTTGTGTGATTGCGTGAACTATGCAATAGCAGCAATCACGATTGGTTTGCTGTCATTTATTTAAGAATTCCCTCTATTTCTAGAATCCAGGAGATTTCCGAAAACAGAACCTATCAAACAAAACAAAAAAGATTTTTTTCAAAACAGATCACGGTCTTCTTTCAGGTTTTTTCGTTTATATGTATATATCACACGATGCAGTTCAAATATTATTCGATTTTCTAATTTTGCTGGGAGAGTACTCTGTTATTTTAAGATTATAGGTTTTCCTGTAATCTATAGGCAAAAAACTAATATCTATATTTTTTTCAGAATTGTAGACTAATTTAATACGGAGATAACGGGGGTTATAGAAAAATATTATTATTTTTCATATTTTTTTCTTGAATTACGCAGTTTCAACAAAGTGAACAACGCATTTTTTTCGAAAAGGGTGGGGAAATGGTAACTTTTAATTAGTTAATAGTAATTTTTATAATAATAGGCATTTTTATTTTGATATGTCACATGATGCAGTTTGCAAACATATCGGTTAGCGGGAACCTCCTAACAATACGAGTCGTGACTAGAATGACTGCTTTCTGAATCAGCCCCTTTTTTTGGGTAGTTTCGATTAGCCTAGTAGCTTCGACTCTGTTCTCGATCCTGGTGGAAAGTTTTTACATTTTAAAATGTTAATATTCCTTTTAATGAAAAATTAAGTGATTATATTATTCATTTTAAGTAGGCACACCTCTACCCGACCCTTTTGGGATTACAGGCGTGGTATTATGTTATGTTTAATTGCTAGTTTTAGCAATATTTTGTTTCTCGGCACTTTCTAAAATCAACAAAAGTATGAAAATTACGAATGACGTTGAACTCGTATAATTTGGCCGAGAGCAATCCTACAACCTTTGTGCCATAGTAACTATTGCTCCAAATGACTAGTAATATCCATAGCTACCACTTTCGAAGCATAGGGGCCATTTTCAGGAAAGGCCCAAAAAGATGACGTCCTTTGTATGATGAGATCGTTATCCATCTCCTTTTGGTCCCACCCTTCAAAAGCAACATGTAATACGTCATTGGATAGGTATTTTTAAGCTGAACAAAAATTAGTACGGCACCAAGTATGAAATATTAGTCCGTTCTGAGCTATGTTTGATTTAATATGGGAGTTTAAAAAAAGCCAAATAATGGTTTTTCGTAACATTTTGCATTTTAGTGCAGAGGAGGAGGAGGAGGAGCTCGGTTTTAAATAATTACAGCCACACAGGTCGATCTGCCATGTCAAGCCGCGCTTCCCGAGGTCGGTCTATGGATCGGTGACCATCTGTCCGAGTTTCCTCCGTGCCGTATCCTTCCATGGTCTGTCCGGGGCCCGCCTCCTCCTTCACGAGCATGACTGTTTCGCAGAAGGAGGCGAGAGGTCTCCGCCTATCGCCGTCGTGAGGATACGGCGGTGCTCTGCCCAAGCGGGGCAGTCCTGCACCGTATGCTCCACCGTGTCCTCCGGACGATCCTCGCAGTGGTTACACCCAGGCGTTTCTTCCCTCCCTATCAGACACAGGAACCTCCCGAAACTTCCGTGTCCGGTGAGGACCTGCGTCATGCGGAAGGTCAGCACGCAATGATGCCTATCCTGCCACTCCTCAAAGAAGGGTCTTACCAACGCGATTGCGGCGTGCCCGGACCTCGGTTGCGACAGTTGCTCCCTCCATACTGCCCTGAGATCGAGCGGGGAAAAGGGAAACTCTTGGAATACAATTTTTGACTTTGTAATTTTGTTTGGACTAGTTAGGAGGTGAACATTATCAAAAGTCCCCGCCCCTAGCCCGTGGGGGGTTGAAGGCACCATTTTTTGGTTTTTCGCTTATATCTCGGTAACCATGCGTCGTAGAGGCTTAGCAAGTAAGAACAAAATGAAAGCTGAATAAAGGACAATGGGTGAAAATGTCCCCACCCTCCAACAGATTTGACACAGGTGTCATTCGAAGCATCTGGAAGAGGAGATATTTTATACTATCGCGACATTCTTCAAATATGTAGGGTTTACTTGGAATACCTTAATATCTAAAATAATCTTACTTGGGTGATGTCATCTAATCGTTTTAAATAGATAACATTCGAAGCATCTGGTAGAGATGATTTTTTTACTATGGCGACATTCTTCAAATATGTGGTGTATACTTGGAAGACCTTAATGTCTTTTTTTTAACGTGTGTAAATCCTTAAATACCTTTTGAGGAAAACGGACTTCCTCCGCCTGGGGAGGACGGAGGGGCATGTCAGTCTCGACTGACTAAATCCACACGGTGTCCTCTATTGCCTTTAGCCAGCGGTGAGGAGAATTTTCGCAAACACCGCTCCCCGGCTGGCTATGACCCGACTACATCGCCGGGTCCCTCTCCTCGGTACGGCCGTTCACTAACGGCCGCACCTCTCTTCGAGTGGCGACGAAGGACTCGTTTCAGCTAGCTCGGGCCTGTATCTGGTCGGGCGGCTGACTAAAGAAGTCAGCCGCCCGCATGCTACCTCTCATGGAGGACGCAGATCGGTTTGCGCTCCTCGGCGCCCGGTGCGTCTGCTACGGTACCTGAGAGGGATAGAGAGACTCTCGCTTTCCCTCTCCGCCGTCTCTTTTGCGAGCATAACTTCCTCGAAGGTGACGGCCACTTCCCACTTACTCTCGCCTTACCGCCACAATAGCGGCGTGCCCCTATACCTTAATCTAACTTAACCTAACCTAACCTAACTTGGGTGATGTCATCATTTTTTTTTTTACTTGGTAAAATCATCACATGAGTCCTCCCACCCAGGGCAGAGCGGGAGGGACTGTCAGACTCGTACTGAATAAATTCCACGGTGTCATTCAATAGCCCTTTACATACCGGGGTCATGGTAATTCTTGAGTCCCGCGACCCCGGCAGGATTTGGCCCTCTACAGGGGGCGGCACAATAGTGGGGTGATGTCATCTAATAGATTTAAAAGTGATGTCATTCGAAGCATCTGGTAGAGATAATATTTTTTTACTATGGTGACATTCTTCAAACATGTGGATTTTATTGTCAGTCTTTTTGTGGACCATTTTAAGCATAGTAAGTAGCATGTGTTCTATGTATGTTGGAGGGTGAGGACGCAGTTCATACAAAAGCACCCATTGTCCACAAGTTTCATTTAGATAGTATTTCGAAATCATGTACAGTTTTCGAGATATCTGCTCTTGAAAGTCTGTAATTTTGGAAATAAAATTTTATCTTTTAGCATTTAGGAAGTTGTATTTGAAGTCACCATAAATCCAGAAAGCAGTAGCAGTCTTTTAGACCCTCCGTTCACCATAACCCCCCTCTCCCTCACCCACAGCTCAAGGGCTAGGAGCGGGAACTTTTGATATGTTCACCTCCTAACTAGTAAACAAAGTTACAAAGTCAAAAATCGTTCTCCAAGAATTTCCCTCTATACCTTGTTTTGAGCATTCGTTGACTGGGCTATTGTTGTATTGTATTGTATAACATTTGCGTGCGGGTGGGAAAGAAATTATTCGATCCACCCCAGCTCCTCGAGGAAAGCCAGCAGCGCCTTCGTGTTGCCGACGATCTCGCGGAGAGTACCTGGGGTACCGAAGTACTTTGCCCTGTATGAAGCAATTTCAGGGCAGTGTAGGAGCACATGACCTGCTGTCTCGTCTGCCGCCATACAGGCTCTGCACAGGGGGCTGTCTGTAATACCTAGGACAAAGAGGTGTTTATTAAAGGAGCCTTGTCCTGTCAGGACGGCTGTGATTGTTCGTAACTGCTGTTAGGTTAACCTGAGCACGAGTTTGGTGAAGCGGCCATTGATGGCGGGTAGCGCCTCCTTGGCCTGTCTGCACTCCGCCTGATCCTGCCACAGGCAACGATGTAAGTTACCTGTACGTTCTCTGACCAGAGTACGTATGTAGCCGAAGGGGAGTGGCACTATTGGTTCGGGTCCCACCGCCGTCAAGCTAGATTCCCTACGAGCGAGTTCATCCGCTGCATCGTTGCCACGGGAGTCGCTTTGTCCTTTGATCCACTGAATGGTTATGTTGTTATGCTCACCTACCTGGTTTAGATTCTGGTGGTACTCGTATATTAGACCAGAGTTAACCGTTTGGCTATCAAGCGCCAGCAAAACGGCCATGCTGTCTGATAGTATACGAATTGAGTGGTCCTTCACCCCTCTGGCTGTTATCGCTGCCGCCGCCAGGATAATGCCCATGCATTCTGCCTGGAAGACTGTGTTGTGGACCCCCAGTGTCCCCCAGTGATCTGGTAATGCGGATGTTGAGGTCTTCTGAGAAGACTCCAGCACCTGTGCCGCTGCCTGTTTTAGATCCGTCAGTGAAGATCCGTAGCTCCGCCGGGGTCAGCCCCTCGCATCGGTGGTCCTCATGGAGCTGGATTTTGTATTTCTTATCAAAGATAAATTGTTTGGGTACCCGGTCTTTTATGGCCTTTGCCATGGGAAATTCTTCATAAAGTCCCTGTAATATCGAGGTGTGTTGTGACTCTCTCTTACCCCAGAGTTGTATTGTTTCGAGACGGACCGCCGCCAATGTCGCTTCTTGCTGTATGAACAGGAGGGAGGCCCAGCATTGCTTCCAGAGCTGCAGTAGGCGTAGTCCTCATAGATCCTGTTGTCGCCATGCAGGCCAGTCTTAGTACACTTTGTAGCTTGTTTGAAGCGGTGGCTAACCTGGTGCGAGGCCACCATACCACGGCTCCGTAGGTGATCATGGGTACAGTAGATCCATAGTATGATTTTGGGGGATAGGCCCCATTTCTTACCTATCATCCTCCTGCACTGCCAGAAGGTGATGCAGGCCCTGTTTAACTTGTTGTCTAGATGGCTGCTCCAGTTTAGCTTGTTGTCCAGGATGACCCGTAGATATTTGACCTCATTAGCTAACTGGAGTTCTGTATCAAATAGTTTAGGTAGGCGAAAAGGTCCAAGCGATCGTTTTTGAGTGAACATGACCAAAATGGTCTTTGTAGGGTTCACTGAGAGGTCAAAGTCCCTGCACCACCGCTCTACTATCCTTAGCGCTTGTTGCGTTAGATTGCAGATAGTCCCAGTGACCTTCCCCGAGATGAGGATGGCGAGGTCGTCTGCGTACCCAATTGTATAGAAGTGGCATGCGTTGAGCTTGGTGATGAGGTCGTTGATCACCAGGTTCCAGAGGAGTGGAGAGAGTACCCCTCCTTGGGGGCATCCTCTGGCTAACATGGCTACCTGCCTGTCTTCTTCAAGGCGAACCACTCGTTTACTTAACATATTAGTAATCCAGTCTGCTAGTACCTGTTCAACTCCGTGTCTGCGGAAGGCGGCGCTAATGCTGGAGAAGTTTGTTTTGTCGAAGGCTCCTTCGATATCGATGAAGGTGCCCAGGCAAGTGGCTTTTTGATGAATCGCTTCCTCGATCCGGCCGACCACCAAGTGGAGAGCGGATTCAGTCGACTTACCCGAGCTGTATGCATGCTGGTTTGTATGAAGTGGGATTGTTTTTAGGGCCCCATCCCTCAGCTCTCTCTCGCATATCTTCTCCATAGTTTTCAGCAGAAAGGAGGTTAAGCTGATAGGTCGGTGAGATTTGGCATTGGTGTAGTCACTCTTACCTGGCTTGGGTATGAATATGACTTTCACTTCCCTCCATCCTTTAGGAATGTATCTGAATGCCAGACATGCTCTCATAATGGGTACTAGCCTTTGAGCAACGGCAATTCCTCCCCACTGCAGTAGTGCTGGGAAGATGCCGTCCGGGCCAGCTGCCTTGAAAGGATGGAAGCACCGGATCGCCCATTGGATTTTCTCCAAGGTGATGACGTTGTGGGTGTAGCGCCAGTCATTGTCTGATGGTGTTTGGTTGATATCGGTCCAGTTGATTACCTGTGCGAAGGCGCCCGGGAAGTGAGTTTCTATAAGGACGCGCCTCGCTTCTTCAGGTGATGTAGTGAGTGTTTGATCGGGCTTCCGGAGAGTGACGGTAACAGGAGCTTCCTGCTGCGCCAGTATTTTCCTTACCCTGTTTGTTTGTTGATAAGATTCAATGCTTCCGCAGAATTTACGCCATCCCATGGAGCTTCTGAATCTGATGCATTTTTTGTAGCTGGATTTGGCTGCGTAGTACGCATCCCAATCCTCATCAGCACTAGTGTTCATGGCTCTATTGAGCGCTTTCCTTACCTTACCACGTTTGCGGTCCAGCTCTGCGCCCCACCATGGTTGTTTACCAGGTGTTTTTGGCGGAGTGGTTTCTGGGCATGCGGCTTGGTAGCTGTTTAGTATTGCTGATGTGAGGCCGTTGATGTTCTCCTCAATCTGTGTTGGTCCCTCATACGTCCTCAAAACGCTGCAGGGTGCGAGTCTGGCTGTGAGGTGCCGTGTATAGGCAGCGCGGTCTGTTTTCCGCGGATTGCGTCTTGGTAGCACTGGTCTGGGCTATTGTTATTGTTTGATGTTTCAGATTTTATATTATCGTTTTAATTTTATGTTATAGAATATTTGTATAGTTATTAGGGTATTTTATCAATTTCATAAATAGTTTACTAGATGCTTACAGGCATTGATTATTTTTTAATAACTCATTCATTTTTACTTGTTACTATAACATTCAGTATGAAATTATAGAAGGTTTTTGGGCATTTTATATTTTGAAACTTATCCCACTGAATTTCTTTGTAACATAGGCATATTTCGTGAGATTATTTCAAAATTGATTTCTAAATTAATTAAAACAGCAAAACTAAGTGACACAATTATAATACAGCACTTTTTTTTTCAAATCCGATACACTACACGTCTCAAGTCTACATATCACCTTTATCTAATATCAGTTAAAACATTTATTTTAGAACTACACTTAATAGTAATGTGATTTTGCAGACCGTGGATGAAACGCGAGAAGTTTGAGATTGAGGAGCGTTCCAGCCCGGTTGTGTAAGTATTCATCAAAAACTTATACTGTTACGAGTATTGTAGGCCGTATCATAACATTGCTAGGCAATGGCTGATTTCCAATTCCCTCGATCCAGAGGCATCTCCCATGACCTCTCTCTCGACTGCTCAATATCAGGGTAATTTTGGTTTACAACTCATCAAAATCAAAATCAAAAGTCATTTATTCAAATTAGGCTGATTTATCAGCACTTTTTGAAGGTAAATTTTTACATAAGACAGTCCCCCAAAGCGCCCCCCCATTCGACACTTCCTAGTGTTGTGGCTGGGAAGAAGAAGAGGCGGAACAAACTCCCCAGAATGGATGTCATAGGACAGAGTCAGTGCTGCGAATATAATTATATAGTAATATCATCGTATGTGTTTCTTTTCAGAAGCAAGCCCGAGGCCTACCCGAATCTCAGAGAGACCGCTTATGACGATGAGATGTACATGTAAGCATTACCTTTAGATACTTGCCAAAAATAGGACTGTAAAGTTTTAGCAGATTGTGTGAATTTGTTGGTAACAGCTGGATGAGAGTGGAGAAATGGCTTGCGATTGAAGAGGTCCAGCAGTGGAATGCTGATGATGATGATGAGTTTGTTTGTAGGAAGTAATGGGATTATTGAATAGAAGCTACATTTTTTCTCAGTGTCACCTATTTTCTAAATTCGAAATCGCGTTGGTTTACCGGTAATAATAATCATCGAAACTTAGAATGGCAAGGGAAGGCGAGGCTTGAAAACCTTCAATCAGTTTCTAGCAGTGATAAACACACCCATGACACGAGATAAAGTCATAGTCATAACCATTGGTAAACGGTTGAAAAATGCACAAGTAGCATTTAATATTCCAAAAAAAAATCGGACGATGTGAACGCATACAGACGTGCACATCAATGCATTATCTATATTTATAAAAGAACAGGGTTTTTTATTACTCGACTACAGCCGAAACCGCTATACGCAGATACTTGAATTTTGGACAGCAGTTGCAGTCTACCATGTAGGGGGGCAATAAGATGGGATTTTGTGAAACTCCTCCTCTAAGGGGGTGAAATGGGGTGACAACTGTTGTATGAAAAATCTTATTCCTTGGGTATATAAACTTGAAACTTAATACGAATATGAGTAGGTAAAAAGGATTGTCACTATTATTTTTTTTAAACTACCCTCCATTGGTAATCTAGACGATGTTAAAGTTTGTATAGGAAAATCATAACGCGCGAACCGATGAATTTGAAAATCAGTACTTAATTACTAGACCAAAAATAATTAAACACGTGTCTTTGGATTTTTCCAAAATCACCCTTCATGTTGATGAAAAGGGGTTTGCAAGTTTAAAGTTGACTTTTGGATGGTAGCTGCCGTTAATTATGTAGGTGAGAATTAAGAAGGGATTTTGCGAAAATCCATCTCTAAGGGGGTGGAAATTGCGGACAAGTAGGACACTCGAAACAAAGATTGCTCAAAGACAGCCGCTTACACACATGTTTGCAGTTTAAAAAAACAGCCAACCACAAGACCGGAGACGTAGTGTGTCCAGGCAAAATAGCTAATATAGATTTATAAACTCGGAAGACTATGAAGGCGCCTAAGAGTTTAATTTGGATTTAGAATGTATAATAATAAAAGCTACATAAAAAATTAAGTATCTTTAGATTGAATTATTTTAATTGTAAAAGTAATTGAAATTAATTATATTTTTGCGAGGAATTGCACGATACGTAATGCACATACAAATAGATAATAAACATTGAATCAGCAAATAATCCGCAACAACGCTGTGTTTACTTTCATGCTACGTAACTTTTAATTTTGTTACTTTAGACTGTTATTTTATTTATAACTATAATAATAGTTATTTATGTACTGTCTAGCCTGAGACACAGATTTTCTATTAATTTTTAAGAAGTTTTTGTTATAAATGTGCTCCTTTTTATAAATAAACAATGATTATTATATTATTATTATTATGATTAATTGGCTTCAAAGCAATTTATTAACATTAAATGCTGATAAAATTAAGTATCTACACTTTTCTATGCAAATATAAATATCACTGCTCCTTTTCATCTATACGTTCATCAATGTAATAAAATTCAACAAGTGTGATTCTCCTCTCATCCTCAATACCCTTAAAATTAAATACCTCGAGGTAATAATTGATGACACATTGACTTTTAGAGATCATATTGAAAGTCTGGTAAAATGAGTGCGCAAGCGAATTTGCGCTGATTCAAAACGAATCACACAAGTTTATCTGGCCTTTTGTCAATCTATAAATCAATACTGTATAACATCTCGGGCGCCGCTTCAAGAACTATCTTTCTTGCTCTTGAAAGAGTTCGGAGAGCTATTTTTAAGGTCGCAAACGCCCATCCCTTTTTCTTTCTCACAGATCAGCTATATAAATTTACTAAGATGAAAGGATACGCGAAGGAACAGATAATGCGATGCTGGTACTTAAAGAAGGAAATCCTGTGCTATAAGTACCAGCAACCTTTTTAGTGTCACAGTAAGGTACAAGCACATTTTATATATTACTAGCATGCCAAGTACATTCACCAATTAAGTAACACAAACACACTTTAGTAGGTAAAAAAGATTAAAATAAGAAGATAAAATTGATGTAGAAAACACTTAAGTAGACTCACAATTAAGTAAGCAGGCCTTGTTAGAATAGAATAGAATATCTTGATTTGCGTAAAATATGGTAAATTGAGGAGTTCAATTTAAAAAGTTCTATAAATTCCGCTTACTACTATTCAGCATGCAAATTATTATAAAAGCTAAGCTAATTTTATTTTATTACCTATAATAACAAAATCACAACTTAGATAATCACGAGATTCTTGTATTTGTTATATTATTGCCATACCTAAGTTGAACATTAAACATTTTATTAACAATTAAACAAGAACATGAAAGTGAAAATTAAACATTTTAACGTTAAACGTTAAATAACCACAATATGAACAAGTACAAAAACATAACAAAAATAAGAAATAAATAACATCAACTAATTCAATAATATTTTTTGTTATTACCAATTTTCTATCCTCAGTAGCTACAGCGGATAGAAAATTGGTAATATCCTTAAAGGACGGAGGCCTATAAACTGCAATGATACAGATCTCCTTTCCCACCCGTATTTGAATGTAATTAGCATCTGAGAAAGATGGTTCACTGCTTCTGATGTATACTACAACCCCGTCGTTCTTGTTAATTTATTTATTGCTGTAATAGTACATTGTTATCCAAGGGGTGAAAGTTACTTATATAAGTCCCAAGACGGTGTTTTTTATTATTCTTATATATCTTTTAAGATCTCGGGATCAAGGGATCCCGGACTTTTGAAGGGCGTGTCAGGAGCCGAAGTCACTTATACACTTATATATACACACACTTATATATTTCTAAATACATACATATTATAGATAAATTACACCCAGACACAGAACAAATGATCGTGCTCATCACACAAACATTTGTCCTGGGTGGGAATCGAACCCACGACCTCCGGTATAGCAGTCAGGGTCACTAACCACTAGACCAACGAGCCTGTCAAGAAAGAGGTAGGAGATCTGTTCCTCGTCAGTGTTCACTCTGACCGGCCAATAAAGGCAAGCCAGAGATGAGGAACAAGATATCTCCCAGGAGATCAGGTCCGTGGGGTCGCAACTGCCCAACAGCTCGCCACAAGCTGCCCTGCGGGTTTATTATTCCATTTATTTCAGGCATCAGAGGCCCATATAAAATACAATACAATAATTAAATATAAACAATATACCTACTAATACATATAACAACATGAAAATAACTTAAACTACGGCACACGATGTGACGTTGTCGTGTTATACTGCGCGGTGTCGCGTAGCCTGCCCGTAACGCAGTGAGGGCGCTAATAGTTCGAGGGACTAAATAAGTAATTTACCCGAGGTAAACACTGTGCTTTTCATTACAAATAAGAGGAAAAAAAACATAAATTATTAGCTATAGAAAAAATGTGTGTTGATCGGGTTGTCGCTTTCCCGTTCATTTTGTTTTTGTCCTGTTTTCGTGCAGCTATACTGCCAGTATTTTTCATGTTCACCGGCTGAACAAGTTCGAACCTGTCGAATTAGTAGAGTGGTACATTAGTTGCCGCAAAAATGTCGTTTCGCTGAAGCAAAGAAACAACTTTAAAATTTATTTCCAAATATATAGAGCATGAATGCTTGTAGAAGATTTCTGTGATTAAATAAAAGAAGCTATGGGTCTTATTTTAATCACAGATATTTACTCATCCACCTCTTCTAAAATAGCTGTTACGATTAGCTTAGTCAGTTTATTTATGTTATTGCGCTGTAGGCTGTTCATCTTGCAAAACACCACTCACTTATAAACTGTACTCGACCAAAGTGCGAACGATTTTTGGACAGAAGCGACTATTTTAGCTACTAAATTACTCGCTACTCGACTAAAATACTAGCCTAGTCCGAACTATCGCGGAGCACCGTTTGTTGTTCTTGTCGGAAGAAGGAATATTTTTTTGATTTATTTAAATCCAAATTTAGCCATTAACGCATTCAAAGACTGTTTCTATTCATTACACATAGTTTTAGTTGTAATTTGCACACTTATTATCACTTTTAAACACTTTTATCGCGTATTTTCAATATTTTTAGGAAGACCCACAACAAAGTAGATAAACGTGCAGTATTATCATATGGTTACATGGTTGCATAAACATGTTGCCGAGTCGCTGTCAACATATTGCGCGTAATACTTGTGTTGCGGAGTTGATCACGCGATGTTGCAAGAAAACATTAGTTTATCAACAAATTTTGACGTGTGCGGACGTGTTTGAACATGGCGGTAGTGTAGTGCTCTACACATTGCTATGATAAAATAATTCAGTGCTCCCCGAGCGATATATTAACGTTGACTGGCGTATACCCTTATTGATTTAAAAGTTTCCAGCAGCATTCTCGTCGTTCATCAACAACGTTGGTCAACTGTTACTAAACAAATGTTTTCCAACAATACGAGGCTAAAGTTTTAATACTAGTTCTTTAAACTATATATTTATTTATTGCTTTAAAAAAAGAAAAATACAGGTTCAACCTAGTTCAGGCAAATAAGCAACTGTGCTCTTTTCTAACTGTTAAGATATTATTATTTTAAATACGTCCCATTTTATAGAATAAACGATTATTATTATTTATAGTGTAGAGCAATTTTTTCTAAAAAAGCTAGCAAAAGCTGAACTTTATTGTTAATTTAAATCCGTCTCATTTATTAATCAATTTATATACGACTATGTTGTGTTTTTTTTTATCGTGGGCAGGACGGTTCCCGTACCATTGTGTCACGGAGGGCAAGGACGAGAGAGAGCATCTGCAATTGCGCACCCGCTTATGCACTAAAAATATTCCTGCGCAGATGATTACTTCCGAATATTTGTCTCCGATTGACGTAAAATCCCATGGCGATGGGCTGAGGTAGAGAGGTCCGGTTTGATGCAAACCGGGCTTTGTCTGAGGCCTACACATGGGCGGTTCCAGAGGTGCTCTTAGAGCATCGTGGTCGCTTTCACTCTGCATCGGGGTGACAGAGAGGACTAGGTAGCACCTGGTGTGACAGAGCAGCCCTATTTAGAGACGGTTCTATTCTCCTTGCTCAGCCGTCGAGGGAGCTAGAAAAGGTGCCCTAAAATATGCTCGCCCCATCTTGTATCGAAAGTAGTAACCGCGGCTGCCTTCGCATCATACAACTCGTGGTCGACGCAACAATAAGAATATTAAAAAATCATCTGAAATGGCCTTCGGTGCGTGGAATGTCAGAACTCTTATTGATTGCGATGACAATGCCTGCCCTGAGCGAAAAACTGCAATTGTATCTCGAGAACTTTCACGCTTCTATGTGGAAGCGGCTGCGGTCAGCGAAACACATCTTGCCGATGAAAGAGAATTGGTGGAACAAGGTGGCGGTTATTCTTTCTACTGGAAAGGTCTCTCTCTCTTCCTCTGCGTCGGGTCAGGCGTTGGATTCGCGATCAAAATAAGCTTGTAAAAAAATTACAAGAGTATCCGGTGCACATCTTGGATCGCATTACCACTTTGCGACTTCACCTGGACATTGATAATTACCTAAATGTCATCAGTGAGGCTATTTTCTCTATACGGTAAATGCAAGAGAATAGCAGAGAGATCAGGGTCGTCAAATGTACTCGTATCTCTAGTTTGTCGACCTAGAAAAAGCTTTTGACAGCGTGTCTCGTGAAGTTCTCTGGGAGATTCCCATTGGAGAAAATAGGGTGCACTAAAAGTTTGTGAGACTTCTGAGACTCCTGCATGATGATATGGAGTGCCATGTTGCCGTCCACGGGGAACAATCTAACTTCTTTCCCCTTACCTGTGGGGTGAAGCAAAGGTGCGTCTTATCACCCACTTTTTTCGCCTTGTACTTTGCGATTGTGGTTTGAGAAGTGTTGCAGGCCTGAAGGCATCCGCGAGCATGACTGCTTCGCAGAAGGTGGCGACCGCTTCCCACTCCGTCTCGCCCCGCAGCATGGCCTCGACCTTCTTTCTTTTCTTTCTTTCTTTCTTTCTCTGCCCAAGCGGGGCAATCCTGCACCGTATGCTCCACCGTGTCCTCCGGACGGTCCTCGCAGTGGTGACACCCAGGCGTTTCTTCCCTCCTTATCTGACACAGGTACCTCCCGAAACTTCCGTGTCCGGTGAGGACCTGCGTCATGCGGTAGGTAAGGACGCCTTGACGCCTATCCAGCCACTCCTCAAAGAGGGGTCTTACCGCCGCGATTGCGGCGTGCCCTTCGCACAGATGGCAACATTTTCAATTTAGCGAGGCTCAAGGCCCGCACCAAGGTTTCTTACGCTGTGTAGCCCAGTCAACGAACAGTTATAGAGGGAAATTGTTGGAACAATTTTTGACTTTGTAACTTTGTTTGGACTAGTTACGAGGTGAACAAATAAAAAGTCCCCGCTCCTAGCCCTTGAACTGTGGGGGAGGGGGTTTTGAAAGTATCATTTTTCGGTTTTTCGCTTATATCTCGAAAACCATGCATCCTAGCGGCATAGCACGTAGAACAAAATAAAAGCTGAATAAATTTGCGATCAGTTTTGTTCAATGAGCAATTCGATATCTTGTATAGTTTTTGAGATATCTGTTCTTGAAATCTATAATTTTGAGAAAAACATTTTTAGCTTCTTGCATTTGGGAAGATGTATTTGAAGTCACCAAAGCTCCAGAAAGCAGGAGCAGTCTTTTAGACCCTCCGTTCACTACCTACGACGTACAGAGTTGGATGAAACCTGCATCTTGAGGTGGTATGGGGCCCCCGCTAAAGAGGTATCTCGCAATAAGCCACATGTAAGTACACGAACGACAACTACAGCGGAGCTGAAGCAATCGCCCTGACCAAAATTGGTCGGATCACATCATCACGTTCCAGGGTCACGGCTACCTGATAAGACGGTCCCGCGACCCCGGCAGGCTCTGGCTCTCTAACGACAATGTTGTTTGTGTCTCATTTCAGTAGCTGCCCGGGTTTGCCCGACATACCGTTTCCCGTCCCGGAACCACCAAGGACTAAGAAGTTAGTATAAATAATAAAATACCCACTTATTTTTAAAGAAAATGTCAGATTTGACTGACTAAATATCAACCTGTTCCTTCAGTAGCCATTTGCGTTCCAGGTTGTCCTTTTAAGACAGTACCGCGATTCACATCCCCTTTTCTTCTACTATCCTATCCTATCGTAAGTCTACCGAAAATATATTTTTCGAACTTAAACTTTACACTTATCTAAACTTATCTCGGCGTTTCCCTTTTTTAATACTCTAGCTTTTGCCCGAGTCTTTGTCCGTGATAAAGTAATTCAATTTTATGGTCTGCGTCATACCTATAAGAGCACATATTTATGATGAGAACTGAAAAAATATCGAGGAGTGAAGGATATAGGTACATACTCGTATTCATAAAAAAACACAACGAAAATTGATTTCGGTATATCACCTCTATCTCCCAACAATTATTTGAAAATTACGTTAGCAAATACTATGTGCAAATTAATTTTCAATATTATTATCATGTTCAGCGTTATTTTTTATAAGTCGCGCAGAAAATATGCATGATGTCAAAATATGGCGCAATCACAGATTCATTCTTATTGTAGTCGCGTAGTACATCATCATCATCATCATTTCAGCCTATCGTAGTCCACAGCTCGACATAGGCCTCCAACACGGAGCGCCACAGCGCACGAACTCACACACACCGCTTTTTTCATCCAGCCACTGCCAGCTATCCTCTTCAGGTCTTCGGTCCACCTTGCGGTAGAACGTCCCACACTACGTTTACCAACACGCAGTCACCATTCGAGAACTTTCTTACTTCACCTTTATAAGTCTACTTTTACTTATAACGTATTTATGTTAGACCGCTGAAATGCCTTATACGTCTATATTGCTCCTGTTAATCTCAATTAAAGTAAGTTACAGTAAAAAATTAGATTAATACGCGCCTAGAAATATGTTCTATAAGCTCATATATTGTGAACAGTCGAAGTGAGTGTATCGGACATTTTTGTGTGCTATGTAAAAATATTTTTAACATCTTCTATATTTATATGAATCAGAATTTATTAATGTCAACTATAGTAGAAAAACAAAATGTTACTGTTGTTAAATTGTTAGTCTTATAGCTTATTCATAGGGAAATTTGAATTTTCTTTGAAAACTTTCATGGTTCTGATAACAATTTTAAAGTGCTTCTTGAAATTTGCTTATTTCAATTTCAGTATTAATTAATATTAAATTAGTATTATGAAGGCAGCCGACATTTTCTTAGTAAGCATTTCCAAGTGTGATATAGTGTTAAAATAAGTATTTTTAGCATTTCCAAGTGTGACATTGTACAAGTGGACCCGCTTAAGTCAGTACAGGACACCGTGTGGTTTTAGTCAGTCGTGTCTTCCCCAGGCGGAGGAAGTCCATGAGGATTTCCACACGTAAAAAAACGTATAAAGCGTGTTTTCGCCTGTACTGGTCGTTACAAGCAAAAGTGGCTTCTTAAGAGTTTCTTACCATGATTGTTTGAGATTACTTAGATAATAACACTACTGCCTATACAAGTATTTCTAGGCTTAAGGCGATAAATCCAAAAAAAAAAAATAGAGAACATTTTATCCTACCGAGTGCTGTTATAATCTTGGTGATTTATTTTTTTAAACCAAGGATAAAAGCTTATGTTAAACCAAACTAGATACTTAAATGATATAAAATAATATAACTTTAATGTGTGCGTTACCCCAACAAGAAAGTATCTCCTAGAGTTATATGAGTAGAACGTATAGTTGGTGCCTTATCTGCTGTAAATGTGCCCCCAAAAAAAAAATGTGTGCCCCCTGTCGTTTCGAAAAAAAAACGAAAAAACGTTTCTTGCTGGGGTAACGTTTTTCTAGCAGGAAAATTCTAAACGAATGATCGGAGAGAGAAAAACTGTGCATGGCCAGATAGCTTATATGTGTGCCAAAATGTGCCCCCAAAAATAAAATCTGTGCCCCTTCAGATTTTCGAGATATTGCATTTCCTGCTGGAGTAACGTTTTGATGAATAGTATATCTCTAAAACCATTGCATGTGCCCCTGTAGAATAAACATACGCGAGTAGCTCTTAATGTGTGCCCCTTTGTGCCCCAATTAGATTTTAGAAAATATTTATAGTTTTCAAGTTATCGCGGTTTTATGAAAACCCGAAAAAACATCGCAGCGCCTAAATGAGACAAGGCATAACTTCGCTGAAAACTGTATTCGGTCCTTCTTGACGCTAATAATAACCATACAAAGTTTCAAAAATGTTCATGCATGCGTTTTTGAATAATCTTGCTAAAAGTAAAAACGATGGTGTCATAACTTTGACGGCAAAATACAAGGAACTGGCACAATCCCTGATGTGTAGGTGTAAACCAAAATCTTGTGCCTTTAGTCAAAAATATATGGTGAAAATATTGAGCTTCAAATGTTACGCATTAAGTAAATATAAATAAAAAACCAAAATATGTAAACAACGGCTGGTTATCCGACCAAATCTGAATGACTACTAAAAAGCGACGGATTCATACTTAACGAGGATCTTCTTTATTGGACGTATTATACCTAAGCTGTTGTCCGTACAGTCGCGTTCAATAGTTTTGAGGGCTAATTAAAAAATATATTAAATGCACCTTGTGACTATATAAATGAAACAGCTTGTTGATGTGGAAATTATTATTTTTATTCCCTTAATTTTAATTCTTAAAGTAATTATTGCATCATATCACAGATCAAATTTCCTACCTATAAATATTAGAAATTATTTGCACGTTGTGTAGTCATTATTATTTAAATCACAGATCAGTTTTACGGAAAATAGATATAAAAGAGTTTTAGTGTAATTTTTTAAAATAATAATTTGGAGGTTTCGAATAAATGCTGAATTTGATCATAAAACCTGCATTTTAGTTCCCTGCCGGACCCTGCTCAATTTGAGCAGTAGGACATAGTTACATGTAAACTCTGCTTTACAATAAATGTGACTTACATTAGTATAAAAATACAGGTATGTCACAAATCAGTTTGGTCACGATTTTGAGCATGTTAGTCACATGTATATTTTATTTGAAAATGGCTCTTATAAATGTACTTAATCATGTGTAAGGTCATAGAAACAGCTATTAAAATATAATCCAATAACAACTTTATTTTATTAGTTATTACTTTTCTACTTCAGTGTACTCAGGCACAACACGTGTGAACCGGTTAGTGAGTAAAGTAAAGAAGGTCATCGATATGTATGAATCCGTCGCTTTTTAGTAGTCATTCAGATTTGGTCGGATAACCAGCCGTTGTTTACATATTTTAGTTTTTTGTTTATATTTACTTAATGCGTAACATTTGAAGCTCAATATTTTCACCATATATTTTTGACTAAAGGCACAAGATTTTGGTTTACACCTACACATCTGGGATTGTGCCAGTTCCTTGTATTTTGCCGTCAAAGTTATGACACCATCGTTTTTACTTTTTGCAAGATAATTCAAAAACGCATGCATAAACATTTTTGAAACTTTGTATGGTTATTATTAGCGTTTGTAGTAGTGATAGCCGAGCGGTACGACCGTTGGACTGCCAAGTCAAAGGTTGCAGGTTCGAACCCCGGCACGCACCAATGTCTTTTAGAATTCATGTGCGTATTATAAATTAATTATCACTTGCTAAAAACGGTGAAGGAAAACATCGTGAGGAAACCAGCACACCTGAGAGATTTTTCAACGGTGTGTGAAGCCATGTCAGAGGCCTACGGGGCGGTTTAAACTCTGACACCAGGTTGTTCATCAACCACACGATAAGAAGAAGATTAGCGTCAAGAAGGACCGAACACAGTTTTCAGCGAAGTTATGCCTTGTCTCATTTAGGCGCTGCGATGTTTTTTCGGGTTTTCATAAAACCGCGATAACTTGAAAACTATAAATATTTTCTAAAATCTAATTGGGGCACAAAGGGGCACACATTAAGAGCTACTCGCGTATGTTTATTCTACAGGGGCACATGCAATGGTTTTAGAGATATACTATTCATCAAAACGTTACTCCAGCAGGAAATGCAATATCTCGAAAATCTGAAGGGGCACAGATTTTATTTTTGGGGGCACATTTTGGCACACATATAAGCTATCTGGCCATGCACAGTTTTTCTCTCTTCGATCATTCGTTTAGAATTTTCCTGCTAGAAAAACGTTACCCCAGCAAGAATCGTTTTTTCGATTTTTTTTCGAAACGACAGGGGGCACACATTTTTTATTTGGGGGCACATTTACAGCAGATAAGGCACCAACTATACGTTCTACTCATATAACTCTAGGAGATACTTTCTTGTTGGGGTAACGCACACAACTTTAATATGAGGATATAAGTAACAATAACAAGAGTAATTGCTCCCCAGTGCATATCTTCTTGGTACATGCTCCTACAGGAGTAGTAACATTTAAATGGCCCGCAGATGTTATCTTATAGGCGCATATAAGCCTGACTTACCGGAGTAATTATTCTTATTTCATGTTTTATAGGAGTCTTAATCCTATATTAGTTAAGAAATATGATCCTACATACGGATATAAGTACAAATTATAGGATACAACGTACTTGAGTGAAAACAGCATCTATTTATGCTGTTAAAAAGCGTAGTAGCAACCACCAAAACCTTCATCGGAGCTTTATAAGTCCACGTAACATTATAAAATCGCATTCTAGGATTATTTTGCTAGTTGGGTTACTCTTTCACGCAAAAACTACTGAACGGATTTTGATGATATTTGGTACACAGACAGTTATAACCTAGGTTAACACGTAGGATAGTTTTTATAATATTTGGTATTTATCGGGTTATAGTGGAGTACATACACATTCAGATTTTAAACAAATACCCAGAAAATATTTAGTCAATATCCTCAAATCAGCGCAGTGGCTGATTGATGGGATTGCTGCGCTGCGTGTGGCAGGTTCGATTCCCGCACGGAGCAAATATTTGAATGATCTAACAGTAAGTAGTTGTTTCGGGTCTGGGCGTTTCTGTATGTGAATTTATATGTTTCTAAACGCAGACATGACACAGGAGAAATTCATAATGTGTAGGGGCAACGTCCTTTTTTTATTTAAAAAGAAATCCCCTCAATCACCCCTTGCCATCAAACCTGTTTTTTTTTTCTTTTAAGGAATTTTAAGCGCGAGATGTACGGGTCGGCCTCTCAGCTATCAGTGCGCGCCGAGCCAAAGAGGAGCAAGTGCATGAGCGCTATACGCTGCTGCTGCTGCTGCAAGGTCGATTCGTAAGTATTACCCAAGAAATCAACTGCCTCGATCAGGCGTACCGAGCAAACGGACATGACAGTACTGTCGGTCGAGTAGGTACTCGGTATGTGTAACCATGCTGCTGCAAGCCATGTTACGTTAAAGTCAAATCATTTATTTCAAATAGGCCATCGAACAGGCACTTTTGAACGTCAAAAATTAAAATTATTAACCCTTAACAATCTAAAGTATTTATTTTTCAATTTCGGCTTGGAACAAGTACTTGTAGATCATACAAATATTTGCTCCGTGCGGGAATCGAACCCGCGACACGCAGCGCAGCAATCCAATCGCTCAGCCACTGCGCTAACCGTGCTGTCATTTGTCTTGGTTTTAATTACAATCGTTATCTTCGTACTTGTATTTCGTTTATATCGGTGCTAAGAAACATTTATTATAACAAAGCAGTTGTTTACCTAAGCGTTCTAAGAAATGGCTAAAAATTAAGGTCCGACCGAAACAGGTTTTTCGGCCGTAACCGAATCCGAAACCGAATATTCGGCAGTGGCTACAGTTTCGGCCGAAACCGAAACCGAAACCGAAACTCACGTGTTCAAGTAAAGAATTCCTTAAAATACTGAAATTTGGTGCATTGTACGGTAAAACTTGAAATAAGTTTACCGATACAACGTAATTTAACAAATTAAACACTTCACATTTTTCATTTAAACAATCTCTTTTTAATATGTAACTTGATTTGTTAATAACAACAAAACAAAGTTACTGACTCAATATTTATTTAATTTAATTAACTACATAAATCATTCAAGTACAGAAACGAATCTCGATCGATCTGCGCCTCTTTAATCGTGTTAAAGAGACCATACAGCAAAACCAAGGCTCCAAAGTGTTCGCAAAGGACAAGTCTATTGGGCAAAGCCAGATGACAAAGCTGAAACGGGAGGATGGCAGCATAGCGTCGACCAAGGCAAAGGTTTTAGGCGAGATCGAGAGGTTCTATGGACAGTTATACACTTCGGTCGCAAAGCCCGTTGATAGCTTGGTAGGAGATCCAAGAGCCAAGCTGTCCCGACATTATACCGAAGATATCCCGGACATCAGTCTGTACGAGATTAGGATGGCCCTGAAGCAGCTTAAGAACAACAAGGCGCCGGGAGAGGACGGAATCACTTCAGAGCTTCTGAGAGCGGGTGGAACACCGGTACTTAAAGTCCTCCAGAAACTCTTTAATTCCGTCCTGTCCGAGGGCAAAACGCCTGAAACGTGGAGCAGGGGTGAGGTGGTGCTGTTCTTCAAAAAAGGTGATAACAGCCTATTGAAGAACTACAGACCCATCACGCTTCTGAGTCATGTTTATAAGCTGTTTTCAAGGGTTATCACGAACCGTCTCGAACACAGACTTGATGACTTCCAGCCTCCCGAACAAGCCGGTTTCCGAAGAGGCTATAGTACCATAGACCACATCCATACGCTGCGGCAAGTTATACAGATGACCGAGGAATATAACTTGCCATTATGCTTAGCGTTTGTGGACTATGAGAAAGCCTTCGATTCGGTGGAAACATGGGCGGTGCTTGAGTCACTCCAGCGATGCCGTATTGACTATCGATACATCGAGGTATTGAAGTGTTTGTATAATAACGCCACCATGTCGGTCCGAGTACAGGAGCATAGCACGAAGGCGATTCCATTGAGAAGAGGCGTAAGACAGGGGGACGTTATCTCCCCGAAACTGTTTACTGCCGCAATGGAAGACGCTTTCAAGCTCCTGGAATGGCAAGGACTTGGCATCAACATCAACGGCGAATACATCACTCACCTTCGGTTTGCCGACGACATCGTAGTCATGGCAAAGTCGATGGAGGAACTCAGCATGATGCTCGATGGCCTCGACCGAGTTTCACAACGGGTGGGCTTGAAAATGAACATGGACAAGACGAAAATTATGTCAAATGCCAATGTTGTGCCCACCCCAGTCTCTGTTGGAAACTCGGTACTCGAAGTTGTTGACTCATATATCTACTTAGGACAAGTAGTCCAATTAGGTAGGTCCAACTTCGAGAAAGAGGTCAACCGCCGAATCCAACTCGGTTGGGCAGCGTTCGGGAAACTACGCAATGTCTTTTCGTTCGACATACCTCAGTGCCTCAAGACGAAAGTCTTTAACCAATGTGTGTTACCAGTGATAACTTACGGCACCGAAACGTGGTCTTTCACTATCGGCCTCATCTCAAAGCTCAAAGTCGCTCAACGAGCTATGGAGAGAGCTATGCTCGGTGTGTCTCTACGTGATCGAATCCGAAATGAGGAGATCCGTAGACGAACTAAAGTCACCGACATAGCCCACCAAATTAGCAAGCTGAAGTGGCAATGGGCAGGCCATATTGCTCGCAGAGCAGATGGCCGATGGGGTCGAAAAGTACTAGAGTGGAGACTACGGACTAGCAAGCGCAGCGTAGGACGTCCACCAACAAGGTGGACAGACGACCTTATAAAGGTCGCCGGAAGACGCTGGATGCAGGTCGCTTCCAACCGGTATATGTGGAGATCTAAAGGGGAGGCCTATGTTCAGCAGTGGACGTCCTATGGCTGAGATGATGATGACAGAAACGAAACAAAAACTTACATTTAATAATCACTTCCATCAAAACATAACCTCTAAAGAATGTTTGAGTCGGGTGAAAACGCAGTAACTTTTGTTGCTACGGAGCTATCCGAACGGCGCACGACAATTCCCGAACAGGACCGCGAGCGCGAGCGTCCGCCAAAGCGTTAGTGAAGTTAGACGAGCGTGCACGACAACTTCCGAAATCAGTTTCGGTTTCTGCAAAAGTTTCGGCCAATTTTGGCCGAATCCGAAACTGCCGCCGAAACTTGATTTTTGGCCGAAACTCGGCCGAAACCGAAACCGAAACCGAACCTTCGGTCGGACACTACTAAAAATCAAACAACACAGTTTAGATTACATAGTCTCTAGGGCTTCAAATTCGAATACTACGAATATTCGCCCCATTTCAAAATTCGAATACTGACTTGAGTTATATTCGAATATTTTTCGAAATTATAAGTCTAAAAATCTAAAATGAGTTGCTGAGCTATTTTTTAGTGGTCTCTCGGTGGGAGGAAGACAAGAGATAACAAGCTTGATGGTGGCCCCTGAATTCAATAATTACTTATTCCTGTGGGCATTGAGGGAGACTCCTTTAGTTGGAGGCTCATAACACCTCAAGATGCAGGTTTCACTTGGCTCTGGTCATCGTAGATAGTGAAGGGAGGGACTGAAAAGACCGCTGCTGCTTTTTGGATTGTTGGTCAAATCAAATACAAATTCCCAAATGCGAAATTAGAGCTAGATATTTTAAAGATAACTTTAACAAAAATGTTTTTTTTCTTTATGTTACGGAAACGTTTTACTAGCAGTTGCACTGATTAAAAGAGCATTTTAGATAAATTTTTTGTATTTAAAAGTTTAACATGTAACTTCTGGTTAGGAAGTAGCGTCAATTTTAAAATATTTTACCGTTTTTCGCGCGGCACTCTAGCTAAAGGACGGCAGAATGTACCTGTCATTTCATTTCATAAGTCTATTATTTCTAATTTATTATTTTTTATTTTTTCAGGCCGCCTAGTTTTGCACATCGTGGGTAAGTACACATAACACATAGCAATAACGCAATAGATTTAAAATAAAATTAAACCTGCCAAGTGCGAGTCGGACTAGCCCATAAAGGGTTCCGTAGAAGCAAGTAACATACTATAAAAGATCTTGTATTTGGTTGTAACTTAGAAAGGTATATTGCGATTTACTATTTATGGGTTCTGTTTTTTGCCATATGGCTACGGAACCCTAAAAAGGCCTTCATAATGACTGGGTAGGTGACCCTAATCACCATTAATGTAACGAAACACTTAAAAATATTTTATTTTGAACTTCAACATGTTTTCAACAAACTAATTCATTAAATTTATGACAAAATCCATGCTTATTTGTTAAACTCTGTAGAATATACTTACATTGTATACTCGTAACTTGATAATTAATTCATTTTTTTTTTGTTTAGGAACCAAACCGAGTCAAATCGGTTCTACATAACCCATAGCACTGTGGACATGTAAGTACACAGGGTAACTTTTTCAAGTGAGCGTGTCTGGCCAAACCTAAAACATACGAACTTAACGAGAAATAAACTGAGTCCCATGACTGTTTGGCCGACTTTGTAACTGTTTTACTAAAACGTCACTTTCTCTTCGTTTGCCGTGTATAATTAGGTAACTACTTCCCTGAATTTGATCATTATAAGGGACACTATGGAGGGCGAGGGACACTATGTGTCTGATAGGGAGGGAAGAAACGCCTGGATGTCGCCACCGTGTCCTCCGGACGATCCTCGCAGTGGTGTCACCACTGCGAGGATCGTCCGGAGAACACGGTGGAGCATACGGTGCAGGACTGCCCCGCTTGGGCAGAGCACCGCCGTGTCCTCACGACGGCGATAGGCGGAGACCTCTCGCGCCCGGCATTGGCGATCGCGAGGCCATGCTGCGGGGCGAGACGGAGTGGGAAGGCGTCGCCTCCTTCTGCGAAGCAGTAATGCTCGTGAAGGAGGAGGCGGGCCGCGTGAGGCAAAGGACAGCGTCCTCCCTCCACCCCAGCCGCAGTGGTAGACGCCCACGGCGTCGGACGTCGCCAGACGATCTCCGGCCACCGTAGGCACGGGCATGCGGGCAGAGAGTAATGGGCGACTCGCTGTCCGACCATGGACCATGCCCAGGTCGACGGCGCGTTGTGTTCCACGCGCGCCTCAAATAGTGTCAGCATAGTGACGGGGCCTGTAGAGGGCCAAAGCCTGCCGGGGTCGCGGGACTAACGGATTACCGTGACCCCGGTACGTAAAGGGTTATTGAAGGACACCGTGGATTTTAGTCAGTACAAGGCTGACAGTCCCACCTTATTTATTATTTATTTATTTATTATTTGATGATTTTACCACGATAAAAAAAAATAGTTTTAGTTTTCATCAAACTTCGAGACTCCTTTGGGCATTTTTCTTTGATTTGGCCAACCACGCCCATTTCGACAAAAAACTGTTTAGTATGACGTAACGTGGAAGTTAAGTCAGCGTCGCAATGTGGCTGCCCATAAAAGCGTAGGTGTCTTAAAGAGAAGTAACCAACTTGTGATGCAGACTGTACTAAAGCTGCATTTCGACGGCAGAGGAACGGAAAAATATATAATAACCAATGGGATTGCACCGCTGAAGAGGAGCGGGGATTATGATACAGGATGTCCCAGAACGGTCGCGGGACTGTACGAATTACCGTGACCCCGGATCGTAAAGGGCTATTGAAGGACACCGTGGATTTTAGTCAGTACGAGACTGACAGCCCCTCCCGCTCTGCCCTGGGTGGGAGGACTCATAATTAATTTTACCAGGTAAAAAACAAAAACAGTATGTCCCGGAAAGTGTGGGTCAAATTTATATGTTTCTCTGCTCCTCAGCCTCACTCCGTTCCTGTGGACAGGCAACGTAACTAAATTCTGGTGCCTTCTCTATGACAAGAGACCTATGCCTAATGCTGGGGCCACACTAACGAGAAATGCCGTTAATTTTCACGATAATAGACTTTAAATGTTCGTAAAGTCATCCGTCATCGCGATAATTAACGGCATTTCTCATTAGTGTGGCCCCAGCATAACAGTGGGACATTAACAGGCTGGTATTAACGTCTTATTTATTTATACAGGGGTAGCTTTGGGCCGCACACGCCGCACACCGTGCCACGGCGCGCTCCTCGTAATGTCTCCGTTCGCCCCGGCTTGGTCACCAAAGACAACCGCCGCCGCGGCGACCGTTCCAAGAGCTGTGAATTCATGTAAATCATCGCACGAAAATTAAGATGCGCTACTGGTTTTTAATTATTGTCTTAATGTTAAAAATAATTAGCTTAATATTATGTTTTGCTGTCTTGAATTTTTTGAGACACTAATAGCAGTGTTACATCTTAAGCTTGCTTAATCTTACGTATCTGAATGTTTGTCAATGAGTGTACATTAATTGAACTCAATTCAATTTTAAAAAGATGTATTCAATTTTTTTGTTTAGGAACCAAACCGAGTCAAATCGGTTCTACATAACCCATAGCACTGTGGACATGTAAGTATACAGGGTAACTTTTTCAAGTGAGCGTGGATGGCCAAACCTAAAACATACGAACTTAACGAGAAATAAACTGAGTCCCATGACTGTTTGGCCGACTTTGTAACTGTTTTACTAAAACGTCACTTTCTCTTCGTTTGCCGTGTATAATTAGGTAACTACTTCCCTGAATTTGATCATTATAAGGGACACTATGGAGGGCGGGGGACACTATACTAATAGGTACAGTTTCTTTATTCCAAATCAACTATTCTAGTGATATAGTTTTAGTTTTCATCAAACTTCGAGACTCCTTTGGGCATTTTTCTCTGATTTGGCCAACCACGCACATTTCGACAAAAAACTGTTTAGTATGACGTAACGTGGATGTATAGTCAGCGTCGCAATGTGGCTGCCCATAAAAAGCGTAAGTGCCTTCAAGAGAGGTAACCAACTTGTGATGCTGACTGTACTAAAGCTGCATTTCGACGGCAGAGAAACGGAAAAATATATAATAACCAATGGGATTGCACCGCTGAAGAGGAGCGGGAATTATGATACAGTATGTCCCGGAACGGTCGCGAGACTGTACGAATTACCGTGACCCCGGATCGTAAAGGGCTATTGAAGGACACCGTGGATTTTAGTCAGTACGAGACTGACAGTCCCTCCCGCACTGGCCTTTTTTTTTTGCGTGGTAAAATCATCAAATGAGTCCTCCCACCCAGGGCAGGGCGGCTGGGACTGTCAGACTTGTACTGACTAAAATCCACGGTGTCCTTCACAAGCCCTTTACGTACCGGGGTCACGGTAATGGGTAAGTCCCGCGACCGGGTAAATCCCGCGACCGGGTAAGACCCGCGACCTCTCGCACTGGCCTGGGTGGAGGACTCATAAGATAATTTTACGAGGTAAAAAACAAAAAAAGTATGTCCCGGAAAGTGTGGGTCAAATTTATATGTTTCTCTGCTCCTCAGCCTCACTCCGTTCCTGTGGACAGGCAACGTAACTAAATTCTGGTGCCTTCTCTATGACAAGAGACCTATGCCTCATGCTGGGGCCACACTAACGAGAAATGCCGTTAATTTTCACGATAATAGACATTAAATGTTCGTAAAGTCATCCATCATCGCGATAATTAACGGCATTTCTCATTAGTGTGGCCCCAGCATAACAGTGGGACATTAACAGGCTGGTATTAACGTCTTATTTATTTATACAGGGGTAGCTTCGGGCCGAACACGCCGCACACCGTGCCACGGCGCGCTCCTCGTAATGTCTTCGTTCGCCCCGGCTTGGTCACCAAAGACAACTACCGCCGCGGCGACCGTTCCAAGAGCTGTGAATTCATGTAAATCATCATCACGAAAATTAAGATGCACTACTGGTTTTTAATTATTTAAATGAAATACTGTCTCAATGTTAAAAATAATTAGCTTAATATTATGTTTTGCTGTCTTGAATTTTTTGAGACACTAATAGCAGTGTTACATCTTAAGCTTGTATCTGAATGTTTGTCAATGAGTGTACATTAATTGAACTCAATTCAATTTAAAAAAAAAATGTATTCAATGTTAAAAAATATACATGTTCTTTAATGAAAATATCTCAATGTAATAATATAATAGTAAAAAAAAAACAATTAATCCGTTTAGTTCTAAGATAGATAATATAACATTACGTTAATTATAAATACTGATGTTACATTACTGATGAATCCACTAATAGTTATTTATGCAACCGTTGTATAATCAGGGGTATTAAAACACGAATGTGGGTTTATCACACGAGGCGTAGCCGAGTGTGATAATAGTATCACATGAGTGTTTTAATACCTAATTATAACGGTTGCATACAAGACTTTATCTACAATCATGCTGTGAATCCTCTATAAAAGATTCTCATAACATACCATATTCGCATACCATATTCGAGTGAAAAAATGGCGGGATATAACACGATGAGACGAGTTGTTCTTTTTTCAAAATTTTAGCGATCTGGTGGTGAAAATGTCATTGCATGAGAATGTTCTTTTTTTGAAATTCATTATAACACGCGTTTGGATGATATAATGATCATTATAGCATTGAGTGTTTTAATGTTGGCAATAAGCTAATTGTTATAGGTTCTTTTATAGAGGATTAATAGCATGATAGTAGATAAAGTATTTTATTTTGAAAATAGAACAATAAATTGTAGACTAATTCGTAATTTCGGATTCTCGTCTTATCGTGTTATTTCCCGCCATCTTGAATTCACATAGTTCTGTACAACACCCTATGGTATGACAATCTTTTATAGAGAATTCACATCATGATTGTAGATAAAGTCTTGTATGCAACTGTTATAATTAGGTATTAAAACACTCATGTGATACTATTATCACACTCGGCTACGCCTCGTGTGATAAACCCACATTCGTGTTTTAATACCCCTGATTATACAACAGTTGCATAAATAACTATTATCTTTGAAAAAACTTATTGGATGTGGTGTAATCGTTTAATTATTATGTAAATGTCTATATTAAAAATTTAATTAAATAAATTAAGGCTTATGTTTCTTTGATTTATACCTTGTTGGATAATACTAGGAAACAACAATTTCTACGGCAGGAATAATTTAATCTTACATTGGTTTGAGGAACGTAAGTATGATCAAAGTCTAGCACTGATTTTGGCTAAGCCGTTGCTTAGCTACGACTATTTATCTCTGCCAAAGCCTCATTTGCATGAGATTTCTGGCATCGTCTAAACCAGGCTATAATTGACAATGAATTCAGACGTCGCAATATAGTCAGACGTACATGCATGTTTTTAGATCGTGTAAATAGACGCCCTTAAGTCGTTTCTATACGTGAGAGTATGAAATTTATAGCATGGTTGACGCAAAGGCTCGAATTATTCCCAATTGCCCCCTCTAGCCCTGTCCTCCGGGGTGGCAGCTGGGAATTGTCTTCCCAGTTGCCCCTGTAGTCAGTTTTCAAAGGGAACAGTCGGCACAAATTGTACCCCAGTGACAACTGGGAAGACAATTCCCAGCTGTCACCCCGGAGGACAGGGCTAGAGAGGACAATTGGGAATAATTCAATGGCTCAGCCATTAGCTGCTGCACTGCAAATCACGGTTCGATTCCGCAGAGATTAATAATACTAACAAAACATAACTTTACAATGTTTATTTCAATTTACTATCTGAACAGTACAGCACTTGATACAATTTGATACGAACACTGCTTCTTCTCCATTAATTTTAAACGTATCTTCCGATAAGTAAACCGAACTTATACTGGATTCTATGGACGTATTCTTCTCCTGGGTATAGCACCGAGTTAGGAAAGTTTTTCTGAAAAGATAACAGAAGAAGTTATAATACAGAGACAGAGACAGAGCTACACAAGTCGCCTAGCGCCACCTCGTTCCCACACTGGAATTACTCTCGCTTTAATAGTTCTTGGTAGACCACCAGAACGTTTTCATTTGTTCCGGTCGTTAACACTCAGTAGTTTTTCATAGATTTTCAACTTTATGCACTAAGGTTGTTAAAGTTCAAATTCTATTAGAGTGTAACGCCTAGCAAGAGGCCACTGCCACTCAGAGTCAGCTCAGACCGGGACGTGACGCTGCGCGCACGTTGTAGTAGAGCTAATCAAAATCTAACTCTATTTCCTTCACGAAAAGATTCACCTTTCGCAAGGCAGTGCGACTTCAATTCTAACTTTATTTACTACACGAAAAGATACATATTTGCAGTATCGTTGCGTCACGTCGCGTCGCATCTGACCGTCAGCCTTAGCCAGCCGCAGCCAGCCAGCCAAAGCCAGAAAGCCTAGCAGTTGAACCGCCACAGACATACCGTCACTTCATTCCACAAAGTCTGGCCTGCGGCCGTATTATGACGTCATAAAACAAGGCTTGTTCCAGTGAGTGAAAGAGACAGAGCTATACAAGTCATCTAGCGCCACCTCGTTTTAATACGGCCCCGGATCTAGTGAGAGGATGTGACCAAAGAGTTGTTGATGATGATGATGTGACAGTTGTTGCCACAGACAGTGTAAGTTTGCAAGAGGTTGCAAACTTACACGGTCAGTCGGCAGTCAGCCACATAAAATATGAGTTGCGGCTAGCATGGAGCTCTTTAGATTCATTGTACCAAGCTATGTATGTGACCATTTCCTCTGAATTGTGTTATTCCTGTTCTCGGCTCCTTATCACCTGCGTCGATATCCGGGTGAGTATCTCGCCTCGAATGTAATAATTGTACTATTATCTAGGACAGCCCAGAGGGGTCCCAAGATTGTTTAATTTTTTACTAGCTTCCGCCCGCGACCCCGTCCGCGCGGATGTCGGTCTTCGCGTGGATGGTTTATTTCCCATTTTGAGTAACTCTGACAATGACATCTTATAAATATTACGGCGCTGAATCCACTGCGGGTAATGCAACGTGTGTTCGCGGTTCTACAGAACAACGTCTATGAATAAAACTGAAAAAAAGTATCCTATGTTATGCCCAGGATAATGAGGAATAATTATACCAAGTTTCATCGAAATCGAACCGTTAGTTTTCACGTGATGCCTGCACAAACAGACAGACAGACAGACAAAATTTTTTTTAATCATATATTTGGGTTTGGTATCGATCCAGCAACACCCCCCGCTATTTATTTTTTCAATATTTTCAATGTACAGAATTGACCCTTCTACAGATTTATTATATGTATAGATTTGAGACGGAATCAAATCTATTTGGGAACCACTGGTAGATTTTGATGGATGCATAGAATGATGCCAAAAAAAGATGTACGGATTTTTTGAGGAAAGATATGAATATAATAAAGAAAGATATAATAGGAGAAAGAAAACGTGTTGTGCCGATCATAAGTAAAATGAGATGAGGGCAGGAAGATGATGATGATGTTCTATACCAAGTCCATAAAATACTACAAATCTTATGATGCGATAAGGTTCAAGTAATATATTGTAAGATACTAACGTTATTGATGGCATCCGGATAATTTTGAGGCATGAGACAGAAGAGGCCATGTCGGGTGTATGCTGTGCCCTGTTTACCCAGCAATTGTTTGTAGTTCAAACGTTTCTTTCCCTGGGAACAAAATAAATAAATTATGAGACATATATTAGTCGAGCTGTTATATGTAATTTTTTTTTATATCGCTGAAATATAGGGATCTTACTTTACGAGTAAAAATAATCCAAAACTTTAAAAAAGGTGGTCCAAAAATGTTTAGGTATTTTTTAAGATTTATAATCAAACATAGGTAATGAAATCACGACATTTGACACCGACGAATCTTTACTTTTGCAATGTTCTTAGAATATTGTAATAGCAGCTATAGTCCCCGCCAGACAAGTCTGGAATAAAGGTTATTGATCCTAATAAAGCATCGTTTGAATTTCGAATTTAATCTACATATATATAAAAAATATATAAAATGTTACGTTGGTTAGTGTACGCTTCAAAAACTCAAAAAGTTCTGCACCGATTGAGCTGAAAGGAGATAGCCAGTTTTGGGCCAAAGTATGTACAGAAACGATATATATATAAAAGAATACTAGATTTTTTACTGATTAAAAATAACATGTAACAATTATAACTTTCTACCGGAATGAGCTAAAAATTATAATTTGAAATATGGTTTTCAATTGGATGTAGTTCTAAAACTAGCTTCGTAAACAAGCCGTCAGGTCATTTTAAGTTCGTTCTAAAACTTAGTGATTCTAAAGAAGTTTCTAAAAAAACTATATCTGTTTTGTTTTAGCATTGGTCATGAACATTATAATCATTTAAGAAAGAAAAAAGACATTTGATGAAATTGTTATTGTTTTAGTAATAGTTTTTTATTTATATAACAATAACATCGTTCAAAATCGTGTATCGGGTTCCTGTTACAGAACGAAAAAATATCGATGTTTGTCAAAATGTCACTGTCACGTCACTCCCGTCATACGTTTTCGTACTCGTGCGCTTACGGATGTGCTTATTCGATTTCTGCTATTTTTTGTGCTATGCAATAATATGCTAATAGTAACACACAAATATGTTTTCAAACAATTAAATCAATGTGTTTATTTGAATATGGTATTTACAATACAGGTACAATTCTTACCATCATTGACCCAAAAACTTAATATTATATTTTATTCCTAATTCCCATAGAATTATAAGAAAAATCTTTATGGTATGAATATGGATGTGTTTTATCTATTAAATAATACATAAATGATTACTGTTCACATTTGGCCCAATGATGTATGGATGTCTGGCGATCTCCTTTTAGCATGATATATAATCCGCATCAAGGATTGTTTTTATCTATTTTTTGCATCAATCACATATCCGCGACCGCGAAAAAACAGTTTTTTTAACGATCAGTTGTGTACCAGTGACCGCGCCATGTACAGGAAGCGAGGAAAATTAAACTTATATGAAATGTATTATTTGTTTTGTTTCTCATTTGTCAACCATTCGATCACAATATGCCACAGCGAAGCGTGGCAGGGTACAGCTAGTAAAATATAAAAAAATAAAATATAAGGCCAAGGTCGCCTCTTACCACGATACGTTTGTTTTGATCGTGTTACGACACTTTCTTACATTTTTTTCTTATCGTTTTGCAATATTGGAATAGAGTACACGGGCGTCAAGGAATTTGATTCTAATCTTATCTGGCGGAGGCTATATCAAAGGGAAAGCCAGCTCCTCATTACCGATGAAATCTCAAGTAGGTTTTTTTTTATCGTGGTAAAATCATCAAATGAGTCCTCCCACACAGGGCAGGGCAGGAGGGACTGTCAGACTTGTACTGACTAAAATCCACGGTGTCCTTCACTAGCCCTTTACGTACCGGGGTCACGGTAATGGTTAAGTCCCGCGACCCCGGCAGGCTTTGGCCCTCTACAGGCCCCGTCACTATGCTGACACTCCTTGAGGCGCGCGTGGCGCCGTCGACCCATCTCAGGTAGTTTGAAGAAAATTTACGAAGCATAATTGAAATCACAATAAAATTGGTAAAGCTTATTGAATTACACTTAAGTACATACACATAAGGTCATAACTGAGTTATTCAGTTTTGATAACTACTGCACCGCAATGACCGGGTATGCTAACTTATGAAGAATAAACATTAATTGAGGTTTGTAAACTATGGCTTAAGTTTAAATTAGTTACTGGGATGAAGGTTCGCACTTCTGCTCGACTCAAAATTCGTAATCTGCATTTAACGATTATGTCCACTACATCAGTGAGTGTTTTATTTAGTTAAGTGTTATTCGGATATAATTGCCATCGTGACAAAGTTACGACAACATTACATACCTAAGCACGTGTCGCAAGATTTAAGTACCTTCGCATTTAATTTTATTCAAACTAATCATTCAACCAAATAGTCCAGAAATGCCAAAAATATGAAACCCCTTGTATTTGGCATTTGTCGACTATTCTAAAGCCTTCGACAGTATCACGCATTCCGCAATATTTAATGCCCTTACAAAAAACAAAAAATAGAACCTATCTATACATCTGCTGCAAAATATATAGCTTGCAGTACAGCTGCCATTAAGCTAGAAAGATTAGGTCCAAACTGACATTCACAAGGGAGTCAAACAGGGCGACCCGCTATCTCCAAAACTGTTCACTAGTACCCTGGAAGAAGTCTTACAGACGCTGAAAGCCAAATGGGAAGATAAGGGAATTTTCATTGGTGAAAACAGGCACTGCAGGCTTTGAGGTTGCACCCAAGATGAACATGTCGAAGACCAAGCTCATGACTAACAGCTCCAAAAGGAGCATACATGTAGGCGCGGAGAATATACAATATGTCCAAGATTATATCCACTTGGACCAAGTAATCTCTTGCAAGACAAGACAAAGAGATCGCAAGACGAACAGAAAATGCGTGGAAGATTTACTGGTCCATGAAGGAGCTTTTCAAAGGCACTCTAACCATGTCTCTGAAACAAAAGTTAATGGACATGTACATTCTTCCCATCCTGACCTACAGTGCATAAACCTGGTCTTTGACAAACATTCAAAAGTCCAAACTCAAGGTTTGCCAACATGCAATGGAGCGCAGTATCTTAGGTGTCAAATTAACAGGTCACGTTCGAAACACTACACTGCGCACCAAAACGCAGATTATTGACGTGGCTCAAAAGGCTGCTCAACTTAAATGGGTCTGGGCAGGACATATCTGTCGCATGGCGAGCGAGCTGTGGGCACGTAAAGCTCATGATTGGTGCCCTGAAACAGCGACACGGGGCCTCGATAGACCTCGAAGGAGATGGCGGGACGAACATGTGTCTTCCTTGAGACTTGGAAACAGGTGGCACAATGCCGTGAACGTTGGAAGGAATGGAGGGAGGCCTTTGCCCAGCAGTGGGACAGCACAGGCTAATTAATAATAAATATAAATAAATAAAACATTCATATTTATAGTTATTACCTACATTGTTATATTTCAAGTAGTAAGTGTGTTTTGCATTAGTCGAGGGTCATAAAAGGCTAGTAAAGGAACACCGTGGGTTTTAGTCCGTACGAGTCTCGACGGTCCAACCCGCTCCACCCAGACAAGAAAAAAAAAACCGGCCAAGAGCGTGTCAGGCCACGCTCAGTGTAGGGTTCCGTAGTTTCCCGTCCGTTATTGTTTGAAAGAAGATACGTTCAGAATAATGAAATACGTAAACGAAGTTAAAAAAAATGCTTAGTATATATGATTAAATAATTGATTATACTACAAACTTAGTCCAGGAATTTTGTACCATCTTCTTGTTTTTTTTGCACAAAAACTGTTCTTTCCATCAAGTTCAAAATAATTTTCCTAGAAAGTCCTTATAAAGTTCTACTTTCCAGATTTTTTTTATATTTTCTAAACTTATGGTTCAAAAGTTAGAGGGGGGGGGACACATTGTTTTTGACTTTAGGAGCGATTATTTCCGAAACTATTGACATCATCAAAAAATGATCTTAGTAAACCCCTATTCATTTTTAAATACCTATCCAACGATATATCACACGTTAGGGTTGAAATTAAAAAAAAAATCACTTTCTATTTTACATATAGGGGGGCTACCCTAAAAAAACATTTTTTTCCAATTTTTATTTTTGCACTTTGTCGGCGTGATTGATATACATATTGGTACCAAATTTCAGCTTTCTAGTGCTAACGGTCACAGAGATTAAGCGAGGACGGACAGACAGACAGACAGACAGACATGGCGAAACTATAAGGGTTCCTAGTTAACTACGGAACCCTAAAAAGAGTCCTCGGTTGATGATTTGGGGTGTTTTATATTAAAGATTTCGACTTTGTCGAATTACTTAACTGTCTAATTAAATTAATTTCTATTTAAGTCTTTCAATTATTCATTCCCTTACAAAACTGCATTCCTCTTCCAAAACCAATCGATTCTATTTAAAAGCATAACTTTGGTTTTTTGTATAGCGGCTTTCCACTATCGAGTTCCAACATTGTAAACCTAAAAATCTACGAAATAAAGTTCAAAATCACCTTGCGTTCTTCTTCTTCCGCGTGTTCATCCTTTACACTAGACTTCGACGTACTGGATTGCACACTACTCTCTTCCTCAGGTTGCTCCTCAGTTACTTCCTGTGGAGGCTGCTCAGGTTCAGGTTTTACGTTTTCTTCCTCCACGACTTCCTCCTCCTACATTAAATGAAATCCGTTTAACCTTGGCCGACTAAACTTCCGAACTTTTTCACAACTTGTTGTGCCGCTGTCCAAACTAAATACTGTCTACCTATAACTTATTAACTTTACGCACGAGGTTGCGAAATCAAACCCGGGCATGAACCAATGTCTGTCAGTGGATAAAGTATAAAATATTCCGTACCTCTACTATTTTGTTGGGGTCTGGGAGAAGATTGCCTGTGTAAAATTGCATGCCGGGCTGGTTGCTGTACACTTCCAGCACACGTCCGCTCACTGGATGCAATACCCTGAAAAATTCATGAACATTATTCAGCTTGGTAGTTGTAGCGAACATAATGAACACGACAAAAATTTCAAAGCGACATCTAAAAAAAAATTTTAATTTTACTATTTGTATTCATTCATGGGGCAGCGTCGCAGATATTCAACATATCTACCTCCTTGCATTGACTTAAGAAGCGCTCTCACGCCCACGATGGTGGAGAGGATTCCTAAAAAGTTTCTAAGAGCAAAATTGTAAGTGTCAGCTCACCTGGCCTGAAACGCCAAGTCCTGTGTAGTGCCTCGAGTTATGCAGTAGTTGATATCGTAGCCACCCATCGGCATCTTAGGCAACATCATCTTCAGAAGTCGAGGAACACGGAAGTCGTAGGATGTTCCGCCCACCACTTTCCTTTCACCTGTAAGATCAAGGTATCGACTGAGGTAACAGTATAATTGGATAGCATTTAGGTCGGAGCAGACGAGCAGTAGAACAGTGGTGGCCCAGTGGTAACAATACCGACTTAGAAGTTTTAAGTAGGGAGATCGAACTTTTTTTTTGTGGTAATATCATCGAATGAGTACTCCCACCCAGGGCAGAGCGGGAGGGACTGTTAGACTCGTACTGACTAAAATCCACGGCGTCCTCCAATAGCCCTTTACGTTCCGGAGTCACGGTAATTACGTAAGTCCCGCGACCCCGTCAGGCTTTGGCCCTCTAGAGCCCTCTTGGGCCCGTTATTTTGCTGACACTCTATGAGGCGCGCGTGGAACACAATGCGCTGTGGGCATGGTCCATGGTAGGACAGCGAGTGACCTATTACTCGCTGACCGCATGCCCGCGCCTACAGTGGCCGGAGATCGTCTGCCGACGTCCGACGCCGTGGGCGTCTACCACATTGCTTTGTGTCATTTCGTCTACAAAACGGTGAAGGAAAATATCGTAAGGAAACCGGCATGTCACCAAAAATTCGAAGACATGTAGATATCAGCTAACCGGCACTGAGCTCTTGTGGTCAATGACAGCACAGCTCTCACAGGGAGGAGGCCTTGTCCCATCAATGGGAATATTAAAGGCTCAAAAAGCAACAATTAAACCATATAAAATATTGATATTCAGCTGCATCTAGACGGCTAGACAGCGGCAGATTGCACAGCATTTTTACTAGTTTTGTGCTCTTTCGTTTTACATCTGGAGTCTGGATAATGTCAAGTATTGAAGGACACAATGGGAGGATCCCATTGTGTCCTTCAATACCTGACTTCACTTGGGTGTAAGGGACTAGTTGAGTAGTTAAAACAACTTTACACACGATGATAATAGATGTCGACACTTATCTGTTCAACTCGCTCACAGTGGTGCGTTCCATTCAGTTTACTGCTCATCGTATTTCGTTGTACATGTAATGCTAGATGGCGCTACTTTTATTACACTTCCCTTCTTGCCTACGGGTTAGCTCACATGAAAGATAGTTTTATAAACCCAGAATAGCTGTTACCAAGCACTCAAATACGTTGCTTATAATATACCTGTCAAAGTTTAATTTCAATCTGATTAACGGAACCTATGAGCGAGTATACAACGTGTCCCAGAAATCAACGTCAAGCCGAAAACGGGCAATAGGCCAAGTCGTGACACTTATTAAAAAATATTTTAAAAAATCTTGGCCATGTACTTTTCAAATTATATGGATTCAAAAATAATTCTCAAAAAGTGACACCCTGTGATGATCTTTCAAGTCCTGTTACTAAAAATATTAACTTTTCGTCTGTATTTTTTCTGCGACGTAACCATGAATAACCTTTCTGTAAATTACAGTTAAAACATAACTACCTCAGTTTTAAATAAAATGTTAGATTTTTGCCCAACATTGAATTCAAAATTATTACATCATCCAAATTTAACCGCGTGTGGTGTAAAAAAAATGTACTACACTATTTTGGCAAGTTACTTTAAAAGATGGCGCGTTTAATCTGGATTTCAAAATGGTATGCCACTTACTAATTGCAGAGGTAGCAATTAGTAAGTGGCATACCATTTTGAAATAGGCGTGGTAAAATCATTACATGAGTCCTCCCACCTAGGGCAGAGCGGGACTGTCAGACTCGTACTGACTAAAATCCACGGTGTCCTTCAATAGCCAACTTTCCGGGGTCACGGTAATTCGTGAGTCCTGCGACCTGTGAGCTTTATCTTCTAGAACATTTCATGTAGTGTGTGTCCTTAAAACCATACCTGTTACAAGTCCTTCATCATCTATATCCGTGTATTTATCAGCATTGATGGTGAAGATATGGTCCAGCATAGTCTCCATCCCTGCATGCTGTAACGAAAACGGCATTTCGTTCAACAGAGGATAAAAGTGGTCACGTTTGTCAAGAAAAAAATTCATAACAGTGAGTCAGTCATGTCTTCAAAGCTATGTAACTTTCATAAATCGATTAAAAGATAGGCAGCCTTAAATTCATAAAAAAAAACTACTTAAAGATAGCTACGTGATATCTAAATGTAAAAAAGTCACATAGTGCGAGACAATTTATATAATATTTTAAGCGTAATATGCTCGGAGAGCAGTGGTGGCCCTATCCTATCGGCCCTGACTTACGTTTTGGAGGTCGTGGGTTCGAGCCCATCGAGGCGCATTACTTTGTGTTATTCATTTCATCACCACTGCTCTCAAAACGGTGAAGGAAAACTTCGTAAAGAAACCGGCATGTCCTAGAACCAAATATTCGAAGACATGCGACATCCGTACCAATAAAAAAACCAATCCGCACTGGGTTCGCGTGGTGGGTTATGGCCCACTCCCTCTCGAAGAGAGGAGGCCTGTGTCTCAGCAGTGGGAATATTAATAGGCTGATGATGATGATGATGATGATATTCGGAAAGTAGGTATATCTTCCTTTCCTTTATTTTTAGCGAGAGGCTCTCGTTTGACTATTATTATCTGGCCTAATGACTTCTTACATAATTATTAAAATCAAATTCTGATGCGAATAATCAAAAATAGTCTGATTTAAAATTGACTGATTTAAACTCTCTAGACTTTGGAATCTCTTCCAACCAAAAAGTACTGAACGCATTTGGATGAAATTTGATACCTACACAGGCAGTTTATAACATAGGATATTTTTTTATCTCGATATTACCCCAAGCAGAATATGTGCGAGTTTCCCCAGCACATCAACCCTGTCTGTTAAATTTATTTTATAGACTAATAGATAGACTTTCAACTTTATCACAAAAAAGAAGGTTCATATTCGTTCGACTGGGATTTCACAGATTGGGGCATGTTGCTGTGCTAGTCCGTACGTACGTGTAGTTGAAGCGGATTCTCACAATGTAGACTTAAGGCAAGGCAGTCTAAGTGGATTTATCTGAATGCTTTCAGCATACCTCTTAATTTCTTTATAGATAAGTATCTCAGCCTGATAGAAAAAGAAAATTGTTTGTCACTTACATGGCCGGCAAGATTGAAGTAAGGCGAGTTGCTTAAATTGATGATGGTAGGCTCAGTAGTAGTGCATTTCATTTCGATTTTGAGGGTATTGTCACAGGTAACCTCAAAGGTCACTTGGGTCAACAGCGTGCCAGGGTAACCCTCGTGGAACCGCTCCGAGACGTGGCTCATGATCACTTTCAATCCGCTGATATAAGAGCGCCAGTTCACCTGAAAACCATGACATACTACTTGAATTATGTTCTTTTTCTACCACTGCCAGGACATTCGATTTATACTGTTTTACTAGTTTATGCCCGCGCCTTTACGTGAGTCGATGGTTTGATTCATGTCCCAGGACATCGTGCTATCGATTTTCATAAACTATCTATGAACCTCAACCAAATCCGTTCAGTCTTTTGCGATATTAAATAGGTAACAAAGAGAGAACACATCAAACTTTCACTTTTTAATATTAAGGCGAGGTTTTCCTGAGCACCGCAGGCATTCAACGCTTACCGCAGCGCCCGCAAGGGCTAGCGGATACGTAATGAATTACGATGCGCGATGACACGCGCGCCAAAACTTGCGAAGTCTAGGTAATAGTTACAGAGTAGAGCAAAGCAGTAAATCAACTTGAATTGATTACTATAGGCACGTTTGTATGTATAATTTTTTTTTGTTGTGGTATTATTTTGAAATCAAATGATGTCAAGGACAATTTTGTTCAAAATGAAATACTTATGACGATTAACGTATTTATTTGGAAATATGGATTAATATAATGTAAAACTACCTTCGCATATATTGCATTATTTTTGAACATACAGAATAATTTAGTTGGAAATATGATGTTTACAATCTTAAAATGTTACAATGTTAAAAAGTAAAAAAAAATTCAGGACCTTTGGACCATTAGATAAATGCCGTTTGTATTCGACTATCATTATATTAAGTTGGTGATATGTTCGTATCGCAAATAAGTTTGGTATTACTTTTGAATGGAGAAATTACTTGGCGCCGGAACCAATCAAATAGAATCTAATGAAAGCTAATATTATTTTTTCTCTAAAAAGTAACGGATATCATCAGTAGAATTGTTTTCATTAAGTACATTATAGTTACATACTCCTCAATTTTAGGGTTATTCAAATGAACAAGCTGTAAAGTAATTAACGGAGACACCTTACGCCCTTCCGTATGCTCTATTCACCTATAATACAAATGTTGATTTTGATTAGTTTGTAATAATTACCACTAAATACTTTTTTTTAATTAAATAGAAAAGTGGAGTAAATGACTCACTCGTTATCCCCTGAATCATTAGTCGATATATGCGCACTGCGCTTGGCCTGCAGCTGCATTGCTCTAAAATATAAAAATCTAGGTAATTTTAAAGCGTGGAGGTGAATCAGGGGTCACGGCAGTTAATAACTAATATTTTTGTAGGAAATGATCATACTGTGTACACTTCCACACTATGACCACTACCTATTTCACAATTGGAGACAGTAAACCATTATAATAAGTGCGTTCACGGTGGCTTTATGAACTCTGACATAGGGTCTAAATTTAACAGTCTTAAATATTTGATGCGGTTGGTAAATCCGCTAGAAAAATAAACCATTATATTATATTCTGTGGTTATAGTCTAGGAGCCACTGAAACATCCCACCCGTTCTCCACAAAGCTAGATTTTTAAAAATTGTATTATTGAAAAGTAACGTTGTAGCAGGCATCTATGTGGTTGCATTATCATTCCTCAAAACGGAGATAAAGTTATTTTGTTTTTGCTCTCACAGTATGACTATAATTTTAAATTCTAACTTTGTGAAAAACAGGTAAGTCGGATGGTTCAGTAGCTCTCCTACTATTAGTAAAGAGAAATAAATATACAAAGAAGGTTTTAATAATTTTTCCAATGCATCCTTACCTTTTTTGTTTATTCAGCCTTCGAAGAGCCGGCGATGACAACTTCTTACTTTTTCTGCCCATTTGTTTACAAAATTATAACCTTATATAATGAAGAATATTACAAGTATTTTGAAAATTACTATATATACAGGTATTATTATTTAAAATAAATGTTTGTCTCTGTCAGTAATAGAACTAAGCGTGGTGGTGGGTTTGCAAAAAAATTGACGTACATCCGACCTCCGACACGGTCCAAGACCGACTAAATGCCACGGGTCGAGTGTATGAAAAGATGAAATCACCTAATTCTGGACTTACTGGTATGGTTTCTCATCCTTTTACAATAATACTGCTAAATTCTATCTAATTTTTTATGCTCTTTAAGATGGTATAAGTTTTATTATTCAAAGCCTAGTATAACTCAAATAAAATGGTATCCAAACCATGAGTTGGACCTGTTTTTGCGATTTAATTGAATGCAGTAAAGTGCAAGCAATCGTGTATCGAAGAGCAGAAACCTGTAGACCGAAGACTGAAATATGTACTATGTTTTTTTCAAAATTTAAATCCCTTTTATTAAGGAATAATACACAATACAAAATGACGGTTTTGCGTCTCACAGCGCCTTAATAAATTTTAGTGGCCCAAAACTTCCAATACACAAGTCTCAAATTTTGGTTTTCAGAGGACAAGATAAGAGATAGAGTATAGTTTGCAATATAGGTCGTCACTCTGTTGCCGTAAAGTCGAAACAAAATTTAAAAATAAGGTAAAATGTGAAACTGTGCAACTAGTTGACTTCTGGCATTTTTTTTCCAAGTTTACATGAATTGGGCACGCCGCAATCACGGTGGTAAAACCCCACTTTGAGGAATGGCTGGATAGGCGTCACGGGGTCCTAACCTGACGCAGTTTCGAAAGGTGCCTGTGTCGGATAAGCAGGGAAGAAACGCCTGGGTGTCACCACTGCGAAGATCGCCCGGAAGACACGATGGAGCATACGGTGTAGGACTGCCCTGCTTGAGCAGGGCACCGCCATTGTGTTCCACGCGCGCGCGAAAGAGCTGTCAGAATATTGACAGGGACCTTAGACGGCCAGAGCCTGCCGAGGTCGCGAGACGAACAAGCTACCGTGATATAAAGGCTATTGAAGGACACCGTGGATTTTAGTCAGTACTAGTCTGACAGTCCCTCCCGCGCCCTGCCCTGGGTGGGAGGACTCATTTGATGATTTTACCATGTAAAATAAAAGGGTACACAGATAAAGAAACAAGTTTTCAGCACCCTCATACATGTCAGTACGAAATAGTGCGGGTATAATAGTTCCATTATTTTTGTACGCACTCACATACTTCAATAATAAGATACAGTTTACAACAATGACATTAAATGAATTCTCACCAGTACCGATTTACATGCCCTTTATTCAGTTTTGAACCATTATCATATTTATATTAGACATTCTGTATCAGACATCCTAACTAATATTATAAATGCGAAAGTAACTCTGTCTGTCTGTCTGTCTGTCTGTCTGTCTGTCTGTCTGTCTGTCTGTCTTTTCTTCACGCCTAAACTACTGAACCGATTTGTGTGAAATTTGGTACAGACATAGTTTGGAACTTGAGAAAGGACATAGGATAGTTTTTAACCGACTTTAAAAAAAGGAGGACTGTATTTTTTTTTAATGTTTGTTACCGCATTACGACCGACTGGGTGAACCGATTTTCATGATTCTTTTTTTGTTTGAAAGCTGGTGCTTCCCGTGTGGTCCCTTTGTAACCAGGATCAGGATCTGATGATTGGATCTTGGAGAAATCGAGGGCAACCCTCAAATTTTATAGGCTCACCCATCGTTTTTCGTAAATCTTATGAAGTAATTTAAGTACTTGCGTATGGCAATCATCATCTTATGTAGCTGAGCTGATGATGGAAGGTACAACTCCTTAACAGTAGTTTGTTACCGCATAACGACCGACTGGGTGAACCGATTTTCATAATTCTTTTTTTGTTTGAAAGCTGGTGCTTTCTGTGGGGTTCCATTGTCACCAAATCAAGATCTGATGATTGGATCTTGGAGAAATCGAGGGCAACCCTCAAATTTTATAGGCCCACGCATCGTTTTTCGTAAATCTTATGAAGTAATTTAAGTACTTGCGTATGGCAATCATCATCTTATGTAGCTGAGCTGATGATGGAAGGTACAACTCCTTAACAGTGGTTTGTTACCGCATAACGACCGACTGGGTGAACCGATTTTCATAATTCTTTTTTTGTTTTTTTTTTGTGCTAGGTATCGTTCAACTTAGGGAATACTGCAAGTTTCTTCAAAATCGGTTCAGTAGTTTTTGAAAGGCAAAAAAAAAACAATGAAATAAAAAAGACAAATAAGTACTTGCGTATGGCAATCATCATCTTATGTAGCTGAGCTGATGATGGAAGGTACAACTCCTTAACAGTAGTTTGTTACCGCATAACGACCGACTGGGTGAACCGATTTTCATAATTCTTTTTTTGTTTTTTTTGTGCTAGGTATCGTTCAACTTAGGGAATACTGCAAGTTTCTTCAAAATCGGTTCAGTAGTTTTTGAAAGGCAAAAAAAAACAATGAAATAAAAAATAACAAAGCCATCGACTTCCGAAATAAAAGTTTTTTGTGGTTCTTTTTGAAGGCGGTTACATTTTTTTTTTTGAAAATATTTTTTATTATATATATTTTTACGGGTTAAGCTGCGGAAAGCACGTAAAGCCGTTGGTCCCGGCTGTCATTTGAAAATCTTTGACAGTCGTTACTGTCAGAAGCTCTAAAGTCTGACAGCCAGTCTTACCATGGGGTATCGTATTACCCAGTTACTGGGTTGTGGAGCACCGACAGGCAGTCGCTCCATGTAAAATATTGATATCCAGCTGCATCTGGTTTGACTGGAAGCCGACCTCAATATAGTTGGGGAAAACGCTAGGCAGGTGATGAACGGAGTATAGATACTTCTATTAGTACTACAAGTCGAGTGGTCCTTATGCTCGATAGATGGCGGTGATCGCGCAATGATGTCGATCGTTACACGAGTTCGATCGTTACACGGGACAAAGAAAGCTACTTTGTTTTATACTATGTAGTGATTAAATGCAAGTAACATTGGTCCGACCTGTTTATTAGTCAGTGTTTAATAATCCGTTTGTGCTGGATAGGATAATCTCAAGCCCGGGGAAGGACATAGAGCTACTTTTTATAAACACACCATACAGGTAAAGACTGATGAAGAAACCACTGGTAGAATTTTGTGCAGAGTTCTATTATTATTATTTTTTTATCGTCGTAAAATCATCAAATGAGTCCTCCCACCCAGGGCAGGGCTGGAGAGACTGTCAGACTTAACTGACTAAAATCTACGGTGTCCTTCAATAGTCCTTTACGTACCGGGGTCACGGTAATTCGTAAGTCCCGCGACCCCGGCAGGCTTTGGCCCTCTAAAATAATGAGCACTTAGAAAGGAATTCAGATAATTCCACCCTCAAGAGATTCCCTCTAAATATTAGGTATAGGTGTTCAAAGATTGTATGGAAACTAATTTTGATGTTAGAAATCTGGGATGTACGATGTGAAGTTACATAAAAAATATAAGTATTAAAAAAAATGTCACGTAACTTAATGAGGCAGACCAAATTCTACGCGAGCGAAGCCGCGGGCAAAAGCTAGTGAAGTCATAAAATCAACTACAATCATTACCTTATCAAAACCAACGTGTCCTCCATGGTAGTGGTGGGGACCCTTATTGGTGGACAGCATGTACATCCTCCCCGAGGGTCGGACAATCATAGTGGCATCCCTGATGACATTGGCGTACCTTCCTATGGTAGCTCCGAAGTAAGGATTCTCAGGTTGAAAGTATTCTGTAAAGAAAAACATTTCTGATTAAATATTTGTGTTTTAATTATGGTAGCAAACATCATTACATAAATCAACTCAGCCTACCATAGTCCATTGCTGAGACACTGGGCATAGCCTCTTCGATGCCCAGTGTGTACGAGAGACGTCCAATCCTAATTTTTGATATACAGTCTCAACGATTTAGGACGACTTTCCACTATCTACTATTGGTCTTCTAATGTATCTAGGGTAAAAATATAAAAAGCAACTTGTGGGACCATGAAATGTATCGTTTTCGTACACGTTTTGTACCAGGTCCACGACGAACGGTAGTCTGAATCACACAACTGCGCCAATTTTCACTCCAGTTCAGTTGCCAGCGCAAGCGAATTTAGCCAGACTAAAGCTCAGTATCTGTAGGGCCTGTGCTTATTTACTTCTAAAGTTTGGTCGAAGTTTCCGCAGCAAAGATTATTAGGGCATTTGCAGAATTAGAAAAAGTACCTTCTAATGTATCGTAACCAGCTAGGACGTCGTCAGGAACTCCTTTTCTGTCAGGAACCGATATGGCGGTGATGGTCGCGCCGTATGTAATGACCTGCAGATGAATTTAAAGACAAGTAGTATGAAAGAAGAAAACATATGCTACCCGAATTCAAACAAACTTAACATTATTTGGAGTGGGAAGACAACGATATTGATGACGATTTTACTTTTTCCTAAGCAGAATATGAGTGAAATAACTATGGGGTTATCGATTTTCCATTTATGAATGCCTCACATGATTTCCGGCCACCGTAGGCGCAGGCATGTGGACGGCGAGTAATGGGTGACTCGCTCTCCCACCTTGGACCACAAGGCGCGTGTTCCACACGCGCCTTAAAGAGCTGTCATCATGACGAGTCGCGGGACGAACGAGCTGCCGTAACCCCGGAACATAAGGGCTACTGAAGGGCACCATGGATTTTAGTCAGTACAAGTCTGTCCATCCCTCTCGTGCCCTGCCCTGGTTGGGAGGACTCATTTGATGATTTTACCTAACTAAAAAAAAGGGTGATTAGACACATCTATTCTGTTATATTAATGACTCATAGCACCTTCCAACAAAGTAGATGTATTACGTGCCTATTAATGGGAAGTAAGTGTCTCTGTGTGATATCTATCTATCACATAACTTTGTGGGTAGACACAGCAATAACAACTGCACTACTGCACTAATTGAATAATTAATTAAAAATAGTTATTTTGTACTGTTATTTGTTACTAATAAAAAAATCTGGTTCATTTATTAGTAAGCCCCCCACCCTTGCTATCTATTATAAACAAGTCTATAACACTTGCCTGAGATCACCATCACTGCACAACACCATGGACACTAAACTTGCTGCTAGCCTGGACAACCTCCAAGAGTTGTTTGGCATACAGATGGAAGATTATGAAGAGAAGCTGTGGCTAGCAACTTCTTCTACCACTCCTGCTGCACCTGACATTGCAGTTCTATCATCGCACATGAGTTTACTGAGTTTAAGCTATTTGTCTGTAAAGCACTCTCCTCTTTGAAATCTCAAATTGAGCTGCTTGCTACCGGTTGACATGAAACTGCCATGCATAGAAAAGTCCTGCTGGTCCATGCTGTTCTGGAGCAGTATAGTAAAAGTTTTCATTTTGTTGTCAAAAACATATTAGCCGCCAAACTTAAACTGACTGAGGTAAATGGAGGTAAAGGACACCAATGCTATTCATGTATGCAATCAACTCGGTTTCTCACAGCAGAAAGCCCGCCCCTATCTAGTACGATTTTTCAAAAAGGAGCACTCTTAACTCGTTTGTGACAGCAAGAAGACTGAAGGGCACTGGAATAACCTTCTCCAAATTCTTCTAGGCACTGACTGTTTACGGCCGCTCGTAACCATTTCAGCATGTCAAATTGCTGGTCCATGGAAGGTAAAACTGATCTTATTTGTCTGGAAAAATCCCATCACAAAATCGAAACGACGAAAGATCTTAACAATCTGATTGACAAGTTCAAGAACTGCAGTTGGCGCCGAAGAATCTGTACTTGTGGATGACCTTGGATCTTCAAATGTCGCAGCATCGGATACTCCAGCCAAGAGATTCAGGAAAACGCGTCTGCGCAAGTAGTAAACCATACTTTCTTTTGTTTGAAGGCTAGAAACTTGACCATGTTTTGTCAATAGTTTCGTATGTTCTGTATCCTGATATCTTCTCTCTATCTTTATACTTTGATGTTATAATAGTGCCGGCATATCATTTTTTTTTTGTTTGTTTAATTTTGTTTTTACACTTTGCGTTGCTTGTGACAAAACACTGACAAGATGACAGTTGTAGACAGCTGTCAATGTCATGTTGTTCCTGTCACTTGCCACGTTTCGTTCTAATCACTGTTTATTCTGTTGATCGATTATTATCTTGTGTTCGTTTATTTTAATTTATGCTGTTCTGATAATGTAAAACGCCATGTCGCCTTCAAATGTCTAATTTAAGTTTTCTTTGTAACTTCTGCCAGAATTTAGCGGGTTGGGGTGGTTTTCATATTTTAGGACACCGTAATTGTGTACTTTGTTACTAATTATTCCGTTTATTCATTTAACTTAACATATTTAAACATTTTTAAATAGTGCACTGCCGTGCAGGGTCTGCTGTCAGAAATTTCTACAGAAAGAAGCAGTACCTTCGTACTACAGTATTAAATATGTATTTTTCTTCACATTTTTACACGTATACATAAATCGTTAAATAAATAAATACATGTTATACAAACCGTTTTATATTTGCTTCGATGGTCTAATGGCCGTAAACGCTTCTGCATAGCACTTTTATTACCTAAATTTACATGTGACTACCCACCTATTATCTCAGAATCCCCTTCGGGGATTACAGGCCTGCCGTTAAATTCTATCTATCTTATTTCGTAAATTCTATCTTATTTCGTCAATCTGTGCAACGAATTTTTACCTGTACTAACATCCTGTTCTTCGTCTTCCAAGTGTATCTCCGGACGACGTCAATGTTAGTGCTGGACGCACACGGAGAATGCTCCTCCTCCGGGTTTACGATCAAGGACTCCTTTTTTGGCCCAAGCTTCGTCTTTGCGTAAACACTTGAACGACGTCTTTCTCCATAACGCATCTCTTTCGGCATAAACCCAAAGCCATCCTCAATCAGTTCTACATCAGGTATCTTTGGAGGCTCGGGTTCTGGGGCCGGCTCTGTAGGCTTGGCTTCAGCATCCCCACTACCACTTTTAACATCTTCAGCAGCATCCCCCATTTTATTTATATATCACAAAAATTTTGATGTTTCAAAAACTGAAAAGATTTTTGTTGGCCTAAATCGTAAAATAATAAAAAAATATACTTAAAATTTTATCATGGGTGTTTTTTTGTTATTTTGTCAAACGAACTACTTTAATTTTTAATTAATGACATTTCTATGACTAGTAAAAAATATTCTAGTTGGTCAAGTACATTGTAAACGGATAAGTACCGCTGGAATAAGCTTTTATTCCGAAATGCTCTATATTAATTCCATGATATAAAAAGACCAGAAACAAAACCCTAAAAACCAGAGCATTGGTTTGCGGTCAAGAGTGTTTTGAATTGAAAATGTTTCTGTGACTGATAAAAATATCAAAATAATGTTGAATCAAATAAGAAATGCACTGTCACCAACAAAATTTAAAGCCAACGCTGGCTAGTTTTAAGTGGATAACTAAATAGAACAGTGGTGGCCTAGTGGTAACGGCCCTGACTTATGAATTGTAAAAAATAAATAATGCATGTGACATCTACCAACCCGCACTAACCCCGCGTGGTGGGTTATGGCCCACTCCCTCTGACATGAGGAAGCCTGTGTCCCAGCAATGGGAACATTGTAGGCTGATGATGGAGATTATATGATCAGAAACACAGGTGATCGCGCTGGATGAAGCCGCTTCCAACGGGCCATTTGAAAATCTATAAGAGCCTTCGATCAATATAAGATTGACCTTTGTTCAGTAGGAGACGTCCTATAGTCCTAAATGATGATGGTAAGTGACACACACTTTCAAGGACTTGCAAAACTCGAACAAGCTAAGTAGAAGTCCAAATTGACCATCGCACTAAAAGGCCTCCGGCAGATGAGTCGCGAACGTCATACGTAATAATTCTAGTGGCTCATCCGTCAAGGCGACAACAGTCTCTCGCCGGTTGTTTTAGTGGATAGTCACAAAACGCAGCTATCCCACAGGCATTTATTAATACTTGATAAAAAAGGTTACAGCATAACATGATCAAATATGTATTTTATACGCAAAATACACATTTCACTAATTCAAAAAACTTAAAGCTATACTGTGTCGCAACCGCCATCACCAGTTAAATCAATTGCTATTTGCAGCCACACAAAATTCTTCTCGTTTCTGAATCCGTGATAACGTAGTTTTAAACAATGTAGTGTACATTGTTGCCTGAAGTTAAGCTAGTTATCTTATTATTGAGGTCAGTGTCTAATTTTTTCCATTCATAGTATCCCCAAGGTTACTAATTTATCCATGAAGGACGGTTTTCTGGTGAATTGGGGATTAATGTAGCAACAATTAGAAACCAATGTCATATATGAAGTTATCGTTTATTCAAATAAAAGTAAATACGGCTACAAAGTAAAAAATTCTCGGCGTTACATCTCCTACTTCTACGAATTCTAGAAGTGTAACTACTAGAACCCAAATACACTATCAACATGTGATTTAACCGTCTGTATGACGCAATCAGGCACAAATTTGTACATTGGCAAACATAATCAAACCCAGAATACTTTCACAGTTTGTTTATCAAGGTCCATTGTATCGCCCTTCCACTTTTCAGCTCCATCCAAAATATCGGAGAACTCCTCAATGTAACCTACTTCTTTACAAGGTGACGGTGGTATAATACTTATAATAGGTATTCCTATTTCTTGGAACGAACTCATTGACGAAAATCCACTTTCATCTTCTATGAAATTTGCGACATGGTTGTAGTCATTTCTCTTATCCATCACTCTCGTTTTAGTTTCTGCTTGCGTTTTTGTATCTTCTTCTTTTTGGCTGACATTAATTCCAGCAAAGTCATTTTCCAAACCGCAAGAGAGAGGAGAAGACGACACAATGAAATCCGCCAAAGGTACGTCTTTAACATCTACAAACTTATTTGTCAGACCATTAAAAGCATCCTCGCTGTCATAAATAGTATTGAGGATAAATGCATTAGTAGTATCCTCGTCAATAAGATTTAATGTGGTATTTGATTCGTTATGTTCTGTGCCACTGTTAGAATTATCATCATTCTTCAAATTGTCATTACCATCGTTGCAATAACAAGAGAGATCGGGTATTTTAGTACTGAGTACAGTATTGGCAAGAGTGATCAGTCTAGATATTTCCTCAGTAATCTTTTGAGAACTATCCGTGTCCGATGACAGCGATAATTTCGATTGATTCCTGAAAACCAAAAAAAATATTGAAATAATATAAACTAGTTAATGAAGCTAATTAAATAACCAGACATGACAAAGATTTTTACCAGACGCCGTTGTAGTCTTTGAAACCGTTAACGTTACTTATGGATTTACTCATTTTTCTTGTGCTTAATCTTTTGCTGGTAGTCAAAGAGTACTCAGGTTTGTAAACATGCAAGACGGAGCGGGATCGTGGCAAGTCTACGTGTCCGCCAGGCGATGCTTCTCTGTGGGACACCGTCTCTACGTTGGATGCTGCGTCTGGACTCTGACACTCTATATGTTCCTTCACTCTGCTCAGAAAACTCACCACCTGCTTAAGTAACGCTATGTGCATTTGTCTGTTCGCTTCTGTCTGAAAATAAGTCAGGTTAACTGAGTAAATATAAGTACATTGTTATCGATGCGCTCAAAAAGATAAACAATCGCCAAAAAAAATTAAGAAGTTGATATCAGTTCGCTACAAATTCTACAGTTCGCTACAAAATTCGCATTGCAATAAATACAGTAAATCGCAAAAGTTTAATGATAGATTGGTGCACCAATACGCTACCTTAAATAACTTGGGGAGAAGATAATTCGTTTCCTAAATACCTGTGTTAGCTGCCATCTTAAAGTGTCGATTGCCATGTTCAAAGCGTTTACTTCTGTATCTCGTATATTATGGTTCTTCTTTGGCTTGTCTGGGGGCTTCGCTACTTCGCCGTTTTGCTCTGTACTCCTGGTTTTGGAAAGTTGAGGGCACTGCTCAATTATTTTTGGAGCCTGTAACAAAAAACATAACAATCAATTACATACGTATAATAAAAGAAACTGTGCCATTGTGGACTGTCATTAGAATCCAATTCAAGACGTAAGGCGATGAATCACGCTCTTACAAAGAATTTCTAAACCATCTTAGGGTCAAACATTATAAACGTAGTGCAATTATGTGACTACAGTTTTATACAGCTATTAAAGTAATAGTAGCCAAACGAAATATGCCTATCCCGTTATATGAATTGAATAAAATCGAAGACGTATAATTGATGCTACATTGTATAGAAACAAACAATACTGCATCCACAGTCAACAACCATTTGTGATTGTATTTTTTTGTGCCGTGAGAGAGGTATTGTGCTTTTCAACCGAATTACGCAAGAGTATAGTTGCAAAAGAATGATAGTAAAAATACAGTGAAAAACATTTTCAATGGCTATGAAAAGATGAACGTTTTGTTGCAACAACATAGCCATCTGAATTTATATCACATCAACAGTTAGTATAACCATACAAAGATAAAATATTATGGCGATCAAATATAGTTGGTGAAAGTGAAATTGCAGCTAACTAACCCTACCTATTTCAATTACTTATGTACCTACTCATTGCTAGGAATAAGAAGAAGTACAGCGTAATTGCCTTAACTTAAAGAAAGTAAATAGCGTGTGGATAATATGTAGATTCCTTCCTCATTTTTTGTTTGTCTAACATCTGTATATTATCGTATTTCCTTATCCTTTCTGTAGGAGTGATTTCTTGAAATGTAACTGAATGGTGTTTAAATCGAGAACCTCTTTCATGTATTCCGAAGTCGGTTGATAAACAATTGATTCCTGCAACGGTCCTCTCACCGCTTATTAAGATGCAGCAAAAACTTGAGAGCATGATCATATGTAGGTGTAAATGATTGGCAGTGTCACAGGCATCCCACGCTTTTGCCTCGATTCTTATTGACCTCTATGCGAAGAATGAAAGAGTTGTGTTACTTGCTACCGTTACTTTATCACCGACTAAAAGATTCTAATCTAAAATCAGAGAATAGAAAATTGTGTATTTAAATTGAAATGTTATATGGTCAGTACCATATAACATTGTGTTTCTATCTGTACCTTTAATCGATTCCTGAGTCTTTGATTGTTTGGTAGATCGCTATTCTTTTTTGAACACGGTCCCGTGTTCAGTAAACTAGATTTTCTGATTTATTATATTTTATTAAAGGCATGTAAAATTGTACCTACATTTCAAAAAGATTGAATCTGAGTAAACATATAGCTCAGTTAGGTACTAAAAACGGGAATTCAACTAGTCATAATAGCTCGTTACAATTAACAACAAACTATGAAGACAGATTTAGCGCATCCTCTGATGCAATCAAATCAGTGAACAATAGCAAATGCAGATGCTGATGATGAGAAAACTGTTGTCCGACTACGTAACAAAATGCACATGAGCAAATACCCATTGTAATCGCAACAGCAGGACCACTGACCGTAGAACTCATAACGGACTCATTATTTGATAAACATGACATCGATGTAAATAGCTCCAGTACAGTTGGAAATCTGCCATCCAACTTTACGGGTGTAGCTTTCATCTTATTCGCTGAAACTAGTAGTAACATCAGTTCTATATGATCAAGTCTAATGAAGACTATGTAGGTCACGTATCTGGCTAACCTTCTCCTAACTAAGTTGGAGTCGACTTTCAGTAGTTCCAGTCTATCCATGATTTCTAAATACCAGTAGACAGTCTATCCATATAAAAATATGGACAGACTGTCTATCTGAGTTCCATAACCCATTTATTATTGGGTAATACGTTATTCCGTGGTAAGACTTGTTGTCATACTCGTATTTCAGGCAACTAACTTCGTGGTCAAATCGGATCATATACAAATGACTGTTATTAAGGACCAACAGTTTAACGTGTTTTCCGCAGCACAGAGTAAACTCGATACGTAGTCGATGGCTAGTGGTCACCCATCCACAGACGGATATAGAAGAGCGCGAATTAGCTTAAAAAAATCGACCAATTCAGCTGTGATTATTTACCCACAAGCTTCTCAAGTCACGTCCATTTTAAATCATTTAGGTAGGTACTTAGAAATGGACGAATGAAGTATGTCAAATTGAAGATTCTCTCATACAAAATAACTGTTTAAACATAAATTCTAAAATCTTCGTACTCAATTCGAATCACCTAGTTACACAGTTAAGTAAAAGACTTTTTTCTCTTGGACGTAAATGCCACAATTACAAGCTTAGACTCTTTTTATATTCCTTTCGACTAAAATACCGTATCACGTGGGTTTCGAAGTACACGGGGGATGTTATGGACCTTGGTCAAAATCGGAACCATGTCTGCTTAGAAAAAAAATGTTACAGCTCCATGCTGAGATAGAGGCTTTTGGCCTCGTAGGTCCAGGACTAATAATAATATAGGTACCTATTATTATCATCCTTTTGTTTCACTGTTTATTTTTTTTAATACTTTTTATATAATTTTGTTGTTTTTATACAATTTTGTTCGTTTTCTGTAATTTTGTTTTATCTTGTGCGAGTTTAATTAAAAGCACGTAGGTATTATACTTATTTTCATCTTACTTTCTTTCTCAATTGAGCAGATTGTTCTAGATTTGGTTAAGAATGTCATATCCAAGTTATTATGTTATTTGTTCCGGTCGGCTAGCTGGAGTCAGGTGTCGGGTGGTGCCAGTTTCCCCAGATCTCAGATGTCCGGATCACTGGCATGGAACCGAACACGTGTGATCAGGGCCACTGGGCTACCGTTCTCAATTTACAACATAATTTCATATTTAATATGGTGGGGAGACTCAATTAAAATCTAATTGAGTACAAAATCAAACAACAACACAAATGTCAAAGGGCAACTGAAGAAGCCTGGTAAGTCAACCTTTGAAGACCAAAGATTGTCAGATTTGAAAAGACTATCAGATATGTCACCCCAAGAAAAGACACTACGATGTGTGACGCGTACCACAAGGGTGGGTTCCTATGGTCTAGAAAGCACAGGAGAGCCTTTGGAAGGTATTGAAAGAGACTTTTGCCCAGCCAGCCTGGGATAGCCTTAGTCCTTAAATAATGGTTCAAAATTATTTCTTGCTTAAGTACCTAGGTACTTTTTTTTTTGCGTGGTAAAATCATCAAATGAGTCCTCCCACCCAGGGCAGGGCGGAAGGGACTGTCAGACTTGTACTGACTAAAATCCACGGTGTCCTACACTAGCCCTTTACGTACCGGGGTTACGGTGATGGGTAAGTCCCGCGACCCCGGCAGGCTTTGGCCCTCTACAGGCCCCGTCAATATGCTGACACTCCTTGCCGGGCATGGTCCATGGTCTTTACTCGCCGCCCGCATGCCCGCGCCTACGGTGGCCGGAGATCGTCTTGCGACGTCGGACGCCGTGGGCGTCTACCACTGCGGCTGGGGCGGAGAGAGGTCGCTGTTCTCTCCGTCACGCGGCACGCCTCCTCCTTCGCGAGCATGAGTGCTTTGCAGAAGGAGGCGACCGCTTCCCACTCCGTCTCGCCCCGCAGCATGGCCTCGACCAATGCCGGGCGCGAGAGGTCTCCTACGGTCTATCGCCGTCGTGAGGACACGGCGGTGCTCTGCCCAAGCGGGGCAGTCCTGCACCGTATGCTCCACCGTGTCCTCCGGACGATCCTCGCAGTGGTGACACCCAGGCGTTTCCTCCTTTCTTATCCGACACAGGAACCTCCCGAAACTTCCGGTCCGGTGAGGACCTGCGTCATGCGGAAGGTAAGGACGCCGTGACGCCTATCCAGCCACTCCTCAAAGAGGGGTCTTACCGCCGCGATTGCGGCGTGCCCGAAGTACCTAGGTACTTGAGCAAGTATTTACAGACTTTGCCCATGATATACATTTTTATTTATTTATTAATAAACACACACTATCTTTACAGGCAGACCCAATACAATAGGGGTTTGCAAACAAAAACAAAAAAAAAACAGACACAAACAAGATAATTTAAAAAATAACTTAGGAACGACTAAATACTATTAAAAACACTAAATGTTAAAATGTTAAACAACAACAACATTACATGTAAGAAACAAAATTCAACAAAACTCTTGCAAATTCACTCAAGTTGCACGGAAATATGTCTGTCCTCTCATGCACTTCATTTAATACACGTATTGTGCGGGTGAGGGGTGTTTTTGACAGGTTTTAACATGGTATTCAGTAATCTAACAACCGGAAATAACTTTGCCTATGGTACATTTAGTATTCAGTAATCTATACGTAACTAGGTACCGGAAATAAAATATTCTATATGTTAAATCTAGGTTATAAACAATCTGTGTCAAGACCAATCAGTAGTGTTTGCGTGAAAGTGAAACAATATCCATCCATAGTCATAAATTAACAGCAGTAAAATTTACTACTAACTAAAGAAAATTGACCACTACATCAAGCCCTTGACAGAGCTCGACGAATAAGACGTTAAACCAGATATGCCTAATGCTCCTTCAAATAACTACTTTCTTGCAAACAAAATAAATGACATGAAGTTTAGCAACAATCCGTGACAAAACATCAAACTGCTTACTTCGCCAAGTTCATAAGGTATCATTTTCACCGAGGTTACGTAACTATGACTGACTCATGGCCCAAAAACTATACTACTGTCCGACAGAATTGGCGGTTGTTCGGTTGCGAGGGGGGAGTGGGGGAGTGGGGTAAGCGTTTCAATGAGTCGGGTTAGCATCGCGGCTGGCGGTGAGGCAAGCCCGTCATGCATAGCCGGCGACGCGTGACACTCGCGTCCGGCCCGGGCCCTCGGAAGCATTAAGCGCCCTACCCTATCACAACGAATAAAGGGAATCAGTACAAACACAAACCAAACGATTTTATAAATAATGTTTTTTTAGGGTTCCGTACCCAAACGGTAAAGCGTGACCCTATTACTAAGACTCGCCTCCGTCAGGAACCATGAACCGGATCTCATGAACCGTGATAGTTAGGCAGTTCAAATTTTCGCTATAACAACAATTAATACTAAAAACCAGAATAAAATAAATGTTTAAGGGGGCTTCCATAAAACGGGCATGATTTTTAACCATTTTTATGTATAATGGTCGGGAACCCTTCGTGCGCCAGTACGACTCGCTCCTGGCCGCTTTTTTTAAAAACGCTCTGTCGCCAGTTTGCCATCGTACTGGTTGAATCGTCGAGACTGTTTTAATTAGCAATATGTACTGTATCACAGTATACATCACAAAGTAGTAAGTAGTTCTCATATAGATTATGATACGGCAAAATTATGTCTGGGTATAATTTATGTCTGGGTTAGGTAGGTAGAGTTATGATTTTGTCTACCATCATTGTAATGCAGCATGATATGCAATATAATATTTGTCTCCTGATGACGCCTAGACGTTTATAAATATAATTACAACATCTGTACCTGACCTACCTATGTTCAACAAATAAAATATTTGTATAACCCTATCGTACTGGGGTACAAATAACTACCCTTAAGCCTGTGACGCAGCAGTGGGATGATCTGGCTTAATAGTTCATAGATCTTAGATCTGAAGTTGAGGCTTCAGGACAGACTTGAGTTCTTGCTTTAAAAACCTGTTGTCTTTTATAAACTACGTGAAGAACATCTGAGGATAAAAATTTTGAACTCTTTCAAGGAATATCTCTTTTGCATTGTACTCTTTGTGCCTCCGACAACTGCTATTGTTTCAAATGCACATCTTTGTGAACAGCGTAGTTAAAACGAGTTGAGTATCTGTGTCTTATACATTAAGTACGTTCTTTTACATTTTAAGTTACTTATATAAATGTAATATATAGACACTTTTTTTTTTGTTTATTTACATCGCCATATAGGTATTACTAATTCTCGGCTTCATCCGCTACAATTATCCTATGGGTACATAAAATCGGGGTGAAAACTATTATATGTGTTAATTCAGGTAACTAAACTATCTGTGTACCAATATCCCAATACTTTCAGTATTTATTGCAAGAACGAGTAACAAACAATCATCCTTCCATCCTCACAAACTTTCCCAATGCAGTAATACTTAAGAGTTTATATACAGAGTGAATTTTTCAACTAGACGTGAAATGGCCAAATCCATAACTACTAATGATTTTGATGAAAACCGAAACTGAATCATTGGATTTTTGAAAAATCAATATTCTAAGTTGTCTCACGACCAGCTTGTCGTAGCGAACAGCCTAGAATTTGTATTTTAAAGAATAGCATAGCTATGTGAAGGTAATACCTGCCAAACCGTCGTTTACGGTAACGGAACTAGTTTATATTGTATGCATTGCGTAGGCGATGGACTAGCAACCTGACTGTTCTACTACTGACGCAATACTACGATCTACAAACCAACAGGTTATTCTAAACATAATCACAGCGCCGAAAATAGAGGAGTGCCCACGGTGCCGAAACACAGAGCGCAGACCCTGTGGGAGCGAAGAAATGGCAAAACCAGGACCACAATAGAGTATTTGTCTGAAAAAATCTAATTAGTTTGTCAAATAGATTTTCAAGGGTAACTCGCTGTCCGACCATGGACCATGCCCAGGTCGACGGCGCGTCGTGTTCCACGCGCGCCTCAGTGAGTGTCAGCAAAATGACCCCCTCTAGAGGGCCAACGCCTGCCGGGTTGCGGGACTTATGAAATACCGTGACCCCGGAACGTAAAGGGCTATTGAAGGACACCGTGGATTTTAGTCATTACGAGTCTGACAGTCCCTCCCGACTTGACGAAGATACGACGCTTATAAAGTTAGCAATAGCAAGCCACAAGCAAGTACAGTGACGTCTCGAGCACCCACTCTCGAATTTTGATGCGTTATACGTATCTTTGTAAATATGCATTGATTGAAATTTTTGCAAAAAAAATACGTGTCCATTATTTTTCAAAACTCTGACGGACTAATTAGATTTGCAAATTAACTGATGATGTCAACACGCCAATTGGGCCGTATTATGACGTCTTAAAACCAAGCTTGTTCCAGTGAGTGAACGAGGTGGCGCTAGACGACTTGTATAGCTCTGTCTCTTTCACTTACTGGAACAAACCTGGATTCAAGACGTCATAATACGGCAGATCCCAGTATTTAACTTATAATGGCTGACTCCGTTTTCCTTTGAGGTGTTACATCATCAAACGTGTCAAATTCTTACTGGCAAAAATGCACTCTGTTCCTTAGGTTGTCCCTGGAGTTCCAGGGCAACAGTGCCCTTCTAAGATAGTCCCTTCTAAAATAGACCTTCTCAGTCCTGCTGATAGCTCATTGAGGCGTGCATACGTGGCAAACGTGGGACAAAGACACGGGTACGGATACAGATGGAAGAACGAAACTAACGTCAAAATTAAATTTGCAGACGGACAATACTGAGAAACCGCGCCACGACTGAAGTCTTTTTGATGCGACTCTAGTGTCGCATTACATCAAACTGCATTAAAAATTTATTAAGTGTTACAAATTTTGCGCAGGTCATGTGGGGTGCCGCGGACTCTAAGGAGCTATCTGCCAAATCGTCATATCAGTCATATTCTTAGTTCGGCCTCTTTGCAGGCCAAGGTCAGGTCCATGATCGGACGGCAAGCTACCCACTCGCCCTGCCCAAGCGGCTATCTGACTCCTACAACCTACACAGTACTGGGTATTGTACGACTGTTCCTGGCAAAACCGTTTGTCAGACTTTGGAGCCTTAACACAATTACCACTAAAATATTCCTTTTAACTTTGAAAATTAGCCATTAATCTAGGAATGGTCGATCGTTAAAAGGGGACTGGAGGCCCAAGCAATTTGAAAAATAGGTATTTGAAAGAACTGTTGCCGTCGCGCTGAGCCTGGCCTGCTGGTGAGAATGCGAAAAGGACAACTGCAGTTCAGGCTGATTTTACCTACAAAGTGGTTCCCCAAAAAGCGTTTTATATTCCGCTGTTTTCTTCTTCAAAACTGAACTAATCTGTGCTTCTATTATTTTCTATTTTGTTAAAAACTTATGAAACTCTGAGAAGTGTCTGAACACGGTAGTAGAAACGGGTTTTTTTTGGGTTTTTTGTTTGTAATTTTTTCTTTATTGATAATTTTTTGGAAAAAAAGGAAATTATATGAGTACGCAGTAATTAGGACTAGATTGTTTGAAATAAAAATCATAACTCTAGCGGCATTGTCCACAAAGAAAACAGCGGAATACGTTTGTATGGGGAAATATCTTTCTAAGCTTGTGTTTGTGTATAAATATAAGTGAGTTTGAACATATCACAGTACTGAAAATTAGTTTATGCACGTAGCTTTGCCCGTATCCGTGTCAAGTTCAGTAATTTGCCACAAGATTGGAGCAGTTGTTGGGCGATCGACTGCTGCGCAGCTTGTCGCGGGTTCGATCCCCACAACACATAATTGTATAATCTACGAGTAGATGTTCCGGGTCTGGGTGTGAGTTTCTATGTTTACGTTTATGCTACGTACCCACAATACAGGAGAAATTCCTAATCTCGTGTTTAAAAATATATACATATTCCATGGGACCTTCTTACCAGGAAATTATCGTAGTTGTTATTGCAATCCAGGTTATAAAGTATATATAAATAGATATAATATTCTTAATTATGCACACCATACATATTACGGGTATTTATTTATATTTACAGATATATCTTATACATAGGGTGACACAATTGGCGGTCTTATCGCTAAAAGTGATCTTTTCAAGACAACCTTTGGATGGATTTGGAAGAAAGGGAGATAGTACTGTAGGTATCTTACCAGATTTCCCCACAATGGAATAAAAACGAAATTATTTTTATAATGTTCCCAGCATCACTGTTTCTTTTAATAGTCATTCAGTTCATTGCTTGCTTAATTTTTAATTGTTATGGTTAATTATTACAGCTCACTAACCCCATTCTGCCGCCATAATCCGGTAATAAGATTGTTAGTTTTATCTTAATGACAGACCAGCAAGTTTATATAATTACAAATATGAGGAAATGGTTATGATTATGAGTGTACTAGCTGTTACCAAAGGCTTCGCACGGTAAAACTCGAATATTATCCCACAAATAAAATCGGGATAAAAGCTATCCTATGCGTTAATCCAGGTTACAAACTATCTACATACCAAATTCAGTTCAGATTTTTTTGCGTGAAAAATAACAAACATCCATCCATCCATATAGTATTTTAGGAGATTAGTAATGTTGTAAGATATGTGAATACTTGGTTAATTTAACTTAAACTATCTTACTACAAAAAGTTAATCATCTGTTTAACAAATTTATAATAAAACAGTCTTGGTTTTTTGATTTAGACAAGTGTTTAACAGATGTTTAACTTTTCTTGTAGTAAGACTGAAAGGTCGTGTTAAAGGCGCGTCGCAATAAAATCGAAGGTACCTTAATACGCACGTACACACTATAAGATATTTCAATACTTTTACAATATAATTCGAATGCAGGCCGTTAGTTGATTGCTTCGTGATGCGGTGAGCCTTACGTAAGTAAAGTATACTTTAAGATTGATGCACACGAGGCAACAGAGTTTACACGTAGATACGAATTGTAATGAAAATGTGCGAACTGAATGAAAATGTGCGATGTGCGAACTACAATGTTATGAATACTAAAGTGAGTTTGTTTGATCAAATCACTAAGCCGGTTTTGTTGAATTTTGGTAAGTACTTGTACATGGGACCTTTAAAACGGTTATTGACCAACAGAATTGCCAATTACCACTGAAGAGGAGCGGAGATTTAGTGCAGTTCTTTAATATTTCTCCATTTCACCGTGCCATATAGTGTGAATTTTGTGTCATTTTTTTCACTATTACGGTAGATTCGCTTCAAATATTGTATTATATACTAACGCGAGCAAAACCGAGGGCAAAAGCAAATCACACATAAAATGAAACAAACTAAAAAATGTCAGTTGCATTGCGTGTCCCATGTCGTGTCGTGTGACTCGTGTACCATGGCCCTCACTATTCCCCGCACGTACAGACTTCGTGTCAGCTTTGTCTACGTATATCAGATCCGGTACACAGACGTTTGTATTTTAAATACATGCGACTTTACTGCGGAACTTAACACGAAGTCTCTAATATAAATTAGGTACTTAAGGCGAGGTTACCCTGAGCACCGCAGGCATCCAACGCTTACCGCAGCGCCCACAAGGACTAGCGGATACGTAATGAATTACGATGCGCGATGACACGCGCGCCAAAACTTTGCGAAATCTAGGTAGTAGTTACAGAGTAGAGCAAAGCAGTAAATCAACTTTAATTGATTACTATAGGCACGTTTGTATGTATCATTTTTTTGTTGCGGTATTATTTTGAAATCAAATGATGTCAAGGGCAATTTTGTTCAAAATGAAATACTTGTGACGATTAACGTATTTATTTGGAAATAAGGATTAATATAATATAAAACTACCTTCGCATATATTGCATTATTTTTGAACATACAGAATAATTAAGTTGGAAATATGATGTTTACATTCTTAAAATGTTACAATGTTAAAAAGTAAAAAAAAAAATCAGGATCCTAGATAAATACCGTTTGCATTCGACTATCATTATATTAAGTTGGTGATATGTTCGTATCGCAAATAATTTTGGTATTACGTTTGAATGCAGAAATAACTTGGCGCCGGAACCTTAATCAAATAGAAGCTAATGAAAGCTAATATTATTTTTTCTCTAAAAAGTAGGGTATCGAACCGGGAAAGTCCGGCCCCGTTTTCCCGGGACTTGCAGTATATTTCAAGTCCCGGGACATCCGAATGAGAACCAGGAAATTCGGGATTTATACATATATATTTATTTATTTATATTTCTGTAATACCAAAAGTAGACTTTTTTTTTTTTTTTTTATCGTGGTAAAATCATCAAATGAGTCCTCCCAGCCAGGGCAGGGCGGCAGGGACTGTCAGACTTGTACTGACTAAAATCCACGGTGTCCTTCACGAGCCCTTTACGTACCGGGGTTACGGTGATGGGTAAGTCCCGCGACCCCGGCAGGCTCTGGCCCTCTACAGGCCCCGTCAATTTGCTGACACTCTTTGAGGCGTGCGTGGAACACAACGCGCCGTCGACCCGGGCATGGTCCATGGTCGGACAGCAAGTCGCCCATTACTCGCTGCCCGCATGCCCGCGCCTACGGTGGCCGGAGATCGTCCTGTGACGTCCGACGCCGTGGGCGTCTACCACTGCGGCTGGGATGGAGGGAGGACGCTGTCCTCTCCCTCAGGCGGCCCGCCTCCTCCTTCACGAGCATGACTGCTTCGCAGAAGGAGGCGACCGCTTCCCACTCCGTCTCGCCCCGCAGCATGGCCTCGACCAATGCCGGGCGCGAGAGGTCTCCGCCTATCGCCGTCGTGAGGACACGGCGGTGCTCTGCCCAAGCGGGGCAGTCCTGCACCGTATGCTCCACCGTGTCCTCCGGACGATCCTCGCAGTGGTGACACCCAGGCGTTTCTTCCCTCCCTATCAGACACAGGAACCTCCCGAAACTTCCGTGTCCGGTGAGGACCTGCGTCATGCGGAAGGTAAGGACGCCGTGACGCCTATCCAGCCACTCCTCAAAGAGGGGTCTTACCGCCGCGATTGCGGCGTGCCCGACCAAAAGTAGACTTAACTCAAACTTACTCATTAATATTATTATCAGGTGAAACATGACTGCATTCATCTAAAGGCATTTCAGCGTCAAGTGTCACATGGGTGTTACCTACATTAGTAGTCGTTCTGTAACAATAAAACAAATGAAGTGTTGCTGTTGTTTGTAAGTTCAACGGATATCATCAGTAGAATTGTTTTCATTAAGTACATTATAGTTACATACTCCTCAATTTTAGGGTTATTCAAATGAACAAGTTGTAAAGTAATTAACGGAGACACCTTACGCCCTTCCGTATGCTCTATTCACCTATAATAGAAATGTTGATTTTGATTAGTTCGTAATAATTACCACTAAATACTTTTTTTAATCTATACTTCTATACTAATATTATAAAGAGGAAACCTTTGTATTTTTGTATGTTTGTATTGAATAGGCTCAAAAACTACTGGACCAATTTCAAAATTTCTTTTACCATTACTTAGAGGGATTCTTCCGAATCCGTATAGACTATATTTTATCCCGGAAAATAGATAGGATCTTTCGTGGTAGTGAAAATTGTGGAGTAAGGCGTCGAAAAAACTGCCGTGCGTTAACGATTCTCGCGAACGCTGCCTAAATGGTTAGAGATGTATGGTTGACTTCTATGGAAAAGTTGTAGAACTCAATAATGCCTACAAAAAAGTCTGCAATAGTATAAACCAAACATTTATATTTTAGCAATTATAACCACTTTTACATAGAATAAAAGTAATTAAAATTATTAGCCTATGTTTATTGAACATATTATCGTCAAATACTAATCCTTATCAAAAATCAAAATCAATCAAAATCAAAATCTTTTTATTTCGTTATTACACAAATCATGTTATTACAGTTGGTGGCGTCTCCTTTTAAGCATATAGATGCTTGTGCCAGGAGGCGCCGCTCCTTCTTATCGTACAGTTATTTTACAATTTGTGCAAATGATGTTGCTGAACAAAAGCGTAACGAAAATAAATAAATTAATATTACCAACATAGTTTTTTTTTTTTCTAACTTTAGTCTGTTGGTGTATGTATGAGTTGGTGCCAGGTGCGTTTCTGTCTGTGTGTGTGTGCCTTCGTGGCAGTGTGTGCGTAGGGATTTGTGTGCGTTCGTGTCAGTGTGTGTTTGTGTAAGTGTGTGTAGTGTATGTGTGGTCGTGAGCGTCATTTTTCTTTACTTTTTTTTTTTTATCGGATGCGATTGTGTTATTAGCTTATAACAGTTTACAATATGCTCGATAGAAGTTTCTCCACTTCATCATAGTTTAATTTTAATATCCACTCAATCAGAAGCGATTTGCATTCCTTAAATGGTTTAGTATAAATATCTATTTGTTTGTTTATTTTATTATATAAATAAGATGATCGTTTATCATATTGTATGTTTGCAAAAACTGTTTTTACAAAAGGAGTGGAAGCAACATTGTGCTTTATTCTTTTATTTGATATATTGGGGTCTAAAGGTAGTGTTTTGTGTTTTTTTAACACTATGTGTATAATGTATAATTTTCGGACTGTTAATAAATTACTTATTTGGTATAGTTCATGAGTGGGAAAAGATCTTTTTTTAAAGTACATTACTTTTAGTAATGTCCGTTGCGCTCTTTCAACATCAAGGAAACGTGTTTTACGCGCGCCTCCCCAAATGGAGATGCAATATATTGTCACAGACTGAACTAGTGAAATATATACTTCATTTAGGAGATTTTTGGCTAAGCCTTTCCTTGGCACTATGTGACGTAATGTTTTAAAAATCCAAATAAATTTTCTAATTCTCGCAGTAATTTGTTCGATATGAGGGTACCAGGATAGGCTCTGGTCCAACACTACTCCTAAATACTTCACTTGATTGATTTTACTCATTATTAGACAGTTACAGTCTGTACCAATCATGCTCTTACACTCGTGGATTTTAATATTGAATTCATGATTTGGCTGGACATTTTTATATATTGTGAAGCAGATATAATTAGTTTTGCTCGTGTTTAATGTAAGGAGATTCGTTTTTAGCCAAGAAGCTACTTGTGCCATACCTTTTTCTGTGTTAGATTTGGTTTCAGCCCAGGTTGAGCCAGTGAAAACAATTGCGGTATCGTCAGCGTACGAATATATGTTAGCTTTATTTATTGTCATGTTACATAAGTCGTTTAAGTATATAAGGAATAATGTAGGACCCAGAACGCTTCCCTGAGGTACACCGCATGTTACATCAATATCCTCACTAACAGTTTTATCTAGCTTAACCTTCTGTTTTCTATTAGTCAAGTAATCGATAAATATAGACAGTTGTGTACCTCTAATACCAATTTTTTCTAATTTTTGGATAAGTATGGGAATAGAGACCGTGTCGAAGGCCTTCTTTAGGTCTATAAAAACAGATAAACATCTAGTTCCTTTGTCGAGTTCCCTTATTAGTGATGTAGTTAAAGACGTGATAGCGTCTTCCGTAGAGATACCCCTTCTAAAGCCAAATTGACATGGAGATAAAATTTTGTTGGTTTGAAGATAACTAAGTAATCTCGAATTTAAAAGTTTTTCTAATATTTTTGCTATAACAGGAATGACAGAAATTGGTCTATAATTATTAATATCACCCTCCTGCCCACCTTTGTAAACAGGAGTTATTATTGATTTCTTCAAAGAATTAGGGAAGGTACCTTGCTTAAAACAAAGATTAGCTAAGTGCGTTATGATTGGGATTATTTCATATTTTACGTGTTTGAGATAGCTAGTGGAGATATTATCCCATCCTGGGGCACTATCTGATTTAAGAGAGTTTATTATGCTATTTACTTCGTTCATATCTGTATCCAGTAGAACAAAGGAACTAGGGAAACTCGGTAAGGAACGTAGGTATTGATTTAAGTCATTCTGGGTTATGTTTTGTTGGATGCTATTTGCTAGTTGATTACCAATATTTGCGAAATAATTATTAATGTAATTAGCTGATTCTATAGAAGATGACTTTAAATTATTTAATTCAGAATTCCTTATCCATATAAACTATTTATTGAGCAAGATTGTTTCAATAGCTATAAATTACTTTTATTTCAATCCAATCGGACAATCCATTCAAAAGATATTACGAATTTAAAATTGTGAGAGAGCTTAAAAAATAAATGTCCACCCGTGCGAAGCCGGGGCGGGTCGCTAGTTAAATATAAAAGTGGAGTAAATGACTCACTCGTTATCCCCTGAATCATTAGTGTATATATGCGCACTGCGCTTTGCATTGCTCTAAAACATAAAAAATCTAGGTAATTTTAAAGCGTGGAGGTGAATCAGGGGTCACGGCAGTTAATAACTAATATTTTCGTAGGAAATAATCATACTGTGCACACTTCCACACTATGGCCACTACCTATTTCACATTTGGAGACAGTAAACCATTATAATAAGTGCGTTCACGGTGGCTTTATGAACTTTGACATAGGGTCTAAATTTAACTGTCTTAAATATTTGATGCGGTTGGTAAATAAGCTAGAAAAATAAACCATTATATTATATTCTGTGGTTATAGTCTAGGAGCCACTGAAACATCCCCCCCGTTCTCCACAAAGCAATTTTTTTTTTAATTGTATTATTGAAAAGTACCGTTGTAGCAGGCATCTATGTGGTTGGATTATCATTCCTCAAAACGGAAACAAAGTTATTTTGTTTTTGCTCTCACAGGTTGACTATATTTTTTTAATTCTAACTTTGAGAAACAGGTAAGTCGGATGGTTCACTAGCTCTCCTACTATTAGTAAAGAGAAATAAATATACAAAGGAGGTTTTAATAATTTTTCCAATGCATCCTTACCTTTTTTGTTTATTCAGCCTTCGAAGAGCCAGCGATGACAACTTCTTACTTTTTCTGCCCATTTGTTTACAAAATTATAACCTTATAAAATGATCTATATTACAAGTATTTTGAAAATTAAAATATATACAGGTATTATTATTTAAAATAAATGTTTGTCTCTGTCAGTAATAGAACTAAGCGTGGTGGTGGGTTTGCAAAAAAATTGATGTACATCCGACCTCCGACACGGTCCAAGACCGACTAAATGCCAAGGGTGGAGTGTATGAAAAGATGAAATCACCTAATTCTGGACTTAGTGGTATGGTTTCTCATCTGTTCACAACAATACTGCTAAATTCTAACTAATTTTTTATGCTCTTTAAGATGGTATAAGTTTTATTATTCAAAGCCTAGTATAACTCAAATAAAATGGTATCCAAACCATGAGTTGGACCTGTTTTTGCGATTTAATTGAATGCAGTAAAGTGCAAGCAATCGTGTATCGAAGAGCAGAAACCTGTAGACCGAAGACTGAAATATGTACAATGTTTTTTTCAAAATTTAAATCCCTTTTATTAAGGAATAATACACAATACAAAATGACGATTTTGCGTCTCACACCGCCTTAATAAGATTACAATAGTCGATAGTTCAGACGATTGTATTGAGAAACGAATTTAGTAGTCGTGATGGGAATTTCTATGTTTTCCGTTTAAATTTCTGTCAGCTGTTTTGGTTATATTTTATTAATTTATTTTATTTATTATTTGAGTTCAATATTAATTTAAGGGCCAGTGACGTAAATAATTTGTAAAAAAAATTAAAGCATTTTAACTTCATTGTAAAATTGATCAAACAGTAAGCCATCAGAGTATGATAAAAAATACAGAAAAAATACGCTAGTGAGTGCACGATATACATAGCAACCATACACTCAGGCCAAATCTAAATTGAAAACAAACAAAGTAACAAACCACACTCATTTGAATGTTCAAAAGCAACTACGAGCATCAAAGTGTGTTATGTAAACATTAGAAACAACTGGCCACATTTGTTTACCAACACACATAGCTAAACAACGCGTGGTAAACCACTCGGGCGTTTTCTTTTCATAAAGGAAAACCCGTAAAAGTGAAAAAACCGGCCAAGTGGGAGTTGAACTCGAACGTATAGTTCCGGCAAAAAAATCATGTCTGTTGTATGGGAGCCCCCTGAAAATTTCATTTTATTACATTTATTGGTACCTATTTGTTGTTATAGCGGCAACAGAAATACATCATCCAACTGTCACGGTTTATGATAGTGATGTATGATGAGTTTCTTGCCCATTCTTCTTCATACAAACCTACCCTTGTGAATGGGATGGGATGGGAATCAATCCCATTCCATCCCATTTTCTTTAATTTTAATATTCGACGTTCAAAAGTGCCTCTTCGATGGCCTAATTGAAATAAATGATTTAACTTTGTCGTAAGTCGAGTAGTAATAGAGTCCCGTTTTACCCTTTATGTACGGAACCCTAAAAATCTTTGCGCATGCAAACTTTTTCATACGACATGCAAATTATTTATTCAATAAAAGATTTATTGATACTAAGGCGTCTAATTTTTATTTGAAATATGTCGGCCGATCATGTCACGATTGGTGGCAATAATTTGTTCAGTTTAACCATTCGCTTCTACCGGCAGCGTAAATAATCACAGTGTGGGGCCATGAGCCCAGAGGGAAATTATCATCAAAAATTATAATAAAAATGGTTTTCGGGCAAAAAATTTTTACACCATATTTCTGGCAAATAAATCATTCTATCTATCAATTTTCTAGATGGAAACATTGGATGTACTTTAGTTTGCTTCTATAATTTTCTTCTTATTTTTATCGGCAGATAAACATTTAAGAAACAATATAATGCTTTAAATAATTATTATATTTTATATCATTATAATTATTAACGAATCGATTAAAACCGCATTTATAAAATTTTGCTATTTCTATTCGCTGCGGTGGCATATAAAAAATAACATCAAACTAAAGTCTTCTAAAATTGTAGCCCTTTCTTATGGCTTTGCCATTATCGTCGATAAATCTGTAGCCTGAATCACGAACATAAACTTTTCAAAATTAATCCATGCCTAGAAACTTGGTTGTGTGTTGGTAACCACCTCCCAACAGTGACGCCCGATATCTGTAATCTGTGCTGATAGTGTCGTATTGCGACATAGTCCCATAAGTGGGTCAGATTCACTTCATGTCAGACTTGTTTACTTTCTTGAGGTTAGCAAATAAAATAATTGTTATCGTGGCAATTTTTAATCATTATTATTTATTGTTCGTGTTCTAGTACGCTAAGAAAAGGTTTACAGTATTTTATGTAGTTTTGTTGCTTTTCAAATCCTCTCCAGGATTGTACAATATCATATCTTTTGCGCAATTGCTCACCTTGTCTTCGAGATCTTCTGATAAGTAATTTATAATCCCATATTAATCGAGATTTCTGATGATATCCGCCCACGCCCAGGATAATGTGTAGGCATTTTCACATGGCAAGGAGTTTAGTTACTTATAACTGATTGTGTCAAATGGTCAATTATGAAGAGTTGGATAAATAATATACCTCGTGATCAAACTGCATATACTGATTTTTCAAAGGGGTATAGTAGTTTGTCTGCCCGTTTTGAACCATTTCGGCCAATATTGACAGTTTACGTTAATAGTCTTTTCATCGTCAAAGCGGGAGATATTCACGAGAGGTACATACGCAAGCACGGATGCCTTCTCTCTTTCTCAATTCAATCGAGGGTATGTAACACGGAAAGGGAAGATCGCTGTTATTTGCCTTGCCTTTTCACAACTATGTTGGGTTCAGCTTCTAGTCTAACGGAATGCAGCTGTGTCAGATTTTACATGCAAATAATTCTTTACTGACCTACACAACCCAATCACCTCTTGGTAGAACTCCGGGGGACTGTGCAATGTGCACCTATAACGACTGTCAAAGAAAATAAGGGATGATGATTTCCCTGATAAAATAGCCGTTACAAAAATACGTCAACTGCAAAGTTAAAACGCTTTTAAATCTTCTCGCCCATAGCGGTACCCGCTGTTCTCATGGCCTCACGTGCAACCAACATAGTAAATCGTAGAAAAAGTATGTCGTTTCATTGTGGCTCGATTTAGCGTTCACACGGGAAATATTTATAACGCATTATTAATCTGATGCTTATTATTATGTCGCGTCTGTTTCTTGACAGAATAATAGTAATGATTGAGCTTATAAAAGGTTCCTACATGATGGGACTCTCCCATCATACGATGAACTTATAGGAAGTACTTAAATAGTTACTTAATGAGGTTAAGCAGGAGATGAAGAGGTTATAGCTACATAAAAAAGGCGCTTATAAACCGACTGTCAAGAGTGACTGACGTCAAAAATTTTCTTCCTCATTTTTATTTTGTGCAAATTAATTTTTAATAGTGTATTTTATCATTAATACATTCTAATTAATGATAATAATTACAAAGTGCCTTTATTTCATAGTAATAAGGTTGTTTTTCTTCTGGTTGTTCGTATTGGCCGGTGACGCTAAACAGTCTGATTGCAGCGCGTCATGAGAGAAATTCTTAGTATACAACAACAAAAATAAAATTGCCAAGAAATTGCTAACATGTTCACATTTCCTGGATGATTGCGGCTGGGGCTGGTAGCCGCCCAGGCTGGTAGTAGCTTGCGACCACTGGTGTATGCAGCCTGTGCTTTATGTCGCTGAGCTCTAGACGCCGGGCTCCTGCCTAGAACACCTGCAGCCGCTGCCTGGGCTGTGCTCTCTTTTTGGTGCTAACAGTGAAAGTGTTTCAGACTACCCTTTTTTTATTAGTGTTTATTTTCAATTTAGTTCTTTTATATAATAGTCACTTTGTTGTTGTTTCCTTTTTAGTTTATTATAAGTACCTACTTGCTTTAATCATATTTATTTTTAAGCCTTTTTTAATATAATATATGAGTGGGAGTGGTACCAGCAGCGATGTGGCAGGTAGTACATGTCAATCTTCAACATCGCTGACCTCCCTGGAGAGATGCCCACTTTGTCCCCAGGCACGATTTTTTAAAGGTAAGCGGGGTCTGAATGTACATATCGGAAAGGCGCACAAACCGCAAAATGCACCAAACGCAGACCCTGTCTTACCCCCTGGAACTTCTACACATACGACACCCTCTTCTGACCCACTTTGGAAAATCCTTTCAAAATTCAAAAATTCTGTCCCTATTTTAAAGCGAGTTCCCCGAGGCGCCAGACCTCTGGTTGCACAAAATTTGGCTAGTTGTGTCCGCCTTGCCGTCCGGGAGAACTCGTTTAGTGCTTGGGTAAAACTGCTCACCTTCCCTTATAGAATCCTTCATGTTCAAAAGAATTTGGCAACCAAAAAAACATTAACCACACAAATTAAAGAAAATTGTAACGTTTCGGCTCAAAGTTTAGATTCCAATTTATTAACACCAACACCAACTTATAACAATAGCAATATATCCCACTTAGTAGAATCTAAGTTAGGGGAAGGTGACATAAGTGGTGCAGCCAGGATTCTCTTCAGTAGCGATGTGGTTGCACCGTGTTCTCCAGAAACACTTGCAGCTCTGGAGTCTAAACACCCTGCCCCAGCTGATGACCTTTCCTTTCCCGACCCTCCTGACCCGGAAATTCACTGCCTCACCGTTACAGGTCGAGAGTTGATCGCGGCCGTTTGCTCCTTCAGGAGCGGCTCAGCCGGTGGCCTCGACGGCCTAAGTCCCCAACATCTAAAAGACCTTATCTGTTTGGGCGCCGGGGAAGCTGGTGAGTCATTGCTGAAGGAGCTTACAGCTCTGATTAACCTCATGCTCTCCGGCAATGTAAGTGAAGCTGTCATCGACGTCTTGTACGGAGCAAATTTATGTGCCCTGCGTAAGAGGGATGGCGGTATTCGTCCCATTGCCGTGGGAACAACATACCGTCGTATGGCAGCCAAGATTTGCTGTAAATTCTTTAGTGAGGATGTTTCAAAAAAATTTCAGCCCCTGCAGCTAGGTTACGGCTCTAAAGGGGGCTGTGAGGCTGCCGTACACGCTTTATCAACCTACCTGAATTCTGGCAAAGGTGAGGTCATCTTGAAGGTTGACATTAAAAATGCCTTTAATTCGGTTAACAGGGACACCTTGTTGGCTGAAACTAAAAAAGAACTACCCCAAATCTATAGTTTTCTTTGGCAATGTTATAGACACCCATCTAAATTACTGTATCGGGACAACCTTTTAGAATCTGCTGTTGGCTGTCAACAAGGTGACCCCCTCGGGCCAGTGATTTTTAGTTTAGCTATTCACCCAATAGTTCGTCAGCTAAATTCTAAATTTAACGTTTGGTACCTTGATGACGGGACCTTGGGTGGCGATGTTGACACCGTTCTGAATGATCTCATTTTCTTGAAGAATGAACTACATTCCATTGGCTTAGACCTCAACCTTTCGAAATGTGAACTTTTTTTAGCGGACAACACCGACAGACAATTGACAATTCCCAAATTTTACTCAATAGCCAAAGACATCAAAATTATTGATAAAACGTCTCTTCGCCTCCTAGGGTCGCCAATTTTTGACAACTCTTTTCCTGACTTTATTGACGAAAAAATTCAAAATTTCCGTGATGTTTCAGGTAGATTGCTCGAAATTAACATGCATTCAGCCATCACTATAATTCGCTATTGTTGTTTTGGCCCTAAATTGATATATTTCCTTCGTGCTTCCCATTTATGGAAGCTCAATCATCTTTTGGACAAAATTGACCTCATTATCAGACATACACTGTCATCCATTTTAAACGTGGCTTTGGACGACCGAGCTTGGATTCAAGCTACTCTTCCCATTCGCATGGGTGGTCTCGGCGTCCGCAAAATTTCTAGTATCAGTTTACCGGCGTTCATTTCTTCAGTTCACAGTACTGAAAAATTAGTCAGGAATATCCTGGCTTCCACACTGACTGATTTTGATGTACCGTGCTTCTCTCAGGCTCTGGACGCTTGGAAAATCGCTTCCCCGAATACCGATCAACCCGGCAACCCATCTTCCCAGCGTCAGTGGGATGAACCGCTCTGCAGTGTAGTTCAGAATAATCTACTTAACACATCTGCTACTACTGCTGAGCGTGCGCGCCTGCTGGCTGTGGGTAGGTGGGAGTCGGGTCTTTGGCTTCACGCACTGCCGTCGTCGAGCATCGGTACCTTACTCGATGACACTACCTTCCGCCTCGCTGTTTCTCTCCGGATCGGAGCCCCACTCTGCTCTCCTCATCGCTGTCACTGTGGTGAAGTTGTCAATAGCCTCGGACACCATGGCCTGTCTTGCAGCCGTAGTGCTGGCCGTTTTGCGCGGCACGCGAACCTAAACGACATTATTCGACGAGCTCTTGTTACCGTCGGCGTTCCAGCTGTTTTAGAACCCAACGGCTTGGCACGCGACGATGGCAAAAGACCTGACGGTATGTCTTTGTTTCCTTGGAAGATGGGTAGGCCTCTAGTGTGGGACGCAACCTGTGTCGATACTCTTGCGCCATCTCATCTTCCAAGTTCATCGTGCTCTGCTGGCGCTGCTGCTGCGGTTGCTGAGAACCTCAAACGGCGCAAATATAGCAACCTTAGTAGTAACTATATTTTTGAGCCGTTTGGGGTTGAAACTATAGGGCCATGGGGTCCGAGTGCTCACAGCCTCTTTAAAGAAATCTCTAAAAGACTTATTGACGCTTCCCGTGACCCAAGAGCTGGCTTTTACCTTGGCCAGAGGCTAAGTATTGCCATACAGAGAGGCAACGCCGCCAGTCTCTTGGGCACATTACCAGCTGACAGCGTTGAGGATGAATTTTTCGATGCTCTATAATATGTAGTTTAGTTTAGTTTTATTTTAATTTTGTATTTTTATATTTATGTATACTTAGGAATAAATAAATAAAAAGGCGCTTATTAAATATTTTCTTTTATTTACACCTTTATCTATACCGTAAAATTTTCATTTATCGACTTTCCTTGCTGTGCCCACGATCGTCGGATATGAAGTAATTTTTAAATCCCCTCTATCTCTGTACTACAATTGATTAAAAACGGTCCAGTTGTTTTGACTAGAAAACGGAACATACGTACAAACAAATACGCACTTTCGCATTTATAATATTACTAGCGATCCGTCCCGGTCCCGGCTCCGCACAGGTGGAATCTCTACTATATTATGAATTTTATATTACATATAAACCTTCCTCTTGAATCACTGTGTCTATTTTAAAAAACCGCTTCAAAATCCGTTGCGAAGTTTTAAAGATCTAAGCATACATAGGGACAGACAGACAGACAGCGGGAAGCGACTTTGCTTTATACTATGTAGTGAAGTGTGTAGGGATTGTGCGGATCTTTTCACTCGTACTGCTACTGTGATTTCAATTCAATAACAAGTTCCGATCTACTTGTGTCTAAAAAATATAACAAGGCAATTACGATACTGATGGCACCGCATTACCGATTACGAATACCTGTATTTTGTACCGAATACAGGCGAGTAATCGATTATCCAACATTGAGCAACTCGAACAAATTATCGTGCTTGACGATCGCGCCAATTAGTAGCAACACTATTGCGATTAAGACGTGCTACCTATTTTGCTTACACGGTTTTGATATATTATTTGTTCGCGCCGTTGCATTGGCGCTTCCTTATTTTAAGTATAGTTTTCCTTATACCCGCTTTTTACTTTATATTTTTGATTTTTCGCTGCTTGGTTTTGTACTGAGGGAGATATACGACTGACACCGGCGCCGCGTGGTCGTGTCCGTGCCGCTCCATTTAATATATCATCAATTTGGATTAAAAAACCGCTTGAGGTTGTTGTTACGTGCCGTGCACGATCTTCACATCGTCCTCATCATCAAGAAGACCGAGAAGAGCGCATCAAGGTCGCAGCAGCGCTGGCACGTGGAGCGAGGCCTTGAACTGGACTGCCCGCCGTGGTGCTAAGGTTAGTCAATTTTCTTCCCTTAATCGCGAGACCAGCAGCTCTTCTCAATCTTGTGTTCTTTACCCTTTTCTTTTTTTTTAATATAACCTATGGAGATACAACCACTAGCCAGCTAGTACCCACCCGCGACACCATTCTTTTTGGTCCTCGAGCCGCACGTTACATTCTTTTCGGCCTCATAGCCGTATATCACATTTTTTTTCCTATATCCCGCTTAGTTTTCAAAACTATTTATTTTCCGCTTAGTTTTAAAACTATTGTTTTATCTAGTTACGAAGGTAATTTACCTGCTGTAATTACCTACATACCCGCTATAATTTATCTACACCATTTATTCGTGTTCCATTTTCAAACGGATAAATTTAATTCCCTTTAGTAAGTAGGTACCTAAACGTATTTATGTTGCATTTTTGTCGAAAGTTATAAGCTAATTAAGGAAGCGTAGGTAACAACGTGTTATCGCCGGCCGTTCCGTGAGTTCTTTTGTTCTCGAAGTCGTCTATGTTGCAGTCAGTATCGCTGTTTCGAATATTTTATAACTTTGATATTTTTTAACAATATCTCATCATGGCCCCGGGTTCTAAGGAAGAAGAAAAGCATAATTCAACCATTAAAAGGCTCAGGGGGAAACGCGAGGAAGTTTATGCTAGGCTTCAGAGAATATATGACTCAAGAAAGGAAATGATTACGGACCCTAGTGATAGTAAGGAGGAGGATTTTCTATGTAGCATGGTCACCATTGATACTGTGCGTGACGAATTCATAAAAATTGTCGATGATTTAAATATGGTGAGTTTGATGTTAGATCCGGATTTCATACCTAACTATCAAAGTTTGTCTACATTTGAGGACCTATACTGTCGCTGTAAATATGAAGCCAACAAAATATTTGCTAGCCGTGATAGGCCCAAAGATGAAAAATTATCTTCATATTCCAGTAACGGTAATAAAAAATCTAACTTGTATTTGCCCAAACTAGAGTTAGTGAGTTTTTCCGGTTCACCCGCAAATTGGTCAACTTTTTACGAAACATTTAGGACTACTATACACGAGAATATCGATCTTACCAATAACGAACGTATTCAATATTTGATGGGTCAGTTATCGGGCCGGGCACTTGCTACTGTGTCGGGAATTACACCGAACGCTAACAATTATACTTTGATATGGACCACGCTGGTCAAGAAATATGAAGATAAACGTTATTTAGCTACCGCGTATTTGGATCAAATGTTCGAATTCAAATCTTTTTCCGTTGCTAACACTAAGAATTTAGACTCGTTTTTAGAACATTTTGCGTCTGCCGTGTCGAGTCTAAAAACGTTAAAACTTAGCAACTTGTCCGATTTTATTCTTCTTTATCTCGCTTTAAAGAAAATAGACCCGGAGACCGCTCGCGCTTTTGAAATGTTTAAGCGAGAGACTGCTTTGCCTAGCTACGAGGACTTAATCACATTTCTGCGTGAACAATCGAAAATATTAGACCGCACTTCGGCTAACACTACGACGAAGCGCGTCGGTACCGACTTAAACAGAAATGTTTCTAAGTCTACCCACTCCTTTGTAGGTACTAGCGCGCCGTTGCAGACAAAGGATAAAAATAAATCTTGTCCGTTTTGCGAATTGGCAAATCATTTCAACTTGTTTAAATGTTTTAAATTTCAAAAATTACCGCTCGATGATAAATTTAATTTTGTCAAAACTCGTAATGGATGCACGAACTGCCTCAGTTTGTCCCATAACAACGTCGCTTGTAAATCGGAAGTACGTTGCCGCTATTGCGATTGTAAGCACCACTCGCTGCTATGTAGAAAACAACAGCTGACTCCCCCCGCGCCCGGCGCAGCGCCCGCACATAATAATGTTACTCCGCCGCTGCCGGCATCTACCTCGCAGCAGGTACATACCACTGCCTTATCAGCCCTGTCGTCGCCTCCTCCTGTGCAAAATAATAACCGACGTGATAATAATATTACCTGTCTTTTAGGCACGGTTCAAGTTCTAATACCTGACTCTGCGGGTGTGCTGCACAAGGCTCGCGCGCTTATTGATTCTGGATCACAAAACAATTTTATTGCAGCGACATGCTTAACAAAACTTAACGTAAATTTTAATCGAATAACGCGCGCTGTTGTAAAGGGGATCGGTTCGTCGCCTAATCCGATTAAGGGTTCCGTCAGCATTGATTTGTTTTCGAACAACAAAAATATTTTACTTACACTGGACTCTTACGTCATTGATAAAATTACTGATAATTTGCCTTCTGCTCGTATCGAGCCCGCTTCGCTCAGTTATTTAAACCACGTTCAGTTGGCTGATAGTAGTTTCCATTCGCCTGGGGAAATTGACATCCTCATCGGTGCACCGCAGTTTGCCGAAATTTTACTCTCCGGACGCGTAAACGGTCCGCCCGGGTTACCTTCCGGTATTGAAACTATTTTTGGTTACATAATCGTAGGAAATTGTCCTATTAGTAATCCGTCTACTGAGTTCGTTTCTTTGTGTTCGTTTGTACAGAATGAGCCTCCGTTATCAAATATGCTAGAAAGGTTCTGGCAGCTCGAAGAAATAGCGCCCAACCGCCCGCTGAACGCCGCGTCTAGGGAGTGCGAGAAGCTGTTTGTCTCAAGCGTGTCACGTGATGACACCGGACGTTATAGTGTGGCGTTACCTTTTGCGCGCGAACTCTCTGAGCTCGGTGACTCATACAAAACTGCTATGCGTCGTTATATGTACCTGGAGCGTAAGCTAACCGCTACCCCAGAGTTGCGAGTGGAATATGACGCTATTATTAAAGAATACCTATCGAAGGGTTATATCTCGTTACTTAATAATGCTGGTTCGCTACCTACGGGTTTTTATATACCACATCATGCCGTTGTTAGGCAGGATAAAGTAACTACAAAGGTGCGAATGGTTATGGACGCCAGCGCCAAAACTAGTTCGGGTAAATCACTCAATGATTTGTTATATCAGGGTGAGAATTTACAAAACGATTTGTTTTTAATTTTACTTGACTTCCGCTTATATCCCGTGGCTTTTACCAGTGACATACATCAGATGTTTTTACAGATTTTGGTTAAAGAGGATCACAGAATGTTTCAAAAATTTTTATACCGTTTTGATCGTTCTTTACCGCTTGATACCTATCAATTTAACCGCGTTTGCTTTGGATTGCGCTGTAGTCCTTTCCTCGCCATGCGAGTTTTAAGACAACTTTGTGACGACGTACGCGCATCTTACCCGCGCGCCGCGGATGTTGTTGTACATAATTGTTACATGGACGATATTTGTTACTCCGTGCCCACCGTCCAGGACTCCTTGCGGCTCAAGGATGAGCTGTTAGGATTGTTTACGGCCGGGGGCTTTAACCTTATGAAATGGTCAAGTAACTCAACAGAGTTACTCGAGTCATTGCCTGATACTCACCGCTATTCTTCCAAAGTAAATTTCGATGAATCTAATCAAAGTCTAAAGGTTCTTGGCCTGGAATGGTCTCCCACTACAGATGTTTTTTCCTTTTCTGTCACTCTTGACAACCGTCCATGTACCAAGCGCAACATCTTATCGGTTATTGCTCGCCAGTTTGATGTCTTAGGTTTGATCGCGCCGATTATTCTTTATGCGAAATTAATCTTACAAAAGCTCTTTGTTCTCAAGCTGGACTGGGATGACAAGCCGCCCCAGAATGTAATGATCCTTTGGGAAAATTACCTTCGCGAACTGCCCGCATTACGGGACCTAAAGATAAAGCGTCATCTTGAGGTGTTTAGAAATTACCTCGTCACTATTATTGCATTTTCCGACGCGAGTGAACGAGCTTACGGAGCCGCCGTATATGTCAAAGTTCAGCAGGATCCCCATTCCCCACCGGTCGTCAATCTAGTGTGCGCGAAATCTAAAGTCGCTCCGCTCAAAACGATATCGGTTGCCAGACTTGAGCTCTGCGGCATTTTACTTATGTCTAAACTGGTGCAACGAGTTAAGAACACTTATAAACCGCGTCACAAAATTGAAAATATATTTTGTTTCACCGACTCAATGGTCGCATTATATTGGATTCATTCAGATCCCCAAACTTTAAAAACTTTCGTCGCTACGCGTGTTACAAAAATTTTAGATTGCCTTCCCGCGGAACATTTCTTTCACGTTCCCGGTACCGACAACCCTAGCGACTGCTTATCGCGAGGTTTGTCTCCTAAGCAATTGTTGTGGCACCCGATGTGGTTCAGTGGACCGTCGTGGCTTCAAAGGAGCGTCGATACGTGGCCTGTTACCTCTGTCGACACTAGTGCTATCGATGTACGATTGCCGGAAACCAAAGTGGTTTCATTGCCGGTTGTAGCAGATGTATGTGTAGACCCGCATCCACTTCTTGCATTGTCGCATCGCGTTTCTAAGTGGACGGTGCTGCTTCATTCCGTTATCTACGTTTACAAGTTCTTGGGTAAACTGCCGCGATCTAAATCGATTACCGCATCAGATATGATTTTTGCTGAAAGGATGTTAATTACCGCGTTGCAAGAATTTTACTTTTCTGACGAAATCGCACGATTAAAAGCAAACAAATTTTGTCGCACCGCGTTAAGACGCCTCTCCCCCTTTATCGATAGTGAGGGTTTATTGAGAGTCGGCGGTCGACTCCGTAACGCTGATTTGACCAATGAACAACGGCATCCGTTGCTGCTTCCGCATAAAGACCGTATCACCGATTTGATCGTGTCGCACTATCATCGCCACAACTGTCATACTGGTCCGGTGGCTCTTATGTCAATATTGCGGCAGAGTTATTGGATACTGTCTTGTCGTAATGTCGTACGTCGTATCGTGCATAAATGCAATTTCTGTTTCCGCGCTAAACCCAAGGCCGTGCATCCCTTCATGGGGGACTTACCCACGTGCCGTGTAACGGAAGCTAAAGCCTTTACACGCACAGCTGTTGATTACGCGGGTCCTGTAAGCATTATCCCGCAACGTAAACGTGGCGTTCGCTCTATTAAGTCATATCTATGCATTTTCGTGTGCTTAGTTACTCGCGCTGTTCATGTCGAGTTGACTACCGATCTTAGTACGAGTACATTTCTCTCAGCGTTTAAACGATTTCTAGCGAGACGGGGTGCTGTACAAACTATGTACTCTGACGCAGGAACTGTCTTTGTCGGTGCGAAGAACGCTCTTTCGGACATCTACGCTTTAGTCAATTCTGAAGAGTATCAAACCGCGTTCTCTAACGAGTTGGCCGAACGGAAAATAACGTGGAAAATCAATCCGCCGCGCACTCCACATTTCGGTGGACATTATGAGATATTCGTTAAGGGCTTCAAAACTCATTTACATAGGACTATAGGTTCTCAATTGCTGACCTACGAAGAGATGTTAACTGTTTTAACACAAATTGAATGCGTTTTGAATTCGCGTCCGCTCACGCCCCTTAGTGAGGATCCGTCTGAGCTAAGCGCATTGACTCCATCGCATTTCCTGACGTCTACGCCGCTAAAGAGTTTACCTGCTTGCGAAGCCACCGGTGATAACACAAATCTAAAGAAACGATACGCTTTGTTAGATCAATTGGTGCAATCATTCGCAAAACGATGGAAACGTGAATATCTTCACCTTCTACAATCCAGAGGGAAATGGAACACTCATTCAGATCCTATCAAGATAGGTAGCGTCGTGGTTGTAGTTACTGATAACGTTGGACCTCTATCTTGGCCATTAGGTATAATTCTTGAAACCTATCCCGGTAAAGATGGGATCAGCAGAGTCGCTCTTGTCAAGACGGCAACAGGGATCTATACGAGACCTGCCGTCCGCCTCTGCCCTCTACCTTCGCAATAGCGTCTCTTCAGCTCCCCGGCTTATAGTTTAGTGTATTTATTTTAATTTTTATTTTAAAACCGATGGTTTTAAAGCCGGGAGCATGTTCGCGCCGTTGCATTGGCGCTTCCTTATTTTAAGTATAGTTTTCCTTATACCCGCTTTTTACTTTATATTTTTGATTTTTCGCTGCTTGGTTTTGTACTGAGGGAGATATACGACTGACACCGGCGCCGCGTGGTCGTGTCCGTGCCGCTCCATTTAATATATCATCAATTTGGATTAAAAAACCGCTTGAGGTTGTTGTTACGTGCCGTGCACGATCTTCACATCGTCCTCATCATCAAGAAGACCGAGAAGAGCGCATCAAGGTCGCAGCAGCGCTGGCACGTGGAGCGAGGCCTTGAACTGGACTGCCCGCCGTGGTGCTAAGGTTAGTCAATTTTCTTCCCTTAATCGCGAGACCAGCAGCTCTTCTCAATCTTGTGTTCTTTACCCTTTTCTTTTTTTTTAATATAACCTATGGAGATACAACCACTAGCCAGCTAGTACCCACCCGCGACACCATTATTTATTGGTCTTCATTTTGTTGCAATCGTTTTGGGGCTGAGGAAGGGCTTTTAGGAACACAAATCAAATCATTTATTTCAACTACGCCAATTACAGGCACTTTTGAATTGTCAAAAGACATAAAATAAAACTAGTACAAAAATAGTTATGGTGCTACAGTTCCAGTCACAAGACATAAAAACTGGGAAAGTACCGTAGGTGCTCATTCCAAAGCGTAGATCTCTAAGGAGAAGAATGAGCAAGAAACTCCATGGACACTCTTCTCAAACTAGTAGTGCCCCGCGGTTTACGCGCAATAACCTCCCTCAAGAATGTGCTTTTAAATGCAACGTTTGGTAGGTCCGGAGATTAGCGCGTCCTAACAAAAATCAAAGACCAGTTAAAATAAATTTAAAAAAATACATCTAAGTTTGAGTGACGAGATACAAGCATAATTACACCAAAAGTTCCACCTCTGTGCTTCCTAACACTACATAAAAAGCTTTGACCCCTAGTAAAGTTCAAATTGACCAATTTAAGTGTGCACCTAGATCTTAAACTTTGCAAGTTCAAAAACCTTACTAGGAACAGTATTTTTTTATCTTTAAATTATTCATAGGGCTACGGTCTGCCGGCACCACCAGCGAGCGTCGAAACAATTTGTTGTGGGTGCTTTGTTTTTTATCAACGAGACAGGTGCGCGTGAGTCATCCAGGCCGGATCCAGGCGAGTATGTGCGCAGTGCCCACCCGTGTGGAACAACTTAATATGTATTTATATCAAGTGCCTTGGCATAGAAAGAGTTTACGCTACGCCAACCATCGCCATCGGAACGACTAAAAAGGGTTTTGTTTGCCTTGAATCTAACATCTGACGAATTTTACGTAACTGCTTGCGATTATGCCAATTAATGAATTCGGTTCACTGTCCATAAAATGGGTATTGCCAACAATCGTGGCATTGGAAATGAGAAAAAAGGGAACTTTAGAGACATTTTGGTATCTCTGAGAGTTGGGTAAGAGAAGTGGATGAACTTCCATTTCCAGCAGTCCTAAGTCTTAGTAAGAGGACGAAAGCAGCCCTAGAAACTACAATAACCTTCTACAATTATTTATAATGTAATAAATATAACCGATTCGGCTAACATGAAGAGGCACGGTCCCTGTCTTCGCCACGATCGTCATCGTCGACGTCGAACTCTATTGATATTGATCGGCTTGGCCGACTTTTTGACCTAACTCATCGAACATAGTCAGCTAGATGGCCATATAGGTATGGTTGGCTAGTCGGCCATACATAGTTGGCTAGCGGGCCAGTCATGTTGGCTAGTCGGCCATACATAGTTGGCTAGTCGGCCATACATACTTGACAAAACGGCCATACATAGTTGGCTAGTGGGCCATACATATACGTAATTGTCTAGTGGGCCAAGCATTTTGGCTAGTTGGCCATACATAGTTCACTAGCGGCCCAGACATGTTGGCTAGTTGGCCATATAGTATAGTTGGCTAGTGGGCGAGACATGTTAGCTAGTTGGCCAAACATAGTTGTCTAGTCGGCCATCCATAGTTGGCTAGTTCGCCAGAAATAGTCAACTACTTATTACTTGAAAACAGGCCCCACAGGCAGTAAACCATTGCTGACCATTAGTTATCACTAACCAGTAAATACTCGGCAATTTATATAAGCTTTGTTTTTTTGCGGTTGAGGTAGATTTACAAGTTTTTATACTTGATTGAATTCTGGTATTTACCATACAGGGTGCATACTTGTGTCAGTCAAGCTTGAAATTATTACTACTATTGTAAGTGTAAAAAAACATAACAGCCGGGACCAACGGGTATAACATATACGAGGCACGAAGGAAAGTCGCTATGACAAATGGTGGGTGACCATCTGTGAACCACAGACAAACCTCGGCAAGCGCGGCTTAATCCGGCAGCACGGCTGCAATAATTTAGCTACAAGCTCTTCAATATAGTTCTAGTACACAGATTAAGATTCACGCGGAAAAAGATTTCGCAGTGAATATTTCAACCAGACTGTCAAAATAATAAATAATAACCAACTAGATTTTCTTTTCAGTTTATGACCACTATATCCATCTATTGATTTAAAAACCTTCCTTCCTAGTTCCTATACTTATTCGCTTTTATAGGGACAAAATATATTAGTCTAGCGTGTCAAGTGTTATTAATTTAATTCGTCCAATAAAAACTACCTATACTCGTGAAGTATAAATCACTCTTTGTTCTTGTATTTAATTATCACATATCTGTTCCGTTGCATTTTAACCAATTATTTTTCAAATAAGTCCTACAAGTTTGTTCTCGAACAATGATGGATTTTTCAAACGGAAATTTCTCAGTAGCAGCCGCGGGAGGTCGCGTGACTGTCTCATCGAGTAACCGTGATCCTAGAACGTAAAGGGCTATTGAAGAACCACCGTGGATTTTAGTTAGTACAAGTCTGACAGTATGAGTTGGAGGATTCATTGAATTATTTTACTACGATAAAAGAAAAAAAAACGGTCGCGGGTGTGTTAAGGGGATGACAACAGGCTCAAGTAATATCTAATAATAGGTATGAATTTCCCATATTGGAATCAAATATAGCAGCTCTCAATTTAGGACCCATTAATGTTAGTACCTAGTCATTTTACCCGTGGTGCTAGGCAACTGGGCTTCTACCAGTTGTAATGTCCCTTTGTGCCTATTAGCCTTGTTTTGTTCTGTCTCAAGACAGGTAAATTCATTCTCCGGGACACGTCGAGCTTCATTGTCTCGGCAGTTTTCTGATGGTTGCCACTGTTGATACTGGCTTTCAGGAGTTGCAATGGTTTGGGAATAGTTTTGTGGGCTTGTCCCAAATTAAAAAAAGTTATAAAAAATATAGGTATGAATAACCCTTCGGGAATTACATGCGATATACATGTTTACGTTTTCGGCGGCATATTTATTGATACTTTTGATACCTATTATTTGATTTCAGTAAAATGTAATAAAGACTAGTCCTATATCTACAAATAATTATGTATAGCGGAGAGTAACCCACGGGCAAGTAATTAGTGGACTTATTTTTAAAAATAATTGGTTAAAATGCAACATAGAACAGATACGCGGTGATTATATGTGGATGTCGAAACCGCGAGTTGAAGCTAGCTTGATAAAAACTGCCTTAATAATCAACATAATTTAAATAAAGAGTTAATTAGGTGGAATGTTAAAATATTAAAACAAAGGCACTAGGCCACAATCACCAGTTTTACATAAATATTTATGATCATTACGATGATACACCTTCGAAAGTGTTTGACATTCTTCTGCCGACCTCACCTCCGGAAGTGTTTACGGAATATCATAACTCAGCTTCGAAGAAAATGCTTGTGAACATTGAAACTAAACAATAAATAACCGGTATAGATAAACCCCTAATAGCCGGGCCTAGGGCTTCCAGTCAGAATATTCGAATACTTCGAATATTCGCCCCATTTCACTATTCGAATACTGACTTTGGTTATGTTCGAATATTATTTAAATTATAAACGTTGTTGGTTTTTGCTTATAAAAGAACCCCGAGTGAACGACGAGAACAAGCTGTAATGAAGCTTACAGGACGTTCTGATTAGATTCTCCTTCAAAATAGATACGAGATGAGCGACTGATGTAGCGTCGTGTCGTGTATCATAGGCAAATGGCAAAGGCTCAGTTGACCGCAAAAAAGTTGGGGATCCTATCCAAGGTGAGAAGGTACTTCACGCCTGAACAGCTGCTTAACTTGTATAAAGTTCGGCGGTCGCGGGGCTTACGATGCCGCGGCCCCGGAACGTAAAGGGCTATTGAAAGACACCGTGGATTTACCGTCATATACCTAAGCGTCCGTTAGTGCCTAGTGTAAGGAAGCCATTTTTATTTTTTTGTGACATCATCATATTAATCCTCTTAGAGCAAAAGGGACTGTCAGACTCTTAACTGACTAAAACCATTCTTTCGGTTGCCTTTTGGAAGAGTCTCGCGACACAGACGATCAGATTTTAGTTGGCCTAATATGACCTCTTAAAGCGAGAGTAGTTCCACTGTGGGAAAGAGACAGAGCTATGCAAGTCGTCTAGCTCCATCTCGTTCCCACAGTGGAACCACTCTCGCTTTTAGATGTCATGGTAAACCTCCAGTACTCAATATGTTTATTGCATTCCACAATGTGAACTTAGGTACGTGAGGATAAACATTAGTTTTGGAGCATTGTGGGCCCTTTCATGCATTAGTAAATTTCAGATCAAGTATGCAAGTTATGCGTGACATCCAAATCCGTTCAGTACTTTTTGCGTGCAAGAGGATCAAACACACACATACATACTCACAAGCATTTATAATATTATTAAGAAGTAAAATTATATGCAGTACATTATTTATTGAATAAGTTATAAAAACATAAATATATACAGTTCACGTGTTTCTAGCTCTAAGAATACAGATCGCAGATATCACGTCAAGTGCACCGTTCATTTTTATAAAAGATAGTAACAGTAACCTTAAAAAAAAGTCTTGTAAAAGAATCTCCTTCTCTAAGCTAGAAAAAACTAACAATAGGTAGCGTACCGATAGATTGCTTTCCCAGCAGCACCAGATCAATTGTGTTTACCAATCAATAAAAGGCCGTGGGTTTGAACCCGCACCAGCATAAGTAACCAGCTTATAATGTTCACATTGGTGGGACGCAAGCCTCTTCTCTATAAGAGGGAATAGGATATAATTAAGGGCCAATTCACACCGAAACGCGACTCAGCGCACATTATGAAAGAGCGGCTCAAAATTTAACTTTTTTTTCTATATGAAAAGATAGAAAGGACATCATTTCATTGGACCTTTTCTGAATGTCTAGTCATTTGGAGCAATAGTTACTTTGGCACATAAGTTGTAGGATGGCTCTTGGCCAAGTTATACAAGTTCGAAGATTCGTCATTTTCATACATTTGTTGATTTCTGAAAGTTCTGTGAAACACTATATAACAACATCTAGACTAGTCGCTTAAGATGACTGAATCAACATCTAACATTCTCACCTTGGTACAACTTCGACTTTGCATCCTGAGATTTGGGTTCTCTTATTTGCGACTTCAACTTCGAATCAATCAATCAGCCCTGTTCCACTTTTGTTTAATCATTCCCACAGAAGAGACACTCATGTTACTCAGAGAGTAATAGGTATGAATGTCGATGGATGGAAAAGAAGAGGAAGGCCAGAGAAAAGATGGATGAATAATTGTGTGAGGAATGATATGGAATAAACAGGAGTAAATGATGATGTGACGTCTGATAGGGGAGAATTGAAAAAGAAAATGTTCAACCGACGAAAAATGTAGAACGTGTTCCGAACTCAAGTAAATAGGATAAGGCCAGGAAGATGATGAGAAGCGAACCCTGAGGAGCAAAATCGTGAGTGAGAAACATTCTACTTACTTCATTTACATTTCCTAATAGTTACACAGAAAATAAAGTGAGTAAGTACTTTATGTCTACAACATATTAGTAACAGCGGTCGTCGACCTTGGCCGTCGAGCTATGAAATTAAACAAGAACAATATTTTCGCACGCGTGCGCTAAGAAATTACTTAATGAGTCATTATCTTGTTCGAAACTAATATTTCTATGTATTTGATGTGTATATGTCGCAGGGATATGACAGTACCAGAGAAATAGCACGAAATTGTGAATGATATTGAATATGCAGATCTATCAAATGAAATTATTGATTTATTGAAAATTTTACCTATGACACCAGTTATTTGAGTCAGGTTGTATCATACAGTGTTGGGTAAACATCATAGATAACCACGAGAATAGTGAACACGTCAATGAACTACATCTGTCAACTGTCACTTGAAAACGAAAAAACAAAAAAAGTACTTTCTGCAAATCAATTTTCAATAAGAAGCAACGCCGCCAGTCTCTTGGGTACATTACCAGCTGACAGCGTTGAGGATGAATTTTTCGATGCTCTATAATAGTGTAATTTAGTTATTGGTTTTATGTACAGTTTTTTGTTTTGCAAATATTTAGGTTTAATTAATTTATTATTGTATTGTTTGTTGTTCTATTGAACAGAAATAACGAATAAAAAATTTGAATTTCAACTGTCTAACTATCACGGTTCATTAGATACAGCGTGGTGACTGACAGCAGCGTCATAGTAATAGGGTCTCGTTTGAACCTTTGGGTACCGAACCCTAAAAATATTAAGAGTAAAACTAGTAATGCTCAGTATAAACACCAATTAAAAGAATGTGGTAACTTGCAAGGCTTCTCACAGAGAGATTCTCAAACCGGTACATGAGGATGTAGACTCGCTGTGTTATTACTGTTTTTTGTTACTACAGTGTTACAAAAACAGTTGTGAGTGTAATTTTAAACGGCCTTGTTCATTTCTAGGTATAAGTAACGAAGGAAGACAAAAGCTACCAATTTATTTGATGAATCTAGGCTTTGTTGGTTCTACAAATAATTTGTTGCAGTATCTCGGCTCGGCCGAATCACAATTTGGACGCGTATTGTTAAAAGAATTCATCATGTATTTATATGCAAGTTATATCAATACATACAGCTTTTTATTTTAAAGTAAATGGTAAAATCATACTTAACAATATTTTTTTTGTTTGCTCCAAGAAGCGAAATGAAAGAAAAATCAAAGAATAGAAATGCGGGTTTATTCGCTCTTATTTTGCCAGGGCGTGAGGTCGTGTGCTCATATTCACACACTGTACTGCAACCTCGCCTTAACAGATATGTAGGTATTTATTAGTACAATTTTATACATAATAAATTATCGTAGGATAAGGTTTTTATCTATATATCTTTGCTCCTGAAAATCTTTATTTTTTTTTGTTTTAGTTAGTTAGTTAATAGCCTAGAAGAATGCCAGGAGTTTTCCTGACATTCTTCTAGGCTATTAACTATTAATTATAAGTCGGTTGGCAAATATTCAATGGTTTTGAGAAAGCTGCTATAGAAGAATAGCCTTACCTTCTTGAAAAACTCTGATAATTTTACGAATTTTCACTATCAATGTCATCTTATTCCACTCACCGGTAGTAAAAGCGCCCTTCTTTTGCAATTACCGTAGAATAGTGTTGTTAGACAGTTAAGAATAACATTGACATGAACAAACAGTTTAAAACTTAATTGTGACTCGTAACGGATTGCTTCTCAACGAGCACAAAATAATCTGCTGAGCTGCGTCACAGCAGCACATAACCTACAAGCCTTGCCTAGAATCTCGTACTAAGTTTTACTCCGAGTCCGTTTTAAACCTACTTGTAAAAAAAAACATAAAAAGTGTAAAATAACTTTTCTTTCGGAAGTCGGTGATCTTGTGTCTAATGTCTTGACTTTTATGCCACCGACTTTCGAAAGAAAAGTTTGTTTTTGTGTTTTTTTAGAATTCGGTTTCATTATCCAGTCGTTTTAGTTTCAAAGAAAAGAAAAACTTTCCGAAACGATTCCAGGCGTCATCGCAAAATCGGGAAAAATACAAAAAAAGTAAAACAAAGGTAAAATTAAAAACCTCCTTTTTCCGAAGTTGGTTTAAAATAACATGAGTAAAAAGCGCAGTTAGACGTAGCTACATTTTATGAGCATGCTAAAGAAACTTGGCTACGCAAAAATATACCGATTGGAATTCGAGGTCATTCGTCCAGCCACCTTCGAATTGCAATCTGTAGGCCTGCCCACTTCATCTTAGACATGTTTGATAAACTACTATCAGTCTATCGTTAAGTATATCTGCCGTTATCACCTCACCCCGGCTGCGTGGGAACCGAATGAACATAATATTGATAACAGCTCGTCAGTAATGCTTACTTTAGTATTTGGACAAGCATATGTCTTACTTAGGGGTCTCCCCAAGTAAGACAAATGCTCGCGACAGCCACCCCGAAAGCGCAGACGGCGAGTAATGGGTGACTCTCCGTTCTCCGAAGTCAGACCGACTGCTGAGCAAGAGGCCCTCGATTCGACTCCCAAAACGGACATGTGCTGCCCGGGTCGACGGCGCGTTGTGTTCCACGTGCGCCTCAAAGACCATTGACCAACTATTTAGAGGGCCAAAGCCTGCCGGGGTCGAGGGACTCAAGAATTACCATGACCCCAGAACGGTAAGGGCTATTGAAAGACACGGATTTTAGTCATTACGAGTCTGACAGTCCCTCCCGCTCTGCCCTGTGTGGGAGGACTCATTTGATGATTTTACCACGGACATGTGTGATTGTATTTATCCATTAGGAATTTCTCAAGATCTGTGATGGAGTCTGAATTTGTGCCGGTGGCGATAGGCTCGCACCGTATTAAATGAGATTTAAACATAACTGGTGTGTGTGTGTACTATTGGGTACTCCTCTGCCTGACCTTGATAGATCTGATGTTATCTATTAACATTATAGAGCTGAAGAGTTTCTTTGGTTGAACGCGCTGATCTCAGGAACTGCTGCATCGAATTGAAAAACTTTTTTTTTCTAGATAGTCCATTTATCAAGGAAGGCTATATAGGCTATATAAAATAAAGCTAGGACCAAAACGAGCCAAGCAGCGGGTAAAACCGCGGGGAACGGCTAGTGTATGAATATTCTGGTCAATATTTATTCTTATTTCCTTGCCTTATTAAAAAGACCTTCGTGACATATATAGTAAAGCGACCTGCCTCACCAGACATCAGGTTGCCTATTTAGGTAAGTATTGCGCTCTTGACCTGAGTAATACGCATGTATCCATGTCAAACTATCTTTTGCCCGCGAGTTTAATCACGGTAATTTGAGTTTGACAATCAATTCGGATTATTCTGTTTGTACCTAATAATAGGTTGCAAAGCCCGATATAGACAATGCAAGAACCTGCAAGTTTCACTATATTGCGGTATTTGTTTGATCAACGGATTCATTCTCCACCAATAGTCCGCAATATAGTCAAACTTGCGTCCAAATTTTTGAGGCAACGGCGATTGAAAGCCTAGGACAAGCGGGCGGGCGTTATATACACACACGCGTTGTTCACGAACTTTAAGATTTTGTTTGAAATATCTTCATTGATTACAATAAGCTATGTACCATCAAAAACCCTAAACGACCTATTAGTCTGTGTAAACAGATTTTAAAATATCATAGGCAATGATTGAGGAGATTGCAAAATAAGGAATGGAATGGCGTGTAGTAAAATATTTTTAAGTGAAAACTATAAGTCACACTGAAAAACCATGTGTATAAAGTACATGAATCAATAATAAATATATTTTTTCTAAACTATCACCCTAACCGTTTACGTAACCTAACCTAGGAGTTTGTTTTATAAAGTCACTTTTTTACGGCACTAAAGAGATGCAGGCCCTTAAGGATTGTATCAGATGTATTGTGTCTGTATATAAGATTGAATGGTGAGTCCTTTTTTTTTTTTTTTATCGTGGTAAAATCATCAAATGAGTCCTCCCACCCAGGGCAGGGCGGGAGGGACTGTCAGACTTGTACTGACTAAAATCCACGGTGTCCTTCACTAGCCCTTTACGTACCGGGGTCACGGTAATCCCTTGGTCCCGCGACCCCGGCAGGCTTCGGCCCTCTACAGGCCCCGTCGCTATGCTGACACTCTTTGAGGCGCGCGTGGAACACAACGCGCCGTCGACCCGGGCATGGTCCATGGTCGGACAGCGAGTCGCCCATTACTCGCTGCCCGCATGCCCGCGCCTACGGTGGCCGGAGATCGTCTTGCGACGTCCGACGCCGTGGGCGTCTACCACTGCGGCTGGGGTGGAGGGAGGACGCTGTCCTCTCCCTCAGGCGGCCCGCCTCCTCCTTCACGAGCATGACTGCTTCGCAGAAGGAGGCGACCGCTTCCCACTCCGTCTCGCCCCGCAGCATGGCCTCGACCAATGCCGGGCGCGAGAGGTCTCCGCCTATCGCCGTCGTGAGGACACGGCGGTGCTCTGCCCAAGCGGGGCAGTCCTGCACCGTATGCTCCACCGTGTCCTCCGGACGATCCTCGCAGTGGTGACACGCAGGCGTTTCTTCCCTCCCTATCAGACACAGGAACCTCCCGAAACTTCCGTGTCCGGTGAGGACCTGCGTCATGCGGTAGGTCAGGACGCCGTGACGCCTATCCAGCCACTCCTCAAAGAGGGGTCTTACCGCCGCGATTGCGGCGTGCCCGGACCTCGGTTGCGACAGTCGCTCTCTCCATACTGCCCTGAGATCGCGCCGGAGCTCTTCCCGCCGCGCCTCGACTTGTCGAGGCAGCGGGGATTCGCCCCGACGCTGCGCCTCCACGCGCCATTCATAGACGCGCTGGAGGGCAGTCGCCTCCAGATCCCAGGGCAGCAATCCCGCTAGGAGGTTGGCTGATTCGCCGGCGATCGTGCGGTATCCCCGGATCATCCGGATAGCCATGACCCTCTGGCATGCGACCAGCTTGAGTGGTCGCGTCCGGATGCTTAGGGCCCACACAGGGGCCCCGTAGAGGGCCATGGACCGCACGACACCGGCGTACAGCCTCCGGCAGGAGGCATTTGGCCCGCCGAGATTGGGCAGGAGCCGCTTGAGAGCGGCTGCTGCCCGGTTCAGCCTTGGGGCCAAATGCAGGAAATGCTCCCTGAAGTTCCACCGGCTGTCGAGGACGAGTCCCAGGTACTTCATCGTCCTCCCGACGCCGATGCGAACCCCCTCCACCGTAATGTGGGACTCTGAACGTGGCGCGTTCAGACGGCCATGAAAACACATGGCCTCTGTTTTGTGCAGCGCCACGTCGAGTCCCAACTGCCGGATCCTATCAGCGACTGTCGCTACCGCCTGCGTCGCCACGTCGGCCGCCGCCTGGTGCGACTCTCCCTTCGCCAGGACGAGCGTGTCGTCGGCGTAACAAATTACGCCGACGCCGTCAGGGAGGTGAATGGTGAGTCCTAAGTTACATAATAATGTAGTATTTTAAAAGCTGTTTTGTGGTATTTGTTATCTACCATTGTATCTTTCCTTTCTAACCCGTTCTTCTGAGTGTGTGGAATCATCGACGAACTATAACATTTAGCATACTGTTCCTGTTTATACATCGTGACTTTTTAGTCGTCTTACGGCCCATTTCATGTATCCAATGATTAGTAAACGTTCATAATATAAATGTAGTTATTTATGAGATTTGAATAATTTAAAAATAAAAATATTTTTCATCATTATGACGCAAGACGTAATTAGAAACACCGTTGTCTCATAGAAAATGGAGATGGAATGATTTGCTCGACTCGTGCACTGGGTAGGTACACTAGAGTATTATGTTTACGTATCAAACTGTGTACAGTTTGATACGTAAACAATTTTTAACAGGGTGTTTCATATTTCTAATGTACCTATTTATTAATGACAAATAAATCGCGCCTAGAGGTTGTATACATTGAGTGGACCACTTTTGTAAGACGATTAAAATGTCACGGTGTATTAATATACACCTATAGCTGTAATCAGTTATGTTATAAATGAATGCTACTTCGTACAAATATAATAAACGTCAAACTTTGTGAGGATGTATGGATGTGTGTTTATTACTCTTTAATGCAAAAACTACTCAACAGATTTGGATGAAAGGTACACATAGATTATAACTATGATAATAAGACATTTACTTCTTTATTCGCTTAGCTTTCATGAAAGGAGAACTTTTCCCTGGAAACTTGTTAAACATCGTTCATTAAAAACAATTAATGTTCCAATCAAACAATTTCAACTAAAAAAAATAACTTGGTCAGCGTGGAAGAAGCCATAAATAATCTTTAAAGGTCATAAGAAAAAGTTTTAATGATGCAACAGGTACGCGTCAGCTGCTCACCGAGGTAGCATTTAGAACTGCGCCGACCTGCGACCCTAGTAACTTGCCTAGCCACTTGCCCAACGAATAGCATTTCTTTTCGAAATTCACTGGCGAATGGTTTATCACCCAAGTAAAGGCGAGTTGTTTGACCAGTTGTTAAACCATAGATTTTAACTTTGTGAAAAAAACAAATCTGGGATTATACCAATACCTACTTGGTTTAAGGTAAACATGAGCATTCTTGCGAATGTTACAGATAAATAAACTGGAGAGTTTCAGCGAGCGTTCTAACGAGCGTTCTGGCGAAGTTTTTGCCGAGCCGACGTCAACTCGACGTCTGTCATCTTCATGAAGAAAATATTTTTGTCGAATATCGATTGAGAGCGACGCGGAAGTTAAGCAGGTTTTAAACTTCGTACAAAAGTCCAACAGAATTCTATATCGGCTACCTAAACAGGGGTTGGAGTGAATGACTTCAATTGCTCTCAAAAATCATCACCTAGATGTCAAAAGAAGATTCTAGCTGCAAGTAGTGCGTAGTGCTAGATCACACGGCATTGCGTCGACCAATCACAAACAGTAGGTACTTCAGATATTACGCGTCTTGCTTCAAACTGTTGAAACTAAGCACCTGTTTGGTACATCATAATCATTAACAGCAGTTAATGGGTTGAGTATGAAATTTAAAAGTTTTCACACGCTGTAAATTGTTTTAAAACATTGACTATCTTTAGGGTCAAATAACAACGAGACGCGACGCAGCGCACAAATTTCAATAGAGCGACTCAAAATCTAACTTTATTTACTACACGAAAAGATACACATTTCTAATATCCTCTAGTCACGTAAGTAATTAAGATTTTTATTTTACTATGAATAACCTTACGCCAAATCTCAAGTGCAATTATACGTACCGGGAAATGTTACGTATATTGCGACATGAATGATGGAACGGCACGATTGGCGCAGTAGCTGAGTACCTATTAGGATGCTGTTCGATGTCTGTCGAATTCTATGCCTGGTTAGAAAAAATATTTGTGTAACTTCCTTCCTTGAACTATGAAGGCACCCACAATCCAAAAGAAATTATTACAACAATAAGGCTAATGTTTAAAAAAAAAAACGACGGGTTGCACTCTGGGAGTGCCGGCAGAAGTGAAAACTTGAATAGTAATTATTGGAAATATCTTGTGAACAGATTTTAGTAAAACTCGCAAAAATGGTTGACTTTTTATTTCAATAATTTTCCAATGTGACGTACATCTTTTATAAACAATGTTACCTAGCAACGAATGTATCCAGCATACAAACTTCTTTAAAAGTAATAAAGTCACACGAACATTCACGCAAGCGCCCTGCGCCGTCCTACGCTTTTTCGGTCAGGGTCACGTGTCCTGACGCGAGTTTAAGATTTTATACCCATTACAGAAAAGTGCTCAACGCCGCTAAAGAAGTTTTCACTTCAATACAGTACGCGTAGTTTATATAGATTTGTGTAAAATAAAATGACATTCAACATCTTGACATTTAAAATAGACGCAGAATTTTAAAGCTGCATCTAATAGAATAAAATAGTATTAAAAATACAGAAAATCGGTGCAAACATGAATTCTTCTAAAGAAAACGCGACATAAGTACTCACAGTTTTTATTTTTCGAAGACAATTACTCGTATGTCTAATTATTTTGCGAAAACAATAATGTACGAAAGTAAGTACAATAAATCATAGCGCGTAATGCACACCTACTGACTGCGTAACTTGTGAGTTTGTGACAACTGACGTATTGCGATGAGCTCATATTCATTGAAAAGGAAACTCTATGACTGCATTGTTAAGTCGCATTTCCCTTCACGGTATCATGAAAGGGGTAATCCGCCACACGGGCCCAGTGCGGGTTGGTTGATGTCACATAATATCTAAGTTTTTTCTTATTCTGGTACATGACAGCATTTTGACAGTAATGATATGATAAAAAGGCTTACAGAAAGCAGCCCCGAATGCGACCATGTTAATGATCGTGAAAGATTCACTCAAATTCTACCTCTATCAGTCACTAACCTTTGTGAATAACAATTAGCGAAAAAAATACCATAATTTTTTTGTAGCCTATTTTGTTCCCACTTCTGGGCGAGGGTCTCCCCTTTTTCCGTTTAACCTCTTTATTTTGTGCAGTTTCTGGCCATGTCTGCCCTGCGAACTTAGTCAGATCGTCACACCAGTTCCGCCGCGATCGACCTCGACGGCTATGTCCTCCTTTAGGCGCCCAATGAGAACAAAATGCAAACATGCTACTAAGTTTGTGCAAATTAGTTTTTCTTATTTGTATCTGGTCCTCCATTCAGGAAAATAATATCATTTCACCTCACAAGCTCGGAAAGATTCTATTTGTCATTCGAAATCTGAGTGGAATAGTACATTGTTATCCAAGGGGTGAAAGATACTTATTTAAGTCCCGATACGGGGTTTGGGAGGGATAATAGTTCGAGGGACTAAATAAATTATTTACCCGAAGTAAACACTGTGCTTTTCATTACGAATACATGAAAAGTGAAAAAAAAAAACATAAATTTTTATCTCAAGAAAAAGTGAGTGTTGATCGCATTGTCGCTTTACCGCTCATTTTGTTTTTGAAGTGGAAACTTCTTTAGCGGCGTTGTGCACTTTTTTTGGAATGGGTAAAAAATGTTAAACTCGCGTCAGGACACGTGACCTGATCGAAAATTCGTAAGACGGCGCAGGACACTTGCGCGAATGTTCGTGTGTGTTTATTACTATTCAAGTTTTCACTTCTGATTCTTTTTCATCAATTAGAAAAATGGCAAAGATATACCTTTGAAACCTTCGCTACGGTCAGAATTCTATATTTGGACCGCTACTTCGCTCACGGTTCAATCCTAGAATGCTTCGCTTGCTCAGTTTTCAGTTCAAGCTTAGCACTCGCGCCAAAAAACAACTTTACGGCTTTTTCCGTAACTAATAATAATAACTATTTCCCCTACCTGTATCTCCTTCTTTCTCTTCTGCGTGTGTTGATTGTGTTAGTTTTATAGATAGATAAATGTTGTGTGATAGATGATTGCTTATGGCATTCAAGTGTTTATTGTTTTGCTGTACTAGGTATCTGTTTATTTTTATTATCCTTATTTTCTTCTTAAGTTATTTTCAAATGATTATTGTCTATATGAGCAAACAAGTGTGAGAAAAATGTCCATGACGACACAATATATCTATAAAATGATTGAGATTCCAGAGATAAACAACGAGAAAATTTTCTAACACTAGCTGTTCCCCGCGGTTTTAGCTCTGCTACTCGGCTCCTTTTGGTCGTAGCTTGATATTATTTATATATACCCTTCCTCGAATAAATGGACTATCCAACACGACAATAATCTTTCAGTTCAAACCACTAGTTCCTGAGATTTGCGCGTTCAACCAAAAACCTCTTCAGCTTACTAAACTTCTAAATTCCAAAATTACATCAAGATTACACTTTATAAACAGCCTTTATTAACCATTGTTTCACTTTTCCAAACAACACCTAATTTCAACTATGTATTGTGAAAAACAGTTAGGTTCATTTCATGGTGTCTAAAACCCCGACGATTAAAACAATGGTGTCCCAATAACGGACAACGGTGTGGTCCACTGCGAAATAGTGATTCATACTGTTAAATGAATGGTTGTTAATTACAATGGGTTAGGCAGAAATGCCCTGAGTATGCTTGATGGGATTTCCATTGGCAAAATTACAAATCTCTATATAATGATCCACGTCGCCAGACGATCTCCGGCCACCGTAGGCACGGGCATGCGGGCGGCGAGTAATGGGCAACTCGCTGTCCGACCCTGGACCATGCCCGGGTCGACGGCGCGTTGTGTTCCACGCGCGCCTCAAAGAGTGTCAGCAAAGTGACGGGGCCCCCCCTAGAGGGCCAAAGCCTGCCGAAAGGACACCGTGGATTTTAGTCAGTACGAGTCTGACAGTCCCTCCCGCCCTGCCCTGGGTGGGAGGACTCATTTGATGATTTTACCACGATGAAAAAAAAAGCTATGAAAAACGTTAAGACAACAGTAAAATTGTATTACAAAAGCAATCGTGTCTATTAAAGTTCGTGATAAATTGGCAGACCGCCAATTAATTTGCAATTCAGACGACTTTTTAACCTACTTTTCTTCATCATCTGCCGTCATTTATAGTGACCATATTTTCTGGTGATTGACAGGACTTGTTAAGTAAATGTTTGTCAATATACTATTTCTGTGGGCAAAATACATTAGCTTGTTTGATAAACAAACCATTGTGTGCACGTTCCACATGTTTGAGGAAAGTTCATCTAAATGTTTTGTTATGAAGTAAACAAAAGCAATTGATTGAATTGATTCTAAATAAAGTGTTGCAATTAGAAAATCGCAAATATTGTCAAAACTGGGGTCAGTATCATCCTCGTAATAACTACCTGTTATGCAAAAGTCTTATTTGAACTGATTAACTAAATATTCATGTATTTAAAGGAAAAACTTCATTTGTACAATTTGTATTGTTATTTATTCTTTATTTATAGTTTAAATTGAATACTTTAAATACAAATATACTAAACTTGCAATCTATACTTTTGTACCTACTAATATTATAAAGGTGAAAGTAACTTTAATTTAAGTTTAAAAAGCTAAAAATACATAAATATAAAGATATAAAATTAAAATAAAACTAAACTATTATAGAGCATCGAAAAATCCTCAACGCTATCGGCTGGTAATGTGCCCAAGAGACTGGCGGCGCGCGTTGCCTCTTTGTGTGGCAATACTTAGTCTCTGGCCAAGGTTAAACGTCAACAAGACTTTTAGAAATTTCTTTGTAGAGGCAGTGAGCACTCGGACCCCATGGCCCTATAGTTTCAACCCCAAACGGCTCAAAAATATAGTTACCACTAAGGTTGCTACGAGTATATTTACGCCGCTTAATATTATAAAGATGTAAATTTTCTACGTTTTTTGTAGGAAGTAATCTCTGGAAAAAATTGTATATCTAGACCCAATTTCGCTCACTAGTAGGAACTAGGAAGATATTCTTAAGTGCCATATAGCGATAAGTATTTTATTTTAAAAATTTACTCTCAAAAAGTAACTCGAAACTTTTGAGTGAAGCCTACTCTTAAGTTCGTGACACTAACTGATGTCCGTCAGTGATAAAGGATATCGAAACTACGACGGCGGAAGCTACGGGTTTCGGGCTTAGGTAGTAGTACACCTGCTAACAGGTCGTTTCGGAGACCCGTTACGGGCTTTCTCCCTACGGATGTGCATCCGTTTAACTGTGGGAAAAAACAAACCCTCTTCATGTTGCAATTCTAATGAAGACATGCAAAAGAAACGTTATAATTAACGCTTGTTTTACACTGGCACTAAATGTCAGCTCAAGCTTCAACAGTCAACCTTTAACCGTTAAATACAAAGGTCAACAACTCTTCTTTATATATAAAAAAATCTCGTGTATCGGTTATATGTATTTAATTTTCTACGCTCACTGAAATAATCCCTCCGGAAGATAAAATCGGGATAAAAACTATACTATTTGTTAATATAGTTTATATACTATCTGTGTACCAATCATTAAAATCCGTACAGAAGTTATTGCGTGAAAAAGTAATAAATATCCATGTACACATACAACCTCACAAACTTTCGCATTTACAATGTTAGTAAGATAAGATGAGATAAGATTAGTAAGAACACAAACAAAAACTTTAACAGGTCTTCAGTCAGTTAATCTGCATACTTATATTCTTAAGAATCATTTATTTTTATTATGGTAATGTGAACCTATTTTAAATGAGATTTAAGTTGCAAATAGGGTATTATCCTAACAAACTTCTAACTGATTTTACATTCAGGACTTAACGCATTGTTGGTCCGTTCGTATTCATTCTGAAATCTGCATTCAAGGGCTATTGACGTATTTTAACAACAATTATTGTACTCAGAAGTGAACCTCTATTCCTCCTACAGTGATAGGACATGATGATGATGATGGTTTCTTGTTATAAATCATCACCTTCTTCCCCTATTTACTTGGAATCGGTGCAACACGTTTTTATTGCATTCTCCCCTAACAGATGTCACACCATCATTAAGGGTAAAACTAGGTAATAAGCCCTAGTGAACAAATCGCCCCATCAATCAAACTTACTGCTCGGATAAACACGCGATTTTAGCCACTGTTGTCGTATAACATAGCCGAGGCAACTAGGGAGTATTACCTAGTTTTCCCCTGCTCATTTTCTTTCGACACACAACCGAAACGTCTTTTCTTTGACCTTCCTCTTCTTCTCATAAAAAGATACCCAAATGACATTGTATTGCGACTAAATATTTAGTGTTTTATTTTTTTTTATTTAGCCTATGTTTTCCAAATTGCTGGGCAAAGGTCTCTACCAAAGTATTACGGCCCATAAAACTTACAAGTATTGACATAAAGATTGAAAGATTTGTAGGACTAATTTTATCAAAAAAAAAATACTAAGAAAAGCTAAGTTTTAAATCATTTTTCACCAAGTTTTATTTTTCAACATGGATCATACATAATTTTGAATTATATATCAAAGTCCCTAATGGGAAGGGTAGATGATAAGTGCGAAATCTTACACTACTTAGATATAGATTTAGAGAATAACAAGCTGAATGATCAATTACAAATCTTTTCTTTGTTTCAGTACATCTCAGATCAAAAAGTGTATATTTGCTGCTGATGCAGAGATCGTATGAGATAAGAATTTAATGCCTATTGTATCAAGATGTCAATGTCAATCCTTTTTGTTTTATGTGGTAAGCAATAAAGTATTTCAAACATAAATAATAACAATACAAGCAATCTCCTTTTCGGGTGAAAATATATTATAGAAAACTATTTCTCCCAAAAATGAGACATGGGTATCTATTTAGACCGACAGTTTTTGGCTTCAATAACGTAAAAAAACGATCTGTACAAAAACTATAGATTTACCCGAAAAAAAGAACAACACTAGGTACTAACAAAACCTATTGCGAATAACATGGAAATCGGTTAAGCCGTTTTCGAGAAAGTATCACAATGTCACAATGAAAACTCCTCTTGGAGAAAAGAACACGAGAAGTGGGACATCTTCAGCTTTGGAAGACTCAAAGAAACTTACAACGTTACTTGAACTAATTGAATTTTCAATCCTTCTTAGAGAAACTCGGTGCACCTCACGTATAACCTTTACAGCAACTCAAGCGGTAAGCCAGCACCCAGTTCACAACACCATAATAATCAAAGATACATCTTCCATTTCCCACATCCCACAAAAGGAGGATGGTACTTAAACAATGGAGGCGCTATCATCCTTTCTGATCGCGAGAATTGTACTCACAATACGACTTCCGACCTGGAAGTAGCGGGTTCAGTTTTTCTATTTACATGTAATTACATTACATACTGATTTGTTTTTCATGTTTAGGAGTTCTAATGGAGATTCATAAATGTAAATAAATATCATCAACTTTTTAAGAACACCTTAACAATTTGAATAATTTATTAGGTTCAACAGTGATGGCCCAATTCCAATCGTCGTTTTAGGTCGTCTTTTCGAATCTAGCCGTAAACTGCCATCACCACTGCTCTCAAAACCTTGAAGGAAAACATCTTGGAACCGGTATGTCCTAGAGCCCAAATTTTCAGAAAACATGTTAAATCTACCAACCCGCACTAGTCCTTCGTGGTGGATTATGGTCAAATCCCTCTCATAGAGAGGAGGCCTGTGTCCCAGCAGTGGGAACATTACAGGCTGATGATGATGATGATTAGGTTTAATATATAAAAACCGACCCTCACCGGGGCCGCTTGACTTCCCGCCACTATCCCGACAAACAGTTTTTAATATGTTCCATCGTTGCGGAGATGTTCTAGTTCCTTCTAGATGACCTCACTCCATCTTAGGTCTTTACTTCCGGACTAGATGGAGGCCAAGAGCAGATAAAGAAGGTGGCATCAAATTAAAAGATTGCAGGCTTAGTTCTACTTTTTGCCTCGTGACAAATTCGACTCCCTCTTCTAGAACAAGGAAGTGCTAATAGTGGCACAGCTAGTGGTACAAAGATCCCGTCACATTAATTTTATTTATTTAAAATATCCTTTTAAAATATTTAAATTTAAATTTTTAATGGCATAAATATAATATCGGGAATAGGGTCCGGGCTACCGGTGGTCAACTGGTCAGGATTCATGACAAATACGCGCCATATCCAGGAGTATTACTGCCTCAAATATTAATTAAACTATTATTCGATCGTGTTAAAAAATGTCGGAATGATAGACAGACAGTATTTCACAACTCCTAGACGTGTTCAACGGCTAGCAATGTAAAATAGAAAAGTAATAATTGCAATATGTAAACAAAACATTAATCAGAAAAATTACGCCAAGGTAAAGGTTACAAAATCATGATGAATATTTGCATAGATAGCACACGTCTATGCTCCTAGGTCAGGTAGAACACCAAATTGTGAAACACAAAACACTTTCTAAGGCGATACGAAGTTCCTGATGTTTCATATTTTCATTTAATTTCAGATTCAGTTTTCCATTTAACACTACACAAGTACACAAGTGTTAAATGGAAAACTGAATCTTTACTGAATCTATAATTTATTCACTAATATATAACAGAAATAATCTACTTGATATCCTACTAATATATTAAACGTGAAATTTTGATCACGAGGATGAAATAATCATCAAAATCGATTCACGCAGTCGAAAGCTATGTGCTTTTTTTTTAAACGTGGTTAAATCATCAAATGAGTCCTCCCACCCAGGGCAGAGCGGGAGGGACTGTCAGACTCGTACTGACTAAAATCCACGGTGTCCTTCAATAGCCCTTTACGTACCGGGGTCATGGTAATTCGTGAGTCCCGCGATCAAAGCTATGAGCTATATATTTTTTTAATGAAACATTCGAAACTCCACGTTTTTTGAAGAGGGTTAAACTATTCATGATGTTATTCGAAGGACAGTGATCCTCTATGTACATCATCTGGTGTGATAGACGATGCTGCACGCTTGCCCAGACAGCGAGTTACTTATTCATTCGTGACAAGAACATTTGTAATTTAATTGGGCATCATTTACATGTTGAAGACGGTTACGGCTAACACCATAGAAGCATGCTATATGCAGAAATTATTTTCTAGATATACTTTTAAGAAATATAGCATACTAGCTTTTGCCCGCGACTTCGTTCGCGTGGAATAGTGACTTCCGGCAGATTTTTGTTTTTATTTTTTGTAATCAAAACTATCCTATGTCCTTTCTCAAATTCCAAACTATGTCTGTACCAAATTTCACACAAATCGGTTCAGTAGTTTAGGCGTGAAGAAAAAACAGACAGACAGAGTTACTTTCGCATTTATAATATTAGTTTGGATTTTAACACAAAAGCAGAAACAGAAGAAACTTATAACAACGTCAATTTTCTTTTGAATATTAAAAAAGCTAATCGTATGTATTTATGCGCCCTTTTTCGTTCCTTTCATATTAATTGCATTATTTACGACTAGCTGTTGCCAGCGGCTTTGCCCCGCGGGAAAAAAAAATACTACCCTATGTGTTAATCCATCCACGGATTTAAATGTTTGATACACAGATAGTTTACCTATCTGTGTATCAAACATCCAAATCCGTTGAGTACTTTTCGGTGAAAGAGTAACAAACATTCATCCCACCCTTACTCACAAACCTTCGCTTTTTTTTATAGCCTAGTTTGTGTCCCACAGCTGGGCAAAGGCCTCCCCTTTTTCCTTCCAGTCCTCTCCATTTTGGGCAATTTCTGGCCATGTCTGCCCCGTGAACATGATCAGATCGTCACACCACCTCCGCCGCTGTCGACCTCGACGGCGTTGTCCTCTCTCAGGCGTCCAGTGAGTGACGATCTTTGCCCACCTCTCCGGGCGCATTCGTTCAACGTGGCCCACCCACTCCCACTTCAGCTTGGCTGTTTTTACTCTTACATCAGCTACTTTGGTAATGGAGCGCAGGGTGATGTGATTCGATCCGTTCGCTTCGCACCTATTATGCTGCGCTCCATCGCCCGCATTTATTAGTAAGATGTTTTTTTTTTCCCAAGAAATTCATTAAAATCCCAAATTAAAACTTGCATCATCTATAAACAATAGCATGTATTCGCAACATGCAGGTTACGACGGTTACAATTGTTTTACTGAGGCATTGCAAAGATCTGCTGTTTTGCATCTCAAAACGATAACATTGCGAGAGTACGAATTAGATGATCCAACTGTTTGTTACGGCACAAAAAGTGCAGGTACTATAGCGGTCCAACTTTTAAGGAACCCTTGGACCTATATCTGTCAACGGTCACTTGAAAATTGCTGGACTTATTTTTTAATCTATACTAATTACTACAATAAGTATAAAGCTGAAGAGTTTGTTTGTTTGAACACGATAATCTCAGGAACTTCTCCGGTTAGAATAGAAAAAATATATTTGTGTGGGATAAAGTCAAAGTAAAAGTCAAATCATTTATTTCAATTAGGCCATCAAAGAGGCACTTTCAAACGTCGAATATTAACATTAAAGGAAATGGGGATGGGATGGGATTGATTCTACATAGCTCATTTATCGAAGAAGTCTATAGGATGATAACATCGATGCAACGACTAATAGGAACCGAACAGCTAGTAAAACATAGAGATCGGCTTCTCCCTAATATCAGAAGTCAGAACAATGAAGTGGTAAAGTGCAGCTGCATGGATGAATATTGAGCGTAGCTGGATGTGTAGGTCATCAACACTTGATCGTAACCTCATTCGGAATATTGATTAGGCTTGTGAACGTGATAAGGGTCTAAAACTTTCCAAACGAAGTGCTTAGGTGTTTATTATTCAATAACGCGAATGGCTGGACGGATTTGGATTGAAAATGATAATATTTTTGATCCAGTTCATAAGTTTCTCGGTCAAAATAAAACTAGATGAATGTCGAAACAATATAGTGCTTTTTAATTTGAACTTAGGACACGAAGCCGACTGTTGATAAGCCCACAGTTAACACTTACGTGAAAAGCATTATTATCTATGTTGCAGAGTTGGGTAAAAAGATTGGATTACACTGTAACAGCTACAGGTGATATTGTACATTACAGTACTGTTAGTAGTTCAAACTGATAAGAAGCTGATTAAGTTTATTTTAACGACATAATTGTGATCACCATGAAATCGAGTTAGTTGACGCATACTACACTCGAGAGCAAAGGTATGGAATCACTTACTCCGATTCCGCGCGATCTTGGGTCCTTAATAACTCGTTATCTATACTTATAATAAATCTGTAGAGAGGCCAATTCTGTACATGAAATATATTTAAAAAATAACTATCAAGGGGTGATTAGGGATCGCTACTGATGCCAAAAATGCAATCAGTAAAATTTTTGTCTGTCTGGCTGTCTGTATGTTCATTATAACTTTGAAATTTGGCACAATTTTTCTTCATACTTCTGGGTAGGTTATAGTATACTTTTCATTACGCTACGATCAATAGGAGCAGAGCAGTATAGGGAAATATTGGGAAAACGGGATAAGTTACTCAATTTTTTAAGCTTCCGTCGCGTGTGCAGCCTTAATGGTTAAAGCTACATAGAAATCATGTATCACGGAAATGTTCTCCTTAAAATTCTATAAAAATATTCTTTGACAGCATACGAGTATTTCTATCTTTTATAGTTGACTCACAATAACACGTGAAACTCCACGCGGGCGAAGCCGCTGGCAAAAGCTGGTGAATAATAAAAATGTTACCATTTTAATGGTTTAACTGTAAACTTGAAATTGATACCAAATCATTCAAATCTCTTCTTTTTGACGAGCTGTCCCGGATCAATTCCAAGTAAGTGTTTCCATACTTTTGCTTCTAATGTAATTGACAGACAGTTTTGCGCGATAAAGGATATTCATACGAACTTCCAAAAACTATTTTGAAAGATACATAAAACCACTCCTTTTTCCCATAAAAGCATAGGCCAGGCAGAAATCACAGAGAGCCACCTGCTACGATCCTTATTTCGCCTCGAACACGTTCATACATCTGATGGGACTGACTAAGGGGGATACTTTAGCCCTTTATTTTAGTCCTTCCACCCCGAGTGGAGAGTCTGACAGTCCCATTCACTGCGTTCTGGCTCCTGGTTGACACGGAGTGAAGTTGAAACTACGTAGATATGTTCCTACTCCTCCACTTTTCTTTTCTGATTAATTTCGTTGCAGGATCCAAAACAGTTATATTCATTCTCGGGAATACGCCGAGCTTCATTGCCTCAGCACTTTTGTGTGGTCGCCAATGTTGATTATGGTTTTCAGGAGTTGCAGTGGTTTGAGAATAGTGCAGTGGTATTGTCCCGTTCCACACAAGAAGAATTGGAAGAATTCATTTGATGACGTTACCACCGAAAAAGCAGGTAAAATATAATGAATTTGTGATCCGAAGTAAGATACCAGTTGAACTAAAAAATCTAGAAAATTTCTCTTTCAATCTTAACATTTGACGTCTAGACAAGTTTATTCCCATAGAACGTTTTTTATGTGCCATTGTTACCGACTGAAATGAACGAAACACACTTTGTTTTTTGTCATACAAAATATGTAGAATTACTTATTACTCGTATGTCCGTTATTTTTGTATGAACAAAGCTATCATTACGGCGGTCGGAAGGTCACTGGAGCAGCAGTAAAAGTAGGTAAAACAATAATATACATGTTTAATTTTTTACAAACAAAACTATTAGAGGCGGCCGTTTTTTTTTTAGAACTGGTTCTGTTTTTAAATATGCAAAACTACTAGGTGTTTATGTAATATTATAGAAAAGACGGACACGAATTTCGATTGGTTATAAATGATGTATAATTAACTACTAATTTAATCCTAACTAATCCTACTAATCTGTCTTAATGAAAGTATTATTTGTGAGGATGTATGTTTATTAGTCTTTAACGCAAAAACTACTGAACAGATTTGGTTGATATTTGTAAGTAACCCAGATAGTTTATAACCTGAATTAACATTTCGTGCCAGTTGGCGCAGATGATGAGCGATTAACTGAAAGGTTCGGATTGGGTTCGATTCCTGCATGATTTGCAATTAGTTGTTCCGGGTCTGTATATTTGTGTATGTGAGTTGATGTGTTTTTAAAGACATCCGCGATACAGGAGAAATTCCTAGAACCCCGTAAGGTATTTAAATATAATTTTAAAAAATCGCCAAGCGTGTTTGGGGCTGATAAATGATTTTACAGTACCCTAAGGCTACGTAATGAAATTTCAATGAAATGAAATTTCCAATTTTCGTTACATCACGCATGTATTCCCCGGATTTATCAGTGTACTTAATGGTAACCTAATAGAGTATATATGACTGAAAGATCAGAAATAAGTACGTCAGTTAAATTATCCAAAAATATTTAACACGTTCATTTTATTTTGTTACGTAAACCTAAATTGACAAAGATATGACAGTTTTAAAATTGCCATTACGTCACGGGCAAGTACAGTTTTTACTAGACGCTACGAACAGGGCTCTCGAATTTTGATACGTTATATCGTTTCAAATGTGCATTGATATAACAGAAGAATAAAATCGAGTCCATTATTTTTACGGCCTTTAAGCTTACGGACTAATTAGATTTACAAATTATTGAGGCTGTCAACACGCCGATGGAACTATTAAAATAAAATAAACTATACAACGTTTTAAAGGCCAAAGAATATAACTACAAATGATGTGTTTCCTGTAATAAACAGGTAGATACGATTGATTGCACCGGATGACCGGAATCACGGGGCTCTGCTCGGGTTCCATTTTGTAGAGGGGTGGTGGTCGTGATCGGCGTAGCGAGACGCGCTACGTCGTAGTATTCCCGACATAAAATCTGTGCTACGACGCTCCGCGACTGCTACGAGGCGTAGCAAATAAAACCATTTTTAGGGTTGCATGGTCCAATGCCAAAAAGGGAAGAATTGGGTACCACTCATCAATGACACACGTTTTATGAACTGTTGAAATGCAATTCTCCCATTTTGACTTTGTATGACAAAAGCAAACTTTGATGTCGCTACTTGGTTAAAGTTTGATACTCGTATAACACATAGGATAACGTTTTAAATAATTGTCGAGCTACACGCAAGCGAAGCCGCTGTTAGCAGCTAGTTATACTACTTGACTTACTGTGAGAATATTGCATATGTATTGATGAAAATAGTAAAAAAATGGTGTATTCAGCGCACCGGTAAATTATATGTCAAGTAGTGACTGATCACATCACTATTTTTACACGACTACGGGGTACTAAAAAAGAGATTTTTAATTTTTGTAACACTCTTGATTTAAACTAAGTTCAAGATTTGCAATGTAATAAAAGTTTGAACCATAACTTCTTATTCAAAAGGTCATTGTTCAAACTTTTATTAGAAATAAAATATTACAGTGTTCAAGAATATTTTGAAGATAAGTCGATAGTAAATAGTAATGTAAGTTTTGTGATACATAAACATATTATGTCAGGATTTGCTGAAACCAATGATGTAACACCTAACAAATTAACATTTTTGATTTTATTTGCATATCTTACCTACGCCTAATTAAGAAAAAAATTACCTTACTGGTCAAGACAATTCACTTTTATAACGTGCAGGTAATTGTCTCAAGAAAAACCAAACATGCCATTTGTTGTTACACATAACGAGTAAAAGCAAAACAAAGGTAAATGGCACGACAAAAATTCATAGTAAAAGTACACACGACTACACATCAAGCTATAGAAAACCAATTTATGGTGATCTCGCTTTTTAAGACTATTCAACACATTCAACAGTCAGCTTATACTGGTTTTGCAAAACTTGATGTGTAGCAGTACGTACTTATGTATTTACCGCGTTAATTGTAAACAAGCACGCACTTCCCATCGGATATGTAAATTATTTACACGGTATTTATACAATAGAACGTTGCGATGTAAATAATAAATAAAAATTAAATACTTTCACCGTTTATATGACAAAAAAAACAACAAGGTAACGGTGAGGCGTCTGCAAAAAAAAGCAAATAAAAATATTCTGCACTTACTTTGTCAACTTTTTCTTCCGTCATCCGCAGCTGCATCGTGTTCTGTCTCTTCGGGATGGTGGACCTCGAGGAGTATCGGTGCGACAGCCTCCTCGCGAAGTTACTCTTGAAGTCTTCACACCTCATAATGGACTCCACAGGTCTACTGAACTCCTGGTCCAGAGGCCCCGGAACCTCATCGACATGTTGCATGAACATCGTTGGTGACAAAACACATTAAAAGTCATTATACGGGCAACTTCATTGAATAAAGATCGCAGATTGAATTTAAAATAACGATGGCTTAGCGCGCACAGCCGCGCAACCGTTATCGCTTGCGGTGTATGCGGTACTGACGATACCTGTCTTGTTTACACCTTGTAGACCGCACTTTAACATGGTTGGTAAAAAGATACACGATAAATGAAAAAAAATGTAGTGTACAATTTTATTGTTCCAGGATATTTGAATCAAAGATGTTTTTTAAATTGTTTTCAAAGCAAATTGTTTAAAGTTACGTTTGAAATTATGTGTTTAGTGACATCTAGTGATACTTTTCAGTATCTCTTAAAAGATAGCAAGTAATACCCGCTTTAGTTTATGCTTCTATTCAAAGATGGCTCTTTATTCAATACATGTATAATGGCCGTAATAACCCCTAGATGTCACTACTCAAAAATAAATATGGTCAAAAAATATTTTTTATAATAATAAGAACCTACGCGGAAATGAATTAATTTACTTTTTTTTCATTTGACATGTGTCATTAATGTCTTCGGATTTCGTAACAGAGTCTGTCACAAATCCAAAAAATAATAAAAAAATTGGAAATCATGATAAATTCATCAGTTGTCTGTCCTTCCACCATGGCCCTTCAGCATTTGTATCTTTAAAAATGATAAAGAGAAACCAGGTAAAAAGCTTATTTAATCTTGTGACATGTTTTTTTACATAATGATATTTGCAAAGGAAATCTGCATTGCATGTTTTATCACTATCATGACTGTCCACTTCGCGCAGTCAAACTCTGCTAAATTAGGCTGATGTTGACAATCTTAGTAGAGATTATGACACACGTTGGCAATTCGAAGTTTTAGTTGCCATGTTGGGTAGGTATAGGTACTAGCTTAAGCAGGTACTAGGTAAAGACGCCAGCACATTAATCTACCTAGAAGGTTAATGTTCGATTGGTAAAATTTGACAGATTAGGGTAGGTTGACAGCATGGCGTCTGTACTTCTGGTTGTGTTGACCTCCAATATTTTGCCAGCCAAGATAATTTTTTATTTTTTAGATATCACCGTTTTGCCACCAATACTGATCCCGCCAGCACAAGCTGTAAAAGTATTTAGAATAATTACAAAATTAATAAGTCCTTTGGATCAATTTACCGTTGTGGATTTGAGTAAGTATCTACTTATTTTATCATACAAACACAAAAAATAACAAGTATTATTAGTTGGTAACAAGTTAGCAAGCGACTTGTGATTAAATTAGAAAAAAAGGCCAATTGCGAATCGGATTCGCGCACGAAGTGTTCCATATCAAACCAAATCAAATCAAATCATTTATTTCAATTAGGCCAATTACAGGCACTTTTGAATAGTCAAGAGACATAAAATAAAATCCGCCCCTAAGGCTACCCACTGACCAGAACTAGTACAAAAATAGTTATGGTGCTACAGTCCCAATCACAAGACATAAAAACTGTGAAAGTACCGTAGGTGCTCATTCCAAAGCGTAGATCTCTATGGAGAAGAATGAGCAAGAAACTCCATAATCTATAACATGCATAAATAAAAATGCGTATTTTTATCCATAAATAAAAATACGGCGATAAACATGTCTGTTTAATGGGACGCTCGACAAACGGACTGAATGAAGAACTGGTGGACACCAGACTTTAGCAGTTTTAGACCGTTCTGCAAAGGTTGCAACTGACCACTTATAAAGATAATATATCACGTATTCTTCTTTTTTGCTAGTGTTAATGGTGAAACATGGCGAAGTTACCAAACAAACCGGACATTTGCAGTAAATTCGACCTGGTAGAAATCGTCTTCATTTGTGTGATGTTCACATTCCTTCTGATCTTCTTGGCGCAAACGGGACGCATTCTGAGCTCTGGCTTCATACACGGCAGTAGTAGGGTGTCGGGCAATTCTGGTGGCTGTGAGGTATGACCTACAACACATCTAAAAAACTTTGTGATCACTAGCATAAGATCTTTTTTTTATGTTATGGATAAACAATTGAACTGTTTATTGTTTTACATTTTTTTTAATTTTTATATTAATAAAAATAAAATAGAATCTAAAAACGAAGAAGAAATCATAATATCATCTACGTCACAAAAAATATTTCGGTTTTTCAAAGTGATTGCATTTTTTTTTGGATGTGTGTACTATTTTTTTTCTTTATGATATGTTTTACCAACTGAAAAATTATATGTTTGTCTCATATTGTTGCTAATTTGACTTGAATACTTATGTTACGTCTAAAAAATTGCATCATCTACATTAGACGCTATTCCTCGAGTTTTGTGCTGGAAATTATTAATCTGTCTTTGTTGCAATCTTGATCATTAATGTCTATAAACAATCAATGATCGAACTTGCCTATCCTAGTCTTAATTAATAATGTCCAATCAGAAACAGCTGATAAAGACAACAGATCGGGGCAATAACAAATGGGTTTAATAAATATAATAGTGTTACAAGGATCTTTTTGCATTTGAATTATGCCGACATCAGCCGACATGACACTTTTGGTGTTTAAAACAAAAGTGCTTTAGCTTTCTGTAAAAAACTCGTACTACTTTTTTCTGAAAGTTATGTTGATTAATAGAAAAAAAATGAAAAATTACCCTAAAATTTAAAATTAAAGGATAATTAGCAAAAATGGTGTCCATTATCATCTAAGGCCGACCTTTTCGTTGGTGACAGTCCACCCCCGATGGTACACGCTTGCGCCAGGGTGTTAACAAAGGTGCGAGCAGCGGAGGCATCATTGAGTCAGTCAGACGACGTCGACGCAGGCGCAGACAACAACTCCCGCTGTCAGATACAGCTACGCACCTCATTATTACTCTTCGAAGGTGAAAATATAGGTCAAGCAAAACCATCTTTAATTTTGTAGGTTTATAATTCTGACGTAAATTAAATCTCGTGGTTTATCACAGAGGACCTGTAGACTCGTATCTTATGAGGACTTTCACCAGCAAAAACGTCGGCCAGTACTTTGTAATAGATACTTATGTATAAAAACAGTAGCTATACACAGTTAGGAGCAGCTTAGAAAGAAAAAGAGAAATTGTCGTGGAAAGATAAAAATAAACTATTTGTTTTTATTTCGGCGTTAATAGACCTCCCTGATAATTAGATTTCGGTCATTTGCCAGAAGAGTACATAAAGTAATAAAAAGTAATCTGCGATTAACAGTTTTGTATTGAACGCGACTTTGTTTTAAAATCTTCAGTTTGTACATATGTTATAATTCTCTTTCTGATCATCAAACCCAAAAAAATGTTTTTTTTTTATTATTTAAGCTTAGGTAGCTTCCCGCAAATGAACTATGGTCTTAAATCACAACTCATATCTTGTCTTCTGCCTCACCGTTATTACAATGTCGATGCTCTAACAACAGCTATCCATGTTACAGTAACTGTTTTTTTTTTACAGTCATAATGTAAACGAAAGAATAAGTACCTAGCAATCAAATAAGAAAAATCTTACGTATGGCGTGGAAGACCAGTAGAGAGTAAGTATCAACATTGAATTAATTGAATAGAAACAAATCCAACTTATGCTTTTTTCCTATTGGCCTGCTCAAAAACTAAGAAAACACTTATTGCTACTATTTCTACATAACTCTTTTGCTTTGTCCACGTTCATACACCTGGCCATTTACGCACACTTGTGGCGAATATTATACAGACTCACCAGTACAGACTGTATTTTGGAGGTCATTAGAGCCACCTAGCTGACACCCGACCAGCAGCGCCACGCGTGGTTTGGCGTTCACTCGTCGTTGTCTGTCTAGCCACCTAGCTGACACCCGACCAGCAGCGCCACGCGTGGTTTGGCGTTCACTCGTCGTTGTCTGTCTAGCCACCTAGCTGACACCCGACCAGCAGCGCCACGCGTGGTTTGGCGTTCACTCGTCGTTGTCTGTCTAGCCACCTAGCTGACACCCGACCAGCAGCGCCACGCGTGGTTTGGCGTTCACTCGTCGTTGTCTGTCTAGCCACCTAGCTGACACCCGACCAGCAGCGCCACGCGTGGTTTGGCGTTCACTCGTCGTTGTCTGTCTAGCCACCTAGCTGACACCCGACCAGCAGCGCCACGCGTGGTTTGGCGTTCACTCGTCGTTGTCTGTCTAGCCACCTAGCTGACACCCGACCAGCAGCGCCACGCGTGGTTTGGCGTTCACTCGTCGTTGTCTGTCTAGCCACCTAGCTGACACCCGACTAGCAGCGCCACGCGTGGTTTGGCGTTCACTCGTCGTTGTCTGTCTAGCCACCTAGCTGACACCCGACCAGCAGCGCCACGCGTGGTTTGGCGTTCACTCGTCGTTGTCTGTCTAGCCACCTAGCTGACACCCGACCAGCAGCGCCACGCGTGGTTTGGCGTTCACTCGTCGTTGTCTGTCTAGCCACCTAGCTGACACCCGACCAGCAGCGCCACGCGTGGTTTGGCGTTCACTCGTCGTTGTCTGTCGGCGGTCCACGAGTCCATTAGTGAACTTCGGGTCGTCAACTAGTGAACCTTGCGTAGTCAACTCGAGATCCAGGAATTTTCGAGTACCAGTCTTTCAGCTATTGACTCATGCGTCCTTGCTAGAATCACGGGAAGCCAACCATGATACCGTCGTTTCGGGGAGCGCTTGTCCACTCAGTACCGGAGCGTTGCATTGAGTCGCCGGCCACAAGTGCTTGAGCTTTTTTTTTTTTATCGTGGTAAAATCATCAAATGAGTTCTCCCACCCAGGGCAGAGAGGGAGGGACTGTCAGACTCGTACTTACTCACTAAAATCCACGGTGTCCTTCAATAGCCCTTTACGTTCCGGGGTCACGGTAATTCGTTCAGTCCCGCGACCGAGTGCTTGAGCTTGCGAGCAAGGAGATATAGTGTTGGAGTGAATGAATCCATAGAAATCTATACGTATAAATAAACTCTAAAATATACTAACCGGACGAGGCAAAGCGGTGTAAGGGTGCCAGCTGGATATTATGAGCTTTTATGATCTTAAGGCTCTTCTCCTTTTTTACTATAACGTCCACATTGTATTTAAATATCTAAATATTAAGATGATTAGCCACAAATTGACAATTATCGCTTGTACTAATGCTACTTAGGTTAATTCGGACTTTTTAGGTTTCAAGTTCCTTACCGATCAACTAATTCAGTCTTCTTCATCAAAGGTTCAATAAAATATGTCATTCTGTATACATATTTCATTATGTAAATATTGACCGAGTAACGGTTACAAGCGAATGACCTCAATAATGCGAGGAGCTCCTGGTTCAAAATCATTAAAACATAATCCGCCTTATTACAAAAAGAGGTTTAACTAAAAACCCAGGTTTAATCTTGTTAAACTATGGTTTACACAGACATTATTACAAATCGTGGTTTTGCGATAAACCATGGTCTAACAGTAGTAGCTGTCAAAGGTGTGTCAAAGTTTCTCATAGCAAATTTTTCATTGTGTTGTAGTTTTTGTGTTTTTTCACCCGAAATGGATTGAAATAAGGTAGGTTTAATTGTTATTACTCATTGTGGATTTAATTGTTTAGACAATCGTTCAAATGGCGGTACTTAAGTCGACGTTTTATCTAAGTTTTGTAATACGGACAAATTTAAACCATGGCTCTGCAGATAAGCCTGGACTTGATAGACCAGGTTTAAACCAAGGTTTATTTAGTTTTTGTAATAAGGCCGATTGAGTTTTGCTTCAGTATTAAAAGCAAGATTCCTTTCATGGCAACTATCTCAAATATATTTTTGGTTCGTCTTTTGACTTCCATATTGTCTGCTAGACTGACTATATAAGTACACATCTTCAAGTTAATGAACATCCTTGTAATTCATCATCATTCATTCACTTCTATACTTGGTGGTGTTTCACATCAGTTTTTGCGGCCATGTACAGTTCAACCTCTAGGTTTGTTCAGTAACTAGTCAATATTAAAGCTTCCCATCATCTGCCAAAACTTTTCTCAAATAAGGTCACTAAGGTCGCTAGAGAGAAGAGGATACAAGTAAGTTCAGGACTGCATCCAGTCCATACGATCACGGTTTAATACCAGTATTTTGCCTGAGTAATAAATTCGATCTACTTGCCCAACGCCTACCATAGTGTTGAAATCTTTATATCGCCTATTTCCAAAGTAAAGGTCTCTCTTTGGTTATATTGTGAACACATAACACTCTTTTGTCAGGCGTTTATTTGTAACAACACGGAGCAGATAGCGGCCCATGGATGACGACATAGCACTGCGTAAGATCTATTTCCGCGTTGAAGTCCATTGTGTATTCTGAATACTCTAATGAAAGTACGTTGTAGGTAGCTGGTAGTATTTAAAAAAGTGATAACTTTTACAACATTTTTTCATTCATTTTCTAAATGTATTTATTTTCCCATACATTTATAAGTTTATTGCAGACGGAGCATTTATTATCTGTCATTGCCGTATGGTAGTATTGATCACTTCATAGTGATGCAGATCAAGGAATGATCAGCGTTTAACGATATGTATTTTTAAACGCCCGGCTACTTCATGCTATGGCTAAAACTAATTAGTTAGTCAGAAACTTGAATTTCGCTGAGTAGGTATACGTACCCATTCAACTTTGACAGGATAGATGAAGCCCCGCTAGGCGAGGCTTCTATTTCACGGTTCACGGTTTATTGAAGGTGCCTTGTCAGGATGCTCCAAGCTCCCGATCTCGCTATACGTTCGCTCTCGGTCTGGAGTCAAGTCAATTGAAAGCAAACTAACATACGCCATGTTAGTTTCATGTCATTTTAAAACACATCATGAAACGGGACCATTTTAGGAAATACCACGAGACCTTTTCCTAGGACAGCTCCCTAAGAACCTACTGGCAATTTAAAAGCTATTGCATAGCTTATATCGCGGGCTCTGAGCGCGTCGACCGAATCAAAAATTCGAAAACACCCCGCATCGTGTAACGTGGTTTCAGTTCGGGAGACTTCGGCATTTATAAAATTGTCCTACAACAAAACAGACTGGCGCAGTGAAAGCGTGCTGGGCCCATAATCTGTTGAAAATTTTGACCCAGTTTGGAAGTTAGACCTGGGAATCCTGTATATAAAAGACCCAAATTATAATACCTTAATTTTAACTATTTTTTTTTAATTGCCTAGCCATAGCTTTACCGCGGCAGTCACCGAGTGCCACACTTTTTTTTCTTGGTATGCCTAATAAGCAGTGTGTGGCTTTCAGGTCATTATTGTGCTTTGCCATTCATAAATAAAAGTGAGTCTGAATAAATGAACTAAGTATGTGAACTTTCAATGTGTGCTTCGCAGACAATGTGTTCTCAGAACGGACGATTGCACACACTCTCCATCTCTCATTATCGTTTAAACTGACCATTGCAATACATTTTACATTAAGAGCAAGGTATCGCCAACTGCACGATCCCTTCATACACCATTGCCTCCGAATAAAAAGCAAGAGTATTGTGAAACGCCTCACGATCTCCGTAGACGTTTGGTAATCGTGCCTAACGCAACCGCACCGAATTATTTTTTAAGTGTACAACAAGATTGGTGTTATGATTGTTACATAAGCCTGTGACGTCACCCCGTGGCGAGGTTCCGACATGGCCTAATAACAAAATAGAATGACGAGGGTATTTGTAAATGCGAAGGAATTATGTGGACTTGATACTTTACTCCGAGCGACATTTTCTCGATCGATACGTACTTACTGCTAATTTTTTTCCCTCGAAGGTATTCTTGTTCATTAAATTGTTGTCCAGAATGGTCGATTCAGTTAACGTTAAACGAAACTATGTACCGAGCTGAACTCGTTCCGAAGTTACAAGTCATCGTATGAAGCCGGGTCCAGACTGATGTAACGTGTAATGTACTCGTAATACACCGTGTAGTGTAACACGAATTCTACGTGTAGACGGCATTACGAGCGTTACATGTAACGCTCGTAGTGCCACACTAAATGTACCCTCGGAACAGAAACTCTTAAAGATGTTAGCTGTTATAAACGTTTAATAAACCGTTCGAGAAAACGTCCCCTCAAATAAAGTATGAAACCCGTTGTACGCTCACGTTTTGCTACCCACTTAAGGGAGGGAAACGAACGTACGGCAATTTGAACGAATGATTCGAATGTAATAACGTTTGTTTGGTTCTAGAGTGAATGTGAAGATATTGGCAGTGATTGAATGAGCCCCCTGTGCGAATCAGATCCATTCCTTTATATGAAACGAGTTATATATTTGCCGCTGCCTGAAATGGCGACGATGAAGCCAAAGTGTTCTTGCGATAACAGGAAATGTACATGTCCCCGAGACGACATCCCGTTTCTCGAAACAGAGTAAATATTTTTCGTAACTTTTTGTTATTTTTGTGGAGTGAAACTGTCCCTCTGTACCATTCTTATTGTTGGGCCATGGGCCTCAAAAGCTCGAAGAATAGAGCCATTATCCACTGAGCGGACTCAGAGTATACTGGTGGATATCAAAACACAACTACAACATCTTTGAATAAAACAAATGCTTTACAAAACATAATAATTTATTTCAGACATGTTTTGCCATCCAAACAAGCAGCATTTGACACAGCTGGAGTTGATGTTCCACGGTATGTTAATTATTATGCTTTTACTAAATACCATTTTGGGAACAGTCATCTGACTTGTGACTGTAAATCTACTCTTAAAATAAAAATATGTTGAATATTATGAATTTACGATTCGACACGAACTGGACGCGTACTGCGAGTCTTGAAATAGCTTCTGGAAAATTTGGGTGATAAACTCAGCCCAGCGGAGAAAAAATTGTTTCAGTTGTGTATAATTTACTTGAAAAATATAATATTATGACACACTACTAACATGATACAATTTTTAACAATGATATTATAAGAGTAAGTGGATTTTTTTTCGATTTTCAGAATTAACTCTGGCGGAGGTACAGCTTTGTGCTTTCCGGGTTGTGACTTCTTCACAAAGTTTTACAGGAAAACTGGACCTACGTGGTTTTGGGTTCTCATGGTGCTCCCCATAGCCCTAGTCCTCCTCCTTCTGATGTATTCCTTCATGCGCAAGTGTAAAAATCGTCGACGCAGACGGAGAAGACCGAATGTTAATTCATGCTCCTGTCTTGCTCGGTAGGTATCTTATGTTTTGTAGATAACCCTTTTAGAATCGCATTAAAGCTGATCGCACATTTTGCACGTGCGCACCGCACGTACGTGCTACACTGAAGAATTAGATGATAAAGTCATTTGAAACTGGAAAATGCGGTGCTGATATATTGACCACCTTTAGTGTTTCTTTTATTTCTTTTCAAACAACATCAAATGTTACAGTGAAGTATCTCGTACTACTCGCTGAATCCCAAGATTTCGTTTCTTAAACTTACTTAACCATTGTTTTTTTTAACTTTAAGGTTAAAATCCCTGTTACGCTGACTGGTCGCGTACGGTCGGTTGCGTAGTATAGTGAGGAAAAGTGACATAATACGCGCTTCTGACGTCAGCGTCGCTTTATGGTGCTATATTGATCATAATGTATATTGGTATGTGCGACCGACGCCGACGTTCACAGCCGAAACCGACGTACGCGACCGACGTCAGCGTAACATATTAATATTTGAAAATGAATGGTAAGTAGTGTTTTTTAAAGCGAATGCACCCGCCGTGGAAACAACGCCCCTAGTTGCAGAAGCTGCTAATCACCCTAAAGTAACCTAACACCCCATGCAGTCGCAGGCCCTGATTGTTATATCAGGTACTGGCGGGACCGGCACACAAACAGGTTAGATAATGCAACTTTTTTATGACATCGTAAAATCATCAAATGATTCCTTCGACTACAAATCCAACCCTGTTCCTTCACCTGCCCTTTGCGTTCTAGAGGTCGTTATTTTACTGATTTCCTTTACAGATGGTTCCGCCACCAATAGACGGTGTGAGCCAATAGTGTTATGCACTGTTAATATCATTAAAAGTCAAAGTAAACCCTTTTGTTAATATTAATTTTCTTCATGAAAGATTTTATAGTAAAATTAGTACCGTGATTCTGGACACATATTATTTACCAGTAACCCGTATGTGTGGACATGGGGTAACGTTGAATGATTTTTTTATTTTTTTTTTCGTGGAAAAATCATCAAATGAGTCCTCCCACCCAGGGCAGGGCGGCAGGGACTGTCAGACTTGTACTGACTAAAATCCACGGTGCCCTTTACTAGCCCTTTACGTACTAGGGTCACGGTAATCCCTTGGTCCCGCGACCAAACGTTGAATGATAGACTCAGGAATCCGAGAACGTTGCGGGTTAATGCTGATTCGCCAATCACATTCAATTTTCAATCAAAACATGCCTGTTATTTCTACTTGCTGATAAAGAAACTATCTAAAAGAAAATTTGACAATCGGTTGAGTAATTTTAGAGTTTTCGCATCACCTTTTTTTCGTTGCAATAAGGTAGTCGCGAACCACAAATAATTATTGCCGACTAACTCTGGAAATCAATAATCGATTCGACCGTTGGATCTTTGTCTGTAACCAATCAAGGACCGAATTGCCTATTCTTATCTAAGATATCTAATCAGAAGCTGCCGTCAAAAACAAAGGAACGGGATTTGGATTAAGATTGAATATTTATTTCGGGCGTCTTTTGATTAAAGCTGGAAAACCACAGAAATCTTAATAATAATTATTAAGATTTCTGTGTGTAAAACACATACCTACTCATTTTCAGTTAACGCAATAGGTATATTATTAAACTAAAAAGTATGGAAGGCTTACTTTCTGTTACCGTAGTAGGTAGTAAGTAAACGGAAATTGCGTATGTTCGCAATATTTATGAGAGTCATAATGTGGACGACCTTGAAGAACGGGACCCGTCACACAGCCATTTTTGCTTTTGGCTTGCGCAAGCGTTTGTGTACTTTAGCATGAATATAACGCAATCAGCTGATCAGTACCGACAATGATCAAAATAATGATGATAGTAGTGTGTTTGTAGGTTGTTAAAAAAGGAATCCGTCTAAGATACCAGGAGTTGCATTGATGCGTAGGATCAATGCAGTTTAAGTAAGGAGGAGAGTTCCTGCCTTACGCCATAATTGTGACGGATCGCACCCCTTATTAACACTTGCACGCTTTCAAATAAACAAGTATCCTACGAAAATAACTTTAACAAGATAATAAAAATAATACACACTAGGTATTAAAAATATTTTTCAAAAATCTTTGTGGCATATAATTCTCAAATTCTAATATTTTGCTCTAGGATTGTCATAAGTTAGGTTGTTATATACCTAGTATATTCCTTAAAGTTGATTCTATCTTAGCTTTATATTTATGCCTTTTCAATTTCAGAATGCGAGGCAAGAGCATGTCTGAAGAAACGGGGCTTTCACATGACAAGTATCTGATTATTTTGCTCAGAGTGGCGATCTTATACCTTTTGAGTGAAGACATTTATCCCAATTATCAATAATCCAATCATCGACAATAATCACAATACAGACATCTAATAGAAAAAAAAAAACTAAAAAGATATGAATGTCTTTTGCAATTTATTAATAAATTCTTAAGTACTTATATAGTAAAATTTTTGTTTTTGATTTCTTACCGTCTTCTTCGTCTATTCTCTGTACCTTTTTTTTTGTCCCACCCAGGACAGAGCGGGAGGGACTGTCAGACTCGTACTGACTAAAATCCACGGTGTCCTTCAATAGCCCTTTCCTAATTCGTACAGTCCCGCGACCCCGGCAGGCTTTAGCCCTCTAGAGGGGGCCCCGTCACTCTTTGAGGCGCGCGTCGAACACAACGCGCCGTCGACCCGGGCATGGTCCATGTTCGGACAGCGAGTTGCCCATTACTCGCTGCCCGCTGTCTCTGTACCTACTACTATTTCATAACATTCACGATATCTGACAGAATTTTCAGAGTTTGAGAAAATTTGAACAGAGAAATTATCTAAACTCAACATCAATATCATTGACTCGTTACGAATGTCGTATACAATAATTTTCAAAAATTAATGTATCCCGAAAACTTACGTAAAGTTTCGCATGTACTGCTTAGAGTTTATTTTTATTTTTTGGCTAAACAACCTGTGTTACAGTTTTCCTTTTATTTTGATTCCCTAAGTTTTAGTTCGATTCGAAAATTATATGATCTACAAGTAGCTCTATTGTTGTGTATGTTACTTAAAATTATTCTAAACGCACCCACGATACAGGAAAAATTACTAGTGTGGGTAAATAAAAAAAAATATAGGTTTCCCTTTCAACTTGTCTTGACAATTTTCAATTCTTAATGCTTTTATTTAGAAAAAAAGGAGCAAAGAATTGAATATATGGAGCTTCAATCTTCGAAGATTGTCTATGTATTAAGTAGCAGCTGGATATATGAGAGTTACACATATTTCATCTGAATAACATGCAAGTAGAGAGGGAGATGTACCTACCTATTGTAGCGGACTGCTGTCAGTAGGCAATTGATGATTAATATTATCTTAGGATTCATCAGAAACCGGAACAAAAAGTTAAACTATAACTATCGTAACAAAACCAGACAAGGAATTCAGCCACTGTATTTTACGAAGCCGTTAACTGAGGGAATTTTGTGAACTGGTGTAACAGAGAAGTGGGGGACCTAAGGTATTCCCTTGATGAACACCTTTTCTTTCCATGTAAATAATAGTTACTTCAATATTGAATATTATTAAACTTATTCGGCTTCCTCTATCTAGCAAATTGAATTAATCTTAGCAATTGGTATAAATTACTACATTACATTCGAAAAAATGATCCAATATGACAAATAATGAGAGGAATCGTGCTCAGACGTGCCCTTTCTGTGTAACCTTGGCCTGGCGAAGGAATGGCTTTCATTTGGTGTCGTTGACTGTATGTCGTCATAGCGGCGCCGGCACACCAACACGTCAACACTTGTAAGCAGATGCAGCAGTCTGCTGCGCCGTCGCATTCAGTAGAAAACATATAAGGGACTTGCTAATTAAAAGGTTTTTAATGTTTATACCATATATCATTAAGACATTGCAGCTTTCTGAACGAAGAGTGAGCATTAATTGAATTTTGATCTCGTTTAATTTAGTCATGACAAAGGAAAATACAAATTCTTTATAAAGATTGATTGTTGTTGATATTAATCCAGGTCACTGGTTCTCTACACCTTCGGCTTTACGTAACATTATGATGCCCAACCATGCGTCTGCGCAGCCGTCCGCCTGTCTCTGTTTATAGCACTGTAATCATATATCACTGTCTCTCTCTGTAAGTATTGTGTAAAACCATTGTTTTTTAGAGTAAGTTAATTATATATTTTCACGTTTTATTCTGACACTAATCAAATTTTTTTTTGTGTAATTTTGTTATTGATCTTCAGATGCAGATTCAGCGGCGTAGGATAAAATATTCTAGGACTTGCGAATGTTTACCCAACTTTGAGACAATCATTTATTTTATCGAAGTCAGTAATTTGTTATATGCTTGAAGTCCTTTTTTTTCGAAATTAATTATTTTTTTCCTAAGAACCAGACCTAACTTTGAGTAAATTGAAGTCTGTATTTATTTATGTTTATGTTTTTTTTTAATTTTGCGACTCGCCCTGACTCCGCACGGGTACTATCTCAACTTTATTATGCATGTTCTAAACATATAAATCTTCCTCTTGAATCACTGTATCTATAAATCATAGTTGCATTACATAGTTTTAAAGATCTAAGCATACATAGGGACAGACAGACGGTGTAAGACTTTGGTTTATACTATGCAGTGATATTATGTAAAATGAAAAATATTTACGACTAGCTTCCGCCCGCGACTCCGTCCTCGCGGATGTCGGTCTTCGCGTGGATGGTTTATTTCCCCATTTTGAGTAACTCTGACAATGACATCTTATAAATATTACGGCGCTGAATCCACTGCGGGTAATGCAACTTGTGTTCGCGGTTCTACAGAACAACGTCTATGACTAAAACTGAAAAATAAGATTTTTTTTCTTCGTATTTTTCCAGGGTAAAAAGTATCCTATGTTATGCCCAGGATAATAAGGAATAATTATACCAAGTTTCATCGAAATCGAACCGTTAGTTTTCACGTGATGCCTGCACAAACAGACAGACAGACATTCAAAAATTTTTTAATCATATATTTGGGTTTGGTATCGATCCAGCAACACCCCCCGCTATTTATTTTTTCAATATTTTCAATGTACAGAATTGACCCTTCTACAGATTTATTATATGTATAGATTCTCAAAGTCAATTAAAAGAATAGATCATAGTCAAACATTTTAAATAAACTACCGCACGGCGCACTAAAGGATAATGACCACGACAATATGGACCACGGTACAGAGTTGCGTCAATTCCAAAGTTGTTTTAAATGGTTTATAAATTAACCAAATAACCATCTACAATTGCCATTTTGCAATCAAAACCCGCATTTCCAAGTTTTTTTAGAAAACGTAACTTAACCTCAAAATAGAAATATCCGTCGTGTATAGAGGTAAGTTTATAAGTTAAGTAAGTAAGGTCGTAGTTTGGACAGCAGATTAATTAGCATATCTGATGGGATAGAGATTTAAATAAATCAGTACCTTGCCTTTATATTTTAGGACTCGATCAACACAAAAAAAAACTGTAATATTCAAATCGCAATGAACAAACTTAGCGTGCACCACGCGCAATTGACATTGGACTTTTTGACAATGACAATTCAATTTGAGACATCAACACCAATGTTGCCACTTTAGATTTTAAATGAAAATCGATTACTCGAATAAATACACTCGACACATAATTATTTCAAATGACTGATTTAGTTCTATAATCATTAATTTATTAAAAAAGTTCGATTTATATCAAACAGAAGCAATATAATTTAAAAAAATCAATGCAATCATTCATAGTATCGTTAGCCAACAAAGTGAAATTGCTTTAAAAAGTTTTGAAAGCAAAATAATAAGACTACTGTGTGTGTGAAATACTAATTATTTCACACCACAGTAGTATCATCTCGTTTTATTTATTTATATTAATATACTTATATTAATTTGTAATCGTATACAAAAAGAAAATCGATTGGAGTTGTCAATATATTTACTTATTTTGATTATGGCAACGTAAAAATAGCCGGCAGTAGGTAATTCATTTTATCAAGACAATTTCATAACTTTTAAGTTTACAAAATAAACCCCTATACAAAATTGGCATTCTAATTGCAGAATGACTTTAAAAATTAAGAAAATAATTGTAATATAATTTTTATCTTGATGCATGAGAAAAACCAGTACCATTTATGGTCATGATCCTTTGCTTAACAGTTAGGTAACCACGGTTGTCGTTTTGCTCTGTTTTTAACATTAATAGTTCATTGACCTAGATTATTTAATCTAGACTCTGTAATTTATTCTCTAGCTTTGAATTATTTAACATTGTTGATTTCTTGGTCAAGGTCTAATTTGTCAAGGAAACTGAACAGAATTTCATTCATGAATTTGTCTGTATTAGTTCAATGCTCTCAAATTAGTAAGATTACAATTTCGATATGTATGTATTTTATTTATAGTTTTCTTTTGGTATTCAATTTATTTTTAAAGGGACTTGGCCTTTTTTTTACAGACTCGTACTGACTAAAATCCACGGTGTCCTTCAATAGCCCTTTACGTTCCGGAGTCACGGTAATTCGTACAGTCCCGCAATCAAAGGGACTGGGCCTGAAAAATACTTAATTACGATGTTTTTTGCAACTAAGGTATTGGATCCGGGGCTTACGGGGCAAACGGCGAGTATGGGTAGCTCGCCGTCTGATCTAGAATCATGCCCAGGTCGCTTATGCGGCGCCAACGTATGTGCCCATTTCGTAGATTTCTTAACATCGTTACTTACATTCATTGTTAATTGCCGTATATATTGTGTAAAAAATAAAAAAGCTCGTTTTGTTCGAAATTATTGTGAACGTGGAATAATTGTTGTAAAAAATTTACATAGTTATGTACGTAATTGTATGACAAAGACTTTGTAAGGTTTTTTATTGCTCTTAAAATTGCAAAAACGCATACACTACCCAAATAAAAAGACTTTGGTATTTTGTACGCACGTGGATGCCTAAAAAAAGCGCAATGGACTTTCAGAGTTCCTCTCAGCGCAAAGAGTTGATAATTCAATAATAAGCATTTAATTTAGGTATCTCTCGAGTGTTTTATAGTCAGACTCGTATGCAGTATATATTGCCTACTTGAAGATCTTTACGACCTATTGTAACAGGAGTCTGTACCGAATATAATGGTTGTTCTATCACCGCCTCAACATAGATCCGGGAAAATAATTCTCTTACGAAACCTCGTTTGCTTCAGTGAACTCTTGAAGACAGTAAGGCCCGTAATACACGTGGCAGTAACTTACACAAGAGTACTATAGGTTTTAACCAAATTCATGCACACTTTTCTAATTATTAAAAATGATTTATATTGCACGTGTATCCACCTTGATGGCTGGTCCGAAGTGGCTCTCGGAAAGAACAGTTGGAAGGATATAGGTCTTTACCTGGTAGTGGAATAAGTGCTTCTTAAAAAATATTTGTTGTCGTCACAACATAACGCCAAGCGCCTACAACATATTACAAAAATTAAACCAATGGTAAGTCTGAATCATCTCACTCTCATCACCTCTCATTTGGGTAACCACCTATTATTATCCTAACCACAATTTTACGTGAAGCAATGCGTCGTCTAAGAGACAAGTTTTACTTGTTTTGCTCATCTGAAAACCAAGCGAATTTAATACTAGTGATTCTTGTTATAAACTATTGCATGTCCAGAAGAAAAATACATTAGGATGTAATTTCAGCCTTATTTCGGGTACACTGAGCTGATTTTAATCGGTTACAGTATAATTTTGTCATTTATGTAACTTGTGTAATAATTCAACTGACGCCTAAACAAAATACAGGAATCATCAACCTTCTGTTGCAAATTAAACCTTCAGGAAAATATACCAATTAAGACTTTAGCGAAGGTCACAAAGCATAGTCAAATATTCTATATCCAAGAGAAAGAAATTGTGTGAAATGTAGGTAGGTTATAAAAATGTAGTCCACATTGGACCAGGATCGGATAACAGTAATATACGTGTAATAAACATTATGTATAGCGGTGCATTCAGTTTCATGTCTTTAGAAAGGAGTTCTATGGCTTCCATCGGCCTTGAAGCAGATAATGGTCTGAGTTGGCAATTCAAACTTAATAGGAAATGAAAGTAAGCCCCGTGGGTGAGGTAAAATTAGGTAGATAATAAAAACACGTAAAGCCTTGTTTAGAAGATTACTACAGAAATATGAAACACAATATAGTTTTAAATAAAACTATATTGATGTAGCTGACATGAAAATTTAACGAAAGTAAAAAAAAAAAGTTGGTAAGAAAATAAGGAAAACATGTATTTTAAGATTTGTGAAACGATGCTATATAATAAAAATGCAAAAGTTGCAAATGTAAATTTAGAGTTTACTATAGCCAATATGTGTTTAAATCAAACTATTTATTTCATTTATTCAATAAGAACTTTTGAACGTGAAACATTAATAACAACACTTTTTTTATTGACAGTCGTGTAAAAATCGAGAAAATACGTATTGATTCTACACCAATTCGCAAGTGTAGTTTCTAAAGAACAGGAATGGGCAATAAACTCCATACTCACTCAAACTCACTTAAACTCACTTATAGATTCCATGAAAGCAACATTATCTAATCCTAAAAAGGTTGCCGATCCCTGCAGCATTTGCCGAAACCCGCAGTTATCTAAATATCTGTTGCGGTGGAGCGCAACGACCATAAGCAGAAAAACAACTGGCCTTCCAGTCTCCATCATCAGTGTTCGGTCGTTCTCGGTGCTACGTGCACGTGCCCTTTGTGATTTACGCGGGAAACTTTGACAAGTGAGTTTTTTACTTTTTAATTTATCTCTATGGTTATAAAATTGACAAGTGACTTTTTTAAGTATAATATTTTTATTCGATAAAGGATTTTGCTGTACAGTGAGTTGATGCATGGAGATTTATTATAGAAATTATAAATTTTTGTAAATCATAAATTAATGTAACTGAGTGAATCTTTTATTTTTTTCTGGTGGATTGTAATAAAATAAATTTTAAAACACCTGACATAAAAAAGAACCAAAAAAGACTATTTTTATGATTTTATAATTTAAAAATACAAATTGGCGCAGGCTTTGAATTTTTTTTTCATGGTTCGTGTAGGTTCACTCTATATTTTTATTTATGTAATTAATTTGTAATATTTAAAAAGCTATGCGAACCAAAGATATGATCTAAAATTTTAGCAAAGCGATTTATTTATTTAATAACTTATGTTTTTAAGAATATTTTTAATCACGATTAAATCCAGTCTGTTTGTATACCGCTAAGCAAAAATATTTAGCTTTTAAATATGACTAGACTAGCTGTTTCCAACGGATTCGTCCACATATAGCTCGAAAATAGTCCCATAGGAACATACTTAATGCTGGGATAAAAACTATCATATGTCCTCCATCCAGGTTGTAATGTATCTTTGTGGTTAATGTCATCCTAATCCGTTTCGTAGATTTTGCGTAACAAAGTAACAAACATCCATCCATCCATTCATTCTCACAGACTTATGCATTTATAATACTAGCTGTTGCCACCTGCTTCATCATTAATATTAAGTAAGAGTACCATCGAAGTGGTGGACCAGGTCACGATGTCAAGGTGAAAATAAAAATTCAAAAATCTCATAAACATAATATTACTGCCTTCTTGGTGTAGTGACACTTTTCCCCTGACCTCTTTATAACTTTGGCCAAGACACCCAAACAATAGTGCAGTGGTTGAGCGGTCGACTGCCGTGCAGCGTGTCGCGGGTTCGAACCTCGCACGGTACAAATATTAGTATGATCTGCAAGTAGTTGTTCTGTTTGTAAACGCACCCACGATACAGGATGAATCAACGCCCTAAGCCAAGATCCTAGCGTAGAACCTTTAACGAATAGACCCTTTTTTTAAATCTAGTCTAAGCTTTTTGCTAGACACTCAAGGCACAGGATATCGACAACCTCCTAGGTTGAACTACGACATTAAAAATAATAAAAACGGCGCGACTGGCAAAGGGCCTACAGCTTCGATCAATAATAATAGCTCTAGTACTAAGTATTATTGATCGAAGCCAAGCAGAGAGTGAAGTCTGTCTTTGGATGAGAATGACGATAAAAAAGGATCTTTTAGAACAAGGTCAGCATAATCCTTGGACAGACTCATTCCTAACAAAAGGCGGGTAGCTGCCCCTCTTTAGTAGAGCGGACTTTTGCTGGTAAACTGTAATTCTCACGGACTTCTTACTTCTGATTATTATATACTAGCTTCCGCCCGCGACTCCGTCCGCGCGGATGTCGGTCTTCGCGTGGATGGTAGATTTTTTTTTCTACATATTTTTCCAGGATAAAAAGTATCCCATTTTATGCCCAGGATAATAAGGTATAATTATACCAAGTTTTATCGAAATGGAACCGTTAGTTTTCACGTGATGCTTGCATATACAGACAGACAGACAGACAAAAATTTTTTTATCACATATTTGGGTTTGGTATCGATCCAGCAACACCCCCGCTATTTATTTTTTCAATATTTTCAATGTACAGAATTGACCCTTCTACAGATTTATTAAATGTATAGATTTTTTTTAATTACTACCTCCTCATTCCTTCCATATGTTAAAACGATCATAACAATATAATCTAGGATTTGTCTGCCCCCTTACATACAATCCTGGCTACGTGCTTGATGCTAGCCCAACAATATGGGAGATATTACCTTTATTAACCTTTAGCAGGCCTAGTTTAGTACTTACTGAGTTGTAAGATAATGAGAGACCAACTTTTACTGGTTTTGCTACCACGTGCGGTCTACTGGGGTTCCTTGACAAGCATTAAAACAATCTCAGCGGTTACGTAAGCTAGAATGTATTAAACAGCATGACCAACTACTGTCTAGCTGTTTCATAATTTAAACAATTACCACTGGTACAATAAATGACAAGAGAAACCGTGTGTTTCCTTCATTTTGTATGGCTCAACTACAGAGCTGCTGGTCCTGCTGGGTTATCCGAAAAACTCAAACAACTTCGAGTAAATGTCAATTTCAGGAGTTTTAGTTGCTAGTTTCTAAATTTGTATAATTAATTTTCTTTCTTTGATTATTTTTGTGTAGTTATCTCTTATTTTTTGTGTAGGCTGGTTAACCAGTTATTGGCGACTGTGTCAGTCCTAGTCGCATTATAATTATATACCTAAACTTTATCGTACACAGAAGCTGTTGGTAAACCTTTTTAATAAATAAATAAATGTCAGGAAAGGAGGGTTCCCTAAACAATTCAACTAGCATCTCCTAAAGGGGTCTACCCCTGAGACCAATATGTAGTAAACAAGCAGTTCGACATTTTTTTGAGATAATCCTGCCTCCCTGTTCCGAACCATTGCAACCAGTAAAGAAAAGCGAAAGAGTAGGAAACAGATCATATACTAACAGTCTGGCTAACATTTAGATCATAAAAATGGTGTAGAGTAAGCCTTACTGCTTTTAGCCGGATGTGCACTTTGTGGTTAGGCAATATTTAGCTGACCCTCATATTTTTTGATAAAATCAACGTTAAAACTACATACGAAATCAATGTGGATGTCGTTTACATTTTGTCATCAACCTACTGCGGAGGTAGTGGTAGGTGCGAAATGAGAATGGGCACAGCATCTGTCGAAAGCATAATCTGTCGTAATCTCTTTGCGTAGATTGATTCGGTTACCTACTCCGGCTGCATTTCATATAGACCTGACCTATTACACGTGTGCAGTAATTTTCCGGCAGTGTATCAACGTTGATCTATATGAGCCGTTTATTATCCGAGATTGCGAGCCGTCCTGTGCCAGAAACGGTGTTGAAACCGAAACTCGGTGAAGTTAACTCATCGTGTTTGATTTTGTTGGGGAAACCTGTTCCATGGTATTGTGTGGATGTTTGTATGGTTGACTATCTTGAAAGTGTTCGTAGTTTATAGATAGACTAATGACTCGCCCTGAATTCGTACAGGTCTTATCTTACTGATATTGTAAATGCGAAAGTTTTTAAGGTTGGATGGATAGATGGATGTGTGTTACTCTTTCACACAAAACTACTGATCGGATTTGGGTGAAAGTTTCACAGAAAGTCACTCTGGATTTTTAATCTTCATAGCTTTTGATCCCGATTTTATTTGGGATTATTTTCGATTTGTAGCGGGTGAAGCCGCTGGTAACAGGAAGTTAAAAATAAGACAAAATGTCACTTTCTACTGATGACAGAATTCTCAAAATTGGTTCAGGATTTCCAGAGAAAGTGTAATGTTTTTGAAACCCGAAAATATCGATTCATGATTGATTTTGACGGCTCAGTTGGTGGAATGCTGAGCTGCTTTGTGTCGCGTGTTCCATTCATGCACGGAAAATATATTTTTATCAAAATAATTTGTCGATAGAGAGAATTTTTCAATGTTTTATCTATTTAAATAGGTATCTATAATTAATTAAATATTAGCTTAACTACCTTATTTTAGAAAGGAAGTAATAAAAAATTCCTGCAGAAGTCTAATTCACTTAAAAAGTTACTTGAGCGGATATCATTAGAGCGCTAAGGCTCTGTATTGCGCATAATAAACATTCATTATAATAAGCCCTTGGCCACGATCTACAGACGTCTTCCGACAGACGAACACTGAAAAGATTATATGAAAAGAGGAGGCTTCGAAGCATCAGACGCTTGCAGGACTGTCTTTACTGTGTGTACTGTGACCATAGACCGTAAAGGACTATTGAAGGTACAGGGGTGGATTTTTAGTCAGTAAGCGTCTGGCAGTGTCTTTCGCTCAGCACTGGAGGAAAGCACTCACTTTGTCTTGATAATTTACCACAAAAAAGGCATAAAACGCGTGACGCTAATACGAAGCCGCATCGCCTTAGGCCGCGAACGGCGCTTTACGAAGCGTGTACGCCGAGCCACGTGCATGAGCCTCATGCTATTTCATAATACCGCGGCCCGGACACGATTCTACCCTAATTACATTGGCACACCTTATGTAAACCCATATAGGGGAACAGTGTATAAGACGGGGTCACGAGGTATAATGGGGACATACACTTTACACAACACTAACTTAGCGCAAGCGCCTTAAAGACGTCATTAAAAAAGACATAAAACAATCAATCACCATTATCGATAGGACCATTATATATAGGAGAGGGCGCTGGCGTGCGCAAAGTAAACATCAGCTGTGTATTTTTATTTGTCTTATAAATAGAAAAAGTTGTTATTTGATGGAGTTAAGTAATAAAAGTTGTAGAAAACGTTAATCGGAAGTGGTTCAAGATATAGTTTACTGTCTTCCACCCAACTTCAGTGAAATAAATAAAAATTGTGAAGTGTAACGGCAAAGTGTTTTGAAATTGACCAGAGCAAACAACAAACACAAATTTTAGTGTTTTGAACGACTATAACACCCAAACCTTCACAAGGTAGGATTATAAATGCTTTAATTCAGTGAAACAATTAAAACATATATCAATTTGCACCATACTATGGTATTCTCAAATAAAACATAAAAAAAACGCACAATCATTTTGGGCAAAATTGAAGACAACGCCATCTATAGTTATTGCTTGCAACCACTAACCTAATTAATGAACTAGCTTCTGCTGTCATTTATGAATATCGACCCACCTGAGTTAGTTACGACTTATCACACAAGAGGGCGCTATTATCACTATTATCACTAAAAGCCTAAAAAAACAAGTGAAAATGGAATCAGCTAAATTGGAACCACAATGCGCAGGATGTCTTCAAAAACTACCAAACAAGGAAAAGCTTACTTGTAAATTATGCAACAAGGGATACGATTTACAGTGTGCAAATATCACTATTCCACGTTTCAATAAAACAATGACACTAGCGCAAAAGAAGTCGTGGATTTGTCAAGATTGCAGTTGTAAGATACCAAAAACTGGGAATATAAACACCCCTTTACGTGCACCAACTAATTCTACAAATAGTGACATTCAAGAAATTAACTCACCTCCTGAGGAAAATAATGTTACTTTCAGAAAAAGGACTACCAACTCCAATCCAAATTCACCTTTCTCGCAAAGTTTAACCGTATTGGGTGACACACAATTCACAGAAAATAAAGACCCACCCTTAAACGTACAAGAGGATCTTACATTAAAAAATCTGAACGACATGATAATTCTCCGTTTACGAGAAAATAATAAAGCGATAATAGAAGAGTTACAAAACACAATTCATATTGAAATTAACAAGGCGATTAACAAACTAAGGGAAGATTTTGAGAGTAAAACAGACGAATTATCCGAAGAAAATAAGCAACAACGAGAAGACATAGAAACATTAAACAAGAAAATAGAAATGTTAACCGAAGAAAATGCAAAAATAAAGTCAGAAATTAAAAACTTGACCACACCAAAAACGGAAAATAGCTTGCAGTGCACTGAGAACAACCGCAGGAAAATTGTAATCTACGGTTTTCCCGAATATTACAAGGAGCCAGACTATGACCAGCAGTATAGACTAATCGATCTTCTGTATGAAAAACTGGAGATTGACCTCACAGGGTACATTGAAGAAACATATCGAATGGGCAGAAAACATAATAAAAATCGTCCTCTAGTCATTGAATTAATTAGTAAAAGAATGGCCAAATATATTATAGAAAACAGGCAATGTCTACAAGGAACTAGATTATATATATCTGAATTTTTAGACGAAAATTCAAGATTACAAAGAAAAGAAATGCATGAAGAGATGTTGAAAGCTAGGAAAAAAGGATTGTATGCAATAATAAGAAATAACCAGTTGTTCATAGAGGGTAAAAGAATAGACATACAAAAGCAGGATTCATACATTAACAATACACAAACGCAAAACGAACAAAACCAAATTCACTACGAAGATAAAGATAGCTACAATCATAGCCATTCATTTCGAAACCCCAGACCAACAATTTAAAATTTTGTTCCAGAATATCCAAAGCATTTGTAATAAGCAACACCTCCTAGAAGCTTTTATCATCGACAAACCCGCCTTCAAAGCAATATGCATGTGTGAGACCTGGCTTACCAAAGATAAATTGGAAAACTTGCAATTAAGTGGCTATAAATCTGCAGCATCGTTCAGTCGCCGCTCTCGAAGTGGTGGCGGTGTCTGTATCATGTTAAGAGACGATATTGAATGTACTGAATGTTATGATATAAGAAATCTAACCATAGAATATTGTATAGAAGTATGTGCATGTACACTAACAAAACAAAACCTTTTAATAGTCACTATGTACTGGAACAGAAGAGAGGATGAAATTTTTCTTAGCCAATTAAAACAAATAATGAAATTAATAAGTAACAAGTATAAAAAATTTAACGTCATAATAGGAGGCGATTTTAACATAAATATTTTGGAAAAAAGCCCAAAAACTAACCAACTTATAAATCTCATGCTACAGTATAAATTTGAACAACATATAAGGGCACCTACACGAATTTTACAGACTACGTCAACATGTCTTGATCTGATTTTTACAAATTTTAATGACAACAAAATGTATACAACCGTAGAGGAATTAGGATTTTCTGACCACTGTGGGACAATTATCCATACGTCATTTAAACAGAAAACCAGCGATCCTGTATGGTTTATCAAAAAGAGACTATTTAACACAAATAACATACAAAAATTCAAATCAAAACTAAATACACTAAACTGGAATAATATTATACAACAGAATAAAAATATGAACGAAAACTATCAGTCATTTCATAACACATTAACAAATATCTTAAACGAATGTATCCCTACACGTAAAATTAAATTAAAAACAAAACAACAAAATTATTGGCTAACCATTGGTATAAAACGATCCTGTAAAAATAAAAGGTTATTAAAAACTCTGTCCCTAAAAATCAATAATATTACATTTACGAAATATTACAAAACATATGAAAAAATTCTTAAGAAATCCGTAATAATAGCAAAAAAATTACACTACATAAATAAAATGAATAAATCTACAAACAAAGTTAAAACTATGTGGAATATTGTAAAAGAACGAACAAATAAGACAGTAAAACGAGATAAACAGAATATAACACTACAAACAGAAAATCCGGTAAGCGACCCTAAACAAGTGGCTAATATCTTCAATGATTTCTTCGCTTCTATTGGGGAAAACACCTCCCAAACACCTGGCTTCGAACGAACGAAAACATCGGTGACTAACCCCACGCAAAACACGATGTTTCTTAGCCCAGTTGATGGATACGAAGTTAATAAGATCTTAAAAAACCTAAAACCTAAGAATAGCCACGGAATAGATGAACTACCACCAATCCTTTTTAGACAGTGCGCCGACGAACTAACTTTACCGTTTTTTAAATTGATTAATCAATCATTTGAGGAAGGAAATTTTCCAGACATATTGAAAAAGGCTTTAATAAAGCCCATTCACAAAAAGAATAAGAAAACAGACCCAAACAACTATAGACCAATAGCACTTCTTCCCACTGCGTCCAAAGTTTTTGAAAAAGCAATGTGCGATCGCGTGTACTCTTTTTGTGAAAAATTCAAATTATTCAATGACTGCCAAAACGGTTTTCGCAAAAATAGGTCCACAACATTAGCAGTATATAAGTACATCCAAGAAGCTCTAAACATAATCAATAATAAACAATATGCAATAGGAATATTACTTGATATGACGAAAGCCTACGACAAAGTGCAATTTCAAACCCTGTTAAATAAATTATACGGTATAGGAATACGTGGCAAAGCCCACGAATGGTTTAAATCATATCTAGAAAAGAGAGAGCAATTGGTTGAGGTAGAATTCTATAATAAGAATACAAAGGAAACACAGCTCATAAGATCAGATGTCAGACCAATACAAGCTTCAATCCCCCAGGGTAGCGTTATAGGATGTCTCCTATTCCTGATCTACATAAATGACCTCCCCAAAACCATCGAAGGGCCTTGTGTTTTATTTGCGGATGATATTTCTATCCTCACCTCATGTCAAACAAATATAAATCTCAACGAAAAATTGAATAACATTTTTAATAATATAATTAATTGGATGAATGATCACAATCTTGAAATAAATTTTACAAAAACAAAATTAATAACATTCCACCCCCGACAAAAAAATCAGATTAATATAAATTTCACAATTAATAAAATAAAATTAGAAATAGTTAACGAATTCACTCTCTTAGGTTTAACAATAGATACAAATATAAATTGGAAATCGCATGTACTTAAACTGAAATCAAAAATATCAAAATTTTCATATGCCCTCCGGGAGATTAAAAAGACTACCGACCTAAAAACCGCAATAGTCACATATTATGCATACGCCCATGCTTGGTTCACCTACGGTATTATTCTATGGGGAAATAGCACGGACGCTCCTTCCGTATTTATCTTACAAAAACGCCTTATAAGAACAATAACGAATATAGAACCAACAGATAGCTGTAAACCATATTTTAAAGAACACAAAATCCTCACCTTGATTGGCATTTATATTTTGGAACTGTGTAAACTGGTGCACAAATATCCCGAAACATATAAAACACGAGGAGATATACAAACAAGCCATTACTTTCGTCATCAGAACAGAATAAATTTACCTCAGTCCCATCTTAAAATGCACTCTTCTAGTCCATATTCAATGTCAATAAAAGTATACAATAAATTACCAGAGTATTTAAAACAAATAGAGAAAACAAATATATTTTTAAGGAAAGTAAAACAATTTTTAATTAACAAAAGCTATTATTCATTAGACGAATTTTTAAATGATAAATAAAGTTTAACTAATTTGACTGGAGGAACACCATAAATACTTAAATAATATACTTAAACTTAAATAACATAAATAAATAAATGAGATATAATTAATGTATTAATACAGAAATAAATACAATATAAATAAATAAATAAAATATAACTGGAAAACAATAAATAATCATTATAAATTATAATTACAATCAAACAAGATCAAATGATTAATTTCTATATATATGACATCTACCTAATTTTGTTGTTTAATGTTACGGAAATATCGATAAAAACGCTCTTCCTCTCTCCAACCATATCCAAACTTTGCAGTGCCCGACAGGGTCCATAATTGTTTCTCTCTAATTTTATCTTTACCACCTGTATATGTACATTATGGATTGCAATAAATCATTTGAATTGAATTGAATTGAATATCATCAAACAAAGAGTGACCACTAAATTGACCATGAACTCAAAGTTTAGGATTTTAGTGTTTCAATTACATGTAACGTAAGTTATAATATATGTATATTAGATTATATTTTAATGATATCGCAAAAAATAATAAACTTTTAAAGTTTTGATTTCTTTTTTTTTCACTGAAGCTGCACATTTAACGAGAAATTGATTTTACGCGGACGACAAGTGACAAAGGATTACGGTAGAATATGAATAAAATCATTGTCGCGATTGCTAACTTGAAGAACAAAATAAACAGTGGTTAAAAATTTGTAAAATTGCAGTGTTGAAGGAATATGACGGTGACCTTAATTACGATTAAGCCTAAAGCCATATTCACTGAAAGCAAGCAATAAGAGAATCCTGAAGTTGTTTGCAAAGATCGATGGAACGGTTTGCCAAGCTACATGTTGGCAACAAAACTTGTTAAATCTTCCTGTGATTTATTTTTTATTTAGTCTTAAAAACTCAAGACATACTAGAAACAAAGCTTTCTATTCATGTTTCTCGACAGCATCACGATAGGGTTACAACACTTGAAAATTATAATTATAACGTTGCTCAAGTCGAAAGCGATTGCTCAACGGCGTGCGTTACTGAGTACTCAGCATTAGGAGACAAAACGATCACTCGATACGTCTTGCTACATGATTCACGAGGATGCTAAAGTTTTGCAAGTCTGTTGGGAAATGAGTGACACTTGAAGGATAGGTTGTGTTACCTTATTTGCGTTTAGCTGCGTGGTCTTAGTACTATGCTTCTACTAGGCTATTTATATAGTAGTAACCCAAGATACAACAGGGTAGTACATACCATATTAAACAAGTTAGTCATTTAAAAAACTATGTCCTTTTTATAAAGGCGTTTTCTGTTCCAATACTTATGATAGACAAAGTACTCGTCAAGAAGAGACGAATCAAACGAGTCTAAACTGGTTTGCGACGTTTCATTACATAGTTCCTATAATCCTGTTGAAACTCCATCATCAGATCAGCTCCATGTCATCATAAAATTGCATTGTCGCGCGATATACGTATAAAATATCAGCTCTATCAGAAACCGGGAAGTTGATCTTAATTTAAACTTAAATTGCAAGATTTTATTACAGACAACGGGACAGGTAAAACTAAATAAAAGCTTGTAATAATTACAGTTATCTCTACAAATCCTGCCCAGGGTTTCTCTTGCTCCTAGTGCTGAAAATAGGTGTGTGCCAGCGGTGCCCAGGCACAGGGCGTAAACCCTGGAGGGGCGCAAAAATATCCAGACCAGGACCACTATTTGGAAAGACCAGAGCGCAAAGAAGTTCGCAGATAGGCGTATAAAAATCTAGTTACGACACTGCTCGCCCCAACCCTTATAGCCTAAAACGGTCTCCAGAGGCAGTGACCCTATTATATCTATACCAAAATTCCTCAACAAGTGTTCAGGCGTGAAAGCTTAAAAAACAAACAAACTCACTTTCGCATTTATATTAGTGATAGGTTGTGAAAGAAATTAACGGATGAACAGGTCACACTTAATAATTACAGTACTTAATTCAGAATACTTTTAAATTAAATAAAACCAAGGTCAGTGTTACAAATATTTAGATTAGTGTTACAAGTTCACCGAACTGGCATTGCTTGTTAACTTGTAATCGCATATCGTGTGGCGGATATACCGTAGCGAATACGTAATTGGTAATTATTAGACATAATCTACATAAATTATGAATAAAGCTGACGAACCGACTGGAAAAATTGTAAGTTACAAAGAGACGGAACAGTCGGCCAAAACGATCATTGCTTTAAATGGAGATTGATTGATTCCATTAAGCAGTGTCCGTGCTCTGCTCCTACTACATGCTCTCAAAAAACTCTTCGGCTTAAAACAGAACCTTTTATATTCGTAAATACAGTTTAAATGTAACCTTTTATTTATTCACAATGATATTTCCTCTGGATATTTCACACGCCTTCAATGAGTGTTAATAATTAAAGAAGGAAAAACTTAATGATCTTTGTTGGAAGGTCACTGATCATACATTTTAACTTTTCCTTATAAAAGAAAACCAGCCGTCAGATCAATATAGTTTCAGGGATAGCCTGCTCAAATTCAACATTATTTTCGATTTTTTGTATTTCATTTTTCGCTAATTGCATGAACTAGCTATCTGATCTAGTTAATTTTAAGTCACAAGAGTTGGGACCTAGCCTGTTCGGGCGGGTGGATCTATCTTCTGCCTGGACCCCGCATGGCCCCCACACGCGGGCAAGCGTAGGCTCGGGCCCGGCTGCCAAATACCTTGATACAATCAGTACAACTCTGAAAACTAAAGTTTATACCGTCGGTGCGCGATTTGAATGCATTCGGAGTTTGATGTAGATGTGATCTCAAACCCGAAGTGTAAACGCTCTCCGTATTTTTATCTTTCGTAAGCTCTTTAGTATCTAACTCACAAAACTAAAAGTTTGATAACTAGTTATTTATATTAAGTAACATTGAGAAGCGATCGAGGAATAAAGTAATAAACATGACAGATATGATTAACATCTTCAAACTGACTCCTACTCCTAAACCTTGTTCCTTAGCCTTCCTTTACACTTTAACGACTCTTGAATATTTTCCCTAATGCGATCTTCAAAGATACAATACAATAGGATTTTTCCTAATGATTTTTCCCTAACTTATTTACCCTGTTCTTGTATTATCCTTTTAAAACCCCGGTTTCTTTTTTTACAGATCTTTGAGAATGTCAAGAAGAACCGAAAAACGTTTCCTGACCGAATCTGATGAGTACCAGTGCCCGCTTTCTGCTGAAACCCAGAAGATTGCCGAGGATGAACTGCGGGAGACCGATAACTCCAGGTCACAGGCCCTCGTGGCACTGCGGAGCTGGTTGCAGCAAAACCCCAAGTTCTCGGCTATAAGAATGGGTAAGCAAACATTAAAACTTTCAGAAATACGTAAAAGACAGACCAACTTGATATCATACCGGCCGAGTATTTAGCCTTTGGTTGCCTTACTAGCATCTCAGGAACTCTATCCCCATTTGCAGCAGTGATCAAATTGAAATATTTTTCATGCTTCTTGCCTGATGTCAAGATCCTCATCATCTAACTGCTAAAAATGACAGTCGTACACAGTGATATCAAGATGATTAGTTTCTCAGAAGCACCCCAAATCTGGATTTGTGCACGTTTAATGGCAATAGGCCCCCTCTTTCAAACCTATCTGGGCCTATTGCCAAACGGCAAGCGATAATCGTTACAGCTCAGCAGTCGCTAAACCCAGCGCATAAAGTTGAAAATCTATAAAAGATTACTGAGCGATTTCGTTTGTTTTGTCCGCTATCGCTCAGCAGTCTTTAATAGATTTTCAACTATACATATATGCTTGGAAATTAAGTTGAAAATATATTAAAGGCTCCTGAGCGTTTACATTTATTGATTGCCGTTTGGCTTTAGGGCCTGACTAGACACTAAAACCTTCCGAAGATGAAACCTAATACTAGTAATACTGCGTAATCAAGCCTTTTATTATAAATCTTACAGATTCCAGCTTTCTCTTACGTTTCCTCCGCTCGAAGAAGTTCAGCGTGCCGATGGCACAGGAAGCTATTGAGCGGTATATCCTGCTGCGCCAGTCCTGGGGCATCGCCTTCAACCAGCTGGACTACAAGCTGCCAGTCATGATGGAACTGCTCGAGTTGGGGTGAGTGGTTCAAGCACAAGTATAACCCAAGAAGAGTATAATCAGATTGCTGGGACCTTTTCTCAATGAAACGGAGGAGGATGTAGGAGTAATCAGGGCATACATCAAATCTAATGCGTGCAGATACCAACCCCTGCGTGCACCAGCCTGTTTTCAAGGGTTTTTAGAACCGCTTGCATGAGATAACTGTTATCTACCACACGGGTCCAGTACGAGTTGACAGATGTCACAGGTCTTGGAAATTTCGGTTCTGAGATATGTCGCTTACCGATCGTGTAGAGAGCAGTAGATTTTTTTAACGCGGTAAAATCATCAAATGTGTCTTCCCACCCAGGGCAGAGCGGGAGGGACAGTCAGACTGGTATTGACTAAAATCCACACTGTCCTTCAATAGCCCTTTACGTTCCGGGGTCACGGTAATGCTATGCTGACACTCCTTGAAGCGCGCGTGGAACACAACGCGCCGTCGACCTGGACATGGTCCATAGTCGGACAGCGAGTCGCCCAATACTCGCCGCCCGCATGCCAGCGAGTAGTAGATTAATAAATAGGCACACGCCAGTACCATATTTTATTCGACGATAAAACGACAAAAAATAACTTAAAACGGTTTTTTTTAAGACAACGTTCTTATATTTCCCCGAGTTCAAAGCTGTCTTCTAACAGCCTTGTACCTCGCAGAGCATAAAAGACGTCGAGCCTTTTGATTTAATATTGAAGCCTATTTCGATCAGTGTTTTAGATATTTCTGTTCGAAATCCTGATCTGTCTCTTTCAGAGAATGGAGACTTGATGCCATATTATCATAAACTAAATATTTTTTTTACTTTCCAGATACATATTTGTGAGTCCGTTCAAGGACAAGCTGGGTCGTCGCGTAGTCATTTACAGGCCTGGTAGATATACAACCTTATGATAAAATCATCGACGTTATCAAGTAGTATTCATTTCATATAGTATTTTTATTTCTCAATGTATATAGAAGAATGTATATATATTTTTATATGTATCGGTTGCGGTGACATTTTGCATGTATTTAAATTTTATTGCATCTTTATTGGTAGTACTCGTAATTGTTGTTTGGTGCTCGCTAACACTTTATTAAAGTTATTTTATTTCCCCCATGTAACATGATGTATTTGGATTTGTCTGCGGCTGAATATTTGCATCACTGAAGAATTTTCTATCTTATTTTACTGAAATACCTGCACCATGCGTTAACTACAGTAAACTTGCTATGTATGGCTTTCGATCCAAAAAGTCATATTCAGTGACCGTTGAATGATAGTGTGCCAATACATATCTTGTTGCTACATTCATCTTCACTCGAGCTTTATGTATCTACAATATGTCGTAAATAACGTTTATTGCTTTTAACCTTTAAGCACAATGGTGAACCTTGACACTTCACACTTCATTTACTTATTTGCACATTCATCACACTGAGTTTTACGAGAATAACGGACCTCACCACCTATTTTCTATTCAGTTTGATAAATCGTTCTCGTTTCTGCGCTACCTCATCGCATCATCGTACGATTTTATGAATAAGAAAGTTGCATGCAGACTGCATTCTGAAATTTCGTAATATCGCACTTAGCTAGCAAATATTTCAAAATTTTTATGATTCTATAACGAAATAATTATTTGAAGAATATTTGCAACGAATTTCAGAAAGCACAGCCTCATTATGTCAGGGACGTTCTTGCATGACCCAGCTGTGACTAAGTCAATCTCCACAGCTGAAGCTATCTTCCTCAATTTCACCAGGTGTGTTCGATCCCTACAAGTACACAAACCAGGACATGTGTCGTATAATGGGCATGTGCTACGAGACTCTGCTGGAAGACGAAGAGAACCAGGTCCACGGAGTGGTGCATTACGCTGATGGCAGCGGCGTCAGCTTTCCACATCTCACTCTGTTCACACCTAAAGAGGCCGTGAGGATCGTTAAGAATGGAGAGGTAAGATTTCATAATTATTTAGGGGCTATATTTTAACATTACAATAATACACCCCCTAATATTGTAAATGGCATAAAGTCTCAAACCGTCTTACTACAAAAAATTAAACATCTGTTAAGCACTTTTCTAAAAGAACTATCAACTTCAAAACGTAATTTGAAATTGATGTAAAGCTCACTATGCAATTACACTTTTTTTAGGCAAGTGTTCAACAGATGTTTAACTTTTTGTTGTACGTCGGAAACTGTTTAAATCAGCTGTTCTTATAACCAAAACAAATGCTCGTTGATAGCTGAACTACAGAATTCATGGTCGTTGATTTCCCGAACATCCTTTCAATTTAGATGCCCCAATTCTCATTGCTAAGGGTATCAGGGAATGATGTGGTAGTGCTACTTGATTATCATCTTCTAAACAAGGTGTTGCCTACATAAAACTAAGGCTAAATTTAAAAAAGATGAAACTTGATCAATAGATCAAGTTTAGGAAACAATAACAATAGTTCACAGATTAGAAATGTGAAAATCTCATTCACTTTCATTAGTCGGCTTTGGTTGCATTTTTTTTTCTCCTTTTGAAAGTAATCTTATTTTTCTTTTCTAAGCGCACTCTCCCGATGCGACACAAAGAGATCTACGGCGTCAACGTGCATCCAACTGTCAAATTCGCTCTGGACTTCGGAATGGCCCTCATATCAGAGAAGATTAAGAAGAGAGTCAAGCTCTACAGCGCTCCGGAAGATGTGGAGATTGACAAGAGTCTTCTGCCTAAAGAGTACGGTGGCACCATGCCGATGAAGGAAATGATCAGTGAGTATGCACGACTTTTGTATGCATGTAAAAGTTACTTGGACATAATTATGTTTTCCGCTGACATAATAAATCCATCCTTCAGTATTATTACATTTATAGCGTACTAGCACTTTGCCCGCGACTTCGTCCGCGTGGGTTACGTACTTTCCTAATTCCCCCTTTTCACCCCCTTAAAGGTTAAATTTCCAAAAACCCCTTCTTAGTGCTCCCCTACATTATAATAGGAAGCCGTGTGCAAAATTTCACATTCCTAGCCCCAGTAGTTTCGGCTGTACGTTGATATGTCAGTCAGTCAGTTCTCCTTTTATATATACAGATAATTATAGTTATTTGTTGTATACGCTGAAGACGTTTAAGCCAAGTTATTCTTCTTTTTCTTTACCATTCCATTATTTATATTATTTATATTATTACGACTAGTTTGTGTGGTGACCCACTTACCGAAGTGCAGATAGCAATGAATTGCTTGGACCCCGAACTTTTTTTTAATACGTTGCCCCACACTAGGAATTTCTCCTGTGTCGTGGATGCGTTTCCGTCTACAAACATAGAAACTCCCATACACAAACACCCAGACCAGGCCAGACCACTAGTTGTAGGTCATACAAACATGTGTTTCGTGCAGGAATCGAACCCGCGACACTCTGCGCAGCAGTTCAATCGCTCAGCCACTGCGCTAACCGTGCCGTCAATTGGGCTACAATTTCAGCAATTAATTTATTAACCATAAGTTATCAACACCAAAAACAACCCCTTAGGAGTGGAATTTAACAAAATCCCGTCTTAGTGAGCACCTACATCCTAAAAAGAACCCTTAAGCTAAATTTGAAACTCTTAGCACTTGAAGTTTCTGAAATTTCGTGTCCTGTGTGTCACCTTTCGCTTTTATATTTATTAAATAAAATTATAGGTCTCTGGATAGAAGAGCTCGCCAGTAAACGCGACATTGTTCTTCTGAACGACAAGATGGCGGTTCGTCTCGAAATGTACAGCGAAGCGGCGCGTGAAGGCGCCATATCCGCGCTGAAAGCCGGCGCTTACACCTGCGCCGGGGCAGATGCGGTCGGCGACGCCATGAGAGGGCTCACCGGCAACTTTAGAAAACTTGAAGTAGATTGATCTTTTCAACCTTAGAAATTAGACTGATTGTTTTGTATTTTTAAATATTTTTAGCTCATAATGTGATACAGGCCCAATGATGTTGGGCACGAATAAGTGTGAGTAGTATACTATAGAAATACATAAAAGTAATATTTTTCATTGTATTATTAGTTTTAAGATCCTTTTGTACAAATGAACTGAGAATGAGAAAGCAAACACATTGACGTATTGTTTTTAAAGTGATAATAATAAACGTTTCTAATGATAATGTTGTTTTAGTAAAGAAAACACCTTCGTAGTTTATTAAATCGTTTATTAAAAAATCCATTAACTACCTAGTTGGTAGAAATTAATACACATGACTTCCACATCGTCACGTACCTAACAAACTCATACAAAATGCAACTTTTAGTTTATACAATTATTATGGCACGTTATGAAGTGATGACGTCACTGTTCTCTGACCTACCGTCCCTACATTATTTTACCTCTGATTTTGACCTTTATTGTCGTTAACATAAAGTTTCGGAGATAAAGTAAATGATAGGACTGTTATATGGCGCTGTAACCACCTCTTACAAACGAGTGAACACTACCCTTATATAAAAAAGGCTTGTCTATTTTATTAACACTGAATGTAAATCTAGTAATCTCCTATATGTTATCACCTTTTACAATCTTGGTTACAGTTTTTTAGTTCTATTAATTAATTGTTTTATATTGCATTTTCAAGCGTTTTCGTTTCGTTACTATCAAACCACGGTACTATTCATAAAATATTGTGAAATATCGTTATTGTATCATAAGCAGCTAATATTACAGCATTTTTTGTTAGAACTGCGGGTTTACAAAGGTCACTTTAGCAACATCACAATATGTATTGCGCTAAATTTGTTAAATAAAATAGTAGATAATTGATAAAGAACAATTTTATCACAATTCTATTAGCAACAATGGAAAAGTGTCATTTTTAGATCCCCAAACATATTTCAGTGTTGCCACATTCAGGCTACTTACAGACTATCGATCAAATGTGTTTAGTATACAGCGTATAAACTTTTTGTTGTGTTAACTCTACGCGCTACGTCCGACATTAGTGTCATAATATATTGGATAAAAAAAATTATATAAATGTGTCAACACGTTTATTCGACAGTATCATGTTGTGCGTAATAATAAAATATAATGCTTCTTGTAGATAAGTGAAACTTATTCACTTATATTCTACATCTCTGGGGCATTTAATACTATTTTCGCTTTTATACAAAAGTAATATTATTTATATTCTGAACTTATCCTTTTTAATCTTTAAATATAAACCACTACACTTCTGCAACGTATTTTTTTCTAATTTAAATTATGGACAATGCACAGTGTAACATTGTCACGACATCAAAGTTAAACTTACCCTCACTTTAAATAAGACTCTCCAAAGTCGTCGACCTTAATAATGTGAACTGAGTATACAAAATCCAAACTAATATTATAAATGCGAAAGTAACTCTGTCTGTCTGTCTGTCTTTTCTTCACGCCTAAACTACTGAGCCGATTTGTGTGAAATTTGGTACAGACAAAGTTTGAGAATGGACATAGGATAGTTTTTAAAGTCGCTGCCGGAAGTCACTATTTCACGCGAACGAAGTCGCGGGCAGAAGCTAGTTTGAAATAAATTTACAGGCATCAGCCTGTTATACAATATTAGACAAGTGTGAACTCACATAAAATAGTATATTTGGCACTACAATGTGTCACAGGAACGTTACAAGAATGTGATAATTATGTGACCTGTTAGTGCGAATCTAACAATTTAAATCTTAGCTAATGTAAGTTTTGTGAAAAATAAATTGAAAAAGAAAACCACAAACATTTCTAAATATTTGTACAGATCACCTTCTTTAAATTTGAGCATTTCGTGGTGTCAGCGGCTTGCATTTGGCACAAATTTTAAGAGTAAACCGTTTGTAAATCTAATTTATTCTTTTATGTTTATGAATTCTGAACTCTAAATGGCCATTTTTAGCAATGACAATAGTTGTTCAAATAAATATCCTTTCGCGCCCTTTTACACAAACAGAAATCCGGCTTCACTGTCTTCAGTCTAATCTGGTTAAAATGTTAAACCCTTAGCTAAAGCCACAGTCAGGAAAATTGATAACTTATCAAATAAACACTACGTCAATTTCAAGGTTTCATTTTTTTGAAGTGAAAACTTCTTTAGCGGCGTTGTGCACTTTTTTTGGAATGGGTAAAAAATGTTAAACTCGCGTCAGGACACGTGACCTGATCGAAAATTCGTAAGTCGGCGCAGGGCGCTTGCGCGAATATTCGTGTGTGTTTATTACTATTGAAGTTTTCACTTCTGCCGGCACTCCCAGAGGGCAAACCATCGTTTTTTTTTTTTTTTAAACTTTGCCCCGCATTAGGAATTTCTCCTGTATCGTGGATGCATTTACAAACATATAAACTCACACACACAAACGCCCAGACCTAGACAACTACTTGTAGATCATACAAATATTCGCTCCGTGCGAGAATCGAACCCGCGACACGCAGCGCAGCAGTCCAATCGCTCAGCCACTACGCTAACCGTGCCGTCAAAATTATTCATACAATACGACTTTAAATCAAATAATGACAGTAGTGAATTGGATATAGGAAAACAGGCGGTAGTCAATTGGCTAAATTAATAATTTCCCTTTTGCTTACCAGCCACAGCCCACGGATTCATTAGAAGAATAATAACTCTTTAAAAAGCCTACAATTTTCGTTTGCAGTTTCTTAATTCCATAAGACAGCTAATTCGAACCGTTACAAAAATATACTCACTTTCGAGTAGGTATTCACATCACTATATCTAAACAAATACGTGTTATTGTAGAATTGATCAGTCATTTGGTAATTGCTCGCTGATTAATATTAGGGCTTGGCTGGCAATGGCCATCATTACTCAGAGAAAACAGAACGAATTAGATTTGCATTTAACAAGCCAAATACAGCTTTGAAGTCGGTACTACTTTTTATATAAGTCATGTTGTTCTAAACTAGGCACTTTAAAGTACAGAGCAACCAATTATTACTATTATCCATGCGGCAATATACTCGGAACTGTACAAAACTATCTGCAATCTTCAATTTCTTGATTAAAGGGTTTCTTTGGCATATTGTATCAGAAAGGTATCAACCATCAAACTGAACAGATTTCTCATCAAAACCAATGTCGTAATTTGAGAAAAAAATTGTTTTACAATGTATTAAAAAAAAACTCGCACTTGGGTTCAAAATTATGAAATAACCTCCCTCCTCGGATGAAACGGAAAGGACTATCAGACTCATACTGCCTAAAAACCCTCTGTTTCTTTCTGTTACACCTTGCGTTTCAGTGCCCTGTCGACCTAAATGTATGTAGTTTATTTTATTTTTAATACGATTAGAATTTTAAGTTGAAGCGTTAAGAAGATTTTATTGTCAAAGAATATAAGGTAGAGTGCGTGCTACGAATGAAGACCCGCTGCAAACTTGTGGCACTACATTTTTCTACTGCAATTTGATGTAATGACATAAACACTAACGCCAAAAGAACTTGAGTCGTAGCGCTGACTCTAGTGTGTGTATTGTTGTTGTTTTATTGTATAGAAGTATTTCTAAAGCGTATAGTTTATAATATTAGCTTTTCCAACCACCCTACGTAAACTTTAACACCCTTATTAATAAACGAGAACTAAAGTTACGCCAAAGTTATTCCTTAAATAAATGTCAAGTTAGTCGGAAGATTATCCTGGTTGTAACTTTAGTTCAGGTTTATTAATAAGGGTGTAAGTGAGCCAATTTTAAATCTCCTCCAACCGAGATGTTTTCGTAAAAAGGTGTTTGTAATTCTTTGCTTCACGTATAAATGTTATAAGTTACGATGTTAGCCTGGTGAAAGATTTTCTGTGTAATGGGCTCTACCACAATCTCAAAATATATATGACATATCTGGTATATTTTATGATTACATTACAGTATGTGATGCTACTTAACTTTGTAATTGTTTTATGTATCGTACAAAACGCGGTCTAATGTCTATTTATTTGATATTAATGTACATTATACATTATGATCTATGTATTGTTGTCAACTATCTTCTTTGATATATAGGCACAAACTGAGGTCTATTTTTCGGATTATTGCATTGAATATTTTAAAAATTACACTGAAACGCGTAAAACTAATTCTATGAAACATTTCATATTCAGCCGATCTTAGAATTGATAGTCAATTGAATAAATTATGATATAAATGACAGGACAACAATAAATGGAGTTTATCTTAAAATATATAAGCATGAGTTTGTTTCTACATTACTTAAGTACACAAATCAAATTCTATATTGGCACAACTTACTATATAAAATTATAATACCTTATAACATCAATTAGAAATCCGTAGTAACAGTATAAACTTATACATTAATTAGGAATTCTTAAAGTAAAATGTTAATGTTTCTAATAAAATCTATATGTTAATAAAATTAATCTATATCCTCTATAACAAATTATAAATGATGCTTATATTTAAGTTATTTTTAATAATAAAATGCTTCTTGGCACTTATTTTGGCATACGTCTAGGTATGAAACAGTAGACTTAAAATGTGGAAGGTCACTGTATAAAAATTATGTCACATGAAATGTAACATCAGTAAAACTCCTGCACCAAAAATGTGCACTTTTAATAGAACTCCTAACATATTACTCATAGCCTTATGTGCTGTTGAATAGACAATGAAATGAATGGCAAAAAGTTCCTTACTCAATTACACCCCACTGTAAACAGTGCTTGAATAAACTCAAGCAGTCAGTTTTCATTGCTCATAAACTAATTGCATATCTTTTTATTCTATGTGGCGTAATTTCCAACCAATAAAACCATAATTGGCATTAAATTATGTCCGCTAAAAATATCAATGCCTAGAATTTACTCATTATCTTCTAACGTAACGTCATTATGTGGTGCAATAAAATAATATTTTATACATTGCAATGAGACCAGGTGATTAGCTCGAGTTCATGTTAGGCACATGTACTGTAACTTATTTTTAAGTAATCAGTTCTTATTAATAATACGGGTTAACTACATTATAATTAACTTTTGGTGTTCGGTTCAGGAAAAGCGCAAGATTTCCTTTAAAACCATTATCATGTAACAAAAGGTCCGATGACCTAAAGTTTCTTTTTTTTATCAACACATAAAGTTTGCAATATTATGTACAAACATAACAAACCGTTAAATACACAGTCAGTTACTTGTACGGAATTTTTTTTCGCTGTTGTTTTATAGAATAATCTATCTATGGTAGGAATCATGGCCCAGCATAATAATTATAATTCTACCCACAACATAGATAAATATTGTGGCACATTTTACTCTTAATAAATCAATATTCTATAGATAAAAGATAATATATTACTAAAATTGCTTTGGAACTAGGAACACATCATGTGAATTGGCAAGAAATGCGAATAATATCAATAATATCTTTCTTTGGCTTTGTTTTTAAGTACTTTTGGTGCGATAACAGATGATATTTGACGTACAAATAGGTCTAGTTAATCATTGATGATGTTCTATTTAATTTTAAAACTCATCAAAAAAAGTTTGTGGTCACTACCATATGCTGTTTTTTTTCATTTTATGGAAAAGCAACTGAACGGTTGTATTCTTTTATATTCTAAATCTATATTTTTAAATAAAGAATCTAAAAAGTAGAAGAAATCATAGTATAATCTACCGTAACGTAGTTATTGCAAACTTTTGTAAAAGTGTGTACATTGATAGATCCAGTGTCACTGGAGTTTTTTTGTATTTATTTTCCCCTCATTCAATATGTTATCTGTTAACAATGTGTGTTATTGATTGATGATAACACAATTACACGTAGCTTAACATAAACAATGTGAATGCTAAGTGAATATAACATGTTTTGTTTATAGTGTAGAGATCGTAGACTATCACAGTTAAGTTTTGGAGCTAAAACAGTGCTGAGAATACTTGGATAATTGACTTCATTCGAAAAAATTTCATTCCATAAACATCAGAGTTTTAGCTCAAAAACTGTTCTATTTTAAACACATACGAAATATTCACACTTCCGTTCAAATTCCGGACTGTGTATACATTTTTGGGTCAAGTTTAACTAACTAGCGAAATTCAGCAAACTGAGAAATCCTACACTTCTTATGTTTTGAGGTCAACGACCTCATTGAAATTAAGGCCCACTTGCACCACAATCACTAAACAGGTTTAGCGCTAAACTGATTTAAAACATCGTTCTGTCTCTGTCAAATTGTTTGAAGTTGACAGAGACAGAACGATGTTTTAAATCAGTTTAGCGCTAAAAATGTTTGGTGCAAGTGGGCCTAAGTTTCGTTAATATGACTTTAGATAGGTAATCATATTTTACTTAAACTTTAAAATTACTTATCAAGGTTTTTCTTACAGAGTTTTTCTAGGTAATTAATCTTGACCTTGAAGTAAAAGCGCAGTATTATGGCCTAAAGGGTAATCTCGCAACTTTCATATTTACCATTGTAGTTGCTCAGTAGAAAAGGCGTAGGAACTAAGTCGACGCCGCGGCGACGCAGGCGACGGTTCAGCGACACGGTTCTATCGTGGGCTGTCACCATCACTGTGGAATAAAAGATGTCGAATTATAAGTTGTCGCTTTGAATAAAACGGTAACATGATAGACTGACGGAGTCTTAGTAATACGGTACCGTTTTACCCTGCGGGTTCGGAACCCTAAGAAGCAGGTGATCGTGCGCTGTGGCTCCTTGAAGAAGGCCTATGTCGAGCAGAAAGTTGAAATTGATTGAACCTTGTTACCGACACTACCGGATGGTTTAAAAATACTGCGTGTGTATTTTTTTTACAAAATCAACCGGCTCGATTCTTTGCCATTTCCAAGTATATAGTTTTTCAAAAATCCAATGATGCAGTTTTAATCAATGCAAGCATGTGTCAGTTACCGTGTAACTCAACTCATGACACAAGGAGCTCAACGATACGACGATCAATACCAAAGAAAGGACATTTGGGTAGGCCGCACAAATAACTCAAACTGTCAAACTTATAAATAAACAGCAAAAAAAAAAGAATAATATGTAACCCACACATGTCCTCATATTCAAAAGTTGTAAAGAACACAAAAAAAAATTACAATGTAATTCATGTCAACAAAAATAAAAAGTTAAAAATAAAATAATAAATATTAATTTAAAAAAAATGACATTGAAAATGCGAAAACATTAAAAAATATTCCTATTCTAATCACTTAACCTAAAACCATGTATAGTGTGTCTAACCTGGCCTGGGCGCCCTCGGCAGTGTATAGGTGTCCTTGGGTCAGACCCAGTACTGGTTGCGCCTGAGCATCGGGTTCGCGGGCGCCACACCGGCCGCTCGCACAGGGTACGCGGCCTCACTGGCCTCGTAGCTACTCCAGTCTTCAGCCTGCAATGATCCGTACTGATTGTTTCATTATTGTTGGACTTCGCTCATGCATTAACTTTACGTAATGGCGCAATTTCATTAGTCGTTAACTCGTTCGGTATACAGCATGCGGGGAGTCCTCGCAGGCGAGATAACAACCTATGAAAGTTATAAGTCGATACGTGTTCGTTACACCGTCTGCAATGATTCCCCGCTTGCTTTATACCGGCCGTGATGTTGACCATAGATTTTTTTTTTCTTTAGTATACAGAGAAGTGGCTGGATAGGCGTCACGGCGTCCTTACCTTCCGCATGACGCAGGTCCTCACCGGACACGGAAGTTTCGGGAGGTTCCTGTGTCTGATAGGGAGGGAAGAAACGCCTGGGTGTCACCACTGCGAGGATCGTCCGGGGGACACGGTGGAGCATACGGTGCAGGACTGCCCCGCTTGGGCAGAGCACCGCCGTGTCCTCACGACGGCGATAGGCGGAGACCTCTCGCGCCCGGCATTGGTCGAGGCCATGCTGCGGGGCGAGACGGAGTGGGAAGCGGTCGCCTCCTTCTGCGAAGCAGTCATGCTCGTGAAGGAGGAGGCGGGCCGCCTGAGGGAGAGGACAGCGTCCTCCCTCCATCCCAGCCGCAGTGGTAGACGCCCACGGCGTCGGACGTCACAGGACGATCTCCGGCCACCGTAGGCGCGGGCATGCGGGCAGCGAGTAATGGGCGACTTGCTGTCCGACCATGGACCATGCCCGGGTCGACGGCGCGTTGTGTTCCACGCGCGCCTCAAGGAGTGTCAGCACATTGACGGGGCCTGTAGAGGGCCAGAGCCTGCCGGGGTCGCGGGACTTACCCATCACCGTAACCCCGGTACGTAAAGGGCTCGTGAAGGACACCGTGGATTTTAGTCAGTACAAGTCTGACAGTCCCTCCCGCCCTGCCCTGGGTGGGAGGACTCATTTGATGATTTTACCACGCAAAAAAAAAAAAAAAGTATACAGAGATAAGTTGTACTAGAATAATATATAGGATACCTCTTATCTAATAGTTATTTATGCAACTGTTGCATAATCAGGGGTATTAAAACACGAATGTGGGTTTATCACACGAGGCGTAGCCGAGTGTGATAATAGTATCACATGAGTGTTTTAATACCTAATTATAACAGTTGCATACAAGACTTTATCTACAATCATGATGTGAATCCTCTATAAAAGATTCTCATACCATACCATATTCGCATACCATATTCGAGTGAAAAAATGGCGGGATATAACACGATAAGACAGACACAATTTATTGTTCTTTTTTCAAAATTTGAGCGATCTGGTGGTGAAAATGTCATTGCATGAGAATGTTCTCTTTTTGAAATTCATTATATCACGCATTTGGATGATATAATGATCATTATATCATTGAGTGTTTTAATGTTGGCAATAAGCTAATTGTTATAGGTTCTTTTATAGAGGATTAATAGCATGATAGTAGATAAATATATAAAGATCAGACAGAACAGAACAGAACAGCTAGTAATGATATAATAACTCACATCAGTATGATCATCAGTCCCGTACGGATACCTCGCGTTGAGGTCTGGCAACGCAGCATCGGCGAGGGGCGTCACCTTGCAGGCAACACTGCCGGCAGAGGGCAGTGGCGTGCTAGCACCGGTGTGAACTGATTGCTCTGACGAGACGTAGCTAAGGGAACAAAAAAAGATAACAACATTACAGAAAAGATCCCATGAAAGTTTTTGGGAGCGGCCTTTGCTCAACAGCACAGGTTAAAAAAATATTACGTGGCGCCTGTACACACCCCTGTCACAATTAAGTTCCATATAATAATGAAGAGCCTATCGCCATAAATTGGGAATCTGTGACTGCTACTTAGGAATTTTAAATGAAAAATAAATAACCTTTGTTTGACCTGATGCATCATATTCTTTAGAAAAACCTATCCTTAAAAACATCTGGCTTGGTTCAATCCTGCTACTTCTTAGTCAGGTCTGCATTTCTGTGATTTTGTATAATTAAAGAAGTATTTGTCAAGTTTTAAGCGAGTCTCAAACACTTTCCCAAAACAATTCACGTGGCTCTCCAGCTATGAGCTTTACATATAGTGCATTTTTTATAAAGTCGAAACTAAAATACTTTACTAGGGTTCTTTAAGTCAACAGTTTATAGGTTATTTTTGCCGCGACCCAAAAATAGCGACCATTCAGTAGGAATTGGTTTCCGACCCCATGTTGAATTATTTCATTGATAGAACCGGACACTTACCGCTTAATAGGCGGCGTGGCTTGAGAGGGCGATGGCATGAGATGATCGGGGGGTCTTGGCAGAGGTATAGGAGCGACTGCGCCCTGGCTCTGCCCGTGGATCTTGACAAGTGCATTCTGCTCCCGCATGAGGTAGCGCCGGCACTTCAACAGGCCGAAGATCACGACTATCGCGAGCACAGTCCCCGATAGAGCCATGAGGATCATCATGTAATACGATGCTGCTTCACCGTTTGCTACCTGTAAGGTAAAGCTTAGGACTGATGATCGTGTAAAATATTCTAGTTTGAAAAACTTTAGATAGAGATAAATGTTTGAAATCCTATTTCGAACATTTATCTCAGGGTAATTTTATATATCAGGCAGTTGATCTGAAGCTTCATACTTCATCTAGAGAATTAGCTGCATTTCGACAAGTTCAAAAAATGCCAATACTGAATTATTGTATTCACAGAGGGGTTCACTTCGAGCTATGGATGACGCACAAAGACTGTTTCATTCACGGAAACGTTGCGTAAGCCCAGCGTGTATTAAATGCAATCACGTGTGCGTGATGTTTACCGAGTTTGCACATATTTACATAACAAGACGGAAGAACTCTGATGAGGAACCAAGAAGCGACTTTCTCTTACAAAGTTATACAAACTACTTTTTGTTTTTTAACGTGGTATAATCATCAAATGAGTCCTCCCACCCAGGGCAGGGCGTGAGGGACTGTCAGACTCGTACTGACTAAAATCCACGGTGTCCTTCACTAGCCCTTTACGTACCGGGGTCACGGTAATTCGAAGTAGAATAATTAAATGTATACTCACTGGAACACCCTCATGGCTTTCCGGGTCATTAGGACCCGGCAGGTTCTTCTTCTGTCTGTTCCCTATAAAAATCTTCACATCACCGACCGCTGGTTGGAAAATAGTAGCCGCTAACAAGAACCTGAAGCTATCCTCGTAACCATTCAGTTCGCTGACTTTCTTCTTCGTCACTAAGTATATGACTCCAGCTTTCACATCCTCGTGGGTAAAATATGCAACTTCCCTTTCTCTTGCACTAGTCTTCTCCCCAGAACTTCTTATTATCTTCTTTAAAGTCCCAAATCGTGGCTTCTTTAATAAAGTATAAACAGGATCGCTAGCTGTAAGTTTTGCTAATCCACTTGCATCCATGGTATTCAATGTAATCCTAGCTTTTTCTACTTCTACACGTAAATCACCTAAGGTCATCAACGGCTGCACTATAACTTCGATTGTGAACGGCCTAGTCGCATTACTGTTGTGGACGTAAGCGATCAAGTCGAAGCTATCGTTCGCAGTCGTCATATCATTTTGCATGTATATCACCACCTTTTCCATCAAATCTTTATGAGTGAAATAAGAAACTGGATTCCTCCCGACGTAAATCAATCCGTGGAGTGGTTGACGAGTGATATTGTACAGGACTTTTGATGTTCTTGCGTTAGTGTCCACGTATATCTGATCTGTGGTTACAGCGGCTACGTTTGAGCCCTGTTGCAGATATATAGGGTGCAGTGATGTGGCATTGAGAATCACCGGTATTACGTCTATGGTGAACACTGTGTACGTTGGCTTGAACTGTCCGTCCCACACTCTAAAGTAGAACGTCGCAGTCTGTAGCATTCCTGAATGTTCGTATATCACTCTGCCACTATTGATGTCGTCTTGAGTGAATTTGTTAATCGAATGCGCTTCATCGATTGTCTGGTTCTTATCCAACATCACCATCCTACCTTGCGTCGGCCCACTGATTATATCGTACAAGATTCCGGCGGGACCCGTATCAGCGTCTTCAGTTAGAAGATCATTCTTAGTGATGGTATAGTTCTCACCTTGCACTACTTGTATTTGTGGCGTGTCCGTTAGCAATCTGAACGGTTGATCGTTGACTGGGATTATGTGAATCATTATACTAACATTACACAAGAGGACATAGTCGGGCAGTAAGTACAAGGACATGTCAATTTGGTCCTGTGTGGTATCTGAATCGTCATGCTCATAATTGACGACGCCGCTTTCAATTTGCGATTGCGTCAGTGACGACATGAAAGGCTTTAACTCTCCGTGGGACGGCTGCGACCACTGCGCCTCGATCTGAGGCTGCCTCAACCCAGCCTGGGTTTCTAAATACGTGATAACATTACTAACATTAACTTTAATAGGCACTTTGTCTCCTTCCTCTACTTTTATGGGGGGTATATTGACATATTTAGCGAGTCCACCAGATGATACAGAAATATCTATGTTGAAAATTTGATCTGTAAGCGGTTTGGCGAGTGGCGCTTCCACTGTGAATATGAAGGAATCGTTCGTGTATAAATCTGAGAAGGGATGAGTGTGTTCGTAGTAAACAACTGTGTTGTTAATATCTCGTTGTGTAAACTGCTTTATAGATCTGTGGTGGCTTTCTCCGTTTAGCATGATAAGCCGTCCTAGTGTTGGAGCTCTGTCTATCTTGTATATGATCGTTCTTGTTGGGTCTGAGCACTTGGACATGAGCATGTAGTTGTTCAGAGGCTCCCTCATAAGTGGAAACACTCGTAAGTTGTGTTTTCTCGTAAGTTTGAGAGATACAGACTTAGTTGTTATTAGAAACGTGATTTTGGACAGTTCGTGTAATCCATCTGTGACGTTGAAGATCATCTTGCCTTTTGTGCCGTCTGAAACAAACATAAACGATGTTTTATGTTTTCATATGAAATCTCACCCCTACCTACTACCTAGTGTATGTATAAAGCTCTGAAGTCTGGCCCAAAAAGATTTATAGTGAGGTCTCTCTTTAACATTAGACAAATGTGTATTCTTTGGCTTACTTTTGTGCACAAACACAACTCTAGCGTTGTCGATGTCCGCTTGCGTGAAGTGATGCACGGCGGTGTCCAGGTTGCCTTGTAGTGCGATGTACCCGGACACTATGTCCACCACCCGGACCGTTACATTCTCGGGAGGTGTATCGATGTCGTTAACATCTGGAAGTTGAACAAACGGATTTTTAGCTTAGTTTCCACTTTTCGCAGCACAGCTGTTATTGGCACAAAAAAGAGCACCCAGCAAAGGGTGAGTAAAAATAAAAGGGTTTTTCCACAAGCAAGGGAAGGGTTAACCAACTCCGCTATTAATTTTTTCTAAAGTACTATGTCGCGATACTTTTAAGAAAAGTTTGATAACGTCATATTGTGATTTCATACACACTATTTAACACCTGCACGCTTTACAAAAACAATAAGGCTGCGGTTCCACTGAGGCGGAGAGAAGGGCGATTCACCAATCACATGGCTTGAAATCTACTTCTCTTCTCCACTAAAGCCATGTGATTGGTGAATCGTACTCCGCTCTGGGCTGCACTTGGCTGCGGTTCCAATGAGGTGGAGTGGAGAAGAGCGGAGACGGGCTGCGCCGCGATTCACCAATCACATGGCTGGCCACGTGACACATGTGTATTCAAATCACATGATTGGTGAATCGCGGCACAGCTCGTCTCCGCTCCGCCTCAGTGGAAACGCAGCCTTACCGTTTGTAAATAACTTTGACAAAAACAAGGTAGGTATTTTATTGCTACGTTTAGCAATTTTCAAGTGATAGTTGGCAGAAAGCGGTCATGGACGGGTTCCTTAGAAGTTGTGACGCATAGAAGCTACTCTTTGAAGTACTCACATAGTTCTTTAGTGGTGAATGTAAAGGTGCCTCCCTCCCACACGCACAGGCCGGTGTTGGCGGCCACGATGGGCGGTTCATCGTTCACGGGCACTATGTTCACGTGAACGTGAAACGGCTCGCTCTCCTTACCACTCTCGGTCATGGCTACCACCCTGAACGAGTCTGCAGATTCCTCCGAGCCATCGTTTATGTACTGTGAAATACAAAAGGGTTTAAACTGAAGCACGTCGTAGTTAAAAAATTATGATAAGCGCAACAGTTCTTTTTATAGCGAAAGTTAGTGATTTAGTACTAAGATTATTTTATACAATTAATGTACTCCATTATTCTAATCTAACAGCATTTGTCCGTAACCGTCGTAAGTTTAAAAGACATCAGTGTTACGTAGTAGAAAACATTTTTACATAAAAAAACATACCTGAATATTTCCAGAGTTGAGTTTCAACACTGGCAGCAAGTTGAGCTCTTGATCAGTCATCACAATCTTGCCAAACTTCGGTTTTTGAACCACTTTATACGCTACGACCTTTCCTCTGTAGTACTCCGTGACTGTTCTGAACAGATCTGGCTTTACGCTGACTGCTTCACCTTCGACAACCGTCAGATTTGCAGCATACACGTAGAAATGCTCCGGGATGATGACGACGTTGAGATCAACATCCCGAAGCCACACGATCCCATTCGTAACGTCCATTCGTATCCTGTCTCGAGTTCGGTTAACTCCGGACTGGACGTAAACCAGCCGGTTTGCGTTAATGATGGATTGATCAAAGACTTTGATATGAACTGGCTCTTCGTTATAGTTTTCCAGCTCGAGGGTACCCGGTGATGTTGTTATTTCGAGCCAGCCGTGGTAAGGTCCATCTGTTACTTGGTATACTATGTTTGAGGGCTCGATTTGGGGATGCATTACCTGAAAAAAGGGATAAAGTTTTAATTATGGTAATTTAGGCTGAAACAGCTGGAAGTCGTGATACAGTAATCACCTCATAATGAATTGCCAAGTTTATGGACCCAATCAGCAATTAGTGAAGTCACCCAACATTAAGAGATTTCCATCGATAATAAAATCTACTAAAAATTTATAATCAGATACATACCTCCAAGACCTCTTTGGTAACATTAACGCTAGTAGATTCTTCGACTACCAGAGGTAAGTTTGTGTTCACACGGAGCGGCTCCCAGTAGCTGGACGGGAATATCTTTATGACGTAGACACCCTCGCCCCAGGTGTCCAAGCACATCACTTTGAACCTATTAACAAATATATTGATCAAATACTATTGTTATTATCTTTTCAGGGTCAATTCACGACGAGACACAACGCTGCGCGTACCATTTAATAGTGACTCAAATCGTAACTTTATTTACTACAAATAAAGATACAAATTTCAAGTAAAGTCGCGTCGCGTCTAGACTGACTCTTACTGTTATTTTGATAAACGATTGTATGTGTTTGTTTATGAGCGTGTAAAAATTTGAAAACCTTGCATGATGTCACAATATGGCGCCAAGGCTATCCTTTTCTTAATTGAAAGGCATAGTATTCGACACCAAGAATGCACTTTAGAAAAACAAACTAATCGAACCTGAACTGATCAGTAGGAGTCTTGGGTTCTCTATGCCTGTAGGCCACTCTGCCCGCCGCCACATCTAGCTGAGTAAATGTATACGCTCCCTGACCATCGCCGACCTCGATAGTTCCATGTTTCGGTTCCAGATTCACTTCATAACGAATGTCTTCTTCTAAGCAGTTCATATTGGTGTCGACCTGATGAGAACGAGAAAAAATAATATGTCTAAACAATAATATCAATTTTGGCTTTAGAAAAACAAAATGTTGCTTAATGCGCCCGAAATGAATATTCTATTTCAATCCAAATCCCGATCCGTTTTCTTTGACGACTGTTTCTGATTGGACATCTTTAAAACTTGGATAAGCAAATTCGGTTGTTGATTGGTTACAGACGGGATCGGGATCAGATTGCAAACGACATCGCAAAACGTGAACATTTATGTAGCGACTTAAAAATGGTTAGAGCACATCGAATTTTATAATTTTAATACTTTGTTTGAAACACCCTTGCCTGCAAACGCGCGCAAGAGTCACGCACTTGATTAGACTATTGCATGATGATTCAGTTTGTGCTGGATTAAAATTTAAAATAGTGACCATAGAAAACAGATGAACAACAGTTGGTCCTTTGAATGTTTTTTTTTTGTCTTTAATGGAAAGATCATATATTTTTTCATAACAAACTATTGGTATTTTTTTTTTGCTCTAATTAAGAAGTTATGTTAAATTCAAAATTATTCTTTGAACTCTGAGCCAAAAACACGCCGACAGTGCCCGACGGGGCGGTGTGACGTCACTTAAGGCCGCTACATACGTGACGAGTTTTTTCACGGACGGGACGGAACGGGAAATTTTGGAAATATCGTTTCATACAAAATGTATATGGAAGCGCATATGTCACGGAGACACGGACAGGACGGGAACGTGGCACTGACGGGACGGGAACGCGCCACTGAAAAAACGGGCGGGAAAAATAACGTCGCCGAAGACGTTTAGCACGTCCGGCGCCGCGCGTGTCCCGTTCCCGTCCCGTCAGTGCTACGTTCCCGTCCTGTCCGTGTCTCCGTGACATATGCATTATGACAGCACAACCGAGTTGAGCAACCGTGGCGCGTTTATATTCACGTCAATTTTGTTCAAATTTCAAATTTACTTTTGTATTGGTCGTAATTAATTATTAAAATAGAATTATGATTTTTTCTCTTCGATTAATGTACTTATTAATTACATAAGATATTTTTTTTCTAGATTCAAATACCTAATTACCTGCATATCTCTTGAAGTAATAACTACAGCTTTCCCATTCTCCACAATGGATCCGTTAGTTGGATACATCCTTATGAACGGAGGAGAAGCCTGTATCTCCAGGTTACCGTTGACATCGAACAACCCGTCTGATATCCAGAAAGCCATCTTCCCATACTCCTTCCCTTGGTGCTTGAATAACACCAAGTTCTTATTGATATCGTCCTGGGAAAACTGCGCTATTTGCTCAGAAGGATTATCAGCCCGAAATATACCACCATTAGGAGGATCTTTAATGTATCTTTGGACTGTGTAAATAATATCGGAAGGTTTTGTGTCCAAGTCTGCATCGGTATAACACAAGTCGCGAGCCGTAATGAGCCTCGCTCCTCCATGCACGATGTGGAATACGTTATCGTTCACCCGTACGGGGCTATTATCGTTCTTCAATATTATGTCGATGTGAAACACTCCCACATATTGAAAGTCTTCTGGCTCCGGACTCAAGGCCATGAAATGAAACGAGTCGTGTCGACTTTCAGAGTCGTCGTGTGCATAATACACTCTATCAGAATTTAGTTCTTCTAGAGTAAAGTATGTCGTATTATCTCGCATTATTTTCAAGATATCGTTTATCACTTCGATTTTACCGTGCTTCGGCAAATGTGTGATATTGAATATAAGGTTAGTGACTGCATCTGTACGGAAGTTGAGATGTGTGGCTGGGATGACCATTCTGGAGCCTTCTGTAACTTGAAGACGTTCTAGAGTGGTGTGCACTCGTCCTTCCGTCCGGTCTGACGTTAGGGTACCAGGACTGTGACGTATGGTCATGACTCCAGTGATATTCTCGCATTCAGTTGCGCCGACAACGAAGGTAAACTCGTCTTGAATATGAGAATACGCTCTCCTATGCAACCGGTACCACAATTGGTCTGTATCGATGTGCTGTTGGGTGAAGGTGCTATGCATTTGTAAATGATGTTTTCCTGAAGACAAGTGCAGAATCCCATATTTAGGAGGTCTCAATATCGTGTACACGACGCGGTCGCTTGGTAGTGTGAGCGGGTTAGTCTTGAACGTGAGGTGCTGAGACGATATGAAAGCCTCCCTTGTGTTGTTCAGTACCAGTTCTTCGTTTACTGATTGGTACAGTTCGAGTTTTATAAACGTTAATCGAAAGTCGTAGAGTGTGTTCGTTCGTATTGAGCCGACTGATGCTTTGAACTGTGAACAAAAAATATGTGATATAGGCATGACAAGAAAGTTTTTTTTTTCTAAACACATGAAGGGTAACTTGATTACCTTGAACTCATCATGTGAAGGGTTGCCAAGGAGGTGCATGTAGCGCACGCGTCCGAACGTCAGCATTTCACTGGTGAATGAGTCTGCCGTCTGCCACGTGCCGTCCAGGACCCGAAGACGTTCCACCACGCCGAACTGAGGGGGCTTCACTATATCATACCTAAAGAAAACATAACAATTTAACAGAGAAGCAAAACACTTTAACTAGCGTTGGTACTTATTATGGACTAGACCGACGAGGCAAAGTATTTATATAATATACCTTTATGTAAAGGCTTTTTTCAATTTCCGCCTGTTTCTTTTAAAAAGAGAGAACTTTGCAGATGTGACACATCATAAATGCGACTAAACGGGAATCAAAGACGCGGGCACACGGGTTGTGAGAACAGAGAGGAGGCCTGTGTCCGCAGGTGGATCATGGTTAATGATGATATTATGGGCCTACTAAAAGGTCCATGATCACGGCAAATTTATCTCTGATGACCCATTTACTTAACGCGTGGGGGCGGGCGGTAAAATCAAATGTATAGAAAAGTTTGAAACACGTCGCGAGGTGGCGCCAGTGGCGAATGCGCGAACTTCTTACTTTCGCGCCGCTCACCGCTTAGAGCAAACTCGTGAACGGGCCGTCTTCATACTTACTTGACTTGCACGTTAGTCTCATCAGCATTGGTAGTGAAGGTCAGGTTATCAGCAGAGATGATGGCGTAGGAGTTGTGAACTAATTGGAGCCCCGTGTTGTTCACCAGCCGTACTTGCAACGGAACTATTGATATCCGCAGGATGCCGGGACCGCTTGTTTCTATGCCGTCTGATACCTGAGAAATTATAAAAAATAATGTTGAAATAATAAAATAGGCTTGTGCACATTACGGCAGGCCCTTCCGCATTGCGATAATTCCTCTAGCGAGCTTGTTCCTTAAAGCCCGTTAAAAACAACGTTAAATAACTTAGTCTAAACGTGAATGTCTATTAAAAAGCAGAGGGTCTAAAACGGCCACATAGCAATATTCCAAATGATTCACTACGTGAACGAAAAATAACAAGACTAGCCAAATACATTGCTGGCAATCATTGGAATTGCACGAAAAATGTGCATTCCTAGCAACGCCACTGGCTATTCATTCACGAAGTGAATCATTGGGATATGACTAAGTGGCCATTTTTGACCCTCTTACCAAAAACAAAGATACTATAGATGAGCTGATAACTTGCTAAATATAAAAAAAAAATCTAAATTACTTCAAAAGATTTCTGTTTGTCTGTGTCTGTGAGGAATAAAACGGCTAGAAAGTATGTGACTGCTGAGATGACGAGCAAAATGGAAGAAAAACACAAACTGAGTCAACCCCATACAGATAGAGTTGGGCAGGAAAGCGATTGACAGGGATAAAATAAGATAAGATGAAAAGAGATAGATATATAAGATAGAAGAGGATTTAAGATACTCACTTGTAAAGTCAGTCTGAGTGAAGTTTTATTGAGTTGTTTGTCACTTGTTGAGCCGTGCACGTATGAAATCACTCCCGAATCAATATCCTGCTGCGTAAATGAATCCACCGGCTGACCGGACATTTCAATATGTCCGCTGTTGAAGAAACAACATAATTACAACCTAACCTAACCTTTATGGCAATCGGGAAAAATTAAGTATACAGTTATATCGGTAAAAAAAATATTTAAATTCATAAACCTGTGACATCTCCAACCCACACCTGGTCAAACGTGGTGGATAGGGGCCCTTTCGACCCATTCCCACCCAAAGAATAATGGCCATTTCATACCCAAAGTATGTGGCCCATCCTGGAAACTTCAAAAGCTATGCTCATGTTGTGTCCAGCGTGTTTAGTGCGAGTTTTTTTACGTATATGCGATAGTAACGTTTAACCGCGTTTGGCGCTCTTATTGGCCCGCTATTGGCAATGAGAGCGCCAAAAGCGGTTAAACGTTACTTCCGCGTCTACGTACAATAAATCTCACTAACCACAATGTTGTTTGTTTATTACACGCACTACACTCGTAGCCAATTTCTAGGTTGACACAAATTAAGTTATCCAAGCCCGTTAAATTTACCCGTTAACGTTAACTTGCCACATAATGCGAACCTACCAATGAAATGAACACATCAATAACTTATATCTATTAAATGTCACTTGAAAATGACGTTTAACAAAAAAAAATACTATTTGCAATTTTATTTTCAATACTTTTTATTGATACTGATACTGCTAGCTAACTTCATATATCTGCTAGCTGATTTCATTTCAGTACTTTTTTTTAGCGTGTTAAAATATCAAATGAGACCTCGACCCAGGGCAGAGCAGGAGGGATTGTCAGACTCGTGCTGACTAAAATCCACGGTGTCCTTCAATAGCCCTTTACGTTCCGGGGTCACGGTAATTCGTGAGTCCCGCGACCGCACAATATGACGAAACCACAGCTTCACCCTTATCGTGGTCGTACTCGATATACTCCTCACCTGTTCGCCTCATTCTTCCCGTGTAGCACAGTATACAGGAGATCTTCGGGCGCCGTATCAGGGTCCTCAGCCTTCAATATGTCGGATGTGATCACTTTGCGAGTTCCCTGTAATAAATGTGTGTTGAAATCAACACCCAGGAGTTAGTATTATGTCTCAAAACGGTGAAAGAAAACATAGTGTGGAAACTTCGAAGAAGTCCTTTTGAACAAGTCGCATGACCCTGCGTGTTTTCTCTTACGGGGAAGAGGCCTGCCGTAAGAACGACCTGTCGCCGGGCCGTAGGAACCAACAACTAAATAGTTTTAGTAATTAATTATCAAATTTCATAGAGACTGTAAGACGCGCGTGAGAGAGATATTAATGTCTACCAGCGCTTCCTTACAACGCGTAAACATTCAGGGACACAATTGGGTCTAAAACCATTTACTGAATTACTATTATTGAGTATATTCAGTTTGCCTTTTTTAATGCGGCATGTGTTGCACTAAAAGAAAAGATTAATAAGACAAGTTCTTTACAGGGTTATTTGAAAAACATTAACAACCTTTCATGGACTAAAAGTACCTACTTCTGGTTTTAACAACTTTTACTGTGAAACCAAACCTGAAATATAAAAAACAGGTGTTTCATACATTGACAACGGAGGAATATTCCACCTTGTTTGAAACACCAGATCATTTTTTTTTATCTTTTACGGTCGGTTTCATAGTAACAGTTGTTTGTATTTCATAAGTACTTTCAGCCCATGAAAGGTTTTAATGTTTTACAAATAACCCTGTGTATAGTTTTCAAACTTGTTTGTAATAAATAAATAGCTAAGAATAAAAAGAAAATGAAATCAGTAAACGGGTTAAATTAGTAAACTAAAAATACTCACACAAATAAATTAAAGGTTAATCTGCTGTGTTTTCGACGTTTGTGGGGCAAACAATGCATGCAACTACAGAAAAGCAAATAATAAAAATTATTCGAAGCTCTGGACATATTCTGAAAATAATAAAACAATAAATAATAAACAAAAATCTTACAATGAAACTCAAGCAAGGAATTTGATTATTTTATTATGTAAAAATATTTGTAAAATGTTTGTAGCAACTAAATCGACTGTGACTACAAACAGTATCGAAACTTCAAATCACGTACTTTACAGGAGAGCAATTTAAAGTTTTATTTTGCCATAGAACGCAGTTGCAGTTTCGATTTTGTTCGATGCAAAACTTGATGAAATATTTTATATTTACAAAAAATCTCTTTGCTTATCTGATAGTATTTTATACGGACATTAAATTTCTGTAATAAAACAGAAATGGCGATTTTGCAGTTTCGATAGTGTTCGTAGTTACAGTCGAAATACATATTGTGGTGTCGACCTTCCAACTTTGGATGTCCGTGCATGATTTATGTGTGTTATGCTCACCGACTTTTTTCTCATTCAACGAATTAGTTCCTGGACTTTTTAATTTTGCCAAAACAACATAAAACAGACATTTTCTCAATTCAATTTTTAATAACATCATGCCATAGTTAACCAAAATCATGCAATGCTTATTAAGTTAGTTTCAGTGAATATTTTATTACTGGTTTTCAGGTGGGATTAATGTCTAATCAACAACAACACCCTAATTTATTATTAACAAATGTAACCAATTTAATTTGTACAGTGTGGTTGTATTTCATGAAGCTTGCACTAGTTTTTAATATGAAAAATCTATCTACAGCTATGTTTACGACAGCTCCCATTCTAACCAAATACGTCTGAAAACCAGTATTTTATAATGAACAACTGCCTATACAGGATATCCCAGGAAATGTGGACCAAATTGAATAGGGGCTCCATTACCCCTGGGATAACGCGAAGTCTATCGGTCGAAACTGCCGGCAGAAGTTAGTGTTTTATGAATCTTTCCACTAAAGACAGGCGGATTGCATTTTTGTATGCACTGTGATTAATAAACTTAAACTAATATTATAAAGAGGAAACCTTTGTATTTTTGTATGTTTGTATTGAATAGGCTCCAAAACTACTGGACCGATTTCAAAATTTCTTTTACCATTACTTAGAGGAATTCTTCCGAATCCGTATAGGCTATATTTTATCCCGGAAAATAGATAGAATTTTTCGTTGTAGTGAAAATTGTGGAGTAAGGCGTCGAAAAACTGCCGTACGGTAACGATTCTCGCGAACGCTGCCTAAATGGTTAGAGATGTATGGTTGACTTCTATAGAAAAGTTGTAGAACTCAATAATGCCTACAAAAAAGTCCGCGATAGTAAAACCAAACATTTATATTTTAGCCATTATAACGACTTTTCCATAGAATAAAAGTAATTAAAATTATTAGCCTACGTTTATTGATCATATTATCGTCAAATACTAATCCTTATCCAAATAAACTATTTATTGAGCAAGATTGTTTCAATAGCTATAAATTACTTTTTATTTTATTCCAATCGGACAATCCATTCAAAAGATATTACGAATTTAAAACTGTGAGAGAGCTTAAAAAATAAATGTCCACCCGTGCGAAGCCGGGGCGGGTCACTAGTTAATAAATATATTGATAGTCTATACACTGTGGCCGTACACAAAACCAAATCACTTTGCAGTAGTTATATTGATAAGCTTTGCAAAACTGGTTGATAAAAATATAATTATCTAAGCTACCTTAAAAGAATGTACACCAAACGACACTCCATGTAAATGAAGTCCCTTGATTTTTTAAATGACTGAACCGATTTTAATGAAGCTTTATACATACTAGCAAGATACATAGGACTAAAAAAACGACGGGTTGCACTCTGGGAGTGCCGGCAGAAGTGAAAACTTGAATAGTAATAAACACACACGAACATTCGCGCAAGCGCCCTGCGCCGTCTTACGAATTTTCGATCAGGTCACGTGTCCTGACGCGAGTTTAACATTTTTTACCCATTCCAAAAAAAGTGTACAATGCCACTAAAGAAGTTTTCACTTCAAAAAGTAGAAAACATTTACGAAAAATACTGCATAGAATTCATAGGGCTGGTGGGATACAGTCGTTACGCAGTGGGTACCGAATGGGCGTCGTTGCCGAGGGAGGCCTAGAAAACGAGATTGGCCGTACGAAGGGAAGAGTGTTTTTTTTTAGATATTTACTGTCTTACTTTACTTTTTTAGATACGTACCGGGGTCATGGTAATTCGTTAGTCCCGCGACCAAGGGAAGAGTGGTAGGCTATGGGGAGACCATTGTCCAGCAGTGGGACAATATAAATTTTAAAAAAGTGTTACACCGATTTTAATATCACAAACAGGGATTTGCAATTTTAAAGGACATTGCGAAATTATTTTCCGATAAGATTTTTGACTTCTTTAAAAATAAGGACTTGAAATTTTGTATGTAATACCGTTCGGCGTACAAGCTCTTAAGTCTCAGTACATTATTAAACATGACAAAAACAGTTTTTTTTTAATATATATAAACATCTACATAATCATGATAAAAATGCATTTAAACTAAAATATACCTGAGTGAGCCTTAAAACTTTCCCGGGCAGCAGGTTCAACACGGGCGGGTCGTTGACCGGGGTGACATTTACGTGTAGAACAAACGTGTTTCTCCCTTGAAGGTAGCTCGGTAGTGTGAACTTTGTCTCTGGTATCAGTTCTATGTCGAGAACAATGGCGTCTTGGTGGTTTTCAGAGCCATCGTGGACGTAGCGGACCTGAAACAATCATATTAATTGAGGAATTTGAAATTACTCTTTTGTAAGTACACTTCCTTGAAAGGTAAAAATATATATTATTGAATAAACTTTTTTTTATCCCTTTTCAAAAATTTTCACTTGTGTAACTGTTATTTTTGCATCACTATTAATATCTACAGGTTATAACTTATCCAATTGTAAAGGATCACCAACTTTTATGGAATTAAATATAAATATTTCGTCGACGGCATATTAAAGAATGAATAGTAATTAAGAATGTCATGAAGAATGAGGAGTCAATTTCGAGATCCATAGGATGTTATCATTTACATAAAGTAACCGCTTTATCGCTGCGGTTCAGCAGATCAATAGGACGAAACAAATTCAATTTATGTTAGTGATTGCCTTAGGAAGTGCCCTTATAATTTTAATGAACATAACCATGTTCTTACCTTATCTCTAGACAAGTCAAGCAGAGTAAAGAACTGTTTAGATTTGCTCTCTCCTTCTATAAAGTTGTACTGTTGCGAGTTCCGTTGCAGAGACAGGTCGATGGCTATCCGGCCGTGTTGCGGCGACTGAGCGACGTGCAGCACTACACCTGAGGGACGTACTCCGTACTTGTGGTGGTCGAGGATCACGTCTATGTTCTGCGTGGTTATCACTGAAACTCCTCCCTCTTGAACGGTCAACGGGAAGAGCGCGACAAGTTCTAGCTCGCTGCTTGATTTGGAGAATACCTGTAAATTAATTATGTATCTTATTAGTAAAATAGTCAATATGCTTTCTAATTAACACATACATAAACAGGCACAGAAAAAAAAACAGTAAAAACGTTATTTGGTACCAATTCGACAGGCCTGTTGGTCTAGTGGTTAGTGACCCTGACTGCTATGCCGGAGGTCGTGGGTTCGATTCCCACCCAGGACAAATGTTTGTGTGATGAGCACGATCATTTGTTCTGTGTCTGGGTGTAATTTATCTATGATATGTATGTATTTATAAATATATAAGTATGTTTATCAGTTGTCTAGTACCCATAACACAAGCTCTGCTTAGCTTGGGACTAGATGGCGTTGTGTGATAGTTGTGGAATATTTATTTATTTATATTTTAATTACGAACTCAGTTACTTTCCTAGTTTCACACTCTTCAAGAGGCTTCAAAGCTACCATGTACTTCATGACTCGTATATCTCAATTACTACTAACTACAGGATATAGGACTCTCCCAAACAACAACATGACGTACCTACGTTCTATTCTATGAAATTTCAGTTGTATTAACGAACCTTATATTTCTCAGCGTAATCAGGATTGATGCACAGGTCGGTGTCACATTTGCAGGTGAAGTGATCAACGCCGTGCTGCTCGCAGACGCCTTGGGGAACACATGGCGGGTTCCCGGGACTTGCATGGCAAGGGTACCACCACACGCACTTGGGACTCACACCGTATGTGACCACAGCGTTCGGTAGACCGTACATCTTTTCGTCTACCTCTATCGGTTTGATGCAGCCCTGCAAGTTAAAGATAAAATGAAATTGTGGAATTAATAGAAATATCAATTCCGTAAGGAATTTGATCATTTGTTCCTATTAAACGATATATAAACGATATTTTTTCCGATTCGATTACGACACGGAAAATCTCTAGCAGCATCACTACAAAACAATACATAGGGGATCATTACTTCAAGCTACTTCTTTAACGGGCAGAAGTTAGTATTTCATAATCATAATCAGTCTAGTTTTTTCCAAACCCTGCATATATTGGATGCATTTAATAAACACCCGATAAATGCCTGTAAACCCCGAATAACTGCCTTTTACCTGGGCTTTGCCAGTGACCAAGCATTTATTTGGGCGTGAACTCATTTATATCTAATGTGCCAAGTTTATGCCCATTTTACTATGTTTTTACACTCGACCTGAATATTTTACAGCAGCACAGCTCACTTACAATACTGTCAGGAAAGAGTGTTGATCAACAGTGGTGTACCATAAAACTTACCATGATACTAGAATCAGCCGCTTTAATTCCCTTGGTGAATGCCCTCTGCTGCTTCTCACTCTCTATGCCGCCGAGATAGAAGGAATCTGATAGATCTAGATATCGCGTACCACCGCTCTCGATTCGTGTGTGCATGGCTATGTTGTCCACGGAGAGCTGTAAGAATCGTTGGTTTAGGTACAAGCAAGTACAAGACATTAGGTTACACCAAGATACCTTGGCCTACCTTCAATCAATATTGTTGAGGAAATGCTAGGACTATTAACAGAAAAAAAATTAACTCAGACCAAACATGAATAAATATAATATGCTATTACTAAAAAAAAGAAAACGTCAATGACGTCCATCTGTCAACTGTCATTTGAAAAATACGAGTAGCAAAAACTCGGACTACGCACGAAGGGTTCCGTACCAAAAAGGCAAAGAAATCATGTCTGTTGTATGAGAGACCACTTAAATATTTATGTAATTCTGTTATTTAGTTTTTATTATAATAGCACCAACAGAAACACACCATCTGTGAAAATTTCAACTGTCTACCTATTAAGGTTCATTAGGTGTAACCTGGTGACAGACGGACAGGCAGTTAAACAAAGCTTCCCAACGGAGGGTTATGTTTTATTTACCCTTTGGGTACGGATCCCTAAAAATACTTTACGCAAATTAATTTTCATTATTAATTAATGTTAATGTTAGTTTACACAAAAGCGTGCAAGTGTTTTAAATGCGTGCGTGGCGTCACAATATTTTATGGCACGATCCCAATTTTGTTCTTATTGCGGTTACATAGTATTTATTTTAAAAACGTGAGGATGTGGATAAAACGATATCTTTATTTTTATGAGAATCATTTTGCGTATATTCTGAGGCATGATGCATCCACAAAGTTGCGATAAATCAATATATTGTTCACAAGCTTCACAATGTTCAAAAAAAAAACGTTTTTTAAACCGTTTTTTTTAGTAAGAAGTTCGGAGGGGCCAGAACTACAATCGCTAATCTCGCAGCGCTAATATTGTTTATGATGATTAAATTCGCAATAAGAGATTGCTACACGTATAATGGCCGCAAGGGCAACTTATCATATATTTTCCTTATTATTTTCCTTCCTTTTACTTATTATTATGCGACTAACCTAAGCATGTTACTATCATCATTTCAGCCTAAATATATTCATTATTGGGGTGTTATTCCTCGTAAAGCGTTGTGCCAGCGCTGCACTAGGGTTGAAACAAGTTTGCTTTTATTAGATTTTCAACTTTATAAAATAGATAGAGCATAAAGTTGAAAATCAATTAAAGATACTACAGTGAGCTGTGAGTCCACCCTTCGTCATTTTAGCAGGCACCAGGACATCCATAGTTTCTTTGTTTGTCCTCTACACTTACAGCCATCTACATTTATACTCAAAACTTATTAATTTATTTGATGGTAAGTTTATAAATTAAATTAACGTATCTTTAATCATATATGTGACAATAGTATTTACTATCTGTATATGTTATGGTCAGTATCTTATTTTTTAAGACTACAGTGGCCAAATTCGCATGGACAAGCTTGTTGCTATTAAATTGAACAATAAGTTAATAAATTCAGTAACTAAGAGTAAATAACAAAAAAAGTCGACTCTTTATCCTTGTAATTTCACTGTCACAAAAAAAAACTTGGTTTGTAAATCTGTACTTATGTTATAAACATAGTCCGGAGATAGGTAGATTGATTTGGGGTCAATAACCTGAAACGTATATATTAATACGGACATGCCTCCAGGATTCCGGGATTTTAGTGTCATTTTTCCGGAATTTTAAAATTGATAGGAACGTAAGACAAGACATAATAAGCCATCTTTATTTAAAATTTCAGCAAAAAAACTACTAAAAATCTTATCCATATTAGGATTTCTAAGACAGTTCGTGATACAAGTACATAAAATCAATCTACCTACTTCGTGCTATGGTTATAAAGCCGAAGAGTTCGTTTGTAAGGAATATCTCAGGAATTCCTGGTACAGACTACCTATTTTTTTGTGCTTGGTAAGCAGTTTATCGAAGAAGGGTTTTAGGCTATGTAACATCTCGCTACGATCAATAGGAGCCGAGCAGCTGGGGTAAATCAAGGGGAACAGCTAGTTGAACTAACTGAAAATTTTCTGACTAACTGAAAATTGACTTAAATAAAAATATGCAACAGCAGTTTTCAAATTGGCATAGGCAGTTTGATTTTGCAGATAGTCTCATGAAGCATATTTATTTAGGTTAGAATAGTGCTAGTAACATGTTATATATAGATATGCGCAAACCGGCCCACTATATAATACAACTAACGACCCGCCCCGAATCCGCATGGGTGCAATCTCTACGATATTATGTATGCTAACATGCATAAAAACCTTCCTATTGAATCACTCTATATAAAAAAAACCGTATTAAAATCCGTTACGAGTTTTAAAGATCTAAGCATACATAGGAACAGACAGCGGGAAGCGACTTTGTTTTATACTATGTAGTGATAATAGCATGTTTTTGACCTAGATAAAATTATATTATTATACAGTGTGAGCATAATATGATAATCACCGCTATCATACAAGTCCAGTACAAATGCAAGACAAAATAGAATGTTTTATTTTATTAGCACATTGCGATCGCGATTTTATTGCCTTAAAAACTAATAGAAGTAAAGCTGAGATTAACCACAAGATTTATCATTAAGAACATGTTATTATTTATTTCGCTAATTTGCATGAAACTTTGTTGATAATGTTTAACAGTATTCCCTACAGAGTACAGTCACGAGCAATAAGATGTATTCACTTAACAAAATACAAATGAGATTTGCTTGTGAAATACTGGTTTCAACTTTGAAATAAAACCCATTTCGTAATAGCATGGCTTCCAAAACAGGAATTGAAAATGCGAAAGTTTTATTAATACGGTAGGAAAATATCTATTTATCATTCTGCTAAGTGTATACATATTATTGCTCGAGACTGTACAGTACCATTCGCAAGTACGGCTTATAATAGAATTTGGGCAGTCAGCAATCAAAGGGGCTTTTAAGGGGGGTAACATCGTGACGCTGTCTGTACCCTGCGGACAAAATCGCATGGAGATGCTAGTAACAACCTAGGGTCTTACCTCTATCATAGAGGGGTAGAACGAGAGGTGCATCTTGTGCCACTGCCCGTCATTGACTCGCTCGGTGTGTACTATCTGCCCCCGCGCCATTTTGACTCGTACCACTCCCTCTAGAATCTCAACAGCCAGAAAGTCTGACCCTCGACCACCACCGGCGTTGTACAGAATAATGGCATTCTGGGCGATCGTTTTGAATTCTATTTGCCACCTGAAACATTTTAAATTTACACCATCATACTTGAGGAATACACAGACTCCAACAGGAAGTTGGCGGTATTGAGGTTTTTTGAAATGGCTCCTGGTAAAACATAGTTCACTTACTTGCCCCCAGCCCTAGAATTTATCTTCGGTAGTATAAGATAAGCTCCTTCATCAACGAAACTAATGTCGGAATTAATGTCGGCATCGAACTCTGGGGCACAGTTCCACGTCACGCCTTCTACGTGAACTGAACCGGAGCGACTGCGAGCTTTCTCAATGATCTTGACACCATTGTAGTATACCTAGAAATATCAAATCAATTAGGAATGGACCCAGTGGTGTAGACCAACAAGAATGAACACTACAAATCATTATATTCGCACAAAAGGACACTATCATTATCTTTTGTAACTGGATTAAATCCAATTGGTTTAAAGAAACAGAACTAATAATCGTCCTACATTAAAACACTCACATCTTCCATGCAGCCGCGAAAGTTCTCCATATGTCCCAAAAAGAGCTCAGAGAAATCGCCCTGACCACCCAAGAATATGCCAAAATGTATGTTCAATTCAAAAAATCTACCAGGCAGTCTTTTCTTTACTGATGTTTCATCCACCTAAAATAAATTGGTTAAATTATTAATTGAATATTGTAGCAATCTTACATGGAGGAGGCCTTTGCTCAGCTGTGGGACAGATAAGGTTATAAAAAAATAGTGATCTGCTTCATCCAGATGACACTCTTCTTTTAATAAAAACGGTAAGCAACTATGTTTTTCATTATTAGAGCAGTATCATTCAGTGCTTCACTAGTAGTAAACTTCAATGATCTCAAGTATATTTATAAAATATTAATTTACCTTCATAGTGAGGTTAGCTTCGCGTCGAATGATGCTGACATGATGCCACTGTGAATCATTCAGGTGTATTCCCTTAGGAGATGACAGCTCACTCTCTCCTGCTCCGAGGTTTATGTGTAGTTTTAATCTGCCACTTTCCAAGCGAATCTGCAAATAAATTTGTAATATAAAAATGTATTCAATAAAATGTATTTGTAGATAGCAATCAATGGAACTACTGAACCAGTTTTAAAAATTAGTTCATGTTTTTGTTAAGAATTGTAACAGAGTAGATATGCTAGCTCCTCCATTGATGTGACCTCTTACACATACACACCGTGTAAACATTAGCATTACACACCAGACCAATGAATGCCAGCTGGACCAATTTATTGAATGAATGCCAACAATTGTTTGGTCAGTGGGTCGTCTTAGGTTCCTCAAAAGAATTGAAATATTCATTCCAACTTGGTGTGGGCAGTCAGTGAAGGTGTTCTTTGGCATTAGTTGGCCAGGTTAGTTTGTACACGGCATTTCTAATAAAACTTTTCTTCAAAAATAGTTTATTTACCATGCAATAATCAGTTTTTCCAGCAGCAAGTAGTAAAAGGGCATCAGACAAATGTGTGCGGAAACGGAAACTCATATCAGTGACACCTTTGGCTTCCTGTAGTGGATATGTGATGTAGCTTGCTCCATAGAAAGATGCTGTAAAAAGACAAACAACCTGAGGCTCTTTTCACAGTACATCAGTGATTTTTATCAATTGACCCAGATTAAAGGAAAACTTTAAGACTAATTTATAATAATTTTTAACATGCTGCAAGTACAGAGACAAGTGTTGTCAGTCAATAATATTTACAATTTAATTTTTTTTATGACTTAAATGTTAGAATTGGTACTGCAGAAATGTGGATTTGTGGAACAGAACAAGTGGGAATAAAGATTCCTATTAGTTAAAATATTTTGCAATAGGTACCTAATATTGTACGAGTAATGAGGAAAAAAATCCATTCGTTCTACCATAGTGTTAAAGAGTGCTCTGTGCTCCGTAGTTTGATTTCTTTTCAGCAACATTTTTGATTTCTAAATGTCCATATTTTCGAATTCTGAACTGTCACTGTGACATTTGTATAATTTTGCAACTCATTCTTCTGAGTGCAAAATGATCATGGCAAGAGGCCGTAACAGTTTTCTTTTCTTTGTAATTAATTTGAATGCTGCTTCAAAATTTTGTAAATGTTGTTATGTGCTTCTTACAATAAATACACTTTATATTTTTTACATATAATATGTGGAACTATTATCTACCCATTTTAAGGTTTTTGTGAACTTATTTATATTGTAGTTATTTCTTACATGTGGACCATCATAGAATACTAAACTACTATTCTATTCTGTTTTTTTTAGGGTCCATCCTTGGGGATGCTATGTAAAAATTAAAACCATCAATCTGTTGTGACACTTTTATTTACCTGTCCCGAATTCTATACTCTGCGACATTGTTCCAATAGGAACAAACATGTTCCACTGAAACACCTGGCTCAATAGAATTGCTCAGGAACAAGTGGAAACAAACCAATCATTATACAATCAGAACAATTATTTTTTTAAACCTACACCTAAACAAAGAGAACCTTCGAAAAATACAAATAGTTTTGTGATCAAACATTATCACATTTTTATTTTCTTTTATTAGTGTTAAGACTGATCTAATAAATGTATAATTTGCTGCATTCAGTCACCTATCAGAGGCAGTAGTTTGCATGATATACTTTAGCGAACTGTTAGCAGATTTCACATAAATATTACCACCACATTTTATATCTCATCATCCAATATTATAAGATATATTTGGAAAAAATTAATTTATGTTAAACTCACCACAAAAGTGTTTTTTTTTTTTAAAGAGATTCATGTATTATTAAATTAATATACAAACGACGATAGATGTGAAAAGGATCACAGCCCTTGCTCTTGCCCGAATTCGGGTTAAAAAATACCAGAACAGACGAAACACAACACACCCGCTGTTCATTGATATTCGCCAGAAAGGCAATCTTACGTCAACAACGACCGAAGATGCGAAGTTAAAGAAGAAAGCTGAAGTTGTTGCTTACCTTTATCGTACGCAAGTCCCACGCTAACAAACGTTAAAATTAGAAAGAGTTCCATTTTAGATAACTCACACACAACTCAGACACCAAAATGAATAAAGCATGTAATAACGATCATGGTTGACGGCGGAGTATTTATTTATGTGTCGGTTTTAAGTCACCACAGTACAGGCGTGGCGTCTTCACGAAATTAAATAGATTGCAACGTAAAAGAAAAATATCAACATTCATGTTACGTTTCATTCATTTCATTTTCAACTGTACACTTTGATATTATTTACTTGAAAGTATGTTCTACCGTTTTCATTACAAAATTTAGAGTCAAAACCTAAAATTATTTCTGAAATCAAAGTCAAGAACTGACTCAGTTGATGTTGAAGTGTTAGTTAGTCACAGACTACATAGGCAATGTGTTACTTCATTGGGTTGAGCTGTTGAGTGAGTATTTGAGTACAGCAATCGTTCGGTCATTCATTATGTTCATACAAGGACTTTCTGAAAAACATGCCGACGGAGATAGTTCAAACGGAGGCAATTGTCTCTTTCTAAAAAAGACTAACAAACATTTTTTGACAATTCTGGTTTTGAAAGCTAAACATTTTGATGGGTTAACACTTTAACATCAAATGATATAAAATTTGTATATGTTACAAATATTGTAAAATTTAGTTACTGTATATTTCTGTAAATATGAGTTTCTTATACCCTCTCTTTTGACTCGATTATGCAAACAAAATAAAAAAAGGGAAACAAATTTTGTCTAAGTGTCCATTTTGTGTTTTAAATAGTATAATTTACAGTCTGTCTATAAAATCGCGAAAATAAATGATGGCGCTGCCTGCGGTCGTGCACTTAGCAACCCTGTATAGTTTGACTCCATTGATTTTTATACTAGTGCAGTCACGAGCAATAAAAGTATATACTTAACAAAATTCAAACGCGATTTTCTCGTGAAATACTAGTTTCCACTTTAATATAAGACATGTTTCGTAATAGCTTGGCTTCCGAAATAGAAGGTTTATGAAAACGTTTTGTAAAGAATTATTTACCTACTTATACTTTTGAATTCTGCTTACACATGTTATTGCTCGTGACTGTACATTATTTTATACTATAAAAACAAGGGCGTCGCCAGCTCATGACTAAGGGGGGGGCAATGGAGCAATATTATGGAAGATAAAAAATATAAATGCCGAGAGCATGAAGCGAAAAACCTTGTGAATTCATTTAAGTTTTGTCATGCGATGCGAAATTTATTAATAGGTAAGGAAGTCAATTGCTTGCACTTTCGTCGCTTTGCGGCTAGCTACATTTGATCTCTAGGGGGGGGGGGGCAACTGCCCCCGCCTGCCCCCCCTTGGCGACGCCCTTGTATAAAAATATCCCATATGAATCATCAAATTAATATTGGGAGAGTAGATTATTTGAAATCAGATGAAAGTAATTAATCTATACATTTATACACATAAATAAAATTGGAGTGTCTCTTTGTAATATTGTAATAACCGTTTTTTACTACATGTATATTAATATAAATACGGTACATAGACCAAAATAACATTTTTAAGAATTTTAGTCTGTCTGACATACAGCTTGGCAAAAAAGTCTAGAAAAGGAACTAATTTTTTTGTTTCCTGGCAACATTTAAAAAGTTATGTCATTTGATGTAAACAAAGTTCGCGAGTTTGTTTATTTATAATTGTTCCACAAAATTAAAAGAAAACGTGATAAAAAATGAACTCTACTCTACTCTACCAGCACTTTGGATGGTTTTATCCATCCAAAGTGCTGGTAGAGACATTATTTACAAGATTTAAAGGCGTTGTTTGGCAGAAAAAGAGGCCAAAACCATACTTACCGATCTCAACGATGTTTACCAAAGAACCGCTGATATTACAGGTATATTGTATTGTATATTACTTGTTTGTTTTGTTATTTTTAGATGAATCAAGTGTTAATAATTAATGAACCCCATTCTGTTTTGAATTGCTTGCATATGAATTAAGAGGAATTTTTAAAATAATCATCGAGCACATAGGTTATGTTTACATTTCGTCTGACATTACTTTGGTATAGCGCGCTAGTGAAATGTTGATACGTGAGTGTCGTTCTTTGCAATATGTTAATTTAAATTCGATTTCTGCATAACTTTGCTGTTGAATGTGATTATTAGGTGACAACTATGTTTATTATATCATAAAAGTTAGAAATGTACCGAAAAAATATTTATTATTTTTGAAATATGTTTTACTAACAATATTTTTTCTTTTTAATTGGCCAACGGGTGGATACCTGAATCCGAAAGTTACCTAAAAAACTTTTTTAGGAGACTAGCTCTTTCTGATATTTAAAAATTTGGCGTATTATTTTATTGGTTAAGTGTGAGTTTAAAAAAAAAAACACAGGATTGCTTACATCTAATATATAATTATTTTTAGGCAGTATCATGAGAAGAATTTCTTATTCAATTAAATGATGTACTACTTACTGATTACATGTCCGTGTGGTGTCCGGACATAAAGAATAGCGCCACCCCATATCTTCCAATGGGTGTCGTAAAAGGCGACTAATGGACCTTAAGACCTAGTGCATGCTATCAAGCACCTTGGGTCACTCGAACGGTGGCGGATAAACCACCAACAAACGCATTCCCAAAGAGGGTTAGTGTCAGGCAGGCGGCCGGCTATAAAATCAAAGGCAAATCCTTGAGCAATATGTTTAGAGAAATTGATATGCGCGATAGTGCTAGGGCGTAACCCGCAGGCGACGCGCAGGAGCAGCACCCGGCCCCTGCGGGAAATGGACTAGGGTTGTCGCACCAACCCGGACGGGTGCGACGTAAGAAGCGAGCCCGGGAAGAGAATAGTTGGAATGTTGGGACAATGACTGGAAGAGCCAGAGAGTTAGCAGATGTATTGAAAAGAAGAAGAATAAATGTGGCGTGCTTGCAAGAAACTAAATGGAAGGGTACAAAAGCGAGGGAAATTGGGGAGGGATACAAGTTCTTCTACTGTGGAAGTGATGGAAAAAGGAATGGCGTGGGAATAGTGTTAGATAGTAATTTGAAAGAAAGTGTGATGGATGTAAAAAGAATTAATGATAGATTGATAGTAAGGCTCGACCGAGATGGGTTTTTCGTTCTCGGCCGAGACCGAGACCGAGACCGAGAATATAATACTATCTCGGCCGAGACCGAGAGCCGAGACCGAGAATAGACGTAGCGTGAAAAAAAAAAAAACTTTTTAATACAGCACTAAATATTAAATACATTAAATCGAAACAAAACTGAAAAACAGCACCTGGTAAGTTTGTTGTTTATACAGAACTAGGTACCTACTTAGGTCGTCAACTTTTAACAAAAAAAAACTCGGTTAATTTTAATAAGAAATTAGGTACTTAACCTACGTACCCAACGTAGGTATTTGATTTTAGCAAAAACCTTTGCAATTGCTGTAGGTACCTATCGACAAACGAAACATGTTTGTTTATTATCTTAATTGTACCTTACGTATTATCAGCACGGGCACGCCGCAATCGCGGCGGTAAGACCCCTCTTTGAGGAGTGGCTGGATAGGCGTCACGGCGTCCTGACCTACCGCATGACGCAGGTCCTCACCGGACACGGAAGTTTCGGGAGGTTCCTGTGTCTGATAGGGAGGGAAGAAACGCCTGGGTGTCACAACTGCGAGGATCGTCCGGAGGACACGGTGGAGCATACGGTGCAGGACTGCCCCGCTTGGGCAGAGCACCGCCGTGTCCTCACGACGATGGCGATAGGCGGAGACCTCTCGCGTCCGGCATTGGTCGAGGCCATGCTGCGGGGCGAGACGGAGTGGGAAGCGGTCGCCTCCTTCTGCGAAGCAGTCATGCTCGTGACGGAGGAGGCGAGCCGCCTGAGGGAGAGGACAGCGTCCTCCCTCCACCCCAGCCGCAGTGGTAGACGCCCACGGCGTCGGACGTCGCAAGACGATCTCCGGCCACCGTAGGCGCGGGCATGCGGGCTGCGAGTAATGGGCGACTCGCTGTCCGACCGTGGACCATGCCCGGGTCGACGGCGCTTTGTGTTCCACGCGCGCCTCAAAGAGTGTCAGCATAGTGACGGGGCCTGTAGAGGGCCAAAGCCTGCCGGGGTCGCGGGACCAAGGGATTACCGTGACCCCGGAACGTAAAGGGCTATTGAAGGACACCGTGGATTTTAGTCAGTACACGTCTGACAGTCCCTCCCGCCCTGCCCTGGGTGGGAGGACTCATTTGATGATTTTACCACGATAAAAAAAAACGTATTATCAGCAAAATACATACGCATAAAGTCACAAAACCCTATCAATCTGTAAAATATATTTATTTAATTTACGTATATTTATCCTAAAACCACTTACCCACTTTATATTCCACCGCAAAACTATAAATAGGTAGGTTACCTTACCTACCTATTTATAGTTTTGCGGTGGAATATAATAATTATAATAAGTAATGATCTTGCTTTCACCAAACCAATGTAATTAATCAATTTACAAGTATCAACAACAAGAAATCACAGCAACTAACAACACAATTCTTAAAAAATAGAACTTATTTTAATTTAATGCATTAACAAACTTTCATCATGTTACTATTGTAAACTTATATAAACAACAAATTATTAATTCGAATACTGCACGAACGGAGCGAAGGCGGTCGGCCGCAGTTCGGCAACCGAGACTTCAACCAATCACAATTTAGCTCTCTCACGCACTTACACCAAACGACTTCGCGCTGCGGCGCGTGGCCGCGCGCGGCAAAATTTGAATGCCGATCCGAACAAAGTTACAATCTCGGCCATGACCGAGAATCTCGGCTATAACTAGCCGAGAACCGAAACAAATTTCTCGGTTGGATTTGTAGCCGAGAATGCCGAGACCGAGACCGAGACCGAGATCTCGGTCGAGCCTTAATTGATAGTTGTGAAAGTTATGTTAGGGAATGTTGTACTGAACGTGATAAGTGTATATGCTCCCCAGGTAGGATGTGAGGAAAGAGTCAAAGAGAAGTTTTGGGAGGATTTTGATGCAGTTTTAATAACCATCCCGGTGCATGAGGAATTAATTATTGGAGGTGATTTTAACGGGCATGTGGGAAGAATGAAAGGAAGTTATGAAAGAGTACACGGGGGATGGGGTTTTGGGAATTTAAATAATGAGGGGGAAACTATGTTGCAATCAGCCACTGCATTTGAACTAGCAGTAGCCAACACCTGGTTTCAAAAAGCCAATGGACACCTAATAACCTAAAAGAGTGGGACACATAATACGCAAATAGACTACTTCCTTGTTAGACGCAACAAAATAAAGCTCGTCAAAGACTGCAAAGTGCTACCGGGAGAAGATTTAGTCTCACAACATCGACTCCTGGTTATGGAAGTAGTCTTACAAATAAGGCTTCTAAAGCAAAAAGAGCGTCCCCCTCCTAAAATAAAATGGCATATGCTAGAGAAGAATGATTGTGCTGGAGAATTAAGAGAGCGAGTGGTAAATAAAATGATTGAGATGGGTGATATGAACGACCAAAGCGTAAATGAATGTTGGAATGAGATGGCTCGGTGTATTAGGAGCGCAGCAAAAGATGTTTTGGGAGAGACGAAAGGAAGGGGCACGATAGATAGGGATACATGGTGGTGGTCGACAGAGATACAGAATGTTGTGAGGGAAAAAAAGAAGAAATTTAAGGAATGGCAGAGCATTGGTAATGAGCGTGCTAGTTTGAAAGCTGAAAGAAAGAGTGAGTATGATGCTCTTTTTTTTTTTTTTTATCGTGGTAAAATCATCAAATGAGTCCTCCCACCCAGGGCAGGGCGGGAGGGACTGTCAGACTTGTACTGACTAAAATCCACGGTGTCCTTCACTAGCCCTTTACGTACCGGGGTCACGGTAATCCCTTGGTCCCGCGACCCCGGCAGGCTTTGGCCCTCTACAGGCCCCGTCTCTATGCTGACACTCTTTGAGGCGCGCGTGGAACACAACGCGCCGTCGACCCGGGCATGGTCCATGGTCGGACAGCGAGTCGCCCATTACTCGCTGCCCGCATGCCCGCGCCTACGGTGGCCGGAGATCGTCTTGCGACGTCCGACGCCGTGGGCGTCTACCACTGCGGCTGGGGTGGAGGGAGGACGCTGTCCTCTCCCTCAGGCGGCCCGCCTCCTCCTTCACGAGCATGACTGCTTCGCAGAAGGAGGCGACCGCCCCCCACTCCGTCTCGCCCCGCAGCATGGCCTCGACCAATGCCGGGCGCGAGAGGTCTCCGCCTATCGCCGTCGTGAGGACACGGCGGTGCTCTGCCCAAGCGGGGCAGTCCTGCACCGTATGCTCCACCGTGTCCTCCGGACGATCCTCGCAGTGGTGACACCCAGGCGTTTCTTCCCTCCCTATCAGACACAGGAACCTCCCGAAACTTCCGTGTCCGGTGAGGACCTGCGTCATGCGGTAGATCAGGACGCCGTGACGCCTATCCAGCCACTCCTCAAAGAGGGGTCTTACCGCCGCGATTGCGGCGTGCCCGGACCTCGAGTATGATGCTCTTAAGAAAAAAGCCAAAAGAGCTGTGGCTATAGCAAAAGCAAATGCCCAAGGAAAGCTATATGACACTTTGGATACTCCAGCAGGCCAAAAACAACTTTACCGGCTTGCTAGGGCTAGGGAGAGAAAGGCGAAGGATGTTTGTCAAGTAAAGTGCGTAAAAGACGATGCTGGAATGATTCTGTCGGAAGACGAGAAAATTGTGAATAGGTGGAAGGGTTACTTTGAAAGACTGATGAATGAGGAGAATGACTGGAGTGGTGTGCTTGAAAACAAACCAGTAAATAAGGGATTAGTAAGAAAAATAAGTGTGGATGAAGTGAGGAATGCAGTGAGTGGAATGATGAATGGTAAGGCACTAAGACACGGAATACCTGTTGAAGTGTGGAAAATATTGCGGATGTATGGTTGGACGTGGTTAGCTTTATTCTTCAATAAGCTGTTGCTGGAAGAAGCCATACCTGACGAATGGTGCAATAGTTCGCTAGTGCCCATTTTTAAAAACAAAGGTGATGTGCTGGAATGCAATAATTATAGAGGAATAAAGCTGATGTCACACATTATGAAGGTTTGGGAGAAAGTTATTGAAAGGCGACTGAGAGAGGAGAGGGTAATTTCACAGAACCAATTCGGTTTTATGCCTGGTCGGGGTACGACGGATGCCATCTTCGCTATCCGCTCATAAAAACTTGCACATGGTGTTCGTCGACCTCGAAAAGGCATACGACTGGGTGCCCCGTGAAGTTCTGTGGTGGGCCCTTAAGGAGAAAAGTGTGCCTGGGAAGTATGTGCAGCTGATCCGTGCTATGTACAGTCGATGCAGTACCCAAGTCCGGTCTACAGCGGGCACTAGCGGCAGCTTCAATGTGGCGGTTGGCTTGCACCAAGGGTCGGCTCTCAGCCCGTACCTCTTCCTGATGATAATGGATGCTCTGACGTCGGACATTCAGGAGGAGGCCCCCTGGTGTATGCTGTTTGCCGATGATATTGTTCTTATTGCCGAGAGCGGCCTAGAGGTCCAGAGCAGATTGGAGGCGTGGTGGCAAAGACTGGAGAACGTTGGCTTGAAATTGAGCAGAACCAAAACCGAATATTTGTTTTGCGATTTTGGCGGTCTCTCCAGTCCTGTGCCCATTACACTTGTCGGAACGCCCATACCAGTCTGTTCCGACTTTCGGTACCTCGGGTCGCTTGTCCAAGGAGATGGCGATGTAGACCGGGACATAACACACCGGATTAACTCGGGATGGATGAAATGGCGACAGGTCACCGGAACAACTTGCGACCCACGGATGCCCCTCAAGTTAAAGGGGAAAATATACAAATCCGTGATTAGACCTGTTGTATTGTATGGATCGGAATGCTGGGCTGTGAAAAAGATGGATGAGAAACGTTTGCATGTAGCGGAGATGAGAATGTTAAGATGGATGTGTGGAGTGACAAGAATGGATAAAGTAAGGAATGAGTTTATAAGGGGAAGTTTGAAAGTGGCGCCTGTTACAGAAAAAATTAAAGGGAATCGTCTGTCTTGGTATGGACATGTGATGAGGAGGGATGACACTCATGTGACTAAGAGAGTGATGAGTATGAATGTTGATGGATGGAGAGGAAGAGGAAGGCCAAAGAAGAGATGGATGGATTGTATAAGGAATGATATGGAAGAAAGAGGAGTGAATGATACTGTGACGTTTGATAGAGGAGAATGGAAGAAAAAAACGTGTTGCACCGACTCCAAGTAAAATGGGATAAGGGCAGGAAGATGATGACTACTTACTGATTACAATAAATAATTAGTTGTTAAAAAAAAATTAGAAATTAAAGTATCAAGACGATAGGTTGATACTCTATTCGTTCACAGTGAGTTGCCACATGGACAGCACAGTGGCGACCTCCCGATTTTCTACTCTTTTTTGCCAAGCTGTATAGATATTCGATAGATGTTCTCACAACTTCACGTAACTTTTATACACAACATTAAGTGCGTAAATTGAAGCAACGTTAAGTTTTTTGTTTCATCGCAATCAGTTCATATCTTATAAAAAAATGTCAATTAATGAAAATTATAATGGTCTTTCCGAAGTAAATATTAAAACAGCGCCATCTATTGAACTTAGACTGGACTCTATCAAGAGATCAACTGTGTGCAGTATTGACTATAGATATTCGATAGATGGCGTTGTGCGTGTGACGTCATTTTTCTGAATCGCGGTTTTAAGATTTTCCTTCACCCGTGTCTTGTTTGACTTTTGTAGGTGGTTTCAGATCTGTTTTAAAAAGGTCTTGAATTGATAGTATCGTGTATCGATCGTTGTTTTGATTTATCTTCCAAAAAATGTTGGTTAGATTCGGTCTTAATTTTGAAGGCGAAGTATATAATAACAATTTGCGTTAATTAGTTGATTTATGTGGTTCAATGTTTTATTAATTTGGTTCAATAATTTATTGGTTTGGTTCAGTTTATTTTAAATGTCTCCTGGTAAAAAAAGTAGCCGTAACCGAGATGCGAAAAGGGTGAGACTAAGTAGGTCCCAGGAATAAGAAGATCGTGAAGTGAGCCTAAAAGCAATTCGAGCAGGGCAAATCAGAACTCAAGCGTCAGAAACGCCTATCCAACGAAAGTCTCGACTTTTACGACAGTTTCTCGATCACAGGAGAGTTTGGAGGAATGCGAATCGAGGTTGACGGTTGACCAAGAGCGTCACGCCCTGTCACCTGAGTCTGAGACTATCACCGAAAGGGGTTCGCGCCATTAAAAATACATTGTCAAGTTCCGACATCCACGCGAACGAAGTCGCGGGCACAGCTAGTTTTAAATCAATCATTTTCATCAGCTGATTCCAAATATTTTACGTTAAAAAATATTTTTTTATTGCGACCTCCGTCACTAACACGGTCTTCGCTACTACTGGCACTGCTGTGGTTAGCACTAATCTTTGGTCTCTGTTGTCAAATAAAATGAGTATATAAAAGAAAAATGCTGATACAGTTGTCTATTTTCATTTTATATTTGAACGTTTTATCTATTAAAAAAAAAGTTAAATATAACTAAAACCCGACTACGAAAAAATCGCGCTCTTAAAAGTATAAAACAAGAACAATATTCATTTGACCGATATTTTCTCCAATTTACTGTTATATTTATCTTTTATTACATTGACAACTTGTAATATTATATTTTTTTTATCTTCCGTGTTACAGAATGTTTTAAGTAATAGCCGTGGTCGTATGTCACCTAGCCAATAAAGATTGTGTAAAACAACTGCAGGTGGCACACGACCACGGCTTTTTTTGTTCAGACTTTTCAGTGCGCGACTTTTTCGTAGTAGTGTTTTAGTTATTTTTAACTTATTTTTTATTTAACTACACTATTTTGGGGTTATACTATTTGAAGTAAGTAATTTATGTTGATGTATAGTTTTTGAGTTGTGAATTAAAGGGCGCTACACACGGCTACGATGCTATAATATTTTATCTTAAGATGTTATATTAATATATATTAGGCCTCCTTTCTGCTCGCTCCACTGAACTGAGTAAGAAATAATTATGATTCCAGGTGCGCGTGAGCCGCTCCTACGCTGTGTCTGAAAGAAACTTGCCGATTTCGTACCAACGAAATTTAAATCACAACATCCCGTATTCGCATTTTGTACATTAAGATATTAAGGTAAGATATATTTTATATTTTAAGATGTTATCTTACGATAATAAATTCTCATATCGCTCTCTTTCTTAAGATTTTTCTTTTTTTTTTATCGTGGTCAAATCATCAAACGAGTCCTCCCACCCAGGGCAGGGCGGGAGGGACTGTCAGACTTGTACTGACTAAAATCCACGGTGTCCTTCAATAGCCCTTTACGTACTAGGGTCACGGTAATCCCTTGGTCCCGCGACCCCAGCAGGCTTTGGCCCTCTACAGGCCCCGTCACTATGCTGACACTCTTTGAGGCGCGCGTGGAACACAATGCGCCGTCGACCCGGGCATGGTCCATGGTCGGACAGTGAGTCGCCCATTACTCGCTGCCCGCATGCCCGCGCCTACGGTGGCCGGAGATCGTCCTGCGACGTCCGACGCCGTGGGCGTCTACCACTGCGGCTGGGGTGGAGGGAGGACGCTGTCCTCTCCCTCAGGCGGCCTCCTTCACGCCGCCGCCTCCTCCTTCACGAGCATGACTGCTTCGCAGAAGGAGGCGACCGCTTCTCACTCCGTCTCGCCCCGCAGCATGGCCTCGACCAATGCCGGGCGCGAGAGGTCTCCGCCTATCGCCGTCGTGAGGACACGGCGGTGCTTTGCCCAAGCGGGGCAGTCCTGCACCGTATGCTCCACCGTGTCCTCCGGACGATCCTCGCAGTGGTGACACCTGTGAAACTTCCGTGTCCGGTGAGGACCTGCGTCATGCGGTAGGTCAGGACGCCGTAACGCCTATCCAGCCACTCCTCAAAGAGGGATCTTAACGCCACGATTGCGGCGTGCCCGGACCTCGGTTGCGACAGTCGCTCCCTCCATACTGCCCTGAGATCACGCTGGAGCTCTTCCCGCCGCGCCTCGACTTGTCGAGGCAACGGGGATTCGCCCCGACGCTGCGCCTCCACGCGCCATTCATAGACGCGCTGGAGGGCAGTCGCCTCCAGATCCCAGGGCAGCAATCCTGCTAGGAGGTTGGCTGATTCGCCGACGCGCTGGAGGGCAGTCGCCTCCAGATCCCAGGGCAGCAATCCTGCTAGGAGGTTGGCTGATTCGCCGGCGATCGTGTGGTATCCCCGGATCATCCGGATAGCCATGACCCTCTGGCATGCGACCAGCTTGAGTGGTCGCGACCGGATGCTTAGGGCCCACACGGGGGCCCCGTAGAGGGCCATGGACCGCACGACACCGGCGTACAGCCTCCGGCAGGAGGCATTTGGCCCGCCGAGATTAGGCAGGAGTCGCTTGAGAGCGGCTGCTGCCCGGTTCAGCCTTGGGGCCAAATGCAGGAAATGCTCCCTGAAGTTCCACCGGCTGTCGAGGACGACTCCCAGGTACTTCATCGTCCTCCTGACGCCGATGCGAACCCCCTCCATCGTAATGTGGAACTCTGAACGTGGCGCGTTCAGACGGCCATGAAAACACATGGCCTCTGTTTTGTGCAGCGCCACGTCGAGTCCCAACTGCCGGATCCTGTTAGCGACTGTCGCTACCGCCTGTGTCGCCACGTCGGCCGCCGCCTGGTGCGACTCTCCCTTCGCCAGGACGAGCGTGTCGTCGGCGTAACAAATTACGCCGAGTTCCACTCTCCCCGGTGACCGGGGTAGATGACGGCTCTGTCCGTCAGGTAGTCCTCGACTATACGACGGAGGTAGGTCGGCACCCGGTGATACCGGAGTGCCTCCCTGATGCAACTCCAGGGCAGGGTGTTGAAGGCATTGGAGATGTCTAAAGACACCCCCAAGACGACCCTGCCCCGGGAAACCGCATCCCCCGTCGTGAGGGCTCTCACGCGCGTGATTGCATCCACCGTCGAGCGCCCCCTGCTGAAGCCAAACTAGCTCTCCGCAAAGTCCGGGCCCACCCGACTCTTTCTTAAGATACCAAAATATGAAATATAGTATAATCTTCGTCGTAGGTGACGGTCCATTGAATTGTATGGCGAGCGATATGGTATCTTAAGATAAAATATTATAGTATCTTAGCCGTGTGTAGCGGGCTTTAATTTGATGAGGCAATGTTCTATTTCTAACTCTATTTAATTGTTTGATAAAATAATAAAAGCAAAGTAGCTAGCGAATTTCAAATGTACTCATTAAGCCTTTTCAGTTGATACCCATGTTGATACTTTAATATAGGTAAAGTAGCTAGTAAAAGCTATTTAATGTATATATATATTTCAAATGTGCTTATCAAGCTCTATAATTTGATACCCATGTCCAAAGAGATTAAATATAATACAATTTAATGTCTTTGCCCATATCGATACTTTTTTTACTCTGTCTACGTAACTGACAGTTTAAAATTAGCCACTATAGAAATAGAGGAAAACAGCTGTTTGCTTACAAAAAATCAATTAATTGTTTTTCTCTGTATACAACACTACGTGGTGGAAGGTGCTGCTTGGTGCTGCCTGTGACATTAGAAAAACCGTTCCTTTGCACCCGTGAACGTTGCCAAGATGTACACTAAATAATAATGGGGAAGGCAACTGTCAAAGTGGCGCTGCTTACGATATAAATAAATATTCATAAATGTATATGCGAAGCCGGGACAGGTTGTTATTTGAATTTATTAATGAAATTCTATGATTATACCATAAGTAAACAATCGAATATATACCTTTCAAAATAATATCTAATATGATCCTTTTCTATTGGAGGTTAAGTATTGCATCGCTCTTTATAACATTAAATGGGTCGTCTGGTGGAAGAATTATCACCAGCCACGAGTTTTGTAATTGATGTGGTTTTAAGAAATTAAAATTATTGTGATATTTCTCTAATCTAAATAGGAAAAAGGGGTAAACTTACGGACATAAAACATAATATTTTATCAAAATAGAAATTCAGAAGCAGTATTTTATTATATTTAGAAAACAGAACAGGTAAAACATACTTAAACTCAAAAATTTAAACGTCAACTACAAGTAAATGTCGATTTAATTCAGTAAAATAAAATAACCACTCAATTACATTACTTTCTTTCCTCTGCACCGCGGCGTCTTAATTTAGCTTGTAGTTTATGTACCTACTTGCATTGAAGAATAATCTTTTATGCCTATTTTGGATCAAAACATAAATAAATATCACAAAAAAAATTGTTTGTTTTTGTACTAGATAAACATTAACCTGATATTAGGACATACGTACCCAGCGCCATCTACAATATCTTTGCGTTGCCATTGTGACTGAATATTTTGACTTGTAAAATATGAAAGCTGTAATAACAGGAACCGACTTCAAAAACAAACACAAAAAAGTTATGTGTTTGTTTTTATTTTATTATACAAATACATAAATATGAATTAAACTATAGAAATATAAAAATACCAAATTAAAATAATTTATTAACTGGGTTAAATCAATTGAAACGCATAATTATGCTGACTATTACAGAAACTTTCATTCAATACGATGCGAAAAGTATACATATTTGAATTTAGACGTTGTTTTAAAAACCTTAGACCCTGGCGCCGCGTCAAAATGACTTCAATCGTGGCGAGACTATTTAGCTGGCTGCGTTTGGATTGTCTATAGTTTCAATGGTGGGTTTCAAAAATACTGTCGGGCCACACTCAGAGTATAACTGAACAGTGGTCATTCTAACTTTCTGCTTAGATCAGCTAAGATCTGGATTTATATAAAAATTGCCACTGAGAAGCAGGCCTTAAAAAGAGTGGAGGTGTTGGCGTTGGTGCAGTGAGTGAAATACACAGTAAAATGTGATGACTTTAACTGCCTGAAAAACTGTCTTATGCAATCTGTATTTTTTTCTATTGGCAAATCGCTATTTGCGTAATGCCACCAACAAAAAACGAGGAAACTTGGAATCTATGGTTCACACCGTTCACACTCTGGTTTATTCATGAATGACTTCCTTAGGGATGTCATACCATCAAAGTATCGATACATAATCATATCACTAATCTCAGATTATTTATTTATCAAAACTAATCCTACAAATACTCCTAAAGTAAAAAAAATCTAAGGTAAAAAGTAAAAGTAATTAATTAAGAAAGTATGTAATTAACAAAAATATTTTTGAAGTGAAAACTTCTTCAGCGGCGTTGTGCACTTTTTTGGAATGGGTAAAAAATGTTAAACTCGCGTCAGGACACGTGACCTGATCGAAAATTCGTAAGACGGCGCAGGTCGCTTGCGCGAATGTTCGTGTTTGTTTATTACTATTGAAGTTTTCACTTCTGGCCGGCACTCCCAGAGTGCAAGGAAAGAAAGCGAGATAAGGAAATACCATATCATCCCATTCCAGTGGCGTATTTGCAGTCCTAGCCGCTCTAGGCCCCACAAAATCGCTACTGTCCTATTCTGCATACGGGTTGCTTTTAAAGCTTCTGGATTTGACAAATAAAGAATAAGTTCATCGCCTTAATGAGATTTCTTTTTCTTCTTGTGTTCTTTTATATAAGATCAGTCTGTCTAATTCGATTCGATACCAAGTACAATACTTTTGTTTTGATACTGAGTAAGTATCGCAAGATTGGTTCTGATGCTATTAGTACTAGGTATCGAATCAAAAGTATCGAGTCCCTACCTACTCGTATTTACTAGTATCGGAATGTCCCTAAACTTCACTATGGTATCTTCTCGGTGAATGCTATTGATTACATTAGGACTTTAATAAAAATAAACATTTCAGAAATTGAAATACATTCTTTTCTTTTCTCGTGTGTATTGTGTGGTGTGGTGAAATCGTGTTAGTGAAATAAAAAAATAACAATGAGCAATTCCGCCGCAAAAGTAAGTATCAATGCTATTGCATGAATTTATTACAGCTTGTTTTTACTCAAAAAAAAGTATCGAGATAAATCGATTGGGATGTGAGGCTTAATTTTTGTCTGAAATAGGTTGGAGACATTTTTCGGGAGGCAGGAACAGCGTTTAACAAGCTATCTGAGATGACTTTGATGTTACAACCCACTGAGGACTCGCCGACGTAAGATTTTTTCTACCTTTTTTCATAATATAAATATTATTCTAAAGCACCTTTCTATTTTTATATTCTGGTGGTCACGTGTCACTTCGTGCCGGCGGGGGGTGAGGCACCCACGCTTCGGCGCAGACTTTCCGCGCCGCGCAGGTTACAAGCCCTGAAAAATCAATCGAGCTTCTAGATAGGATATCTAGGACTCCTTTGTTTAACTCGGCCCGCACGTCCCGGCCGTGCGGCAGTCTGCGCCATAACTTCTTCCAGTACACAGTGTTTAAATTGACAAGTTATTAAATACTGAGGTGAATATTAAACAGTATTTATCTCATTGTTTGTTAATGTCTAAGGCCCGTATTATAGAACGTCCCTCAAGATTTAGGCATTACTTAAAACTAGTTTCAACCAGTCAAATGGCTTGAATACAGTTTTAAGTAATACTTGAGTATTGAGCGACATTCTGTAATATGGGTGTTAGTTTATTAAGCTTTCATAACAGTAACAGCCAGACAATATTTTGTGTATATTAAGCTTTTTGTTTTCTGTCAGTGGAAAATGGAGCCAAGAAGAGGTGGAAATGCTGCGTGGCTGTGTTAACCGCTTTGCAGTCGAGTTAAACAAGATCAGTTCACACATAAAGAACAGAACAATGTAAGTACCTAACATATAATTTGTGCATACCCTGTTATATCCACTAAATTTATGTTTTATGATTTTTTTTCTTTTTATTTAGCTTTCCTTGTGTAGGCTAGCTGGTATGAATGTGAGATGACTGTACACTTAAAAGATTTAAGTTTCCGCGAATAAAATTAATTTGCGTTATAATGTCGCTGCGAATAAATAAAATGTTGCAATTTTTTTTTATGTAATGATAGGTTAGCGTTTGACCACTATTTCGTCTGATGGTAATTTTAAGCGAAGATGTGGTTGATGAATAATTATTCATCAACCACATCTTCGCTTAAAATTACTTCACAGAAATAATTATAATTATTTCTGTGAAGTAATTTTAATTCATATACAGAATAACATGTGCTAAGCATTACACTAGGTTTTATTAATTATTTTTTGTAAGGGTGGTTGTAGTCAGATGGAATGGAGGGGAGCAGGGGGAGGCTTTGTTGTTAAAGTCGCGAATGCGCGTTGCGCCCTGCGCCATGCGATCGATACATGATTTACTGCAACTCGTGGGGGCGTAAGTGGGGTGGGGAACGGCGCGGCGTTTCCCAGTATAAAGGTCATACTGGGGTCGCCTTTGCCCCTTACCGTGGATATTACTAAGAATCCATTTGTTACATTTCTTACAATCATTAACAAGGTAACCATCAAAAATGTTCAAACACAAATTTTTATAACTGAAAGAACTCCATTGTTTTTTGTTGCAATACATTGCAGCCTCAAATATTGAATTTGTTTATGGCTGTACTATGAGGCCAAAACGATTACAGGTGTGATGTTGTTTTAATTCCGAAAAGCATCTCAATTACCTACTACAAAATTATGTTTTATTTTTAAAGGTCTAAAATATACAACGGTTAAAAATATATTGACGTAAAACATTTTATCAATGGTTTAATTATTGTGAATGAAGATGCAGCTTGTCAAGATTATGTGCTGTCCATCTGGCCGCTTGTTCTTCTGGCCACTTGCACAAAGACTCACTAAATACAATCAGCATTTACTATAATACAATAAAACTTGATTGATTTAAAGCTTCTGTAACTTTTGGAAAAGTCACAGAAGCTGTGCATCATTGTGCATTTAGTGAGAAGTCCTGCATGTTGGCTTCACTGTTGCTTCCTTCTAATATTTAAGGATTTCCTCGCACTAGCACTTTTTCATTAGAGCTTAAAATATTATTTGCTCTGTGTGTGTGAGGGATCCTTAGATAAGAAGGGGTGTTTTTCTACATGTGAGTATTTTTTAAGTCGCTTTTTATTTTATTTTTTACATTGTATACAGTTGTAGTTTGTGTTGTAGTTGTGTTCAGAGCACACAAATCTTAAAGTAACGTAAGGCGCATGGCATGAACAATGATTCAGTGCAAGGATCTCTAATTTTGTGCAAACAAGATGCTTGCTCGTAATCATGTTTCATATTCATGATGTAATACTTTTCTACATTGTTGTTTCGGCATTAATTTGAATATGGAATCGCAGCGCATTTATTTCAAGCAAGATTCTGTTATCTAGATAAACAATGAGATAGCCTCAAGCCTAACATTACTGGCTCATAGTGGGCCTGACCCGATCAATACTAGTTTGTGTTGTGTTGTTGCACCTATGTAGATGCAAAGCTCAGTACTTAAGTCCACTAATAAGAATTTAAATTCCGATAGTAAGGGAATTAGATGTTGTTAGTTGTGCGAAATCACAGTTTCAGACATATCTATTTGACTCACAAGATACAAGGTATTTATTTTAGATATTTTGATCAATGCGTGAAAATTTGATTTCGCTTCTAAAATAGCGTTTTAGGTGAGTCTCCATATTTATTTTATTTATACTCTTTGGTACTAAAGAACTTGATCATTAGTTTTTTTTTTCAGGAGTCAATTAAAGCATCTGCTGGAAATGGACAGCGGTAAAATTCACGTCGCCAGCAACCCACCACCACTGCAGCAACATCAACATTTTTGGCAACTACAGCCACAAGAACAACCTCCAGAAGTAATTCGGCAACTGTATCAACAAGGATATCATCAATACCACCAACCATTACAAATTAATAATCAACAATTGTATTATCAAGAACAAGCACACCAGCAATTACAGAATTTAGAACAACAACAATATCAAAACCACCTGTACAATCTAGAACAGCAACAACAACAACAGCAATTAGAACAACAAATATTGCAACAGCAACAGCAAATAAACTTTACAAAATTTGATAACAATATCAATACTGAAGCTCATGAATTTCCAAGAGATTACAAAAATGTTCAAGATTTCATAAGACATTTTAACCCTAACGACGTTTCAATAATACCTCCTAAAAAAATAATGGAGGATGATGACGATGACACAAATTTAAATGACGGAGCTGACAGCATGAATTCCATGCTGGACATACCAGTTATCATTAAATCATTAGAACAAGACATTGAAACGTCACAGGGAATTGGGACCCTACACGCCGAAATGCCGCTGAGCTATGGGTATGAATCAGCTATGGGTGGCAATTATCAACAAACACGTCCTAATATGGTATCCATAGAGGAGCATTTCAACATGCAACAAGTTCAACAAGCTTGGTACCACACCAGTGTGGGACCTGCCATTGAAACTGAACAATGCATGTTAGATAGAAATATTCACTTCCCTTATTATTACGAAAACTTTCAACCTATTAGTTTAAATCAAGTAAGTGACCCGGCTGAAGTAGCTAACAGACTGCCGCCAGATAACGTTATAGTTTCTACTGAAAGAACATGCAAACCAAAGACAGAACCCGATTCAACCCCGACGACAGGTGCATTTAGTTCAATTTTTAAAAATAATTCCCAACATCAAAACGTCTGTTTGCCACCAAAGGAATATGAAAATAATAGTGTTTATCCCACCTATATTCATCCAGAAAATGAAAAGCGGGATGTTGAGAACGTTATTTTATCCAACCCTTTTATTCTGCTTAATAAATACATTACAAATAACGACACTTGCATCATGGAAAAGAAAGAGGATGCACCGGCAGATACGGTAACAAACAAGATTGCTAAACCCGGCCCTTCAAGTTCAAATAACTCTGTTTGCAGTACAAGAAAGAAAAAGAAAATACCTGCTGAAACATTGACAAAAACAGATGAAATACAAAATAAAAAGAAAAAATATCCCCGTCCTTTAAGTTGGCTAGATAAATACACTACAAAGGAGCCTGCTTCCAGCACAGGAACAAAAATGAGAAAACCGGCAATTAATGACACCCCGCCCGCAAGTCCCGGCTTTTTTAGTTCGTTCTTTAATTCAAACAGCGAACTTGTAAACCACAACGTTGTCGTCGAGGATCGTAATTCTTTGGATAAATTAGAAACTGAAACATTTGATTATAACTTTAATAATCTATATTCAAATGAACAAATGCCAAGTGACGATAACACAGGGAGCTCAAATCAACCTGTAGTTTTTGAGCGAGCATCTTCTGTTGCTAATGAGCGTCGCATTAGTGAACTGCAAATTCTGGATCCCCCCGTTCACCAGCTCGCGCGGCCCTCGGTTGACCCTAAAAACTCGATTTTTCAAAGCACGGCTGAGCATACTCAAGGCCGTGCCAGCGCGCACGGCACGCAGGCTTATCAAGATCTCTATCAAACTGTGCCAAAAAAACGTTGGCGAAAAAAAGTAATTGTGACCACACCAGGTCCCGTGACACGATCACAAACGCGGCGAATGCGCATGGATTAAACACAGGGATGAAATTTATAGACTGGATACTGACAATAGATTGTATGAAATTGTTAGAAATATTAATCAAAATAAATATTTTGAAGAAGCTTGGTGAAAGTAAGCAAGCTTAATTTTGTTTGCCAGAAACTTCTTAGAAGCTCGTCGCGTACTGATCAGTATGAACCACTTTTAATATAAGATACAAAAGAGGTTTTTGGTAAATTGAATTAAGGGAAGACAAAGATTTATTCGAACACATGGATACGGAAGAAATTTAGTTGGTCGGCGTTAAGGACCGGCAACTAAAACGTAGCAGTCTATAGCCCCAGTGTCGCAGCACAAATATGTAGATTATAATTGGAAGTCGACGAAGTGATCTAGACTCGTAAACATTATAACAAGATGCGTCGACGCGGCAAATGTGCAATTCTTAACAGTGGCGTCCAGTAAGATATCGCGCTGCGACGAACGATTTCAAACTAAGTATCGTGTATTATTTATATACTAAGGAAGGTTGTGGATTTATCGACATCCTAATAAATTTTAGATAAATTTTATAGAAATACAATACTTTCTCGCTTATTCCTCGCTCGGTAATTCAACTTTGATATCCTATATTTCACTCGTTTATACACTTCAAAAAGTGTCATACTTCTTACCTTTAATTCAATAATGGTAATAGTAATTTACCACTAACCAATAGGTAATAGTATTCTAAACCATCACTCGACGTGGCGGAGCGAGACTGTACTGTATACTTATTTATTGATGTTATATTAAATGATAATATATTTAATTGGTGTGTTATACAGATAACTGTTATATTAAGATGTTAAAGTAAAATTCCGAACAGTGTTATAATCTCTGGATTAATTTATCTATTTGCACAGCATTGTACATAGCTGATTTTTTTTAATACTAGCTCAAAATTTTGGCATTAAGTATCTAATAGGAAAAATTACATGGTAACTAAAATATAATATGACAGGTTTTACCAGATAGAGCTTACTCTTTTAAATACACTTTACCTATTAGCAGGCTGATATTTAAAATTAAAACTTAGGCCTGCATTACTTATAGGTTTTTTTTATTAAATCCCTAAGATAATAATAATATTCTCCTTTTTTAATGTATGGCTATAATGTGCCTAGCGACGTTGTGATATCGCCCTAATTTTGGGCAATTAACTTGCGAGACTGAAAGTAGCAGGCAGGAAGTGAAGGTGTCATCAGAGAGGGCAAATAAAAAAAACCACATAGTGGGTGCCCGGATATAGCCCCTACTAAATTGAATAATAATTGCCAAACTTAAATTGTAAAAAGATGTTGAAAAGGACCACAAATTATTTATAAAAAATCGAGGAGTTGTCCCGGCCTAAATAAGCCGTTAACATACGTAATAAAGGAAGAATGATAATTTTCCTAAATCCTTATTTATTTACTTATTTTTAATTATACACTACTAATTTAAAACTACGCGCTCCTTCACAAAGTTTCTACAAACGCCACAACATAGTTGTAGGTAGCGGAGGAGCGAACTTTGTATTAAACTTCTATTTACTATTTAGATGAATTATTTATATGTAAATAGATAATTTATTGTAAATAAAGAGTGTAATGTTTAAAACGGTTCAGGTAAATAGGCTTGAAATGTCCATTATTTTTGTCGATAAGAAATCTTATCGGGATTGCGGGACAATTTCGTCCGTGAACAAATAAAATTGCGTCGTTCGTTGCTGTAGGAAATGTAAATATTTTGTAAATGACCGTATGTGTTTCACATATATTTTGAGAAAAAAAAAAATCAATAACTTGGTAGCAGATAGGTAATTTCTTATGATATGAGTCATATTATTTGTCTGTGAACTGATCTAATTAAAGTTTCAAGTAAATGTATTATTAAAATAATATAACTTTAAACTAAAAAGAAATACTAGAAGACTAAGTTAAAAGTAATCTTAGTAGGTTCAAAAAAACAATATTCATCAAAATTACTTATAGGCAGTAGGGGAAGCCAGGATGCTAAATTTGCAGTTATTCGAGTGTCATGGCGACCTATTGGATTTGAAAGTTTATGTTTTTAAAAGAAAAAAGTTTAGTTCAAGTTTTTTAGTTTATTGGGGACGAGTAAACATTTTTAAAAATGTAAGCAGTTGAAATACTAAAAAATAAACAAAAGTTATACGAGCGTATCAGACATTCAAAGTGTATGTATAGTAAACCCTAAAAAGTGTCGTATTAAAATGTGACGATTTGGACAAAGTAATAATTATTTTTTGTATTTTTAAAAAAACGTGATCTCGAGTTACCCCAGCGCTTCAGATTTTTATGCAGGATGTTCAAGTTGATATCATAATCCCCCTGAAAAAAAAAGACAATTAAATGGAGGAATTTCGTTACTCTGAGCATTTTAGAGGAAATTTATAAACAAGTTATCTGCATTCTCGTATAAAATTTTTATTATATATATTTTTTTTTTATAAAATTAAATATACATTATTACAAATAGAAACCCGTATAGATAATTAAATACAAATATTTAATTTATAGATTATAGATACTCAATATCTTTATTGCGTTCCAAAATGTACAATTGTACGTTTACATTAGCTGGTGGGTTGTAATAACGACACAATTTTGGACCCTGTCGGGCACAGCATAGAATAATAAAATTATGGGAGAGAGGAGGAAGAGCACTGAGTGTTTTACTTCTAATATAAATATATATATATATATATATATATATATATATATATATATATATATATATATATATTGCACATTACGTTATTATTTCTAATTCGATAATACGGGGTTTAATTGTAGGTATTAGTTATATATTATTATATATTAGGTTAATAGTAGTATAGGGTTTAATTGTAATATTATGTCAATGTGTTATTAATTCGGTCAATATTAAATATTGTTTTTTTTTTGTATTTATAATTTGTCATTTAAGTATTCATTTACACTATAATAGGTTTTATTATTAGAAATGTTTTTAATTTATTTATGAAAATGTTATATTTATCTATATTTTTAAAGGATTCTGGCAGCTTATTGTACAATTTAATGGACATAACGTAGGCATTGTCTGAGTGCATTTTTTGTTGTAAATACATACGTTAATCTGCATCCACTGGATTCACATTCGAAGTTAGTTTCCACTTCTTTAACATCCTGGACGTCCTCGTCATCTCGTGGTTCTATAACCATTTTCGAATTTTGCTTTTGTGAATTTTTACTCCCAGCCACCCTCTTTATGGGATAGTATAATATGGAAAAAGAAAACGTACCTGAGTATAAAGTATAAGTTATGACGATGTCTTCTTACGCCTCAGGGAGTTGGATTCCAAGGGACCAAGTTGGCACCAATTTTCCATCTACCTTTCTCCATCCGTATTCTAGAGGTGTCATCATCATCTGCTAGCCTTTTCCCAAATATATTGGGGTCGGCTTCCAGTCATACCAAATGCAGCTGAATATCAGTATTTTACATGGAGCGACTGCCTTTTGGACCTCCACAACCCAGTTACTGGGTAATACGGTACCTTATGGTAAGACTGGTTGTCAGACTTAAAAGCTTCTGACTAACAGTAACTACTGTCACAGATCTACAAGTGACAGCCGGGACCAATGGCTTTACGTGCTTTCCGAGGCACGGAGGAATCTCGCTATGACAGATGGTCACCCATCCACAGACCAATCTCGGCAAGTGCGGCTTACCCCGGAAGATCGGCCTGTGCGGCTGTAATTATTTAGCCACGAGCTCCATTCTAGAGGTGTCACCTCGGAGATGTCACATTCTAGAGGTGACATCTCCGTAGGAATATGATCGTGAGAAAGAAAGTGAGATGTAGAATGGGGAATACACAGCCCTCAGCCGCTGTACGCTTCACCTTTTCTCCACGATTCTACCAACATCGCCCCTTGGAATGAAATCGTTAGATTATTAGTTGTTCATAATTCTAACAGTTTGATTCAATAAAAAAATTAAAAAATGAAACGCGCTCGAGTAATTCGTGTTGACTTTTTTTTTACAACTTCAGGATTCGCTCATTTCCAAATGTCACGCTCAAATTGTTAGATTATTGAAATATACACTCATCTGAACGTAATTAATCTACCTTTTCTTAATCAGACGCGCTCGAGTTTTTCGAAGTATCGATAAGGGTGCAAGGATTCTCCCTATATAATTATCTGATACGCTCGAGTCTCTTCAAAAATCCCTTCTTGGGCTCCCCCCCCTACTATTACATATCTTATTAACCGAAAATGTAGAAGATAATGATTTCTGCCTACTAAAAGGTGTAACGTTCAATGTTTGTGAAATAAGCAGATGAAATAATGTAAATAATTATAATACATAAATGTGTTACAACTTACAACATATCTTATGTAAAATGGAACTAATTATTTCTTATCATATTTACAACTAGGTATACGTAATACACGTCACTTAGGTGTTGGTATACGTATAGTAAATCTGTCACTAAGGCTATTTATATCAATGTATATTATGAGAAAAAAAAATCTAACAAGGATTCAACTTATGTCAAAATGTATACAAGTAAGATATTTTCGGTGTTGTCTATTTATTAAATTAAATATCAAAGCTGACCGATACAGGTTCCAATATGTGTATAGTTGGTAGTTTCACTGATCAGTATTATTGTAATAATATTCAGTTTTATTAATGCAAATATGTTTATGAGATAATAAAAATATATGTCTGAATGAACTTTTTTTTACCTATCACACTGATCTGTCAACAAACACACAAATATAACTTCACACCTGTAATCACACACCCACATTTCAACAGTTACGTTTATTTCCCATGTAATGGGGGTTCCTGTATTCTATAAAGGTCTAATCTGTCTGATTCAGAGTTCAGACTGATAATCTTTTTGACAGAATTATGTCACCGAAACTTTACCGATGATTCCCAATGTCCACCCCCAATTTGTGCCCCACTGGTGGACAGCGAAACGTTTTATATAAAACTTTCCCTCTGCCCCCCGCGGGTTGGACAAAAGGAAGATTTTGTATAAAAGTTCCCCCTGGCCACCACTGGTGGCTGCTACTGAGAAACACCCGATGACATGTTTCCCGACCTAGGAATCGAACACAGGACCTCATATTAGGAAATTGTTCTTGATACCTCCAGTTTCAAACAGTGAAACATTGGACAGTGAAACATTTGTAAACATTTTTTATCGATGTCCACCAGTGGTGGACACAGAGAATACTCCAGCTTAAATCGTCGCTGTCCACCACTGGTGGCCAGAGGGAACTTTTATATAAAAGACGGCTAGTTATGGAAGTAGTACCCTCTTTTTTATCGTGGTATAATCATCAAATGAGTCCTAACTCAGGGCAGAGCGGGAGGGACTGTCAGACTCGTACTGACTAAAATCTACGGTGTCCTTCACTAGCCCTTTACGTACCGAGGTCACGGTAATTCGTTAGTCCCGCGACCCCGGCAGGCTTTGGTCCTCTACAGGCCCCGCCCCGTCACTATGCTGACACTCTTTGAGGCGCGCGTGGAACACAACGCGCCGTCGACCCGGGCATGGTCCATGGTCGGACAGCGAGTCGCTCATTACTCGCTGCCCGCATGCCCGCGCCTACGGCGCACGGTGGGCTGAAATCAAGCTCTAATGGACTTAGGGATTCACGAAAATTGATAAGCAATTAAAAAAAAAATAAAGACGGCTTGGTGATCTACCACTAAATACAAGAAATTTTTCTTCTGCGATTTTTGTATATACTTAATATTTTAAAAGTTATAACGATTTGAATTTATTTTTGTATGGAGAAATTTGATTTTATATGAATAACTTTTAATTCTCAAGAGTTCTCAAATAACCGCTTTCGGTATTCGATTGCGCTATTTTTTAGGCAAATTATCCGATATAGCACTTGCTTCGATTTTCTTCGATTTTGGAGAAAATTGTTTTTCATTCCCTTTTCCACACCACCTTTGAGGTAGAGAACTAAGCGCGTTTTTTTTTATCAGTGGTGTCTCCAGGAGGCCTAATCCACTCATACGCACACTCACAAACTCACTCACAAACACACGCACTCACAAAATTATCACTTAGACAATTTCATCAGATTCAGATTCGTTCTCTAAATGTTCCACATTAACAAATTTTCCCGCTCATCATCTTCAAATGTTGTAGATAAAAGAAGCATGGCTTTCGCTTCTTCTGAAAATGGTTTGTGTTTCCGTATCATTTTATGACGTTTTGATGATATATACTAACTGGGTCTGAACTAATTATTAAATTATTTAAAATATCCTCATTATTAGCTCTTCTGCAGACTTTCCTTGAATGGTGTTGGCGATATCGCCTAAAGTCTTTATTTCTAGATTCAGCCGCTTCTTCATTAATCGCTAATTTCTGTTTCCTTCAATTCATTTATCTCCGTTTCAATTTCGGTTTTCTCTCTTAAAATCGTTGATTTATTCTCTTTTTCAAACTTGAAAAATATTGGACGACACCAATATGAAGAATTTGGTGAGTCGTTTTCCCAGATAATTTGTTCCTCAGAAATAATTTTTATTGGTACTGAACTACCCATAAAAATACTTGAATCATATGTCGAAGCACTGTCCAATTTGTCCTCCGTTGTCATTTTTTGCTTATAGTTTGCTTGATTCGAGGCACCATCCATTCCCCATTTGCTTATCATTGTCATCTCCTTAAAGTCTGTGCTATCAATATTGATTGCTTTGAATAATATCCTTTTGGTGGTTATATCTAATAGACGCTGCAATTTTATTCCAGCAGTTGTATCTGTTAAGGTGATATCATCTTTTGGCGGGTAGCATTCTTGTTTTGCATTTTGCACCTTGTAGTAGGAAGGGAACATGTCGACATTTTTCTCTTTGATACTTTTTCTTAAAGTATTATATTGCCACTTTGTTAATTTAAGGGACAAAACAAGTCCCAAAGTTTCATCTGGAGTAAATTTAGGTTTTTCATTTTTACCTAAAAGACTATCTTTCGCTTTTTGCACATCCTGTGGATTTTTAAGTAGGTGTTCGAGGATTTTAGATATTCCTTGATTACCATCCTCTCGTAATTTCATAATGTATGCATGAGATATTTCCTCTGTAGTCATATTTGTATGAATATGTTCTGTACGTCTCTTTTTTTGCTTAGGTCCTAATTCACAAAATGGTTTTCTGGGACTTACATTCGTTGACGTGGCAGTAGACACTTTTGCTGGAGATTCATGTTCACTTGATGTACTAGGAACAGAGTCTTGGTTTCTTTCAAATGCACTTACAATGAAATCAGGCCACTTTATTTCCGATGATAACCATTCACTATTATTGTTGCTGAACAATTCCTCTTTGCTATGAGCATTTTGCCGTCTCCTTTGCAGATATATAGCAATATTTTGCACAAAACGCTTTTACCGCTTTATCGTTTTCAGCACTTAACACAGTGGGGACTAATCTAGATTTAATAGCACTATATAAAACACTATTATTTTTAAAACTTCCACTTTCCTTTAATAGCACAACAATATCAATATTTGACAACAAATCGAACATTTTTACGTAATAAATAGTATTAGTATTCCGAAAATGTGAGATAGGATAGTGCGTTTATTACGATGTGTAACAACGTACTGAGGATGGTTGTTTTTCAAATGTAACCGTATCATTTTTTACCTGCTATTCATCATCCTATCACATAATGACACGTCATCATTTTGCTGCGCTCAATGGACGATGCGTTAATGAGGGTCACGGCACTATTGAGTATTGTTAAAAACAAATGACGTAATAAGGGTGATGTAGAATGTTTACCAATAATTTGTTTTTTGCTATATTTCTGTAATACAATATTAAAACATGTCAGATTAAACCAAAAACCGATTAATATTTCATACAAAGTTTAGGGGTCTATAACTCGAAAAATACTAAGTATAAAAAAATTACATATAACAAAAAATATTTGTATTAGTACATAAAATTCAAAAATACTCATTTTAATCCTTAAGTCCCCACTTGACGATTCCAGCCCACCGTGCGGCGTGCCGGTGATCGTCTGGCGACGTCCGACGCCGTGGGCGTCTACCACTGCGGCTGGGGTGGAGGGAGGACACTGTCCTCAAACTTACATTTAATAATCAGTTCCATCAAAACATAACCTCTAAAGAATGTTTGCGTCGGGCGAAAACGTTGCTGACTAAGTTTTGTTGCTACGGAGCTATCCGAACGGCGCACGACAATTCCCGAACAGGGCCGCGAGCGCGAGCGTCCGCCAAAGCGTTGCCGCGAGAAACGAAGTTAGGCGAGCGTGCACGACAACTTCCGAAATCAGTTTCGGTTTCGGCAAAAGTTTCGGTCAATTTTGGCCGAAACCGAAACTGCCGCCGAAACTGGATTTTTGGCCGAATGTCGGCGAAACCGAAACCGAACCTTCGGTCGGACATTGCTTTTTATGTCTTTAATCATTAGCACAAGTGCATGATCAGCCAGAGTTTTGTGTCTTTTGTTCTTGACAAAATCTTCAAATCCCATTATTTGACCAGTTGCTGAATTATGGCCACCCCTGTCAAATTTCGTCAAACAAAAGTGTGACCAGTTTTTTATCCTCCGGCAGAGTTTTAACAACACTTCTGAGTTCTTCTAGAATTGATGAGTTCAACCCAGGTTTTACCGTGAAATTGTTTAACATAGCAACGTTTTGATGGAAGCACAAATATTTTCTATACTAGTTTTCTAACTATCACTGTATTTCTTGTGGTAATTTTTCTATTCATGACAAAAATGATTTCAATATTTTTAGCAGCCCGAATTTTCTTTTTTTGGGTGTTGTACTTTGTGGATATGTTTTCCAATTTCCTTTTCAGCTTATTCATTATTTTATTTTATGGATAAAGTTGTCTTTTTCGTTTCCGGGAACCTAAAACAAATATTTTCAATTATTTATACAAATATTCAGTTACCAAGTTAGAGCAACTAACATTTTTTTTTATTGGAATGTACTAGAAAGTCATCTTGGTATTATAGTATCTTACTAAGTTATTCTATTATTTTACAACAAAGGTTTGTTCAAAAAAAAGTGCTGCTGAAGAGTAATTTCTAGTCAGTTACAGATAACTGTGTACCTATTTTCAAACCGCATAAAATATTAACTTCTCTATATTTTTTAAGTTTTTGCCAGCGACTACGCCTGCTCACCACCCCCTCTCTCCTTATTGCCTATTTCACTTAGGACAAAAGCAGTTTTCAACTGGTGAAATAATTATTGAAATTGGTCTAGTAGTTTCGTAGCCTTTTCAATACAAACAAAGAGAAGAGAAGAAACAATCATCCACCTAATTTATCCATTGACAAAAAACCCATGTTCTTTGTAAAAAAATATTCTATTCTATTTAAAATATTTTCACCTCATACTTCATGGTGATGGTAATCAAAGATTCTAAAGTAATTGTATACTAACCAAGGTTAGATACTGATTTGTTGATAGCAGTACGATCACAGTCAGAATTTGTTAGCAGATGGTTGATCAAGAACAGGATTTTGTTGCTGTTGTGTTACAAGTTCTCCCGAGGGCTGGCTTTATTGTTCTGGAAAATTCTGATGTGTTTATTTTATTATTGTTACTGAAAATATGAGATCTTCAAGAATAAAATGACTAATCAATTAGTGATAAAATGGTATTTACCTAGACATAAAGACGGAACAGCATTTTTGTCAGTCTGTGACTTGGTAAACAGTAAACATCCAAAAAGTGGTTGTTACACAACCTCATACTGCTGTAAATATAATTGTCTCCTCTTTCTTGAATTGATAATGGAAGTATACTTTTACAAAATTTTAAATTTTTCCAAGCTGAGGACCTGAAAATACAATGAAATGGATATGTGATTTTTTAGCAATAGCAACGTAATCGCGATTTCTTCGGCATCTTGTAGCTCAAAACCAAATCGAAAGGCAAAAGTCAGCAGTCCATGTATATAACACCAAGTAGATCAGAAAAGCAGTAATTGGTGTCCAAATTCAAAACCAGGTGGGTTCCGGTATTATGTAGGATAAAATCAGGATCCGTATAATGAGCGCCAAGTCGTAGAAAGATATCAAAATACACAAAAAGTCACAAACAACGAACAACAAAGAAACGAACGAAACAACAAAGTTTTGAACAAAATTCAAACTAGTCAAAACATTTGGTGTTGCTGTTATTAAAACCAAAAATTTATTTAAATTCATACGTAGCAAATACAATTATTTTGATTATTAAATAGTTTAAATAAAATAGTTATTTTTTATACGCGTATTCATGTATTTTTCTAATTGCTAATTTATTAAAGACTAGCTTTTGCCCGCGGCTTCGCTCGCGTAGAATTTGGTCTGCCTCATTAAGTTACGTGACATTTTTTTTAATACTTATATTTTTTTTTGTAACCATCCCAAATTTCTAACTTCAAAATTAGTTTCCATACAATCTTTGAACACCTATAACTAATATTTAGAGGGAATCTCTTGAGGGTGGAATTATCTGAATTCCTTTCTAAGTGCTCATTATTTTAGAGGGCCAAAGCCCATGGTAAGATTGGCTGTCAGACTTTAGAGCTTCTGACAGTAACGACTGTCAAAGATCTTCAAATGACAGCCGGGACCAACGGCTTTACGTGATTTCCGAGTGCTTTTTACCCATCCACAGACCAACCTCGGCAAGCGCAGCTTAACCCGTAAAAATATATATAATAAAAAACTTTTTCAAAAAAAAATATAACCGCCTTCAAAAAGAACCACAAAAAAGGGTAAAATAATCTACAAAATAACTTTTATTTCGTAAGTCGGTGGCAAAAAAAAACAATGAAATAAAAAATAACAAAGCCATCGACTTCCCATACGCGGCGGCGGTTATATATATTTTTTTAAGTTTTTATTTTTCGTTTTTTAGTTAAAATATTCAACCCAAATTCTTGCCAAATACATATAATATAATCCGTAGCACTGGTAATAACATCCCTCATGTACACAATAAGCTAATAAAATTCCCTATCTCAAAAACTACTGAACCGATTTTGATGAAACTTACAGTATTCCCTAAGTTGATCGATACCTAGCACAAAAAAAAGAATTATTTAAATCGGACGTGAAGTTCCGGAGATATGCGAACAATGAATCAGTCGATGCCTACTCCTTACTGTTAAGGAGTTGTACCTTCCATCATCAGCTCAGCTACATAAGATGATGATTACCATACGCAAGTACTTAAATTACTTCATAAGATTTACGAAACATGATGGGTGAGCCTATAAAATTTGAGGGTTGCCCTCGATTTCTCCAAGATCCAATCATCAGATCCTGATTTGGTTACAATGGGACTACAAGGGAAGCACCAGCTTTCAAACAAAAAAAGAATCATGAAAATCGGTTCACCCAGTCGGTCGTAATGCGGTAACAAACATTAAAAAAAAATACAGCCCTCCTTTTTTTGAAGTCGGTTAAAAACTATCCTATGTCCTTTCTCAAGTTCCAAACTATGTCTATACCAAATTTAACACTAATCGGTTCAGTAGTTTAGGCGTGAAGAAAAGACAGACAGACAGACAGACAGACAGAGTTACTTTCGCATTTATAATATTAGTTAGGATAGTTTACTGTCTAGTATCAAACTGCCACCTAGTGACATTAATAAGTAAACTATCTTTGAAAATGGGGTGTCCCTGATGAATAGATGGCGCTAAGATTCATTGGCAATTTCGAATCGTACGTTTGTTCGGAAGTTTCATGTCAATGATTAGGTGTAGTGGGTTGCAGACAACATTAAGCTGGTGGCGTATCGATAGACAAAAATTTCGTAATGAGCAGGTTATTAATTTTGATAGACGGTATACAAAACATATCGCGCAGTCTCGGAAACTTCACACCCCCTCGCACTGTATTGATCTAGTATTCATGAACAAAGCTAGATAGGTAAGGTTGAAAAGCGCTGGTGTCCTGCGGGAATGAGGTTTGCGGAGGGATGCAGATACACGTATACTGCATTGCCGCCCGCCCTCCGTCGCAACGTCCGGGATGTCCGCAGTCAATTCAGGTAGCTCGATGCGCCCGGACGTGCAATAAACAATTATGCAGATTCAGTGCAGTGGGTTGCAAGCTTATCGTCATAATGCACATTAATGAGCAGGTTAGTTATTTAGATGAATTTATTGTTACTTAATCTTTTTTTATACCAATGGCGTTTTTTTTTCGCGAGTCAGACAAGTGAATAAATTGTGATATAGTGTGAATACTGTGACCCAGATCCATAGTGATGCGATATTTTGTGATGTGCCTGATATAATTGTATTAATTATTTCTTTACATGCTACATTTAAATACTAAAATTAAAAGTAAAATATTTACAATAATGACTAAATTAAAACTATAATAAAAAAAAAAAAAAAAAAAAAAAAATTATAGAGCGTCATAAAATTCGCCCACATCGCTGTCAATGGGGAAAGTGCCCAGAACGCTGGCAGCATTGCCACGTTGGATGGCAATGCTGATCCTTTGATATAATTTAATTTATTTTAAGTCGGTGAGTGTGATAGATGTGTGTGGTTTAATATAGTGTTGTGATGTGTTTATTATGCAATATAGTTTTTACTATGAAAATAGTGTGAATTCATTATACTTTATAAAAAGTTAAAATATTTATTTAAAATGTTCACTAACCTAGATCATTTTTACTACCTGCCTCCCTTATCCTACCCGAGCTTTTTTCCAGAAGCTCTGTTACTTTACCCCCTCACTCGTATTGAATTGACGACATGCGCGATGACCTACGGGAGCGAGGGAGGTTGGCGCATTCTGTACTGTATGCCCCCCCCCCCCTTCTGACGGCGCAGCGGGGATGCAGATACGGAGTCTGTACCGCAGAGTTTGACACACCCTGGCTGCGCCGCTACGCCGCTGCGCAGCCAGGGTGCGTCAAACTGTCCGCACAGTCAAATGAGGTGGTTCGATACGTCCGGACGTGCATTACACACGTTCAGTGCATTGCAACCTTAACATCATAGTTATACTGCGGGCGTATAGCTACTAACAGGTAACAGACCGTTCATTTCATGGATTCTTCATCTTCTTTATTTTTTTATATACCGTTGTCGTTTTATACGGTTATGTTCGCGAGTGAATAAATTGTCATACAGTGTGAATTACTCAACAGTGATGAGATGTGTTGTGTGAAATTTCGTGTAGAAAAGTGTTTTTTTTTGAAGTGCTGATCTTTGTGTTACTTATTGGGAAACTGTGATTTATGTACTCGGTAATTAAATGAGGTGTGCAATGACGTGATATTTTGTGATGATGTTATATGAAGTGATATTTATGATGGTGTGAAATAATTCGTTTGACTCCAACCAATAGTTCTCGGGAGAAGACGACACCGCTGAGACCTCACCTCTTTATCACGAGGGGACCAGGACTCTTACTTCGGGGTTCGAGACGGCGCGGATAGGCTCCTGGACTTGGAGAGGCTGTTGGTCAGCAACATCGTTCTAATGTTTTCATTAAGTTTAAATATAGTAAATAAATCTTATTCTTTTTCTGTATTTAATTTTGTCCTTTCAATCGGCTGATCTAGTGTTTATGACAATGAAGTAGCTACATACCTAGTTAGGACGCATAGGTGCGGTCCACGGTTAGGGAGGTGCGCAGGTGCGGAGTTGGTCCTACTACGCAAGTTTAATGCCGCAAACTCGTACTGCGCATGGCACATAAGGCCGCACCCAACGCTGTATTGCCGCCACAGCAGCCCGGTTCTATTTATGTCATCGGGCCTGCATCGATGGGCCTGGGCGGGGCATCGACTTGAATACCTGTGCAATGAACATACACACTCATATCAGAAGGCGTATTCATTTAAAATGCATATAATACTGACCAGGTATGTTATTTCGATAGTACCTAGAATGATCGAGGGAGTGGACCTGATGATTTAGAAAAATGCACGGTGGTCATCTACGTTCTTTGATTGTTCTGGTGTTTCTGATAATGTCAAATTTTAAGTGAAGTGATAGTGTTTAATTGTTCGGTGATAGTGATAGTGGTTAATTAGATTCGGTGAATGTTGAATTTGAAGTGATATGATTTTAAAGTGATGTGTTGAATTGAAGTGATGTGATTAGTGTTTGTGTTATGTTCAACTTAAAGTGATCTGGTACAACACCTTACGGGACTGGACAGAACGAGCTGTAACCATGTGACGTTAAAGGAGATGAAAGTGTTGGAGACGAGCCACAACATTGGTGCCATCGCAGATAAAACCCAGATGAGGCTGACATTAAAGCATGCAAGAAGATCTACTTTGGTGTGTTTTAATATTTTTGTGGGCATTTTAGTCTTCCCTAGTAAAAATGCATTACTTATAAAGTTTTTGTATTTATGCAAATAAACTTTATAAAAGATTTGTCAGTAAGTTTTCATTTAGTAATTAAATCAAACTATATCACAATTAGTAAAAAACAAAGGATATTAATAAAGGAAACAAAATATCATCAATCAAATATATCAAATGAATATGACATATTATTATAGGTAATTTATTAAGTTACCTATACGTAACTATTATACTATTGCGTATTGTGAATAATGCGCATGCATGTGGGTTTGCCCACACTACGAACCGCAGTGCGTATTCATTTATTGCTGTCGTTTTGAGTTTGCGGAGGGTGGTAAGAGCGATAGTAGCAGTTGGTGGGAGGAGCTACACAATAGGCACCATTAAAACGAATGCTAAAATCCTTAGCCCTGATTATCTCTACCAGTATTAAGTGGAGAACTCAATACTGGACCATGATGATCTCCTTCGGGGATTACAACAAAAACATAATTCATTTGATCATCACTGACCTTAAAGTTAAGACATTTTACTTCACATGATTCTACAATATTTCCGCTTCCGTCTCCTCATCAGTTGATGACACAAGCTTTACTTCTAGAACTATTCCAATGCAGGTGCTATGCCACATCCAAATCCGCGAATGTGCAGTGGTCGGCTGATTTTCTTCGGTCATCACTGTTACTTCAACGCTCCTGGCTGTGCAGTCCATGCACCGGAGTTGATTTTGTACGCGGCTTTTTTAGACGATGGATGAATGATGAAAAAGGTATTCGGATCTGTTATATTTCGTAGCAGCTGCCGCCATTGCAAATTTGCTATTGCATATGTTCTATGCTGAAGCAATATGTGTGTTTTTCCCCTATTATCTTTAGGAATAGGCAGCTATAATGGAGAGTAGCGGTATAATCGAAATGCAATAGGGTCTTACCTCACAAGTCTTTTGTCTACTCCAGTTCTGGTACATTCCATTGCATTAATCGTAAAATTTTAAGTAAAATGTAATAGACAGTAGCACTTATAGATAGCAGTATACTTATAGGTTGTAATTTTAATAAAGTTAATTTGTAATTGGTATTACGTGGAATAACTTAAAGTGAAGTGCGCCGTTGTATTTGTGAATTGTGCAGTGTGATTATGCTGTAATAGCTGAAGATGGAAAGGCGTTGCCGAGTTCGGGTCAAGAAGAGACTGTGGATAAACCTAGACCCGCATTCCAAGGATCGTGGTGTATTCCACCCGGAACTTCGTGATACGTCTGGGTAAAGAGAATTGAACACCTGAAATTATAATATGCGCGAAGACTTTGCTCTTAAGTTGCATACGGCTAAAGACAAAGAAAGTGATGTGATATTATGTGATGTGATGTCAAGTTCATTGATGTGATACGTCACATGGCGTTAAATGCTATCTATTCTTTATTTGTTAATTAAAGAATAAAACATATTAAATAATTTAAAAAGTAAGAACTACCTTCGAGCTATCTGCCTTCGTATAGACGCCAGCAGGTCAACCTACCACTATCTGTCAAATTTAACCAATCGAAGATTAAACTTCTACTATTGTAATAAGGTTGAAAATCTATAACAGAAATCTGTTAAATTGAGGTAGGTTGATGTGCTGGCGTCTGTACAAACTATACTCTACTAACTATATGCGGGATTTTAATGGGAGTTTACCCCTAACAAATGCGCGTTGCAAGTGTGATGGAAGACTGTGATTTAAATATGCCATGGGATAGTATTATGTTGTGCGCCTTCGGTATATGTGCTTCTCGCGAATATGCACCGCAAATGTTCCTCCATTTTTACTGCTACCGCAATTTATGCTACCCTTACCTATATTATTGAACTTTGTCCGATTTTTATCTTGTTGCGCTGTGTTACTTCGATCTGTATTATTCCGGATTATTTTATGCACAAACTCTGTGCATACAGCACCACTCCATCAACTCTATACGCAACGCCGATTCAACCCGCCCCTTGCCTAAGTGATACGAAGGGAATGCAAAACCGGCTAATATCAAAACCCAGTTTTATTTCTCTTTACAAAAACCGATCTTTGGAGAAACCGGTTTTAAAATATCAAATTAAAATGACGTAAAATCTGAAATTTGGACTGCATGTCAAATTTAGTATGTAGATACTTATAAAAAAAATTAAGTTAAATATAAAGTTAAAAAAAGTTGGGAAAATGTTTCAATGAAGACAAAAAAGAATTAAACTATATATATAGATTTAAAAATTAACTGATACTTGGGCCGAGATAAATAGTCGTACCTAAGCAACAGCCAAGTCAGTCTTGGCGACGTTCTAAGCATCCATTTCGTATAAATAGATAGTTCTTTAGTATTTACTTTCGATGAAATACTTCGCTTAGCCATAGTATCGATTTTCGAGAACTTAGGTCGCTCTTAGTATGAATCTGACAATAGTATTCGTTATTGTCAAATGTCAGTAATTTCCATGGTAAATGGTCATACGTGAGTGGGATTTAAAATGCGTTCAATGTATTCATATTTATTTATTTCTAGACTAAAATACGTTTTATATTGTTATGTTTATACATAATAATTAATCTTAATTTTACTAATTGATAAATTCGTTTCAGTATATAATTAAATTAATAATAAAATAAAGCCTATATTGTGAACGCTTCTGAAACATGACAGTAAAGTATTACTTTCGGTTGTACTATGCCAAGCAATGCACAAAGAAACGTTTATTTATCCCGTATCTGATAGGTATTTTGGCTTAGGTCAGCAGTTCAAAGTCGTACTCTCGAGTTCAGCAAGAACAGGCCATTTGACCAGTTATTGACATGCCTGTACCAATTATCCTCATGCAAATGACCAATTTATTGACCACCCGTAATATAACAAATAATTTATTACGTATGTGATGAGAGGTTTTATTTGATGAAAAACAAACAAAGCTAATCTTAGTGCCCTAATCAGTCTTCTTTTTTCAGACATTTTAGATCTCATTTTCAATCGCGGCCAATAATATTCTTGCACTTATTTTTGAAGTTTTCTTGTACCAGTTGTATTTTTTTGACCCATTTTTCCTTTTCATTAGTATTTATTTCATTGTTCTGTATCATGCTGTAGCTATTAAAATGTTCACCAGCAAAATAATTTAAAAGTAAGTAAATAAATATAAAAATGCTTTCCTATTTACACAAGACGTTTTAACTTTTTAAATAAAGAGAATATAGGTACATTCAAAAACCTATATTATATAGAATTTAATAAGTAACTATGTCCAAACATGCAGATTAGAGTGACTTTTGCTGGAGTGTTGTACAACGTGTCCCAGAAATCAACGTCAAGCCGAAAACGGGCAATAGGCCTAGTCGTGACAGTTATTTAATTAATAATTAATTCTTGGTCATGTACTTTTCAAATTATATGGATTCAAAAATAAATCTCAAAATGTGACACCCTGTGATGATCCTTCAAGTCCTGTTACTACAAATATTAACTTTTCGTCTGTATTTTTTCTGCGACGTAACCAGGAATAACCCTTCTGTAAATTACAGTTAAAAGTTAAAAAGTAACCAGCTCAGTTTCAAATAAAATGTTAGATTTTTGCCCAACATTGAATTCAAAATTATCACATCGTCCAACTTTAACCGCGTGTGGTGTAAATAAAATGTACTACACTATTTTGGCAAGTTACTTTAAAAGATGGCGCGTCTAGTCTGGATTTCAAAATGGTATGCCACTTAGTAATTGCTACCTCTTAATTGAGGAAAAAAAAATGTTAGTTTTAGGTACGTTTGAAATAAAATTCAGGTCTTGGATTTCTACCCCGAGACTACCCAGAGAGAGCACGATTTTGCCAAACGATGTTGCAGAGGCACCGAGAAGATCCGCGTTTTTTTTTAAATTCTATGATCAGATGAATCAACATTTAAAACGGACGGTTACATGAACCTCCACAATTTGCTCGAATGGCACGTGGAAAATCCAAATTTAATGCGGGAAGACAGATCGCATCATTTGAAAAGTACAACAACAAGATTTTTTAAAATATTTTTTTTTTTTAAACTGTCACTACTTGGCCTATTGGCCTGTTATGTTGGTGATAAATGAAATATACTTCTTGATTATAAAGTTTTATTAACAGACGGACATTAGACACAGAGCGGTACAGGTCAGTGACGGACATGACAGTGCGATCGGATACATAGACAATCCATAGTGGTGTACATGCTTAATATAACACTAATTAGTGATGTTACAACATCCCCCCTGTTGAGTTCTAATTAAACCTCTGACAAATACTTGAAAGACATACTGTGCTATGTCTAATTATAATTAGTCTATTTCCTCTATTAACCTTCTAGTAGGTTTGACAATACGACCTGACCTTGTTGTTACACTTGAGGATTTTTGAGATGAGGAACCTTTATGCTCAGATGACTCCTGTCTGTCACCTTCCTCTCTCTCCTGTGACGAGTTGGATTGCATAGGAGGGTTTGTGAAGTTATGTGAATACTTATGTCTTAAGTGAATTCTATTCCTCCTATACCTAACACCATGGACATCCTCAACAACATATGACCTATTATTTGACATTCTTTGTTTAACAATAGCTTGTTCCCAGTCATTTTTAGGAATTCTTTTAAAATAGACATGATCATTATAATACAATATTGACAAAGACTTTGTATTTTTATCATAATACTTTGTTTTATTTTCATTATTTTTCTTGACCGACTCCTTATAATCCTTAAAAGTTACTACTTTTGGTTTCAATCTTTTGTATGACACTGGGATGTTATCTCTTAAGTTTCTAGACATTGATAATTGTGCTGGTGAAGACAAATTATTTTTCGGTGTATTTCTGTATTGTAATAAAGCTATGTATGGGTCAGACTTGTTTTCTTTACATTTTTTTAACATGTTTTTATAATTTTGACTGAGCTTTCTGCTTGACCATTTGACTGTGAATGATATGGACTAGTAACAATATGTTCTATGTCCTATTCTAACATGAATTTTTTGAATTCAATTGACTGAAAAGGAGGTCCACCATCTGACACTAATGACAATGGTATTCCATGACGAGCAAAAATAGACTTTAAATGAGTGAAAACATTTTGAGATGTACTATTTTTATTAATAAAGCAATCTCTATGTATTTTGAGTAATAATCTGTGACAATTAAAAATAGTTGTTTATGCAACTGTTGTATAATCAGGGGTATTAAAACACGAATGTGGGTTTATCACACGAGGCGTAGCCGAGTGTGATAATAGTATCACATCAGTGTTTTAATACCTAATTATAACGGTTGCATACAAGACTTTATCTACAATCATGCTGTGAATCCTCTATAAAAGATTCTCATAACATACCATATTCACATACCATATTCGAGTGAAAAAATGGCGGGATATAACACAATAAGACGAGTTGTTCTTTTTTCAAAATTTTAGCGATCTGTTGGTGAAAATGTCATTGCATGAGAATGTTCTTTTTTTGAAATTCATTATAACACGCGTTTGGATGATATAATGATCATTATATCATTGAGTGTTTTAATGTTGGCAATAAGCTAATTGTTATAGGTTCTTTTATAGAGGATTAATAGCATGATAGTAGATAAACTAAATTATCAAAATGCATTAAATCAATACCGACTTGTTGCCATGGATATTTACTTATTTCAAAATTTTTAAGTGGTTCCTTTTGATTGCATGGTTTGAATTTTGCACATACAAGACATTGTTCTACTAAATTCTTAATATCACTTGACATATTTGGCCAATACAAAGATTCTTTTGCTAATTTTAAACATTTATTTATCTACTATCATGCTATTAATCCTCTTTAAAAGAACCTATAACAATTAGCTTATTGCCAACATTAAAACACTCAATGATATTATAATCATTATATCATCCAAACGCGTGATATTATGAATTTCAAAAAAAGAACATTCTCATTTGTTTTTTTGTAAAATTACTGCACCTAAAGCTGACTTTGACGAATCGACTGACAAGACTAATGGAATCTTGGGATTGTAATGAGCTAAAACTGGTGAGTTAGTAATCTCATCTTTCAGTTTTTTAAGACATTGACTATGATTCTGATCCCATGTCCAGACTGAATCTTTTTTCAAAAGATTTCTTAATATTTGAGTTTTTTCTGACAAGTTACTTATAAAATGTCCTAAATAATTGATCATACCTAGTATCCTCTGTAACTCTTTGACATTTTTTGGTATATTGACAATGGCTTTGACTTTCTCTTGATCTGCCCTTGCACCATCTTTACTGAAGACATAACCCAAAAAACATACTTCTGACACTAAGAATTTACATTTTGACTTATTAAACTTCAAGTTGACTTGAAGAGCTCTTTGCATAACTTTATGCAATCTTTCATTATGTACTGACTCATTTGGCCCATAAACTAAAATATCATCTATGAAAATTAAGATTCCTTCTATATCACCAAATAAATTCATCATGACTCTTTGAAATATTTCAGACGAGGCATTTATGCTGTAAGGTAATCTTAAATACTTATATCTACCAAATGGTGTTTGAAAAGTACATAATTCAGAACTATATTCATCGAGACGTAGCATCCAAAATCCAGAGAATGCATCCAAATGAGAAAAACATGCAGCACCTTCAAACTGAGACCTAATCTCATCAATTGACTTTAATGGATAGAATTCTCTCATTATGTTCTTGTTTAAATTTCTTGGATCTAGACAAATTCTTAACTGACCTGAACTTTTTACTGTTACGACGACTGAGTTAACCCACTCTGTAGGTTTTGTAACCTTGACAGTAACTTTCAATTTCTCCATGCGATCCAACTCTTCACGTAGCTTCCTTTGTAAAGCAAATGGAACCTTTCTTGGTGGATCCACACATGGTACAGCATCAGGCTTGAGTTTAAGATGACAGACTGGAGGTAGACATCCAAGACCCTGAAAAACATCGTTATATTGTGTAAGAATTTGCTTACAAAAGTTTTGTTTTGATACTGAAAAGACACGATTTATTATACCTAACTTTTCATAAGTTGGTAGATCAAGAACATTTGGACAATATAAATTGGCTATTATAAATGTTATTGATTCGACGACTTTACTATTATTTATGCACAAATTGCAACTTATATCCAATTTTCCCAAAATCGGAATGGTTTTTCCACCAAATCCTGTGACATTTGACAAGTGACAGTTTATTTTGACGTTTGTCATAATTGAATGTTTGTTTTGACATTATATTGACATCTGCACCAGAGTCTATGATGCATGTAATTTGTTTACTTCCTAGTGACAAGTTAGTTTCCCATGACTTTTTACAAGAATTATTTTGCAAAGTGTTGACATTATATTTTACCTCTGAGTGACCGACTAATGATTTGTGTGACTGTTTAGACTGACTGTTTTGTGACTGACTGTTCTGTGACTGACTGCTATTAAAATTTATGTGATGATGACCCTGTAATCCCTCAGACTTGTGACTATATTCCTCATTGAGATGTTGACATTTTTTATTATGACTATTTGATTGGAATATTTGACTTTGACGTTTTTTATTTGGATTACATCTCTCAGATGTGTGACTATTCTCATTACAGAGATAATATGAATGGGGAAGTTGACTGTTAAATCTCTCAGATATGTGACTATTTTAATCACTGATATCTTCATAATGACTTTTGGATCTCTCAGATTCATCACTATTGTCATCACAGAGATAATTTGAATGGGGACGTTGACTAATATGTCTCTCAGAATTATTGTCACTGTATTCATCATTGGGACGTGACGGTGACTGACCCATGCCCATCTGTATACTGCTGTGTCTGCTGTGTGTTCTGCAACTATTATGTGACTTTGACTTTGACTTTGACATTGACATTGACTTTGACTTTGACTTTGACTTTGACTTTGACATTGACTTTGACTTTGACTTTGACTTTGTCACTGTATTCATCATTGGGACGTGACGGTGACTGACCCGTGCCCATCTGTATACTGCTGTGTCTGCTGTGTGTTCTGCAACTATTATGTGACTTTGACTTTGACTTTGACTTTGACATTGACTTTGACTTTGACTTTCACTTTGACTTTGACTTTGACTTTGACTTTGACTTTGACTTTGACATTGACTTTGACTGTTTAGACTGACTGTTTTGTGACTGACTGTTCTGTGACTGACTGCTATTAAAATTTATGTGATGATGCCTGTAATCCCTCAGACTTGTGACTATATTCCTCATTGAGATGTTGAAATTTTTTATTATGACTATTTGACTGAAATATTTGACGTTGACGTTTTTTATTTGGATTACATCTCTCAAATGTGTGACTATTCTCATTACAGAGATAATATGAATGGGGACGTTGACTGTTGAATCTCTCAGATATGTGACTATTTTCATCACTGATATCTTCATAATGACTTTTGGATCTCTCAGATTCATCACTATTGTCATCACAGAGATAATTTGAATGGGGACGTTGACTAATATGTCTCTCAGAATTATTGTCACTGTATTCATCATTGGGACGTGACGGTGACTGACCCGTGCCCATCTGTATACTGCTGTGTCTGCTGTGTGTTCTGCAACCATTATGTGACTTTGACTTTGACATTGACTTTGACTTTGACATTGACTTTGACTTTGACTTTGACTTTGACTTTGTCACTGTATTCATCATTGGGACGTGACGGTGACTGACCCGTGCCCATCTGTATACTGCTGTGTCTGCTGTGTGTTCTGCAACTATTATGTGACTTTGACTTTGACATTGACATTGACTTTGACTTTGACTTTGACTTTGACTTTGACTTTGACTTTGACTTTGACTTTGACTTTGACTTTGACTTTGACTTTGACTTTGACTTTGACTTTGACTTTGACTTTGACTTTGACTTTGACTTTGACTTTGACTTTGACTTTGACTTTGACTTTGACTTTGACTTTGACTTTGACTTTGACTTTGACTTTGACTTTGACTTTGACTTTGACTTTGACTTTGACTTTGACTTTGACTTTGACTTTGACTTTGACTTTGACTTTGACTTTGACTTTGACTTTGACTTTGACTTTGACTTTGACTTTGACTTTGACTTTGACTTTGACTTTGACTTTGACTTTGACTTTGACTTTGACTTTGACTTTGACTTTGACTTTGACTTTGACTTTGACTTTGACTTTGACTTTGACTTTGACTTTGACTTTGACTTTGACTTTGACTTTGACTTTGACTTTGACTTTGACTTTGACTTTGACTTTGACTTTGACTTTGACTTTGACTTTGACTTTGACTTTGACTTTGACTTTGACTTTGACTTTGACTTTGACTTTGACTTTGACTTTAGACTTTGACTTTGACATTGACTTTGACTGTTTAGACTGACTGTTTTGTGACTGACTGTTCTGTGACTGACTGCTATTAAAATTTATGTGATGATGACCCTGTAATCCCTCAGACTTGTGACTATATTCCTCATTGAGATGTTGAAATTTTTTATTATGATTATTTGACTAGAATATTTGACTTTGACGTTTTTTATTTGGATTACATCTCTCAAATGTGTGACTATTCTCATTACAGAGATAATATGAATGGGGACGTTGACTGTATACTGCTGTGTCTGCTGTGTGTTCTGCAACTATTATGTGACTTTGACTTTGACTTTGACATTGACTTTGACTTTGACTTTGACCTAACTGATTTCGAACTGACTTTGACTTTGACTTTGACTTTGACTTTGACATTGACTTTGACTTTGACATTGACTTTGACTGTTTAGACTGACTGTTTTGTGACTGACTGTTCTGTGACTGACTGCTATTAAAATTTATGTGATGATGACCCTGTAATCCCTCAGACTTGTGACTATATTCCTCATTGAGATGTTGACATTTTTTATTATGACTATTTGACTGGAATATTTGACTTTGACGTTTTTTATTTGGATTACATCTCTCAAATGTGTGACTATTCTCATTACAGAGATAATATGAATGGGGAAGTTGACTGTTGAATCTCTCAGATATGTGACTATTTTCATCACTGATATCTTCATAATGACTTTTGGATCTCTCAGATTCATCACTATTGTCATCACAGAGATAATTTGAATGGGGACGTTGACTAATATGTCTCTCAGAATTATTGTCACTGTATTCATCATTGGGACGTGACGGTGACTGACCCGTGCCCATCTGTATACTGCTGTGTCTGCTGTGTGTTCTGCAACCATTATGTGACTTTGACTTTGACATTGACTTTGACTTTGACATTGACTTTGACTTTGACTTTGACTTTGACTTTGTCACTGTATTCATCATTGGGACGTGACGGTGACTGACCCGTGCCCATCTGTATACTGCTGTGTCTGCTGTGTGTTCTGCAACTATTATGTGACTTTGACTTTGACATTGACATTGACTTTGACTTTGACTTTGACTTTGACTTTGACTTTGACTTTGACTTTGACTTTGACTTTGACTTTGACTTTGACTTTGACTTTGACTTTGACTTTGACTTTGACTTTGACTTTGACTTTGACTTTGACTTTGACTTTGACTTTGACTTTGACTTTGACTTTGACTTTGACTTTGACTTTGACTTTGACTTTGACTTTGACTTTGACTTTGACTTTGACTTTGACTTTGACTTTGACTTTGACTTTGACTTTGACTTTGACTTTGACTTTGACTTTGACTTTGACTTTGACTTTGACTTTGACTTTGACTTTGACTTTGACTTTGACTTTGACTTTGACTTTGACTTTGACTTTGACTTTGACTTTGACTTTGACTTTGACTTTGACTTTGACTTTGACTTTGACTTTGACTTTGACTTTGACTTTGACTTTGACTTTGACTTTGACTTTGACTTTGACTTTGACTTTGACTTTGACTTTGACTTTGACTTTGACTTTGACTTTGACTTTGACTTTGACTTTGACTTTGACTTTGACTTTGACTTTGACTTTGACTTTGACTTTGACTTTGACTTTGACTTTAGACTTTGACTTTGACATTGACTTTGACTGTTTAGACTGACTGTTTTGTGACTGACTGTTCTGTGACTGACTGCTATTAAAATTTATGTGATGATGACCCTGTAATCCCTCAGACTTGTGACTATATTCCTCATTGAGATGTTGAAATTTTTTATTATGATTATTTGACTAGAATATTTGACTTTGACGTTTTTTATTTGGATTACATCTCTCAAATGTGTGACTATTCTCATTACAGAGATAATATGAATGGGGACGTTGACTGTATACTGCTGTGTCTGCTGTGTGTTCTGCAACTATTATGTGACTTTGACTTTGACTTTGACATTGACTTTGACTTTGACTTTGACCTAACTGATTTCGAACTGACTTTGACTTTGACTTTGACTTTGACTTTGACATTGACTTTGACTTTGACATTGACTTTGACTGTTTAGACTGACTGTTTTGTGACTGACTGTTCTGTGACTGACTGCTATTAAAATTTATGTGATGATGACCCTGTAATCCCTCAGACTTGTGACTATATTCCTCATTGAGATGTTGACATTTTTTATTATGACTATTTGACTGGAATATTTGACTTTGACGTTTTTTATTTGGATTACATCTCTCAAATGTGTGACTATTCTCATTACAGAGATAATATGAATGGGGAAGTTGACTGTTGAATCTCTCAGATATGTGACTATTTTCATCACTGATATCTTCATAATGACTTTTGGATCTCTCAGATTCATCACTATTGTCATCACAGAGATAATTTGAATGGGGACGTTGACTAATATGTCTCTCAGAATTATTGTCACTGTATTCATCATTGGGACGTGACGGTGACTGACCCATGCCCATCTGTATACTGCTGTGTCTGCTGTGTGTTCTGCAACTATTATGTGACTTTGACTTTGACATTGACTTTGACTTTGTCACTGTATTCATCATTGGGACGTGACGGTGACTGACCCGTGCCCATCTGTATACTGCTGTGTCTGCTGTGTGTTCTGCAACTATTATGTGACTTTGACTTTGACGTGACATTGACTTTGACTTTGACTTTGACTTTGACTTTGACTTTGACTTTGACTTTGACTTTGACTTTGACTTTGACTTTGACTTTGACTTTGACTTTGACTTTGACTTTGACTTTGACTTTGACTTTGACTTTGACTTTGACTTTGACTTTGACTTTGACTTTGACTTTGACTTTGACTTTGACTTTGACTTTGACTTTGACTTTGACTTTGACTTTGACTTTGACTTTGACTTTGACATTGACTTTGACTGTTTAGACTGACTGTTTTGTGACTGACTGTTCTGTGACTGACTGCTATTAAAATTTATGTGATGATGACCCTGTAATCCCTCAGACTTGTGACTATATTCCTCATTGAGATGTTGAAATTTTTTATTATGACTTTTTGACTGGAATATTTGACTTTGACGTTTTTTATTTGGATTACATCTCTCAAATGTGTGACTATTCTCATTACAGAGATAATATGAATGGGGACGTTGACTGTTGAATCTCTCAGATATGTGACTATTTTCATCACTGATATCTTTATAATGACTTTTGGATCTCTCAGATTCATCACTATTGTCATCACAGAGATAATTTGAATGGGGACGTTGACTAATATGTCTCTCAGAATTATTGTCACTGTATTCATCATTGGGACGTGACGGTGACTGACCCGTGCCCATCTGTATACTGCTGTGTCTGCTGTGTGTTCTGCAACTATTATGTGACTTTGACTTTGACTTTGACATTGACTTTGACTTTGACTTTCACTTTCACTTTCACTTTGACTTTGACTTTGACTTTGACATTGACTTTGACTGTTTAGACTGACTGTTTTGTGACTGACTGCTATTAAAATTTATGTGATGATGACCCTGTAATCCCTCAGACTTGTGACTATATTCCTCATTGAGATGTTGAAATTTTTTATTATGACTATTTGACTGGAATATTTGACTTTGACGTTTTTTATTTGGATTACATCTCTCAAATGTGTGACTATTCTCATTACAGAGATAATATGAATGGGGACGTTGACTGTATACTGCTGTGTCTGCTGTGTGTTCTGCAACTATTATGTGACTTTGACTTTGACTTTGACATTGACTTTGACTTTGACTTTGACCTGACTGATTTCGAACTGACTTTGACTTTGACATTGACTTTGACTTTGACATTGACTTTGACTGTTTAGACTGACTGTTTTGTGACTGACTGTTCTGTGACTGACTGCTATTAAAATTTATGTGATGATGACCCTGTAATCCCTCAGACTTGTGACTATATTCCTCATTGAGATGTTGAAATTTTTTATTATGACTATTTGACTGGAATATTTGACTTTGACGTTTTTTATTTGGATTACATCTCTCAAATGTGTGACTATTCTCATTACAGAGATAATATGAATGGGGACGTTGACTGTATACTGCTGTGTCTGCTGTGTGTTCTGCAACTATTATGTGACTTTGACTTTGACTTTAACTTTGACATTGACTTTGACTTTGACCTAACTGATTTCGAACTGACTTTGACTTTGACATTGACATTGACTTTGACATTGACTTTGACTTTGACTTTGACCTAACTATTTTCGACCTAAATGATTTCGAACTGACTTTGACTTTGACTTTGGCTTTGACCTAACTGATTTCGTCCTAACTGATTTCGAACTGACTTTGACTTTGACTGTTAAGACTGACTGTTTTGTGACTGACTATTCTGTGACTGACTGCTATTAAAATTTATGTGAGTACAAGTGTGAGGGATTACAGGGTCATCACCCTGTAATCCCTCAGACTTGTGACTATATTCCTCATTGAGATGTTGACATTTTTTATTATGAGTATTTGACTGGAATATTTGACTTTGACGTTTTTTATTTGGATTACATCTCTCAGATGTGTGACTATTCTCATTACAGAGATAATATGAATGGGGACGTTGACTGTTGAATCTCTCAGATATGTGACTATTTTCATCACTGAGATCTTCATAATGACTTTTGGATCTCTCAGATTCATCACTATTGTCATCACAGAGATAATTTGAATGGGGACGTTGACTAATATGTCTCTCAGAATTATTGTCACTGTATTCATCATTGGGACGTGACTGAGACTGACCCGTGCCCATCTGTATACTGCTGTGTCAGCTGTGTGTTCTGCAACTATTATGTGAGTTTGACTTTGACTTTGACTTTGACTTTGACCTAACTGTTTTCGAACTGACTTTGACTTTGACTGTTTAGACTGACTGTTTTGTGACTGACTGTTCTGTGACTGACTGCTATTAAAATTTATGTGATGATGACCCTGTAATCCATCAGACTTGTGACTATATTCCTCATTGAGATGTTGACATTTTTTATTATGACTATTTGACTGGAATATTTGACTTTGACGTTTTTTATTTGGATTACATCTCTCAAATGTGTGACTATTCTCATTACAGAGATAATATGAATGGGGACGTTGACTGTTGAATCTCTCAGATATGTGACTATTTTCATCACTGATATCTTCATAATGACTTTTGGATCTCTCAGATTCATCACTATTGTCATCACAGAGATAATTTGAATGGGGACGTTGACTAATATGTCTCTCAGAATTATTGTCACTGTATTCATCATCGGGACGTGACGGTGACTGACCCGGGCCCATCTGTATACTGCTGTGTCTGCTGTGTGTTCTGCAACTATTATGTGACTGACTGGACTGACTGACATGTGTGCCCAATAGATCAGTGTTCCGCAAACTTTTTGTGTTCAAGGTACACCTAGGAAAACGAAAAAAAATTGAGGTACACCACAAATTAAAAATCAGTTTTTAAGTAATATTAATCAACTTTTATTATGAATCAACAAACTTAAACTTTAAATTTCAGAAAAGGTATTTAATGAGAAACATGAGACTGTTTAGTTGAGCATAGAAATAATTTAAAAAATAATTTTATAAGAAAACCTTATTTTTCCACGGCACACCAACTAATAATCACGGTACACCAGTGTGCCGCGGCACACACTTTGCGGAACACTGCAATAGATCATACTGATATGAATGACTTTTATGACTTTGACTCGACTTTAATTGACTGTTTAACATACTAACAAAATAATCTTGACTACTTTCACTTGAATTAAACTTTTCTTTCGGCATCCTGCTGTGCGACTATGAGCGTCCTTGTCAGTTCTTGCATCCTCTGATATGTCAGATCAGGTTCTTGTAGCAATCTTTGACGAACATGTGACAATTCATTGTTAAGATTTGCTATAAAAATATCTTTGATTAGCGATTCTCTCAGCGTGCCAAATTCACAATTTTTGCTTTTGATTTCTAAATCTGTGATGAAGTCTTCGATGCTTTCGGATTTTTCTTGTTTGCGTGTGAAGAATAAATATCTGCACATGGTGACATTTTTTCTCGGCTCGAAGAAATTATCGAATTTTGACTTGACGTCGTTGAACGTGCTGCCATCGAGTTTAATATTGAATGTGTTGAATATATTTACACCTCGTTCTCCAATTAGATGGAGTAAAATTGCAATTTTCCGCTTCTCGCTTGACTTGTCCAGGCCTGTTGCTACCAAATATAGCTCCAATTGTTGATACCAACGTTTCCAGCTTTCCGCATTGTTGTTGGCTGGATCGGACGAAATGTTAAGTTGCTTTAGGCTTGAATTTAAGCCTTTTTCGCCATCTTGAGTGCTGGCCACGCCGCCACTGGTTCTTGGGTTTTGCATTTTCACGGCAGACTTTTTGTATTTTTGACACTAGGACTCCGTAGACTTCTGACACCATGTTATGTTGGTGATAAATGAAATATACTTCTTGATTATAAAGTTTTATTAACAGACGGACATTAGACACAGAGCGGTACAGGTCAGTGACGGACATGACAGTGCGACCGGATACATAGACAATCCATAGCGGTGTACATGCTTAATATAACACTAATTAGTGATGTTACAACAGGCCTATTGCCCGTTTCCGGCTTGCCGTTGATTTCTGGGACACTTTGTATATTAAACCGATTTATGACCGCGGCATTGCTCACGTAATCTTCTGTAATTGTCCCACGGGAACAATATACCGGCATTCAAAGTATCCCATGTCCAGGTATATACACTTATCCAGGTCATAAAACTATCGGCTAGCCAAATTGTATCAAAATCCATTCAGCCGTTCACATTTCTTATAATAGTAGTAATAAAGTTTAAAATATTCAGGAAGATCTAGAATGTAATAGTCGAAAATTTAAGCTCGTCGCTCAAATTATGTTAGATGCTCAGGTTACTACGTAAGGTATTTTTTTATGTTTGTGATCATGCAGATACACACCCTTAGGGCTGTTAACGTCCATGGGGATAATACAGATGCATTAAAGTTAGCTCTGTATTATGCTCATGTATTATGACCTCAACATCAAATTTTAACTTTACATACAAACAGTGGTGTCAATAACTGGGACATTTGGTTAACTACCAACAGTAGCGTGCGGTGGATTACAGCACAAGTTAGGCCACACATACTGACGATAAAAAACAATGCAATGCAAAAACGCTGATAAAAAAATACAAAAATAAATTGAAATCCCTCCCTAAAACAATCGCCAAAAAGATTTTATTATTAAGTTAGGGATTGATCTCTCCTGCAGTCATCACTATAGCAGCTATCAGCGAAATGATGGGCCACGCAGGTCGGAGTTTCGGCGACGAAAAGGGTATGCAACTTGGACCTTGGCACCATATTTTTTTTCTTTCGCCGGTGGTTACATTTTGGGCACAATTAGACTACCACCTAAGAAGTCCATAGAAAAAAAAATTAGTTTCTAAACCGTAACCAACCAGAGATATGACGGTTTTTATTTTGTTCTAATCAGGAGTTATTTTTTGTAGGAATCCAGAGATTATTGATTTACTACTGATTAGAACAAAATAAAATCCGTTATAGCTCTGGTTGGTTACGGTTTAGATTTTTTTTTTTATTATTTTTTACGAAGTTCTTAGGTTGCGGACTACTAATGACCAACATTTCATTATTGGCGAAAGAAAAAAATAATTGATGCCAAAAAGCTGCATACCTCTTTGACGGTCGTATTGTGTTTGTAAATCTTTTTGCATTTTGAATATATAATAAAACGAGTTTTCCCAGATATGGGAACAAGCTAGATCGTTTTTTCGGCCGCGCAAACTTCTTCATACAGCAAATTCTAAGGAAATCGTTAAGCCGTTTTCGAGAAATATATTTAGACAAATAGGTATTGTTCGTACCAAGTAAAAGTTTAGTGTAAGACAAAGAAAATAAAAATATAATTGCACGAACTCACCAAACTTATCATCTAAGATTATCATGATGTTCATTGTTTATTAAACAAAGATTCGACGATTTGGCCCTATTTCACACGATCCGCATGTTTTTATAAGATCAGGTATCATATTTCCGGGTTATTCTAGCTTCAATCTTATCATTAAACGAAAATTTCGAATATTTACTGCTTTTATCTTCGAACACAGATGTTATTTAATGTCCGACCGAAGGTTAGGTTTCGGCCAAAAATCAAGTTTCGGCGGCAGTTTCGGTTTCGGCCAAAATTGACCGAAACTTTTGCCGAAACCGAAACTGATCTCGGAAGTTGTAGTGCATGCTCGCCTAACTTCGTTTCTCGCGGCAACACTTTGGCGGGAATTGTCGTGCGCCGTTCGGATAGCTCCGTAGCAACAAAACTTAGTCAGTGCGTTTTCCCCCGACGCAAACATTCTTTAGAGGTTATGTTTTGATGGAACTGATTATTAAATGTAAGTTCTTGTTTCGTTTCTGCACTTGAATAATTTATATTTAATTAAATTAAATAAATATTGGGTCAGTAACTTTTTTTTGTTTTTATTAACAAATCAAGTCGCATGTAAAAAAGAGATTGTTTAAATGAAAAATGTGAAGTGTTCAATTTGTTAAATTAAAACAAACTGTGTGTTAAATTAAAACAAACTTACTCCGCCTTATTACAAAAAGGGGTTTAACTAAAAACCCAGGTTTAATCTAGTAAAACTACGGTTTAAACAAAGATTATTACAAATCGTGGTTTTGCGATAAACCATGGTCTAACAGTAGTACCTGTCAAAGGTGTGTCAAAGTTTCTCATAGCAAATTTTTCATTGTGTTGTAGTTTTTGTGTTATTTTCACCCAAAATGGATTGAAACAAGGTAGATTTAATTGTTATTACTCATTGTGGATTTAATTGTATAGACAATCGTTCAAATGGCGGTACTTAAGTCGACGTTTTATCTTAGTTTTGTAATACGGACAAATTTAAACCATGACTCTGCAGATAAGCCTGGACTTGATAGACCAGGTTTAAACCAAGGTTTATTTAGTTTTTGTAATAAGGCCGACTGTGTTTCCATTTCATGTTCTAACTAATGCAGAATAATGGGTAATATGCACCAAATTTCAGTATTTTAAGGAATTCTATACTTGACTACGTGAGTTTCGGTTTCCGTTTCGGTTTCGGCCGAAACTGAAGTTACTAAAAAAATATTTTAAAAAATCTTGGTCATGTACTTTCCAAATTATATTGATTCAAAAATAAATCTCAAAAAGTGACACCCTGTGATGATCTTTCAAGTTCTGTTACTGCAAATATTAACTTTTCGTCCCATAGATTTCTTTTACTGGGGTACGATAAAGGATATCGTGTTATCTAAACCAATACAAAATTTAGATGAGCTGCGCTAAAGAATTGCAGAAGCCGCTGAATACTTACATCAACTCGAGAAGATAAGCCCGTCTTATTACGCGATCATTTTTAAAGAGATGTAGAGCTTGCATTGCAGCTGAAGGCAAATAGTTCGAACATTTAATATAAACTTGGTACATCTGATTACTTAAAAATTATAACTAAAGAAATCCAACAACTGAATTTTGATTTTGATTTCAAACGCACCTATAACTAACATATTACAAATTTCCTCAATTAAGAGGTAGTAATTACTAAGTGGCATACCATTTTAAAATCCAGACTAAACGCGCCATCTTTTAAAGTAACTTGCCAAAATATTGTAGTACATTTTTTTTCACCACACGCTGTTAAAGTTGGATGAGGTAATATTATTTAAAACTGAGGTAGTTATGTTTTAACTTTTAACTGTAATTTACAGAAGGGTTATTCATGGTTACGTCGCAAAAAATACAGACGAAAAGTTAATATTTGTAGTAACAGGATTTGAAAGATCATCACAGGGTGTCACTTTTTGAGATTAATTTTTGAATCCATATAATTTGAAAAGTATCATGTACTTAATTTTTTAAATTATTTTTTTAATAACTGTCACGACTTGGTCTATTGCCCGTTTTCGGCTTGACGTTCATTTCTGGGACACGTTGTATATGTCTCAAATAACAAAAGTAATACCAAACCCTAAAGACTCTATCGTGTTAAAATAAAATGACATTAAAAACGACCCTCGACTTAGAAAATTGTAAAATTTATTGCTGATTATGGCAGAGTATTTTTTTTAAACGACTTCTAAAAAAAGAGCTTACTCAATTCGACCGTATATATGCTTATTTTTATGTTTGTTCGCGTCTAACTTTGTCGTTTATGAATCGATTTTGATGATTCTTTTTTTGTTGGAAAGAAGATATTTCAAAGGTGGTCCCATGATAAGGAAGTCGGGTTGATGATGGCAGACCAGAGAAATCGAGGGGATCTTTCAAAAATTGTAGGGGTGAATAGTGCGTTTGTAAGTTTTTTCATGAAGTATTTTTATCGTATATTATTAGGATAAGTTTACAGGCGCAATATTACTTTATTTAAAACTAGCGACCTGCCCCGGCTTCGCACGGGTGGACATTTATTTTTTAAGCTCTCTCACAATTTTAAATTCGTAATATCTTTTGAATGGATTGTCCGATTGGAATAAATTAAAAATAATTTATAGCTATTGAAACAATCTTGCTCAATAAATAGTAAAATTATTTGGATAAGGATTAGTATTTGACGATAATATGATCAATAAACATAGGCTAATAATTTTAATTACTTTTATTCTATGGAAAAGAGGTTATAATGGCTAAAATATAAATGTTTGGTTTCTACTATCGCGGTCTTTTTTGTAGGCATTATTGAGTTCTACAACTTTTCTATAGAAGTCAACCATACATCTTTAACCATTTAGGCAGCGTTCGCGAGAATCGTTAACGTACGGCAGTTTTTTCGACGCCTTACTCCACAATTTTCACTACCACGAAAAATCCTATCTATTTTCCGGCATAAAATATAGCCTATACGGATCCGGAAGAATCCCTCTAAGTAATGGTAAAAGAAATTTTGAAATCGGTCCAGTAGTTTTTGAGCCTATTCAATACAAACATACAAAAATACAAAGGTTTCCTCTTTATAATATTAGTATAGATTTAATAATATAATAAAAGATAATTTATTTTCCATTTTCTGTACTCTTAATGCAAAACTGCAAGAAGATTTATTATTGTTTTCGATAAAAACTGTTAAGCGGTCAATAGTTGGTGAGAGGTCAGCAATTGAGTATTTTACCCTATAACTTATAGTTAGATAACCCTATAACTCATACTTTTCAGAGATGTAAAATAAAATTGATACATCTCTGAAAAGTTGAAACATTAACGATAAATGTTAAGTAATCCAAAAAAAAACCTTTTTGGCCTGAAATTGAGATATTTTATACAAATACCTTAATAAAAAAGTTATTTTTAAATATATTTTTAAACACATTTTTTAAAACTAATCACTTAAATTTTTTTGATAAGTCAGATCTCAAGAACAGTAAAGCATTAACTTAAAGTTTTATCATCAAGAGTCCTTTTTCACAGTTTTGTGGACTAAAAACATAAATTTACATTATTGAAAAAATCGAAACATAATCTATTTATGTTTGTTTTGCACATTTTCCAGCTTTGATATGAAAATTGGCACACATAATACAACAAGGTCAAAGAGTAACTCTTGCATTGACAACATTTTCCACAATATTAGAGGTAGCAAGCATTAGAGGTGTCGTCACTGACTTAGGTATGTCAGATCACACGGCACAATTATTAAAATTTTCTGTTAAAAAAACTTGCAAAGAAAACCTAAAAATATTCAAAGAATGTCTGGGGAGCTTAAGTTTTCATGATGTATACTCAACTAGTAATCCAGAAGTAGCATACAATATACTCCGATATATTTTTCGACCATTACAAACTTTTTTATGACCTCTGCTTTCCAATTTAAAAAAATAAAAATACTATTGTTAAAAAACCTAAATGGCTGTCGAGGGGAATAAGCCAGTGTAGTCGGCAAAAAAGAAAACAACTGTGGCAGTATAGACTCAATGCTAGTGAAGATAAGAAAAATGCTTACAAGCAATATAGTAATCGTCTCAAAAAAAATATTAAACTTACCCAAAAATCTCAAAATAATTACCTAATATCCAATGTAGAGAACAATTTTAAAGCCACATGGAAAATTATAAACTTTAACAAAAGCCAACTTCCAAAAGAAAATATCTATGTATATAAAAATGTTATGTTGGTTTGTGTATGCTTTAAAAACTCAAAAAGTACTGCACTGATTGAGCTGAAACTTTAGCATGATATGTAATCCTCATCAAGGATTGTTTTTATCTATTTTTTGCATCAGTCACATATCCGCAACCGCGAAAAAACAGTTTTTTTAACGATCAGCTCTGTACCAGTGACCGCGCCATCTACCGGAAGCGAGGATAACACTCGCTGACAACCGCAGTCGTAATGACGCAGTCACATGAGAAGAAATTTTAGCATATATATTCCGCATCAAGGATTGTTTTTATCTATTTTTTTTTGTTGAAAAAACAGTTTTTTGTGCCACAGCGAAGCGGGGCAGGGTACAGCTAGTTAATAATAAAAAGTAAACAATCATATAATATCAGACCCACGAATAATTACTGAAGAGTTTAATAATTATTATAATAATTTAATAAAACCAATTAATTCACTCAACAATAATAATTCATCAGTTGCGGACAATTTTATTAATAATAATCCTAATATGAATTTGACATCTTTCATTAACAAATTCTTTGTTTTTGAACCCTGTAGTACCTTATGATATTAATATTAAAATTAAAACACTTAAAAACACTAGAAGTACTGGATACTATGACATTACAACATCCTCAATAAAAAAAGTTGCTCCCATCATGAACCCAGTACTCAGTCGTAGTTTTGACAGGCCTGTTGGTCTAGTGGTTAGTGACCCTGACTGCTATGCCGGAGGTCGTGGGTTCGATTCTCCCCCCAGGACAAATGTTTTTGTGATGAGCATGATCATTTGTTCTGTGTCTGGGTGTAATTTATTTATAATATGTATGTATTTAGAAATATATAAGTATGTTTATCAGTTGTCTAGTACCCATAACACAAGCTCTGCTTAGCTTGGGACTAGATGGCGTTGTGTGATAGTTGTGGAATATTTATTTATTATTATTTATATATTTAACTTATGTATTGAGCATGGCGTGTTTCCCTCTAAACTTAAAAAATCCGTAGTGAAGCCACTTTTTAAGAAAAATAACAAGGAAGTCATGGCATGTTACAGAGCAATAGCACTTTATTCCTATTTTTTCAGAAATATTTTAATAAATTATATATAATGCAATTAATACTCACTTAGAGAAGTACAATCTATTTGCGAAAGAACAAAAAGGCTTTAGAAAGAATAAGACAATTAATTTAGCAATTTATGACCTAAAAACAGTTTATACCAATATTGATAAACGTGTTCGTGTCTTTGCAATGTTTATGGATATGACAAAAGCGTTCGCTTGTGTGCACCATGGAACACTTTTAGATAAATTATACAGTTATGGAATAAGGGGTAACGTCCATAAATTTCTGGAATCTTATCTAAATGATAGATATCAGGTAGTTGAAATAAATAATATTAATATCTCAAATAATACCGAACAAAAACATAAATCCATGCCCAAAAAAGTATTATTTGGAGTGCCTCAAGGCTGCGTGTTAGGTCCCTCGTGATTTTTGACCTACATAAATGATCTGCCTAAAGTTTCACAGCATCCAATGATGCCTGCCGGGGTCGCGGGACTTACCCATTACCGTGACCCCGGTACGTAAAGGGCTTGTGAAGGACACCGTGGATTTTAGTCAGTACAAGTCTGACAGTCCCTCCCGCCCTGCCCTGGGTGGGAGGACTCATTTGATGATTTTACCACGCAAAAAAAAAAAAAAAACATCCAATGATTCTTTTCGCTGATGATAGCACAGCTATAGTTACTGGTCAAAATATTGATACTTTTGAAAATGAAATAAATTCGGCTCTTTGCAATATAATTAACTGGCTGACGAATAATAATTTAATTATTAATTTAGAAAAAACGAAACTAGTGAATTTCGGGCGTGATACTATAAATAACAACATCAATATCAATCACAATGGGACGAAAATTGAACAAGTCAACTGCGTTAAATTTCTAAGGCCTTGGATTGATAAGGATTCGTCTTGGCAAACACACATTGACACAATATGCAATAATGTTAATCAGTACTCATATGCTTTATATAAATTAGCCAAAATAGTTGATCAATCAGTTCTCTTGAACGCATACCATGCTTATATTTCGGCGACACTAAGATATGCAGTCATTTATTTGGGCAATGCAACGAACAGGGATTTAGTTTTCAAAGCGCAAAAACGGTGTGAATGTGCGATGGTTGGTATCCGTGTTCCAGATTAATGTAAACCATATTTCAAAGAATTAAAAATATTGACCTTCCCTGCAATTTACATTTATGAAGTAGCTGTATTTATAAAAACAAATGAGAATCTATTTGGTAAACTCAAATCGAAACGACATATTTAAAAAAATTCTAATATACTACATAAAACGGCTCTCTTTAACAAAAGCTTCTTTTGGGCATGGCATCTAAAATATACAACAAAATACCTATAGGCATTCTAGACACTAATAAACTTTCAGTATCACTACATAGTATAATCGCGGCGGTAAGACCCCTCTTTGAGGAGTGGCTGGATAGGCGTCACGGCGTCCTGACCTACCCCATGACGCAGGTCCTCACCGGACACGGAAGTTTCGGGAGGTTCCTGTGTCTGATAGGGAGGGAAGAAACGCCTGGGTGTCACCACTGCGAGGATCGTCCGGAGGACACGGTGGAGCATACGGTGCAGGACTGCCCCGCTTGGGCAGAGCACCGCCGTGTCCTCACGACGGCGATAGGCGGAGACCTCTCGCGCCCGGCATTGGTCGAGGCCATGCTGCGGGGCGAGAGTGGGAAGCGGTCGCCTCCTTCTGCGAAGCAGTCATGCTCGTGAAGGAGGAGGCGGGCCGCCTGAGGGAGAGGACAGCGTCCTCCCTCCACCCCAGCCGCAGTGGTAGACGCCCACGGCGTCGGACGTCGCAGGACGATCTCCGGCCACCGTAGGCGCGGGCATGCGGGCAGCGAGTAATGGGCGACTCGCAGTCCGACCATGGACCATGCCCGGGTCGACGGCGCGTTGTGTTCCACGCGCGCCTCAAAGAGTGTCAGCATAATGACGGGGCCTGTAGAGGGCCAAAGCCTGCTGGGGTCGCGGGACCAAGGGATTACCGTGACCCTAGTACGTAAAGGGCTATTGAAGGACACCGTGGATTTTAGTCAGTACAAGTCTGACAGTCCCTCCCGCCCTGCCTTGGGTGGGAGGACTCATTTGATGATTTTACCACGAAAAAAAAAAAAAAAACACTACATAGTATAAAACAAAGTCGCTTTCTCTGTCCCTATGTCCCTTTGTATGCTTAAATCTTTGAAACTGCGCAACGGATTTTGATGAGGTTTTTTTTAATAGATAGGGTGATTCAAGAGGAAGGTTTATATGTATAAAAACATCCATTAAATAGTGCAGAAGTACTGCTATTTTTAAGGTTTCTAATGTGATGCCCTACGAGTTTTATCAAAATAATCTACTAAGTATTGTACACATTGAAAAGGTTACAGAAAAGTCCGTGATGGTATATGTCTATCTCTTATGGATAACCCACAATAACTTTTTTTTGTCATTTACTTTTTAAGACAAATAATGGCTAATTTTCAAAGCGATTTTAACCAATACAGCATTAATCCTTAACCAATTAAATACCTTGAATACATTGTTCATTTAATATAGATCTATATGGCCCTTTACACCGTCTGATTTAAGTGAATATTTTCGAAAATATTACAAATTTAAAAATTGCGGGACGTAGCATTTGCGGCAGTACCGGCCGGCCGCCCGGTGCGGCAAGAGCGTGCAACGTTGTTTATAAAGGCATTCTGTAATATGTTGTTAAAAAAAATAGTTAAAAATGTAAAAAGTAAATAAGTAAAACTGTAGTGTATGAATTTAGATATTCCAAAGATAGCAGGAAATCTTCATGGTATAGGGAAAGGGGGATTGTTTTACTCCAAATTTAACGCGTGCGGGTCACGGGCTGTAATGAATAAATCAAAACTACTGGATCGATTTTAATCACATAGGCTATATATTTGATACCCGTGCGAAGCAAGAGCGGGCCGCTATGTTCTTATATATAACGTTCACAGTCTTTCTGTAGTGTATTTAGTATCAGCATTGCACCCGTGCGAAGCCGGGGCGGGTCGCTAGTTAAAAAATAAATTACGAACATTTTAAATTGATAAAGCATTTTACACGATCCAAGATTTCCTGAATTATTGATCATTTATTAGTTTTACTCTATTTGACATGCATTAATATTGACCATGTGATAGTTTCCCTGTATTTTTATTATATTTATACATTGATAATAACTAAATATACCTACATCATTATTGTATGCCTATATGGCAGGACATATTGATAGTTTAATATATTGCTAAGACCTGTAACTCACATTATACAACAACTAGCACTTCGCCCGCGACTTCGTCAGCGCGTGTTTCTAATTTCCAACTCGAAATATTAGTGTAGACAAACTGATTTTCCGATGTTCGCCCGCTAGGTCGATTTTTTAAATATAGATAATTAGGCATTCTTGATTAGATTGGGAAACTATTTATGCCAAGTTTTGAGTTTATCGAAGCAAGCAGTAAAATTCTTCCCTTAAAACTTAATCACCCCTTTTCACTAATTTTGGGTGTGATTTTCGAAAAACGCAAAAACACTTGTTTACTTATTTTTGATCCAACTTCTATATACTGAGTTTCAAATTGATCGGATAGGGCGTTATAATTTTCCCGTACAAACTTTAACATCGTCTAGATTACTAATGGAGGGTAGTTTTAAAAAACTAATAATGGCCATCTTTTTTATTTACTTACGTTCGTATTCTTCCCAAGTTCCAAATTTATAAACACAAGGCATAAGATTATACAAACAAAGGTTTTCACCCCTTTCACCCCCTTAGAGGTGGATTCTCGCAAAATCCCTTCTTAATTCTCACCTACATAATTATCGGCAACTACCATCCAAAAGTCAGCTTTCTACGTTTAGCGTTTGATATCCTTACCTTAACATCCTCAACCAACTTGAATACCCCTTTTCGTCAACTTGGGGGGTGATTTTCGAAAAATACAAAGACACATGTTTAATTATTCTTGATCTAGTATTTAAATACTGATTTTCACATTCATCAACTCACGCGTTATGATTTTCCTATATAAACTTTAAGATCGTCTAGATTACCAATGGAGGGTAGTTTTAAATACTATTAATGTCCATCTTTTTTATTTACTTATACTCATATTCCTACTAAGTTTCAAGTTTATAAACCCAAGGAATAAGATTTTTCCTACAACAGTTTTCACCCCTTTTCACCCCCTTAGAGGAGGATGTTCGCAAAATCCCGTCTTATTGCTCCCCTACACGGTCGACCGCAACTGCTGTCCAAAATTCAAGTCAGTGCGTTTAGCGGTTTCGGCTGTAGTCGAGTCTTAATAAAAACCCTGTTCTTTTATATATATAGACTAGCACTCCGCCCGCGACTTCGTCAGCGCGTGTTTCTAACTTCGAACTCGAAATATTAGTGTAGACAAACTGATTTTCCGATGTTCGCCCGCTAGTTTTATTTTTTAAATATAGATAATTACGCATCCTTTATTCAAGCAAGCAGTAAAATCCTTTCCTTAAAACTTAATCATCCCTTATCACCAATTTAAGGGGTGACTTTCGAAAAACCCAAAAACACGTGTTTGATTATTTTTTATCTAACTTCTATATATACTGAGTTTCAAATTCATCGGTTTGGACATTATGATTTTCCCATACAAACTTTAAAATCGTCTGGATTAACAATGGAGGGTAGTTTTAAAAAACTAATAATGCCCATCTTTTTTATTTACTTTTACCTATATTCGTACCAAGTTTCAAGTTCATAAACTTAAGGGATAAGATTTTACATACAAAGGTTTTCACCCCATTTCACCCCCTTATAGGAGGATTTTCGCAAAATACCTTCTCAATGCTCACCTACATAATAAATTGCATCTACCGTCCAAAATTCAGGTAATACGTTTCTTGATTTTAGATCCTTTCCTTCCTAGCACTCCGCCCGCGACTTCGTCAGCGCGTGTTTCTAACTTCGAACTCGAAATATTAGTGTACACAAACTGAATTTCAGATGTTCGCCCGCTAGGTTGATTTTTGAAATGTAGATAATTACGGATCCTTTATTCGATTGGGAATCCTTCCCTTAAAACTGAATCACCCCTTCTCACCAATTTAGGGGGTGGTTTTCCAATAACTCAAAAAAACGTGTTTGATTATTTTTGATCTAATTTCTATATAATATTGAGTTTCAAGTTCATGAGTAAGCGCGTTATGATTTTCCCATCCAAACTTTAACATCATCTAAATCGCCAGAGGAGGGTAGTTTTAAAAAACTAATAATGCCAATCTTTTTTATTTACTTACGTTCGTATTCCCGTCAAGTTCCAAATTTATAAACCCAGAGCAAAAGATTTTACAAACAAAATTTTTCACCCCTTTTCACCCCCTTAGAGGTGGATTTTCGCAAAATCCCTTCTTAATTCTCACCTACATAATTAACGCCAAGTACCATCCAAAAATCAGCTTTCTACGTTTAGCGTTTAATATGCTTACCTTATAACTTGAATACCCCTTTTCATCAACTTGGGGGGTGATTTTCGAAAAATCCAAAGCCACGTGTTTGATTATTTTTGATCTACTATTTAAACACTGATTTTCAAATTCATCGGTTAACGCGTTATGATTTTCCCATACAAACTTAAACATCATCTAAATCACCAGAGGAGGGTAGTTTAAAAAAGTAATAATGCCAATGTTTTTTACTCACTTACTTTCGTATTCCTGCCAAGTACCAAATTTACAAACCCAAGGCATAAGATTTTACGAACAATGGTTTTAACCTCTTTTCAACCCCTTAGAGGTGGATTTTCGCAAAATCACTTCTAATTCTCACCTACATAATTAACGGCAACTGCTATCAAAAAGTCAGCTTTCTACGTTTAGCGTTTAATATCCTTACCTTAAAACTTGAATACCCCTTTTCAGCAACTTGGGGGGTGATTTTCGGAAAATCCAAAGACACGTATTTAATTATTTTTGATCTAGTATTTAAATACTGATTTTCAAATTCATCGGTTCGCGCGTTATGATTTTCCCATACAAACTTTAACATCGTCTAGATTACCAGTGGAGGGTTGTTTTAAAAATATAATAGTGCCAATCCTTTTTTTTACTTATACTCATATTCGTACTAAGTTTCAAGTTTATAAACCCACGGAATAAGATTTTTCATACAACAGTTTTTACCCCTTTTCACCCCCTTAGAGGAGGACTTTCGCAAAATCCCGTCTTATTGCCCCCCTACATAGTAGACTGCAACTGCTGTCCAAAATTCAAGTATCTGCGCTTAGCGGTTTGGGCTGTAGTCGAGTCTTAATAAAAACCCTGTTCTTTTATATATATAGATAAATATACTTTGACTTTGACATTTATGAAGTAAGATTAGGTGCATATTTCTCGGTTTTTATTTAATTAAACAATTATAATCAGCATACGGAAAAAATATTTTATCGAAATAAGTTATTTTTATTTTACTTTTAGGGAGGACGATGAAGTACCTGGGACTCGTCCTCGACAGCCGGTGGAACTTTAGGGAGCACTTCCTACGTTTGGCCCCGAAGCTGAACCGGGCAGCAGCCGCCCTCAGGCGACTCCTGCCCAATCTCAGCGGGCCAAACGCCTCCAGCCGGAGGCTGTACGCTGGTGTCGTGCGGTCCATGGCCCTCTACGGGGCCCCTGTGTGGGCCCTGAGCATTCGGACGCGACCACTAAAGCTGGTCGCATGCCAGAGGGTCATGGCAATCCGAATGGTCCGAGGATACCGCACGATCGCCGGCGAATCGGCCAACCTCCTTGCCGGATTGCTGCCCTGGGATCTGGAGGCGACTGCCCTCCAGCGCGTCTACGAATGGCGCGTGGAGGCGCAGCGCCGGGGCGAATCCCCGCTGCCTCGACAGGTCGAAGCGCGGCGGGAAGAGCTCCGGCGCGATCTCAGGGCAGTATGGAGGGAGCGACTGTCGCAACCGAGGTCCGGGCACGCCGCAATCGCGGCGGTAAGACCCCTCTTTGAGGAGTGGCTGGATAGGCGTCACGGCGTCCTTACCTTCCGCATGACGCAGGTCCTCACCGGACACGGAAGTTTCGGGAGGTTCCTGTGTCTGATAAGGAGGGAGGAAACGCCTGGGTGTCACCACTGCGAGGACCGTCCTGAGGACACGGTGGAGCATACGGTGCAGGACTGCCCCGCTTGGGCAGAGCACCGCCGTGTCCTCACGACGGCGATACGCGGAGACCTCTCGCGCCCGGCATTGGTCGAGGCCATGCTGCGGGGCGAGACGGAGTGGAAAGCGGTCGCCTCCTTCTGCGAAGCAGTCATGCTCGCGAAGGAGGAGGCGTGCCGCGTGAGGGAGAGAACAGTGTCCTCCCTCCGACCCACCCGCAGTGGTAGACGCCCACGGCGACGGACGTCGCCAGACGATCTCCGGCCACCGTAGGCGCGGGCATGCGGGCAGCGAGTAATGGGCGACTCGCTGCCCGACCATGGACCATGCCCGGGTCGACGGCGCGTTGTGTTCCACGCGCGCCTCAAGGAGTGTCAGCAAACTGACGGGGCCTGTAGAGGGCCAGAGCCTGCCGGGGTCGCGGGTCTTACCCATCACCGTAACCCCGGTACGTAAAGGGCTCGTGAAGGACACCGTGGATTTTAGTCAGTACAAGTCTGACAGTCCCTCCCGCCCTGCCCTGGGTGGGAGGGATGATTTTACCACGCAAAAAAAAAAAAAGAAAGGTCGAAGTAGAAACAATGATCAACTCGTCTTTTTTATTTTTATATAATTACCAGTGAGCTAAAAATCTATTGAAAAACATGGTGTTTTGTGCTTCCGTAAAACTTTGGTTAGATTTAAATTTTGTGGTTATCAGAATGCACACCTACTAGTTAAGTAGGTGATTAATAATAGCATTAAATAAATTAAAAACACAGAAATCGTCAGCTTATTGAAAAATTTTCGCAGGAGTTACTTGGAGACTTTGAAGAACAGACCGTATTTTACTACAAAAATAAATAGGTAGCCATTTAAACTGCCCGTTCTGATTTTAGATCTGGCTTCATAATGATTTGCGCTTTGTGTACCTTGTCAATAATTGCAGAGGCCAATACCATTTTCGTGTAAAGGCATTTCACAAAGTACCTACCATATAATTATTCTCTATTTCTAAATTCGACCTAGATTTAGAAGGCAAAATATAAAATCCTGTAAAATCCGAAAATCCAGAAAGAAAAAGACACTTCGTTTCAAAACATATGTAACCGAACAAAAAAACCTTTTTTAAAAAAAAGGAACCAACTTCAAAACCAAACATAAAAAAGTGTAAAATAACTTTTCCTATGGAAGTCGGTGGCTTTGTTTTTTATTTCATGTTATTTGCTATCGAAAGAAAATCGTCGTCGTCAATCCATTATTGTTATAATTATACTAAAACCTTCCCCAGAATATAACGAACACTTTTTTGAAAACATTTCTCATTCTCATCAAAATCGGTTCAGATAATCGCGGACGTACATTCATACAGTTCGAACAGGGAACCTACTTTTTTTTTTAAAGTCGGTTAAAAATTACCCCTTTTCGGTTTCTGTGTAACCGATTTGGTTTCCCTAGTTAAACTCCCTGCGCTAATTAAGTTAATCTTGATCAGTGTAGGTTCAGCGTAGATGTTCAGGCACAGCACCGAAATCATAGAGCTAAGTATTGCCGTAAAATATTCTCTTGACAACTAATATAATTATCTCCTATCGATTTCTCCGAGCCATTGCTCGAGTGGGCGGGGTAGGTTGGGTCTGCCGCATTGCGGATGCGTAGCTGCGCAGAACTGCATCGACCTAGCGGCGCGCGCAGCTGCACATTTCCCCCCCGACACCAGACGCAGGCTCGTTTAGTTAGTCGTGTCGTGGTAGCCGAATGGTCAAGATGCCATCAGTCAGTCGTCGTTGTTTGAGTGATGATGCTATTAAATTACAATTCGAGGTGAAGAGAGTGAGAAATTGTAATCGGTGCGGCGGTAACTGTCTCAGGTGAGCTCGATCAGTCAGTAATATGGTGTTATTGAAAGTTTAAAACTAGATCTTTTGTGAGTCATTGTTTATCGCGAAGAAAATATCATTATCGTAAAATGTTTCAATTTAAATAATTTAGATCTGCTCTATAGCAATCGGAGTATACAACGTTTTGACTAATGTCCATTAATACAATTTAATTGGTTTGGTGTGTTATGTTAGTTTAGTTTAGTTTGAATTGTGTCGGGATTCGTAATTATCAATCAAGTCAAAATTAGAGTGGCTGTAAGCATATTATGTCAGATTATTTTTATTTTGGTTTTAAACCGTTCTAAGCAGTAATTTAATAATGACACCGGGCAATTAGGCTGCTTTTCCACCAGAGAAGCGCTATGCAACTTTACTGCGGTCGCGGGACTCACGAATTACCGTGACCCCGGAACGTAAAGGGCTATTGAAGGACAGCGTGGATTTTAGTCAGTACGCGTCATTTTTACGGTGTGGTAAAATCATCAAAAGATTCCTCCCACCCAGGGCAGAGCGGGAGGGACTGTCAGACTCGTACTGACTAAAATCCACGGTGTCCTTCAATAGCCCTTTACGTTTCAGGGTCACGGTAATTCGTACAGTCCCGCGACTGTCACACAGTTTCGTAGCTCAGCTTTTACATCCTCGCAGCACAGCTACATAGCACATCTCTGGTGGAAAGGCACTCTTATTATCATAAATATTGAATTTATGGGTGTTCCTCCGCATTGCGGTACGCACATGCGCTGAATGCACTTCGTCGTCAGTTCTATCCGCAATACCCCCCCCCCCCTCCGCACGCCCCGCAATCGCGCCAGGGCGTGTCCGGCGTGTCCGCAAAGATTCAATTAGTCGCGGTGGCCGAATAGTGATGTGTGAATGCGTGTAATGATAGAGCAGTGTTGATTCTGTGAAATCTATGGTGAGCATATTATTTCTATTATATGTGTAAACATATAATAGAAATAATATGCTCACCACCACGTATGAGTGCAATTTATTGTTCGTTAAACGTTCACCTTTCCCTCTTAAAGTCGGCTTTATGGAAGCCCAAATGTAATAAATAATACTGAGAATCCATTGTCTTTAAGATTACGGTAAATTGTGGTCCTCAGCTCCGTAAATATTTTGAAGTCTCTGCGACTTCCATGTTGCGCTGTACACATGCGCTGAACGAATTTCATTACCCTTTCGTCAGCTCTATTCGCAAAACCTCTTCCAGGAGTCCTCAGTTTCCCGTAATAATTTTGTAAGAGCACTTTGTGTTTTCCGCATTGCGCTGTGCACATGCGCCGTACTTCGTTGCGTCATCTCTATCCGCAATACCCCCTCCAGGTTTGTCCTCAGGTGCCCGTAACGATTTTTCAATCTGCGTCTTCTGCATTGCGCTATGCACATGCGCTGAACGCAGTTCGTTACTCCTGCGTTAAGTTATACCCCTACGACTCGCCCCGCCTCGCCCGGGCGTGTCCCGCGCAGAATCAGTTAGTCCGCAGTCGTGTCGTGGTAGCCGAACAGTGTAGTCGTGTGTTTTCGAACATGATAATAGAGCAGTGTCGATTCTGTGAAAATCTAAGGTGAGCACACCAATACAGTACCTAATTTTAAAATTTCGTGTGTTTTGATCTGAGTATTGCTTCTCATAATCATTACCAGACCGTGTCTTCTTTTTTTGTTGTATATTGTAATCGGTGTGGCGGTGACTGTCTCAGGTGAGCTCGTTCACTGAGTAATGTAGACATTGTTGGACTAGGTGTCATTAAATAGTTATTTGATATTTCTTTTTAATATCTGAGTAGACCACTTATTGTATAATATTCGTGTTAATAAAATATTAAATTTTTGGTTTGACTCAGCTCAAATCTAAGATAGAGTTGATTGGCTGCAACTCTTGTTGGGCAGAAAGTGTGTGTGTGTGTTTATTTTAATTTTAACCCACTTAAGATTGGGATTAAGTGGGTTAAAATGTTTTCAATGTAACAGTTGCTTCTGTTTTTTTAATCATGTCGAAGTTTATTATAGCATATAAGCAATTAATTAACTGATTTCCATTGACATTTATTTTAATTCTCTGCGAATTTCGTTATTACAGTAGGCATAAAGCTACGTTTATTTAAATAGAGATGTATTCTATGTATTATTATGTTGCCTACGGACTTTTACGTTTACACTTTTATTGTTATCACAGGTTCTGTCCATTTTAAGTTACAACTATTGGGCGTAACTGAAAATGGATAGAAGCAACTAAATGATCAATTTATTTCATTACAGAACTCAGATTAGAACCACCTTGAAAAAGAAGGCGTTCGAAGACGCCGGCATCCCCATTCCACCAACTCTTGGCAGGCAGGTAAGCAGTACTGTCACCAGCCATAAGAAGCCGCTGCCGCAAATGGCGGCTGCGCCTCGCGTGGTGCTGGTGTCGCGCGCGGCGGCCATGCCCCAGCGTGTCGTCACCACCAAGACCCCGCAGCCCCCACTATCCGTGCTGCCCCCATCATCCTTGGGCCAAAACGCAGAGGTTTATAAATCACTGACTAAGCAACCAATTATTTTTCGTTAGTTGTGACGTTTTATTTTGTTTAAATAGAGCAAAGACTACAGTTTGCATGTGCCATTTTTGTTAGGCTTTTTTAATTGTTATTAGTTCATGTTTTACATTAAATATGTGCAGATAAATGTTAACATTTTCATCTGTGGAAAATTTTGGTATGTTTTTGTTCGCAATTTAGATTTCTTTGTGAGATTACTAAAGTTTATTAATGATAATCTTTGCATAAAAATAACAAGTCTCATTTCTGATTGAATTCTATATTTTACAATTTAAATTATATCTTAAAAAAAAAGTCAATACTTGAGATCAGAGAAATGAATATTACTTTTCAAAAAATTTAACAAAACAACACTCCTAACATTTGGTTGCAGTTAAGTCGATAAAGTGCCAGTTGTATGACCACTAGTTAAGTAAACTATTTTTTTAAATCCCATACGTTTTAACACTTCGCTAAAAATATAGCATTTTAATTAATAGTTTACTGAACTCCTAATCAAACAACTGCCCTTAGCTTGTTTAGTTAAAGGGTTCTTTCAGTTCTTTTGTTAAGTAGACGTTTATTTAAATATCAACAATTTTTGTTTATTTAATATAGAACTATCTTTATTTGTTTGTAGATAGTTTACAGTAGCGATAATGTACTATACATGTTGTAGCTTAGTTTCAATCTACTAACAACTCATCTACAAATTATTTCAGTTCAACACATGTTATGTGTTAAAATAATATTTATTACAAAATAAAGTTTTGTTAACCGTTAAAAAACAACGTAGTTACTACATGTGATGTAACTGAATTTAGATGAGTTGTTGTTGATATTTAAAATTCTTTAGAATTTGAAAATTTTATACCATACAACCATGTTTCTGTAAAATCCTGGATTCGATTCAAAGTTCAACCAAAGTGTTCAAAACTCTAGAATGTTCTCACAAGTCAATAACACAGCCACACAAAAAAAAAGTTTTTTTAACCTGGAGGTCTCACTATGTGTACTATATGTTTTTGGGGTCGCTGAATCCGAATCTGGGGTCAGTTTTATTCCAGCACATCTGGGTTCGGCCATAACCTCAAATGGGGTCGAACCCAGACGTGCTGGAATGAAAATGACCCCGGATTCAGATTCAGCGACGCCAAAAACACATAGTACACATTTTCAGGCCCCAACGTCAGAAACTTCGTTATCGGGTTTAAGGGTTATGTTGGTAAGGGGTTATAAGGTCATGTAGTTATGGGAATATGGGTTATGTAGTTATTTAAGCAAGAGGTCATCGAGCTCCTGTAATATAGGATTATAAGGTTTTAGGTTTTAAAGCCATACATACGGTGAGCAGTTTAACCAAATATAGCAAATGTGAGGGTATATTTTGAGGTTATGGCCGAACCCAGATGTGCTGGAATAAAATTGACCCCAGATTCGGATTCAGCGACCCCAAAAACATATAGTACACATAGTGAGACCTCCAGGTCAAAATTTTTTTTTTGTGTGGCTGTGTAATTAAAGACTATCGTGGCTAGTTATATTCGACCATTACATATATTACATATATGGTGTGCAAATATGTCTTATAAACACAATTTTTTCTATCAGATTATTCACATTCATTAAATTATTTTTTTATATTAAAATTATGGTAACCTTCGGTAGGTTATGCAGTAATTCTTAAATCATTATGCAGTAAAAATCTATTTACCAAGTTCAGTAGTTATTCGAATTGGAACCCTTTACTAAAATCAAAAGTACTTTACTGAAGTAGGTGTCCTCACTGCTAGGCAAACTGAACTGCACTCTTTCAATTTTATTAATTTTTTTTTGAAATTTCAGGTCACCTTAAACATGCTTAATGCTGCCTCCGAGAATGAGGACGCCGACGAACTCGTTGGAGATGTCAAGCTGGAGTTCGAGTCAACAAACGAGGAAGTGGCCACCTGATCGACTAGTTTTTTTGATTTCTCTTAAGTTTCTTTTTGTGTGGTGTCGTAAAGTAAAAGGCAACTATACGAACTGTTACTGAACAATGGGATTACTACGACCCTACCAGTTGAACGATCGACTTCTACTTTTCAAGGTGCCATTATGCCGAATTTGGAGCGGAAGCGTAGCGAACCATCTTACTCCCTAAGACGGGTCGCTACGCTTCCGCTCTAAACTCGGACTGAAGCTCAATTAACCCTTCCTCATCTTTTTCACCCCCTATATAATTTACTTTTTTTCAACCTTGTTTCCCATCATGCTCTCAGAGCATGTTAACTCCTTCCTTAATGCTTGTACCCCTTTTTTTTTTCTTCATGCAGTGAATGCATATTCTCCTGTCGGTCTCTCTCCCTCTTTGAATAGTTTGTCATCCACGTTCGACTGAAAGGGGACTCAGTACTTCCATTACCCAATTACTATATTGACGTTTTGGACTGAGAGCGCATCATAGTGCGGCTAGGGCGTGTGCGACTTAAAAGATACCATCTACAATTTAAGGGCTCTATGATGTGCTCCTTTTATAAAATAGTTATCAAGAACGTAATTTATATAATTTTAGCCCACCTCTTTGAAGCATAACACCAAGCTTCAGCCTAAATTCTGTCGAATATTTTAGTTAATTTTATTGTATTTAAAGTTAGGTACTTCTTTCACACATTTAACTTCCATATAGTTTAATCCTCGTTAACCTCGTTAGGCTAGCTTGCTTTCTTCTTGTATCAATTTTATTTACCAAATGATATAGTAATTTTTAGCATAGTTAGTTAATTGATCATGGTAAAAGCTCTAGAGGTTTTAGAGTACAAACTGCTACAGATGCCGTCGGACTGACCCAACTAAACTATTATGGTGGGGTCAGCCTGGAGGCTGGAGTGGGGACAAGTTGGTAAATATCTATAATATTTTAGTACAATTTTGTAAGTGCCTTAGGCCGAATGTTATGTGTTATCCGAAACCTCTAGGGCTTCGGCCAAGTAACAGTTCGGTTGCCTTAGATGTGTTTTTAATTCCGTTTTGATGTTAACCACTGGCGAGTGGCACAATGTTTCCGTGAGATATGTCCTCGTTGACACCACAACACTTAGAGCCTCTGTTCTCTGCTCTATTACTTCTCGCTCTCACTACATCACGAGTGCGAGCAAGGTGTCAGTAAGGTGCTTCGAGTGACACCCCAGGGCTCTAACTGTGCTGATTTTCAAGCAGATCAATGGTATTTTGGTTGTTGTTCTCAATAACAAACAAAAGGCCGACCACTGGTGAACTGACCTGTTTGCAAGTTAGTACAGTTAGGGCCCGGGGGTGTCCTCGGCGGCCGTTGGACTCATCATACGTGGAACAGAGCAACCATTATGAATTAAAACTCCTTGTCAACATTCCGTTATAAAATTATGTAATGATTTGAAAGTTTTGTTGTTGGTCCAGGTCTTGTTTATCCCTTCATAATTTTACCACAATCCAACTCCTGGTTTATTTGAAATTAGGTTTTTGTAAAGTTTGGATGTATTCTGTTCCATTCGCCAATGGGATCCGAATCGTGCGACACAAAGCTGAGTCACATGACATTCATAGAATAGGTCAGCAGCAAATAATAGGTGTGTAGGTACAAGGAACCTCATTATGTCTTCCACTTGTGACCTTAGATTTGTGTCGAACTGACAAAAGTTTTTTTTGGATACATTTGCCATATAGTTTATAACTGTTGAGAATTTGCATCACCTGCGTTGTGCTGGGATGAGTGACTTTATGATCTAGATAAGTAAGGTAATTGATTTGTTATGTTAGTACAGTTAATTAGCATCAGTTCGTATGATTATTATCATAAATTTGTCATTCTGTTTGGTTCATTCTGTCATTCAGTTCTAAAAATTACAGTATTTGGATAAATCTATCACATTTTCGTTTTATGATTGTATAACTTAAACTCGTTACACAAAAAGCAATAAGCAAACACTGCCATAGCTGACGCACTCTGAGATGGGGTCCCGTAAGCTATTTTTGTTAATTGGTATATTTTGTTGATTCCAATATTGGTGCTGCTTCTCAGCTACTTAAAGTCACTCAGTACAGCACGGTCGGGTGCTGTTAACACGGAGTCCGGTGCAGTTAGGACGACGCATCCGCCACGTCACCTCCGGTATGTCTAGACGGTCCCAGTTGCTGGTATAAGGAAAGGCACAAGTTGGCTGACGAGTACTCGGCGTGGGGTCGGGTCCGGCTGCATTTGGACGTTTTATAAATTCTTTGCGATATTAGAGTATAATGTAAATCATTTTATTTTGTTAACGATGTATATATTTTGTTACGTAGATACCATATTTTATTTACATAAAGTTATATTTTTTATAATTTTATAAATTTACCATTCCCTTAAATGAGTTGTAAATAGTGACGACTGAGGCGATTTGTTACTACTAACAGACTACCTATATAGTTTTTATATAATGCTAGAAATTATATAAGTAGGATGTTAAAGAAAACGAAGTGCATTTGAAAGCGGCTCATTGAATTACCTCAAACAAGAACTTAGGAATTCAAGTGCCGATTACTACTGATTTAAGGGAATGTGAAAGGCGACACGGAGGAGTGAGGGTTAACATCTTGTTTGGTAACCGTTGGCAATTAACATCTCAAACACTACCATGTCGGGGCTGTCGTGTCGCCTGCAATTCATATAGGTTCGTTTAACATCTAGTATTGCCGCCCACTCGATATGGTCAGAGCTACCGGCCGACGGTCACTTAAAAAAGTACCCGTTTACTGGTTTGTCTCTGGAAACCGTTTGTGGTTTGAATTTGATGCACTTGCAGTGCAGCCACCTACAGGTGGGTTGGAGATACGGCGAGCTGACCAGGCGACTCCTAGATCCATAGGAGTGCACTGTAGCCCCGCGTGGTCAAGAACTGTTCATCAGGATGCCAGTTAGGTTGCCTTACTGCACATATACCTACCTCATTTTCCACCACACTGAGGAACAACCAACGTGTCCTGAAAATTCAATTGATGTTGGCACTTTGGCGCCTTTGCCACATCTAACGGCATGCCTTAATCACTTACTATTCTAAAATGGTCAAATTCTGTTATGTTTATATTTTGAGACAAAAAAATTATGTCTAGATTTTGTTATATACGACAAATAACAAAATATATTGAAATTAAGAGTATTAATTGGTTTCAAACCAGAAGCTCATGTAAATATAATATAATCCTGGTTTGAAACGATTAATTTTAATAGTGGAATATTAATCAAATTGATGTATAATGTAATTAATAATATAAATAATATATGTGTAAATATTATAATTAATTGTAAATATAGTATAATAAATGTACATAGTGTAAATATATAACGGCCTGTTTCATTTCCATGTTTCCTCCTATACAAAGATCATTCGTTTATTACACTACAATTTGCTTACTTCACACATATTTGACATACAATAAAAAAATAATTTGACATATTTGAGTGTATATTGTATACACTCAAATACGTCACGAACTCATACTCAAACTGGTACTCAATATCTAATTTATACTCAAACTCGTACTTCAACTGATACTCAACCGATGTTCAAACGAATACTTATTTAAAGTCATATATAAACTGGTACTCAATCTCTAACTTTTACGCAAACTGATGCTCTAATCTCTTAGTTTTACTCAAACTGATATTAATCTCAAGTCTATACTCAAGTTCAGGCAATTTTGAATGATCAAAAAACAAAGACTTAAGTCCTATATACCTAGTCACAGGCCATAATATTTTGCAAAAGTACTGAAAGTGCAATACGGTTCAAAATGACACCTCAAAACAGTGAAAGAGGAAAATGGCCAATGAAAATGTAGCTTAGAGTCCGCGCCACGACTGACGTCCTTTTCACGCGGCGCTAGTATTTATGTCAGTTCATCAAGTTGCATTGAAAATGTAGTAACACAAAGACATTATTCGCTATAGGCGTGAAAACTCAAACATACAACAAAACAACCGAGCATCTGCTTACTGTGAGAGCTGTCGTGTATGAATTCGCCGCAGGAGGCGCTAGTGTCGCTTGATATCTCCAAAATGACAGAACATGTACAAAATACTCATCATCAAATATACAAAAATTAATCATTTTTGGCCGAGCATTTCTGGAGAAGTGCAATCACAAGCAGGTAAGCACTTGTCATAGGGTGACTAGATATAGATGTATTTCAATAAATAGGCTATCATAATAGTAGTAGTTAATACCTAAACTGAAAAAAAAGTTTATTGTGATTTCAAATGTTTTACATAGAAGTTTACCTGGAATACCTAAAAAAAAGAAACAAAATGAGCAGGAAAGCCACAATCCGATCAAGGCATTTTTTCTTTAGCTAATAATAACGATGACGGAGAAGTATGAAAGGCACACTGCACAGTATCTGCAAAAGAGTTGAATTTAATGAATAATTTAAATGAATATTGGTCGAATTTTGACCTTAATTTTTAGTGTAATAAAGTATGGACCGAAAACCCAAAATCCAAGTGCAATCGACACGATCAAACTGTGTCGCAACTGACCATGTCCTTTACAGGGTACATCATCCATTTAAGTACTCAGTACTAATACTATGCTTAGAAATTTTAACACATTCGGCACTAACCAGCGTAAAGTAAGCAAGTAAATAAATCCAAGGAAGAATATAATTATAACTGTAATTTTCTAATTTTAGAGAGCGCCACCCCGCAGCTAAACTAGGAACTTTTTAAAGAAACTTGTTCAACTATAATGTTGATAAACATTGATAGATGGCGCTGCTTGATACTTTTCCAGACCCTTTACGGTTAGTTCACACTGAGACGCTACGCAACACGACGTGACGTAACGTAACGATACTGCAAATGTGTATATTTTCGTGTAGTAAGTAAAGTTAGATTTTGAATAGCTCTAATGAAAATTTGAAAAGTGCGCGCAGCGTAGCGTCTCGGTGTGACTTGAAGTCAAAGTCAAAGTCAAATCATTTATTTCAATTAGGCCATCAACGAGGCACTTTCAAACGTCGAATATTAACATTAAGGAAATGGGATGGGATGGGATTGATTCTACACCCATTCGCTAGGGTAGGTTTGTATGAAGAAGAATGGGCAAGAAACTCCATACTTACTCTTTTTAAAAATGTTTAACAATATTTTTATATACATCATTTGACATCAATAATGTGAAAGCAATGTACTTTAAATTTAGACTAAATATTATAAAAAAAAATGAATAAGAAAAAAAAATTGCACAAAGGTACATGGCGTTCACATTTTAACAAAATATTGCAATTACCTACAGCTATGTTACAAATATAATATAAGTGTGTGAGCATTCAAATTTCAACAAGCTTGATTTTGTTTAAACCCTACATTGTACTATGGAGCAGGACCAGCATGTTTCCAAACATTTTTATCTTGAATATAATCTTCTAATTTATAATATGCTTGTTTACTAAGTGTATTTTTTATGTAACTTTTAAATTTTCTTTCATTTAGAGTTAAAATTTCGCTAGGTATTTTGTTGTAACATTTAACACAGTACCCCATAAAAGATTTTTTGACTTTAGACAATCTAAAATAAGGTTGATCAATTTTATCTTTATTTCTAGTATTAAAATTATGTCTATCGCTTATTTTATTAAAAAGATGAAGATTTTTCCTAACATGCATTATATTTTCATAAATAAATTGACAAGGCACTGTCATTATATTAATCTTTTTGAATAGTTCCCTAAGAGATTCGCGACGACGTAGATTGTAAATAGCTCTGATGGCTCTCTTTTGCAAAATAAAAATGGATTCAATGTCAGCTGCCCGGCCCCACAGTAGAATGCCATAAGACATAATGCTGTGAAAGTAGCTGAAGTAAACCAAACGCGCAGTTTCGACGTCTGTTAACTGTCTTATCTTTCTAACAGCATAAGCGGCTGAGCTAAGACGGCTCGCTAGAGATGCTATATGGGGGCCCCATTGTAATTTATCGTCTAACGTGATTCCCAGGAAAACTGTCTGATTAATAAATTCCAATTTTACTCCGTTCAAAAAAACGTCGCAATCGCTACTTCTAACATTTGGTAAAGTGAATCTAATACATTTAGTTTTCTTTTCATTAAGAACTAAATTATTCAGAGTAAACCAATTTTGAACCTTAGAAATAGAGTCATTAACATTTTCTAGGTTATGTGCACGTCTATCTATTTTAAAAATTAACGATGTATCATCAGCAAATAACACCATCTGTGGTTGATTTTTTAGTAAATGGGGTAAATCATTAATATAGACTAAGAAAAGGAATGGACCCAAAATAGAACCTTGAGGCACGCCCATAGTCATTTCAGCCCCTGACGAGTTTACACCGTTTATCTGAACTTTAACCTGTCTATCTCTTAGGTATGAATTTATTAAATCAAGAGCTGTATTTTTAATTCCATAGTGTTCCAGTTTCAGCAACAGCGTTTCGTGGTTTACGCAATCGAATGCTTTTGAGAGGTCGCAAAAAATTCCTATGGCATCTTGCGCTTCCTCCCAGGAGTTAAAAATGTTCTTCAATAGGGTAACACCGGCGTCAGTTGTACAACGACCTTTGGTGAAACCGAACTGTTGATCATGAAAGATGGAGTTTCTATTGAAGTGACATAGCATTTGTGCAAGCATTAACTTTTCAAACACTTTACTGAAAACTGGCAAAATTGACACAGGCCTATAATTGTTAGGTTCCTTACAATCACCCGATTTGAAAAGTGGAGCAACCTTACTATGTTTCATGAGATCCGGAAACACTCCTTGATCTACACTAGTATTAAATATAAAAGCTAAATAAGGCGCAACGGTTTCTATTATAGATGTACACGTCTTCACAGACATTCCCCAGAGATCTTCTGTTGACTTAATTTTAAGATCTTTGAATGCTTTAATCACAGCTTGGGGGTTTGTGTGCCGAAACCTAAACTCCATCGGGCATGCCTTTACATTATTTCTAAGTAAGGCAGCAGAGAGTGCGGGTGACGAATTTAAAGACTCGGTCGTCTTAAGAGGTATGTTCGAAAAAAACTTTTCAAATTCCTGAGCTACTTCTATATCCGTGTTTATAGGGCCATGTGCAGTTTCTAAATTAAATTCGTTGTTGCGCTGTTTATTCCTACCTGTCTCATTATTTATAATTTTCCAAGTTGTTTTAATTTTATCATCAGCTGATTTTATTTGATTACTTATATGAATAGCTTTAGCTGTTTTGCACACAATTTTAAAAGTTTTTGAATATTTGGCAACATACTGATGAAAGGTAGTATTATTCAGATTGTGTCTCTTCAGACCATAAAGTTCGAAAAGCCTTTCTCTGCTTTTACGAATTCCAGTTGTCGCCCAATCACTAAATAAGAATTTTGTGAAGATAGTTTTAGTTTTTACTGGAAACGTGCGAGTAAATTGTGTACTTAAAATTGCAAAAAACTCGGTGTAAAACTCATTTGGGTCACTTATATTATTAAAGTTATAATGATCACATAATTTACTTGTTAGTGTTTTATTAAATTTTTCTAGATTTTTACATGTAATTGGCCTATACCTTATTTGAGTTGTTTGAATAGGTGTGTAGGCGCAAAACGTTATTGTTTGGCCACTGTGATCAGATGGCAATTTATTAAAAATTTCCTTATGCAAATAATCACAATTAGAAAATACATTATCTATACAAGTGGCAGAAGAAGCTGTCACTCTGGTAGGTTCCATAAAAATATGTGACAAGTTAAATGATTTAAAAAGACTCAACAATCTGATACTATTGGAGTTATTTTCTAAAATATTGATATTAAAATCACCACAGACGATGACAGATTTACTACTACTACATACTTTATTTAACACATCTTCCATTATAGAATCGAATAAAGGAAGAGTCTGGTAATTTGGGGGTCTGTATACACACACTATCACATGCCTATCAAGCTCAACACAGGACAATTCAATGGTGTGTTCAACTGACAGCTCAACAATGTCATTTCGAGTTTTAGATTTAATTGATTTCTTAATTAATATTAATGATCCGCCATGTAACATACGTTTGCGGCTGAAATGGCTAACTACACAATAATTATTATAACAAATAGACATAACTTGATGATCTTTTAACCAATGTTCAGTAAGGCAAACAATATCAAACTTGGTTGATTCCAAAAAGATTTCTATTTCCAAAAGTTTAGAAGAGCATCCTTGAATATTTAAATTAAACAATCTTAAAGTATGTTGCTCTCCTCTTGATAACTTATATTTAACTAATTTGCTAGAAGAAACCTGTTCATTATTCACTAATAATGAGTTACTAATTAAAGAGGTTTCTTCTGTTGTCTTACAATCTAGTTTAAAGAATTATCCGGAGTGTTCTCTACAACAGAACCATTTAGTGTACCAGCAGGAAGGGAATACCCTATCTGACTGGTAATGGTCTCTGAGGCTGGTGGTATACTAGGAAGATCCTCCTTCGTACAGCATGCAGGTTCACAACATTGGATCACTATGTTGTTAGGACAACCTAACAACACAGACTCGTCACTTAAACTACTACTTAACCTAGAGTCTAATACATCAGCAACAACATGGTTAATATTATATGCTATCAACATAGCAATCAAATGTCGACATTTCCAAGACAGAGATAAATGTCTCCGATTCAAAACAAAACTACTAACAAAATTGTTAGAATCAAAAAACAATAATTTGTCACTATGACAACATGTCAACATGTGAATGCAACAGTTTAACTTATAAATATGGTTATTTTCAGCTTCACTTAAACTATCAGAGTAAGGAAAAGCACACAACATCAGTTTTCCCACATTCAACTTCAGTAAGGAGTCCACACCATCCACTATGTCCTTTTTAGTTACATTGAAGCTATTTCCTAAAAGGAGAACTATAGAAGAATAGTCCTCTAGATTTGATTGAATCATTCTATTTATCATTTGTTTAAAACTTATGTTATGATAACAATGGTTAGTAAAACTATGGCTTAGGTAGTTATGTAATATTTTTCCAAAGCCTGACCCTAACTCATCACTAAAAAGTATAGTTTTACTCTTTTGATTATAAGTCTTTGCTGGAAGAGCTGACAAGTTAAGTTGGGGCTGAGGGGGAGGTGGTTTGTTGGCACAGCTGCAAGGGAGATTATTTGTCAGTGACTCATATCTCTCTGCATTGTACTTCACCAAGTCCAGCAATTCCCCAGCCTCAAACAGACGGTCACTTAACTGTTCCTGTGATCTTTCATATTTTTCAAAAATGTCCTTCAGCAAGCACTCCTTGTATAATAAATCATTTTGGAGGAGCTGAGTATCAATATCATATTTTTCCTTACATTGAGCTAACTCACTACAGCAAATATTAAGGCTGTTTGTAAGGTTCACACGTTTCTTTCTAAGGGAAATATTTAATTTTAAAAGGTTTTGTTTTTTAATTGACCTTTGTGACCGTTTTATTAATTTCTTAATTTTAATATATTTCTTTAGTTTATTATGACTCATAATAATAGGACACAATGGTATGGTGTCATCACCAGTTAAATCAATAGTTACAGCTGGCTCACACACAAATTTTGACTGACTACCAACCAACTCATGGAAAAGGCTATTGGTGTTTGTTACTTGTTCACTAATCTTCGCAGATTGTGAAAGTGAAAGGGCCTTATGGGCATCACATAGTTCCTGTTCCAGTTCTGATATTCTATTTATGGCCTGTTCATATGTATCACTGCACTTTTGGAATGTTAATACATGATGTTCTAGTTGACTGTGCCGGTCGGTTAAGTCCATGTGTTCGATGTGAAGTTCAGCCAGTTGGTTCTTGAGGAAGGTGTTCTTTTCAACAACCTTGTGCACCTCCACTTCACTGTCATCAATCTCCTGGAGCAATTTTTTACACTCCGCTTTAGAACGATCAAGTTCCTTTAGCGTAGCTCTCAGCTTCCCTTCCAACTCCTTGATGGTTGCACTGCGGGTCATCATTTTGTTTTGGAATGTCACCTGAAATGTGTGAAGTTAAGCAGATTAATGTTTAATGAAAATAAAGATGATATGATATTTTACAAAAATGGGAGGTAGATAGGGGAAAAAAAAAAAAAAAATTGGATAAGAAATTAAATTGAAAGTTATAGTTTAGAGTTAATTAATTAGAAAGTAAAGTATTAAAAATATATATTTATATATATATAAAGAGATATAAAGGAAGTTTTACTGCTTTAATTCTGAATTTTGTTCATCATCTGATTTATTTGACAGTAATCTAAGATTTAGTCACATAACAGGGATTTTTTTATTATTTTAAAGGATTAAAGTAAATTAGGTAAGCTGATGAGCCCTATTTTGTGTAGTTTAGCATGTAGTGTTTATTGTCTGGGCGATGTTTACGTCTTCGATTCTGCTTCCACCAATTGTCAAGCAAAAGGAGTCATAAACCAGTGCCGGTGTGTGATGGACGTTGCTCAGAGACCTGAGCAGTATTCTGTTATGTTCCGTATAATGTAAATATTATCTACAATTACAAAACAAATAAAAATACTCCCCGGGTTCGATGATTGTTTGAAATCCGTCACCGTTGAGATGTTCCGTTGACAGCTGGTTTTAGTCACTGATTTTACGAAGATTTCGCGATAAAAACACTGTCTAACTACTGTTTCATGTATCTTATAACTAGATTAAACTAAATAACACTAATTTAACTTGACTTAAACACTTTTTACTATTTTTTATAAATTAAATCTACAGATCGTTATTTTTGACGACCGGCTACCAGGGTGGCCAGCCTAAAAAAAAAAGACCCTTATAGGGTACATGTATGTTTTTTGGCGTTAATGTAATTATTAAACTTTTAAAAAATTGGTTTAGTTTTAAATTCTTTTCCTTTTGTGATACTGTGTTCACTTTTCTTTCTTTTTCTATCTTTCTGTGTTACGAAATGTTAATACATTCGGCACTAACCAATGCAAAAGTAAGCAAGTAAATAAATCTCACGAAGAATATAATTATACCTGTAAGAGTCAAGTCACACCGAGACGCGATTCTGCGCGCACATTTCAATAGAGCAACTCAAAATCTAACTTTATTTACTAGACGAAAAGATACACATTTGCAGTATCGTTGTGTCACGTTGCGGCTCGGTGTGATCTGACCGTAATTTTCTTATTTTACAGAGCGCCACCCCGCAACTAAACTAGGAACTATTTGAAGAAACTTGTTCAACTGTAATGTTGATAAGCATTGATAGATGGCGTTGCTTGGGACTTTTCCACACCTTTAGGGTCAGCTCACACTGGGACACGACGCGCCGTGACGTGACGCAACGATACTGCAAATGTGTATCTTTTCGTGTAGTATAAAAATAAACCAAAAAATCGACCGGCAAGATCCATATTATTATTGTTGTAATTTTCTTCACTTAAGGGTCAGCACAGACCGAGACGTGACGATGCGCGCACATAACAATAGAGTTACTCAAAAATTAACTTTATTTCCTACACGAAAAGATACACATTTGCAGTATCGTTGCGTCACGTCCCGCCGAATCGCGTCTTGGTGACGACGGCGAAATTCGACACTCACATTACGCATACTCACTCACGTCTAGCGCCCGGTTTTAGTGTAGAAAATAAAGTTATATTTTGAATGACTCTTTAAAAAATGTGCGCGCAGCGGCGCGTCGCGCCGTGTCTCGGTGTGAGCTGACCCTTAATGATTCGTTCCAATTTGCATGAATGGCACTTCTGTTTAATATTGTCTACCTATATTTTTATTAATAAATGCATTTGAGTATTATTTATTTATTAACACATTTCCAAAAAAATGCTCTACCGAAACGCTTGAAGTTTGTATTAATATTCATAGATGGCGCTTCTTGGGTATTTTTCCAGTAATAAAATACTTTTTGTAGGCAGTACGATTTTTATTCGCGTGATTTTGTCCGTATATTTTTGTCAGCTTAGGTAAACTTTCAGACCTCTACACTGTTGTCACCACGTGTTCACACCTTTTATAGTAGACTAGGACTGTGTCCTCCGTTGTGTGGGTACAATAAAATCATTCCGCGATCCAACGTCTACATTGAATGAATGGTTACAGAGAGGCGGTGGAAGAAATGATGGCAGCTCAATGGACAGCATTCAGGCAATCTAACAATGCTGCTTTAGCAATGCTGCTAAAAGAATAGCTATAAAATTGGTCTCTATCAATTATTTACTCTTTTGCTTAAATGATAGAAAAGAATATTCCATTGTAATTTCATTGCAATGCTTGTTGTGATGTTGCTTTTTTTATCCCGATAAAATCATCAAATGAGTCCTGTTATCCTGGGCGGGACGGGAGGGACTGCTAGTCTCGTACTGATCCACGGTGATCCTTCAATAGCCCTTTACGTTCCAGGGTTACGGGTACCTGATAAGACAGTTTCTCGACCCCGGCAGCTTTGGCCCTCTAAGGGGGCCCCGTCAGATTGCTGTCAAATGAGGCACGCATGAGATTGACGCGCCGTAGACCCGGGCATGGTCCATGATCCATGGCGAGTAATAGGTGACTCGCCGTCCGTATGCCTATGCGTTGTGATGTTGCTAAAGTGGCCTTTTTAGACCCTCTGAAGATCGCCTATAAAACCTGGTTATGATCGATTCGCGCCTTTCAGGGAACTATGGCACAAAAGGGAGGAGCTATTTTTGTAATTGGTCAAATAGGGCTGCTACTGATGATTATGATGATCTACCTACGTCACCGACAAACCGTGCTGAAATATCACCATTCTCTGCGATTAAGAGAAAATCGGGCCGTTTTTCCATACAAATTCCTTGGATAATACCAGTAGAGCATAGTTTTTTTTCCAAAAATTCTATGGCGTGGAACTCTCTGCCGTAGTCTGTATTTCCTTATAGTTTAAACCTTGGTGTTTTTAAAATAGTCAAGACGGAATAGGTTACTTCTTAGCAAGCGTACTTCACCGTCGACCACATCATCGCTCAACATCATGCGAGATAGTGGTCAAACGCGAGCCTAAGGCTAATTAAAAAAACTGCACTCACAAGGGAAGGACACTTACTTTGTATAAATTCAATCAAACAAATAACTGTTTACATCATTTTAATTTACATCAAATTATAAAATTACTGAATAAACTATAGACAGTGTTTAATATACAGCGGTGGAACTTCGAGCACATTAATAAGAAGGTATAAATTGGATTGAAAATTTTTGTACGGAGGGTGGCTCTATCAGTTGCTCACCGTTTTTTTTAGAGTAGCTGTGCTCGACGAAAGTTATATATTAAGATAGATGATGTTATTACGTTGTCAGAATTTAATGCATACCTATCTGCAGGGAGAAAAAAACAAAAAAGTTCTTTCTCCTTTTTCGATTTACATTTCAGCGAATAGCTCTGAAATCTGACGCTTTAGGACATTATGTCCATTATATTTTTGAAGTGAAAACTTCTTTAGCGGCGTTGTGCACTTGGAATGGGTAAAAAAAAAACGACGGGTTGCACTCTGGGAGTGCCGGCAGAAGTGAAAACTTGAATAGTAATTGTTGGAAATATCTTGTGAACAGATTTTAGTAAAACTCGCAAAAATGGTTGACTTTTTATTTCAATAATTTTCCAATGTGACGTACATCTTTTATAAACAATGTTACCTAGCAACGAATGTATCCAGCATACAAACTTCTTTAAAAGTAATAAAGTCACACGAACATTCACGCAAGCGCCCTGCGCCGTCCTACGCTTTTTCGGTCAGGGTCACGTGTCCTGACGCGAGTTTAAGATTTTATACCCATTACAGAAAAGTGCTCAACGCCGCTAAAGAAGTTTTCACTTCAAAAATGTTAAACTCGCGTCAGGACACGTGACCTGATCGAAAATTCGTAAGACGGCGCAGGGCGCTTGCGCGAATGTTCGTGTGTGTTTATTCCTATTCAAGTTTTCACTTCTGCCGGCACTCCCAGAGTGCAACCCGTCGTTTTTTTTTTTGTGTAAGTGTCGTTGTGCAATCAGATACTGAAAATAATCCAAATGGCGGGCGACCGATAGAGCCAAATCCTTCTTCCTTTTAAAAGTCAGACTGAGCAGCAGGTGCGTTAGTCATGTCGAATTGTTACAACACAGGTGACATGCCACTAAAACTTATAGCAGTTTTGTTTTATTTTGTCCCATTCTAGTAATTACTTCTTAATAGCAGGTGCGTTTACAAATATTTGAACTCTCAAACACAAATAGCCAGACCCGGAATCGCTATCTGTAGGTCTTGAAACTCTGCAAACTCGCGACACGCAGCGGAATCAGTCAACACAAAAATGGCTGCCGGCTACGTCTGCGAGGACGGATGAATTGTATGCACCCGCCAAAAAATCCCCGTGAGCCTTCTTTGGTCTTACCGGTCGAGCTTTAGCAGATGAATCGCATAGGCATTGCTCCAATGGTGCTGTGAAAATGTTACTGTTTCTTTTTATCATATTTCAATGGGGGAGGGTGATGGAGCTTGACGGGACGTTGGTATAATTATCTCATTTACACGAGTGACTGCTGCATAATAGTGGTTGTAGACAATTCGACATGACATAACGTGTAGTTTGACTAGAGTTGTAAGGCCGGCTAACATTTGCACCTAAGTACTTACATTAAAAACATTAACGTATTTCCACGTAGTACCTACAAGAAATAAATAAAATAACCTAAATACAACTATTGAACTATTTTGACTAAGACACATTAGGAAAAAATGACTAGTTTTGCCTGTAATTTATTCATAGGTAAATAGGCCGTAACTACTGTAAACATGTAGGTACATTATACAACATCTATAACTGTATTTCAGGGGTGTTTAAAATTAATTATTCTAAAATTATTATCATGATTCGGAAACACATTACACATAGATTGGTTATTATCCACATAAAGATTAGAAAATTCTGTAAAAACGGTATGCACCGCGAGCATTCGTCGCATGAACCGGTATTTTTGACTAATAGCTAGTGAATATGAGTCTCTACATACAAGTATATAAAACAAACTAAAAACTGGGCTCGATAGGTACCTACTTACATTATGCACTACCACTCGCACATCGGATGTTTGCAAACAAATGCTTGCGGTGCATTTCCTAACGTACTTGATTTGTGATACATTCAGAATATTTAAATGTTTGTAACAATATGGTTTGTATGGTTTCCCAATAGAATGGGCGTTATTGAACTTTATAAGAATTGAATTAAGACCGAGTTTCAGTTACAGCACGATGCGATTCCACAGGTGTGCGACCCACGTGTGCAGTGTACTCGATTTAGTTTAGTGTAAATTTTCGCGCACAAATGTGCTGTATTGTGCGCGAGTAAAAGTTACACGCAGCTTTGTCGTTGGATACGTGCTAAATGCGATACTAGCTATGCTATTCTCTATAAAGCTGGGTACTCACTTAACAGTGTTGCACGTAACGTATCAACCTGCAAGTGGGTACGGGTCGTCCGAGCACATTGCGAGCTGCCTTTGTGTTCGCAGTGATACCGCCACTAGGCGGCTCACTGCGAGCTTACAGCGCTCTACACGCGAGCGGTTCGCAGCGGGCTCGTGCCTACGTACTCACTTGATACCTACCCCATCTGATACGTTACATGCAACACTGCAAAGTTAGTACCCAGTTACAGAAATCTTATTGGTAGGCTCTACAGCACCCGCACTCGCAGCACTAGCTCTGAGTATCCAGCTTACGATGTGCTCTTCGTCGCGACGACGTCTTTTGAGATCGTCCAATTGCGCAGCGCCACTGTCAGTAACTAAGTGAATGGCCTACTTTAGTCCCAGGGTGGCGTGAACGCTGCGGCCGCGTCAAAACAAAGCTGTGTTTATAGGGAATAGCACTGCTGATTAGTACGCGCACTGCTGCAGCGCGCGAACAGATGTGCCGTACACTATTTTAGTAGAATCGTACCATTATAATCTTCTAAAGAATACCATTAATTGTACCATCTAAAATGTTTTCTGTCTGGAAAACTAACGGCTTAGAATAATATGTACGTTATTTAGACACCCACTACTTATACACTTATATTTATTTTGGTATACAACATTATGTACATTTTTAAGTCTAACTACAGTCGTTACATTGACTATATTTCTCCAAAAGAATCATCTACACAATAATATTTTCAAATCTTGACCTAGTATTTTATAGGTTGAAAACCTATTTTTCTTAATTATTATTATTCTCTGTACATTATATATACAATATATAAAATCTATTTTAAAATTACAAATGCAACCAATGTAACACTAGTCTAATGAAATTGTTATAATGTTTATTGAATTATTAATTACTGGATAAGTTAAGGAAATGAGACAGTGTGTACTATTTCAGTATATTATTTAAAATACATGTATTATGATTATAAATGATTATTAATGTATTATAATAATAAAAAAAACCTGTTTTATTGATAAACGAACGACACATAGAGATATAAATATAAGGGTAGGACACATTAAGTTGGTACAAGTACCACATAGTATAGATTTTTTTGTCCTTTGTGCTCCCCAATCCCAAAAATCCCCATCACTGAACGTGTATGTATAAGTAACAGATATAACTTAATATCAGGTTGTAACTTATTTATATTTCCTTTTCTACATTACATATAATATTACCGTGCAAATTGAACATACTAAACATGTTGCCTTGTGCTTTCTAAACAAGTTGAAATTGTTTGAAATTTTATAAATCGAAGGGAATGGAGTTATTTTGTAATAGGACTAGGCTTCCAAACCGCCGTGATTTTTTTTTAAATTTTTCACAGTTGATCAAACAAAGTGCTTTTATTACAAAAGAGTTTTAAATAGAAATTTAGTGTTACTGCATAAGTTAAGTCAGAAAACTGACGCTTATGAAAAATTGTTACAAAATAAAAATGTTGTAAAATGTTTCAACAAGTATAAATACCAGATCTTGCTTGTCACTAGCCTTATACGTGACTTTTATTTTACAAATACAATAAATTAGCAAAAGTTATAAAGACTAAATGATTCTAAAAAGCCCTATGGTGAACAATCAAACAATTAAGGGTACGTATACATTATGCGGCTGCACGCATTGTGCGTACATACGTTTGGGAAATCGGTCCGATTTGCCGCCCGATCGATCAATTAATTTCAACCAACAAAATGGACGTTGAAGTTTAAACTTTTGATTATAGCTATGCACCTTAGAGTAAATACTACTGTCTTCATACAGAGAAAGGTTATCGAATTAAATCTTTTAATTGTAAGTCCAGGTATCCTCACGACGCGCTACGATGTCCTTCACACATGTCATCAATTCAAATATGATTTTAAAGCTCGAGTCAACAGTATTTTGTTTTTTTTTTTGTATTATCGTTCATCGTGATTGATGGGCTAGAGTCGTCACGTAGTGGGTGCCGAATGAAGGAAGGCCTAGAAAACGCTGGCATGACCACTTAGACCCGTTTAACAGAGTTTGGCCGGAGAAAGATGCACAAAGGGAACAGTGGAAGGTTTTGGGAAGACCTTTGCCCAGCAGTGGGACAGTATAGGTTAAAAAAAATTGTTCAAACGGTCTTTGCCAAGACTCTGGTCACTTTTACATTCCAAAATGACTTATTCTGAATGTAAAAATATAACAAGTTTCGGTATTTAAAAAATCTGATATATTGTGCGCAGTCACTGGTTCGTTTTTGGTCAGATGCATAGTGCGTAAGTGCCCTAAGATGTTTTGTTGTTTAAAAACAATCTATTTTCTTCTGACGCGAAATCAAGTAAAATTATAAGACTCCTATTTCTCTCTATGTGCCGTTTGTTCATTGGCTTTTGTCTTACGGTAGCTATTGAATATGGGAGCTATTTTAAAACATGTGGGTGTAACAGCTACAGAAAAACGTTTATGAAAGTTGACGCAATAATTACATTGTGTTTTTCCAGGGGCTCGTTTCGCGCAAAACTCGCTGCCTGACGCTCCGCCGGACGCTTGTCCTTGAACGAGGCCTTAGTTGGACTATTTTTGCAGTGAACACCATTTTACCCAAACCCATTGCACATGAATTATGATAAAGTTTTAATGTAGCCACAACACTCAAATGAGTGACTGTCTTTACATGATTTACAATTCACTACTGAACATTTATTGTTTAACTGTTTAACACAATCACATTACCTAATATGGTTCAATGGAGTATCAGTCAGGTTCAAAGCAGCGGTTTGATAAGTGTCTGTGTACGCTAGGTTGTGACTAGTAGCAGTCTCGGTGCATCTGACGGGGAAAGTTGACGGGCGCAGTCGCTGGCCAGCCATGACGGCCGTGCCAGCGCCGCGACCCACGCTGAATCAATGATCAGTGCTGAAGTAGGAGTTCTGCATGAGGTATAACTTGTCTATTGGGTTCACTACCGAACCGGTCCCGAGGTTCAACGGCTCGTGCGCAGAGTGACCAGGGTGTTGGTGCGAATGATGTTGCACTTCCAAATTCTGCAAGCTCATGGTGTCCGATGCTCCCTCGTCTAGCTGATCAAAATTGCTCCCGTCCAGGGATATGTCTGAACTGCAGAAGCTGTCACCAGAGTGTGCTGGGTAATCTGAAATGAAATAAGTTTAGTTTTACTTGAAGCGTAAGTAAAAATAGCACCATCGTATTCGTGAAATAAAAAAAAACAACAATCGGTAGAACAATCAGTAGAAGAATGTAAAATGTTTAAAAAATAACCCTGTATTTAAGAATTTAAGCCTGTGAATTCACTCTCATTCTGCAAATCTACCTAGAGAGTTTTCAGCGTTTGAAATAAAAATAAACAATTCTCAGGGTTCAGGCAGGATTATAAATTAATTAATCGTGCGAGGAAATCTAATAAAAGGAGATTTAATAAAAATGTAAGAGTAAGAATTTACCATCAGGGGAATACGGCAGATTAGGGTTTAGAGGCTGACTGGAAGACGAATAGGCTCCATCCAGCCCCAGATAGTTGCCGTGCTCGCTTGACGGAGACTCTTGCTTGATGCTCTTCTCATCTTTATCCTTCTCTTTGTCATTGTTCTTCTCGCCCTCCTGCTTCGCTTTCCTCTGGATCTTCTTCATCTTTGCCCTTTGGTTCTGGAACCACACCTGCACAACTCGGACACTCAGGCCGGTATCCTTTGCTAATGCTTCTCGGACTTTTCTGCATGGCTTTGGACTAACTTCGAAGGAAGCTTTGAATTGTCTGCGCTGAGCTGATGTTAGTATAGTCCGAGGGCGCTTCGGGCCTCTTCGTCCGTCCCGAGGGCGTTCGGAATCATCCAAGATCATGTCATCTTCAGCGTGTTGCATCAAATACATTTCCTTCTCGAAATCCTGTCGGCAGAATATCTGTCCCGCTCTGATGACGTATTGTTCGCCCTTTTGGAGTGGCTGGCAGCACATGACGCAGACGAAGCATTGTATGTGGAACACGTACTGCTGAGCGCGCATCACCATCTCCTGTGGCAGGAGTCGGTCGCCGCACCTCGTGCATTTGACCCCGAACAATCTATAGGACAAGAACTTATTGCAATAACGGGAGAAGAATCCAATCGCATAGCAAATCGCATGGCATTACGCAAGCAATTCGCATAGGAATATTCGCTACAGCACACAACCCTATCAATGATGGTGCCCTTAACATGATTAAGAACGCAACTCGAAAGCAACCGCAGCAGCAGTTGATTTGGAATTGCCTTCGAAAAGAAAGAACGTTTCAAAAAGCCTTCAAAAGCAAAATGTAATTTTGCTGTGGAAGGTTTAAAGAGTGAGTTACCTATCGTAGTCGGGTTTGCAGTAGAGCTTCGCGTTTCTGGTGTAGCAGGTGTGTGCGAGCACGCAGCCGCAGACGCAGCAGCTGAGGCAGTGCTCGTGCCAAGACAGCTCGCCCACGCGCATCAGGTATCGGTCCTGGATCTTCTGGCCGCAACCCTCGCAGATCTCCACGATCTTCTCGCGCTTGATGCTAGCGCTCAGTTCTGTGGTAACATCGCTATGGTTAGCAGCATGTAGTTTGTCCAACATAATTACATAAACGTAGACATAAATCTAAGTCTGATCGTGGAGCCCATCATTGTAATAGATCTTTAGAAAAATTGAAGCTAAAATATGCATAAATCGTATAGCGCTATAGACACTTTTTGAGACTACGTAAACTTAAACGTTTTACGTAAACTTCCATAGTTTATTTTAGTTTAATACAATCTAGTCAGTCTAGTTCTAGTTTACGTTCACTAAAATACGAATATTTTAGCTTCAAAACGAAGTTTAATTCAAACAGTTTGCAATGGCGCAAAAGTGCTGGCTCGCTTGAATAAAGGTTAGAAGTCAGGGGTACTACTATCTAAGCACGGAACCATTATGGCATTTAATGTTCTTTATCACTTACGGACATAAGATTAGTTTGTGAAATAAACTAAAAATTGGTGACAACATGATTGAACAGTTATCCAGACTCCCAATTTGTTGTCAAAACTATGAATTCGGAACTCATAGGGACTAGTTCATTCAAAAGCTTCGAGATTCTTTTCATTGACGGTCTAAGAGAGTAGATCCCCTGCTTCCGATTTTGTATAAAATTATATATTTTTTTCGACTACCCAAATATTCAGTTGACTTTTTAACAGCATGCAGCTAGCCAGCGAGAGCTTTGTCAACTTGATGGACGTGGATAGTAACTGTAACTGTGTATAATTGTACATTTTACGTAGGTAATATATAGTATGAAAGGTTTTATGAGATCGTTGCGATTTATAATAAAATAGCTCAAGGTGTTGCTTAACACACTTGCATAACTATGGCTATTCATTTTCGAATCTTCTTTATCTTAAAAAGGCCACCGCGGGCCTGGAACTCAAAGTGAAACTGAAGGAACAAGGTGGTTTGGAAGGGAACTTTGAAATTGCCGTCTGTTTCTCATTATTACATCGTGATACCGATCAAACGCAGAACTTTGCCATGACGCCCAACTTGTCGATCTTTGTTTCAACCCACGACGCGAGACGATTGTTGGTGATAACGCGGCGTCCACCCGTGGACTACCTGTCGACGGTAGTTATACTGTTGAAATTTTCACAGTTGATGTATTTCTGTTGCCAGTCTAACAAAAATACTAAAAAACAGAATAAAATTAAAATTTAAGGGGGCTCCCATACAATAAACGTTGCTCGCTTTTGCTCGATTTTGAAAATGGCATCAGGTTGACGTTTGAAATATTCACAGAACATTTAGTTAGCAATTCATTTTAAATTAATAAATTATTATTTTAATACAAATATTTAAAGTGGGCTCCCATACTCAATCGTGTTTTTTTTTTGAAGTTTTTATAGAAAATGGTACGGAATCCTTCGTGCACGAGTCCGACTCGCACTTGGCCCACTCTCTCACAACTTTATAAGAATAATAATAATTATTAAAAAATAATCTTCGATGCATTCTGTTTGGTAGACTTAAAAGTTTAATTTTAGCAATGCAATGAGATAATGCTATGAAAATTGACTCACTAGTGTCCTAGGTTTTCACTTTTCAGCTCTAACGAAGGCGAAGGCGATATATCAGTGAAAGAATTTTCGCAAAGAAACAATTTTACTTCTTTATTATAAAAGTAATAAGTAAAACGATCTATTAAAAACTTTCATAGGCAATTTCCGGTTGCCCGATATCCGAAAATCCATTTCCGCACGGAACTAACTTCGGCCTACTGGTAGTTGTTCCGGGTCTGGATGTTTGTTTACATTTATAATATAATAAAATTATATATATATAATTTTATTATATTATATTATATATATAATTTCTATTTTCTTTGCAAGTCATTATTTTAATGTGTTATTGACGATTTTAATTCACTTTTGTAATAGTTGTGTATTGCGACTAATTTTTAATGATTTGGTGTTTGTATGGAGGGTCGCCCTATCACGCTGCACAATCAAAGTTATATATTTAGATAGAGGACACTCAGACAAACAAAAAATATAATTGACATAATGTCCCACAGCGTCAGCTTCCAGAGTTATTCGCCGGCATATAAGTTAAAAAATGAACCTTAGAGAAACAACTTTTTTGTCTTTTTTGTACCTGCAGGTATACAATATTGAAATTTGACTGTATAATTATGTGCTGTACTTTTACTGACTCGTCAAATTCGCATACACGACAGAATATTCTGGTATATAATGTAGTTGTTGATTTTTATTTTAATATACCTAGGTACGATACTTTAAAGTATTATTTTATTGAAGTCTATTTCTGAGGTTGAAATATAAAAAATAATCCCTTATAGATCCTTACTTTTTAGTGCTGCCGTAATTTAAATCCTTACCAATAACTACTCATATTATAAATGCGAAAGTTTGGATGGACGGATGGATATTTGTTACTCAATCGCTGCACAACGGCTGAATGGATCTTGATGTAATTTGGCCCAGAGATGAGTTACAGTCCGGAATAACACATAAAATACTGTTTGTCCTGGAAAATCGTTCTCGTGGATAATTTCGAGATACACCGCAGGTAATCTATACTATCTATACTAATATTATAAAGCAGAAGAGTTTGTTTGTTTGGTTGAACGAGCTAATCTCAGGAACTACTGGTTCGAATTGAAAAAATATTATTGTGTTGGATAGTCCATTTATCGAGGAAGGCTATAGGCTATAAAACATCACGCTATGACCAATAGGAGTCGATCAGTGGGGGTAAAACCACGGGGAGCAGCTACTGATCAACATATTATCTGTGAAATAAATTATTAACTGTGCGTGAAACTATTCATGCCTCTGCGCTGCTACCTACGACATAATAGAAATGGTAGTTTTGGGCCTAAAAATACTGTCATACTCGTGTCATTGACATAAACAAGAACGAGGACTTCGATACCCGTATAAATTATACCTACTATACTCGTTAAGGTCGCGGGACTGTACGAATTACCGTGACCTCGGAAAGTAAAGGGCTATTGAAGGACACCGTGGATTTTAGTCAGTACGAGTCTGACAGTCCCTCCCGCTGGGTAGGAGGACACATTTGATGATTTTACCACGTTAAAAAAAACTATATTCGTTAATAAAAGAGGAAGGCATCTAAACCGTTAATAACCCTACATATAAAATGTCACCTTTTATATAAAATCCAACTATTTTATATGCCAGTATCTCATAAGATTTAATTCAAGCAGCTTTTCCTCAGTAGCTAAGTACCGAAACTAAAATTAAAATATTACATATTTTTTAACGAATGGTTAACTAATAGTTCACTTAGATACTTATCTACTCCTGAACTGGCCCCGAGTCGCATACAAGAACAAACTTTCAAGCCAAAATAACGGCTCAAATACTCGTGTCTCAGAGTAAACGAAGGTTAAATATGCAGACGTTCACCCTCGGGGCGAACTATTGATTAAATCGCGAACATAGCTAGTATACAGCACCCATCGAGTGTAGGTTACATACCTACACGTATCTATAGCTACTGTCGAAAGCTTTTGGGCAAAATAAAGCGCCTTACCGCGCTCTAAGACTGTGGGGGAAGACACGCCCCGCGGGGGGTGGGGCGTGACCCAACTTGGGGTCATAGTGATCAACCACCCAACAAAAATTTCAGCAGAAACAATCGTCATTTTGTCGGCTAATCGGCGTCCTAAGTTACGACCTGAGGAGGTACTTACGACAGCCACCTTAATTTTATAATCACCCCTAGTTGCGGACCTAGTGTGATGCAACGGTCCAAATTGTGCTCTAACCTTAGCTGGTTCGAGGAAAAACGCTTGCCATTTTCCACGAATTCGCAGGCAAAAATTAAACGAATGATTTTCGAATTAATTTATTGACAGCCGTTGCAGTGTTACTTTGTAAGGTCGCGGGACTGATTTAAAAGGTCATCGTGGCCCTGAAACGCAATGAACAGGATGTATTTTTGTCGTTAAGAGTCTGACGCAGTGACTTCTGCTCCATTCGGCGTGGAAAAACAACTCCAACTCTTCTTTCGTTAGTAAGTAGATGAAAGACATCAACGGATATACACAGTATTGTAGATACTTGTATATGTTATAATTAAAACCCATTTTCAGAGAGACCGCATTTTAAAAAGGCACTTAGTAAATACTAGAATTATCTAATACCCAAAATATATAGCATAAGGAGGAAGGTGCCCCCTGTATCCTGACACCGCTCTCATGTAAAGGCAACGCACCGTTCTTGAAGAAAACCGATTATTGTGAACTAACCTTAACACTTTCAGCTGAGCGTCTGGGTATTCAAATGTTTGTGGCGCGGCGCACTATTTTCTCTAAATGTATGCGTAATTAGAATCTGTGTGCGAGTAGCCTTATAAAGTGCACAAAAAAACTAACCTGGAGTGGCGCTAGCAGTCCCAAAAGTTAAAGTGATACGGCGCGATGACGTAACTTGAAGGAATTTGTATAAGCCTCAGCCGTTTATACACGTTCTTTGAAGAAAGACATATTTTTTACTGACGTGATTAAACGTTGTGTCAAATAGCGTTTATCAAATTTTATGTATTAAAACGTTGCTCAGCTCAAAGTGTTAAGACACTCAGCGTAGCAGTGGTATGGATTTATACGCGTACTTGTTGACGGAGCCAAGCCGGGGTTTAAAGGAACCTAACAAAACCGAACCTGTTCCCCTGGCGTCAACCTACGAACAGTTTGACAACTGACTCACACGGAAAAACGCATTTTCCCTAGTTACTAGTTCTAACTGATATTCAGTTTTGGGTATTAGTTAATTCAAGGTTAGTTATTTAACAAAGACACTTAGTAAAAACTAGTTTTAACTAGGGAAAACGCGTTCTCTCCGATAATTGGTTAGCATATATAACTAACTATGTACGCAGGTAAGCGGTTTCAGGCACCATGCGCTGAAACCGCGCGCGTTACAAATGCCTTTGCTATACTACGTTTGTATATAAATTCCTACATGGCTAAGTACGTTACAGAGTTAGATATACGTACCTTCTATTATTACGATTTATAGAAATAATATTCGAATATCAAAACGCACACAAAAGGTTACGTACCATTTCTATAAACCGCAAGAAACATGTCTATTGTAGTAAGAGCCGTCTTAAATATATATTTTTCAGTATTTATTGTTATAGCTGTGGCATAAATACATCACCTATGGGGCAGTGAAAATTTCACCTACCTAGCTATCACTTTTCATGAGACACAGCCTGGTGACAGACGGACGGACAACAGCCTTAGTAATTGGTTTTACCCTTTAGCTATGGGACCCTATAAATATCTGAATACACGAACTAACGAATAAAAATATTCGTATCTGGAAAAAAGGTTATTCAATTTTGGGACGTGTGGACACTGCACTGTCGAGCCGATATCCAATATTTTCTAGCGTGTGCGACGGTGCGTACCTTCCCTCAAATACCGGCCCACAATGTGTCGGGAACTCTCCAGTTATGTCATGTGAAATTGTAACAAACAATGTCACCTGTGAGTGCCACCGGTTGAATTCAGAATAGATTTTGGCATTTTGGTTTGGTTTTTTGCGAAAAGCACATAGTAATTAAAGCATGACAACTTAACTAAATTGCTCATAGTCCAGTCAATGGGGAGTTTTGTCCTACAAAAGGTGGTATAGTTTTTTTGAAGTTTTTTTATAAACTGTCCAATGTGCACTTATCAACGAAATTGATAAAATAAGTGTTAAGAGGATTTTTGGTAATTCTAAACCCAAAATACGCATCATCGCGAACGAAATCGTGGGCAAAGTACTCGTTAACTGTGTAGACGATTTTATGTAAATGTTCTCCCTCTTGTAACTTTGTATCTATAAGACGTACAAATACTTACCATTTTTTGTAGAATATTATTGTCTTTAAACTTCTCTTAGACATTTTTGTCATAAAGTAAACTGTTGAAGCATTATGTGAAAAGTAACAAATTTGGGGCCCTTCAATCCAAGATGGCGACTACCGCAGACACTTCTCGACGTCGAAAACTTACATTTTTCATGAATAGCAACAAACAAAAAAAACTACACCACCTAATACAAGACAAAGCCTCTTTTTTGTCCCCATTGACTGGACTACTAGGTATTTTACCCTTTATAAAGCGCTAAACCATAATTCCAATTATTGAATTCCCTTTCTCTTTTCTCTCCAACAGTTTTTTAATAAATAAAAAAGTTCTGCATATCTGTGCAGTATTTCATTAAAGTTAGATTTTATTTTTGGTTTGAAAACTGTTCAAATTACACCTTGATTTAATTTTAGGGAATAGCATGTGCTTTTACTTTCGTTTCGCAGTAAACAATGAATTTTGGATTTTTAAATGGTTGTTTTAAACATTTTAATACGACTAAGGTAAAATATACACCATTCTGGAGCATATCAGAAATAGTATTTGGTCGTCAAAGTATTACCTAGCAAATGTATGGAAATGTAGATTGAGTTACACAATTTTAACTTTAAAAGGACCAATTTATAGGATCTAAATTTTAAATTGTGTTAGGTTATACAAATTTCAAATGGGCTGGATTTCTGAAAAATGGAGTATTCCACAAGTAACTTTGAATTCATGTGCCGCAGATAACGAATATAAAAAACAAACTTTGTCGCCTAACTAGTGGCAGTGTACAAATAATGTTATCAGTCACCATCGTTATCAATATTCACCCAACAAAGAGAATCGCGCTATTGATTCTGGTACGTAGGGCCGTAGGCGTCTACGAGGTGCTACGACTGCGTAGCATCGTCTACATTCACGCTACGCTGCTGGAACTGAATTGTTGGAATTCATTGGCATTCACCAGAATTTCAACAGATACAATATGAGTATCACGAAAAAGATAAGTTTCCGTTTTTTCAAAAGCTCTTTTATGAAAAATTTCACTTTTTTTTAAGGGCTGAAATAAAATTTTACGATACTGCACTGAGAGCAACTTTATTAAATTATTAATTGTAGGGGAAAAATGAATTGCTTTTCCTTCCTGAAATGATTTTCCCGGGAATTTCCGCATTGCACATTTTGCAACTCCTAGTTTCATGTAAAAAGAAATGTTTGTTTTATTGTTCATATCATCATCTGCCAAGCCTTTTCCCACCTATATTGAGGTCGGCTTCCAGTCGAACCAGATGCAGCTGGATATCAGTATTTTAATAGGAGCGAGTGCCTATTGGACCTCCACAACCCAGTAACTGAGTAATACGAGACCCCATGGTATGGTTGTCAGACTTTAGAGCTTCTGACTAACAGGAACGACTGTCTAAGATCTACAAATGACAGCCGGGAACCAACGGCTTTACGTGCTTTCCAAGGCACGGAGGAAACTCGCTATGACAGATGGTCGCCCAGCCACAGACCAACCTCGGTAAATGTAGCTTAACCTGAATGATCGGCCTGTGCGTCTGTAAATATTTAGCCACAAGCTCGATGAATTGATTGCTCGTATATTTCGTCCTAAAAGTTATACGTCCTGGGGTTCCGTACACCTTTGTTTGTCAATGGTTTTCATCCACTCCAAATGAAACTTTTGTAAATTGTGGATGACCCAAAACTTACTTACTTGAAACGACGTCGCGGGGTTCAGCTAGTATTTTTCAAAGCAATTGATATTTACTTACTGCTGTTATAGTATCATTACACACTTTTATTTTAAATATGGGATTACACTTTAAGGGTTTCATATAAACAAGTTCCAAAAACCTGTAGGCAAAGTTTCTGTAATTCTTTTAAGATAACCAGCAAAGGAAAATGGAGCCTTTCGTTTAGAGCACCTTTTTGTCTATCCTTGACAGACAAAATCTTTAAAGAGAACTTTAAAAATGTTTTTTAGAGATAGAGCTCAAGAGTTGGAGGAATGTCACCGTCTCTCAACCTTTATCTCGTAGATTTTAATAGGTTTATTAAACGTCAAATAATATTTTATTGGAAAAGTATACCCGTTTGCGAAATCTTCAAGAAAGAGGAAAAAAAGAAGAAAAAATTGAAATAACTGCCCAGTACTATTACGGATAAAGTATTTGTAAACACTACAAAGTTACAGTCAGGGTTTGGTTGTTTATGTACTAGACTTTTACCGTCTTATTACAAAATGGGGTTTAACTAAAAACCCAGGTTTAAATCACGAAAAACTATGGTTTACACAAACGTTATTATAAATCGTGGTTTTGCGATAAACCATGGTCTAACAGTCGTAGCTGTCAAAGGTGTGTCAACATTTCTCATATTAACTTTTTCATTGTGTTGTTGTTGCAGGTTTAAACCAAGGTTTATTTAGTTTTTGTTATAAGGCTATAAATGTTAGTAAATGAATTTAGATCATCAGAGAAATTATACTGCGTAACAAAACAATGGTTTCAGTCTTAAAATTAGTCCAATATTTTCGTCTAGTGACTGTAAAAACGATCATTGAAACAACCGATTAGCTCTTGTTTTAGAGATACAAGCTACTTTTATATTTTATACATTCTTATTTTACAATCTGCAGAATATTTGTTTTTCGAAATACACAACAATGTTAATTTTCAAAAAACAAATAATTGAACAGTCAGAACATTATTATGTGTGATATGCTGAGACGGACAAATTTATAGTAATTAGTGCACATAATCCTGTTTTGGTGTGTGGAAATGTGTAAATTCGGCTAATATTTTTTGTTAAATTTTTGGCGAAATAACTTTTGCCTCACAAAGACGCAATTTGACGCCATTTGTGAAAACTACATATCAACAATATTTTGGTATAAAAATAGGAGACTAAAATAAGCCATGGGCTTGAAAAGGGAACTGAAGAGATGATGACTACCCTCAAATGGTTACAGAACTTCTACAAAAATACCACCAACTCGACTGCAATATGTCCCTAAAAATTCATTTTCTCGACTCCATCTCGATTTTTTCCCATCTAATTGCAGAGTTCGGGCACGTTGCAATAGTGGTGGTAGGACCCCTCTTTGAGGAGTGGCTGGACAGGCGTCACGGCGTCCTGACCTTCCGCATGACGCAGGTCCGCACCGGACACTGTTATTTCGGGAGGCACTTGTGTCGAATGAGGAAGGAAGAAACGTCTGGGTGTCACCACTGCGAGGATCGCCCGGAGGACACGGTGGACCATACGGTGCAGAACTTCCCCACTTGGGCAGAGCACTGTCGTGTCCTCACGACGGCGATAGGCGGAAACCTCACGCGCCCAGCATTGGTCGTGGCCATGCTGCGGGGCGAGACGGAGTTGGAAGCGGTCGCCTCCTTTTGCGAAGCAGCTATGCTAGCGAAGGAGATGGCGCGTTACGTGAGGGGGAGGACAGCGTCCTCCCTCCACCCCACCGACCGCACAGTCCACAGTCGCTATTGAAGGACACCGTGGATTTTAGTCAGTACGAGTCTGACACTCCCGCTCTGTCCTGGGTGGGAGGACTCATTTGATGACTTTACCGCGTTAAAAAAAATTTAATTGCGGAGTTGTCAGTGACGAGCATGTAGAACGGTTCCATCAAGATATTTCTGTGATGGAACGGAGATATCAGGGCCGCTGGAATGTAGCAATGCTAGCAGATTACTGCTGCTTTAAATATAGAGATGCTCCAGAGGTCACTTACAAGAGTAAAAAGAGGAAAGCTTAAAGATCGCGATGAAAGGAATCAGTCGATTCTTTATAGATAAACAAACATCTAGCACGTGTTTTAAAAGAATTTTGAATCTAAATATCAGTAATGAAAGTGCAATCACACTCAAAATGTTATTCGCATTTATGTAATTCATATTTACCATTTTCTTTGAAACAATAATTTTCAACTTTTCATTTCAAAAAAGCTAGATATATTTTTTTTTCTTTTGTCATATTCGTTTTTCTTAACCTGTTAAGGAAACGTTCAATTTTTTTTGTTGTATTGTGTTATTAATGTTGGTCGTAAAAGTATGTGTAGAATTTATGGCAACCATTTGTACGTCGATATTTCTAACGCCCTGTTTAGAGTCGAACCGTTTTGTTCTAAGCACTAGGTATCTCAGCGATCGATCAATAAAAATCAGTCTACATACTGGTAATTCCATACGGAACTCCTTTAGCGTTCATGATTCGCTCTTGACCAATACCAGAAAATAATAACTTAAGTTAAGGTAAAAACATTTAGTTATATTAAAAACAAAATACGTATACTTATAACTATAATATACGAGCTAACTTTCCTTCCACGAGTGGTGTCAAAAAATGGACGCTAAAAGTTTTTTACATGAAAATAAAAGAAACAATGTTCAGTGTAATCCGTCAAAACGATATCGAACACAGAGTTCCACCATTTTTCTTTTTCTTTGTCACTCGTTTATTTCATAGCTATACTTTGATCTCATTTTACTTGCAGCCTTAAACAAAATTTTATATTGTCGTACTATTTAGTAATTAATACCATTCACACTTATATTACTTTAAATTAATATTTATTTATCACAAAAAAATATATATTAAAAAAAATGAATAAAAAAAATATTAGCTAACACTTACAAATAAGATAAATATGTTAGACCTTTTAATATAATTCGAGGGTATTAATAAACACTAGTAGGTAAAGAGAAAAAATTAAAATCCGATAAAGGATTATAAATATGCTAAACATAAGGAAATTCTTAATACTACTTATAATCTAGTAAATGCTTAACTCTTTGTTTAACTACTAAACTAGGGTTTATATTATTACGCGATGATAATTCTGGAATAAACACCGTTCGCCAATTTAAGAAAATATAATTATTAATATATAGGTATATACCCTTAGCAGGTAAATTAACTCGCCACACACGAAATAAATTCCTAACATACGATAACCTTTTTGCTGCCATAAACAACAATTAAAAAAAAAAAGTAAAAAAAATATCTTATAATTTTTTTGTTTAATATTCTCCGCAAATTATTTAAAAACACTTATACTCGTAGTATTAAAAAAGGTCCTACATAACCCACTGACCTACTACAGTTGAAAAGTTTCGTAACAAAAAGTTTTTCGCGATGTCAAACAAGAATTTATCTCCGGTTGGTCACCTACCTGTTCTGGCGGTGCAGCTGATGGGAGGCTGCATGCCCTCCGGCATCAATCCTCCGTTCATATTCGTGTAGAATTCTAACATGTTTGCACTGATCACAATCGCGAGCACTAGATGCTGGCAGTGCGCCGGCCGAGCACTCAGTGTGGCAGGATCTCTCTGCTGCCGTCGTCACGGCAGTACGGAGGGGCCTGCCCTCCAACCGTCCACCAATACCCGGGCCCCATCCTTTCCAGCTCCGCCCCTTCTACCCATGTTACAACCTATCTATTATACAGAACACAGTGATGATATTTCGCCGCTTCGCTAAAACGGCTAAAAATTGAGTTTTTTTTAGAAAAACATACTGCGGACGGCCGGCCCGTAACAGTCATTATTAAATTCTGAAAATAAAAAATATTTTTTGAATTTTTGTTTAATCGTGTCCCTAACCATACGTGTTTCATTTCAGCTTGATTTGTCGAGACTGCTTCGATGTATGAGATCGTGAGCTTTTGGCTCGACACGTGTGCGAAGTGCATTGCTATCGAGTTTCTATCGTTGCGTCGTCTCATCGTGGTCATGGTACCCGTCAACTGTGATGTCATTGGAACCTTTTTATTGGTAGGGGCAGATGTCTGTTTATATTTTTTATTTTTATAAATCACCATTAATATTTTTTATTCGAAATTGGTACCAATTGATATTTTTTACTTGATGCAATTAAAACCTTGCTAGTTGTTGATTTGCTTGTTTTTCATAATTTTACGAATGACGTTCTTAAGCTCAGATAAATTTGTCAAGTTGCTCAGTTAGGTCGCGGGATTCACGAATTACCGTGAACCCGGACCGTAAAGGGCTACTGAAGGACACCGCAGTACGAGTCTGACAGTCCCACCCATTTGATGATTTTAACACGCTAAATAAAAATGTTGCTCAGTTTGAAAAATTAGAATTGCTTTAAAAAAAATTCTGTAATTATTATCCTCATCTTTTTAAGAATCGTATCTTAACTATTCATACCTGCTAATATCCGAAACCACTACACACCCAATCTATTTGGCAAAAATACGTCTACGTAATGAATATTTTTTGTAAAACTCCTTAAAAAATGCTGCCAATGAATTAAACATTAAACAACTTTTAATGTAATTTTGTTTACAAATGTAGTTCCAGTTTCATAGATCAAATTGTTTGTGAAAATATTTGACGCCATGCGAAGCAATATCGGCGGCTCACTATTATTCGTATAATTTTCAACATAGACTGGCATGCTGAAATAGTCTTTATTCCTCCAAAATGGAAAAGCGTGCGTTTCTCAAAGTAAAGTTTCGTGTACTCTTAAAAGTTTTTCTCTAAACTTGAGCTTAGTAAGTTCACAGTTCGTCACTGAAGTCGTGATTAAAGCTGTGTTAAATACTGACTAATTACGCCAATTCTCGTATAAATCATTAGGAAACACGTTGCAATTGAGACTTCGTCACGCAGCAAGCTTAATTAGAAAGGTATTTAAGTTTCGTCGAAGATCGAAAAGATACAAATTATAACTCTTATGGAAAACACTCTTCTTTTGCACCATAACCAGACACGTCACAACTTATCTAAACGAAAGAAAAACTATCCAAACATTAATAAAGAATTGAGATTTAAACTTTAGACACTCAACCCTTATAACGCTCATGCTATCCCGTATTAAAACATGTTATTGGTCGGTTAGCAGACACGAGTGGTATCTCGACAGGGGCTGCGCGGCCCATTGTGGTTCAAGTAGGCCAATTCTCCCATTGAACTCGTAGTTGCACCATCCGTCGTGTAAACATCGGTAGAGCGGTATTGGCCGGTGATGGATACGGTATAACTCAGCTTTGTTTTTTTTTTATCATGTAACTTTATACCGATGAAAGAATTTTAAAATCGACTTAAACTTTAACTCTTTATGATATAGTGTAGCTGATGAACTATGTAGTATAGTAATTAATTCATACTATAGAAAATTCAACCGTTCAAGAATATCAACCGGTAATGTATACTGTTTTTGTAATTATGTTTAAATAAAATGTCCATTTAGTTTCTTGAACATTCCATGGGATCAACTCTGTGGAATAGGATACTCAAGTATTTTCATAACTATTATGATCTGAGGTAATAATGTCTAGAACTGGTCTGTTTCATATATATTTTACTTTGAGAGACGGGACTTGAAAATGTGATATATGACAGAAAATAGAAAAATTTACTATTGTATAAAAACAATGGCTACGTTTGTGGTCTTTCACGATATTAGTACTGTGTATATATATAAACAGCAACAAAATAAAATAAAATAAATGCTATCTCTATCGATTTATGGATTAGGTAGGTATACTGAATTAAGAAGAGGTAAGATACGCCCATTAGCAATGTTTTTCTAACAACTCTAATTTAATTTAAAACTTCTACTAAAACCATTCTTAAAATACCGTATTCAAGTCTCAGTTCGCTTTCGACACTCCTCGTTGAATTATTATTGTGTTTTCATTGCTCAAATTCAATAGCACTGCGTGTATTTTTTGCCCAGCATTCAGGCATTGTGCACTGTTGGGTCACCACTTCAAGGCAAACGGTGTGGTGATCAAGAAAAATGGTGCGCGGTTGACGGGTTGAAAAAAAAGAGGAAATATGGCTAAACCATCAAGTAGTGATTTGCCAAAAGAAATTTTTGTATTGACAGTTTGAGAATCGTTGCAAATGAATGAATGGGTTGTCTAAGAGTATAATACAAACTTTTTTGTTGATTAAATTAAATTCTAATTTGAGTAGCGGGCTTTCTGTTTTTTTTGGTTTTAAGTGGAATTTATTGACTGTTTTTTTCTTATACGAATTCTACGGTACACGTTTTATCCTTTTTTTTTTTGGGTTTCTGTATCAACGCAAATAGAACACAAAATAATGACTTTTATAATTTTTGGCTGTGCGTTTGTGTACCTTAGAAACTACTCAACCGATTCAGTTTTTTCACTAGAAGGAAATACCAGTTTTTTTTTAGCGTGGTAAAATCATCAAATGAGACCTCCCGGCCAGGGCAGGGCATCAGGGACTGTCAGACTTGTACTGACTAAAATCCACGGTGTCCTTCAATAGCTCTTTACGTTCTGGGGTCACGGTATTCGTTAGTCCCGCGACCAAGGAAGTACCAGCTACCAGTACAGTTAAAATATTCCCCAGAGAAAGGTGTGGTCAAAAAACCAAAAAACGTTGTCCCGCTCTAGGAATTTCTCCCGTATCGTGTAAGCGTAAACATTTAAACTCACAAAAAACTATTCGTAGGCAAGGTAAATATTTGTTTTGTTCGGATATTGAACTCGCGGCACGCATCGCGCAAACTGCTGCACGAACCGTGGCGTCAAATAAATTGCATTCGAAAAAGGATCTTCAGCACTCGCCTTTTTATTTCGATTCGCAATAAACGTGAAGTTACGAGAGCAACGGTAACTATACAAATGAACAAGCTGCACTTCACATGACTTTGTATCCCAGCATCCGTTGCAATCAGAATATTGAAAGCTATTTGAAACTTTCACACGTTCGACGCCAATGCGTTAAATTAAAATTGTAATTTTCCACCGGAATATTGTGTTTTAATTTTGTGCTCCGTGATATTACGTTAGTCAGTGGTTCCACCGCGGGTATGAGGTCAATTAAAGAACTGACCGGGGAATCGAACCAGTCACCTCAGCGGTTACTGGGTTTTTGATAATTGGTTATATAAGATGTGAACGTTTGATCGAACTATTTCACAAATATTTAAGTGGATCTTAACCGAAATACACAAGTGCACAACCCACACAAATCGGTAAGGATGTTTCTAAGATTATCACGCACAAATGCAAACAGACAAATAATCAATAATCATCTCGATTATATCTTACAAGTACATACAGCGATCATAGATATAAGTCTAGGTTTATTTATTTATTATTATTTATCTGTTTATGTACTGAAATATAATTTTCACCTCTATTTATGTTAAAGTTAGTTTTCCGACCGCGCCAGGCGCCAGGCAATGGAAACTTCCATAAACTTTTTCTAGGCATCATAAAATATGGCGTTATATGTTTTTTATATATGTTACTTGCATGCATTGTTAGTTAATAAACAAAAACCAGAGAAAATCCGTTTTTTAATTTGTTTTCAATACAAATTGAAAGTGCGGCTGGCCGAACAATTATTGGTGACTGATTGACTAATTGGATTGCAACGCATTCGAAATTCTTGTCTCGCTGAATATTAATATTTTATTGTTGGGAAAAAAGTGTTGCTTTATTTTTTATAAAAGATTAACAGTCAAAAGACGCGTTGGATGTATTATCACAATGATATGAATATTGTGATTACCAGGCTTTTATCTTGGCCAGTGGCTAAGTGATATCCTTCAGAGCGGCAACTCCGCCAGTCTTGGCCACGTTACCAGTTGATAGCGTTGAGGAGGAATTATTAGATGCTTTATAATAATTTAGTTTTATTATATTTTAGTCATTTACATTATTATTCTTAACATTTTTAAATTATAATAAAAGTATGTGTTATGTGTATTCGATTCCGGTTGTGTGTATACTAGCAGTTTTTGCAGAACGTTATTTCGGGTGTCGATCATGGCCGACCCGGGCGCTAGGCAGCCAGACCCGACCGGTACGCAGCCCCGACCCGGGACTAAGTGGCGATCAATGGACGGCTGTAGGCGTGGAACGTTAACCTATACCAACATGTATACGTACACTAACGTTTAGGCTACTTGGCTTGATTTCACAGGCCGCCATGGTAAAGATGTCTGAAATCAAAAGGTTGCTTACAGATTTCAGGGTGCTGATTAACGGAAAAATTGAAATTAAAATCTATCACGTAACGTTTTTTAGAATTCTTTGTCAATGCGACATTTGTTCAAAAACATACTATGATCATAATTCTTATTTGCTGTATAATCTTGGGGGTATTAGTAATTAAAAATCTGTAGTGCAATGTGAGTGATTGAATAGGTATATGTTATAAAAAATATATCATAAAATATATTTTTTTAATTCCTTTTATCTAAAAGATCCTACGTGATAGAAAAAAAAGGTATGATACTCGTATTATCGAATACATGTGTTGGTATAGGTGGTACCTACTTTCACTTATACAAATTTAAAAAGGTTAATTTTGCTGACCTGTGTTTTCGCGTATTTTTCTCTGGGGTGAAACAAAACTGCAGAACACAATATCAACACCCGAACTATCAATTAACGTAAGGGACAAAATACGACTTTCCAGGAGAGCCAAACAATGATGTGAGCCAATAAACTGTCTGGTCCAATTTTTATGGTGTTCAGGGCAAAGTTTCTTAGAATTTCTCTTTCTTTCTTGTTATATACGAAATATTTAGGAATTCCCAGTAGTTTCAATATAAAGCATGTTCTTTACATTAAAAAAAAACTTTTAGATGACCCTTACGTTACTAAAATTGTATAGATCGTCTGTCGAGCATAGTGTGAGCAGCAAGAGAAATGCATAGAAAATTATACGAAATTTTATTGTAAAGGACTTTATCAGTGAAAGTTGATATGACGAATAGAGAGGACTTAAGGGAAGAATATAGAATATGGGTCATGTGAAAGATGAAGGAATAAATATCTGTTTGACATATGTCATTTGCAGTAATTTCAGCTCATTTCGGCTTCGAATGGAGACCGTGCGCTGCAGCGCTCCTTGAGTGAAGCCGTGGAGTTCCATAGTTAGAAATGATGATGATGATGAATGTCAGCTGCAGCTTGATTTGTGTTGTATATATTTTATGTATTTTTATGTCTAACAGCTGTTTCTTTCCAAATCCCTTTACCCTTTTCTGTCGCATTTTAATTAGTTGGAAGTAATTCTTCGGAAAGTTTTATGTCGTAAGTGTCACCGATCCCTAACATTCTGTATAAACTTCAGATTTCGTCAAAAATTTTTTTAAAGTAAGGGACATGATGTTTAAAGTGAGAGACATTTTATTTACAGTAAGGGACATGTTTTTTTAAGTTAATGACAATGATATTGAAATCGACTAATTTGAGGCTTAAGGTAGGGTGTTAATACATAATCATTTTAATTTGGTTTAGGTTAAGTATTTAGACTATAAATAAAAACTTACTAGTAAATATGGTGATAATTAATAGGGTGTTAATTATTTAATATGGTGACTTACTTCAATTTTTGAGTAGAAAAAATAGAAGTATAATATTTTTTAGTTATTGTTTTGCGCAGTCAAAATGTTTATACCGTAAGGGACAGTTAATATTTTTGAAGTGAAAACTTCTTTAGCGGCGTTGAGCACTTTTTCTGTAATGGGTATAAAATCTTGAACTCGCGTCAGGACACGTGACTCTGACCGAAAAAGCGTAGGACGGCGCAGGGCGCTTGCGTGAATGTTCGTGTGACATTCGTTGCTAGGTAACATTGTTTATAAAAGATGTACGTCACATTGGAAAATTATTGAAATAAAAAGTCAACCATTTTTGCGAGTTTTACTAAAATCCGTTCACAAGATATTTCCAACAATTACTATTCAAGTTTTCACTTCTGCCGGCACTCCCAGAGTGCAACCCGTCGTTTTTTGAAGTGAAAACTTCTTTAGCGGCGTTGAGCACTTTTCTGTAATGGGTATAAAATCTTAAACTCGCGTCAGGACACGTGACCCTGACCGAAAAAGCGTAGGACGGCGCAGGGCGCTTGCGTGAATGTTCGTGTGACTTTATTACTTTTAAAGAAGTTTGTAGGTATGCTGGATACATTCGTTGCTAGGTAACATTGTTTATAAAAGATGTACGTCACATTGGAAAATTATTAAAATAAAAAGTCAACCATTTTTGCGAGTTTTACTAAAATCTGTTCACAAGATATTTCCAACAATTACTATTCAAGTTTTCACTTCTGCCGGCACTCCCAGAGTGCAACGCGTCGTTTTTTTTTTTTAATAATCGATAGAGTGCAAAGAATCCAATGATATATGTATATTATGTAACTCATTTTTGCCAAAATGTCTTACGTAATTGATACCTCCGGTATCGATATCCGTAATTTACTTGTTTTTGTAATAACAACAATCAACTGGTGTCCGCATAAATGTCCACATCACCTAAACTCACATCCTGACTGAATAGTTTGCATTTCAGTTCAATAAATGAACGTCAAACAATGACTTATTCGGACGTAGCGAATTCGTCTTTTGTTTCATCAAATGCGCACACAATTCAATTGTTAGAACTAAACATTGTGCAGAAATGACTGAAATGGCCATACTAATGTACCCATTTGAATTGGGCTGAATCAATAACTGCGGAGGTAAAACAAAGCAGAATTATGAGTCTATTGTTAGACATTTAGTTATTGTTGTGAGATACTATGTACTATGCAGTTCAACTAAGAAGAAAGGTTGCTGACTCTAAATTATGACGTCACGCACCCCTTAGTAACACATGCACGCTTTTAAATAAACAATTATTACAATGAAAATAACTCCACGATAATAAAGGTGGGCGAGACGGAGTGGGAAGCGGTCGCCTCCTTCTGCGAAGCAGTCATGCTCGCGAAGGAGGAGGCGGGCCGCGTGAGGGAGAGGACAGCGTCCTCCCTCCACCCTAGCCGCAGTGGTAGACGCCCACGGCGTCGGACGTCGCAAGACGATCTCCGGTCACCGTAGGCGCGGGCAAGCGGGCGGCGAGTAATGGGCGACTCGCTGTCCGACCATGGACCATGCCCGGGTCGACGGCGCGTTGTTCCACGCGCGCCTCATGGAGTGTCAGCATAATGACGGGGCCTGTAGAGGGCCAGAGCCTGCCGGGGTCGCGGGACTTACGAATTATCGTGACTCCAGTACGTAAAGGGCTAGTGAAGGACACCGTGGATTTTAGTCAGTACGAGTCTGCCAGTCCCTCCCGCCCTGCCCTGGGTGATGAACTCATTCGATTATATCACCACGATAAAAATACAATAAAAAATACGTTTGAAATATTTTTTGAAAATATAACTGACGTTCTGATTAATTTTCTTCAGTTCAATACCCTTCGCTGAATACAGTCACATTCGATATTAAATCGAAGAGTAGTGGTACTAGCACTCAGAGCGATCTAGATATTATCTGCTTTTTACTTTTTTCTCTCCGTCTACGTCGAGTACTTTATTAAAAATCACTAAAAATTACTCAAGTGGATAATATTGGATGGAAATTCATTTCGAATACTACGTGTAATAAACCTTTTAAATGTTATGATGAAATAAATAATTGGTATGTTGTAGTATGAAGAGACTGGCCCAAAAAAAAACTTTTCAACTAACTTACAAACAGGAGGTTTCGTGTTAGTGTTATTGAAATTAACAATTTAAAAAAAATGCGTTTAGCGCATCTCAATGATTGAACAATGTTCCTTACTGATTTTGGTGCCTAAGAAAAAAGAGAGGTCCTAAGAAAAAAGATACGAAGTATCACGTTTTTGCATACCAATAAAGTGGGGGCAAGTATTTAAAGCAGGTGGTATTTCATTCGTCTCCCTGCGTGGGAGGAGCGAGATCTTCAATAAAGGACGAGAACCACACGTGCCATCGATACGGAAAATTCCGGGTATTTGTAACATACACTCAACTCTCTGCCTTATTTGTCAACGAATAAGGCTGAATTTCAAGTTGCAAAGTCTGAATCTTATGCGAAAAGGGACTCGCTTTCCCCCATCGTAAACACAGGGCTGTATTTTGTTGAAGATTATGAGGTTAGATGTGTTTAGATGCGACTAATGTTTTTGTGGATAGATTTTTTACCTATGCAGTTAAGATGCCCATACCCAAAGCAGACTAGAGTATGTAGTACTGCTTACTCATATGTTGTCATAAATGAAATGCGGCAACAAAATGAACACAAAACACTTTCGAAGCTATGTCGAATTCAATCGAAAATTCTAACAGCTGACTTTGATTTAAACGTAACAGGATATGTCAACAGTGAAAACTAAACTAAAGATAAAAATAGTAAACATGGACATGTTATCTTATTGTATCTTATAGAATGCAAATAAATGAATATGAATATTTTTAACTGCATCGACGATTTGAAGCCAAGTGAAGACAAGCACGATCTTTTTGACCAGTCTACCTACAGTGATACCTACTAACTGTTATATAGAAAATTCTTCGTTACATGTAACGTCCTCACAGAGGTTATTCGATTTTATCCATAAACCTCTATCAGAGTTATTCTTCTATAGTCTTTGCCTTAAACGGCCGTAAGCATTTTAACGGGTGGGCTTGGAGCCACCGGCTTACTGACTTCAATCCACGTTATTTTTTAATATATTATTATTATATGTTACCGCTTTAAAGTGCATCGACCTGGTTTGTAATATAGCACACTTAAACTAGGTACGTAAGATCTGAAACATTCAGGAGCTCACTCTTTCCAAAAAATAAATTATCATGTATTTTCAGTGACACACTGTTTGAGTTTCGAACGTGTTATTGAGAACGTATTTTATTGTCTCGTTGAGAATCTGTGATGATTTACATTAAAATAGTGATTTCGATTGTGTACTCACTTGAGTATAGTGATAGACACTCAAAAACGTTGTAGAATATCACTACAGTATTTTGAAAAGACGAGCAAAATTCGATAGTTTCAGACTCTTATATGTTTAAGATAATATGAGGAATATGTTACTTCATACCACGCACTTTGCCTCTGACCAAGGTAAAGGCGTTTTGGTATTTTTGAAGTGAAAACTTCTTAAGCGGCGTAGTGCACTTTTTTGGAATGGGTAAAAAATGTTAAACTTGCGTCAGGACACGTGACCTGATCGACAATTCGTAACACGACGCAGGGCGCTTGCGCGAATGTTCGTGTGTGTTTATTACTATTCAAGATTTCACTTCTGCCGGCACTCCCAGAGTGCAACCCGTCGTTTTTTTATTTCTTCTATTTTTAGGTACTGAATATTTTCTGAAAACGTAACGACCCGTAGTTGATTTTCCTGATATGCAATTGGAGTATTTTGAATCGTAAGTATTAGCGATTGAGTTTTATCTTTATTTTGAGCTTTATTCGGTGTAAGTTCTAATGTAGTACCGTTCAGGAAGGTTCAGAAGCGAATGTGAGATATTATCTGCAATACGTTTTATTTTCTTACAGGTTTAAAAAACATGCCCAAGTTTATAAACAAGGCCGTTATTAACAAATTGTACAAATACATTTACAACATTATTTTTTGTTTATGCGAAACCCGATACACCTGTCTAGTATTTTTGTGTAAAGAATCTATGTAAAAAATGTCAAAACTTTATCATGAAAAATCATAAAGTTACTCGTATAAGCTTGTTATTACGTACATAACCGTACAGTGATTGTACTGTAATAAACTGGTGATCAAATTTAATTAAAATATTTTTGGAACAAAATATAACATGGTGTAAAAATTATTGGAATCGATTCAGTTACTGATGCTGAACAAACTATATTCAGGTTTTGCATATACTAAAAATAATGTTGTAGTATTCAGACATCAAAATCTATTGCTGAAAAACATAAGACTCGTTCATTTCTTTCTAAAAATCCTGAAACGTGCGAAAAAAAAACACAAATACGCAAAATTTAACTAGTCGGTTTATATATGGTCGCGGGACCAAGGGATTACCGTGACCCTGGTACGTAAAGGGCTATTGAAGGACACCGTGGATTTTAGTCAGTGCAAGTCTGACAGTCCCTCCCGCCCTGCCCTGGGTGGGAGGACTAATTTGATGATTTTACCACGATAAAAAAAAATCGGTTTATATATCTGTGTTTTTAAACGAACATTATCCAACTGAAAACCTCTTTTTTAAGTAAGTTAAAAAAAGTGTTACTGAGTTAAGAGGTAAAAGATACCAGAAGTCTCGCTAACCGGACAATAACAGTTAAATTGTAACTGCTATGGAAAAATTCGTAACCTTCCTTTTCGGAAATCTGTATTTGAAGCAAAAAATGCCGAAGCACCCTTGAATAATCGACGGCAATTTACATAAAGGGGAGGAAAGCATCAAATAAAAATAGGAAAGAAAAAGCATTGTGTGACTGTGACGTGTTTCCGTACAAATTAATCTGCTGCGGAAAAATAAACTTTACATATCATGTATATATGTATATAATAATTATATTTTAATAATGATTAGGTAACTATCTTTTGCTTCTGCATTCTCTGGATAGCTATTTGACTTGTACTAGCTTACTAGTAAATTATTTTTTATTATAGTATCTAAAGCACGGAGAAATGGATTTTACTAGTAATTATTATATTCTACAATATATTATTTTAATTTTAAACTTGAATTTGTGATTATTTATTTATGTGATTATCTATAATTGATGATTTTTAGCCGACTACGGCAAAGCCAAAAGGAGGGTTATGATTTTGACCAGTATGTATTTATTTAATTGTTAACTAATTCCATAATTAAGAGAGCTATTTTGATTCGATCTGATTTATCTTTTGCCTACCTTTTTGGCTTTGCCCCCTACTCATTCCTTATTGAGATAAACACGTTATCAAGTTAATTATATAATCTTTACTCGAGTGCTCTGAACACGATAAAATTCCACGTATTCTTTAGTTTTATACAGGTCCAAGAAAATAAAAATCTTTCTTTATTAACGTTATTACTTAAGGACATATTATAACCGGTGGTATTATATTACTTTAATGTTCACTAGTAAGCCGCCCTGGCTTCGCCCTAACGATATTTTCTTTTACAAACCTTGCCCCAAAAATCACAGATACAATCGGTTCATGCCCGCCCCATCGAGAAATCCGGGAACATACATAAAAAAAGATGATGACGAATTGAGAATCTCTTCCTTTTCTCAAGAATATAAGTAATCAGCGAACTAGATAGATACCTACAGATAGAATACTATATAAAATAATCAAAGAGAATTAAAATGACAATAATAAATTACTCGATAAATCTACCCAAAATACATTTGACAGATTGTCAGCATTCTACTGGTATACTCCCACAAATATCAATCGTAAAGCGATCACATCGCAGTCGCGAGGCGGAGGGGTGGGAGTGCGCACGCGCCGGTCACGTGGCTCGATTTAACTAAAGACTAGGTATCCGTTTAACCGCCCTCATTTTAAACAGAAGGGACATTAATCGTTCCTGTTTCGATATTAATTACACCTGCATTGGAAACTTTAAAAATTACAATGATAATATATTCATCATTTACGTTCAGTAGTTTTTAAATAAAACACAGTAACGGACATTAATGCGTTCATCTACAATCTAATCAGACGTACCTATTTTGCATGATGCGGACCCCATGCCTGACTTCCACAACCCAGTTACTGGGTAGTACTACTTAGTAAGAATGGTTGTCAGACTTTCGGGCTACTGACTACGTTTAACAACTGTCAAAGATTTACAAATGACAGCCCGGTCCAACGGCTTGACGTCCTCTCCTAACAACAAACATAATATTGTGCTCTATCGACCAGCTCAATGAAAACTAAAACACTTTTATAAGTATCACTAAATCCTCTTTTACAGAATCCTTTTGTTCGAGCGTCCAGCTGCGATCTTTTTAATTTCGTCGCTTTATGACGTCAGTGTCTGACCTCACGCTGTGCTCACACCCCACAGATTGCGAGCGTTAAGATTACGAGCACGGATCACAAAAAATCCGCACGTTCCTACGATCGTAGGGTTATTCTCGCATTGTAGTACCTACAGTGTACCTATTCGACTAATGGAAGGAATAGGTAATTTTTCCAGTGAATTACAAATCCGACTAATTAAGTCAGTAAGAGTTTTGTAAAATAATGGACACGTATTTTTTCTTTCATTAAATCTGTTAATATTCATAAAGATAAAACATATCAAAATTCGAAAGTAGTGTGTTGTGACGTCAGGATCAGGACAGGGAACACTAAAAATAACAACGGCATGGTGTAGGTATTGTGAATTTTAAAACAGTCGTATCTTGATCTATATTAATATTGTTATACGTAACAAGCGAAAAAATACGGGTCAAATATTTGTTGATAATGTAACTGACGTACAAATTAGTTTTTGAGTACACAAGCCTAATGTTCGATTTATTAAGCGTTTTTATAAAGCCATTGTTGTAGAATATTAACGTTAAAAATACTTTGGAAATAATCCGAAAAATTGATGAAATTCACAGTAATAATTAGCAAGTAAATCGAAGCTCAATACACAATTGCGAATGATACAACATTTTCAAATGATTAAAGATTTCCGCACTGTGAAAATTTTAAATAACCTTAATTACCGGCTGCCTGTCACAAGCGAGACGATGTGCGAGATCCGAGAAGCGAGATCCGCGAGACGTGATGCACGAAGCGCGAGGCGAGACGCATGAGGCACGAGCGAAAGGCACGAAGTGCGAGGCGAGAGGGTGCGTTAATAACACGATAATGTTGGAGATTGAATATTCATTTAATAGTTTGCACAGTATATTTTATCTTCACTCGCCGTACAGTGCTTCATTTATAATAAAGAGGAGTAGGTACGTAGACTTTCTGAGAGTACACAATCTATAAAAATGATGCATAGAACAAAAGTGAAAATTTAGGGAGAATTTCTAATACTTTTTTTTTTAGGGTGGCAAAATCATCAAATGAGTCCTCCCGCCCTGGGTGGGGCGGAAGGGACTGTCAGACTCTTACTGACTAAAATCCACCCGTGTTTCTTCGGATGCCCTTTACGTTCCGGGGCCGCGGTAACCTGGATTACGAAAAAATCCGCGACCCCAGGTGGCCCCGTAAGGGGCCCCGTTGGTGACGCGTGAAACACGACGCGCCACCGACCCGGGCTTGGTCCTTGGCCGGACGGCGAGCTTACCCATTACTCACCGTCCGCAAGCCCGCTCCGCCGCTGTGCCCTCTGCTATTCAGAGGGACACGCATTGGAGCATCCACCCGACAGGCTATTCGCATACGGGCAAAGAGACCCCTTAGGCACACAGTGCCTAAGGAAGAGTTTTTGCCCGCATCCCAGGGTGCACCGGCCCGAAAAACTGGTCTTCCCCCGGACGTATCCGTGGGGGAAAACCAGTCCACGGGCGCACGTGAAGGTTTCCTGTCTTAGCACCCCCAATTTCTAATACTTACTAATGTATGCCGTAATCAATGTGTGGTTATGTCTTCAAAAATCCATCTTTAACATTATTTATGAGATAAATATTAAAATGGAAAATGGAAGAAAATCAAGTACTAATTAAAATACGTCAAGCATTACATTTCAACCACTATATTTCAGATTGAAATATCCAATGGCAATATTAAACGTTTTGGTAATTTGCGGTTGTCCACAAATTACTTACTGCTTGACCACGATCTACACGCTTTTCAAGCACTGTTGTTGCGACATAAACTTTGGAGAAAAGAAATAAAAAAAATTGCAGAGCATGCCTTGAAAGCACGAGTTACCACGACGCGACTAGCGAATACGACGCGATTCAGAATAGAGTTTTACTCGGAAGGTTTAGTGCTTTAATTGAGCTCATTTCATCATCAAAAATGTTTTTTTTTTTTATAAACAACCTGCTTAGTAATTTCCATAGATGTCATTCGATTCAACATTTGCACGCTTTGAAATCTATACAATAAAAATCAATGCCACTTTTAGTTGTAATTTTATAACTCAAGAACGGGCTCACCTATCCAAACCAAATGTTTAGGCTTTGTTGGGACTATTTAGTAGATGGTTTATTTGAAGTTTGCACAAAATCGGCCGAGCGGTTCTTCATTTATCACATTTTTTGTAACATATGATGTAGTAGTAGTAGTAGTATTGGTTCCGTGGCGCTACGAAGTTCGCGGGGTCAGGTAGCAAATGAAATATATATGCTAATAAAATAACAAAGATTGTATAAAAAGATGATAAATATAATAAAACATTCATTCGGAAAAATTAATTAGTAGGTAGATAAAGATCATCATCGACGTTTTTATTCTTTCGTCAGTCGCGTCGCCTGATATCATGGGCGAGGGGTTAGATTTGTATATAATTTGTTGATATTCAATTAGTTTGTGAGGTTTGGCAAGCTCTTTGTTAGATTGTTCGTATGTTTATCTGTAATATTGCTTTGTGAAGTGTTCGTCAGGTATTTGTTGTACGAGTAAAATATGTAATACAGTCCGGGTTCAACTTTGATTTTTATATTTTAAAAGGAATGGTCTTGATGAGACTTAAGTATTTTTTTACAGTATGCAATGATTAAAAATAGTACATTATGCAATTGGTGAACAAAGGACGGATTTATGAATCACGAGCATAGTAAGTGATTCAAGTATTTGAATACTAAGCGGCGCGAGTGAGACGGGGCCTGTAGTGGGCCAAAGCCTGCCGGGGTCGCGGGACCAAGGGATTACCGTGACCCCGGTACGTAAAGGGCTAGTGAAGGACACCGTGGATTTTAGTCAGTACAAGTCTGACAGTCCCTCCCGCCCTGCCCTGGGTGGGAGGACTCATTTGATGATTTTACCACGATAAAAAAAAAAAAAAAGCGGCGCGAGTGATTCATGGCCCTCGATATAAATTTGTTTTATTCAAAAGTTGCATACTATACTTTAAACCATTACTACGAGAAAGAGAAAGATTTAAGCGTCAGTAGATATTTAATGAATAAAAAAAGCGGGATCCACGGCTTTACTTGCCTTCCGAGATACGGAGGCAACTCGCTGTGCCCCCCAGCATGTTCCATCAATTGCCCTTTGAGCCCCAAGGCCTCGGTAACTTGCTAAACATTCCCACAACCCTGGGCATTCCTAAGTTCCAAGCTAAAATAAAGGCAACTGGCAAGTCTTTATGTGTATAGAAAAAACACAGAAACACCAGATTATAATAATAATAAAACGACTCGTAAATTCCACAATAGAGGAGTGAATTAACGTTCCTTTCATACCAAACTGCTGCATTTATGTAGATGTGCAATTAAAATGAGGAATGCTGTGGAATTCGAACGGCTCGTACATTAAAATTTGTTCGGCATGTGTGCTAGATTCTTGTGTCATAGCACTGCATGCCTACGCTCTCCACCATTGTAGATAAAAAAATAAAAGTCTTTTCACATAAAAAATACCATTATTTCTCAAGCGAGTTTTCATACAGGTGTGAAGAAAAATAAGTTGTAACGCTGACAAATGGAGTACCTGTTTTTGTGATGTATTATTTATAGTTTTAAATCCTTGTCTGTGTAATAAGGGTTTTACTTTGCTGTTTTTCGTAGATGATTTTTACTTGTTTAAGAAAAGCCATCGAAAGCTCACTTGTAATTGATATTTAAACGTGTTCATTCAATTACTTTTAAAGTTTTTTTTAAGACTGAAACTATGACTGATTCCGAGAAAGTGATTCCTCAACTGATCATCACATCTTCAATCACAAAACAGTAAAACAAACAGTTATAATACTTAGTTGATCATCAACATCATGACATAATTTTTACAAGAATGTTTAAAACGAATGAAAATAGATATTTACATAAAATCCATTCTATTCAATCATTTCTAAAAGTTGTCTTTATACATGATGAACTCAAATATGATAAGGGCAGCGGGTACTCGATAAAATAATCAAGATGAGAGGATGGTCAGAACGCCCGCCGCGCACTGCGCCGCGTCCTGTGTCTCCATCTGACCATTTGGTATGATTGACAGCCAAGAGAAGCTGAGTGGTCCCTCTTCTATTTTAGATATGTCTGCAAACAATAATTAAATGGTGGAACAAATGCCGGCCACACTTAAAGTGTATTTTCGATGATATTTGCTAACAAGTTTCTGATATTATGGTTTCGTACTGAGTAAAATCAAAAATTTACGGAAAAATAGTTAAAAAAATTGCAATTGAGAGCCATCTTGAACTGTCAATCTCTTGCGCGCGTAACATGACACAGTAGAAACCGGTGTTGTCGACGGAAGAATAGACAGACAGAAGAAGAATGTAGAAAATTAGGCGTGGCGATGTTTACAATGTAGAAACGAAATGTTTATAATCTTCGGTCGTGAGTCGTACCATAATATGACAAAAAATGTCGAATTGAATAGACATAACTGTCTATTCATGGGAGAACAGAGATAGACTTGTGCTAAAACTGAGGGCCTAGAACTTAATCCAAACGTTGATAAAGAAAATCGTTGAAAAAAATACCAAAAGCTTTGAAATCGATTGTGACTTATAAAATATGACTTTAGTTCACAACTAACCAAAAACAACTTCTATTCGTATTATTAAGAACACAGTGCAACCGTTAAAATATTGCCATTGAGTGCTACAATTTGAATTTTTAAAAGAGACGTTTTAAAATACTAGTCTTGTTCGACTTCCTGGTTCGGTGACGCTACTCCTATCGCGGCATAAAATCCTATCTTGCGCTGTCTAAACTTATTTTCTTTCTTTTCTTTCTATCTTTCATAAGAATTAGAAAATGTTATAGAGAAGACTTCACCGGTACGCAATGTTAGTCAGAGTAAAATAAAAATTAATAAATTGGTTTAAAGCTGGCCCGGAGCTCAGCACGCTCAAGTCAGACATATTGAGGGTTTTATTAACTTTTTCTCAGCTTGAGGACATGTAATATCTACGGAGCTGCTGCCCTTCAGCTATTACCCTCGCTTCGGCAAGCGGGTTGCTGTGGCAACCAACCAGCAAACGAACGTGTGGCGCGCCTCTAGCACCAATATAATAGAAGCCGCTAAGTCAGCGGGATGAAAATGGAGCGGTTAAAAACATATCCACACATATCAGTGCCAAAGGTAGGTAGGTATATTATATTTATTTCCTTGACGCAAATTGCCGATGTGAGAGAAAAAGCTGCCAAGCTCAAATAGGACTGGGCAAGCCACGTATGTCGAATGCCATACAATCGCTGGGCAAAACATACATCCGATTGGGTGCCAAAAGGGAGAAAAAAACAACAACTTGACGTCGTTGTAGGCCCAAACGAAGATGGCGAGATGATTTGGACCGCTTCATGAAGGACTGGACCACAGTCGCTGAAAGCCGTGAGAAGTGGAAAGAGTGGAGGGAGGCCTTTGCCCAGCAGTGGGACACTATGGGCTGATATAATAATAATGTTTCCTTCACTTTTATAAATAAAAGTGAAGCAAACATTTTATGCACGGCGAGAAAGACACAAAATTGGGAGTGTATTCGTAGTCAAATGCAAATCTAAGTTATTGCTCGTGTATAAGACGGCATTAATTTCTAGTTCTAGGTACAACTGAGTAGAACAAAACGAATGAACGGAGATTACACCCAAAGTTCCCTTTATGTTGTATCCAAAATATCTAATGAAACACGCCATTTTTAAAGCCCTAACCTATACACATATTGAGGGCTTTGGGAGGAATCTCTTGAAAACATACAAATTGCGCTGATATTGACTTCAATTCTCAATAGGGTATGATATTTTTGTCGAGACTGTTTCGAAAGTAATGTTTCAGTATAATAGGTGTAATAGCGCCATCCATAGTGTGATAATTTACGTACCTAGATTCAAAAAGATTGGCGCGCTGGCTGAACATTCGGCTGTAACTAACCTAACCTACAAGTAGTTGTTCCGGGGCTGGGTGTTTGTGAATGTGAGTTGCTATGTTTGTAAACGCACCCACGACACAGGAAAAAATCCCAGTGTGGGGATCCCAACGGAAGTCGATGAATTTGTTTTTTATTTTCATGACTCTTTGGAACAGACTTTTAAGCTTTCATTTATTTCAAAAAGTGTTTTACTTTATTCTTTTCAGTGAATACAGGCGTACCTTATTAAACTCTACCATAAAAAAATCTGATTTATAACCATCTGTAAAGTAGGCATACCCTTTCGAACAAAAGAATTTTCCGAATCGGTCCAAGCGTGATCGAGGAATCGGGGATTATACGAGTACATAAAAAAAGATTGTCACGAAAAGAGAGCCTCCTTTTTTTTCGAAGTCGGTTAAAAAACACACTTAATTATCATCGCCACAAATCTATATATATAAAAATGTTATGTTGGTTTGTGTATGCTTCAAAAACTCAAAAATTCTGCACCGATTGAGCTGAAATTTTAGCATGATATATAATCCGCATCAAGGATTGTTTTTATCTATTTTTTGCATCAGTCACATATCCGCGACCGCGAAAAAACAGTTTTTTTTGTGCCACAGCGAAGCGTGTCAGGGAACAGCTAGTTATAAATAAAAAGATAAGTTGGTCATCAAATTAACAGTAAGCCAAACTGTTAAACTAACCCCATCGAATTTTAGCACTTAATTACAAAACATAACCGAGTCCTCGCCACTATTGTTAACTTTTCAGCGGTACTCGTATTGCAGGTTAGTGGACGCACAAAGGTAATTCAATTACCTTGGTCATGTGCTCTGTGGTGCTTTGTCGTGTCAAATTTGCGGCTAGGCGTCGGGAACCGTGTGGAAATTGTCACTAAAATGAATTTGTCGTTTTAAGTTGTAAATTCGCCACAAAATGAGAAAAAGTATTGATCCTGTTCTCCTAATACTTTCTGTTCAGATTCCACATTGTGTCCTCGTTTTCGGTAGTTTTGTGCTGGATTCTTATTATTTAATTGTTAAGCTATCCGTGCGGAAAAACGAAATAGAGCGAATTTACAATAATCAAAAAAAAAAGAAACAAATACCTTTGGCTAATTTATACATTTTTTTGTTAATTTTGTGGTATATTTACAACCCTTTTAAGTCAAGTGTTCGAATTATTTTCATATAATTATGGTGTCACAACTACAATGTATTTGTCTATCTCCTATTTTATTTGAATATCTACAATTTAGCTAAAAAAAATTGATGTAAAATACAAAAAATGTACACGTCTGACGGACATACTATGGGCTATACTCGTAGTAGTAACTCAAAACTGGAGCCCTGAGACAGTGAGACGAAGTCGTGGCAGGCCACGTAGGGGATGACGGGACGAACTGCGCAGGTTCCGTCCGAACTGGAAGGAGGACGCCCAGTGTCGTGAAAGGAAGGAGTGGAGGGAGGCCTATGCCCAGAAGTGGCACAGAGCAGACTCCTAAAAAACGTGGTGCCGTGGGGTCCGAGTGCTCACAGCCTTTATAATTCTGAAAGACTTATTGACGTTTCCCGTGATCCAAGGGCTGGCTTTTACCTTGGCCAGAGGCCAAGTACTGCCATTCAAAGAGGCAACGCCGCCAGTCTCTTGATCACATTACCAGCTGACAGCGTTGAAGAAGAATTTTACGATGCTCTATTATAGTTTAGTTTAGCTTTTTATTTTGATATTTTATTTTTCTATAGTTAATTTTGTTTTAAGTAAGAATATTATTTTATTACTTAACTAGCTGACCCGGCAAACTTCGTATCGCCTCAGAATCAATAAATAAAAAAGCTGTTTTTATCATATTTACTGACCTTTTAAACCTTCCCTGGACTTCCAGAAATATTTTAAAACCAAATTATCCCCATTGGTCCAGCCGTTCTCGAGTTTAGTAACGAACAGCAATTGCGCCCCTCCACGGTCTTGTCTTGTGCTTGCACCTTTAGCACACCTCTATTCTCGGCTCTAAACTAAAGTTAATTTAGTCTTTCAGTTTCTGGGGTATGAACGTGGACGAGCAAAGCACAGGCATACATTCACAGAGCGCGATCCTGTGCCCAGAATGCTGCGTTCTATTGCCCTTTGGCAGACCCCAAGGCGGAACCTGTGCGACTCGGTAAGCGACCAGGTCTGACCATCATAGGTTAAGACGGGCAGGATGCACATGTCGATGAGTTTGCGCTTTAGGGAGGTAGTGAATCACCATTCATAAGCGTCTTCTTGGACCAGTAGCTTTTCCAGGCATTTTCGAATCAGCGATCGATTTCTCTTTCTTCGCTGTTTTTGAAAGCTATAAACTAATAAATAAGTTTATCCAAATCTGTTACAAAAACATCCAAATCCGTTCAGTAGTTTTCACTCTCTCTTTGACAATAATGAACGAAATATACATAACGTATATAACGTTTATTTGTAATAAAGTTTACCTACCTCAAAGTCAAACCCACACTAGGAGTGTGGATAATCAATGATACAAGTTTCAAAAGTCATCTCTCCACTATATTTTTTTATAAAGGGCAACACCCCAATACAAATATATACGCTTGTTTCTTACTAGTCAACTAATTTAGCAACATTTAGTCTGCAGCGCAACTATCAGATACTGCAACAGATAGTGTATCGTCAAACAAATAGGGAGGACACAAGTGGAAACAGTTCCCATGCAAAGATTCATTGTGATATATTTCGCAGTACAAATAATGGAACGGTTTTGTTTGTAGATCAGGCGATATAGATGCGACAGTTATGGGGTTTCAATATTTTGGCTTGCTTACCAAAACAGCGTTATATTTTTTCCATATTTATTGGCTATTTGACAGCATCAATAAATTGCAAATCTAATTAGTCCGTCATTTAGAGTTTTGGAAAATAATTAACATGTATTTTTCTTTTGTTAAATCAATGAATATTTGCAAAGATATAATTCATCAAAATTTGTTGACCTTAGAACCCAGCAAAAATTATACTACGTTCCGACATATTGCAGATTTTAAAAGCATCGTAGCTCCGTCAATTTTGGTAAATTTGTAATGTGTTTATTAGGACAACGAAATACTCGTATTCTGCCTACATCGTCCCCTCTGTGGATGTCTAAACTGCACAGGTATACAAAACGAGGGGCGCACGCGCACGCCCCGGGCACGCGTGGGAACGCCGCGCGATCGCTGCGATATCATCTATATTAGCACTTGTCTCGCCGATAAAACGATCACTATTCACTAGGGTTAATGAAATAGACAGTTACACTAGTATAAAAAAGGGGATTTAATGTAGCAGGTAAGTGTACCATGTGAAAATATTTGACAATTTTTGGCTCACCTCGGGCTGCGAGATAATAAGCCAGGAACTAGTATGCACCTTTGTTTTGGCATTTTAAAAGCTGTCTAAAAAAACTCATAAAATCTGATGTCTGCTTCGAAAATTTATTCAAGGCTTAATAAAATTGTGTTTTTATGGTTTTTTTATATCATCTACCTCAAAATGTTGTGACATACATTTACTATGATTTAATACTATGAAGATTAACTATTTGTTTACATACTACATTTAAAAAAAAAAACTAAAATTAAAAGTAAAATATTTACAAAAATGACTAAATTAAAACTAAAATTAAAAATTTATAGGGCGTCAAAAAATTCGACCTCAAAATATGAAAGAATAAACTATAAACGAAACAAATAAGAGTTCTGAAAGTTGTCACAAAAGTCTCTTAAACTCTATTATTCGATAGATTGATTTCTCTTGCTGTGGCCGCTTAAAAATAAAGCTAGAAATATGGACATTCATCATCTGCCTAGCCTTTTCCCAACTATATTCGGGGTCGGCTTCCAGTAGCACTAGATATAGACATCTAACTACTGAAATCTGAATTACAACAAACAAGCTTTACATACGCTACACCAAATACATTTCAACAATCCCACAGTGAGAATGTAAGCCGAAATATATATTTCAAACGTTCCTGGTGCTAATTGCAATTAACGCTACAAAGAGATGTTAAATAAAATCCACGAAGCGTTGGGCGAAAGCGAATTCATCAGTTCAAAGAACAAACTGACGTAACTAGGTACGCTAGGTAGGTTAACATTTTTTCTTAGAAACATCTTGTCGTTTTGTGCTGTATACAAGGACCCTCCACAGAGTTAACGACAAGAGAATGCCATGGAATTCAAGTAAAAGGTGAATTTCAGTTAGAGCTATTTTATTTGTTCGTGAAAATGTTGGTTTTAAACTAGTTCCCATTTATATTGTTTGTTTATTTAATATAATTTAACCGATGGAAGTGGTGAATTGTCGTTCGGTGTGGCGGTCTAAAGGGGAGGCCTATGTTCAGCAGTGGACGTCTTCCGGTTGATGATGATGATGTTGTTTATTTAATAAATGGGACATATTTAAGTCATAAAAAAGATAGATAAAACATATATCTATTAAAATGTTTTACTGTAAAATTAACCTCCAGTTTCTTACTGAGCATTTTGTTCAAAGTAGTTGTTTTCGGTGTACATAATTTTTTAAAAAAAACAAACAATACTTTTAAGTTCCATTCAGTCTATAAAGTTCAGTATACTACCAATAAGTTTTAAATTATTAATACTTATAATGAACAAAAAAAAAACAAAATCCACTAAATAGTGAGTTTCCTGAGAATGACCACAGGGTAGCTTAAATTCCTCCTTTGAAAGTCATAATAATATTTCAAGATAAATAATAAATAAACTGAAGCTCTTTTAGATATAAATATTTATAAAATATCAGAAAGAACAATTTGACTGCGAGCGGGACTCGAACCTACGTCATTCTGGATAAGTACTCTAGATGTTTTACCAATTTATTGCAGGAGGGATGGAAGGGATGTCGTATCTTTCATTCCATTATTAAACGTGTATCGGTGACGATGCGTCCTTTTTTATAGTAGTAATTAAAATTAAATGGCCGATTTACACGAGCTTTAAAGGCGGCATTAACCGAGTGGAATGCCTTTCTGAATTCAGCAAGTGAGTGGTCTGGAAAATTCAGGAACTGAAACCAAAACGTTCTGAACATATTCTGTATTTCAATGCCTTTTTATATTAGTTCTGTGTCTGGGTGTCATTTATCTATAATATGTATGTATTTAGAAATATTTAAGTATGTTTATTAGTTGTCTAGTACCCATAACACAAGCTCTGCTTAGCTTGGGACTAGATGGCGTTGTGTGATAGTTGTGGAATATTTATTTATTTATTATTTATTTATTTATTTCAGTGATACCAATTCAGTGCTTTTATTAAATTTATGTAAACCTAAGTTACTTTTTTTGTTATTAAATATTAATATTGAATTAATTATGGTATCAGTACGTAAATAAAAATTTAAAATGGTGTTCGTACTTATACTATTGTCCCTTAAAGGTTCTATATATGTATAAGTCTGGCATGTACATATATTCTAGAAATAAGTATATTTGTTAAGAAAAATCCCATTTCTTTTCCACTGCAGCCGAAAACAATAGATTCACAAAAAGGGACCCAACAAAATTGAAAAACCCTTCATTATCGAAATACACACATCAAAAAAGTCTAAGCAACACATACTATTTCGAATTATTAATCAATTATTATGTCATTTCTTACCAAGTAGGTAATACCTATGTAAAATTTTTGATATAGAGGACATACTGGCTGGTTGTAAAAAAAATGAGTACCTAACATTTGTTTTTTTTTTCACAAATGCATTTGTTCGAATTTTATAGTTTTCTTTGTGTATTAAGTATTCTGTATCAATTTCATGAATTAAACCATAATTTGAAAAAAGTTTTGAACAATTTGGATTTTGAGACATTTTTACGTAATGGAGCGACGTCATTTGAACGCAGATGAAATGCAAAGAGCTCCAGGGATGTTGCAAGCGCGAAGAAGTTAATCTCAGGTATCTCGGTATTTTGGTGTCAACAGAAGCGTTATTTGCCATCTTCATCAGCGTTACACTAACACGGAAGATACCACTTTGAGAAGTACACTTTGTATTAATTCATGCAATTTTCGTACAACCATTTAATTTTAGTTTAAGTTTATTTGATTAGGCACTTTACTCTGTACTACGTACTTTTTTTTATCGTTGTAAAATCATCAAATGAGTCCTCCCACCCTACTGTCAGACTTGACTGACTAAAATTCACGGTGTCCTTCAATAGCCCTTTATGTACCGGGGTTACGGTAATTTCAGAGTCCCGCGACCTCGGCAGGCTTTGGCCCTCTACAGGCCCCGTCACTATGCTGACACTGCTTGAGGCGCGCGTGGAACACAACGCGCCGTCGACCCAGGCATGGTCCATGGTCGGACAGCGAGTCGCCCGTTACTCACCGGCCGCATGCTCGCGCCTACGGTGGCCGGAGATCGTCTGCCGACGTCCGTCGCCGTGGGCGTCTAGCGCTGCGGCTGGGGTGGAGGGAGGACGCTGTCCTCTCCCTCGGGCGGCCCGCTTCCTCCTTCGCGAGCATGACTGCTTCGCAGAAGGAAGCGACCTCTTCCCACTCCGTCTCGCCCCGCTGCATGAAAATAAAATTATATCCCTAATGTCTTTATTTGAGGGTATCTTCCCTGATAAACTAAAAAATTCAATAGTTAAACCCCTTCTTAAAACTAATAGTACACGAGATAGAACAAATTACAGACCAATTACACTAATTACGATATTTTCCAAAATATATGAGTAAATAATGCATAGTCGTTTAACACAGTTTATAAACAAACATAACATTATTAATGAAGAACAAAATGGATTCCAAAAATGTAAGTCAATTACCTTGGCAGCATTCTTCCTGGTTCCTGGTTAGGTCTATAACGGATAATATAGATAAGAAACGTCCCGTGTCTTGTCTTGTCGTAATCTTCGTAGATATGAGCAAAGCTTTTGATCTTGTAAATCATAACATTCTTCTCGATAAATGCGAGCGCTATGGTATCAGAGGTCCAGCCTTAGAATGGCTGAAAAGTTATCTAAGCTGTAGACAACAGTGTGTTGAAGTATCGCGTATCAATGATAAACTTGTGGCAATAATATACAGATCCTTTTTGCGACAAAATACGTCAAGAGTGCCTCAAGGAAGTATCCATGGGCCTCTCCTCTTCCTATTATACGTAAACGATTTACCAAATATAACTAAACAGAAATGCGTACTTTTACTTTTTGATATTTGTTTTCCCTTAGAAACTATTCCTACCAAATATCTGATGTTCGTCCCGTCGTTGGTCGTTCAGAAATAAAATGGGCGATACGAAGTTTGCCGGGTCAGCTATTAATTAAATAAAATTGCACAAAGGAAAGGAGTATGGTCAGTTTGAGATCAAACGCGATCGAATCACCTGAGCTTCGTACTCTAGATGTTTACTGCCTAAGTACTTACTACAAATGTACATATAAGCCCCAGATTACAGAAAACCATGTAATATCTTCCGATAGGAGCTCTGTAGCTGTAATATGGCGTTATCTGCGCCCGACGCGGACAATCCTCCTATTGCCAGGGTTAGGACCGATACACTACATTGATACGAGTTGTTTGAACAGGTGCCTTTATCAGCCTGATTGTCAAGACAATATTCAATTCCAATGTTTTGTGATAAGCCAAGTTGGTGACTACTGGTGCGGGTAATTATCTCTTGAGACAATGGTAAGCGGGATTATCATGTACAGACGCCAGCTGGACAACTTACCTGAATCTGTCATTTTTTACCATTCGAACATTAACATTCCTTGTGATAAGGTTGAAAATATATTAAGACAGTTTGAGGTAGGTTGATGTGCTGGCGTATTTCTTAGGTTATGTAGTTTTTTTACCTAGTTCTCAAATAATTGTCTTAAAAGTCAGCATAATACACCGGCCAAGTGCGAGTCGGACTTGCCCATAAAGGGTTCCGTAGCAGCAAGTAACATAATGTGAAAGTTCTTGTAGTTGGTTGTAACTTTGAAAGGTAAATTGCGGTTTACGATTTATGACGTATTAAAAAAAAAACTAATTACTTGATCTCGTTCAAAGTGCTTCGCTGGTAGTTTGCATGGTAATATACATCATATTTTTTTTAGTTTTATCATTCTCTATTTTAGAAGTTATATGCCCCCCCCCCCCTCATGTAACTTTCGGTGGTCTACCCTGGGTGGCACGTAAGGGACTGTCAGACTCGTAATTCAAGAGCCCTTTACGTTTCAGGGTCTCTGTTAGCCCTACGTGCTGTTGTTCCAGCCCTAACAGTAGTACCATGTCTATTTTTCTATCTACATAAAAAAACGAATAGTTAGCGCGAACTATTTGTTAATTTCGACAAACTGCACGTTGTTATTTACTGTCAGGCCAAGGTTTGTATAAATTGCGTAAAAATACAAATATTACAAAATCAGCTAGAGTACAACGCACCCGACCCGTTAAAATTGTTTAATTACCTATGCACATTATTTTTACGTATAAACCTAGACTATGTTTATTTACGAGGTGTTACACTAAAAATACATCAGTGAGGTTGACTCTATAAAACAAATATAGTAATAAAATTTCCGCATCTATTCGATGAGAACCAGCAAACAAAAATCATTGGGGCATTATTTTGATTCACACGCACAAACACAGTAAATCCACAAGTCAGTGTTTACACATCACTAAAATCTGTGCGGAAAATGTTTTTCCATCAATTGACACAGTATTTACTGTGAGCAACAATGAGCAACATCCCACGGGCAATAAATGCGAGCAAACAAGGGCGGGTGTACACTGGCGGACTTATCAATCGCTCCGTTTGACGTTTAGTGGCGCGTGAGCGTCGGCCGGCTTAAGGGCGCGTGCACACAGCGCGGCGGCACGCGACTCCTACGCGTACGCTGGAAGGGTGGCGAGGCTTAAGATGTTTGGTTCGTAGGTAATATATTAAACAGGCTTTAGAACTGCACGATATCGCTTTGAATTACGTACGAATATTAATAACTTTATTATTAATGTTTAAAGCGATTAAATTAGGGAAAAAAGGTACCTAGATTAGATAAGTACCTTTTCAAATAATAGATAAGGGTGATCGACTTTCGTTTCAAAGTAAAATCTTTTGGGCAGCGAGTAATAGGCAACTTACTGTCCGACCATGGACCATGCCCGGGTCGACGACGCGTTTTGTCCCACGCGCGCCTCAAGGAGTGTCAGCAAAATGATGGGGCCCCCCTCTAGAGGGCCATAGACTGCCGGGGTCGCGGGACTTACGAATTACCGTGACCCCGGAACGTAAAGGGCTATTGAAGGATACCGTGGATTTTAGTCAGTACGGAGTCTGACAGCCCTCCCGCTCTGCCCTAGGTGGGAGGACTCATTTGATGATTTTACCACGATACCTCTGTAATTGTCAGACGTTTAGAGCGAACGTCGACTTAGCTTAAGGTTTTCTGGCATATAGATGATATAGTTTATATTCGTATGATTTTGATATCAGTCGCTTGGAGAACACGCACATAAAGAAACAAAAGTTTCTTTATGGAAAAAAGTATCTGTATGAAAGTTAAAATCTTACATGTTATCCACACTACATACACTCATGTACAGTTCGTTCGATTCAATGAATTTCCGCTTTCCCCTATATATGAGTACCAGCAAAGCTTAGCAACCACCTTAATCCTCGTTCCCCTCACCAGTTTATGAACGTTTCCTTACCGTAGGCGACAATATTAGTTCCCGAGTAGAAAGGCAACAAAGTTTTATTTAGTGCTCCACTGACGCTGTTAGGAGAATATGATCCTTGAGGATGGACTTTAATAAGTAGGTAGGTACTGGTTTTGTTTGGCCAGGAGTGTGTCATTTTAATGGCAGGATTTGATTATTGTTTGTCAAGTATTTATCGTCCTTGGACACTGTTTGCGATAAAATCTGCTGTTTTTTAAATTGTCGGAATGTATGGCAAGAGCATTTTTTTTTCACTTATAAATGTTTTGCACAATTACAAAAAAATAAAATGTACAATGACAAAGTTTTGCTAAAGAAAAATTGAGCTTGTGTACTTCATTTTACCAGAAGGCAACAACAGCTAAAACATATTCAATTTGTTCTGGAAGCCCAGTGGTTGAAAAACGATATAATTAATTTAAATTTTAGGTACATAAAAAGTAGCTTGCTGCGTTCGTTCTCCACAGAAAAATTAATTTACTATGCTTTGTAAGATTTTCTTCTAAAAAGCTTCCATTCCATTCCGCGCCAGAGTAAATGGAGCCTTACTAATTAGGTACGCACTACGCAGGTATAATTATAGTAGCTAACTAACTACGCCTGCCGGGGTCGCGGGACCAAGGGATTACCGTGACCCCGGCACGTAAAGGGCTAGTGAAGGACACCGTGGATTTTAGTCAGTACAAGTCTGACAGTCCCTCCCGCCCTGCCCTGGGTGGGAGGACTCATTTGATGATTTTACCACGCAAAAAAAAAAAAAAAAAAAGCTAACTAACTACAAACTAATAGCCTCAAAATTAATCAATTCAATGAAGGATATTACGAGTATATTGGACTTGATTCTGATATTATTATGATGAAGTCGGTTACCACAGATCGTTTCACTCTGGTTGGTCAGGGCTTTAGTGTGACAAAGTAAAAACTAGCCTACTTTTGTATGGGTATTAACATGCGTATTTTAAATTTCGGCACCTGTAATCTCAATCATCTATATTTTTAAGATGGTGCTAAAACTATGAAAAGTCCAACATACCACATGACATCAAAACGAAATCTAATCATAATTACTGTGAGTATTATTAAGATTAAGGATAATGGGTATAAAGCAGCTTCTATTTAATAGAATTATTGTCCACTGAAGAAAGTACATTGGCTACTCAATTACTAATTCAATCCACGAATCAAATAAATTGACTGATCAGAAAATGTACAAAAAATAGACCAAGCCAAGGCGTAGTCGACGGAGTCCAATTTGTGTTTGCAGGGTTTGAACCTAACCGAGTTGTAATATTCGTGGCTTTGTGAGTAATTTTGTGGCTCGGTTTATTATTTCCCAAGAAGAATTGGCATATTATTAACATTAATTGGAAGATTATTAAATAAAATCTGTCTTGCAATGACCCAACAAAATTGATCAAGATAGATCGGTTTTAAAATTCACAATACCTACTTCACACCGAGGTATATTTTTAGTGACATCACAAGCCCGTAACGGTCGTCGAGTTTATTCACTTAATATTGTAACTTTGTCAAAAATGAACGTGGACCCATTATTTTTCATACTTTAGCCGACGAACGAATAGATTTCAATTTATCGTTGCTGGATACAAGCATATTGTAAAATTTTATCAGCAATTAAAATGTAAATTCACAGAGAGTACCTATAATGTATCAAGTATTCAATTCACTGAACACAGGCTTGACTCAAACAGATATTGTCAAAGCCAACACAGTAAATACCAGGTATTACTAATTGCAATCTTAGTTTAATTATGTCAAACATAGAGCTGGATCACCGAGAGCTGCTCAAATGATACAAATTGATATAGTACCAGCTATGTTATATTCTCTTATTCGTCATCGACGAGCTCGTCGACGAAGCTAAAGTTTGACTTTAATACATTTTTAACTTTACTCTATGATAGGATAGTTTGGGACCCGCTAGGTGGCGTTTTTGTTAGTTGTCCTTGTGTAAAGCCGGGGGTGGATCGCAAGTAATAATATGTGAATCAAGCAGTGCAGTATTTCAATTCATAGCGGGGACGCACCGCAAATTAAATGGGAGCTATTAAAGAGCTCAGTGTTGTCACCTAGGCCATGAATTATTTATCAGCGAATTATGCGGATGGTGGGAAAATGGCGACTGCCGACAAAGGGGAAGTAATCATTTTGTCAGCATCGTTCTACGTAATCCTTTTCGCGTTTATGTTTTAAAAGAAAGTGTGGAAGGGCTTAAAACGATGGCTATGCAGTTTTAGTTTTGTTTAGGTCGTATTATTATTGATGTAGAATGTGCGAATTTGGTGGTGAGGACAGAAATGTAAAATTATTCTTGGAGACAACTTGATCACACTATTTCCAATCCACTGCAAATCCTGAAAGCCAGTATCAACAGTGGATGGCGACCACGAGAAAAAGGCTCATACAATGAAGCTCGTCGTGTCCCAGAGAGTGAATTTAACTGTATTGATTCTGCAACGAAATTAATCAGGAAATGATAGTGGAGAAGTAAAAAAACGTAGTGCAGGTAGGCATGTCATATTTTAAAAAATTGGGAAAGTGCAAGTTAATATCTAAATCTTGAGAGTAAAGACAGATAACGAACTTCCTAGGGCCCTAGCCTGCTATTTTTATAAATTCGTTTTCCAACACGATTCTATTGTCATTTTGCTAAAAGCTCGTGATCTGCTAAATTCATAGTCGATCATTGGTCAGTGGGCTTGTAAGATAATTGTGTTAAACTGACATTTGAAGATGTATTCATGCCAGATTTCATTTTTAAATATTTATATACATACCTTTTTTATTTCTTTTAATGGAGCGTCAGCGGTTGACCTTTGGAAAATCATAATGACTCCATTTTATTATTAGATTACCATACTTATCAATATCAACAATTATGAAAACAATGATAGACCATTTTGTCCATTGTAATAGCATACTTGAGGCCCTGTTATGCGTTCCAATGCATACGTAACTTGAACAACGTCACCAGACCAACCGTTATGTCATTTCATTATAATGAAAATGGCCGCAACGAATCTTGTGTCTGTCATTCTAGCACGTCTTTGATTCTTACTATGATAAACCGTTTGGACTGATCCTTTAGTTAAACGATTCTCATTGTTAGTGTTAATGTCCTCTTCTATGTATACACATGTTATTATTCTTATTTTATGTTTAATTTTATGGCAGCATGTTGTAGGGACATTTTGTTGCATTTAACAGTTATGGGTGGTCCAATCTTTGTGGCGTTTTCTAGGTTATTTATGAAAATAATGATGAACGCATCAATTAGTTATATTTTGGTATTTTGGAAAATACTTTTTTCTCTCATTACCTTTCTAAAATCTTGCTACAATACCCACTTTGACAGGCCTGTTGGTCTAGTGGTTAGTGACCCTGACTGCTATGCCGGAGGTCGTGGGTTCGATTCCCCCCCAGGACAAATGTTTGTGTGATGAGCACGATCATTTGTTCTGTGTCTGGGTGTAATTTATCTATAATATGTATGTATTTAGAAATATATAAGTATGTTTATCAGCTGTCTAGTGCCCATAACACAAGCTCTGCTTAGCTTGGGACTAGATGGCGTTGTGTGATAGTTGTGGAATATTTATTATTTATTATTATTATTATTACTTTTATTTAACTAGTGTCTGACAAGAATTTTATTAAGACTGCGGCGAAAGCGGCAACTAAAAATCAGTTGCATATAATTGTATTGTATTTAATATTTTATTTATTGTGTTTAATATTTTATTTAAGGTGTCCATCACATCCGGATGATCCGGGGATACCGCACGATCGCCGGCGAATCAGCCAACCTCCTAGCGGGATTGCTGCCCTGGGATCTGGAGGCGACTGCCCTCCAGCGCGTCTATGAATGGCGCGTGGAGGCGCAGCGTCGGGGCGAATCCCCGCTGCCTCGACAAGTCGAGGCGCGGCGGGAAGAGCTCCGGCGCGATCTCAGGGCAGTATGGAGGGAGCGGCTGTCGCAACCGAGGTCCGGGCACGCCGCAATCGCGGCGGTAAGACCCCTCTTTGAGGAGTGGCTGGATAGGCGTCACGGCGTCCTGACCTACCGCATGACGCAGGTCCTCACCGGACACGGAAGTTTCGGGAGGTTCCTGTGTCTGATAGGGAGGGAAGAAACGCCTGGGTGTCACCACTGCGAGGATCGTCCGGAGGACACGGTGGAGCATACGGTGCAGGACTGCCCCGCTTGGGCAGAGCACCGCCGTGTCCTCACGACGGCGATAGGCGGAGACCTCTCGCGCCCGGCATTGGTCGAGGCCATGCTGCGGGGCGAGACGGAGTGGGAGGCGGTCGCCTCCTTCTGCGAAGCAGTCATGCTCGTGAAGGAGGAGGCGGGCCGCCTGAGGGAGAGGACAGCGTCCTCCCTCCACCCCAGCCGCAGTGGTAGACGCCCACGGCGTCGGACGTCGCAAGACGATCTCCGGCCACCGTAGGCGCGGGCATGCGGGCAGCGAGTAATGGGCGACTCGCTGTCCGACCATGGACCATGCCCGGGTCGACGGCGCGTTGTGTTCCACGCGCGCCTCAAAGAGTGTCAGCATAGTGACGGGGCCTGTAGAGGGCCAAAGCCTGCCGGGGTCGCGGGACCAAGGGATTACCGTGACCCCGGTACGTAAAGGGCTAGTGAAGGACACCGTGGATTTTAGTCAGTACAAGTCTGACAGTCCCTCCCGCCCTGCCCTGGGTGGGAGGACTCATTTGATGATTTTACCACGATAAAAAAAAAAAAAAAAAAGGTGTTCATCACGCGAAATATGCGAAATATCTTGTGACTTACATATATTTTTAGTGTTCGTTTTGTTAGGGTTGGATTTTAGTTTTAAACTTTGTTTTGTAAATAGAATATTTAATAAAATTAATATTCTGTCATTACACAGGGTATATTATTAATAACCAGTCAAAATTAAGACCGAAATGTGGAATTAACGGTGCATCGTAATTAATTATTAATATTCATTTAATCAAATTCAAATAATAAGAGTATTGATTTGAAAATGTTCATTGATAAGTACCGTGTAGATTGATTGATGTGTGTGCCAATCGCAAGCTGTTGTTCATATCCATATTTCTATTATTTTCTGATATTAATATATATATTTTAGCGGTGGAGTAAACGAAATCGATTCTAAATTGAGGCCGATCATTGAAAACTTACCGTGTTGGGGAACAGTGTAGAAGACGGGGACGCGAGATATGATGGAAATCACACACTTAAGGCAAACTTAACATAATACTAACGTAGCGCAAGCCCCAACGGGACGCCATTTATTAATGGCCGCTTGCAAATGACGTCCGGATGGCGCTAGCGCTATGTTAGTGTTGTGTTAAGTATGCGTAAAGAGTGTATGTCCCCGTTTTATCTCGCGTCTCCGTCTTAAACACTGTTCTCCTATAAAATACTAGATGTGCCCCGTGACTTCACCTCCGCTGCTCGGCTCCTATTGGTCGTAGTGTGATGTTACTAGCTTATAGCCTTCCTCGATAAATAGACTATCTAACACAAACAAATTTTTTCAATTCGAACCAGTAGTTCCTGAGATTGGCGCGTTCAACCAAACTAGCACAACATTTTTATAAAATGAGTATAAATAAAATTTTCTCATTTTTCATTTTATTTACTACTCGACAGGATAATAAAAAAATGTGTTAACCTCACTTTTCGATACAGCATCCGCCATATTGATTTCGGTCGCATAAAATGTAGCCAACATTCCCGGACCGTTTTAATGAATCGATTGTTACCTCAATTTAATAAATCCGCTAAGTAGTTTACGTTCTACAGTGGTACAATTCAGGGCATTTTTTTGAACAAATCAAGTTTCTTCATATTCACCCAGTGCTCAGGATATATTAGAAAATTTTCGAAACAAAATTATTTTTTATAAAAAGAATAAAGAAAAATGTGTTCTGATACTGGAATAGAACCATATATTTATAGTTACATAAATACAACACTTCATTAAGGCTTTAAGATGGTCGGTTAAAAATTATTCATCTTTTACAATATCCACTTATTCGATCCAATATCTTGCATTTTCCCATCTTCAACTTAATATAGACGGAAAGAAATGAAGTATTTAATAAGTTATCGCTTCTTTCATGCAAGGAGAAAATTACCATTTTATTAATCCCCAACAGTTAATTTTATTGAAATAAAATTAAATGAGATTCTCATTCTTACCAAATGAATCTGCTGGGGCGATTCAAAGTCCTAATGATTAAACATGAAGTTTGTGTAAAGTGGATGAAGAAATAGGTATTCTTAGGTTTATTTTTATTAATGATAGGCTCGCGTTTGACCAGTGCCGAAAATAGGTGTGTGCCAAAGTGCCCAGGCACAGGGCGCAGAAATGGTTAGATCAGGACCACAATTGGCCAGACCTGGACCACAATTGGCTAGACCAGGGCGCATAAAATGCTAGTTACGAAGCTGCGTTTGACCAGCATCTCACCCGATAGTAAGCAATGACGTGAAGCAGTCTTACTGTCTAGTAAAAGCCAATACAGGCTTGACTTAAATACCCCATGGTTATAGCTTTCAGGAAACACAGACTCCGGCAGGGAATACTACCCCTTAGCTGTACGCACAATGAAAGTGTTTGACGTAAGTACGTACAGTTGGGATCTTCATCATGTATAATGAATTATTATTTAACTACCAATGGGCAGCCAGGGTTTCATATAATCTAACTAATATTTTGGTTGCGGAACCGTGCTCCAACTATTTTCTCCGCCTGGGTGGAGCACGGAGACTACAAAAAAGTCTGGGTTCCGTGCTCTAACTACAGGAAGATATTGTTTCACTGTACAATACGAGTAACGTCGTCAGTTAGAGCACGGGACCCAAATTGATAGTCTCCGTGTTCCACCCAGTTGGAGTTGCCTTATCTTGAAGCTGGCATGTTACTTAATAAATATTTAACTATACAAAGTACAAAGATAAGGTTTGTAAATCATTGAGGAAAAATAAATACTTGTGGTTCGTTAAAGATTAATATATAGGTCTTTTTATTTTACATGGTAATATGATCACATTAAGAATGTAAAGGGCTATTGAAAAACACCGTGGACTAAAATCCACGGTGTCCTTCAATAGCCCTTTACGTTCCGGGGTCACGGTAATTCGTGAGTCCCGCGACCCCGGCTGGCTTTGGCCCTCTACAGGGGGCCCCGACACAGTGAATATTTTGGTCTAATGAAAACCTTGATTCGTTTGTTTGTTTTGTACATATTTCTAGTAAGTTTTTATTTACAGTTTGTATACAATTTTAGTGCTTTAGAACAAAAAATTACGGAAAGCTAAAAAAATATAGAAAGTTTAAAAAAATATCATTCATGAAATAAAATTACGAGAACTACGGTGTACCTCACTTTATTTAAATTACTTTTGCAAACATTTAAAAACATTTAGTACAGAGTAAATTTAACTTTATTAGTTATTCAACTTTATTTTGTGGCCTGATTGGATAAAATGCATTTCACGCAATGTTTTTGGTTTTCATTTTAACGCTTGGAACGGGATGTTTGATTTTAATTTATACGAATAAAAATGTTGATTACGTGCCATCGAACCACTGAACACGTGGTACTGATATTGTTTCTCGGGTCGAGCAAAATGTTATTAGGTTTCCCAATCAGATTTTTTTTTTCGTTAGTTAGTCATGAAGTCAGGATTTGTGCCTGTTGTACTATTCTTTATAAACATAATCTTGTGACCGGCTAAAACAGTTCCTCGTTCGTACACTTGAGGCACTTTTTCAATCTTATTCAGTTTATTCATTTTTAGCCAAATGATTATAATTTTACATATTTCTAAAAAAAAATACTATACAATAAAAAACATTTAAAAATATAAAATATTAGTCCGCCGAGCAGGGTCTAAGCTACCGATTGTTAGGGCTCCAGAGACAGGATCCTCCTCACAATGCGAGCCGTTTCGAGGAGCACTGCCTTCTGAATCAGGCCCATTAAATATTATTATTATCACACGCTGTTTACTTTCCTGTAACAGCTATTTTACCTCCTCTCTTACAACGCTGTCAAAATCATAGTGAAGTTTATGCTCCCAGCATAAAGTTGGTTTAAGTAGGTCATGCTAATTATAACTGTTATTTATTTACCTAATCACTAACAACTGCGATTAAACCGATTTGTAAATTGCATTTTGGCTATGTTTAACAAATAAAATGTTCTGATTCTGAACCTGAAATGAAAATGTTAAGGGTTCTGTGGCATATCAAATCAAATCAAATCAAATCAAATCATTTATTTCAACTAGGCCAATTACAGGCACTTTTGAATTGTCAAAAGACATAAAATAAAACTAGTACAAGAATAGTTATGGTGCTACAGTCCCAGTCACAAGACATAAAAACTGTGAAAGTACCGTAGGTGCTCATTCCAAAGCGTAGATCTCTATGGAGAAGAATGAGCAAGAAACTCCATGGACACTCTTTTTCAATCGCCAAAATTATTACAAAACTTTTGTTACATCATTCATCATCAGATGGTACATTATGTGAGAACGATGTGGCAAGTTAACAGTGTCCATAGTAAATATAAAAAAGACAATTCAAAAATAAAGTTACTTTAAATTAAAATAGACCGGGGCAGCTAAGAGATGTCCAGTCCCAACTGACAGCGCCCGTTCACGAACATGACGCATATATCAGCACCATTCAGCTCAACCATTTTGAAGGGAACTAAATGATCCGACACACACGCCACCATCAGCGAGACATTTGAGTGAGCATGACATACTCTCAACCGCCAGAGTCATTCAAGTCAATGAAAGACGTAGTATTCTAGTCAAAGATAGCTCTGAAGTACATGGTACTCACACAATGCTGGGTATGACGCTATATAATACTAGATGGATACACTCTATACAATGCAAGGGATAGTTGTACATTCTTCATCCGCTGCGACAATATTAATAAAAGATTAAGGAAACCTACGACTGACATAACTAAATAAAACCCTTCGCGCTTCAGAAACGAAATGACTTTTATAATAGTCACGCAGGAAACTCATCCATGGACAGATGTCGACATTATCGCTAATCGGATTACCCTGCGCAGCGTGACGACGAAGTGACGTGACGTGGACGTCACTAGGCTTCATGTCGCGAGTCTGTGACAAAAATGACATTGACGGCGGGTATCGCAGCATGTGCTTACGATACCCGCCGTCAATGTCATTAGCATTCTCGATTCCGCATCTATAGATGAGGTATCGAGAAAGCCTGGTTTCCAATAAACGTAGGGGTTATCACGGAAGCAGTATTTTTTAACCATTTGGGATACAACCCTTTATTTTGTGCATTCTGCCTCTTGGTCGGTTTCTTCTAAGCTATTTCAATCATCATCTGCTCAGCTTTTCCTAACTTTAAATGGTTAAAAATTTTACTTTATTGGAAATTCACAAATATTTACATTTATATAAATACTTAATTAACTAAACTAGAAAACGACGAGTTCTAGAAAACCTTATTTTGGTCGAGTTCTAGTCTGATCGGAATCAGCTAATTACGACTTTATATGAAGCAACTGGTTGTTTGATTAGGTACTAATACTTTAAAAATAATACTGAGCTATTGATTTTCTTTCTTTCTTCAAAAACATTGGGGATTCGATTCTCGTCAAACAAAAAGCCGGCCATTGGCGTGTGACTGCTCGCATTGCGAATATTGCGACACTCGACAGGGTTGCAGTTCTCGCCGCTTCACGATTTCTATTTTTCTTTTGTAAACTCGTTCACGGAAATTCCTTTTACTCTCAACGATCCCTCACACTTGTTCAATTCTCTTCAACCATTTGATTTTCCAAATACTTCGTGAGATTGTAAGTGCTTTTAATACATCTGGTTGTTGGTTGCTACATAGTTGGAGGTGCGACTAATCATCGCTGGCAACACCGGACACGTTCGGTTTTGTTTTTCACAAATAAGCGACTCATGGCGTTTGAATGCATTCCTCATTCGCCGTTTCATACGGTGAATAGGGACGTTTTCAAGTTCATTCGTTTGAAAGGTAGCTTTAACGTGTCTCCCTTTAACGCTTTGTATAGAACATTAACTTTTTAATGATTATAGCCTTTGGTGTAATGTTTTGTGTAGGTTAGTGGGTGTTGGAAACAAATGATCGCTTTATGAAAAGAATACAAATGCTATGATACCTCTAATTATTGCTATAAGACCCGGTTTTCCACGGGGTTTTAACCTAGTTGGTAGATTTTCCGAAATCTTTTTTACATACAGGCGTTGTATTGACAATAATAAAGACAACAAAAAATAATCATCCTATTAGATGCAGCCGTGAAATGCGCATTCAGGCAGACTTGACGACTTAGTTTATAGCAATGTAGAGATATATAGAGAATATAAATACTTACAGAGAATCAGAATCCAACTTTCCACATTAGCGGAACCGCAGACAAAACAATGAAGTCGCATATCATGCGCCATTTTAGTACGGTCACCATCAAAGAACCATCAGTTTGACTTTGTAACTGTATCACATAAAATCTGTTCGACTGGGACAAAGCGTGACGCTAATTCGTTCGATGTAATTGATCGCAAGCGCATTCAGCCGCACGCCTTGTGCACTTGCGCACGATAGGGTTGCCAGCTCTATTAATTATAAATGTCACATTTTTGTAATTGTGGAGCGATGATTTTTTAATATATCTGTGGATGGTGCTGGGCTTATAATTCAAAACTTAAAAATTTAAACGCATTATTTTTTACGCGTGAAACCTCTTCGGGGAAAGTGAAAACAATTAGTGCTCGAACCTGCGTCCTCTTCGATGACAACACCAAACGTCTTAAGACTTGGGAGAAACTGAAAAGCGAACTATTTGACTTTGCTAGGCAGGACAGCGATAGCTTAGTAGGTAAGGCGTCTGGAGTCGCAGGAGGACGCAGGTTCGAGTACAAATCAGTCTGGCGACTTTATTAAGTAGCCTAAAACCTATGGTATTACGGCTAGCTCAATATGATAAATTTATAAAGGCGAAAATGCTTTTTTTTCATAACACATTTACATTATATTTTGTACAATCGCCTTTCATCCCACCAGATTTACAAATACAATTATTTGTATAACACATGTAGTATTTGCTTACCTTTATTTAAGTACATAATTTAAATCGCGTTAAACGGATTAAATTAAAACCTGAGGAATTATAAGTAAGACACAGTAACTTGAACCTTCTTTCCAACACACAGAGTTGTGTATCGATTTTCGTGTCGTGCGCGACCGAAAATAATTTATTATCTAAATCCAATAGGGTGAACCCGGGGGGTTGAAACAGGTGGTGTAATAGCGCAGACAGATCAACCCTAATTTTTGGGGATGATTTTAAGTTAACTTTTACGTGTCAATACATTTGGGACATAGATTATATGATAAAACTTTTGGAAGCTCATCTAACTCTTGATTTTTGCCTCCTTTATTACCCGACTACGGCAAAGCCAAAAGGAGGGTTATGATTTTGACCGGTATGTATGTTTGTATGTATGTATGTTTGTATGTATGTATGTATGTTTGTTTGTTCCCTCATAACTTCTAAACTACTTATCATTACATGACAAATGAGATCTCGTTAGAAGCGTCTCAGTTGTCCGCTGGTTATAGGGTAGGTGACGTGTCACCAAATCCAATATGGCGCCCTCTAGGGGATGAAAAGTCGTTACCGAAAAAAAAAAAAAAATTCGCATAATATCGACATGGGTATCAAATTAAAGGGCTTGATGAGCACATTTGAAATATATATACATTATATAGCTTTTACTCGCTAATTTTCTGTTTCTAACAGAGTCAACATGGGTATCAAATGAAAAATCTTAAATTCACAACTCAGAAACTATACATATAACATAAATTACTTACTTCAAATAATATGACCCCAAAATAGTGTAAATAAAAAATAAGTTAAAAATAACTTAAACCCGACTACGTAAAAATTGCGCACTGAAAAGTATAAAACAAGAACAAGCCGTGGTCGTATGCCACCTAACCAATAAAGATTGTGTGAAAGAACCGCAGGTGGCATACGACCACGGCTTGTTCTTGTTTTATACTTTTCAGTGCGCAATTTTTACGTAGTCGGGTTTAAGTTATTTTTAACTTATTTTTGAGATGAAAATATGATCAGTCCCATCACATACAAGTAATAGCAAGTTGATGTGGAAGTGGGCAGGCCACAGCATTCAGAACAGATGGCCGGTTGTAACGTAAGGTTCTCGAATGCAGACCACGCACCGGCAAGCGCAGCATGAGACGTCCATCTAAGTACAAGGTTGACAGACGATTTGATAAAAACGAATATAAATGAAAATAGTCCGAACGATTTAATAGTACAGACGCCAACGCTTCAACCTACCTCAATCTGTCAAGTGCGTTCAATCAAACAAACAAACAACTGCTTTATAATATCAGTATAGATGTGAAGATATACATAAAACAACTTCCAATTGTACAAAGTCCTGAAAACCCAAGTTTGGGCACACTTCACTTTATAGCCATCGCGAATCGCTCGAAACCTTGGGTTCAGTAGTTAGACGACACTTTCCTATCGTTCACCAGTCTAATGACATAAGCAGGCTTCCGGTGCAACTTGCACTAGTTAACTGAACTGAACTAGACTTAGTAACAACTGCTTCCCAACAATCAGCGGGTTGAAAACGAGGAGAACTTTATCTTTGAGCTAGGGAGGCTGGTTTAACTGTAGGTACCTATAATTATAATATTTTAAAGCTGAAAAGTTCGTTTGTTTGTTTGTTTCGTTGAACGCGCTAATTGAAGTAAGTACTGAGGCCTTTTTTTTTAACGTGGTAAAATCATCATATGAGTTCTCCCACCCAGGCCAGAGCGGGAGGGACTGTCAGACTCGTACTGACTAAAATCCACGGAGCACTTCAATAGCCCTTTATGTTTCGGGGTCATGGTAATTCGTGAGTCCCGCGAATCAGTGATTTGATTTTCGCTATTAAATTAGCTCAAGGACGCTGTAAATAAAATATAGAAATCTTGTGATAATAACTGTTATATAAGATAGAAAAAAAATATTCTTCGTTCTTACACTGGAGGTTTTTTCAATTTCCCATACAATAAACGGAGTAAATACTTCAAGTACGCTGTAAATAAAATACAGAAATCTTTTGATAACGCCTCTGTTATGAATTGAAAAAATATTTTTATGTTGGATAGACCATTTATCGAGGAAGATTCTGCTCGTGGCTAAATAAGGTGACCAATGTGAACATCTGTCATAGCGAGAAAGGACGTAAAGTCGTTGGTCCCGGCTGTCATTTCTATCTTACACTATCTTTGGTAGTCGTTGATCACATTCAGAAGCTCGAAAGTCTGACAACCAGTCTTACAAAATGGGGTATCGTATTACCCAGTTAGTGGGTTGTGGAAGTCCGATAGGCAGTCGCTCCACGTAAAATAGTAATATGCAGCTGGTTTAGCTGGAAGTCGACCCCAATATAGTTGGGAGAAGGCTAGGCAGATGGTGTTTTATGCTATATAACGCTGCAACCTATAGGAGACGAGCAGAGGGGTTGAATACACCAAGATTTTTCGAAATCCCAACTCCAACGAAGAAAACTAATCGGACGTGGCCCCCCTCAGAGGGCCAACGCCAGCCGGGATCGCGGGGCTGTCTTAACAGATAACCGTGACCCTGGCATGTAAAGGGCTATTGAAAGATAACCGTGGATTTTAGTCAGTACAAGTCTAACAGTCCCTCCCGTCCTGCCCTAGGCAGAAGGACGCTTTCGATGATTTTACAACCATAAAAAGGGGAAAATCCGTGATCCATGCGAACGAAGTCGCGTGTGGAGTGTGTATATTTTATCTAGAACTTATTATGTGACGCTAAGTCGCATTTTATGGAGAATAGTCTGAAAGCTGAAAGGCACACATGAGATTTAGCTAGCAGCGGGAAAATGAGGTGAGGTATTGATAGAAAGCGATATTTTCTCATAAGTATTCACGTAGAATTTTGTTTTCCTTACACCGAAGAAATCACTGGATAAAGTAAATGCTAGCAGCAACTTGGATACACATGAAATTCTAGAAACTACGTGTAAAAAAAATTAAAATGAAACTTTAAAAAAAACACACAAAAAGTGTACAATAAGTTTTTTTCGGAAGTTAGTGACTTAGTTTTTGATTGTCTCTCCAATGTCTTGCCATATATATATTTTTTGCATGCGTCAGAATCAGGCCTTAACTGTAAATCTATAAAATGTCAACCCCTGTTTACAACCAAAGTGCAGTTATGCACTTACCCGAATCTTTGAAAATACAAATATGAAGAACTTGGAACGCATTTATATTATTGCTTTTCGCACTGCATTCAATTCGAATGTAAAAAAAGGGATCTAGGCTAAAACATTGACCTGAATACCGGGGGACTGTCAAAATATTGTGAATCGATATATCGAGTGTATGAAATATCAAATGGTTCGAAATTGAGAGTAAATAAATAAAACTTCGAAATATTCAGTGTTGACCAATTATTATCGAACTTACCTCAAAATGAACCTAAAATCTTTCTGTCTCTTTCTCTCTGTAACTTTGAATTATCGAGTGTTTACAATGATTTTTCGTTCGAATTACCAAGTGCAAAAAAAAAGTATTGCTTTAGGTCGGAAATATAAAGAGATATTGTAGGGAACTTGTGATAACTTTGAATTATAGAGAGGTTCGAACTATCGCAGGTTTGAATTAACGGGAGTGGACTGTATTGCTTATGCACTAATCCGATCTCTAACCCAAATACAAGGAACTAATCTGGATAATTTTCATTAAATGACGAAATTCGTTCACTGTAGGGGTCAACTCACACCGTCACGCGACGCTGCACACACATTTCAGTAGAGCCACTGCAAAATCTTTTAATTTAATTTAGTTATTTTTTATTTAAGGGGCCTCTTACAGTCCACTAGCGCCGCCAATCGAAAAAATGTCATAACTCATAAATAGAATCAAAAATACAAAATGTGGTCTGTAATTACTAAAAAATATTTTTGTGTCGGATAGTCCATTTATTAAGGAAGTCCAAAGAAGACGGCGACCAAAAGAAGCGTAGCAGAAATGAAAAATGTTGCAAAAGCGGGAAAAAATATTCTTAAATGAGAGCTTCCGTTGCATTATGGTGATGTTAGGAATGTTTGATTTTTGACATTACACCATTAGAACTTATTTTTAAAATTAAAATTCAAAAATGTATAACTTATTTTTACTTCCTGTCTGTAACGAGAATGGGAAAAGTAAAGAAACAAAAAGAAAAATAGAAAGAAACACATTTATCTTAGCATCGTCATATTTATGATTGATTTGATGAATGAACATTAATATTGATGAATGGCGAGATAAAGGCGGATTAAATAAAATGTGAATGAGAGAAAGACGAAAGATAAGATTGAATGGAATGTGTGGACGGAGTACCAAATATTAAATAATAATAATTATAATATAATAATATATATAATAAAATATTTGCATTTTCATCACAAACACAAAAATTTTAACAAAATGTCATTCAAAATGACCAGACGCCTAACACAACGTAGGTGAAACTGAGGGCAGAGGCTAGTACATATAGAAATAAGCCAATAAGAATAAGTGTTAAAAAAAAAACAATTCCGACCTTAAAATTACACATGAATGTCGACGAGTGCGGGTTCAACTGTCATGACAGGGATATCAGACAGGTCACACGGACAGTGTTACCGGTGGGGGTGTGTGTGCACAGGGGTGTGTGTGTAAGTGTATCTTTGCGATTGCACGTGACGCCGTGTCGTCGCCACTGCGATATTAAACTAGGTTATAGCGGTTCTCAAAGTATGCGGCTTTTTGGGGGTGAATAAACACCCCATGTTTATTTTTTGGATTGGAGCTAGCAAAATATGAACTTATCTATTGAACTATAATTCTATACATTTTGATTCAGTTTTCATTTCTTTCTAACTTCTCTGTAAATTAGTATTTTATGAGATTGTGGTTTTCCTGGTCTTCGCTAAATATCGTATATGTATTAAATGGGGAAAGGTTATCTAAAAAGAATACAGAGCAATGACATGATCACCAAACAGATATATATACTTAAAATGTTTTAAATGCTGGAATCAAGGCCTTATCTCTCTGTGAGGGGGAGTGGGAGTGGGAGGGGTGTAATACATCACTTGGGCTCAGTGCGGTTAGATAAATGTCACGTATATTATGACTTTTTTTGTATTCAGGATATTTTTAGGATAGTTTCCTTACCGTTTTAAGAACAGTGGTGATGCATTAATCTACACAAAGTAATGCATACAGTTGGAAACCACAACCTATAGCTCGTCATTTGGGTTTTCACCACTGGGTCATCCCTGATAATTCACCCGCTGAAGACGTCGACATGCAAGAAGAACGTGTTCTTTTTTAGATAATAATTAAGAAAGTGCAAAAGTATTCAAAACGTTAATACCTATCAGTAAAGTACAAGTTTGGGAAACTCTGGTGAACGCCCCCCGGCGAGCGCTTTTGCTTGGCGAACACACTCGCCGAGATCGCGCCAGAAAAATTTAATTGTGAAATACGACCAAACCCCCTCTTTCCACCCCTACCTCGCTCCTCCCCAGCGCAGTCTTCACCCCCGCGAGTCGAAAATCAGCGCAATATTTCAGGTGGGCGGGTTTAGATATCGGCCTGAACCCTCAACTTGAGTAAACCCCTGAAAAAATCAAGTGCGTAGTACCCTCTTAGTTTGTAAAAATAGGTAAGTAGCTAAGTATTTATAAATTATTAGCAAGTATTATAAAGTAACTAACAGTAGCTAGGTCACTCCATGTTCATAATAATTCGGTTAGGCTGGATTCCGACCCTAACATTGTACAGCTAAGTAGATGATGAGTTTTAAAACCACGATGAACCTGCTGTTCAAAAATAAATCATCTTAATCAGACACAGATTAATGGCATCCCATGCACCATCATCAGCATCATAAAGGCTCATTTCAATATGGCACCGCCTTGCTTGCACCCGGTCTACAACACGTGTGCCCCGGAATGCACCCGTGACCGCGCGAGGGTGCATCCAATGGGGTGCATAACAATACCCCAGGGCCATTGGGGCCCACCCGTACAAACATATTGCTATACATTTAATAATAATTCAATTTCACGGGGACAGTAATTAATAAATTCCGAATAAAAATTTGTATTTGTACTGTGGGGGACTTGTTTGATTGTTTGTGTTTATGTCAGGTTTTTACACTTGTTGCTTTTTATGATGACTTTATGAATCGTTTGGCGCCAAAGCTTTCATAACAAGAATGTGACAATGTCAAAGCTACCATGGCACAGATAGATAGATAGACAATTTAATTTGCTAAAACATGCGTGTTACATGCAAGATGGTAGGTACATTATACGTTGTTATTTTGGTGCACAATATCTTTGTGATATTAGTGACGTGTAAATGCTTACAGTCATAGGTTCAGACGTAACAATGCCAAAGCCGTCGTGGCATTATGAAAAAGAAGACGCTGATAATAATATTAATTAATATTTGTTTTAGTTGGGATACAGATAAAGGTCGGAAAATGAGAATGTGAACAAATATTTCTTATTATCTATACTGATATTATTAGAGGTAAACGTGACGTACGAAGCTGGGGTGGGTCAGTAAAATATATAAATCTTCACACTACATAGTATAAAACAAAGTCGCTTTCTGCTGTCTGTTTATCCCTATGTATCCTTACATCTTTAAAACTACGCAACGGATTTTGATGCCGTTTTTTTAATCATAGAGTGATTCAAGAGGAAGGTTTATATGTATTCAACATGCATTATATAGTAGAGATTACACCCGTGCGGAGCCGGGGCTGGTCGCTAGTTAATTATAAAGATATACTCGTAATTTGTTGGGTTGAACTCCCTAATCTTAGGAACTGCTGGTTCGAATTGAAGAAATCATTTTACGTTGTTAGTCCATTTATCGAGGAAGGCTATAACGCTATAACCAAGGAGACTAGCAGAGAGAACAGCCAGTAAACTGACGCACAGAAGATACATCGTTTAACAATTTTTACCATGTTTTCATTACCTTTTTTTAACCCAGTTACTTAAAAAACTAAGGGAAATCTGGTGATTCCAGTATAATAACTACTATCCGTGGTTTCACCTCCGTTGCTCGACTCGTATTGGTCGTAGCGTGGGGTTTTATATCCCATAGCCTTCCTTAATAAATGAACTGTCCAATCAAAAAAACACTTATTAATTCAAACCAGTAATAGATCCTGAAATAAGCGCGTTCAACGAAACAAACTCTTCAGTTTTATAATATTAGTATAAATGTTCTGAATTATGATCTGTATTTAGAAAAAAATCCTCAACCGAACCGAAGTCCTCAGGAAAAAGACTAACAAAGAGCCACACAACCATATCATATACCACAACCATTTTAATATACGATGAAGAGCTGCAAGCAGATAAAATTCAGCAGACTTTAATTAAAGTATGTGTGGTTGGCGTAATGAGTTTTTGAAAAGTTCGTTTAATATGACCGTTTTCCAAATATCCAAATATTCAACAGAAATCCTGAACTATGTGTTGTGTCTGAGTCTTCGCATACAGTGTCACATTAGAGTCATGAAAATAGCAACAGAACCAGTTTAACCTGGTCTCTTGTTCCATTGCAACTCCGTTTCCGCTGCAGCTCATCAAATTTATTACTATAGACGTTTGGTCAACTCTTTGAAGTTAGATGAACATGAATATTAATAATCTGGGAATAATTTGAAAATGTTAACACTTTGTAATGTGAGTTTTAACAGTAAAATCAATCTACTATAGTCCCGCCAGAAAGTCTGGAATAAAGGTCATTGATCTTAATAATACATCTTTCTAATTTCATAATACCATCGTTCAAATTTCAACATTAAATATAAGGTCGCCTCTTAAGGAGGAGGCGACCCGCGTGAGGGGGAGGACAGCGTCCTCCCTCCACCCCAGCCGCAGTGGTGGACGCCCACGGCGTCGGACGTCGCAAGACGATCTCCGGCCACCGTAGGCGCGGGCATGCGGGCGGCGAGTAATGGGCGACTCGCTTCCGACCATGGACCATGCCCGGGTCGACGGCGCGTTGTGTTCCACGCGCGCTTCAAGGAGTGGCAGCATAGTGACGGGGCCTGGACCGTGGATTTTAGTCAGTACAAGTCTGACAGTCCCTCCCGCCCTGCCCTGGGTGGGCGGACTCATTTGATGATTTTACCACGATAAAAAAAAAAGGTCGCCTCTTACCACGATACGTTTGTTTTGATTGTGTTTCCTTACATTTTTATTATTACGAATACGAAGAATAAGGAGGTGGGTAATGTTGGTAGTTCTAAATACACCTGCACATAGCCAAGAAACCTTGTCAAGTTAGGAATGCTCTTGAAGCTTATCACGAACGCGCAGATTTAAGTACTTCTTTTCCACACTTACGGAAAAGAGTAAAGTAGTGAGCGCCTTTAAATCAATTTCATATTTTATAGGTAAAGAACTAATAACATTCAACGCAATAGGGTACTTTACTTTGCATAAAAACATTAAAAATCTGGTTAGTCCGTCAGTTAGAGTAATAATAATGAACACGTATTTTTTTTTATCAATAAATACTCGTACTGACGAAAATTAAACGCTTCTTAATTCGGCGTTGTATTTTCGTCAATTTTGGTTTATTTTTTTATTTTCATCTTTCGGACTAATTAATTTTATTGAGTAAAACAGCCTATTGACGGTGTTTTTCCAGTACCTAATTCATGGCAGACATTTCCATATGGTGCTAGTAGGAGAGGAAGGTCAATAAAAAAAACCGGCCAAGAGCGTGTCAGGCCACGCTCAGTGTAGGGTTCCGTAGTTTCCCGTCCGTTACAATAAGTGTTAACAAATAGCCTTTTTTTAAACTTAAATAATTGATTATACTACAAACTTAGTCCAGGAATTTTGTACCACCTTCTTGTTTTTTTGCACAAAAACTGTTCTTTCCATCAAGTTCAAAATAATTTTCCTAGAAAGTCCTTATAAAGTTCTACTTTCCAGATTTTTTTCATATTTTCTAAACTTATGGTTCAAAAGTTAGAGGGGGGGGACACATTGTTTTTGACTTTAGGAGCGATTATTTCCGAAACTATTGACATCATCAAAAAATGATCTCAGTAAACCCCCATTCATTTTTAAATACCTATCCAACGATATATCACACGTTAGGGTTGAAATTAAAAAAAAAATCACTTTCTTTTTTACATATAGGGGGGCTACCCTAAAAAAACATTTTTTTCCAATTTTTATTTTTGCACTTTGTCGGCGTGATTGATATACATATTGGTACCAAATTTCAGCTTTCTAGTGCTAACGGTCACAGAGATTAAGCGAGGACGGACAGACAGACAGACAGACATGGCGAAACTATAAGGGTTCCTAGTTAACTACGGAACCCTAAAAAAGATTGAGTGAGAAATTTGAAAGAAAAAGGAGTAAATGATTCCGTGATGTCTAAATAGGAGAGAATGGGAGAAGAAAACTTTTTGCCGACCTCAAGCTGAAAGAGGTATGGCAAGGGCAAGAAAATTATGAAGATGGCCGACTTTTCCGATTTTATTCTCGTCGATATTATGGCACTTAATCCAGGGCTTTATTATCTCCAAAAATAAATCCACAACAAAATCTTTGTCACGCACATCTCTGTGACGTCACTCGTTCATGGCTGTTACTGTCACTTTACCTTTGATTCAAGTGCCCCAATATTGTCATACCTTACTAAAGATTAGTCAAGCGCGATCCGACTCGCTGAGGGATGTTAACTAGGCGTTGCGCATTATGGTGTGGCCGGGAGGGCAGCGGATATGATAGAGTGGATTTGTAGATCGGATTGTTTCACCCTTTTATGAGTACAAACATCAGATAAACTGAATAATATACGACTGGTAAAATGTCAATAAACAAAATTATAATCAAAGTACTCACCCTCTTTACATTGTGCTACAGACCCGCAGACCTACCACGGAGCCCTGAGAGGCCACTCACCGCATATGTGTCAAGTTACGTCTTCCAAGAAAATATATGTGATCGTATCAACTGCTAGCCACACGTCTGTGGGGCATGCGGTATACGGTTTGTTCCATAAGGCGTACTGCGTGCACACTTCAGTTGTACATAGTCGTGGTTAATGTCTACTAACTCGGCAATGTAGATAACTAAAAGAAATTTACGCAACTAAAACCCGCCGCGTGACTTTGCGCAGCAAGGTTGAAGCCAGAATTTCATATTCTAGGACAGCGCGAACCACTCATTTTACGTCGCGAAAGACTGTTGTATGCAACCGACCGAAACTACGCGACTAACGCGACATCCTAAGTCCTCTATGTGAATTCCGCTGGCCGCTACCCGCTGCTACGCTGTTTCCTGGCCCCACGAGTTCACATAACATGCGATGTCACGGTTGACGCACGATTTGCCTCGCGCACGCGTCTCGCCAGTTGTGGTGACAACCCTACGCCCGGCGAGTTTCCGAGTTTGCCCAGCCCTAGCACGACCCATTACTAACCTAACAACCCCGTAATTTATGGATTCAAACCAATTATTCGGTGTTAGGCGTTGAAGGTTAGTTGTGCTGTTTGTGTATTACCTAGAAGAAATGGGCTTATTACTCGACTGGCCGGCTGTTGCTTGCTAAAGCCAACCACCGATTCTTGACAAATAAAATAATTACAAATTCACTTTAATTCATTTTATTAAAATCTTTCAGTACTTTTAAACAATAATAACCACCGATACCGATCATTTGTTCTGTGTCTGGGTGGAATTTATCTTTAATATGTATGTATTTAGAAATATACAAGTATGTTTATCAGTTGTTTAGTACCCATAACACAAGCACTCTGCTTAGCTTGAGACTAGATGGCGTTGTGTGATAGTTGTGGAATATTTATTATTATTATTTATTTATTATACTGACGAATACGATTTCCTAACCCCAAATTATTTCATAAAACGTACCTACCAAAAATTACAGACTCAGTTTTTGACTCCGAAATCGTTATGTGATGGTGATAACTTTTGTTTGAAAATGTTCCAAGATTTATCCAATAAGCAGATCATAAAAAAATAAAAAATGTATCATCAATTCATCATAATCGGCAGTCTGGCTTCATAAAAATATAGGTGAATAACCAATGTGTTTCCTAAAGGGCGGAGGGCCTTTATTAAAAACATTATTGGTTTAAAAGCTCAAACGTAAACAATACTGAAAGCCTGCCAAAAATAAATTGGAAACATATTACAATTTCAGACACCCAGAAATGATAAAGCAGACTCGAAAAGTTCAATCAATTTTCAATTACGAGTGAACTGAAGGTAGTCCAGGAATTTATGCAAAACTATTCGACTTTACATCGCTTTTTATTTCCTGATATTGCTCAATTTACTCTTCTTTACCGTTCTTTTTTGCAGCCAGTTTTCGTTTGGCAAAATGTAGAATGATTTCTATCGTCATACGCATGGCAATGTTTGGAATGAAAAGAAATGCTTCTCTGTTCTTCCGTCGAATACAGAGGCCTTTTACAAGATCTCTGAGGCCTTATCATGAATTTGCAGTTTTTGGAACTTTGACATTAATTTCAAGGAAAAAAATAGTTCCTTCTTCGTACACTAGAGGCGCTGTTCCATATTTCCACACAATAAACGAAGTAAATACTTCAAATACGGTGTAAATAAAATACTGAAATCTTGTGATCGAGCTAATGTATTTTATTAACAGCGTACTTGAAGTATTTACTGCATTTATTGTATGGAAAATTTAAAAGGCGCCTCTAGTGTAAGAACGAGGAACTATTATTTTCCATCAAATTAACTTCCGTCAAATTGCCAGTAACAAAAAAGTCAAATTGTGTAGCAATAACTTTTAATCTATTCTTGGTAGAATAGAGATGATTGTTTTAGGCCTCGGCCTCGAATTTTGCGGGCAGCGGGGCGCAAGATTCGAGGCAGAAGCCTTAAAGTTAGTATTTTGATATGATAAGTTATAGTATCTACATTCGTTTATACCACTTCGTTTACATAACTCACAAGCGCAGCTGAGCATGAGTTTCCGAGTTCGATTTCTAGTAGTGTCCGAAACTGATTTTTCAGCCGAAACCGAAACCGAACTCTCTACTTGCCTTGCTCTCTGTTTCGGCCGAAACTTCGGTCGGTCACTAATTTCTAGGTGAACAATGTAACTGGGTTTTTCCAGGCACGTATTAAAATATAATAGACATTCATCATCATCATCATCAACAGCCTATAAATGTTCCCACTGCTGGGACACTGACCTCCTCTCCGTGAGAGAGAGTGGGCCATAATCCACCAAGCGCGCCTAGTGCGGGGTCGTAGATGTCACATTGTCATCAAATTTTCGTTTCTAAGACATGCCGGTTTCCTCACGATGTTTTCCTTCACCGTATAGAGAGCAGTGGTGATGAAATAAATTACACAAAGCAATGCGCCTGCCTGGGCCTAATCGCACTTGTTTTTAAGAGTATCGAATGTTCTAATTTGTCTTATTTCTGTATTCAGACTTTTGTACATAAGTATGTTCGTTGTCTTGTTCATTTCATCGATCGACGGCATGACGTGGCGGCATGGTACGTACAGTGGCTAAGTGGTCGACTTCTGCGATACACGTCACTAGTTCGACCACACCTTACAAATATTTGTTGGCAAATAGCCTGTTAGCAGGTTTGACTGTTTGTGTATGGGAATTTATTGAAATTCTTAGTGTTGGTAATGTTTATAAAATTGTTCACCATTATTTCTGCTCGATATCACCTCCTGTTGGTTATACGAGTAGTCATCCTCCCACACGTACGTAATAACGCTTATAGTATTTCCCGTAACCTCACCCCCATTTTGTACACCGTATGTAGTGGCAGACAAAAAGTCTCCGGGTTCGGTCTAAGCCCGTCATTCAGGTGTTTCTCGATACCTACCATAAAATTAACGTTTGTACGGCACTGGATTCTTCGACCTACACTTAGTCAAAGGCTTAATAATACTCGATCCACCATCTCTTCGTCTAACCAGCTTCACTTGAGACGTCTGACGGCGGATTTCAGAGAAGCACACTCAATTTAGAAGGGTTCTATGGCTCTTTGCATTTAATAATTGTTAAAGTATTATATCATCTAAATAAATGAATTTAAAGATATCACAGAATTTAAACTATTTACGCACATTCAAAAAATCAGATCAGCAAAACAGATGGCGCTGCGCTGCGCTGCTAATTAAAAAATATGTATATATATCTAAGAAAATATGTCTATCTTCAGGAAACAATAACAAAAAAGAAACATCGAAAGAAAAACGCAACACATTCGCAATACCAACTTCATTTAATCATCATAACCAAAACATGAACACAAAAGCCGCTGAAGGTATCACGTTTGCTGTCTGTATCGCTAGCAGTAGGTCAACAGATCGTCAATGGAGCAGGGCTTCAGGCAGCACTCGTCGACGGGTCCTCTCTTCACTCGAACGCCACCCAAAGCCGCAGCTTGAGGGGCGGCACCCAGGGCCTTCACATTTTCAGGGGGCTGCACCAATCCAGCATCCCGCTTGGATTCCTGACCCCAGCACAGTATGGCCAAAGTTCTGGAGAGATGTCTTCCGCAGTAGAAATTGGTGCCAGCTTGGGAATGAACACAAGCAGCAAAAGCCAAGAACAACGCGAACACAATGTAGAGCTTCATGGTGATTTTTGAAGTGGTTGAAATACAGGTGTTAGAGTATCTGAGGACAGACTTATAATGTGCAACGTTCCTGCATTGCCTGGCTTTTATACCCGGAGGTGTTCAACAATATTCAATTGATTATCCGTCTGATTGCACCCTATTGGAAGTAGGTGACCGGAGAGGGGTTACCTAGTTTCCACGTTGAAATTAGAACAAAGAAAATCTAGTAATCTAGGACAGTTAGCTACACAAAGCTTGCTATTTATAGTATCCACAGCATAGGTAGCAGTAGCGGCGTTAAGGTAGGGCGCGGTTGGGCGACCGCCCAGGTCGCAATCCAGGTCGTTGGAAATAAAGGGGCGCCGCAGGCCTATTTATCGCGATG